>OY856412.1:961147780-962630280 GCA_963693085.1 Alisma plantago-aquatica
GACTATATATAATACCTTATGTGTGGTATCGATTTCCATTGCGGCATGTTTGATGATTAGGTCCATAAATCACATCACATAGTATGCACATACCCAACTGTTGTCTTATGTAGCACACTATAAATTGAAACATACAAAATATTCAAAAATACAAATAAGCACAGTTCACATAAATAATCTATACATTGGAGTCGGGAAATTACTTTCACATTCTTCCAAATTAGTAGCTGATTCTTTTTCTTGGGGACCTTTCCTCCAGCTCTTTTAAACTCGTGTAAAGCCCTACATGTTAATGTAACACATTAAATTACATAATTAAATAATAATGTAATAAAAAATGTTAACGAATATAAAAATATGAAATATTTCTCATGGAAATAATTGCTTTTTCATTGTGTGTCCATATAATGTATTCAATTCATTCCCCGCAGGATCTAGATAATAGACAATAAACGTCTTGGGAACAATAACTAGTAACTCCCAATGCTTACCACTACTGGTAAGAAAGTCAAAAATTAATAAATCAAAATTCACAATAAAAATGTAATTTTCTTAAGTCCAAATTATAAGCAAAGTAAACTTACTCGACATTGAATGGAGCTATTATCACTGTTTTCTTTTTTTTTGACAAAATATTTAAAAGCAGCACAGCAGTATGAAGTAGCTGAAGCAGGGTCTTTATCTATAAGACTAATCAAAGATGGAATCAAAAATCCCACATGGGAAATTGAAAATTCTGTACATATCATGTGTAAGTAGCTGCAAAACATGTATTACGTATGCATTAATATATAAGAAACCAGATCACCATATATAAAACAAAGTATATAGATGTATAAACAAGATCTCACCATATACATAGCTCTATCATAGATGTATTCAGCCAATCATAACGAAATAAATCCAAAATATATTGTATAAATAGCTTGTTATCGTATGATTGACCTACATCATCCTCCGGAATAGAAACATTTATAGGGCAATGTGGATCATGTTCACCTATCCATACTGCCATACCCCTACAATTAGGACCTAACGAGGTGTGTAGGTCCCTTGGAAGCCAACTTGGTACTTCAGGAGGTGGAGGTGGAGGTCGATATGTAGCGGGTGTCTTCCTTTTGACCTGTATATATAATTTCATATCAATTGACTCATGTATATACACACTAACAAATTAACGTAATGTAAATTTACCATACAATATTAGTATAGACGACATCTGCTTTGGGCTACATTATCACTCCGCCTTCTACCTCACCAAGCGTTTTAGAATCTAGGTGGGTATATGGCAATGGAAGATCCCTCCAATTGGGGAGTACATGTATCGGGCTCACACGAACTGCACCAGCTGGTACTGGAGTCCCGTGAAACATGTCCCCTGGAAGGGTTGGGTAAGCCTGTGCCTCTGCAATGATATATTCTTGACTTTTTAGACGACATGGGTTCAACCCCTACAAATTTACGTAAAGAATGTTATATACATATATACATCAACATATCATATTGAAAAGACTAGATACTATGTCATAAAAATA
This sequence comes from Alisma plantago-aquatica, assembly GCA_963693085.1. Taxonomy (NCBI): domain Eukaryota; kingdom Viridiplantae; phylum Streptophyta; class Magnoliopsida; order Alismatales; family Alismataceae; genus Alisma; species Alisma plantago-aquatica. The sequence goes on from OY856412.1 coordinate 961,149,316, forward strand.
CTTACAGCGGACGTGCTAGGTGGGTCTATAGGATTACTCCCAACCTCTACAACAGGAGAGGAGTGGCACGCTACAGGTATTGTCTGAGTGGCAGCCTGAGACGCCTGCCACTTCACCATTGCTTCTTGGATTCTTATTAATTAACTCATCTACCTATACATCGACAAAAGAAACACTAGCTTTTGATTATTGAATTCTCTTTCGCAATAACATTCTAAAAAAAGAACATGTTACCTCAACATTTGATAGTCCCGCTTTTGGGACAGATTTGCGTTGTGATGGCCCAAAGAACGCTTTTATGCCCACACCAGCGTCTGCACCCCTAACACATCCAGGATGCCCTAGATTACCAAGATCAACTATCAATTCATCCCTTGTGCCCTCAAGGATGAACTTGCCTTCCTTCCTCTGCTCGTGAAGCTCCCGCTAATCGCCATCAACAGAAATTAGTAAGTAAACGTAAAAATAATCAATATCAATTGCTCTAAGAGTTGAATTTTATCATTTTTACAGCCGCCTCAGCAGTTGCGGGCTTCGTTATATCTTCCTTCTTATTTTTCCTCCCATCTATCCACATAGCATGGCGAGGCAGAGGTGCGGGGCCAATAGTAGAGGACTCTGCAGTCTCCTGAGTAACAATAGACTGAGCAGTAGACTCGGCCTGTAGTCTTTAGCGAATGCCGGCATAGCCTCTTAGACCCATTGTGTAGTCATGCACATTCAATGCACGCCTTGCTATTTGAGCATCGTTGATAGCCTTGTTAGTAAGCACATTGATTTGGTTAGTAACACTAAATGTTAATCTTGAATAGGTGAATACATAAGAACGTATATTAATTAAATTGGGAGTGGCGCTTAATACCTTGAATTCATCCGTTTTTCTTTGAGTAAAAAACTCCTCCCAGTCTTTGGGGTCCAGGTAGTTCCATTGCTCAGTGGCTGCCTTCTTCCTAAATTTATTTTTTAAAGAGAATACAAACAAAAAAATTTAGTGTAGAGTTAGTCAAAAAGTGATCAATGTCTAGAATTGGAAATCAATCAAGAACCTCTTCTTAGCATTGCATATGTAATCTTGGGTGAGATTTGTCCTATAGTTCCTTAGGACCCTCCCACAACGTTGCATCACGCATTTACGATACAACTTTTCATCCATATCAAAAATACTCTGCAAAACAGAATTGTTATTAACTAGTATCCTAAAAATTAGTAATCTACAAAAATAGAATTGTAAATAATAATAACTCACGCATAGTTCCTTCCATACTAAGTCTTTCTTCCCCTTAACTTTATGCCAGGATTCTACGTTAGGACTACAATGGATGTGAGTAAGAACCCCAAGATATGAAATAAATGAGTTGTGGTTCACTCCAACTAGATTTCCTGCATGATTGAAATCCACAGCCAGTTTGGGTCCATTGCCCCTTTGTTGTAGTAACTTGTTCATCATTGTGATGCCCCTCACTTTCTCAAATTTTTTTGCTGCTCATCAAGTGCCCCAATTTCTTCAGGGGATACATCACCAACCTAAAATTTGACAAAAAAAACACACTTACAGGATATAAATATAAATGAACATATAGATAGAAATATATGATATATTTTTAAAACTTACATTGTGAGTGTTGGATAAATTGGATATTATGATAAATCCCTTTGTTTCGATGATGACAAACATTTCATTCTTATTAATCTAACGAGCTACTTGAGTGTGCAGGATGACAAAGTAGCAAGGGAAAATCCAAGAGCTTACTTAGTTATATTTTCATGCAATGTAATCAATGTTGTAATACTTGTACAAATATATAATGTACAAGTACTTAGATTTGCATGTAAATCAAGCGTTAGATTTTCCCTAGCCAAACACCATAGTTAGACATGTCATCTCATTTGAATAGAATCACCTTTGCACACTCACACATATAATTAGTGCTTAAATTGAAACCTTGAAACAGGATCATTCTCGGTCGACGAACTCCTCGACCGAGACACTCTCGGTCGACCATCTTCTCGACCGAGAAAGATCCAAAGTAGTCGTTAGACACAACAGACAAGTTAGTTGGTAGTTGAAGAAAGACGTTGCAAATCACTTGTTCCAGAGATCATGTCGGTCGACAAAACTTCGACCGAGTAGGTGTCTCGGTCGACCATTTGTCGACCGAGATGGTCTCTGACATCAACTGCAGAATAAATTAATTAGCTGTTGTTAAAGCAACAACTTTGTACCTAACGGCTAGTTAAGCACTTAGAAACCCCTAGAAGTTGTCTAGAACGTCCTTAAGCATACTTAGGCCATTCCTATAAATAGGACAAGCCATAGGACACTAGAATTAACTTGTTACACTTGAGAATACACTTGAGCATACTTGAGCAATCTTTTGCAAGCAATTTGAGCACTGTGATCATTGGCCTACATTCATCTTAGCTTAATCTCGTGTCCTATAGGCTAGATTCTCCTACCCACAGCAATCACAAGTTCACATACTTGGCTAGGAGATCTTACGCTTGATCTAGGCATATCAAGCCTCGGGCTTAAAGGATAAGTTGTAATTTCCTTTTCCTTTCTTGTTCCTATTTATCTTTTGTACTCTCCTTGCTACTCCTAGGGTTGGAGGCTGCGGATTGGAGAGGGTTGACTTCTCAGGTGGAGAAGGGGACTTCAAGCTACTTCAAGAAGGCTATCGCAAGGGAAGCTACTTCAGAAGGCTGGTGCAACGGGAGTTGGTGCATCTACTTCAAGGGAAGGCTGCTTCAAGGTTGGCGATTACTTCTAGGTGAAGGCTGCTTGAAGGGTTTAGGAAAAGAGATTGTATTTTATGTAAATTCCTTGAAGAGGTAATAAAATAAATTTCTTTTCAAATCCCGGTTGGGTAAGCAACCGGGTAGTGGATTGACGGCTATAGTATTTGCTATAGTTGGAACCACTCTAAACCTTGTGTCTCCTTGTCCAATATTTTCATTGTGGTTGTTTGAGTTTAAATTATTATTAAAAACTTTATAAAACTCTATTCACCCCCCCTCTAGTAGTTTTCAATTGGTATCAGAGCAGGCTTCAAGGAACCCTAACCAGGTCTTGAAGAATGGAGGGAAATGGTGAAAAGTGCTTGGACAAAACCACTACATGCTGCAATTGGTGTTTAGGAACAAATCACAAAACAACCGGATGCCCATGGAGATCAAAGGAAGAGGATAAGCACAAAGAATGCTTTATTGCTACAACTAGTGAAGAAGAAGAAGAAGAAGAGGTAAGTCTTTTTGATTTATCTAAAGAAGAACTAGTTGCTATTATTGAAGAAACACATAATAAATATGTTGAAAGCAAAAATAAATTAAAGAAATCAAATAAGGAAAATGGTGATCTAAATGTTAAACTTCTTGCTCTTGCATCTGAAAATGAGAATCTTAAAGAGGGAAATAAATTTTCTGATCTTAAGTTAAAATCTATGGAAGCCGATTGCAAGCTCCTTTCTGTTGAAAATTCAAACTTACAGACTCAAGTAAACGATCTTCAGAAACAATCATTATTGTGCACCCATATAGATTATGACACTATTGTTAAAGAAAGAAATTTATTGTCATCAAATCTAGACCAAGCAAAAATAGACATTAAGAAAAGAATGGATGAGATTGCCAAGCTACAACAACAAGTTCGTAGTTTGAATAACCATGGCATTCTTGATCAAATTCTAGATAATCCCTATCAACAAATTGGGAGAAGGGGACTAGGTTACAAGCCTAAAGGAAAAACTCATCAACAACCTAGTCAGAGAAAGTCACAAACCCAATCTATATATGTACCTAAAAGGACATCCTCACCCAATGACAACATAGGACACAACCATAGAAAAAGATATGAAGTTGACTCAATATGTTGTCATTACTGTTTGCGTCTTGGTCACTATTCATTTTCATGTCCTTATAAGAGAAAAGATGTAGAGTTAGTTTGGGTTCCAAAACCTCCAAACTAAATGAACAAAATCAAAGTTGAGATATGACCAATGACATTAGTTGCATATTTCTATGTCTATCTCAACTCTACATAATTACAAATATAAATGAAATTGATATTAGTTTGTTCCCTAAATGATTTAAAGTCTAATGAAAAAAAAAGAAAATTCCTATTTTCATATAATTTTTCGTTAAAAAAAAATATTTTCTGGTCTATTCATATACTAATGGAATTATCATTGTATGCTTTATACCATGCTTTCGTCATTGGGTGCGCATAGAAAATTATTTGCAAGCCAGCAAAATAACTTATCAGTTATATATTATTGCTTGCCACAAAATCTCTAACTCAGTATTTTTGAAATAATTATGTCTTAAGTTACAAATTGAAGATATGGGGTATACATGGGAGCGTAGACCACCAAAGATAAGTAAGAACACCGTAGAAAAGATGGGGATTGACTTTGGTCATAAAAGGGCAAGAGTAGAAGGAGAATCATCACATCAAGATATACCACCACCCCCTCCTCCTACTAATCTTTCTGTTGATCCCATCCAAAATACTCTCACTTATCTTGTCGGCTCCCAATATCATCTTAGTAACCAACTCAACTATACCCACCATGCCATGACATACTTAAATCAAAGAATGCAAAATCTTTCTCCGAGCCAAACCGATGAATATCCGCATTCCTTAAATCCTGGCATGCTCAACCCATTTAACCCTTCATACAACTACTATCAACCTCCACCTCCACCATCAATGGATCTTGCACATACTCAATTTTCCTCCATACAATTGCAAGATATAGCTGCTCACTTCCGATTTGACCGAGTTCCCACATTTCTGGAAGCATATGCGTTAACTACAACAGGTGCTTTGGATTGGCAAACTCTGGTCAAATATTATGGATCCGAGCCATTCCTTGGGAAAGATCCGGACATCGATGTAATTCTTAAATCTTTCCAGTGAAGTGTTGAAGTTGTACTAGTTGTAATGACAATGATTGTAATTGGTCATTTCTATATGATTGTAATATTTTCCAAGCTATTGAATGAAGTTTGCCATCTTTGCTTGATTCAAATGGTTATTCTTTTAAGCATATGAGACATCTTCAAAAAATATGGATTATAAGTTCATTATTGTTGAGCATAACAAATAAGGGGAGTAATAATTAAAACAGGAAACTATTAAAATTGTGGCTAAATTGACAAATGACAAAATAGTTCTCCAGAAACATCCTCGGTCGAGCAACTAGTTGACCGAGAACACTGTCGGTCGAACAATTGTCGACCGACCGGGTTTCTGTTTTCCAGACTGACATAAATTGCATACATCATTGTTAAATCATGGAGATCATCTACAACATTTTATATATATTTACTTAGTACTCAAACTTTCATTTGATATATCTATCTAAGGGGGAGCAAAGCATAAGACTTCGGGGGAGATCTTAAAAACAACTTTGACCATTTGATTGAAGAAGCTTACAAAAACATTGTAACCACCATGTGTAGCTGGACATTTTCCTTGATTATAAAGCGATTTATGAATTTATTCAAAATAGTATTTTGTACTTGAAGGAACTCTCTACCCAAAACATGGCTTAACATCCCTTGCATTTGGATAGAGACATTTTTATACTCTAAGCTTAGAGGATTCTCATTTAATTTAGGGCTTAACATCCTTTGATAAATGAGAAATCAATATATATTCATCATACGCTTAAGGGAATCTCATATCATTTCAAGGCTTAACATCCTTTGCAAATGATTGAGAAACAAATTGTGGATACATTAGACAAAAATCCATGTTTCTAATAGGATATCTATTTAAGGGGGAGCATAATATTAAGGGGGAGAAGAAAAATAAAATATTCCACTTGGATATCTTTTTGAAATGACAAAGGGGGAGAAAGAATATAAAAATCAAAAATATAAATGAGTTTTCATCACATCTTGGCCAGCACTCACTTGCAAAACATAAATGGCTACAAAAGGTAATTTTCAGGTATGAAACTCACATGAGTTATATTTCCTTATTTCATATTTTGGAAATGTTTGTCATCTTCAAAAAGGGGGAGATTGTTGGATAAATTGGATATTATGATAAATCCCTTTGTTTCGATGATGACAAACATTTCATTCTTATTAATCTAACGAGCTACTTGAGTGTGCAGGATGACAAAGTAGCAAGGGAAAATCCAAGAGCTTACTTAGTTATATTTTCATACAATGTAATCAATGTTGTAAAACTTGTACAAATATATAATGTACAAGTACTTAGATTTGCATGTAAATCAAGCGTTAGATTTTCCCTAGCCAAACACCATAGTTAGACATGTCATCTCATTTGAATAGAATCACCTTTGCACACTCACACATATAATTAGTGCTTAAATTGAAACCTTGAAACAGGATCATTCTCGGTCGACGAACTCCTCGACCGAGACACTCTCGGTCGACCATCTTCTCGACCGAGAAAGATCCAAAGTAGCCGTTAGACACAACAGACAAGTTAGTTGGTGGTTGAAGAAAGACGTTGCAAATCACTTGTTCCAGAGAGCCTGTCGGTCGACAAAACTTCGACCGAGTAGGTGTCTCGGTCGACCATTTGTCGACCGAGATGGTCTCTGACAGCAACTGCAGAATAAATTAATTAGCCGTTGTTAAAGCAACAACTTTGTACCTAACGGCTAGTTAAGCACTTAGAAACCCCTAGAAGTTGTCTAGAATGTCCTTAAGCATACTTAGGCCATTCCTATAAATAGGACAAGCCATAGGACACTAGAATTAACTTGTTACACTTGAGAATACACTTGAGCATACTTGAGCAATCTTTTGCAAGCAATTTGAGCACTGTGATCATTGGCCTACATTCATCTTAGCTCAATCTCGTGTCCTATAGGCTAGATTCTCCTACCCACAGCAATCACAAGTTCACATACTTGGCTAGGAGATCTTACGCTTGATCTAGGCATATCAAGCCTCGGGCTTAAAGGATAAGTTGTAATTTCCTTTTCCTTTCTTGTTCCTATTTATCTTTTGTACTCTCCTTGCTACTCCTAGGGTTGGAGGCTGCGGATTGGAGAGGGTTGACTTCTCAGGTGGAGAAGGGGACTTCAAGCTACTTCAAGAAGGCTATCGCAAGGGAAGCTACTTCAGAAGGTTGGTGCAACGGGAGTTGGTGCATCTACTTCAAGGGAAGGCTGCTTCAAGGTTGGCGATTACTTCTAGGTGAAGGCTGCTTGAAGGGTTTAGGAAAAGAGATTGTATTTTATGTAAATTCCTTGAAGTGGTAATAAAATAAATTTCTTTTCAAATCCCGGTTGGGTAAGCAACCGGGTAGTGGATTGACGGCTATAGTATTTGCTATAGTTGGAACCACTCTAAACCTTGTGTCTCCTTATCCAATATTTTCATTGTGGTTGTTTGAGTTTAAATTATTATTAAAAACTTTATAAAACTCTATTCACCCCCCCTCTAGTAGTTTTCAGTGAGGCGGTGCATTGATATCCTCACCCTCACGCTAATCATCATCACGATCATCATGCTCATGCTCAACCATCTGAAAGTGTCATTAAAAAATCAAACATTTAGCATTTGACATAACTAGAAGATAATATAACATTGTAAAGTTCACATTCAGAAAAATAAAACATATAAAAAATATAAACATGCATGCCTCTAATATTGCGATCTTTTATCAATTAACAATCCTTCATTGTGATCTCCGCGCACATACAAGTCATCATTAGCTTCAATATTTGGTGGTGTTGGCAACCCAACTGAGAATGGACTGGAGTCATCATACTTATCATAGTACTCTTCTTCATCTATAGGATCTTCAATGAACTGTCTTTTACCATGAAGAACAACCGACCATTTATCATTTACAGGATCATCGATATAAAATACTTGTTTTGCCTGTGATGCCAATATGAATGGTTCACCCTTCTCGCCAATCTTTTCAAAGTTCACTAGTGTGAAACCCAATTTATCCACTATAACTCTTTTGGTGTTATCAACCCAATTACATTTAAAGAGCGGAATTCTGAAATCTACGTAGTCAAACTCCCATATGTCTTCAATGACACCGTAATATGACATTTTAGCTTCACGTGGACTCTTATCCTTTGCACTTGTAAAAAACAATGAAGACGCTTGAAGGGTGACCCTACTGTTTTGGATGACACTCTTATCATCTTGACACTTTGTGTAATATGATAATCCATTTATGTCAAACCCTTCATAAGACATAACATTCAATTTTGGTTTAAAGGCGAGGCATTTGATAGTTTCAGTAAGATTATTTGGTGTTTGAGATAGTTGTTGTAAAACTTTATCTTCAAACCACTTAATAAATGTCTTGTTATGCTCTCTAACAAGCCACATTGAATTGGCTCGAGGATATTGTCTCTTGATGAAATTGGTATGTTCCTCGATATAAACACTCACTTCGTCGATGTTGTGTAAAATATACAAGTGACCTTATTCCAACTACTCATGGCTGATTACTTTCATCCGTGATCCCAAAATTCCTTTACTAGAATACTCCTCAATATTCTTGTCATTAACAGGAGCGTCATTAGCACTCAGAAAGTCATTACAAAAATCTATAACCTCTCTCTCCACATAACCCTCAATAATACTCCCTTCAGGCGGATAACAATTTCAAGCATCACCTTTAAAAATGCTCATGTATCGTTCAAAGGGATACATCCAATGCAAAAAACTGGTCCCAACTTTTTCACTTCCCTAGTCAAGTGGACAACAAGATGTACCACGATATCAAAGAACGAAGGAGGAAAATACATCTCAAGCTGACATAGGGTAACAACCACTTCTCTTTGCAATTTATCGAGAGTATCAGGGTCAATAACTTTGCTGCACAGACTGTTGAAAAAGAAACAAAGTCTGGTGATTACAAACCTTACATGCTTTGACAATATAGATTGAATTGCCATGGGCAATATTTGTTGCATTAGAGTGTGACAATCATGAGATTTAAGACCTATCAACTTCAGATCTTTCATTGATACCAATCTACGGATGTTAGATGAGTAACCATGTGGCACCTTAATATTTACCAAGCATTCACAAAAAGCTTTCTTCTCCTTTCTTGATAACGTGTAACAAGCGGAAGGTAAGTATGTTCTCCGATCGCTGCTAACTACTTATATTAATTCTGTCCTTATTCCCATTTCACGTAGGTCCATTCTGGATTTTATCCCATCTTTAGTCTTACCTGGTATATTCAACAGAGTACCAATGACGATATCACAAACATTTTTCTCAACATGTATGACATCGATACAATGTCTGACTGCCAGTGAACTCCAATAAGGAAGATACCAAAATATTAACTTCTTCTTGAATAAAGATTTGTCACTCTGTGTGGCCATGGTACATTGTGATCTCTTACCAAATTCATTGGCAAAGTCTTTTACTCTTTCATAAACAACCTCCCCTGGTATTGGTTTAGATGCACTCCGTTCCTCATTTCATCCATTGAATGCTTTGCGCAACCTACGATACAAATGGAATTTTGGAAGAAACCTTCGATGACCAAGATATACAGTCTTGCCGCCATGTTTTAGTTGTATTGAATCAGTGTTCTCTTCACATATAGGACACATTTTAGATCCTTTGACACTATATCCAAACAAATTCCCATATGCTGGAAAGTCATTAATAGTGCAAAACAACATAGCGTGCAAACGAAATGTCTCTCTTCGCGAAGCATCATAGGTCATCACACCTTCACCCTAGAGTTTCTTTAAGTCATCAATCAGAGGTTTAAGATAAATGTTGATATCATTTCCAGGTTGTTTAGGGCCCGATATCAACAACGACAGCATAACGTACTTATTTTTCATACACAACTAGGGAAGAAGATTGTATATAACAAACATAACTGGCCAAGCGCTATGTTGGCTGCTCAATGTCCCGTACATATTCATCACATATGTACAAAGCCCAAGTCTTAGATTCCTGACTTCTTCACCGAATTTAGGGTTCAATAAATCAATCTTCTTCCACTGTGGGGAATCATACACATGTCGTAGGATCCCATCATTATTTTTCTTAACATCTGCATGCCACCTCAAATTCTTCGCATCTATCAGATTGACAAACAAGCGTTGAAACCGTGATATTTTAGGTAGATACCACATCACCTTGGAAGGAGAACCAGTTTTGGACTCCCCCGAATTCGTCAATTTATACCTTGACGCACCACGTTTTGGACAATCTTTCAAATCCACATAGTCCTTTTGAAATAATACACAATCATTCGGGCATGCGTGTATCTTCTTGGCCTCCATTCCCATTGGATACAACAATTTCTTTAACTGGTATGTTGATATTGGCAGCTCGTTTCCTTCAGGAAGAATTTCTTTCAACAAAGACAATAATGACGTGAAGCTTTTGTCGCTCCATCTATTGTTAGCTTTCAACTTATACAATCTCAACACAGTGCTAAGCTTCATAAACTTAGTACAACATGTGTATAATGGTATCTCAGCATCATGCATAATGTTTCTAAACATGGGAGGTGGATCGGTGTGCTCTACCCCACAACTATCCAGCATCGCATCAACGATGTCTACTGGAACTGGTTCGTTCACATCTACGTCATCAGAGGCAATTTCTTCTTCCACACAAGCACTTCTATCGACATCCACTAATTTCAGGTTTGAAATCTCTCCATGCCAGTGCCATTCTGTATAGCCTTGTACAATCCCGTTGCACATGACATGACTTTTGATTTCGTCACCAGTGCTGACTTTCAAGTTGTCACCGCAATGCCTACATGGACAATAGAACCTATCTCCAGGTTGTTTCCTATGTTCCTCGACAAATCTAATAAATTGATCAAGAATAGAAATAAACTTTGGGGTGCATCAATTTGGAATGGACATCCATGATCTATCCATTCTATGATCAAAGAGAAAACAAGTATATATTAGGGTTTAGGGTTAAACGATTAGGGTCTAGGGTTAAGAGATTATGCTACCAAAATTTTCTTGAAACCCCAATACACATTATACACTTACATCCTAAGTGAGATTAAGTGTTCAAGAACAATCCCAAACTGGGGACTATCCAAGATTTACTCCTAGTGAGTAAATATTGGATGAGTTTCTAGGCCAACAAATACATGTGTTGTCATTCTTATACCTACAATATGTGTACCACCTATCCCATTCTTGAACACCTAATCTCACTAGTAAGTGTATAATGTGTATTGGGTTTTCAAGAAAATTTCGGCAGTATTTCCCCACTGTTCTCCAAGTACATATGTACTTAGAGAACAAACAGGGAAATGTTGTCGAAATTTTCTTGAAAACCCAATACACATTATACACTTACATCCTAAGTGACATTAAGTGTTCAAGAACAGTCCCAAACCGGGGACTATCCAAGATTTACTCCTAATGAGTAAATCTAGTGATTTTCTTTCCCTTACATCTCTTGAAGTCATGGCAATGATTGAGGTGGAATGGATCATTTACAAGGTTGGAAGGAGAATTGGACTTGCAAACACCCATCTTGTTGGGCTCTCAGGTTCCCAATGAAGGAAAAAAATGGAGATCTTGCGTGCACATGGAGGATTAGAAGTATAATGGTGGTTTTGAAAAATGAGGTGGTGAGTTTGAAGGAGCCAAGGCTTACCAAGAACCAGTTGCTATGAGGAGACTATCTATTTTAATGTTTGTTGTCATCCTTTACGATTTCATGGTTGGAGAGAAAGAATATGAGTGGGTTGTTTGTTGGCTTAGGAGCTTAGGAGATGCTTACATTATGTTGGTATGGATTATTCAAAGTGTCTATAGATGTATAGGGTGATCAGAGTAGAGGGATCAAGAGAAAATTTGTTGACTTTGATCCTCCTATTGGGAGAAGGTAGAAAAGGGGTGACCTAGAGTCATGATTGTGCAATAGTTGGTGTAGTTGGTCAAAAATGCACACATGATGTGCTATCTATTACGAAAGTGATTAAAAAGGAAAGCATTTGCATTTGTTTTAAATCTTCTAATGAGAACCTCCAATCCAAATTATATTTGAACAACGATCCCCTCATTAAACCAAGTCTCTTATTACCATGTTTGAGATCACAATTCCAACATTTGATTTCCTAATTAATTATTCAAATAACTCTATATATAGGTGTATAAACTTGAATTAAAAGCACTTAATCATTGAATCTTTGAGCAAACAGGTCCAAAACACTTCATGCGATCCTAATGTACTTCACGTTTTGTTATTGAGCCGGTTGGATCCATTTGTACCTCAATTGAATATTTAACTTCATAAAACCCAAAATCAGGGTCATCATAATATCTCCTCTATAAGTGGTGTATTTTGTTTCTCATTCTCTTCCACTTTATTTTCTCAGATTTAATCAATTGAGCTTGTAAAATTTCATGATATCCAACCTTATTTGTGTATGAGCTACCCATATAGAGTGCTTTCCCAAGTTTTTGATGCCAAAATGGCTTGTATTAGTCATGTGATCAACAAATATCCTTTTTGTTTCTCTAATTGTTGTTAATTGTTTATGAGAATCAAAGGTCACATTTCTCTATGTCGCCAAATTCATATCTTGAGAGAGGTACAAATTTAGTGGAGGACTATTAGATCTCAAACTAATTCTTATTTCGTGAACATGAATAGGGATCTTTGAATGAGAAGTCTCCTTGTACAAGTAATGAATGTGAACTTTTATGCCTCTCTTTGGAGTGATCTAAGAGAGTTTTAATATCTTATGTTAAAACTATGAGTTGAGAGACGAGTAACCTTTTATTAGTATATATATTTTCCTGGCTTTATTTTACTTTTATCATTGTGTTATGGGCCTTTGTTTATTAGCCCATTAGTCCTTTTCCTTATTCTAGAATATTCTTGTTTCTAGATTATTCTTAACTCTCTCCTATATAAGAGAGTCTCCTATACTTGTTTCACCCATCCAATACAAACCATCTTTTGTATATTAGATGGTATCAGAGCAGGTTGATCCTCCTTAAACCCCAACCCTAACCTATGCCCGCATAAACCCTAGCCGTCACCCCTCTTCTCCCTCTCTCTTCTTCTCTTCCAGCCCCTCACCCACCTCCGCCCCCCAATCACCCGTCGCCGCCCAGCCAGCCCCTACCCTCCACCTTTCTATCGCCTCTCCACCACCTGCCGCCCCTTCTTCCTCCACCCACACACCCACCGCCACACCTTCTTCCTCCACCCACACACCCACCGCCACCCACCACCATCAGCCCCTCCCTAGATGCCGCCCCTACCTCCATCCACCAGCCCACGTTTCTGCAATTTTTGCATGCACAACAATGATATTGAAGACCGCTGCTGGATCAAGCATGGTAAACTTGCTCGGACAAATAAGGTTTCTTCATACCAACTTGACACCTCTGCCTCTAGGTCTTCCCTACCATCTGTTGATTGGATCAGATTTGAAGTTGAGAAGTTACTCCATGCTTGCCTGACCTCTTCTGTTGCGACCTCCACTACTGGCAGTTCTACTCTTCTGACACAATTTGCTACTCTAGCACAATCTGGTAAACATAAATGGGTTGTTGACTCGGGTGACACCTATCATATTACTGGCAATCAATCTTTATTTTCTACCTTGCATACAATTACTGCCATTCTGCCTGTCACCTTAGTTGATGGTTCTCAAACATCTATTTCCGGAATAGGGAGTATCTATATTGATGGTCGTCTTATTTTGAACTCGACACTTTTTGTTCCTAAATTCCCTATAAACTTGTTTGTGTGAGTAGAACTGTTAAGAGCCTACGATGCTCAAATACCTTTAACTCGGATGGTGTTGTTTTTCAGGATCTGTGCACGAGGATGAAGATTGGTTCGGGTCATGAGGGACTAGATGGGCTCTACTATTTGGATGCACTGAAGACCAATGCTTACCTGACTACATCTATTACTAGCATTCAGTGGCACTACCTCTTGGGACACCCTTCATCGGTAAAATTGAAGCATTTATTACCTAACATTTTTGAGTCAGTTTTTCATTGTGAAACATGTCAATTAGCTAGGGAAACAAACTCGGTTTACTTTTACTAAGAAAAATTGTATTAGCTCAAAAGCTAGCATCATTTGATATTGTGCATGATGATATTTGGGGACCATGCTCTATTGCTTGTATTTCTGGGATCAAAAGCATCATTTGATATTGTGCATGCTGATATTTGGGGACCATGCTCTATTGCTAGTATTTCTGGACTTCGATACTTTCTAAGTTTTATTGATGATTTTTCTAGAACCACCTGGTTATTTTTGTTAAAAGACATATCTCATATTCTTGACACTATGACAACTTTCTTTGCTGAGATACATACCCAGTTTGGTAAACCCATTAAAATCTTTGGAATTGATAATGCCCTTGAATTCATGCAAAGGTCAGTAAATCGATTTTGCAACAAAATGGGTACTATTCACCAAACCTCTTGTGCTTATACACCCCAACATAATGGCAAGAATCGACACCTCTTGAGGTTGCACGTACACTTCTCTCTCACTATCATGTTCCTCATGTTTTCTAGCCAGAAGCTATTTCAACTGCTTGTTATCTTATTAACCGCATGCCATCCTCTGTTCTTGGCAATCAAGTGCCTTTCCAGATTTTATACCTGGATGCTTCTTTGTTCACCGTACCTCCTCGTATTTTTGGGAGTACGTGTTTCGTGGAAAAGTTTGTGTCCCGACCTTATTAAACTGGACCTTCGTGCTATCAAGTGTATTTTCCTGGGGTACTCTTAGACATAAAAAGGGTACCGCTGCTTTGATCCGGTTACTAAGAAATGGATGGTGTCAGTTAATGTTGTCTTTTTTGAATATATGGCGTTCTACTCCTATGCTGGATTTGCCCTGACGTCTGACTTACTAACAGAAACACCTTTACCTCTACCTGTTGATAATGCCCTGTCAGATAGCACTATTACACAAGCTCCTCCTTTAAAAGTCTACCAGAGAATACCAAAGGCACCAAATCCCTCTATGGTCCAACCAAATCTTCCAACCTCATCAACATATCATCCAACATCTTAGGCATTATTTGATTTAGACATTCCTATCAATTTATGCAAAGGCACTCACTCTTACATGCAACAACCTGTTGGGAATTTTTTGCACTACTGCTAATTTGGGAAATACTTTTGTAAATTTTACTTCTGCTTTATGTGCTCTTAGTTTTCCCACAAATGCTACTCAGGCTCTCTAACACCCAGCATGATGTCAAGCCATGGGAATTGAAATGCAAGCCCTCACTGATAGACATACTTGGGATTTGGTTGATGCACCACCTAGTTGTTCACCAGTTGGCTGCAGGTAGATTTTCACAGCTAAATATCAACCATATGGTACCATTGAATGACTCAAAGATCATCTGGTAGCCAATGGCTATACTCAGACATATGGAGTTGACTACTTCAAGATTTTCTCTCGCATGGCTCAACTGAATTCTATTTGTATCCTTATCTCTATGGCTATAAATTTTGATTGGCCTTTATTTCAACTAGATGTCAAAAATGCATTTCTGTATGGAGATCTGCTTGAGGAGGTTTACATGGCGCAACCTTCTGATTTTGAGATTCAGGGGGAGTCTTTCAAAGTTTTTCACCTTTGGAAATCCATTAATGGCCTTAAGCAAAGTCCTTGAGCCTGGGTTGACAAGATCAACTCTATTCTTCAAATATTTGACTTTCGTCGCTCTCAGTCTGATTACTCAGTGTTTGTTAAGAAAACTACCTCTGGTCTTGTAGTTCTCATTGTCTATGTTGATGACATTATCTTATCTGGAAGCGACTATGCAAGCATTCAGGCTACTAAGACATACTTGGAAAAGCACTTTATCACCAAAGATTTAGGCAAACTAAGGTATTTTCTGGGAATTGAAGTCTCTCATTCTTCCTATGGTCTTTATTTGTCTCAGCATAAGTATGTTTTGGATATCCTATCAGAGATAGAAATGCTTGGGGCTAAGCCTGCTAATACACCTTTGGATCCCAACACTAACTGAGATGACAACACGTCTCCTCCATATCGTAATCATCATCAATATTGCAGAGTGGTTGGAAAACTCATCTACCTTACCGTAACTAGGGATGATATCACTTCTACTGTTGGCCTCGTAAGTAGATATTTGGATAAGCCCTTTCAATTCCATTGGGATGCTGTCTGCCATATTCTGAAGTATTTGAAAAGTTCTCTTGGCAAAGGTCTGCTTTATAAGAAGCATGGCCATTGTAATCTTATTGGATACTCTGATTCTTTATGATGGAAGCAAGATAGATTGGAGATCTGCCTCTGGATAATGCACTTTTGTAGGTGGTAACTTGGCAAAGCAAGAAGCAAACTGTAGTTTCTCACTCAAGTGCTGAAGCAGAGTATCGAGCCATGGCTCACACCACCTGTGAACTTTTCTGGGTACGCAGTCTTCTGTGAGATTTTGGTATTTCTGTTGGTCCATCCATACCAATGCACTGTGACAACAAGGTTGCTATCTTCATTGCCAGCAACCCCACCTTCCATGAATGCACCAAACACATTGAATTGATTGCCATTTTGTTTGGGAGGCTATCTTATTTGGTTAGATTTCTACACCTTATACACCAACTGCGAATCAAGTTACAGATATTTTCACCAAAATTCTTCCGAAGACTAGATTCACTACGCTAATAGCCAAGTTGGGCATGATTGACATCTACGCTCCATCTTGAGGGAAAGTATTAGTATATATATTTTCCTTGCTTTATTTTACCTTTATTATTGTGTTATGGGCCTTTGTTTATTAGCCCATTAGTCCTTTTCCTTATTATAAAATATTAACATTTCTAGATTATTCTTACTCTCTCCTATATAAGAGAGTCTCCTGTACTTGTTTCACCCATCTAATGCAAACCATCTTTTGTATTTTAGACCTTTCAACCTAGACAATTGATAGGTGAAAACCATTAATCTAAATGTAGTGTGGGATGTGGGCAAGAGGAAATCAAACCTGTTTTATATAATTGTCAATCACATGATTGATAGGTGTTTAGGAACCAAATGCATTTGTTTGAACAGATCACTTACAGAATAAATCACGGAAACTTAGTTTAATTAAGGACTTAATCAATCGACCAACTTTTCTTGTTTGAATTGCATAATTAATTGAAACTATTTTGCTTTGAATGACATTGACTTCCTGTAAGACAACCTTAATCTGTGCTACATGTTGACCCGTCCTATTATAGGTTGCATGAGTGCAATTTAAATTTTTTATGATTAATAGCGTGCATACTCTCGTGAGGCAACATAAGTTGAATACCTTTTCCATGTGAGAGATTCCTAGTCAAGGTTTCCACTTGTTGATGGTGATTCTTATGAGGCCGTTAGAGAACAATGTCCTACTTTTTAGTTGGGTAGGAACAAGGTCACCAATAATAACATGTGATCCTTGACTGCACTCTCATCACAAAAATAACAGAGTTAAACTACATGATAGTTGGAAGGCCAAAGAGATGAGTGCTCATTTTCTACATAATAGTATTTCTTGTAGTATTTTGATGGCATGTATTTCCTATATGGTGGTTGGTATGGCGGCGTATTGATGTATTTTGGCATAGTTTTTAGTTCTTGATTATTTTCGTAAGCATGATATCCCTCACAACATCAATTAGGGGGTAGGTGGGGATGAAACCTCAAATAATACCAAGACATAGATACTAAACGTGACATTTCAATGCACTGGTTGGCTATTATGCACACAATTGAAGCATTCACCATACTCATTTGAAGCGACTATCTATTTGAGGCTGTATTGAAGAATCCAACCGCGAGAAAAAGAAGTATTTGAAATTAACTTTGTCTATATCATATGAGTTTGTAAAGGGTGAATTACCTTTAAACTTTAGGGAATAATGGCTTTATTTGCCTAACCTTTGAGTTTTCATGTTCAGTGGGCAATGCATGGAAGCATGCATACAATACTAGCAAATAATACAAATGTTGATAATGCGGTAGTATCCAACTATGCATTATCAAACAAACATATATAGAAAAGAATTCTTAATTCTAGATGTGCATTTCTTATTGTTCAGATAAATTGATTTCTTATTGTTAGCTTCATGGCAGGCCAGTCCATGACCCAATCACTCAAAAAGTCCATAAGAATGGTGCAGCGTGTGAGGCAAACAATCCCTTTGTCTTTGATATATTTTGGAGTGTTAGAAGATGACTCAATTGATCTCTAATGTTACATACAAAAAGCACCAAAAGAAATGTGATGATGCCATCATCAAATTCTTATAGTTTTGTCTTTAAATTAGTGAAATTTTCCATACAAAAAGGATTAATAGTTCAATCTATAGCTCGTGCTTCTACAAAGACATGTATGTAGAAAGAGATCTAGCTATAATGTTGAAAAATAATATATATATATATATATATATATATATATATAAGGACAATAAAGAAACAAAACATATATTTTGTCAACCAATTTAGTAACAAAATAGAAAATTTAGGAGGCATGAGATAATTTTGAGAAGATGCAATTGTTTGACCTGTATGCGTTAGTGAAGCCCATATCACAAATTGATTGTCAGGAAAGGATTGAGAAGATGCACCATTTTGACTAGGTGACATCTACATTAGGGTTGGAAGGTTTTCTGGTGACGGGATTTCATCATCATCATCATCATCATCATCATCATCATCATCATCATCATCATCATCATCATCATCATCATCATCATCATCATCATCATCATCATCATTTAATTCTCAGTCCCAACTATGTTGGGGTTGGCTACATGGATCCTCCGTTCCCATTCAACTCTATCATAGGTCATATTATGCTCAAGATGTAGAGATTCAAAATATTTCTTTATAAGTTCTTCCCATGTTAATTTAGGTCTTGCTCTTCTTCTATTAATTGTGCTTGACTCAAGGACATTACTTCCTAAGGACGCATTAATTGGTCTACGTTGTACATGTCCATACCATATGAGTCGACCCTCTCACAATTTGTCCTTAATGCTCGCCACCCTCACTTTATTCTGATATTTTTTATTATTCACTTCTCTACTTTACAGACTGTTTGGTATGCGGTGAATGGAGGGGAGGGGAAAGGAGGAGAAAAGACTTAACCTGTTTGGTTGCACATGGTGAAGGGGAAGGGAGGGGAATGGAGGGGAACAAAGGGGAATGGAGGGGAAAGAATCAAGTGTACTTCCAGCAACTCTTCTCACCACCAAATCGGAGTGGAGACAAGGGGAAGGGGGAAGATTTGGCGGAAAATTTATTATAAAGCTTGAGGAAAATATGGAATGTGGAGGAAAAATATAAATAATATAGTGAAAATACTTGTATCCCTCCAAGTGAGGTGAGAGAATTATAGCGCACCATTTAAAAATGTTGGAGAGAATTTTGAGGAATTTTTTTGAAGAAAAAAATAAAAATAAAATGAAACTAGAATAAATGTAGCGCACAATTTAGAAAAATCTTAGAAAGTCTAGAAAAAATATTATTAGAGAATACATAAAGTTTGAGATACAAACATAACCACATAAGGAAAAATAGAAAATAGAAACTCCTAACATGTAGAATTCAATGATGTTAGACATGCGAGTTTAGTTTATCTTGATTTTTCATGTATTATTGTGTGTGTGGTGTATGTAACCTTTTGTGGCAATATGACTTGTTAAAAAAGTGACATATATTTTTTAATATTTTTTATGTTCTCTCCCATTTCCTTCCCCATGCTAACCAAACAGACTAAAATAAGTGTCCCCTCCCCTTCCCCTCCCCTCCCTCCCCTCCCTTCCCCTCCTCTTCATTCACCGCGTACCCAACATAGCATTAGCTAAGAAAAACATGTAGCATTACTTAGTCATACAATTTGATTGCTAAATGATGTATATATTATATTGATTACTAACAACATAGTTTTTCCCAATGTAGAACATTATATTATATTGTAGGGTGAATACAAATTTAGGATTCCCACCACAATAAATCACAATAGTGGGTTACCTTGGTTACCCGTCAAGAGTTGGTAGTTCCCGTCGTCAATTGATGCCTTTGCCTAGTTCGGTATATTTTTCTGCTTCTTCAAACTTATCTCTTCTTTCTCCCAGCAATATAATATCTTGTAAGTGATGCTCATTCTTGGCGATGTCACAGTAGTAGTTATTAAAAACTTTTGCAGTCAACAATTTTGAATCCGAATTCCCTGCAAAGATCTTGCTGAATTCCCTCAAAGCTTTTCTAGTATGAACAGACTGGTTGTTGATTGAGAAGCTAGAACAACCCACATGACATGGATGAAGTAGGTCGTGAGGCAAAAAGTATAACTTTAAAAGACAATTCGTGGTAGCCAGAACAACCGGTAGGACTGGTTTAGCGGTTTACTCCGGACCCGACCTTTGGGTTGGGCAGCTTGGGCTGCCTGAGTCCCGCGCGTCCGGCGATACTCCTTCACGAGCATCATTATAACCCAGCAATTTCTACTTTTGTCACCCCCCACATGGTCACCGCTAAGAATCGGCCCACGGCCCACTGCCCACGGCCCAGGTGAATACCGGGATCGAACAATCGGAAGGCCCAACGGGAAGCGCGGCGCGGCGTAGCTCCGAGCCTCCGATCCCGTGTTGCGAGCGAAACAGGAGCGCCGCTCGCACTGGAACCGGTGAAGTAGGAGGGGATTGGGGAAGGAGAAGGCGTTAGTCAGAGGCGGTGCCCGCTTGGAGATTCAGCTGTTTGCATGAACGGCGCATTCACGTCCAGGACTCTGTTCCCGGGCCTGCTTCAAAGAACAGTGAATCCTCCTTGTGATCTCTTACCTCTTCCTCCCGGACAGGCTGCCACCTCTACCGCGGCACTCTTCCACGCTACCGCTGTCTTACAGCGCAGCAGGAATTCGCGATATGTAAGTCAAGCTCGTCAAACTACAGTCTTACCGTTTTGGGCTTGTTCCCCGCAATAGATTGTTAAATGGCGCCCCCATTAAAGGCCTGTTTGGAATGATCATGTTGGACGGCATCTTGAGATCTGCAACATACAGAAAACTAAATCATGCTTATCATAGTGTTCTTATTTTTTTTCTGGTTCTACCTAATTGGAATTCTGTGAGAATTCGGTCTCCTAAACAAGTTTGGAAAGTTGCTGTTTTGCAGAACGTGTTTGCTTATATATGTTGTGGCTCCACAACTACACCCAACCACTTCCAAATCAAACGCCGTATCAACTCATCCATTTTGGCTTTGACAATGAACTTGGAATCAGTTTCAGTTAGCTCAATCACACCCTACTTTGTCCAATCAAACAAAAAATAAAAGTGAAAAATGAGCAGAACAACTTAAGGAAACTAAACTATCTCCGACAAAACAAACCTTTAAGCGATTGCACGATGATCCTCATTCTCCTCCAAATGCGTTTGTGACATTCCTGAAGTAAATACTTTGCCTTGTGGAAAGATAATAAAAATCCGAATTTTGTGGTTATAATGGTCTATGGTAAATGACTTCAGTGGTTCTTATCTAATATGTGTAATGACGCACATTATGTAGGCTAAATGTGGTTGTAGTATAATGTTGTAGGCACATGACTGATCTTGTTTGTAGCTCTCTCTTCCAGAGGTTTAACCACCATACGACACGGTTCAGGAGGAAGGATGCCAAGAAAGCTTGGGTACGGGACGCCAGCATATACCTGGAGAAACTCTTACAGGTTTGCTATACATCCATCCAATTTCTATGTGCAAAAGGTTCAAATACTATGAATGTGCAATTTCTCGTAATATTGCTCCTTTCTTATTCAATTAGGACTCAGGCTCTTTTTTTTGTTGCTCAGTGTTGTTATTACTGTAAGAGTATCTATTCTTATTTGATTTTTTTTTTATCATTCTCCAAACGTTGTGCTTCTTGAACAGACGTTTCATAACCATGTCAACCTTTAACTGATTTCTTTGTTATACTTCTATTTTACAGGGATACCGAGACTTGAGCTGTGGTGAATCTAGAAACTATGTACCTTGGTTTGAAAAACAGTACTTTGCCAATAACAGGAAAAAAGAAGACTTCCATTTCCAGGAGTATTATTGGGAAAGATGCACAAATCGAAGTAAAAATCTCTCATTCTGCTCATTTTACAATTTATTTGACTGGAAAATGTTGCAGCTATAACAAATTCCGTGTTTCTTTAGATATTGATCTCTTAAAAGATTTGACTGTAGATGTAGGCCTCTTAAAAGGAAGGGAAGCGAGGGTATGTGGAAAAAGTCACTGTGTTTGAATTAATATAGTAATATGTAATCAAAGGGAATGGCTGGAAGTTATCAATGTTAAGTTTCTTTCACTTCTCTTCCCTACCAAACTGGGGAGGAGAGATGAGAAGGTACAATGAAGTCTTCTTTTTATATTGACCTGCCTTTTTATGCTCTCCCTTTCCTTTCCCTCTTTAGTGGCATTGGCAGCCAGATCATTATATGGCAACCTTTCCTCCCATTTCCTCCCTACAATTAACCTCCTTCCCCTCTTCTTCTGTCACCGTGTTACAAAGAATGATTAATCCTTAAAAAAATGTCAGATAGTCACTTTTTTTTAAACTTGCGCTGTATGCAAACACACCTTTGTTTGACTCTAGAAGAAGACAAACACATTGCTTAGAAGAATTGTGTCCTAAAGCCCCAAACTATAAACCAGTAATTATTGTCTTTATAACCAACTCGTGTGCCAACCATCTTGAAGTTTTGATATAGGATAAGAGAAAATGTAAAGATTGGGAATAAAGGGTTGAAGATGGTGTTCCCTACCAGACTACCACATAGATCAAGCTCAAATTTACCCCAGACGTCCCTAAAGGTTTTCCAGAGTAGATTGTAGCTGGAATCAACATAAATATTAAAAGAGAAAACATAGTATTGTATTCTTTTGCAAAACATATAGCAATTCTGAAAATTTGGGTAGAGATATCATTTTCTCTGTCACATGCGACTCATATATATGGTCAACGGAAAAGGTACAACAGTATGCTAGTAAATCTGAAACTCTAAAAATGAGAGTATGCTACTGTTCCCTTTGATATTGTAGCTTAGAGATAGGAAATAATATCTCCAAGACCATTATGCTGACTAGAATTACTACCTATTACCATGTCCTTCGTGCAAATCGTGGCACTTGGTGACATTTTTGTTACTTCAATGCCTATGCATTGAAGACAATATCCATCCAAGTATGATTCTTTTTGTTGTAATTATTTTTTAATGTTGTAGTATTTGGTAAGGGTTCTTTTCATAGAATCTCCATGTATAGGGCGATTTTGATAAGTGTTTAGAAAAGCGGTATTTGGTGCACGGGCGGACGGGGTACTGAATAAAGTATATGCGGTATGCGGGAGTATATGTGGTTTTGGAATTTTTTTCATAAATTAAAATATATATCTATATATAAATTTATATAATAATAATTATATATTACATTAAACAATTACATATGAGGACAACAGGAAGCAAAACTTAATTTGGAGTGTTGGCAAAGCATGACATCAATTTGAATAAACATGAAATTGGTTTAACACAAGTTAATCAACCGTTCTGATTTTATGAAATGTTAAAGACTGCCATAATCAGTAAACATAAATAAATAAATAGAGGAAAATCTAAGAAATTATATTATATGCACCATGCAACAATGAAATTGCAATATAAAATGATGATAGGACCAAACAATTTCATAGATGAGTATGGCATACTTTTAAACACATTAACAATTAACAACTAGTCAATAAGAATTGGAAGAACAAAAAGGGGAATGTATGGACAGGAATTAAAATTATAATAATTTTGAGAATTGAAGACGGGAAGGGAAATAAGATTGGAGAAGAAACCTGTTGCTGTTATCAAAGAGAATGAAGAAGATGAGAGAGAATAAATGAAGAACAATTCAATAGCATTAGAGGAAATCAAAGGATGATATTAAGAAGAGAAAACAAGAGCAAGGGAATGAGAAGAGCAGCATGCTGAGATTAACAAGAAAAGGGGAAACCAAAACGATTCGTTTGCTGTTGCAACCTAAAAGAAAGATGGAAGGGGAAATAGGAGAAGAAAGGGAATTTATGAACAGAGAAATAAGAAACAACAACAATATCATACAAAAAATGAAAATAAGGAGAAAGCGAGTAGTAATATTGTATAAAAAAGATATACGAGACATCATCCATATCATATACTTTTTGTTCCCGTGAGTTTGGAAAAGTGCTGATTCAAAGGCCACAGAAGCGGGTAATGGGCCGCATAATCGGGCCTGGTCCAGTTATTGCTCCGCTTTTGACATATGCGGGGCGGCCATTTGTTCAAACCGCATATGTGGCCGCACAAACCGATTTCCTGAACATTGATTTTTATATGCCATCATGTAGTCAGAAACATGCCACTTTGTTCTCTATAAACGATCGTTATTTTAACGATTCATCCAAATGATTGTTATGTCGATCATGCATATATAATTTTCACTTGTATATTCTCATTTTCTAATACAAATTGTGAAAAAATAAGATTGGATTGAATGCAATGGGATGAATACAAGACTGGACGCCCTCTCCTTTATATAGGAGAGGGGAGACGCCCTAAGACTTAGGACGCAAGTAATCTAAACGGGCTGAAATACAAAAGCCCACTAACTAATTAACCTATTAACTAAATAGGCTAATATAGACTCTTTAACACTCCCCCTCAAGCTGGAGCATGGGTGAAACACATGTCCAAAGCTTGGAGGTTACAAGACTCGATAAAACGATAAAAGAAATGATAGATGGAAGATAAAAGATAAACATCACTCCCCATACAAAAATTGATACTCCCCCTTAATTAATACTCCCCCTGAACCATGCGGTGACAATGCCTCTTTTTTTTGAAATTGTATTCTGCAGGCTGGAGATCCTCGAGCTTTGATAAAGGTCTTTTGGAGTGCATCTGGAATGAAGAACATCTGTAATGGGACCTGAATACTGCAATAGTAATTCACCACTTGGAGCTGACGAACATCAATACCACGACTATGACATCTTCACTGGAATACATACTTAACGCGACACGAACGCGGATCTCCAATGATGATGTAGCAGTAGTGGTGTCTTCAAAGCGTCTGAGAAGACGTGCATAACATGGCACGAACACGGACGGACGATATGTTGGTGATACAATGCAGGTACCATAACTCTGTAGCGAGAACCTTGGGGGCTTGACATGAAAGGAGATATCATCCATCAAGGAAAGTCCCAAGTAGGTCAGCAACAGGTGATGTCGAAATAGCAGATGCGGCTCGGAGAAGACGTGATAAAGCAGCTCGGTGAAGATAAATCTGGATGAATCAACCTTGCAGAAGTAGATTGGCAGGTTTGCTGAGCTTTTGAAAATCATAAGAAGCACCCATTCATCTCATGTGAATGCAGCTGAAGAAGTACACCATCGACACCTGACGTACATAACGCGGTACGAACGCGGATAGCTCATTGTTGACGCTGAATGAAAATCCTTCAATGCTGTCTGGAAGTAGAGAACGGATGTGCTGAACAACGCGAAGCTCCATGAAGATAATAGCCTGGAACGTATATAGCTTGAATACATATATCATCTCTTCTTATACTCTCTCTCATACATATTCTCTCTCACTCTCTGTCTCTTCTCATCTCTTCCTCTCCTCTCCTCTCTACCCCCCCCGCACACCAAATACGACGAGGGTGAGTGGTTGGTGTAGAGAAATGGACATATGACCCCCCTGGTACTGTGGAAAGGGATACACACATGATATGGGTGGGTGGGAAAGAAATTGGTGGATTCGAGAGGATTTTGTGATATGGAGATGTGTAATATGTGGAGAATGAAACTGATAATCGGAGAGAATATGCTAAATGAGTCAATGTAAGATCCAGATAGAAAAATAAATGGATCTAATCCCGACACGAAAAGTGAAAAATCCGATTAGGCTTAAAATTGAATCCGATTAGCCAAGGGCAGATCCGATTAAGGATCCGAATATCAACAAGCATCTGGTATATGGGGGCAGTACTAGGGCTGTTTGGTAGTGGTGGAGAGTGATGGGTGACCGTGCTTCAACCAAGGATAGGCAAAAACGTTGGGGCAACAACGACGAGATGGAGAGCAGCAGTGGAGCAGTGACCAGGGCCATGGATGACGTCGGTGGCTGAATGGTGTGATCGGCGGCTGGGGATATGGTTGCTGGGTGATATGGCAGCAACACAGCAGCAGGACAAATGATGATGATTGTGTCGCTCGACTGATGTAGCACTTGGCCGCAACGAAAGAGATGATACTGGTCTCCTGCATGGCTCCAGAGATATTGCATGCCATGAGGCTGCATGCGGAGTCAAGTGCGGAGCCTTTCCTTATGAGACGACGAAGGCTGGAGCTGAGGACATCAGGGCGATGCAGCGATAGATGGCTGTTGAATAATGCGAGTGCGATGGCGTCGACGGATGTGGATGGCGGCTGCTTCTGGGTGGCGCGGCGACAACGATGGTTGTTCCTACTTTTGTGGTCGGCCGCAACACCCTTGCTGGTCGCCGTCGGCTTGACGATGGCTGTTGATTGCACTGAGACGGAGATAGCCGACGATACCATGTAAAGAATAAGATTAGATTGAACGGAATGGGATTCTGGTGTGATAAGGCTGGAAAGGAGATGACCGGTGGTAAGGTTTGAATTTGGAAAACATAGATCGCAGGTCGGGAATTAGCGCCGACGTAAAAATCTATGTGAAAGTGGAAGAAGGAGAGCCATGGAGGCCGGAATTGCCTAGCGGGCAGCCGGCCTAAGCCATGGCAACGACAGCTGCCGCCCGCAAGCGGGGGTTCTTCCCCTCGGTTGCTCTCTGGAAAAGACGAGCGGCGGCGGCTAGGGCTCCGTGCGTGCCGGAAAGGAGAGGGAGGAGGGGCGGCGGCTAGGTTTTCCTCAGGAGCGAACATGCTCTGTTCACGCAGGAATTACTGTTCACCGCCGAAGTTACTGTTCACGCCGCGTATTGTTCACCGCCGGAGTTACTGTTTACGCCGTCGTTACTGTTTACGCCGTCATTACTGTTCACGTCGCTGTTTTTGTTCACCGTTCTGATACCATGTGAAAAAATAAGATTGGATTGAATGCAATGGGATGAATACAAGACTGGATGCCCTCTCCTTTATATAGGAGAGGGGAGACGCCCTAAGACTTAGGACGCAAGTAATCTAAATGGGCTGAAATACAAAAGCCCACTAACTAATTAAACTATCAACTAAATAGGCTAATATAGACTCTTTAACACAAATATTGGTAATATCGTTAATAACGATGATGACGACAACGCCAACAACGATGACTATGGTGATGACGACGGCAATGATGGCGACGATGATCACATGTTGAGGAAGGTTCCTAAAACGTCTCAATTGAATGACAGATCATTGGTAGTTGACGTGAACCCTATCCCCATTGTCCTATGATAGACTTCACTAGGGGATGGCATCAACAATGACGACATGAGCATGGTTTGGCTCTTGCTTGAGGGGTTGAGTAGGAAGAAATCATTGATCAACCTAACCCAATTCAAGCTAGGAGCAATGAAACAACTATGGATGTTGCATGTAGAGCGAGAATAGTAGTCATGCTAGCAACATGAACACCAAGATGTCAAGTTCATCTCTAAGGGAAAAAGTTGAGAAGATGGCTGAGAGAGACGTGCGATTTTGTGGGAGAGGATGGTCGGCGGTAGTAGGGCAAGGTTTTTTCTCTCATCCCTATAACCAAGGTTATCACAATAGAGGAGGATATATTTCGTATTGCTCAATTGTTTCATTGACCTTTTGTGGCTTGTAATTGACTATTAATGTGCTTTTTTCTCAATGATCATCGTCATCACATGTCAAGGAAGGTTCTAAAAGAGTCTCAATTGGATAACAGATCATCGGCGGTGGGTGTGAGCCCTAGTGCAATTGGCCTATCCTAGGCTCGACTAGGGGATGACATCAACAATGCAACACAGGCAAGAGGTGGCTCTTACTTGAGCGGTTAAGGGATTGAGTAGGAATAAGTTGTTGATGAATCTGACACTACTTAATCTAGGAGCGTAAAAATAACTGTGATGCATGTAGAGCGAGTATAGTAGTTATTTTAGCAACTTGAATCCTAGGTAGTTAAGCTCGCCTCTAATGGTAGGAGTAGGCTTGGTAATGGGTCGGATTTTGCTGGATGGGACCCGAATTGGACCCAAACCCAAATAAATATGACCCAAAATGGACCCCACCCGAAAGGACCCGACCCGAAAGTAACCGGGCCTGACTGGACCTGGAAATCATAAAAAACACTCTATTACAAAAATCTACAGAAAATTTATGACATACCAAAATCTCGACCCGACCGGATCCGACCCTAACTAGACAAGACCCGACCCGACCCAAATAATATGGACTCAAGCGGACCCAACCCAAAACTGAACAGACCTGAAAAAGACCCAAATTTTCAAATCGGATCGGGCCGAGTAGGGTAGGGTAGGGTCGGTCGGGTTTTCTTTGCCACCCCTGGGTAGAAGTTGGAGGAGATGGTTGAGAGGGAGGCTTGGTTGGGGGAAAGAATGTTCGGTGGTAGTAAGGAGAGGTTGTTGCTCTAGGCCATGTAACCAAGGTTGCTGCAACAAAGGAGGGTGTTCTAAATTGCTCAATTATTTCATTTACCTCTTACCTAAGGAAGGGATGTAGGATTTTTGGTATGCTGCTAATTTGCTAGTGTGCCTTCTCTCTGGTGGGTTCATGGATTCATAAAGCATTTGTAATGAATTTTGTGCAGATGCTTAAGTGGTGATCTTGGATGAGATGATGCTACTCAATCATTGGAATGAGGGCATGAAGTCATTGAGCTTGGTATGGATCGCCTTTGGGGATACTATGTAAGTGATGACATACTACTCGGTGAGCTAGGGATACTATGTAAGTGATGACAAACTGTCCAGTGAGCTGTTTTTTTTTGTTCTTGTTGCTAGACGGCAAGCTATTGCATTGCAGCCTTGTTGGGTCATGAACCTAGTGATGGTGTATAGTAGGTGTGACGTGACAAATGACTTCTTCATCTAGTACCTTGTACATTTTAAAGAGTTGAACGTAGGACATGGAATGGCTGAAAAGATACATGAATGTTGTTTTAGTCTATGTTGATGGCTTGCTGGATCTTGACCCCAGTATAAGGTGTATTTTATGTTTTTTTTTGAAAATGTAAGGAGTTTCTCCAAACCACGCGTGGTATGGTCAATCAATTGTTAAAATTCACACAAACTTGGATTCCGGGGTGTTAGGTTGCCATGCCTCAAAACTACATGATGGTATATTGAAGCCCTAAACCTCATTTAAAAAAATGATGTAACCCAATTGATAATTAGTTCTTATCACGATCAAGGTTGTCAGACTCGAACCGGTAAGCGAACCGGTGAGGCCTCTGGTTCCCGGTTCACTGGTACAACCAGTGGTCTGACCGGTTCAACCGGTGACGTCAGCATGACGTCACAAATAGTTTAAAAATATATAAATATCTTTGATACTCATAGAAAATGTCCCTGCAAACGTTATGAAACATGAATACTAGCAAAACTGCTCACAATAACTTGATAAACAGACCAAATAACTAATATTATTCTATTGATGGACATTTATATACCAACATGTATATAGTATTCAATATTTATTAACAAAAATAGCAGCAAAAATACATTTACTTGTTAAGTGAGAGAATCGGCCGGTTCAGCTAAAACCGGACCGGTTTGCCGGTTCACCGGTTTGATGCCGGTCAGACTTCATTTTTGGCTTTGGGAGGGAACCGACTCGGTAGAGTGACTGGTTCCCGGTTCAACCGGCCGGTCCGGTTCAGTTCTGATAACCATGATCACGATCTCTACACAATCTTTACTTTAAAACCTTACGGAGTACACATATGTAAAAGTCAGAATTTTTATAACTAGGTTGAAGGTCCTAGGTTGTTTGTTAACTAGTTTATAAATGTGTGTTATATTAATGTATTTTCCATTTTTTTGTTCGGCTACATGGGCCTGATACATTTCCCCTATATTCTCCCCTCTTATCTTGTTCCTGAGGTACACATCTTGAACTCTTCTATGTATAGCCATAGGAAGTCCCATGTATTCCTCTCCTTTACATAATCACTGCTTCCTGCCCATCATCATAGCCACGTGCGCACCGATGTGACTATCTCATGCATGTGTGGACCTTCGCTTCTATCCTCGTATTCGTTGATCTACATAACATTCTCTGTGTCGTATCAATTGATTGATTCATCACCAATTTTATGATGCCTCTCTTACAACTGCTTTTTCCTAGCAGTTAAACCGTCACCTATTATTCCTCCCCATGCACATCTTAGTTTTTAAGGTGGCTTGGCGCTAGGCGTTTCTGAGGGGGCACCTAGGCAAA
The DNA here is from genome assembly GCA_963693085.1 of Alisma plantago-aquatica. NCBI lineage: Eukaryota > Viridiplantae > Streptophyta > Magnoliopsida > Alismatales > Alismataceae > Alisma > Alisma plantago-aquatica. Next base: position 961,179,739 of record OY856412.1, read on the forward strand.
CGCCCAGACGTTTCTAGGCATTTTGATTTTAATTATAAAGAATGACAATTTTTTGATATCTACATTTATATTTTCATATATGTAAACATTAAATAATGCTATTATATCATAGTAATACATAGAATTTAGGCTAAATCACTCCTAACATGACCTAAACTAGAACTGATTGGCCTTAATTTGAACTCATTTGACCTAGTATACCTTGATTTGGCCTAAACCAGGCGTAATTTTGTATAACATGACCTAATCAAACCCAGTTTCCCTAAAATTTCATATCTTGACCTAAATGAGACAAAATTTGGCCAAATAAGACCTAATCTTCCCAAGTTAGAACTATTTTTCCCAAATCATACTTGTTTTCCCCAAATTAGATGTGCCCAAATTTGATATGATTTTGCCTAAATCAAACCTAATTTTGCATATTATGACCCAATCAGGCCTAATTTCCCCAAATTTTCCCTATGTTGGCCCAAACAAGATCTAGTTTGGCCAAATCAGACCTAATCCCACTAAATCAGACCCATTCCCCCCCATACCAGACTTGGTTTCCCCAAATCAGACTTAATATGCTTAATTTGACATAATTTGGTCTAAAATAAAACCTAATTCTATAAAATGACCTAATCAAACCCAACCCTAATTTTCCCTATTTTGATTAAAATGAGGCCTTACAAGGCCAAATCAGACCTAATTTTCCCTATTTTGATTAAAATGAGGCCTTACAAGGCCAAATTAGACCTAATTTCCCCAAATTGGACCTATTTCCCCACATCAGGCTTTTTTTCCCCAAATCAGGCCTAATTTACCTTAATTTGACCTCATTGGGATTAATTGGGGACCCATTTCAACCATAAATTGACTCAACTTGATCAAATACACCTAATTTGTGCTAAATTAGCCTTGAAGTGGCTTAATTTGGGCCTAAAAGGCCTTAGGCTGTTAGGCGACCACTTAGGTCACCTTCAGGGTTGTGCACCTCGTTCGAGGTGGTTTGCGTTAAGCTAGGCGCCTTGATAACTAAGTTGCACATTCCCTATTGCAAGGGTGATGTTTTTCTAGTTAGGAACCATCTTGTAGTGCATATGATATTTTGTTCTCATGGCGCAAGACAAGCCTTTTGACAACAATATCTAGACCACCATATATAGAAATAGTGCATGTATCTCGATGTCGAACTTGATGACACCTATGATCGCTTTAGATGAATGCCATATGTATGATTCTAGAGGTTCATGACAAATGGACGTTAATTGAAAAGCTTCTCAAAGATACGCCGAATTGTGTCGGGTCAACAACCAGGTTAAAGGTTGGCTATGAAACAAGATCAAGGCACAAATTGCGTGCAATCATATGTTTTACAATGCCAAGGATATGTAGGACACTACAAATCATCATTTTACTCAGAAGAAAAACACACTTTGTATATATAACATCTAGACAAACAATTCTTTGCTAAGCAAGGCGAACAATCTCTTAATGCTTATTACTCCATTCAGCCTCTTTCCCCAACCATTGAATTTCTTTCAAGTTGAAAGTTTCAACCCTTCACCTCTGAAGATCAAACAAAAGAGTGCAACAGACTAATTATGAAAGAATTTCTCAGTCGAATACATCCTCCTTTTTTCCTACGCTTTCAATTATCTTGGCACGAAATCAATTCCCCTCATAGAAGATGGCTATGCCCATTTCAATAGTTGGATGCTGTTTTGGTGGTTGGCATTATTATTGACAGCCAAAATCTTTTACAACTATAGCAACAGTTTCTCGAGGCTGCGTACATGGTTCTCAACCTAGACCAAAATGTAATTTCTTGCCGGAAGTTGGGTCAAAAACTCACAATGAAGTCAATGTTTTCCAAAGCATTGTCATCCTCATATCCGAGCCCATGGTTCCACCTTTCTTGTCCAAGATTCAAACAATTTTCCTCGACTTTCTCTATCATCTGAAGAGTGTGCACAACTTCTGCGTGCGTCACAATCATATAGCACTAAGGTTCTGCAACCTTGCACTTTTGAAGCCTTTGCTAATGTCCAATACTAGCACTTCGATGATGGCTTCTCATAATGATCGGATTGAGGACTCTTGGGGCAACACAACATATGACGGCTATGCGATGTTTGCCTACATCTTCTAATAATCAAATTCCTCATCCCCATCAATACTTTAACCGATAGATTTGTCAAACAGGTTCATAAAAGCAGTTCGGTCCCATTTACTTCCAATGTCTGTCCATGTTGTTCTTGTATTCCCATTTTACCTTATGTTTGTAGCTAAATCGGTGGATAATCTAATTTGCTTGTCAAGTTTCTTGGAGTTTTAAGATGATTGGATGGGGGGTGGGGGTCTAGGGATAGTGACCTGTACTACTTTTAAGCGAAACTCAATGTCTACCGCCTTCCTCAGTTGCACTCCATCATCTCCATCAAATAAATGGCCATCCCTCCTTAGACAAGTGACAAGGTTTGGAGCCGAGTCTTGCTGCTGTTACACTTCTTGAGTGTGATTCTTGTCATCTTGGAAAACATATTCGTGGTTCTTTTTTTCTTGAACGGAGCGTCGAGCTCTTGCATTTTGTAATGTTATTCATAACAAAGTTTGAGGTCCATTCGTGAAATCATATTTGAGGCCGTCACTGTTATGTACATTTTTTGGACAATTATCGGATGACTTGTTAATGTTAATTAAAGCTCGTGAATATGAGTAACGTTTAATCAGATTGTTACATCATTTTGTTCATGTGCAATTTCAACTGAATATTAAAATCCTACGGACCAAATGCATTAGAATATGCCGTCCATACAATGTTGCCACTATTAGTATGATTCTTCAATGTTCATGCATGCATACATCCCAACAAAATGGGGTTGCTGAACATAAGAATCATTGCCTTCTTGATACCACCCGCACTTTAATGGTGCATGCTTGTATTCCTAAGCATTTTCGGCCCAAAGCTGAGCTTACAACATGTAATCTGATTAATAAAAATCTCTCATTTGTTCTTCAGGATGCCTCCCCCTACTCTGTTCTCTTTCCCCTCAGAAATCCATCTCCTGTTCCACTCAATTTTTTTTGCTGCATGGCCTTTGTCCATAAATTTGATCTGAAGACAGACAAGCGACCCCAGATTCTCAGGAATGTATTCCTAGGGTATTATGCTACCCAGAAAGGATGCAAGTGCTATTGCACATGTACATGCACACATTGACTGGTGTTACTTTTTATGAGAAAATCATGTTTTTGACAACATCCAGCTCTCCCTTGTCTACACTCCAACTGACTCTCTGGATATTCCTATCTGATCTCCTACTCCACCGCATACCATAATGATTCCGCAAGAAGTGCTTGCGGCTATGCCTCATAATCCCCGTCTATAGAAGCTTCACCACTATCATCTGTGAAGAATTGTCCCATCCCTTCACAAAGGGGTACAGAGTTGTACAATTCACCATAACGTTTTTGCCATTTGTTGTATTCTCATCTTCCTTGACCTCCATGTATGTTTGCTATAGCCCTAGATAACTCTACGATCCCCAAGAACTATGTAGATGGACTTCATCATCCAGGTTAGAAGCAAGCCATGGATGAAGAAATGATTGGTTGATACACCTTCCATTATGGATATTGCTTGCTGCAGATGGTTGTTACCGTCAAGCATTGGGCTGATGGGAGGATTGAATGCCTAAAGGCAAATCTGGTGGCCAAAGGGTTACTAAAATTTTTGGTGGTAACTTCTCTAAAACCTTCTTTCTGGTTATCCAAATCAGCTCTATTCAGATCTTGCTTTTTCTAGCCACACACTATGACTGCCTCCTATTTCAGTGGAACGTCCTCAAGCTATCACTACGTGTCTGGTTCAGCAAACTTAACACCGTTCTGGAGTCTATTTCGATGATCAACAAGTACTCGTTCCTATTCTATTCTCACACGCAACGAGGTCTAATGGTTTAGGCTGAATATGTGGATGATATTGTGATCTTGGGAGTGACGTACACCAGTTATGTACCAAGGTATCTCAAATATGAAGCAAACCCATCAAACATATTTTCATACAAAAATCCGCGACCTTTATATTTTCTTGGGATTGAAGTCCGCGCTCCGGATGGGGTTAACTTGTATATACCAAAATACACACTAGACCTCCTCCGTGAAACCAGAATGTTGATAGCGAAACCACTTTTGACGCCCATGGACTATCATAACAAGTCTTAGGACAATGATTTGAAGTCCTCCAATCTGGCTTACTACAAAATGGTTGTCGAGAAGCTCCTTTGTGTTACTAACTTACAATCACAAGACCAAATATCTGCTATGCAGTCGAAGTAGTAAGCCGATTCACGAGCTCACCTAAAATGTCTCATTGGCCTTCTGTTCAACATATCTTGAAATACTTAAAACAATTACGCTTCTATAAAAACGGCCCAAAATGTCAATCAAGCTCACCGTTACTAGTTTCCGAGATGCAGATTGGGCAGGAGATTCCATTGACAGACGATCAACTTTTGGATATTGTGTATTTCTTGGAGATCACCTTAGTTCCTGGCGAAGCAAGAAGCAAGTTGTAACTTCCTGATCCAGCACTGAAGCAGAGTGCATAGTTATGGCTAATGCATGTTGTGAGCTGCAATTGATAAAATCCATTTTAGATGAACTCAACTCAAGATACCAATCATATCTCCTGCAGTCCGTAAGTGTGACAATCAAGTAGCTATACACATCCAATGATTCTGTTTTTAGTGAACACACTAAGCACATTCCTCTTCGAGTACACGAACAACAAGCTGGGTCTACTTGATGTGTACCCTCCAATTCGAGGGTGAGCATTAGATATTAATGTATTTTCATTTTCATTTCTTCTATTCAGCTACACGGGTCTGATCCATATCCCCTGGTTTCTCTCTTCTATTATTCTGCAGTATACCATATCCCGGACTGTTTAAATATATAGGAACACCCATATACTCCTCTCCTTCAGATAATATTCAAGTCATTGTTTTCATAGTGGTGGTTTGTTGTTTCTATAGTGTGCCTTCACATAACATTGAAAAAGAGGTAGAATTATGGCTCTAGAAACTAGTCAAAGAAAACCAGAATCAGGGTTCCCATTTTGCATATAGGATCTCAATTTGAGTTATTGAGTTTCTGATAGGCAGGTCTACTGTCATTTGTTTTTTGTTCTTCTACTCATCTATGTGAAATATGCTTGATTGTGTCATCAAAGGTGCCCATTGTTGCCTGCCTTTTGTCTTAAATGAAGCTGTTGATAAAGTGAAGGAGGCTATAAATGATGCGCTTATGAATGCCCATGCCCTTTGGATCATGTTATGAAGCTTGGAGCAGCAATAACAGTTTTGAGCAAGCCACTGATATAGTTCGATTTTCTGTTCAATTTCTTTTATTTTGCAATTCCATGCACCATCTAACTGGTATTTCACTGTCTTGACTTGATATTATTACTTGAACTGCTTGGATTTCCAGAAATTGTGTTTATAATATTTATCTATCTAGATGACCGCTTGACATTGATTAGATATTGTGTACTCTTCTTTGTTGTAGAAAGACGGCCTGTGAAAGTTTTCTGGTCTGATAATGATAGTGACAGTGAAGAATTTGATAGCATTTTTGGGTCTGCGTTTGGAGGACAAGAAGATATATATGGATCTTTCAGTGATAGGGACTTTTATAGGAGATATTCAAAGTATAGGAACAAGCATTCTTGGAACTGGAAAGAAGAGTCGGATGATGAAAGTGACACAACAGAGGATTCAAGTCTGACTATTGACCGCTTGGCACTTGGACTGACTGCAACTGGTCCACTAAAACTTGAAGATGTTAAAAAAGCGTGAGCGTAACCTTTCACCAGCTTTTTTTTTTCTTCTTGTAGAAGCTATATTTGAATATGCATCTGCCTCTTCCCAAGTTGCTTATAGATGTTATCTGATAATGATGTTTCTGTAGGTATCGAGCCTGTGCTCTAAAATGGCATCCAGATCGTCATCAAGGATCCACAAAGGTATTAATCAGCTCTGCACTCTGTAAGGACTTCATAGCATATACTACATTGGGGCTACTTTTCCTCTCTCTTATGTTTTATTATTGAGAAGGTGATGCTATATATGTAAGTCGTTAAGATTAGAGTAGAGCTTTTTATTCATCTCCTAGTTAGGTTTTTTGATATATTGTTATTGCTATATTGCTTTACCATAGTGGAAAATCATAATTTCAGAACAAGATAAGATCAGGAAACACATCAAACAAAAAGGAAATGTACCTATTCCAACTAGGAGAATAAACGGAGTCTCCCTCTCTCTCTACACACACATAAGCCAAGTTGTTGGATATTCTTAGGACCTAGTCATAATATCATATTGTTCTAGATATCTTTTTAATATTCAACCTTATGAATGAGAAGCTTATCATTAGATAGGTCATAGGTGCGATTTAAAATGATCCAAATCAAAGGTACTGTCATCATGGATTCATGATGTCCTACATATGTCAATCAATGGAAATTATGAAATAAATGCATCCACCATTAAAATGTTTTCGAAGATGTTTCATAAAAAATACACTAACATTCGTGAATATTTAAAGTTAATAAACATATTGATATATATACTTTTAAATTAATGTTGTTGCATATAAAATACACTGTACTTTATGTCAATTTGTAGCAGGTACATGGGATTTTCTATACTCAAAATTGGCTCCTATTTCTTCTTTCTCTCACATGCATACATATATACATACACACATTTTTATATATACATGCATACATTCTTGTGTATATCATATAGTACTAATGTGATACATCTACCATAAATGTAGTTATCAGGCATAATATCAATGCTCATAACTTTGATTTAAAGAACCGAAAATAAGAGTCAAATCGATCACAATCAGATTCACTACAGGTGTAGGAAAATGATCCGTCAAAAGGCATTCCTGTTCATTCCCTACTCCATTACATGCGACATAGTGGGCAACACTGTTATCCTCCCAAATCCCATACCTTTTTGGGTCCAAAATCGATTCCCATACTTAACATATACATGGTCTTAGTCTATCCCTCGAAAAAAAATCACAATAGGACTTCTTCCCCTATCTTTGCGCATAAAAATCATTGACGATGTGTAAGAGTTTGTCTCTAAATTAGACTTTTGTGTATGAACTGAATTGTCATAGAAATCACCATTTGTATAGCCTTCATCCCGCTTATGACCCCATCCACTTGTCATACCTTTTCATATATTGGATAGCTAGAATCTCACCTTCCTTGTTTCCTGAAGACTGGTTCTAGACCAACATAATTTGGTTTGCGCACCAAAGTGTTATGTTGACTTTAATTTTAGTGATTGCAAGGGAATGCCGACGTTGTATGGGTTGTGCGTTTGTGTTTAGTTCATTGTTGCCCACTCTTTTGCTGGTATATATAGAAGGAGACCCATGACATTAAACCGTGTATTAGTAAACCAGACTCTCTTTGTTTTCGAAATAAATTTTGTTTCTTCCCTTCCATGTCGCAAGACAATGAGCACTATACTCGTTTAGTTCAAGTGCGGATGAGTTTGCTTGCCATCCACATAAAACATCCTTTGAACTTCTACATCAGTGAGTCAGGTAGTTAGTTTTGTGGTATTCTAGCAATCCAAACCTTCTTTTTCCCATTGACATTCAAACAAAGCATGTTTCCAATCTTCACATGAGTTATTTAACTGCATATTGGACATGAAGGATCAACCCAAATATGTCTTTGTGCTATCCGCTAACCCATTGCTATATTTTCTTTGTAGATACACCATAGGACGTGTTGCGTCTTGGGTAGAGTTTACATGTACTAGATGGCTTTCCAAATATTTTTCCTCATTTTTTTAGTAATATCTCGCCATTGTTTTGTATTTCTTAACATGCCTAACCAATAGCAGGTTCTTGCAGTGTTGTCTCTATTGTTCGTTGAGTACCGACATAAATAATTTTCTTCTTCCCTAGAGCCAATATACACTTGGAAAATAGCATGCACACCCTAGGCAATGTAAGTTTGGTGGATGTTCTCGTGTTCCATCTCCCCTACACAATTAAATTCTCTACATAGACGTCATCCTTTCCTCTTCATCATCCTCATGAATGTAGATCCCTTTATTATTCGATAGTCATTTTTCCTACTAGATTTTTTGTCGTATGTTCCCCCCACGACCCTTCTATTAAGATAGTTTTTTCTCCCCAAATACTCCACGTGAAGCTTGGATCATATACTCTACACGCATCATCAAAATAATTGTTGTTGTAGTATCTTGCTTTGAGTAGGGTAGCCATTGGAGCGGAAGAATTCATTAATTATCTCAATGCTTGCTTCACCAATGGTGTTAAATTGAAAATCGTTGTTAAGTATATAAGTCTGTCCATATTCTTGTATATTGGGATTAGTCCCAAATTGTGTAAATGGATCCTGACAGCCACCCTTTGTCCTATATAACGGCTAGCCGTCTTGTCTATAATATACACAACATATTCTCCACCTTCTCTCTGGCAACATGGTACCAGAGCGAATCGATCCCTTCCTAGAAAGATGTAGCCGAGTTCTCTAGGCGGTGACGTTATCTTCTCCATTGTTCTCACTGACAACTCCTCAATGGTGAAAGTCAAGTTTCTACTGAAGTCATCTTCGTGGAAACATATCTACGATGGACATCATCTCGACATGGATCCATATCTTCTCTGGCTATTGTTCCACGGAAGTCACCTCTGTGGCAACATAATCTCCACCCGGATCCACATCTTCTCCAACTACTTTTCCACGGAATTCATCTATGTGGAAATATACTCCTTGGTGAAATTCATTTTCAGTGGATCCACCTCTGTGGAAATCATCTACACTCTAGTCGCTTCATCCTCATGCACCGTCCGTGCACGAATAGATCTACAAGATCTCTAGATCCAGACTTATCTCCAACTACTACAGATCTAGAGCTCTCTTGTCATTCCCGCAACACAACGTGTTACAACTTGCCTGCACTATATCATTGGAGATGCAAAGCCTCGACATCCAATTGGTTTTGAGTTGAATACACCACATTCTCATATGCACAAGGAACTTGATGATAGAGGTAGAAGCTAGATTCTATTAGAGATAGAGCTTCCCTTGTCGGCAGAAGCATATCAACGTGTCTCCAGAGCTTCCTCGAGCAAAACTCTTCTGCCAATCCTATCACATATTCATATGCTTTTGTCTCTCACAAGACCACAAATCTATCTTCTAGAGGACGTGGTCATGGTGGGAGAGGGGGTGGATGCTCTGGGGGTAGAGGATAACCCGAGTGTACTCACTGCGGTAAAAAGGATCACTGGAAGGAGACATGCTACTCCATTCATGGTTTCCATCTCAGATTCCTACTCATGCTGTCAATCTCACTATCGCTGAAGAATCTACCAAGCATTTTTTTCATCAGATCAAGTTGAATGATGAAGAATATAATCAACTTCTTAGATCCGGGCATCCCAACAAGCATCCTCATCTGTTGCTTCATATATTCAGATGCCACACACGTCCAATTCTTCGACAACCTGCGTAGCTCGATCCCCAAACACGGGTTCATCATCTTGGATACTCGATTTTGATGCAACAAATCATATTACAAGTATATACAGTAGTCTTATTTCCAATATGTTCACCACAAGAGCTAGTACCTCTAAAGTCAACATTGCGAATGGATCTTCAGTTGCCGTTCAACCCACGGGGACCATCTCACCCCTTTTCTTATCAACATGTCATATACCCTTTTTATTCCTTCCTTTCCATTTAACTCATTGTCTAATGTCTATTAGTAAATTAACCCGTACTCTTCGTGCCTCCATCACTTTTTACCCAAATAATGTTTTATACAGGACCTTCGGACAAAAGCAGCGATTGGTGACGGGTATGAGGAAGGTGGTTTCTACTATTTGGAAAGGGCTTTGAAGGCTTGCATGGTTGCATCTCCTCTGCACATCCACAATTGCCTCGATCACTTATCTCTCAAGAAGCTTTGCACTTTACATCCCCAATTAGGCAACCAGGCATTCCAGGGGGACGCACAGACAGCCCAGGCGGAGGCCTAGGCGTTTTTATATATTTTTTATTTTAACAGATATATGTAACTTTTTAAAAAATACAATCCGTACCCATAAATATACATGATAAATATGCAATCAATGTGCTAGCATCGTATGAAGAAAGCAACAAATTCATTAGATATGGATTGAGTTGTAGAAGTTTTACCTAAATAAAATTCTTATAGAAATCAGAAAGCTAAACATATATAATGTTTGTCGCCAAAACATGTATATAACTATTATGTAGAATTTAGGCTAAATCAAAACTAACAAGACCTAAACTAGAACTGATTGGTCCTAATTTGAACTCTTTTGATCCAAATTTGATCAAATTTGACCTATTTTACCCTAATTTTTGCCTAAACGAGACCTAATTTTGTATACCATAACCCAATCAATCCCAATTTCCATAAATTTTTCATATATTCACCTAAATGAGACAAAATTTGGCCAAATAAGACAGTCATCCAATTTAGAACAATTTCCCCCAAAATCATACTTGTTTCCCCTAAATTAGACCTAATGTGCCCAATTTTGACATAATTTGGCCTAAACAAAACCTAACTTTGTATATTATGATCCGATCAGACCTAATTTCCCCAAATTTTCCTTATACTGACATAAAAAATATATAATTTGATCAAATTAGACCTAATCTCACCATATCAGACCATTTCCCCAAAATCTGACTTGTTTTCCCCAAATCAGACCTAATATGCTCAAATATGACATAATTGGCCTAAAATCAAACCTAATTTGCATAACATGAACAAATCAAACCTAACTAACCCTAAATTTCCCTATATTGATCCAAACGAAGCCTTACATGACCAAATCAGACCTAATTCCCCCAAATTAGACCTAATTCCCCCAAATCAGGCCTGTTTCCCCCCAAATCAGACCTAATTTACCCTAAATTGACCCTGTTTGGGATAAATCAGACCCAATTTAACCATAAAATGACTCAATTTGATCAAATTCAGATCTAATTTATGCTAAATTAGCCTTGAATTGGCTTAATTTGGGCCTCAAAAGGCCTTAGGCAACAACTTAGGTCAATTAGGGGGCTGGGCGCCCAGTTTGAGGCGGCTGACTTAAGCCTAGGCGCCGCCCAGGCGGGCGCCTGTACAACACAACTATTTAGATAAACTTGATTGTGAAGTTTGTGAACTAGGAAAGCACCATTGATCTAATTTTCTATCTGTAGATGTTATGCGAGTAAAATCTATTTTTCATATCGTTCATATAGATGTTCGGGGACCTAGTAGGGTCTTTTCCAAACTTAAGTTTTGATATTTTGTTACTTTTTGATGAATTCTTTAGAAATACATGGTTTTAGTCATGAAAGATCAATCTGAAATTTCCTCAATTGTGCAATTTTTTTGTCTTGAAATCAAACACAATGCTCTCAAAAGTAATCACATTTTTGGAACCGAAAATGCAAACGAGTACTTTAGTCGTGCACTCATCTCATTTCTTTCCAACAATGGCATTATTCATCAGTCTTCTTGTCCTCAACAAAATGGGATAGCAGAACGAAAAAATAGGCATATTATCGAAACGGCAAGAACTCTTCTTCACCATATGAATGTTCCCTACCATTTTTGGGGATATGCTGTCCTCACTGCTGCCTACCTCATTAATCGTATGGCTTCATTTATTTTGCATAATCAGATCACATTTCATATTTTATTTACTACTACCCGCTCGCTATATAATGTTCCTCCTAAAATCTTTAGGTGTGTTAGTTTTTGTCCATGAATTAGGTAATGTCCATGACAAGCTCAGTCCTCGAGCAGTGAAGTGTGTCTTTCTTGGATATTCCAGAACTCAAAAGGGGTATCGTTGTTACAATCTTACCACACAACATTGTTTGGTATCTACAAATGTCATGTTTTTCAAAGACATCCCTTACTTTGGAAAATCTATAGAAACATCTCTGACTTCTCCAACAGACTTCCCATCATTCTTAGTTGTCGTGCATCCTACACCAAATCCTTTGCCTAATGCTAGTTACTCATCCATAGTTCAATGTACCAATCATACAAGTTCTCTAGATAACTTAGAATAGTACAAGATGACAGACCATCTCTCAATCCTCCTCCAACCACTACTACCTCTGGACGTTCTACAGATCCCAATGATCTATCTGCCTATTGCCCTAATAAAAGGGAAGCGTTCCTGCACTATCTATCACATTTCTAATTTTGTGTCTTATGATTTCTTATCTCCTTCATATGTTGCCATTATCACCAACCTATCTACCGCCCCCATACCATATAGTATCCCTGTTGCACTAAATCACCTAGGTTGTAAACAAGTTACGGAGAAAAAGACGGCTGCTTTGTCTAAAAATGGTACAGGGAGTCTAGTGCTTGCTCCTCTAGATTAAGTAGTAGTTGGTTGCAAATGGGTTTACTCAGTTAAAGGTGGTGCATATGGGACTATTGACCATCTGAAAGCAAGACTTGTTGCAAAACGCTACACCTAAGTTTATGGAAAAGATTATCTAGAGACTTTTTCTCCTGTGGCCAAGATGACATATGTTCATTTCATTAGCTGCTCAATTTTCTTGGTTATTGCATCAGCTAGATATCAAGAATGCCTTCCTTCATGGTGACTTGTCTGAAGAAATCAATATGGAGCAACCACCTGGGTTCGTTGCTTAGGGGGAATCTCATCTTGTCTGCCGACTTTATAAATTCTTATGGGCTAAACCAGTCACCCTAAGCATGGTTCGGAAAGTTTAGTCAATCCATTAGAGCCTTTGGCCTACAACGGCCTAGTCTCGACTGCTCTATCTTCTATTAACATGGATCTTTTGGTTATATCCTTCTAGTCGTTTATGTGGACGACATTGTTATTACAAGTGATGATGACTAAGGAATTGCACATCTAAAACAATTTCTTTCGAGGCAAATTTCGGACCAAAGATTTTGGCCCTCACGGTACCTCCTTGGTATTGGGGTGGCAAGATCTAAAGATGGAAGTATCATCTCTCAACGCAAGTACATTCTGGATCTCCTTGAAGAAACATGCATGTTAGGATCAAAACCCGCAGAATCACCTATGGATCCTAAAATTATTTTGTATAAAGATTAGGGGGAGCCTCTTGTTAATCCTTGACAATACAAATGACTGGTTAGGAAACTGAATTATTTCACAGTTACTCGACTGAACATCTTGTTTGCTACAATGTGGTTAGTCAATTCATGGAGAACTCATATTGGTCACTGAGAGGTTGTTATTCACATCCTTCGTTATCTCAAACGATCCCCTAAGAAAGGTCTCTTCTACGCTAGTCAGGGGCACCTAAAGGTGTATGGTTTTTCTAATGCTGATTGGACATGCTCTGTCATTGACATGTTATGTGACAACCGATTGGATATTGTGTCTTTGTAGGAGGTGACCTGGTCTCTTGGAAGAGCAAGAAGTAGAATGTCATCTCTCGCTCAAGCACAGAATACGAATATCAGGCTATGGTTCATGTCACTAGTGAACTTTTATGGGTCAGGAACCTCATGAAAGAATTAGGGTTTCCTCAACCGGAAGGCATGGAATTGTAGTGCGGCAATCAAGCCGCAATTCACATAGCTTCCAATCTTGTCTTTTATGAACGTACAAAACACATCAAAGTCAACTGTCACTTCATCACAGAGAAGGTTCAAGACAAGTTGATCAAACTCATACTGGTCTGCTCAGAAGATCAACTTACAAATCTATTTACTAAATCCTTAAATGGATGTCGGGTTAAAATCTTATGTAACAAACTAGGTGCCTATGATATTTATGCACCAATTTGAGAGGGAGTGTTAAGTATATAAACTATCCATACTCATGTATATTGGGATTAGTCCTACATCGTGTAAATGGATATCTACAACCACCCATAGTCCTATCTCTCTCTAGGAAGAAGAGGCGGCGGCTAGGGCAGCGTCGCGTGGAGAGAGGAGGAAGTGGAGGCGGCGGCTAGGGTGAGATCCCCATGGCACAGTTCGATACCATGTGAACAAGTACATTCGTTGTTGTATTGATATGTAAACCCCTGTCCTATATATAGGAGAGGAGGCAATTACAAGGAAGCACAAGGAAGCAGACAAACCCTAATGGGCCACGGGCTAATAGGCCCATGTACATAATAGACTGATTAACCTATTAACTAAATATACTATTACTTTCTAACAATTGCTATTAGGGAGAAACTTGATCGTGCCTTGGCGTCTTTTGCTTGAAATGTCATGTTCCTTAAAATGTGTGTGTGAAGGTTCTCTCGAGAGTTTGGTCCGACCATGCCCCTCTGCTGCTCCACACCTCTGACAGGGGAAGGTACAAAACCTACAAATCCACCTTTATATGTAAAAGTTTCTGGCTTCATGACCAGGAATGCAGAGACATTGTCACCTCCGTCTGGACAAATGATAGCAGTAGGAATATTGTAGCAAAAGTCAGCAAGTGTGCGTCCAATCTTAGCAGCTGGGCTAAACAAAAGTTCGGTAATATCAACCAGACGATGCTGACGACGGAGAAGGATCTGAATACAGCCCAGAAGATGAGTATGACTGACGAAAATTTGACTAAGTGTAAACAGCTAAGTCACGGTTTGCTGCTGCTCAAAAAATAGAATGAATCGTACTGGTTCATCCGAGCAAAAGCTAACGAGATGAAAGACAGGATTGGAATACATCTTACTTTCATAAGAAAGCTTCCCAAAGAAAGAAACGAAATAAAATCAACAAGCTTAAAGATGCCCAAGGGATCAGTAGAACCAGTGATACTGAGATTGAGCAGATTATAACTGATTACTTCGAAGACCTTTTCAAATCACAAGTCGATGTCCACTGCGAGGTTGTTCTCAGGGGGTTTCATAGGGTGATTACAATAGGGATGAACATTCTTTTCAAAAGGAACCTACCAAGCAGGAGATCAAATATGCATTCTTTCAAATGCACCCGTCCAAGGCACCTGGCCCCGATGGTTTCCATGCAGGCATCTTTCAAGTTTTCTGGAATATTGTGGAGGAGGATATTTCGATCTACATCAAGAGTTGATTGAGGGGGGGGTTGAGATCTCCAGTATTAATAAACATACATTGTCCTTATACAGAAATGCAAGGATCCTAGCAACACCAGTGAGTATAGACCTAGCAGCCTTGACAATACCATTTACAAGGTCATTTGAAAAGTTCTTGCCAACAGAATCAAGCCGCGTCTTAACAAGATTATCTCAAGCAACCAAAGTGCGTTTATTCTGGGTAGGCTTGTCACGGATTATGCTTTGACAACTTTGGAGATGTTTCATTCTATGAAAAGAAAAGTGAAAGGCAAAAAGGAGGGATGACTCTCAAGCTGGACAGGAGTAAAGTGTATGACAAAGTGGAGTGGGATTTCATCGATGTGGTTATGAAAGCTATTGGGTTCATCCAATTTTGTAGGGAGAAAGTTGGGAAATGTTTCCATAGCACTTCCTCCTCCATCATCAACGACTGCAAGAAAGGTTATGTTAAACCTCGATGTTGTCTGCATCAAGCCGACCCATATCACCTTATCTTTTTCTTTTTTGTGCTGATGTTTTCTCTAGGATGATTACTAAGGCGGCCAATGAGGGCCTCTTACATGGGGCTAGAGCTTCTTGTAGCGGCCCTTCCATCTCCCATCTCTTCTTCACCGACGGAAACATTTGGTTTGCTAGAGCTAATCTGCAGGAGGCTTCTATGCTAGGAAGCACATACACTTCCCGACGGCTGTCATGTGCGTGTCCAACAAATGTCCAACATGGACATACCTTGGACACACCTGGACACGTGGCAGACACGCCTCTAAGTGTCCACTTAGAAATCCTTTTTATTGCAGTGTCAGACACATCTTGGACACTCCATGGACACATCTAAGGCACGCCATTCCAACCCACTTAAGCATACATGTGTGAAAAAGCCCCCGAGGCTTCTCAAAATCCCCACCTACTGTTCTCCGCTACTCCTTGCCCTACTAACATCAGCTGGTTAAGCTCCAATCATCACAGGTGAGCCATCAATGCCCTTCCTCAACAACTATGTTAGCCCTCATCAACAGTATCATCTCCATCAACTGTTGCAACATTCATGGACTGCCACATCAACCATGAGGAAAGCAGTTGGATTCACTGCCTTCACTTTCAGTTCTATGTAACTCTTCCTCCTTTGCTTCTCCGCCTCTCCTCTTCCTCCTCTTCCTGCTGCTTCTTGTCTCCTTCTTTTTCCTACTCTCAAGTTGCATTATCTGCAAAAATGAATCTTCACCTCCTTTTTTCCTACTCATCTATGTATGCTTCTCCCTCATTTTCTTTTCCTTCTCTCCCTCTTGTTTCGCTTCTCATTCACGTCCCTATTCTTTTTCAATTTGAATGTGGCAGCATTCACAACATTGCTCCCCATTCCCCTCCTCTTATTTCACACTGGTCTTTCATATCTCCTTCTATCTTCTCTTGCCACTTCTCCCTGCTACTCTTCTTCTTTCTACTCAATGCAAAAGTACCATAATATTGTCCTCCCTAAGCCTACTCTTTTTCTTACTTCTCTACATCTCCATCTCCTCTCCTATTCTCTTGCCCCTCCATCTTAAGTAGCTCTACATTACAATGCATTCTCCTTCCTTTTCTTTCCTTTCAACTTCCGAGACACCCTCATTTTACATCTCCACCACAAGCAACAACATATTTCCTCACCCATCCCCCTCTTCCTCTTGATAATACATGTTGTTCACAATTACTTCCGCCAACAATAAACTATTGTTCCCAAAATTCTACGGCTCTTAAGTTTTACAATTCCATATATTTGTATAGAAATAATATAATCAAGCATCTTAATATGTGTTTTGGTACAACCCACATTGTGACTTGTGGATATGATATTCTATGTTGACCGCTTGTTGGATTTCATGGTGATTGCCCCTGTGGATAATCTATTTAGATTGTTTTGTGTGTATACACATATAGCATATTATGTGATAATATGTGCGAGAAATATATATTTATTTACATATATATTTTGTCGTGTTGAAAGCTAAGTTGTCTAGGCACCTAATGGGCGCCTAGGCTTTTCTGGGCGGTTAAGTTTTTTTTTTTAATTTTCAGTTACAAATTTGCTTATTTATATGTATGGTACTACATGCAATTTTGTAACTATTTGTCCATTAAATGTTTTCATATGCCTAACTTGTATTGACAACTGTTGGGAGGATCATAGGAAGAAGAATTAAGAGGAATAATAAAGGAACAACGGAAGGAGGAAGATAAGGAGGAATTGAAGGAGAAAAAATACACAAAAAAAGAAAATAAAAAATGTAAGTGGTGCAGGAAGAAGTCAGAAAAAGAAACAGACAACAACAATACAGGAGATGTGAGAGGAATAAGTTAGATAAACCAAAAAAAGAAGTAAAGAAGGTGTTGGAGTAGGCCTAGGGAGAGTAAGAAGAGATCATGAAACTCTTGAAAGATCTAGAGGGGGGGGGTGAATAGAGCTTTTGATAATTTTAAAGTTAATTTAAAACTCAAATTGCAAGAAGGAGAGGGACACAAGGAAGAGACTTGCAATTTAGAGTGTATCCACCCTTCGAATTGAAGGATGTCAGTCCACTACCCAACTGTCTCTAATTGGGATTTTGCAAGTGATCAATTTTATTAGCTCTCAAGGAATTACAATAAAATACAATCACTTCACCTCAACCTCTTCTTTACCCAGGACACGGAAGAGAACCCAAGGAGAGGATGACGATCCTCCTCCACCACCTTGACGCAACCTTCACCACCTTGAAGTAGCGTCAATCACCTTGAAGCAACCTTCACACGTTGAAGTAGCTCCAATCACCTAGGAGCAGCCTTCACGCCTTGAAGTAGCTCCAATCGCCTAGGAGCAGTCTTCACGCCTTAAAGTAGCTCCGAGCAAGCTCCCTTGGACATCATCCCTCACTTGGAATAGTCAAGGAGCACAATTACATCAACTTTAAGAAGTAGATTGGAAGAAGGAAAGTTACACCAATGTAGTAAAACACTTTGATCCTATATCAAGCCTTAGACCTCCTAAGCACTTAAGATGGACGTTTTTAGATGGTGGCTAGAAGATTGTAGCTATAGAACACCAACTAAGAGCTCAAGGAAGAAGATTACTAGTGTATTTCAGCTATGTTGCTCTCTAGAATGATTGCTCAAATGTAGCTTGTGTGTTTTGGTGTCTTAAGGTCACCTCTATTTATAGGAATCAGTTGTAGGTGACTAGGGTACTTTGGGGAAGTGTGTAGAGGGTTCTAGGACGAGATATAGCCGCTAGAGTTGGATAAAATTAGGTGCAACGGCTAACCTAGTCGAATGTAGAAAGAATAATCCAGAACCCGATTCAGTCGACAAGTTTTTTGACCAATCATGTCTCGGTCGAGAATTTCTTCGACCGAGCCTGAGTTGAATGCCCATCTATTCCAACGGCTAGCCTCAACTACCAACTACTCGGTCTAATAGTCATATGATTTGGACCGAATATGTGTCGGTCGACATTGTTTCGACCAAAAGTGATTTAGAGCACAAATGTGTGAGATTTCGACCGGTGCTCTGACTCCTCGACCGAGGTGGTTCTCGGTCGACAATGTCTTCGACCGAGGGATTCTCGGTCAACTAGTTTCTCTATCGAAAAACTGACTGGAATCAAGTTTGCAAATATTTGGAAAACCTATCAGATAATTTTTCTAAAGAAGGATAATGACTCTAGACTCTAAGGGGGATCCTAACAAAGGGATAGGGAAAATCTGACGTTTGATTTTACATGACTTCTAGGTACTTGTACATTATACACTTGTACAAGTTATTACAGTTGTACGAACATGTAAATACAAGCATTTAAGTATGTTAACTTCATCATTCCATTGAGTGTGATCTCCTTGAACTCTGAAATACTCAAGTAGCAAGTTAGATCCATAAGAATGAAATGTTTGTCATCATCAAAATAGAGGATAAGCTAATGTCCAATTTAGCCAACAACTCTTAACGCATACATGCAAACAACAATAGCCGTTGGAGATGTAGGAGCAAGAATAAGTCAGACAATATGCGAATAGAAGTATTACTAGTAGTCTAGTAGATGTTGGAGCAGGAGAAATAGGATAAGTCTGAATTTTTGAAATAAGAAACACGGAGATGCCAATAAGAGGTTACATAGGAGGGAGTATAAAAAATTGAAATGCAGCAGGCGAGAACAGGAAACGCAGGAGAAATTGTCAGAAAAAGAAAAGAAAAGAAGCACGAATAGAAGACCCAAGAGGGCGTAAAAAAAAAAAAAAGAAACAACAATATAAGGACTGACATGTTTGTAACAGTTGCATTAGAGCGCTTAGGCTGTCCGCCTAGCCCGCCTTGTTTTCTCAACTAACATATGACCCCTGGTTCCCTAGGTTTGAGGGTCCTAGGTGCCCACCTTGATAACTATGGTTCAAAGCTGTGTTTGTGTCCTATATTTTTAGAAATCGCCATGTCCCATGTCCGTGTCTATATCTGTGTCCCAATCCGTATCCGTGCCTCCTAGGCTGACATCATTAACTGCTATGAGAGAGCTTCAGGTGAGAAGATTAATAAGATAAAGTCGGAGATATCTTTTAGCAAGAATGTTGCAAACAAAAAGATGGAAGAGATATTGGGGAGTCTTAGTATGAAGCAGGTGGAGGTGCATGCCAAGTATCTCGGGCTACCAACAGTGATAGGAAGATCTAAGAAAGTCACTTTCATAGCTATGAAGGACAAAATGTGGAGTCGTCTTAAAAGGGTTGAAAGAGAAATACCTCAGTCAGGCAGGCAAGAAGGTTCTCATAAAATTGGTGGTTGAAGCCCTCCCCAATTATATGATGGGATTGTTCCAAATCCTCCAAAATGTGCTTGAGGATATGACTAAGCTGATTGCAAACTTCTGGTGGGGGTCATCCGAGGGTCACAGGAAAATACATTGGGCCTCTAGAGAAAAATGTGCAGGCCTAAAAACAAAGGTGGTCAACGCAGCCATTCTAGCCAAGCAAGTGTGGAGACTTTCCTCTGACAAACTCTTTGGTGGGCTCTGTTCTCAAGGCCAAGTGTTTTAAAAAAACTGGTTTCATAGCATCTGGGGGTCTCGTGCCCTTCTCATGGAGGGCCTCAGATGCTGTGTGGGTCGGGAGTCAACATGAACATATGGGACGAGGCTTGGCTTCCAAGCAGCAAGGGCTTCTGTTCCCCCACTGTTTTCAGAGACAGCACCAAAGATTGGGTGGTTGCTGACCTTATGGACAAAGAAAACAACAGATGGCGCTATGAGCTGATTGATGACATCTTCAACGCTGAGGACAAGGATCAGATTCTCTCCATTCCCCCTTGCTGCGGTAATGAGGATGGCATGTACTGGTCCCTCACCACCAATGGTGTGTTCTCGATCAAAACAGCCTTCTGGTTGGGTTTTGAGGGTGCACACCATCTGCTGCTACAAGGGCTGTCTGAGGAGGGCTTATGGAGCAAAATTTGGAAGATTGACGCTCCACTGAAGATCCAACACTTTATATGGAGAGGTCTGTAAGGGACACATGGCGGCTGGTGATGAGCTAGCCCAGAAGCACATCCGCGCGAACGCTCACTGTCAGCTGTGCTCTGCTGAAACTGAATACTTGAACCACGTTCTGTTTGATTGTAGACTCGCCAGAAACATCTGAGTACTAAACCACTACCGAATTCTGTGAAGGATCAACCGAATGGGAATAGCTTTTACCTGTTGACGATGGCTGTTTGAGAAGCTGGTTGCCTCTGACGTCATCAAGGCCATCACCTACTGTCTAACAGCCTGGAAATGCAGGAACGAAGTGTTCTTTAACACACCGAACCAAGTGTTCCGTTGGCTGCGGCGCTGTGCACAACATGATGAAGTGGGTCTCAATGCACAGAGAAATCAGAACTTCCGTCAGCTCTCATCCAAGCCCTTCTTCTGATCGGCCTCATGTCAGATGGGTTCCTCCCCCCATGGGCGTTTTGAAAGCTAATTTTGATGCTGCTACACTCAACAAGATGGCTGAGTGTTGGGGTCGTTTTCAGGGATCATTTTGAGACCTGTGTGGCCATGGCTGCTAGAACTCTGCAAGGTATGTGGGTGGCACACACTGCTGCAAGCTACACCATCCTGTTTGATGTCAAAACAGCCACGAAAATAGGATTGTGTAGTGTTCGGTTTGAGTCTGATGCTGCTGCCGTTATCTCCCAGCTTTCAAGTACCATGAGTGGCCCTAGTCCTCAGATGAGGACTTCAAACAAATCGACTGTACACTTTCTAGTTTTGATCATATCAGATTTGCCCACATTGCCCGTGAAGATAACAGAGTGGCTCACACCTTGGCTAGCCTTGCACTTGGTGTCAACTTTGACTATGTAATGTTGAACTTCCCAACTCGGTAATCATTTGATTTCTATTGATAATGAAATATGAGGCTTCCGATCTCAATAAAAAAATGTAGGGCCCCAATACACTTATTCAGGCCATCATACGCTGTTATGGACCTCAGACCAGCGGGGACTTAGAATTTTTGTCAGGGACAATGTGACCTATATCCTATACAAGGGCCCCTTTTATCTTCTTTAAGAAACACGTCCACAATCTGAAGAAACTCTGTATATTAGGGAAAACAATGTCTAAAATGACGTAGAAAAGGGGGATGCGCAGGTTCTAGGAACTCAGCTTGAGCGGCTGATGCCTTGACAACTATGCCAGTGTAAGAATTGTTTTACAGGTATAGAGTTGAAAATGATTTCTTAGACTGTCATCACATTTTTACTTCTGACTGGTGCTTAGTTGACGCTCCTGTCTACGCTATTTTTGAACTTGTTCAGCTATATGTTACTTATATTTCTCCAAAAAGAATAGTGTGTAACTGCAATTCTGCAGTTTTCAATTAACATTGATGTTTTGCTAGATGATAAAATCTTGCATCTATTAACAAGTTTCATACGGACTACTTTTTCAGGCTCTTGCTGAGGAAAAGTTCAAGCATTGCACTGCAGCATACAAATCTATATGTGATGAGTTGGCTGTAGCACAAACTTGAGATTGTGGTCATTCCGGATTACATTGAACAAAACGGTGCCGGCACAGTTCAAGTGATGATCTTGCCAGCTGCTGAAGTCAACCTGGATTTTATATTAACTGATGTGATCTATCTGAAGGCCTGGTTGTGATTTCCCATCTATGCCTGTCATTTATATTCATAATGCCTGAGGTTCATGTTGTTTTAGTTGTTTATTCCAAGTGTAAGCTCGATAAATGCAGACCCCATTTCGGCTACTGGTCCCTCGCCCCAGCAATAATGATGATTCTAGAGGGCGGACCCTCCTGGAATCCGTCTTATCGAAATACTATCAGGTAGATCTAGCTACATGATAGTTTGGTTAGGTGTAGTGGGGATGTGAGCTGTGATTTTGCTATGTTGTTTGTACGATAAACTAGTAAGTAAGAAATAGCATGGAAGCAAGCTCTGACCCTTTAGTGACGTTGCAAAACTGGTACCTGCCTTGTGTCAAATTGTAACAGAGTTGGATTGGGATGTTGTGCATGTCCAATGCTAGCCAAGTAGGCCCACTGGTATTGTGTAGGTCTGCACATATATTGGTCCAGACTGGTGGACCGGACCGGAATGGCTATTTGGTACGGTCTGGTCTTGAACCGACTGGACTTTCACTCTAGTCCTTGGTCCGATTTTTTTTTCTATATCCGGTCCTTGGTCCGGTCCGGTCGTAATCCGACAGATGTCTGGCCGGTTGGATTGGAGAATATAATGTTTTTATTATATATATTAATTAAATCTTATATTTATAAAGGTTGTGGGATGTGGACTATGTTGTTAATCATTTTAGACTTTACCAATTGTTATAGTAATGTCTTGGTCTACACAGTGATGTGTTATTATATCAATAAATACCAATAGCATTAACTGTTGCATTTACAAAAGCACCAAGTAGCCACTGAACAAATTTAAACATTATTTTATTTTAGCAAAATAAATTATAAGGACATTGAACGTTTGAATGGAACTGTTAATAAATGAGTGTATCAAGTATTCGAGAAATACATTCTTTGCATATTAACTATTATGTAATTTAATTTTATAACAATTATAGGTGTTAGTTTCATGTTTTTTTAATAAACTTATGACAATTTATCTCAAATGTGTTATTATGTTTAAGTATTACAGTAGTAACGTTCTCAAAAGAAATAAGAATTTAAGTGCGTAACTTGGCTTGTGTTATTGAACCCAAATGGCTTACGAAAATATTGTATAGTTATTTTATATTTTGTAATAAAAAGTGCGGGAATTGGTATTCGGTCTTGGTCTGGTTCTCAATCTTTGAATTTTCTGTTGATCGGGCATTGGTTTGGTCCAGTTTGGATTTAGACCGATATATAACCCTAGTGTGGTGCAACAAAATTAGGGGTGCGGGTCTGGCCATACTCATTTGATTTAGCGGGTCTGGTTATAGTTCTTGACTCGCATAATAAAAATCTAGACCTATACCGTATCTGTATCCGCAATAATAACGGATTTGCGGTGCGGGTATGTTGGTAGGCAGTTCCATATAAAAATAATATTATTATTGTAAAAAAATTATGACTATGTTTTATATGTTTGAATACAATGAGATATTGCTATTGCATAGGATATTAACATGCAATGATCATATTAAATAATGTAATATTTTGTATAATGAAAATTAGTTGAGTAAATTTATTATATATTTATTGTCATTGTCTTAATGTTTTAATTATGTAGTATAGCATGTAACTATATTGATTTTAAGTTTATTATAGCTTCTCATTGTTGTAAAAAAATTATGACTATGTTTTATATGTTTGAATACAATGAGATATTGCTATTGCATAGGATATTAACATGCAATGATCATATTAAATAATGTAATATTTTGTATAATGAAAATTAGTTGAGTAAATTTATTACATATTTATTGTCACTATTTTAATGTTTTAATTATGTAGTATAGCATGTAACTATATTGATTTTAAGTTTATTATGCTTCTCATTGTTGTAATTAAAATAGTTAATTTTTAATTAGATGAATACCCTCAACCTTCTTATAATTAAAGTGCAATATAATCTCAAATATTATATTAGTTAATTAGGAAAATATGATATAAAAATATATTATTTAAGTACTTATTTATGTATAGCGGGTGCATGGGCTTGTCAAGTGGGTTGGGTCTAAACATATGCATTAGTGGACTCGGTCATATGCAGGTCCAAGAGTGTATGAGTCTAGGAGTATGCAAGTATAAAAATTTAGACATGTGATCAAAAGGTTTGGATCTCTGGGGCCGTGAGTCTACTTGTACTCGTTTACAACCCTAAACGAAAGCACCAGTTGAATTTGAATTTTTTTTAATAATAGTTTTACATTCATAAGAAAGAAAAAGTGCATCCGTACCAATACAAAAGCTAAGATAGTTCGCTTAGGATGAAACCATACAAGTTACGTTGAACGATTTAAGACCGGATCAAAGACAGCATAAAAGGAACAGATAGTTTGTCTGGACAAAGTGTAGTATATGATTGGTCCTATACTTTTTTATAAAGGACAACAAATCACAATGCAACGTCTCCTCTTCTTTCCTCTCTAAAATCCCCGCACTCCCTAAAAAAATATGAAAGAAAGAGAAACACTTACACAAAACGACAATTTTCTTAGGGATGTAAATGGATAGGATAAAGGCTTACTCTTATCTTTATCCACGTCAAAGATATGGGTAGTGGTTAGGACAATTACCCTTCCTCTAAAAGTTTTTATCCTATCCTTACTCGTACTTTTTTCCCTACAGGTAAATGGGTAGGGTAAGAGTAAAATAGGTAAAAGAATATGAAGATAGTATAATATATTTTTTTAATAAAAATTTCATATGATATTTCTTACATCAAACACAAGACACTCTTAAAACTCATTTTTGATAGTAATAGTTGTGGTTTTTGTTGTATACAAAAAAAAATAGTAATATTCACATGATATTTTTTCTAAAGACTAAGCCTATCATTTGTAATATATTATTTTTTATTGATGAATCTATTTTTCTCTCAAATATATGACTAGAAAAGATAGTTTCATGATGCACATTGTCTGTTAAAGTTTTAGGAATCATAATAGTACAAATTGAGAAAGTAATATTGTTGTTTGTTGGGATTTTTGATAGGCATTAATACACACATTAGAATCTGAAATTATAAATTCAACTTCATACTAATGTGTAAATGGGTAAAACGGGTAAGATAAAGCTTCTCCCTTACGCTACCCTCTTTAGATGCGAGTAAAGCAGGTAAAGGATAAATGGGTGGTGGGTAAAAAAATATACTTACCCTTATCCTACCCTACATGGTATGGGTAGTGGGTATATGAGTAATACCCTACCCATTTACAGCCCTAAAATTTCTATTAGAACTTACATTGGAATCATCCTATAGTAACGTTTCTCCTTTGGAGGGGGTACTCCATTAAGGGCATGCTTGACTTTCTGGATTTTGTCGTATTGGATTGTAATTTGACATCCATCTGCAGAAAGTTTATATTTTATCTACAAGATTCGGAAAACGGAGCTAATTTCAAATTTTCCAGACATAATAGGAATCCCATATTTTGATTTCCGTTACCGGACGTAAAAATTCAGCTGTGGCTGGCCGGTGGATAAAAAAAATTAAATCATGTATTTTACAGACCATGAAACCAAATATAGAATTTATGTTTAGAATTTTGACAAATACAGGATGACATAAATACATGATTCTTAAATATCCAACAAACCAAACTTGCCTTAAACAAACACGGGGGTACTCCTTCAAAACAAACCCCTTAGTCTAGATAAACAGATAACAAATGAAACATCATCTGGCAGATAGGATCATTTGTTGATGGTCGGGTCAGCTGGATTATGAGCATTAGATAGGCGAGCACGAGCGCGGAATCGCCTCTGTTCAGCAGGGCCCGGAGGCTGGGCCAGTGTTGTCCGCCACATCGATTGAGATCGGCAAGGGCAGTGGACTTGAGGTGCCTGTGAGATTAGGTTAAGCTCAAGGAACCTGAAAGCCATGAAAATGAATCGTGTATAATGATATTGATAATCTCTGTGGCGGTATCATACATGTTGTCAAAAGCATACTATTTTGTTGAATCTGTTGTTTCAGAGAATGAAACATATCTTGAATTGAGTATATGGGCTTCAGTTGGTCAAGTTCTTTAGGACGTTAGGGACCAAAGCTTGAGGATTGATGTTAAAGGTTTTCCTCAAGTCCTCTGCAAAACCGCATTCCAAAATGTGGCGAGGGAGTTTGAATTTGTTAGTGATCCAACCAATCATATAATTCAATCCATTCCTCTAAAATCGAGTGAAATTGTTGGGCTTAAAGCCATGAAAGATCGCACAATGCCTCCCTCTGACTGCTTACTATCTTCATAAACCAGAAAAGCAGCAGCTACATATAGGGTGAGGCCATGTCTGTACAGTAGCTCATCAGTAGAAGATAGATACAGGGACATCAATTGGATAAATTCAATAACACAAACTGAGAAGAAACAATTGTGACATACTCGGTGTAAAACTTGGGTCCTAGCCATGTTTCTTCACCGGCCCATTAAGTAGAAAGTAGATAAATGGAGAACTACTTGATATATGCAATTATCAAAACTTGCACCAACAAAGAAACTGATGTAACTTTTTTTCCAGCTCTTCTTTTCTCTCTCTCCCACCCGCCTCTGCCTTTTGTCTTCTCCTCATCACAGCTCCTCGAGGCAATCTTATTCAACATCAAACCTTCAGGATTTCTATCTCTTCATATTGCATTTTCCCTACTTCGTCCCCTCTCAGCTTTTGACCCGATGAGAAAAGGAGGGTGCTTCTTGTGCAGCTCTTGACCCGATGAGAAAAGGAGGGTGCTTCTTGTGCAGCCTTACCGTGCTTTCCACCTTTCATTATGCATTTACGGCCTCCCATGCAAGGCGAACCTATTATAGCCCCCAGAAGTAAGACAAATTCTGACGCCTCTAACCTTTGTGTCTATGAGATGAAGGAAGCCCCAAAATTGCTTCCACCGATTCGTGCCTTCTCTATGCTTAAAAGTTCTATCTTGACTCATATTCTCCTCACTTGAGTTTCCTACGTCTTCTGTCTTGGTTGATCCACTTTTAGCTACTATGCCCTTTGCTGTCAATTTACAAAGTATCAACTTCAAGTGAATTCCTACCTTCTCATGTAAATCACTTTATTGGTGTCATGGAGACACTCCTCACCAAACATTGGCCCCGGTTGGGTCAAAGCTTGGGTGTGCAACACGACTTTTTGGGTTCTCTTCCACTGGGATGAACGCAACTAATATTTGTCCTCTACTTCTCATGTAGAAACTAGGTCTTGTCATTGACTGGTCAATCAATTTGTGCTCGAGTCAATAAGATGAAATGATCCTCCAATATTGAAACTGTCCAGGAAACCATATTCCACACGAAAGAACGTAATCAGTGACGATCTAGTTCATGCATTACCACCTGAATATCTCTAAAGGGAGATCGTGATTCAGACTGATGTGGACATTAACCAGGCTCATGTTAGTCGGACCTTACAACAACCGAGGGAAGTACTCAAAGCCTATATGTTTCTTGTGTTAAGGCCTACTCCCGCCACAACACCCCATGTTATAGGTTCTTCCTCTACTACTTGAATTTCAACTTAGTTATTTGATCATGATGATGCTTCCTCGATTGACAAGTTATCTTTGATATTGACTCCATTGCCTTCGATCATTTCATGTTCAAAGTTTACCGCCAACACTGAGCTCCTGGGTCCAAAGGGGTTTTCTATTGAAAACATTGTTGGATCGGATGATGGGCTCTAGAGGGGGGTTGTGTGTGAAAAGAGCTAATCTTGCCATGAGTATTTTGGCTTCACCAAAGACTTATACACTATTGTAACAAGTCTTCCACCTTGGGGAATTATCTACTCTTGATTTGGATCTTCCGTCCTTGACTTTACCTTCTCTAAGGAGAAGCTTTCACCAAGGAACTCCTTCCCCTCTTCTTCTTCACCTCTCTTAGCCAAGAGAGAGAACCTTCATCTTCATGGTAGAAAGAGAGATTGAGAGGTGGAGGAAGTGAGAGCCTCACAAGATATCCATGTAGGACTAGCTCCCTTACAAATCTCATACTCACTCTAATGGATGTAGCAAGTGATGAAGTTTGAGAGTGGAATGAGGCTTTTGGAGACACTCAACTATAATATAGGGACCTTCATAGTACTTGGCTAACCATGTGATGAAGTCCAATGAGTCATATTTGTAGTTGAGGTTGCCTACTAGCCTGTAGAGACACTTGGGATTGAATTCTAGCCATTTGGGGGTGTTGCAACAGATATATTTTTGAGTTTTGCAATACTCTAATGATTAGAACCACTTTTTCAACACATTCTGCACAGTGCGGTTGTCAAGTTTGCTTTTGGAAAACTCGACCGATAACACTATGCGACAAATCAAATTTGAGTTGTCGATTGAGTTTATCCTGGATGAAACTCAACCGATAGTTTACATTTGTTTTGCCTATGCAGAATGTCGATCGAGTTTGACCTGAGGCAAACTCGGCTGTCCCTGACAGTTCCCAAAATCCATCAAGGGTGTCGATCCAATTTATCCTAGATGAAACTCGGATGACCAAAGTCTCTATAATGAGTTTTGTGAAGTGCTATAAAAGTACTTAAATATTTGATTTAAGTACTCTTGATTTTTTTTCTAAGATTAATTACAAGTTATACAATCATTACAAGTGATTTACAGAATAGTTCTAATAGATTTGAGGCCTTTTCCATAAAAGTGAACTTGTATTGATATTTGACTTATTTTTCTCCAAGTTAGGATGCGCAAGTTTAGTCATTTGGAGTGTGTCTATACTTAATTTGAAATCACTCAAGTATAAGCATCAGACACAAGTAAGTAGAATGATTTAGTCATCATCAAAAAAGACTATAGTCAATTTAGACCTTGAGTTGACATTCTCTCCCTCTTTGAAGATGACAAACCATTCCATAAATGTATTGTAAACATTAAGTTAAAATCAACCTTTGAAGAATTGTAAGGGTTTCAATAGAATTGAGTTCATATTCTCCCCCCCCCCCAATTGATGCTAATGGAGTTCTCATACTCCCCCTTAAATGATGCTATTTCTCTTACATGGTTAGCTTTCATCACATTTATAAAAACAATGTCTTCTACTCATTTATGTTCTACTTACATAAAACATGTCTTTTCCCCCTTTGTCATTTCAAAAAGTGAGGGGTTTGAAGAGATAAAACATAATTTTTTAGAAAAAGGGAGATACCACATGTTAGAATGAAGAGTAGAGAAAAACCAAGGGCTTGTCCAAGCAGAGTATTTAAATCAAATCAAGACATGCATTTGAACAACCCATGATGTAATTCTAGAAAATAATCAAAATAAGGTTATGCAAGCAACTCAAGATAGTAGATATGTAAGTTAAGGAACATACTTGAGTATATACGAAACAAGATACAAGCATAACATATAGTTGAATACCAATTAATGAACAAGACTAGAACTACATGTTGACGGATTACTAGTAGATGATATCACATGATAGGACTACTAGTAGGATCTAGATCATAGCAAAAGGTTCACAAGTTAGAAACAAGATATGAGTAGATATAGAGATATATCCAAACAAAGAGATATGCAATTTCAGAAACCTAAAAGGATATAGCTCACTATCAAATATGCATGATTACTACTAAGGAACTCAAGGCTATACCAAAACAAGGTATACCACTTTATAGATGTAGCAAGTTATAGCACAAAGGAAGAAATTTAGAACACAACCAAGAGATCTAAACAGATTATCATCAAAACATGCATAACAACTCAAGATAAGTAATTGCAAGATATAGAGATACAAATTTAGAGAAATTAGAGAGATAGAGTTCTATGCAAGATAAGCAGTTTAAAGCATGCCAATATGCACATTATATAAGTACCAAATAGAGTGCCATGGAATAAGGCTAGTGGTTGAGATAGTCTAGTTGAGAGAAAAATTCTAATCCAAAAATCCACATGTATATTCTGTGCACAGTGTTGTCGGTCGAGTTTCTGGATTGAACTTCTTGGCCGACAACAACAATTGGCAAAAACTCATTGATGCTTGTCGGTCGAGTTTCCTCAGGACAAATTCAGCTAACAACAACAACTGCTGTAAAAAAACATATATATTTTAGAAAATCATATCTAGAGTCATGACAAAAATATAAACCATATCCAATCATGTATAAGCAAGTTAGTAATGCACTAAGAAAGCATCAAGAACAATTTTTGAGCAAGAGAGTGATGAGAATCACAATATACCATTTTTTCAAAAATATATGTATAGTGCATACTAACTCGGAAATAGCACACGATGATTGGATATGAGCAAGAATAGCATTACTTGTGTTCTTACCATTTATTTTCCACTTGTTGCCACTCCATACACATCTCACCTTTCTTCTTTCATGTGGATTGAGAAGTCAATTCACAAATCAATGGCTCACGTCAATGTAATTGTGAGTGACCTACAAGAAGAAAGATGAAATGGTACCCAATTATATTTTTTAGTCTGGAGGGGTTAGATTAGTAGCCCAAGTCTTATTACTCTCAGGTGCTTTCCTAAAAGGACAATATGTGGAATAATGAACAATTTCATTGCAATGATTACATGATCACATAGCCTTGAAACTAGAGGATTCTTCATTAAAAATTGAAGGTCCTTTTTTTGTTATTCCTTTGACTACTATCAAGTCCAAGACCATCTCTACCCATTTGTTGGGTAGTATGATATAGGATTTGATATAGATTCTTATCATCATCTAATAATCTTTGCATATAGTACTTCAAACTATGATTGTCATGCATAAGAGAAGTAATAGTAGAAGGTAATTGATAGATATCATCTCTAGCATGCAAAAAATTAGTTTCTAAGCAAAGAGCTTTAGTCATATAAGAATATTTTTCAATATGAACAACAACAACATTATTCTCTCTACTAGTAGAACTAGAACAAGATTCAAAGACATTAATTTTAGCAAGAAAGATTAAGAGCATTTTCTTTTTAAAATAAAACAATCTTAGAAAGATAAACACTATTTTCAGATTCTATTTCTTGCAAAACAAAGTATTTATCCTCATTTTTAGTTTTTAAAACATTAAAATCATGCACAAGAGAATTCACAATTTTACTATGCTCTTCATTAGAACTAGGCATGAGAGGTTGAGCTGTTAGAAATCTAATCTTATCAAGCACGCTAGAATTTTCAAGATTAAGAGCATCTACTTGATTAAGATAGGCATTATCTTCAATCTCAACACTATTGAATTTCAATTTTAATTCTAGATAAGATTTTTTGAGATCATTAACATCATCTTCAATAAAATGTTAGCATGTTCAAGATCATTCTTTTCTTCATGCCAGTTATCAACAATTTTAGCAAGCTTTTTCTTTTTCTTTTTCATTTTATCAGACTTAAGAGAGGCATGAGTGGCATGAATAATTACAATTAAAGATTATTTATATAAAGAGTTTAGATTTACCTCATTTGAATATTCATTTGTACTTGCTATGAGAGAAAAATGACATTCTCCATCTTCATTATATTTTGAGCTAGATCCTCCACTAGATTCTTCACTTGAGCTTGCGTTGGAGGAGTCACTAGAGCTTTTGTGCCACTTCTCCTTCTTCTTGTGCTTATCTTCTCTTCTCTTATGATGATGGTTCATTTTATCTTGTGGGCAATCTTCCTTGAGGTGACCCTTCTTTCTAGATTTGAAGCACCGGTGAAGGAGAAGGACTTGCCTTTATAGAATCTATCCTTGGAGTACATGACATCTTCTTCAACTTGAGAGAATGGAGAAGCTTGACTAACAAAAGCTTCAACTTGGTCTTTGATTTCAGCCTTCTTCTTTCTCTTGAGCTCTTTCTCTTGTTCTCTTTCTTCGTACTGTTGCTTGTAAAGTGTAACTTCATGGGCTTGTAGATTTCCTATGTTCTCTTCAATTGGAATTTCACCAAGGCTCTTGCTTTCTTCAATGAAATTCACCTTGGATTTCCACCTCTTGGGGAGAGTTCTAAGGATATTTGAGTTGATCTTTCCTCTAGCCATATGATGACCTAGGATGGAAAGACTATTTACAATGGTTTTGAGCCTTGAGTACATATCCGCGACCCTTTCCTCCCTCCCATATTGAAGTTTTCAAGAAGCCCTTTGAGCATGTAGACTTTACTTTCCTTCACTTGCTTTGTCTCCTCATAAGGGACACATAGCTTTATCCATATCTCATAGGCTGTTTCAAATGAATAAATTCAGTTGAACTCAGAGGGGGAAATGGAGGCATAGAGAATGTTTATGGCTGTAGCATTCAAAGTTGCTTTCTTTAAAGTAGCTTCATCCCATTCTTCTATCTTTTTCTTTGGTAGCTTGTATGGAAGGTACTTCATTCTCCACAGATTAAGACTTTATCCATGGATGTAGAATTGTAGCCTTCTCTTCCAACATGGAAAGTTGCTCCCATCAAAGATTGGGATGTTGATGAGGTATCTCCCACCTTGATAATCGCTTGTCTTCTCCTACTTGTGAAAGTACGCTTGGAGAAGACCTACTCTGGTACTACTTGTTGGATCATGTGATGGGCTCTAGAGGGGGGGTGGTGAAAAGAGCTACTCTTGCAATAAGTCTTCCGCCTTCACCAAGGACTTACCCACTCTTGCAACAAGTCTTTTGTCTTGAGAAATTACCCACTCTTAACTTGGATCTTCCACCTTTGACTTCACCTTCGCCAAGGAGAATCTTTCACCAAGGGACTCCTTCCCTTATTCTTCTTCACCTCTCTTATCCAAAAGGGTGAAAAATCATCTTCATGGTAGAAAGAGAGATTGGGAGGTGGAGGAAGTGAGAGCCTCACAAGATATACATGTAGGACTAGCTCTCTTACAAATCTCCTACTCACTCTAACAGATGTAGCAAGTGATTAAGATTGAGAGTGGAAGGAGGCTCTTGGAGACACTTAACTATAATATAGGGACCTTCAGAGTGCTTGGCTAACCATGAGATGAAGCCCAAGGGGTTCTATTTATAGTTGATGTTGCCTAATAGCCACTAGAGACACTTGAGACCAAATTCTAGCTGTTTGGGGGTGTTGCAACATATATATTTTCAAGTTTGCAACACTCCAATGGTTAGTACTTTTTTTGCACATTCTGTATAGTGTGCCGGTTGAGTTTGCTTTTGGGAAACTCGACTGTCAACACAATGAGACAAATCAAATTTGAGTTGTCAGTTGAGTTTATCCTGGATGAAACTTGGACGACATTTGTGACGTCCCTGAATTTTCTAAAATTTAATCTGATGTGTGACGTCCAAATTGAAACCCTCACCTCAGCGAGAATCCCAATTTAAACACCACACACAAGGCTAAGAAGAAGAAAATCAAGGGAGTCAGAAGGAAACACAGTAGCACATGCACATGAACAATCAACAAACCACAACACATGTTCACTATTCAACATATAATTACATAATGAATTGTTACAACATTTGATATTACATATTGAACAAAAAACTTCTACATATACATAACTACCACTAAACTACATGATCTTAAGACAACAGGACCACCTGTACATAAGCTCGACACACAACTCTCACTATCCTGGATCTTTAAGAGAATAACCACAACCTAAACAAAAGATTACATGCGGTACACGTCAATACAATATTCAAGAATATTGTATTGAGTACACCTACGTGTCTTTTACATACCTCTCATCATATCTTGGCAATAAGATAAAACTAATACTTGGCAGCAATAAACAAATATAAGGAAAAGCGTATATTGGCAAAAAGATATTCATTAACAAAAGAGAACACATATATTTAATCACATTTCCATCATATATCTCGTACATCTGTCCCCAAGGGCTTTGATGTTTTTAGGCCTTATGATCTACTACCAAAGAGTTTGAGATCATTTTACGTGTGATCTACTACCAAAGAGTTTGCGATCTAACACATGTGATCTACTACCAAAGAGTTTGAGATCTAACACATGTGATCTACTACCAAAGAGTTTGAGATCACTTCAATGCACTGTACTACCAAAGAGTTTAGTGATATCATATGATGGATCAAATATCTTATGTTTCATGTGTTCATAGCCATAAGTATGGAAAATCAAGCAAGATATCATACAAGAACAATCATTTCATCCAATACCATATGCCAGGTATTTTACTACATATAACACAAGCATAATGTATAATAAGCCAAGTAAGAGGTAATGGCGTACCTTGATCAAGAACAAACCTAATCATCATATCCTCATATCATCTACATCCTGGTCAACCCTGATTAAGACAAGACCACATATCACCATTAGGTTCTCATCTTAACCCTAGTTATTACCATTTTAAGGTTTACCATCTCATTAGGATATGTACTTTATTACTTGTCGTATCATCTTGTTGTTATGTTCATGACTTGGAAATTAGCTTACTAATCTCATATTCCAGATTAGGATACATAGTTTGAACATTATCTTCCATAGCATTTTTGTGCACAAATTAACCCTAGGTTACATCATTAAACTAAATTAGGGTTTTTAAACCATGTATTACGGGTCAACTTCACATAACATGGATTTCGTGTATAAAACTGATCACATAATTAAAACTGAGGTTCCATATACTGATATGAGCTTACTTTGTAATTTCTATCATTTATTGAGCATGTATGTATTTATTGCATTTAACTTAGGGTTACCAACCTTAATTAGCTATATGAAGCAAATTACATGATTTCGTGCATCAAAATCATAATTACTGACATTATATGGATTCTAAACATGATTATAGAGTTATTGACATATTCTCACAATTTTAGGTCTTCGTTTATTATTTATTATGCATGAAAAGACCATTTTACATCTTACATGATTACTCTAATATTAGTTCGTCAAAAGCCTAATATTATTCCTTCATTGTGTTCTACTCATTTTTCTGAGAATAATGGTACCTTATTTGCATTTTTATGATAAACAAGCTATTTACTATGAATTATCTAAGATATATATATTCTCGGAATTTCTTACCTCTGGGCCAATTGCGCGCTGCCACGTGGCACCAGGGTTCCACGTTGGCACTGAGCCGGCCGGTTTTCTTCCGGTTTAAGCGCTGACCCAGTCCTCCTTTCTTTCTCTCTTTCTCACATGATCGGGCTTCCCCTGTTCTCTACGTGCGCCGTTGCGACGCTCAGCTCCAGCGAGTGATCTTCTAGCTCCAGGTCTTCTTTGTGAGCTCCTCACAGTGCCCACTGCTTCAAGGTCCCCTCCACGACCTCCACGGCTTCGTGGCTTCTCGTCTGCGGCTCCAAACCCTAGCGCCCCGGGAGCTCGCCGCTGTGGGCAGCAGCTGCGGCGGAGCAGAAGGGGGCAAAAGCCTTTTCCCATCCTCGTGCTGGTATGAAGCTTGGGAAAGCTTTGAAAGGCCTTCACGAACTCGACTACCTCCTTCGCTCGAGGTGAGCAACTCCCTTCACTTGTCTCCAAGCTCGGTGTTTGTAGGCGCCTGACCTGAGTTGTTCGACAATGGAAGAAGCCTTTTGAGGCCATGCGCTCAAGCACGGATGGTTCCCTAGGCCTCAGTGTTCCTCTTCCCTTCTTCCTCTTCCTCCAAAACCCACTCAACAACTGGTTTCCCCTTTCCACCCACACCTCCTGCTCGCTGGAAAGGAGATACAACGAGAGACATGGGCTCATTCTCCCTCATCACTTGGTCACTGACTACAAATGAGGGGTCGTGGCATTCGTATGGACGAGCGGAGAT
The DNA here is from genome assembly GCA_963693085.1 of Alisma plantago-aquatica. Taxonomy (NCBI): domain Eukaryota; kingdom Viridiplantae; phylum Streptophyta; class Magnoliopsida; order Alismatales; family Alismataceae; genus Alisma; species Alisma plantago-aquatica. The sequence goes on from OY856412.1 coordinate 961,215,736, forward strand.
CAACTGCTCGCCCACACTCTACTCTTGTCCCACGATCAGTGTGCAACCCGACATCATGGTTGCTGCCTTCAGTCAAGGCAGTAACCGCAAGGTTAGGGACAATACAAGGACCCTTGATATCTAATCCAATGGTGTGAGTGAGTCCCTCACTTGAGCCCATCCGTGGCTTACTCAAGTTAAAGGTTCCAGCCGCCAGATCATCTATGGAGTGCTGAGATTTACCCATGCCGGTCCATCCCGAACCAAGGGGCGTGTGACACTGATTAAAGCCCTAACTTAGGTATATAAACCATCAACCATGCACATTATTTCCCCAAAATAAAACCTCAATAACTTCCTCTAGGAACCTCCAAATGCCACAAAATTTTAACCATAGCTTCCCTACCTCTCGAGCTACCTTCTATTAAAATTTGGTGAAAAAACTCAACTATTTTATCATTCTATTAAATTCCTCAAGAAGGCAATAAAAAGGGATATCTTAATCATGATGTCAACCTCACATCAACACACCTACTTTGTTAAAAGCTTGGAACTCTTAATATAACTCAACCATATGATTTCACTTATTTCATTGGACAATTAGGATTCCAAAAGTCCACTCCATCACATCCTACACACCTTAAAAGAAATTCCGTCCTTGGAATTAAGATAGAAATCCAATCTTTCACATCATATACATCTTAAAAGAACTTTCGTCCTCGAAAGTGCACCATACTCATACTTCCAGGGAAAACCTCATCTTGCTCTCATACACATGTAGGAACCATTCTATGTGTAACATATCCGCAAAGGTTACCTAGAACCATGTATCCAAAGCACTATTAGGAGGTTTTAAAAGCGTCAAGGGTGAAACCTCACTCCATAGAAGGCTCAAACAAGGGTTTAGAATCTTAGGTTATGTCATTACATAACTCATATGTTAGATTTGATTCCTTATCTTTAGCCATGCATCAGGGTTCCCACATCATATTACCATGTTCTAAAGGAGTTAACTAAGATTAACTCATACATCAAGGTGTCATCAACATTTTATTAAGATAATTTGTTAGAACATGTTCAACATCAACATATGCCTTTTAGGAGGGAGTTAACTAAAGTTAACCCACTTTATCCATCTAGATCATATCAAGGTATCATTATTGTTATGTTGTGTTAACTGTCAAACTATAATTTTTATCTTTATAAATCACTGAGATTAACACCTCATGTAACATGTCTCATTCATTTGATTTTATTTCATTCCCATATTAGGTTGCAAACTTTATCAGTGATTTAATCAGTAGATTTATTAACCATGTCATGTCATTAAGATTCATGTAACATGTATCACTAGTTTCATCTCATTGTACTTTCACATTATCATCATTGTTCATGTACATGGTTAACCATTAATGCATTGATATCTATTAAACCATCTCTAGGTTTCCATGGTATCATGTCTATATATCACATCTCAAGATTAGATCACATCTTACATATATTATATCATGGTTGTGCTAACAAAAGTATACAAGTGGCTCGTGAAACATGTATCAAAACTTTATATAGTCCAAATGAGGTTCTCCTGACCCATATCACGAGGATAGTTCCATGCTCAGTCTCTCTGAGCTAACTCAACTCTATGAGTATCTCATATGCATATACTTTTATCTTTCCTCTCTTAGTCTAGGGTTCTCAGATTACCTCATTGGCACTAGCTAATAGCTTCATTAGCTCTAGCCACATAAGCACAAACCAAAACATGCTATGACATTCTCTTCGTAGATCTTACCCATGAAACATGCTTACCCAAAACTCTCTTATATACACCACTAGATTCCTATGTGGGAAACCACTAACCCGAGCATGAGGCTTCACATAAACTAACATACCTACCTCCTCCAGGGTCTTGGGCTATCTCCCTCACCCAGATGGTAGGCACTCATATTGATGTTCACATATGCACATATATAACAAGCCTCTCTCTGTCTCTAGGGTTTGGTCCTCCTAAGGACATATAGGGTTCAACAAGACTATAGGAATCATGCATTAAGCAACACAACTCATTCACTCGGGAGTAGTCTAGTTTAGGACATATCATATCACATATCTCAGAATTCTCATATCTTGGAGTTTAGGTTCTCTAACCTTCTCCCAATGGGTCTCACTCTCTCTGGAGTTAACCCTAAACTGGTCCTAACACTAGAGGTCCTCCTTTGTAAAAGAGCTTGAGGTTCATGCTGACTCACAACTTGTCTTAACTTAACATATCTCATCTCATAAAATCCTAGTTACTTGCATCATCAAAAATTATCTCAAAACCTCAAAACTGCACTTAAGTCCTCAAAGAAAGACATAGATCATCATAACCATCTTATGTCATCTATGTAAGACTTACATCATATCATCAAAACTTAATCCATCTATTCCATCTTTCATATATTCTAACAAGGCTCTAGACATCTAATCTAGAACTATTTTATCTTCTAGACTGATGTCATTCACTTTCACTTAGGTTTCATGACCACCTCCTACTCGTACATGTGTGGGGACACATTTTGTAATACATATATATAATAAAATATTGTATTGTTTTTCTACGATAAAACATGCGTCAGAGAAAACTATCAAGGTTCGATCCGATTGGAATCAAAAACCAAAACCAAAAAACGAGTGTCCCACACATAGTAGAGAGTACAGTGTCATGAAAACTAGTGAAAAGGGTGAGAACATGGTGTAGACTAGTGTAGCTACTCTAGACAACATGCGTAATATGTCTAGGGTTTCTCTTCCCTTGATGCACATCATTTCCAAATAGTGCAACGTCCCATACCACTGTACTATAAGGAAAGAATGACATCTAAGGACTTGCTATACAACAAGCAGCAGTCTAGACCTAGTTTTCAGACATCTAGGTGCTAACCTAGAGGCTAGGTCAGATCTAGTCTCTAAAATACGACTAATCTAACCCTAAAAGATTATTAAGTTCAAGGTTCTTTGGTTTTGAGTTGCCTAATGAGCAAATGTCAGGCTTTGCTATTGCTCATGCTTTGATACCACCTGTGACGTCCCCGAATTTTTTAAAACTTAATCTGATGTGTGACGTCCAAATTGAAACCCTCACCTCAGCGAGAATCCCAATTTAAACGCCACACACAAGGCTAAGAAGAAGAAAATCAAGGGAGTCATAAGGAAACACATTAGCACATGCACATGAACAATCAATAAACCACAACACATGTTAACTATTCAACATATAATTACATAATAAATTGTTACAACATTTGTATTACATATTAAACAACAAACTTCTACATATACATGTACTACCACTAAACTACCGGATCTTAAGACAACATGTCCACCTGTACATCAATTCGCCACACAACTCTCACTATCCTGGATCTTTAAGAGCATAACCACAACCTAAACAAAAGATTACATGTGGTACACATCAGCACAATATTCAAGAATATTATACTGAGTACGCCTACATGTCTTTTACATACCTCTCATCATATCTTGGCAATAAGATAAAACTAATACTTGGTAGCAATAAACAAATATAAGGAAAAGCGTATACTGGAAAAAAGATATTCATTAACAAAAGAGAACACATATATTTTAATCAGATTTCCATCATATATCTCGTACATCTGTCCCCAAGGGCTTTGATGTTTTTAGGCCTTATGATCTACTACCAAAGAGTTTGAGATCATTTTACGTGTGATCTACTACCAAAGAGTTTGAGATCTAACACATGTGATCTACTACCAAAGAGTTTGAGATCTAACACGTGTGATCTACTACCAAAGAGTTTGAGATCACTTCAATGCACTGTACTACCAAAGAGTTTAGTGCTATCATATGATGGATCAAATATCTTATGTTTCATGTGTTCATAGCCATAAGTATGGAAAATCAAGCAAGATATCATACAAGAACAATCATTTCATCCAATACCATATGCCAAGTATTTTACTACATATAACACAAGCATAATTTATAATAAGCCAAGTAAGAGGTAATGTGATGCAGCCCTATTTCAGGGCTCCATCATGTGCCATTTTGTACTTAAGTTGCATCTAAACATGTTAGATTACAAGTCTTTTTCCCTAATATGGTTATCATTGCAAATACGCTTATGGATGTTCTTTGCACTGTTTTTCAGGTACTTGGACCATGCCTAGATGGAAGAGAGAGAAAAAAGGAGTTCTAGGATTCCCCCAATCGTGGTAAGTATTCCCGCCTGTCACACGGGTGACCCGGGTTTGATGCCAGACAACGACGCCAGAAAGCTTGGTGTGTCCCCGCTAGTGGTGATTTTACACGCCACGAGGTCGGAGCGCACGGGATATGGGTGATCTTATGCTCTCGAAATTTATGTTATCCCTAACCGAGTCGATCACTAAGACTAAAACAGGTCACCCTCAAGCGTACGGGGTACTGTTATAGTATAGGTGATTGGCAAGATAAGGGGTCGAACCACAGAGATAGAGGGGGCGCTAGAGTTAGACAGAGTCGACTTTGTTCCTTTTGCGGAGCTTAGGGTTTTAGGGTTTTAAAAGGGTTGGTTGTTGATTAAGCTAAATGAACAAGTAAGAAATGCGAGATGGAAACTAAATTATGGAAGATCAAGCAAATTAGTAAACTAAGTTAACAAACTAACTAAGCAAGAGCAAGAAGAGCTACACTACTCTAGCAAGGCAAGAAGAAATTAAGAACTAAACTAACCACTAGCAAGAGCAAGAGCCTAAGTTAACACTAAAGAGTAAAACTAAGCAATTAACTAGATTAAGCAAAAGTGACTAAACTAGACTAGCATGAACAAGCAAACAGAGTAAGATGGGTTTTAAGCAGTTGATTAGGGTAGGTGGGCTGTTTGGGGGATGTAACTTTGATATTAGTTGGAGGAGATCATTAAACATGCAAGGTTCTCATTTCATATCTAGATTACCAAACCAAACAACAAGGACAATGCCATTAGAATATACCCTATACTACTAGTAGAAGACTAGGGTTAGGTGTAATTCTAATGGGATTAGCCAAATCTAGGTTTCTAGGGTAAGTGATAAAGAGTAATTGAGGGTTGAGGGTAGAGATGGGAGTAGAAATGAGGGTATTTAACCTCATGCCACTAGCCACTCTAGCCTTTAGAAGGCCCTAGACAATTACATCAATCTCACTTACACTAGTTACTTAGATCTCACACTCATTTGTAGGAGGAGGGATGTGTATGTAGGAATAAAGGGGGCTAGCTAGGGATCCACTAATTGGACCTAGGAGCCATTCCTAAGATTGCCACATACACCCCAATTCCTCCTAATAACTAAGTGTCATCAAAAACCTCAAAACAAGCAATTCATACAAGAAGCACAAACCACATGCAATAAGATAGGAAAAGAGATAGAAGCAAGAAGTAATCATCATAGATATGAATTAAGTTCATTACAAGAAATTATCCCCCAACATGGTATCAAAGTTACATTTAAATCCCAAACAGCCCACCACAAGGGGGCTTAGCTAGACATGATCAAGAAAACAAGAAAAGAAAGGGGTAGAAGAAGTAGGGAATCCATGAAGCTTGATGTAGAAGCCTCCTTCTTCACCTCCAAGCTTGCTGTAGATGTCCTCCCTCCTCCAAAGGTGCATGGGTGCATGAAATGGTAGGGGATTATGGATGAAAACCTAGGGAACTAGGTTTCCATGGTGGAATGAGGGTGGAAATGGTGGATGATGAGCCCAAAATGCAAGGGGATTGCACAAAGAGCTCAAGGGTGGAGAGTGGAGGCTAAGAATAGCTAGGGGCGTCTAACCTTCATGCCCTAACCGCCACCTATGTATATATAGGTGGTGGGGAGGCACTAGGGTAAGTGGGGGGTAGTTTAGGAAAATCAGTGTAAAGTAGGGTAGGGTCGGTGGGTCACCACGGTCATGTTGATGTGCCACGACCGTGGTGAGGGTAGTAGGGAACGGTTGTGGGGAGTGAATACGGTCGTGGTGGTGATGGAATTGGAAAAAGGTCAAGTATGGTGGTAGCCACGGCCGTGGCGGAGTGCCACAGTCGTGGTGGGTGAGGGGCACCACGGCCGTGTTGGGTAACACGACCGTTTTGGAGGAGGGGGACGTGGTCGTGGTGCAACAGCACAGGCATTTTAGTCTTCATCGGCCACGGTCGTGGCGATTTGGGGTGACAACCTGTAACTCTGGCCAAATTGGTGCAATAATTCCCACGACCGTGGTGGTTTCCCACGGTCATTTTCTCTTCTTCGTACCACGACCGTGCTGATGGCCACGAGCGTGGTGTCTTCAATGGCCACGGTCGTGGCAGGTGGCCACGACCATGGGATTCTATGGAAAATCCCTATTGGAAGGGGCACTTCATTGCCAAAAAACGCATGACCGTGGCGTTGTGGCCACGGCCGTGGTGAAGCTTGTATCACTTGATTTCACTTCAATCTTCGCCATTCTTGGATGTCTTTTCTTGGGGACGATTCTTGACCATTGGAGGTAGGTTGAGGGAGATTTTGGGGCCTTCTTTGGGTCCCTCCACGATTGGGGGAACCCTATAACTCCTTCTTTCTCTCTCTTCCATCTAGGCATGGTCCAAGTACCTGAAAAATAGTGCAAAGAACATCCATAAGTGTATTTGCAATGATAACCATATTAGGGAAAAAGACTTGTAATCTAACATGTTTGGATGCAACTTAAGTACAAAATGGCACATGATGGAGCCCTAAAATAGGGCTGCATCACCACCCCAAACTTAAAACATACTTGTCCTCAAGTATGCTCCAACTCAATCTCTCTACAAAACTTCCACAAAAAGAAATGACATATGCAACGTAAAAGATGATTATTGCTACATGGGATCAAAGATGACTGAGTGCATGCATTTTACCTCTCTCCTCTCCTACTTTCACAATCCAATCATGAAAAGAGCACAAAGCACATGAACTTCAAATTTAGCGCATATAATACACAAGTTATCCATACTTCTTCCATGAAGTTCTGGGTAAACCGTTTCATGATGGTGTTAATCAAGGAAGACTAGGAGTGTTGTTTCACATTCTTGCATTCAATCTTATGTTTCATATCATATCAAATGACCCACGTGGCTGCGGAAAAAGGCAAAATGAGCTAAGTTTGATGCTTCTTAGCTCGATGGGTATGAAAGTGGAAGAAAGGGTTGCGGTAAGATTTTTGGAGTGTTTTTACACACTCATCTTTTCTTTATTTGAATGCTCTTAAACAGGAGCATCCTTTTATTTTGTTTTTGCTTTTCTTTTTCTTTTCTTTTCTTTCTTTCCCTTGGTGTAGATAGGGAAAATGGTGGATAGAGTGAAGCGGGGAGATAAAGATATGGCCACCCCAAACTTTTGGAGGTGGCCAAGGCTGATTATGTGCACTAGGGCATCTTTTTATGAGGCGGAGGGGTATGAAGATGGTGGAAGAAGAATCGGGTCAAAGAGGGGTCATTGGTATGATTTTCCACATAAGACATCCTGCATGAAAGTTAATCCAATACTTCATCCTAGATATCGCACCACATGAATGAACAAGATGAAATTGATATATCAAACAAGTGATTCCACAAACACTAAGCATTCAAAGCTTGCTCAAGTTCACGATTCAGCCAAAACAATCACAATCATGAGAGAGGTGATGCACATGTAAAAAGTCAAACATTGATACCACTTAGCAATAAAGCATGACATTTCACTTGCACTAGTCAAAGGTCGTCATTTTTACTCAAAACAGTAGAGATTGGGTCAAAGCATGCTTTTTAGACAAGAAATCTCAAATTTGGGCAAAATTGGCCAAAATGGTGCCAATTTGCATTAAATCACATCTAAACCTACTTTAGGGAATTTAAAGACATAAAGCAGTAAATCCTAATTATCATGCATAAGAAACTACAAAAACTACATGAAGATGCGATGCATGGTATGGAAAAGCAAAATTTTTGAAAAATTACACAAAAATGCAAGAAGTAAACTACATGCTATGCAAAGATGCAATGAAAAGAACGATAACAATAAAACTAAACTGGATGGCAGAGGTGATAACAAAATGACAAAATGAGAGATAGAGTGGTGCATACCGCCCTACCCACCCCAAACTTTAGAATCATGCTGTCCTCAGCATGAAACTATAGTTTAGGGGAGATAGGGGAAGTTTGTGGTCAGGGTTGAGTAGCACGGCCGTGGCGGGTGCCACGGTTGCGTTGCCGATGAAGAACGCCCCAGTCTGTCCTCACCACGGTCGTGGCAGGGTGCCACAGTCATGGTCATTTTTCTTCAACACGGTCGTGGCTGCTACCCACAGTCATGGCGATTCTTGCAGACAACCTATAACTTCGACCAATTTGATGCAAAAATTCCCACGACCGTGGCCATGTGCCACGATCGTGTTTGGCCACATGAGCCACGATCGTGGTCGAGCTCCACAGCCGTGGTGTTGTTGTTCCTTCAGTTTTCCAAATTCAAAACTTGAACTTGAACTTCATTTGTTATTTGGCCACAAATTTGAATTAATGGCCATGATTAACTTCTATACTCTCTCTCTTTCTTGTCTATCACCTGCCATAGCATCAAAACTCAAAAGAAAACTATCAAGCACAAGTGTGCGTGTGTGTTTGTGTAAAGAAAAACAAAAGTATCAAAAAGCAAGGTTCAAGAATCTCAAACCACGTGGGTTGCCTCCCACTAGCGCTAAATTTTTAGCCTTCAGCCGGGCTTGTTGCTCTTTTTCATCAATCAACCATTGTACAAAAGAAAAATGTTTTCTTCCTCATCGTACGCAATCCTCTCAAATGCCTTCACTATCTCCCAAGGGTTATGTGAGTTTCTCAAGTGTCTTTCTTCATCTGTCTCTCCTCCGGGGTCATCATCATAGGTCCCAAAGTAAAAATCCTCATCAACAAAACATTTTAGCTCATTTAAGATGGACTCCTTAGGCATCTTCCCTCTCATCTTATTCTTGAAGGTGAAAACACCCTTATGGAACCTTACATAAGTTGGACTTTTCTCGATGATGCCAAGCAACGAGGTGTTTGCCTTAGTCAATCTTAAGACCTTCGAACTTTTCATGCCACAATTTTGCCTTCCCTTGAGGAATGGGTCTTCATAGGCATAAAAGAGAGGGGTTTCCATCATGTTGGACACTTGCAATCCTAAAAATCTCACATTGGGATGTCTTGGATCAGCAATGGGAGAAGTTGGTGGTGTCATATCAAAGGAAGATGGGATACAAGATATTATCCCCTCAAAATCTGCCAGGACTGCATAATTTTTAGTGCACTTGGCACTCTCACAAGGACTTTGCGGCAGGGGTTCTCCATCATGATCTTCGTCTAATTGCTTCCCTCCCTGGTTGAGCTCCTCAACAACCTTGTCACACCTCAACATTGAAACCTTCTTCACTTGCTCATAGGAAGGAGGGGGGGGATGTGATGGTTGTGGTGGTGGTGGTGGTTTTTGGTGTAGTGGATTAGGATTTTGATGGATGTAGGTTGGTTGTTGTGGAGGTGGTTGGCATGGGGGTGGTTTTTGTATTTGATATTGTGGTGGTGGTTGTGAGGTGTGTTGGAAGTTGAATGGTGGTCGTTGTTGCGGAGGAGCATAGGGGTTAGGGGGCCCTTGGTGTTGTTGGAGAGTGGGTTCTTGGACATGTGGTGGGACATAAGCACCTTGAGGAGCATCCATGGTTCCACAAGCATTGTTGGGGTTGGGCATGGGTTGGAAAAGGGGTCTTCCCTCCTCACAAAGGGCAAGTGAAAGGGAAATCTCATCCAACCTTTGCTCAAACTGCTCAATGGTTTGTCCATGAAAGGATACCTCTCTCTTCACTTCATCAAGGCTTCTTAACCTTTCTAGAACTTCTTCTTCAAACATGGATCTGTCTTCTTTCTCTTGGACTCCTTGTTCCTCCCATGAAAAGTTTGGGCCATTTCTCCATTCTGAAGTGTATGAGCTTGACATGGGGCCTTGGTTGTTCTGGATGCCATAGGATTGTAGTACCATGTCTCCACAAAGAGCCACCATGGAGTCAGCAGAATGATGAGAAGAACCTCCCACATGAATCTGCATGAGATACAACATGTCTTCCAACATCTTCATCATGTAGGGCGGTTGAGGGATTGAAGGGGATTGCACATCTCGGTCCACCATCTTGTCTCCAAAGGGTTTCTTGTCACATGCACAAGGCACAACCAAACAAAAGAGGGCAAGTTAGCAAACCAAGATGCAAAAGTAACACAAAGAATAAATAATAGCAATGGTGAGGGCAAAAGGAAAGGCTAAGCTACACTATCTAACTAGGTCGAGCGCCTCTATCCCCGACAACGGCGCCAGAAAGCTTGGTGCATCCCCGCTAGTGGTGCTTTTACACGTCACGAGGTCGGAGCGCACGGGATATGGATGATCTTATGCTCTCGAAATTTATGTTATCCCTAACCGAGTCGATCACTAAGACTAAAACAGGTCGCCCTCAAGCGTACGGGGTACTGTTATAGTATAGGTGATTGGCAAGATAAGGGGTCGAACCACAGAGATAGAGGGGGCGCTAGAGTTAGACAGAGTCGACTTTGTTCCTTTTGCGGAGCTTAGGGTTTTAGGGTTTTAAAAGGGTTGGTTGTTGATTAAGCTAAATGAACAAGTAAGAAATGCGAGATGGAAACTAAATTATAGAAGATCAAGCAAATTAGTAAACTAAGTTAACAAACTAACTAAGCAAGAGCAAGAAGAGGTACACTACTCTAGCAAGGCAAGAAGCAATTAAGAACTAAACTAACCACTAGCAAGAGCAAGAGCCTAAGTTAACACTAAAGAGCAAAACTAAGCAATTAACTAGATTAAGCAAAAGCGACTAAACTAGACTAGCATGAACAAACAAACAGAGAAAGATGGGTTTTAAGCAGTTGATTAGGGTAGGTGGGCCGTTTGGGGGATGTAACTTTGATATTAGTTGGGGGAGATCATTAAACATGCAAGGTTCTCATTTCATATCTAGATTACCAAACCAAACAACAAGGACAATGCCATTAGAATATACCCTATACTACTAGTAGAAGACTAGGGTTAGGTGTAATTCTAATGGGATTAGCCAAATCTAAGTTTCTAGGGTAAGTGATAGTGAGTAATTGATGGTTGAGGGTAGAGATGGGAGTAGAGATGAGGGTATTTAACCTCATGCCACTAGCCACTTTATCCTTTAGAAGGCCCTAGACAATTACATCAATCTCACTTACACTAGTTACTTAGATCTCACACTCATTTGTAGGAGGAGGGATGTGTATGTAGGAACAAAGGGGGATATCTAGGGATCCACTAATTGGACCTAGGAGCCATTCCTAAGATTGCCACATACACCCCAATTCCTCCTAGAAACTAAGTGTCGTCAAAAACCTCAAAACAAGCAATTCATACAAGAAGCACAAACCACATGCAATAAGATAGGAAAAGAGATAGAAGCAAGAAGTAATCATCATAGATATGAATTAAGTTCATTACAAGAAATTATTCCCCAACATGGTATCAAAGTTACATTTAAATCCCAAACAGCCCACCACAAGGGGGCTTAGCTAGACATAATCAAGAAAACAAGAAAAGAAAGGGGTAGAAGAAGTAGGGACTCCATGAAGCTTGATGTAGAAGCCTCCTTCTTCACCTCCAAGCTTTCTATAGACGCCCTCCCTCCTCCAAAGGTGCAGGGGTACATGAAATGGTAGGGGATTATGGATGAAAACCTAGGGAACTAGGTTTCCATGGTGGAATGAGGGTGGAAATGGTGGATGATGAGCCCAAAATGCAAGGGGATTGCACAAAGAGCTCAAGGGTGGAGAGTGGAGGCTAAGAACAACTAGGGGCATCTAACCTTTGTGCCCTAGCCGCCACCTATGTATATATAGGTGGTGGGGAGGCACTAGGGTAAGTTGGGGGTAGTTTAGGAAAATCAGTGTAAAGTAGTGTAGGGTCGGTGGGTCACCACGGTCGTGTTGATGTGCCATGACCGTGGTGAGGGTAGTAGGTAACGGTCGTGGGGAGTGAATACGGTCGTGGTGGTGATGGAATTGAAAAAAGGTCAAGTATGGTGGTAGCCACGACCGTGGTGGAGTGCCACGGTCGTGGTGGGTGAGGGGCACCACGACCGTTTTGGGTAACACAGCCGTTTTGGAGGAGGGGGAGGTGGTCGTGGCGCAACATCACGGGCGTTTTAGTCTTCATCAGCCACGGTCGTGGCCGAGGGCCACGGTCGTGGCAATTTGGGGTGACAACCTGTAACTCTGGCCAAATTGGTGCAATAATTCCCACGACCGTGGTGGTTTCCCACGGTCGTTTTCTCTTGTTTGTACCACGACTGTGCTGATGGCCATGACTGTTGTGTCTTCAATGGCCACGGTCGTGGCAGGTGGCCATGGCCGTGGGATTCTGCGGAAAAACCCTGTTGGAAGGGGCACTTCATTGCCAAAAAACGCACGACCGTGGCGTTGTGTCCACGGCCGTGGTGAAGCTTGTATCACTTGATTTCACTTCAATCTTCATCATTCTTGGATGTCTTTGCTTGGGGGCAATTCTTGACCATTGGAGGTAGGTTGAGGGAGATTTTGGGGCCTTCTTTGGGTCCCTCCACGATTGGGGGAACCCTAGAACTCCTTCTTTGTCTCTCTTCCATCTAGGCATGGTCCAAGTACTTGAAAAACAGTGCAAAGAACATCCATAAGCGTATTTGCAATGATAACCATATTAGGGAAAAAGACTTGTAATCTAACATGTTTAGATGCAACTTAAGTACAAAATGGCACATGATGGAGCCCTAAAATAGGGCTGCATCATAATGGCGTACCTTGATCAAGAACAAACCTAATCCTCATATCCTCATATCATCTACATCTTGGTCAACCCTGATTAAGACAAGACCACATATCACCATTAGGTTCTCATCTTAACCCTAGTTATTACCATTTTAAGGTTTACCCTATCTCATTAGGATATGTACTTTATTACTTGTCGTATCATCTTGTTGTTATGTTCCTGACTTGGGAATTAGCTTATCGATCTCATATTTCATATTAGGATACATAATTTGAACATTATCTTCCATAACATTTTTGTGCACAAATTAACCCTAGGTTACATCATTAAACAAATTAGGGGTTTAAACCATGTATTATGGGTCAACTTCACATAACATGGATTTTGTGTATAAAACTGATCACATAATTAAAACTGAGGTTCCATATACTGATATGAGCTTACTTTGTAATTTCTATAATTTATTGAGCATGCATGTATTTATTGCATTTAACTTAGGGTTACTAACCCTAATTATCTATATGAAGCAAATTACATGATTTCGTGCATCAACATCATAATTATTGACATCATATGGATTCTAAACATGATTATAGACTTATTGACATATTCTCACAATTTTAGGTCTTCATTTATTATTTATTATGCATGAAAAAACCATTTTACATCTTACATGATTACTCTAATATTAGTTCATCAAAAGCCTAATATTATTCTTTCATTGTATTCTACTCATTTTTTTGAGAATAACAATACCTTATTTGCAATTTTCTAATAAATGAGCTATTTACTATGAATTATATAAGATATATATATTCTGGGAATTTCTTACCTCTGGGCCAATTGCGCGCTGCCACATGGCACCAGGGTTCCACGTTGGCACTGAGCTGGCCGGTTTTCTTCCGGTTTAAGCGTTGACCCAGTCCTCCTTTCTTTCTCTCTTTCTCATGCGACTGGGCTTCCCCTGTTCTCTGCATGCGCCGCCGCAACGCTCAACTCCAGCGAGCGATCTTCCAGCTCCAGGTCTTCTTTGTGAGCTCCTCACAATGCTTCAAGGTCCCCTCCATGACCTCCACATCTTCGTGGCTTCTCGTCTGCGGCTCCAAACCTTAGCACCCCAGGAGCTCGTCGCCGTGGGCAGCAGCTACGGCGGAGTAGAAGGGGGCAAAATCCTTTTCCCATCCTCGTGCTGGTATGAAGCTTGGGAAAGCTTCGAAAGGCCTTCACGAACTCAACTACCTCCTTTGCTCGAGGCGAGCAGCTCCTTTCACCTGTCTCCAAGCTCGGTGTTTTTAGGCACCTGACCTGAGTTGGTCGGCCATGGAAGAAGCCTTTTGAGGCCATGCTCTCAAGGAAAGATGGTTCCCTAGGCCTCAACGTTCCTCTTACCTTCTTCCTCTTCCTCCAAAACCCACTCAACAACTAGTTTCCCCTTCCCCCACACCTCCTGCTCGCTGGAAAGGAGATACAACAAGAGACATGGGCTCATTCTCCCTCGTCACTTGGTCACTGACTACAAATGAGGGGTCGTGGCATTCGTATGGACGAGCGGAGATCAACTGCTCACCCACACTCTACTCTTGTCCCACGATTAGTGTGCAACCCGACATCATGGTTGCTTCCTTCGGTCAAGACAGTAACTGCAAGGTTAGGGACAATACAAGGACCCTTGATATCTAATCCAACACTGTGAGTGAGTCCCTCTCTTGAGCCCATCCGTGGCTTACTCAAGTTAAAGGTTCCAGCCCCCAGATCATCTATGGAGGGTTGAGATTTTCCCATGCCGGTCCAACCCAAACCAAGGGGCGTGTGACACTGATTAAAGCCCTAACTTAGGTATATAAACCATCAATCATGCACATTATTTCCCTAAAATCAAACCTCAATAACTTCCTCTAGGAACCTCCAAATGCCACCAAATTTTAACCATATCTTCCCTACCTCTCGAGCTACCTTTTATTCACATTTGGTGACAAAACTCAACTATTTATCATTCTATTAAATTCCTCAAGAAGGCATTAAAAAAAGGGATATCTTAATCATGATGTCAACCTCACATCAACACACCTACTTTGTCAAAAGCTTGGAACTCTTAATATAACTCAACCATATGATTTCACTTATGTCATTGGACATTTAGGATTCCAAAAGTCCACTCCATCACATCCTACACACCTTAAAAGAAATTCCATCCTCAGAATTAAGCCAGAAATCCAGTCTTTCACAATGTTAAAATTTGTTTTTCTTGTGTAGGATGTTAGTTGAGCTTGACTTGGGGTAAACTCATACGACCTTGGTAGTTCTCAAAATATATCAAGGGTGTCGGTTGAATTTATCCTAGATGAAATTGGTGAACAAAAGTCCCTGTGATGAACTTTGGAAAGTGCCATAAAAGTGCTTAAATATTCAATTTAAGTGCTCTTGATTTTTTCTAAGCTTATTTACAAGTAATACAATCATTACAAGTGATTTACAGAATGATTCTAATAGATTTGAGGCCTTTTCCACAAAAGTGCACTTGTATTGATTTTTGACCTTTTTTTTCCAAGTTAGGATTGGCAAGTTTAGGCAATATGGAGTGTGTCTATACCTAATCTCAAATCACTCAAGTAGAAGAGTTAGACATGAATAAGTGGAATGGTTTAGTCATCATAAGAAAAAGGGTTTATTCAATTTAGACCTTGAGTCAACAAACATATCCCACCATCTTTTCGCTCAAGGCCTCCTTGGATCCAAGTACATCATACATATTCTTATAGATGAAAAGTCTACTTCTTGATGTAAAAGATTCAATAATGTGGCACACACACATTTGGTTCTCAATACCCTAAGCTCTACTTTCATTGTATAGGATCATGCCACTTTTCTTCTAGTTGACCTGTAAAACTAAGGGTTGAGCTAGCCTTCCCTAAACATGCTCATCACCATCTTGACATCTCTATGATACAACTTCATATAGTGAGACCCAACTATCCTCTTTTAACCTATTCAAATGCCTTTACTTCCCATAATCGTCCATCTAATAAGCTTCATTTCACATTAATCAGTTCTCATTCATAATTGTTCCTATTCCATCAGTTTCGGTTGGCTATCCTTTGAAATGATTCCCGACTATCACCTCGGGTGTAACAAGCAACTTGAACATCATCCATGCGATAATTGCAAAACAATTCAGGATATACATATGTTATGACTACATGATCTCTATCCCACAACAAATGCCTCCTCCAACCTTTGTCTTCCACCTTTTTGAAAGCTTACTCCTCTTTCCCCTTTCATGGATTTTGCTTCCTCATATGAGCTTTTGGATATTGATTTCTTAGTTTTAATGATATTAGGCCGAGTGCTTGACTCCAAGAGCATCATTGTCACAATTTATCTTGATGATGGTCATAATGATCAACACCATTGACATCACTAGAGCTTTTGTGCAACTTTTACTTGGTATCTTGATTGTGAGACAAAAAAAATTTCTCACATAACCAATTTCTTCACACCATGCCTGAAGGTATCTCCATCCAGGACCTTTAGGTTCTCCATATGGCAATTCCTAAGGGTGAATAAGGCTTTATACACACCTCCCTATCCTATTGGTCTATGAACATAGGAGCTTTAGAATCTACTAATAGTTCCCTAGAGTGCGTATCTATCTCAGGTCTTACTGTAAGGACCTTGAACTTGTTTAAAGAGTTGAATAAGACTAATTACATAATTGAGTGCTTATTATCAGGATTATTAATATTAAATTTATTATCAAGTTTCTTGATTATTAACCTACTAGTAATAGTACACACACAAATATATATATATATATATATATACATTATATAGTACCTCAATACCATTTGATGTAATACATTAGATAATCTAACTAGCTATAGTCAATATCATAATCCATTCTTTCATTTATCATTACCTTATCAACTAGATTCTGAATTATTTATTTTTGGATCAAGGTGACCCACATATGGTCACATAACTCACTTCTCTCTATTGGCAAGGGTGAGTTCTTGATGTAGGACTTAATCAAAGGTGATACAATGCATAATAATAATAATCATATGATGGGGTCAGAGTTGTATTTAGATTCCTGCTCAAACTATTTGGACCAAGTTGGAGTTGACTACACATGTTGCAACTATTTTTTCCTCCAACGATCATCATAGCTTTGAATTGTCACTTCATTCTAAAGCAAGCTTGATCTATATGGATGCATGAATCTCCCCTTCCCTTGAAACGAGAGGGTGGAGGTAGAGGTTTTTTAGTTGGAGAGATGGATTGTTGAAGATGGCTGTTATGGGGTTCAAGCAGTTCAGATCATTGGATGGTATTACATGATGGGGATTACTTACCTATTAGCACAATTTTGTTGTGGTGAAGCGGACATGATGCACCAATAAGGTTTTGGAGATGGTCGATCATATGACATGAAGAAGTCAAAGACCTTAGGTTGTTGTTGTTGGAGTCTGACTCTTTAGGTAGAATCTCAAAGATGAGGAAGAAGTGCATTACCCTTCATTCTATAAGGAACGGTTGAGGAGAGAATGGAGTTGGAGACTTCCTCTTCGCCAAGGCATAGGAGGTATATATAGTTGACAGACTTGGTGTTCTGGTGAGCTGGTGGAGTTTGGGTAGGTAACAAGGTTGAGATGAGATTACTGTTTTTTAGACATGCATTAGTGTTACAGTCTTTGTGTCTTGTGCTCACAACTACATGATTGCCTATATAGGATATGTAAGGGTACTAGGGATTGAAGAGGCATTTGGAAAAAAGAATGATAGGTGATGGATTGGAGGAGGGTAACAAGTACTCTTGGGGTATATAAGAACATTCTGGATGAGTTATGACCATGTGCTTCCATTCCATTGGGTGGTTGATGAAGATGATGGTGGTGTACATGGGGTTTAGGGTTTATTTCATTATTCAATTCAGTCGTTGAGGTAGAGGGATTTCTTGTGATGACACACATGTTCTAGTTCTTAAAGTGCACCAGATTGAGGAGGAAAGTGATTTCATTTTTTATAGCCATTATATGCATTACCAAACATAGAGACAGAGGTCACTTCTCAAGAACTAGAGACACTAAATACAATACTAACTATTATAGTCATTATTTATAATGGTTTTATAATCGTACAACTCCTAAACTATAAATCCAATTGCCTTGGAAATTTTAGCGGATTCTCAATTTCTCTTAGACTAATTTCTATAAAAATTCTCCAAAGTGAGGTTTTAATATAATTGACCAAAATAACTTGTTTAAGTATTCAAAAGTTTATGTAGTCTAATACAAATAGTATTTTATATTGACTCAAAAGCCATTTTTTCTTCCACATAAATACTATTTGATGTTTGCAAGGTCAAAGATTTTTTTTTAATTCAAGACATTCAATTGGGTCAACTGGTATCCAATTTAATGATAAAATGATCAAAATGATAAAATAAAATTAAAGTGAGGTACTATAAATTTTCAAATAAAGAGAAGTGACAAATTTAAGGACACAATACTTAAAATGGGTCTAAATGGAATGATATCATGTGTTTAACTAACAAGTATAAGAATACGACTTGAAATAGGAATCAAATTATAAATTGACTCATGTAAGAAGTAAATTATGAATAATAGCTTAAAATAAATGCAACACTCAAAATTTAGTACGTTACAAGCCTCTGATTGGTATAGAAGATATAATTTCACCAAAGGTAGTAAAATTCAAGATGCTTACATTCTTTCCAACAAGTTAATATGTACTTTCCATTCTAGTGAAGTGCCTCTTCTTACTCTTAAAATTGAATTTAGAAAAGCATTTGATAACATCTATTGGGGTCTTATAAAAAATCTATTATTGAATTTGATTTTCGTACTCATTGGGTTCAATGATTCATTGTTGTATTAAATGTCGCCATTTTCCCAGTCTCAGTTATGGTTCAACTTTTAGATAAGTCAATAGATCAAATGGTCTTTGAGAAGGTGATCCCTTCTCACCATCCCTTTTATCATCTACACCTCTATCCTTTCTTGAATGATTAAACTAGCTTTAAGAAATGACATTTTGGATAGAGCGCACACTAAAAACTTCACTGAAGATAATGTTGTCAATTTGTTGATGACGCCATCACATTACTTATTGCTAATAATAAAAATATCATCAATTTAATTGGGATCCTCAAAATCTTCTCCCATATTTATGGACTGAAAATAAACTTCCAAAAATCTACATTGATTGGTACTCATGTTAGTAATGCTTACATTAGGAGATTTGTACATCTATTTGGCTCTCAGGTTGAAGATTTTTGTAAGGAGTGATACCCAAAAGGGTATCCACTCCCTACTTAATTTGAGGAATAAATCATCTAATCAAAACACACTAACATGTAGGCTGGAATAGGTGTATTTTTTCATTTCTCAAATAAATGGTATACAAGACCGAAGTGTAGCAATGTAAATAATATATCATGGCTATATTGAATTTATACAAGATTACATAATATTGTCCCATTAAGGGGCTTACATGAAAGCAACTACATCAAGATCTATGTAGAAGGATATCCAAACTATCTCAAGTCTATCTCCCAAGAGTCAGCTTCATAAGCAAGATCCACGTCTGCATGTCATATCCTCCATGAATTTCACCTATGGGTTGGAAGCATACACCACAAGAGAAGATAAAATGGAAGTTGTCAATATAAAAGTTGGTAGGAGCATATTAATTGGGTATTGAGCAACATTAGGAAAAAAGACATTTAATATAACAAGCCTTTAGAAAGAAGAGAAAAGTAATATCCAAGTGGATATAAAAAGAATATGAATTGCACAAAGATAGTAATCAATAATTATACTTTCCATTAATAAAAAACATAAGAGGAGCCTTGAAAGAACATATAAACAATTTAGGGCACATGACCCATCATCAACGTAATCAACCTACATGCATGTGAGATAAGAATAGTACTAGTGAAATATCAAGTCAATGACAATTAGGGCACATAACCCATAATCTGATAGCGAATGGCGTGCTGGCAGACTCCCAAAAAATAATATACCGGATGTAAAGGCACACCCTAGGCCAAAAGGTAGATTGTTACAAATAATAGGAGTGTTAAGGCACACTCAATAGGAAAAAACCCAACAAAACCAAAGCATTGCATTACTATATGGCCACTGAATCACAAAGCACGTGTAATATAGAGTCAAGTAAAAGTTTAGTCATATGAATAGAATAAATAAGATTTTCATCACATAAATGAACAATTTAAATATACACCACATAAGTGAAAAAATAGGTCATATAAACAACTACGATTTCATCCTGAAGTACAATTTAGAGTCAATAAGAATATCCAACAAAAGATTCATATCATCTAATTCACATGAGTCAACTTCTCAGAAGAGAAAGAATGTGTAAAGAGTAGTATGTCCCAAAGGACCAAGAAAGAGAGGGATAGATATAGGTGATTTTCTCAATATGATAAATAGAGATGCAACATCAGATCATGTCTACCCTAGGTCCAAGCCATTGTCTTCAAAACACATATTAAACATATATATAGAATATAGAATTAGACTTCTATTCACATTAGTTGCATAAACCCTAAAATTGTATTTTTAATACTATTGAATCAAGTTATCAAATCATATCATCTTGTATCTTATCTTACTGAGTTCATAGCATATTTTACTATATTTTTATGACATTTTGATGATTAGTCATGAATTTTAGAAAAATCTAATAATACATAAAAATCACATTGTTATTATATCAGACTTAAAGCAATGAAAATGACACCATTGGACGAGGAATAAATTTATGATTCCAACTCATGCTTGTACCTAATATTCTGAGTTACCAATCACAAGTTCTGAATTTTAGAGAAACCAACCAATAAAAACCTCCAAATAGCTATATATATGAGATTCTCTACTTGGAAAACCCAACAAGGTGGACCACTCAAGAGTGGCCACTTGTTCAGAACCCAAAAAACACTCATACAGTAGGGAAGGAAATCACATGAAAAAATACCATTATACACTTCAGTGACGAGAGACATCTGAAATTAGGAAAAGGGCAAGGTGGAGATTTCAGTCTCAAGATTTTCTTGTATGGTCATGGAGAAGCTGCTACTCTAGTATGAAACAACGAAAGAAAAACTCAGCAAAACCAGATGGTACTAGATGTGAAGGTGCTCATTGCCTTCATCATCTCTTGTCGAACTCGAGGAGCCCAATATTGGGTCCAAATTTGACCGGATGACCAAGGAATTCCCTACATCAAGGTTGCGCACCATGGACCATGGGAAAGTTGTTCACAACACAAGGAATGAGAAATTGAAGAACTAGGATGGATTGAACTTCCCACAGAACCAGAGAAACAATGAAAAATGGAAGAAAAGAGATTGAAGTACAATGATGTCCAAAAGTCATCCTCCGAGTGGTAAGAGGAGGGACAAGCGAGAAAACTATTTTGTCATGGTGAAAGAGGGAAGACAAGGGACATCAAGATTACTAGTTAAACAAACCAATACAAGGATGGGGAACATCCTTATGAACTCATGGGACTCATGCACCATCACCGATAATTTCCATGGTCAGAGATCCCAACCCATCGTCTACTTCTCTAACATAGGTGACTGAAGCTAGGGGAACATACCCGAGGATGGGAGTTTCCAAGATAGCACCAAGGAATGATGCCTCATGATTCTTTAAAGATTACAGCATGGCTTTATAGGTGTCCAAAGATCCAGAGGGATGAGAGGTGTGAAAAGGGAGAATGTATGGTGGAAACAGGGGACCAAGGAAAAGAGGGTACGATTGAGAGATAGGGGCAACCAAACCAGGGTATATTCAAGACCAAACTGAGTGAAATCGTAAAAGGAGAACAATGACAAAAGAATCTTGTAAAAAGTCTGAGAGATGAGAGAGAAATCCAAGAAACAAAATCCAGGGAACGAACTGGTTTCCTGAAACCTGAGGATGATGAGGACAAAAAAAGATGGAAAGTACAAAAGAGGACCACCACCGTTCAATTGGGATCATGCGGTCCAACATAAATCCAAGTTTTTGTTTTAGCAATAAACCAGCATGACAACAATAGTATCAGAAAACTTTACCAAATCAAAATATCAATTACAATGCAATATAAATTTTAATTATTTTTCTTTCCTAAATCAATTATCGGTCCAAAACATTGTTCAATTATACCAAATTTGGTTCCTAGACCAATTAAGACATAGAGAATCTGTTTCTGGCATCCATTTGCACTTTGGTGTTGGTTACTATATTATTTAATATTTTTGTCATAAGTTATATTCTCTTTCCTAAATAAAACTAGGATAGATAAGATTGTTCAATTAATGTGAAAATTCAAACATAGACTAATATTGGTATTTAGAATCCGAATTTAGGTTTTATTTCCACTTTTGAAGTCAATCAATAATTTATTCTCATCTTTTCTTTTATAAAAGAAATTATGATTGTTATTATTGTTCAAATAATGTGAAACTTGGCACCCAAGATAATTGAGGCCCAAGGGACAAGATTTTCACATCAGATTTAGGTTTTGGAATTTCCTTTTTCTGAGTTCTAATATAAATAGGATTTTTGGTTCATTACCATTATATTATTACCATCATATTTATTATTAAGGGTCTCATTGTCTTCACATAATTACCAAAAGAGGTACCTTATATTATTATGCACACAATTCCATATTTTACTCATTTAAATCTATTTTGTGCATTGGTCAATATTTATCTAGATGTTGGCACATTATTCATATTTATGGGCATAGAAAGACCAATTATTATTCTAGTTCATGTAGTAACCACATTTGTCTAGTATGTGTATATTAGTTAGAAAAAAGGATCATATGCAACACATTCAAAAAATTACTTACATGTTAGCACATGATGAAGTTATTATGTTAATATTAGTGTGTTATGATATGTGATGTTGATTGTAGATCTTATTGCTACATAATATGTTATATGCATTAACAATGTTAATTAAGACATACACTTATCCTTGTTTGGTAAAATCTAAAGAACCAACATACTAACCTCCTAATAATAGGGATTATGGTTTTTAGGGTCAAGAGTCTATGTTTCGATATCCACCCCTTAAAGAGGATATTGTCCCCAGTTCCAACCATCCTTATACTGCCAGCCAACCACTCTCCACCCCTTAAAAGGTTCAACCTAATAATTTATACTAAACAATACCAAGGGTATTAGGATTTTTTTTATCGTCAAGATTACTTTGTGTGCTTATGTTATATATAGGTCTTACCTACAACTACATGTCATACTTATCTAGGGTAGATTTTTAGGTCCTTGTGTTTTTTGAACCTTCCAACCCTAAGATTCACTTCTCTAAAATAAAGATTCACCTAGTACAACTTCCCACACCTTAGACGGGTAAAGAGGGTAGGTCCACTACACCTTTGTATCGTGCTAACTATTCCTAGTCACGACTTCATAGTCAAAACTAGGGTTGATATTTCTATTCTAACTAATTCTAGGGTTTCTCTATCAACACTTCACACTTCTCTTCATTGTTACTTAGTTCAAGAAAACCTTAATAAAATCTAGAAAACCCTTTTGATACATATAGTATTATAAATAAAAATAATTTGATGTTAGAAATTTGTGATATAGAACTGAAGATTGGGCCTAAAATCAATGTGATAACCAAGTCACAATGTTCCGGTTAAGATCTCCTTATTAACTTCTTTCTCATTCTCATGTAAAAAACCACCCTAAAGTTAAGCCTTAATATCCAAAGAGAAACGTCACCACTAACCTTATAGAAGGGTAAGAAAACCTAAGTCACATCACATTAAGGTTTTCTAATCATGATTCTTGTGTGTACCTCATATGTTTACAAGTCAACCCTTCATCATATCATGAATAACAAAGGTCAATTCTAGGGTAAGCATCTCACTCAGAGGGTGACTATGTAAGGCAAGGATTCTAATTTGGAAGACAAAATTAAAATAGTCATATTCTAACTACCATTGCTCTAATATGAGAGTGGATACACTCCCTACTTAATTTGAGGAATAATTCATATAATCCAACACACTAACATGCATGTTGTAATAGGTGTATTTTTGATTTATCAAATAAATGGTATACAAGACCAAAGTGTAGCAATAGAATAATAAATAATGAATATATCAAAATTATACAAGATTACATAATATTCTCCCATTAAGGGGCTTATATGAAAGCAACTACATCCAGATCTAAGTAGAAGGATATGTAAAATATCTCAAACTATCTCCCAAGAGTTGGCTCCTTAAGCCAAGTCCATGTCTGCATGTCATATCTGTAGGGAAATATGGTGGCAAAGCATGCAACTGAAACAAAAATTTAACTTCCATATTCCCCTTATAACCGTAGATCGCGTCAATAATTATATAATGGAAATGATGGTTTTGAGGATATACCTGGTCCTAGAGCAAGTCCAACAACAATATCCTCATCATGGTGTGTGCCGTTCTTCAAATCACACTCGAACATCATCTACAACAATGCCTATTTGATCACCACAAACAACACTTTACGTTATTCTCCTAGAGGGAAAAGCTCCTCAACTCTAGAGTAGTTCACACATACCACCTTGAACTCCTGTCATTCTAGAAGAATAGATTGGAAGGAGTTGTCCCTCCATGTTGGTGTACTAGAACCAACTTGCTCTCCCATAATTATTCTCCCTTGCTATCCCTCCCTTTATCGGGTAGGACTTGCTAGGGTTCTCTCGGTTACCACAACCAGAGAAGACAACAATTGTTAGAGGCAATTGAGTTGTGTCTGAGAAGCCCCCACTACCCCTCTATTTATAGGAGGGTTAGGGTCAGGGTTCCCAGTTTGTGTGGGAGTGTATGGGACCGGGATTTCACAAATTTTCTCAACCTACCAGTGGAAAAATGGTCAGTTCAAAGGTGAACCAATCGATTGGCATGAGAGCCGATCGGTTCAACCCTTGAACTAGTCATTTTCTCATGTTTCCCAATCGTAATTGTATTGAAAATTATAATTCGATTAATTCACAACATGGCATAAACACTAATCCTTGATGCAATCAAATTGATCTATGAACCAGGCATCTCATCTCATGAGCCGGTCATTTGATGACATGAGCCGATCAGTTCACTCAGTGAATCGATCGATTCGTGCCCTGATTCATCCTAAATTCTGCCAGTGCAATATCTAATCAACTTGACACTCCAACCGATTGGTTCAACACTTGAAATGGTTCGTTCATAGTTTTGTCAGTCAATTGTTATTTAAATTGAATACCTAAACACTTTAATAATCAAGTTAAACATCATTCATGATTTAACTCCTATTCCAAGTGTATCCTATGTGTGTGACCCTATAGGTTCCTATTTAATGTTGGCAGTGAATGTCTATAACTAGTTTATGACATTACAAGCAAAGAGAGGTATTTAGAAACACATTATTGCTATCTAAGTAAATGGAAAGTTGGATAACTACTACAACCTACAATCTATGACCGGTGTTACAATGTTTGTATATTTCTTTTGTCACTGGTATCTAGATTGAACTTGAGGCATCGAATAGTCATCCTCTTCAACATTCAATCTCTGTTCCTTGAACTAGAGTAGACTGTTTGAGATATATGTAAACTCAATATCACATATTGACTCACATGTATATGGGCATGTATTTCTCAGTCTCGCTAATCAAGTGTACATGATATCACAATCTTGTAGGAGGGACAAATCCCATCTACATCACTCATAGTCATCCCCATGTGTCACAGTGCATCTGATCATCACCTTTATGGCAACCCTTATTCAAGGTCACAATGGATGATGTCAAAGTACATTGAATGACATGTGATGAGTGTAGTGACTTTAGGCTTAAGAACCATAATCACCATCAACACCATGATATATTACTCTAACTACCATGTAATGGTTTCCATGTGTCATTCTCATGGTGGGTCTTTATGATACAATGTTCTCTAACAAGTATCTATGTGTTTGGTTTAACATCATATCCTGACGATGAGTATCTGACATCAACCAACACACACTCTACTCTTAAGTGTTATTGTTGTCTATCTACCTTCCACAATAACATCCAACTAGGGACATAGAAAGAATGTATATAATCTTGGCATCCGTATGATCTCATTGTTCAGGTCATCAACCCAAAGACATACATCATTGAGTAATATCATTCTTTAGACATATATTATGTTACATCATTATCTCATAACTGAATAAAACAAAATAAATTGGAAGATTGCCTTTATTATAAATGAATTCATTTACAAGTTATGCCATTACAATCATCATATGATTGGCTCTCTGGCCATACATACCAACAGACTCCCACTTGCACTTAGATCCAATCACTCATGACTTTATCCCAAGTGATCTAACATGACCGCCATGCTTCTTCTATGAACGTGCTTTTGATAAGGGGTCAGCAACATTGTTCTCGGTTAGTACTCTACAAATCTTCACATATCCTCACTGTACAATCTCTCGATGAGATGGAACCACATGCTTGAAACGTTGATGCGATCTAGGTTCCTTAGCTTGTGAAATAGATCCATTATTGTCACAATATAACTCAATAGCATTGCTGATGCTTGGAACCACCACAAGTTCTGAGACAAACTTCTTGATCCAGACAACCACCTTTGCTACATTCAATGTAGCAATATACTTAGCCTCTATTGTAGAATCTATAGATGTATCTTGCTTGGAACTCTTCCATCTCACACCTCCATTGTTGAGGAACAAAACAAATCCTAATTGTGATCGATAATTGTCTTTTTCAGTTTGAAAGCTTACATCGGTGTAACCCTCTACCACCAACTCTTCCTCTCTGCTGTAGACAAGGAATTGATCCTTAGTTCTTCTCAAGTACTTAAGGATGTTCTTCATGAGTGTCCAGTGGGCATCACTTGGATCTGACTGATATCTCCTCATCATGTTCAAGGCATATAAGACACCGGGATGAATACATGATGAATACAATTGCAGATGCATATGAAGTCTTCTCATGCGTTCCCTTTTTTCACAAGAACTAGGGCATTTAGCTCTAGAAATGGCAAATCCATGAGACATGGGAAAGTTTCCTCTCTTTGAGTCTTCCATGTTGAACCTCTTCATCACTTTGTCAATGTATGTGCTCTGACTTAGTTTAAGAAGCCTTCTATATCTATTTCTATAGATCTTGATTCCCAAGATGTAGGACGCCTCTCCCAAGTCCTTCATAGAAAACACATTTCCAAGCTAGGTCTTTACCATATCTAGAGTTGGGAATTCATTCCCCATCATTGGTATTTCATCTAAATACAATATGAGGAATTCCACCATGCTCCCACTAACCTTCTTGTACACACATGGTTCATCTTCAATTTGACTGGAGCCAAAATCTTTGACCGTTTCATCAAACCAAAGATTCTAGCTCTGAGATGCTTGCTTCAATATATAGATTGACCTTTTTAGCTTACTAACTTTATTTGCATCCTTTGGATGTATAAAACCCTCAGGTTGTGTCATGTACACATCTTCAAGAAGGTTCATGTTAAGGAATGCGGTTCTAACATCCATCTGCTAAATCTCATAGTCATGATTAGTTTCAATGGCAAGCATGATCCAAATGGACTTAACCATGGAAACTAGAGAAAAGGTTTCATCATAATGAATACCTTGAACTTGTTTGAAACCCTTTACAACCAATCTTCCCTTATAGGTTTGTACTTTACCATCCATGTCGGTCTTCTTCTTAAAGACCCATTTGAACCCTATGGGTTTTACCCCTTCAGGTGGATCCAACAAGGTCCATACTTTGTTGGTGTATATGGACTCCATCTCAGATCTAATGGCCAAAAGCCAATTTCTCAAACTCTGGTCCCTTATTAGATTCTAGATAGGTTGTTGGCTCATCGTCTATGACCAATTCACCACCCTCTTGAGTCACATGATAACCAAATCTTTCAGGATCAAGGCATGTCCTACTAGATCTACAAGGATCCTATGTTACTTGAGGAATTTGAGATTCCACAACAACTTGTGATTATCCTTGTTCCTCTTGTACATCTTCCAGTTCAATGTTTTGTTGTTGGTCTTGAACCTCTTTGAGTTCTACTTTCCTCCCACAGATTCCTTTGGAAATAAATTCCTTTTCTAGGAAAGCAACATCTCTGGCAACAAACACTTTATTGTTAGATAGGGAATAAAAGTAATATCCTTTGTATTCCTTAGGATATCCAACAAAATAACATTTATCATATTTGGGTCCAAACTTTTTGAGAAACTGCTTTCTCACATAAGCTTCACAATGCCAATTCTTCATAAAAGAAAATTGGGACGCTTCCCATACCATATCTCATATGGTGTCTTTTGAACAGATTTAGATGGTACTCAATTTAGTGTAAACGTGGCAGTTCTAAGAGAAAAACCCTAGAAGGTAGTTGGAAGTTCAACTAAACTCATCATTGATCACACCATATTTAGCAATGTGTGATTCCTTCTTTTTGATACACCATTTTGCTGAGATATTCCAGGTGGAGTCCATTGTGATACGATACCACAGTCTCGTAGAAGGTCCTCAAACTCTTGGCTTAAGTATTCTCCACCTCAATCAGAATGAAGTGTCTTATTACTTTTTCCAAGTTGGTTTTGTACTTTGTTTGTGAATTCATTGAACTTTTTAAGGGTTTCTGACTTATGTTTCATCAGGTAAGCATATACATACCTACTGAATTCATCACTGAAGGTAATGAAGTACTAATACCCACCTCTAGTAGTTGTTCTAAAAGGGTTGCATACATCAGTATGTATGAGTCCTAATAGATCACAAGCCCTCCCACTGTTACAAGTGAAAAGGTCTTGGTCATATTTCCCAAAACAAGATTCACATGTCACTATTGATTTGAAATCAAAAGAGTCCAGTTAACCATCTTTATGGAGTCTAGATATGCTATTCTCGTTTATCTACCCTAGACGAAAATGCCGTATACATGTTTTTTTAGTTACAAAGTTTTAGTTTTTTTGGTATGTATGCTATAAATATTTACCTTTAGATCTAGAAAATAAAGACCATACAACATTGGGAAACTGCCATAAAAGATCCCATCTTTGGAAATAGAGCATCGACCATTCTTAATATGAAATCCATATTCATCCTTATCCATACAATATACAGAAATGATGCTTTTATTTATGGTAGATACATAATAGTAGTTCATTAACTCTATTACAAGCCACGTGGGTGGAGATAGACTATAGGTTCCAACTGCAATGGCAACAACTCTTGCTCCATTTGCAATTCATAGTTCGACCTCATCCTTTCTTAAAGGGATACTTCTTTTCAGATTTTGCATATTCAAGCATATGTGAGATCCACATCCAGTATCTAGTACCCAAGATGAAGAAGTAGATAAGCTTATCTCAATAACGTATATACCTGAAGTGGATATCTCTACCCCCATCTTCTTTTTCTAGAATGCCTTCAAGTACTAAGGACAAATTCCATTTGTACTTTTCTTTCCTTTTCTTGAGTGTTGAAGATCTGGATTTTTGCTAAGCCATAGAACTCTACTGGCCTTGATATCATCCTTGGACTCTGCTCCACTGATCATTATCACAAATGTGTCCTTCTTCATTCTTGCTACAATATTAATCAACATGTGTAGAAAATTCGACAATAGTCTGGCCATGTTATTCAAGTGGTACCACTTGATAAAATGGTTATATGATTCAGACATTGATTGCAGAATTATATCCCTATCCAACTCTTGGCTTGAAGAGAATCCTAGTTTTTCTAGATGTTCCACGTGTCCAATCATATTGAGCACACAAGTCTCTACTAGATATCCCTTTGTCATCTTACACTCAAAGAGTGCCTTTGAGACATTGTACCTTTCTCGCTTTGTGAGATAATGGTTCAAGTTCTTAAGATGTGTTGCCATCTCAAATATCCCCATCTCTTCACAGTTCTCATGCAACTCATAGTTCATACATGTTAGCATAAGGTGCTTTATGTCCAAGGCATCATTGACATGCTTCCAGTAAGCATCTACCTTAGCCCTTGGTGCACCAGGAGCATGTATTTCTAGCATTGGTTTATCTAGGACATAGAGCTTATACTCATCATTGAGAACCCTTCTCAAAGTCCAAAAACTGTTGTGGAAATTTGTCTCATCAAGTTTGTCCTTCCTAAGGACTAATCACAACAATTATTTGATTGTATTCTACATGAGAAATCGCATTTTGTCAAAACACTTTTGATTTGGTTTGAATAATATTTTGACTATATATAATTAGGCCTTTAATTAATTATTCATCCCACTATTTTATTCAAATTGATAGCCCTCAGATACTACTTTGGAAGATTTCACCTTACAACCTTCTAGTGAGCCAAGATCCAAAATAATTCAACTATTACTCGACCAATGTCGTCGTCCATACTCAATCATTAAGGCAGGAAATATTTGTCAATTGCATCTTATGCAATTATTGGATAGATGATATGTGAAACTCTTTATCATAGTCATATGCATGCTTCTAGATGATAAATTTCATTAACGACACCCAGTTAAGCCCGACTAAATAGCCAACATGATAGTAATGCACCCGCTTGGCAGACCTACATTACTACCATCACACTTCTATGAGATGGACAACACACCAAACTTGGCGTGCCCACACATAGTCGATCAAGCTTTTCATGTGTGTTGCTAATGGAAAGAATCTTAGACTTAATATGTTATTTGAGGGAGATTGTATTTATAAATACATATACATATCCAATCACCACATACATATATTTTGTATCGTATACATGATATATTCCACAAATGAAAAACATGTAATAAAACATAAGAGATCATTATGAACATTCTACTATAATTTCTTGGAGCCACAAGGAATTACCACCACCTAGGGTCTATATCTCATGTAGAAACCTATTGTTTATGAAGACTTGTGGTTGCTAATCTAGGTTGACAAGTTCAACCCTTGAACCGTTTGCCTTGCCTCCGGTTAGTTGGTCATTTCCTCAGTATTGTGGCCTCTAGTCCTCCATATTCTGGATCCTCCAGTTGATCGGTTGGCCTCTAGCCAATCAATTGGCCCCTTACGACAATCCTCCAGTCGGTCAACTCATCTTCAATGTAATAATAAATTAAACTATCCCGTTGATATTACATATGATAATAGAGAAACCTCGAGTTACATTCAAGGGGAGCAAAGGTAGGAGAGAATAAAACTTTTACAATTGGAAGATAAGGTAGAGGCTTGGTATGCAAACATAGATGAAACAATAATAAACATACACAACCACCATGCACATATATTTAGGATTATTGGCCATAACCATGCTACACGTCCACCATCAAAACCAGCTTTTTGGATGACATATCTAAATTGCATATATATATATCATATATATTAGTTTGGGATTGTATGTGGTATTTAATCAGATATGTACATTAATCCATTTAAGTATTCACATCACATGTAATAAATATATAAAAAACCAAAAATCTGATCATAATGATTGTCCTAAAATATAGTAAGTTGACGTGGCTCTGATACCACTGTAGGGAAATATGATAGTAGAGCAGGAAGTGAAAACAAATTTTAACTTCCATGTTCCCCTTATAAAAATATATCACGTCAACAACTATAGAGTAGAAATGATGGTTTCAAGGATATATGTAGTCCTGGAGAAAGTCCAGTGATAATATCCTCGTCATGGTGTGCACCTTTCTTCAAGTCACACTCAAACAACATCTACAACAACTCTTGGTTGATCACCATGGACAACAACTTGACGTTGTCCTAATAGGAAAAGCTCTTCACCTCTAAAGTAGTCCACACAGACCACCTAGAAATCCTGTCATTCTAGAAAAATGAACATGAAGGAGTTGTCCCCTCATGTTGGTGTACTAGCACCAACTTACTCTCCCACAATTGTTCTCCCTTTCTATCTTTCCCTTTATCAGGTAGGACTTGTTCGGTTTCTCTCGGTTACCACAACTAGAGAAGAAAACAATTATCAGAGATATATGAGTTGTGTATGAGAAACCCGCAATACCCTTCTATTTATAGGAGGGTTAGGGTTAGGGTTCCCAGTCTGTGTGTGAGTGGAAGGGACCAAGATTTCATGAATTTTCGCAACCTACAAGTGATGAAACGGTCGGTTCATTGGTGAACCGATCGGTTGGCATGCGAGCTGATTGGTTCAACCATTGAACCGATTGTTTCTTCATGTTTCCCAATCACAATTGTATTGGCAATTATAATTCAATTAATGCACAACATGATGTTATCACTAACCCTTGATGCAGCCAATTGATCTATGAATTGGGTGTCTCTTCTCATGAGCCAGTCATTTGATGACCATTAGCCGATCGATTCACTTAGTGAACCAGTTGGTATGTGCCCTAGTTCATCCTAAATTCAGCCAATGCAATTTCTAATCAACCTAAAACTCCAACTGTTCGGTTCAACACTTGAAACAGTCGGTTCTGAGTGCAGTCAGCCAATTGTTGTTTAAATTGAGTACCTAAACACTTTAGTAATCAAGTTAAACATCATTCATGATTAAAATCCCATTCCAAGTGTATACTATTGTGTGACCCTTTAGGTTCCTATTTATGTTGGCAAAGAATTTCCATAACTAATTTATGACATCACAAACAAAGAGTGGTATTAGTATTACATCATTGCTACCCAAGAAAATGAAAAGTTGGAGAACAACTTCAACCTACAATCTGTGGTTGGTTTTACAATGTTTGTATAGTTCCATTGTCATTGATATCTAGATTGAACTCGAGGCATGGAATAGTCATCCTCTTTGACATTCAATCTATGTTCCTTGAACTAGAGCAGAATGTTTGAGATATATGTAAGCTCAATATCACATATTACCTTACATGTGCATGGCCATGCATTTCTCAGTCTCACTAATTAAGTGGCAAGATATCATACTCTAGTAGGAGGGAAAATCCCATCTACATCACTCACAGTCATCCCCATGTGCCACAGTGCATCTGATTCTCACCTTTATGGTAACCCTTATTCAAGGTCATAGTGGATGATGCCAATGTACACTGAACGACATGTGATGAGTATAATGACTTCAGGTCTAAGAACTGCAATAACCACCAATACTATGAGAGATGACTCTGACTTCCATGTAATGGTTTCCATGTGTCACTGTCATGGTGGGTCTGTCTAAAACACTGTTCTCTAACAAGTATTTATGTGTTTGGTTTGATATCACATATAATGACTGATGCGATTCTGTCATCAACCAACACACACTTTAGTCTTGTGTGTTATTGTTGTCTACCCAAAGACCTACATCATTGAGTAACATCATTCTTTAGAAATCTATTATGTTACAGCATTATCTCATAACTGAATAAAACATATAAATTGTAATATTGTCTTTATTATTAATCAAATCATTTACAATTTATACCATTACACTCATCATATGATTGGCTCTTTGGGCATACATACCAACAATATCCTCCATGAATTTCACCTAGGGGTTGGAAGCATACTCCAAAAGAGATGATAAATTGGAAGTTATCAACATAAAAGTTGGTATGAGCATAGTAATTGGGGATTGAGCAACATTAGGAAAAAACATCAAATATAACAAGGCTTCCCATAGAAGAGAAAAGTACTATTCAAGTGGATATTAAAAAGAATTTCACTTGCCATTAATAAAACATAATTGGTGCCTTGAAAGCACATATAAAAATATAGGGCACATGATCCATCATCAACAATAATCAACCGCCTACATGTGAGATAAGAGTAGCACTAACAACATAACCCGTAACCTCATAGAGAATTATGTAATGTCAGACTCCAATAAAATATAATATCAGATGAAAAGGCGTACCATGGGTGGAAAGGTGCACCCATATAAATTTCAATAGTGGAAAGGATCACTTTACAAAGAATAAAACTCAACAAAAACAAAGCATGCATAATGTAGTAGCAAGTGAAAGTTCAATCATATGAATAGAATTAATGAGATTTCCATCACATAAATGGACAATATGGAACATACACCACACAAGTGGGAAAAAATGGTCATGTCCACAATTAGGGTTTCATCATGAATTTAAGTACAATTCAAAGTCAATAATAATATCCAACAAAAGATTTATATCATGTAATTCACATCATTCAACTTCTCAAAAGAGAAAGAATGTGTAAAGGGTAGTATGTCCCAAAGGACCAAGAGAGAGATAAGTATAGGTTATTACCTTAATAACATATATAGGATGCAACATACTTAATATTGAGTCTATACAAGTCCAAAGTCAACCGTAGGTCCAAGCTAGGGTCTTCAAAACACCTATTAAATGTATATATAAAATTACAATTAGGTTCGCATTGATTGCATAAACCCTAAAAATCATTTATTATTATTATTGAATATGGTTATGAAAACCATATCATCTTGTATCTTATCTTACTGAGTTCAGAACATGTTTTACTTTATTTTTTGACTTTTAGATTATTAGTTATGAATTTTAAAAAATCTAATAAACTAGGAAAATGCATAAAAATCACATTGCTATTATATCAACATTAAGCGATGAGAGCAACAACATTGGATATGGAATAAATTTATGATTCCAATCATATTTTAACCTTTTTTTAATTGCCAATCAAAAGTTGTGAATTTAGGGAAAAATAGCCAATCAGAGAACTCTAAAAAACCACATATATGTGACTATCTACTTGGAAAAATCCAATGAGGTGGGCCACTAAATATTGGCCCCTGTCCAAAATCCAACAAAAACTCATGCGGAAGGGAAGGAAATTGCATGCAAAAAGACCACTATACCTTTTGGCGTTGAGAGAGATCTAACAACAGGAAAAGGGAAAGGTCTATATTCCAGTTTCAAGATTGGTCCTCCACGGTCGCATAGAAGTTCTTGCTACAACATGAAACAATTAGGGAAAAACTTGACAAAACTAGATGGTACCAGATGTGAAGGTGCTCATTGCCTTCTTCGTCTCATGTCAAACATAGGGAGCACAAGATTGGGTCCAGATTTGACCATATGAACAAGGAATACCCTCTATCAAGGATGCACACCAAAGACCATGATAAAGATATTCACGACACACATAATCAAGAAATTGAAGAACCAGGAAGGGTTTAAACTTCCTACAGAACTAGAACCCTAATGAAAAATGAAAGAAAAGAGATTGAAGCATAGTGATGTCAAAAGTCTTCATCTGAGTGGTAAGAGGAGGGACAAGATGGAAAACCATTTTGTCATGGTGAAAGAGGGAAGACAAGGGACATCAAGATCACTAGTTAAAAAAATTGATACAAGGATGGGAAGCATCCTTATGAACTCCATGGGGACTCATGTGCCATCACCGCTAACTACAATGGCCGGAGGTCCCAAGCCCATCCTCTACTTCTCCGACGTAGGTGGTTGAAGCTAGGGGAACATACCTGGGGAGAGGAGTTTCCAAGACAGAACCAAGGAATAATGCGTCATGACACTTCAAAGATCACAACATGGCTTTATAGGGGTCTGAAAAACTAACGACATGGGGAGGCGTGAAAGGGGAGAATACATGGTGAAAATAGGGGACCGAGGAAGCGAGGGTATGATTGAGAGGTAGGGGCAAACAAACCCTAAAATATTTTAGAACAAACCATGAAAAATCATAAAAGGAAAACAATGGAAAATAATCTCATAAAAACTCTGAGAGACGAGAGGGAAATCCAAGAAACAAAGTCGGGGAAGGAACTGGTTTCCAGAGTTGTCAAGATGCCGGGAAGAAGAAAAGAGGGTAGGTAGGAGAGACGAAAATTGCTGGTCGATCAAGATCCATCGGTCCAACATAAATCCAAGTTTTTGTTTGAGCAATAAAACCAATGTGACAACATAAAAAATGATTACCAAATCAAAATATCAATTGCAATGCAATATAAATGTTAATTACTTTTCTTTTCTAAATAAATTGAGAGTTCGGACATTGTTAAAATTATGCCAAATTTGGTTCCAAGAACAATTAGGACATGTAGACCTCGTTTTAGGCATCAATTTGCACTTTTGAGTTGATTACTATATTATTTAATATTTTTGACATTATGTTATATTCATTTTCCTAAATAAAACTAGGATTGATAATATTGTTCAACTAATGTGAAAATTCACACATAGACTAATTTTGGTATTTAGAAACCAAATTTGGGATTTACTTTCATTTTTTATGTCAATGAATAATTTATTCTCATATTTCTATTGTAAAATAAATTAGGATTGTTATTATGGTTTAGATAATGTGAAATTTGGCACCCAAGCTAATTGGGGCCTAAGGAACAAGATTTTCACATAAGATTTGGGTTTTGGAATTTCCTTTTTGTGAGTTTTAATATAAATAGGATTTTTAGCTCATTACCATTGTATGATTATAACATATACTATTACCATCACTATTAAGTAATATATAGAGTCTCAATATCTTCACATTATTACCAAAATAGTTACCTTATATTAATATGCACAAAATTCCATATCTTACTCATTTAAATCTATTAAGTACACTAGTCATTATTTATCCAGATGTTGGCACATTACTCATATTTATGGACATGGAAAGACCACTTTTTTATCAGTAAAAAAAAGAATTGTATGAAACACATTTAATGAATTTACTTACATGTTAGCACATAATTGCGTTATTATGTTAATATGAGTGTATTATGATATGTGATGTTGATGATAATACCCACTACCACATAATATGTTATATGCATTAACAATGTTCATTAAGGTATAACTTTATCCCTATTTGATCAAATCTAAAGAACCAACATCCAAACCTCTTAATCATAGGGTGTATGGTTTCTAGAGTCAATAGGCTAGGTTTCAATATGTTATAATTTTCCAATAACGTGCCTTGGACTTCCCCTCTCTCCCACATAAACTTTGTAATAAGGCGAGGGATCCCACTATCTCTAAAACTATGAAAGATCTTACTCATATCAACACCACATTTATTAATTTGGGATGGTATGCTTATCCTTTGAAATGATTCTTTGACAATCATTTACTCTTACATCCTAAGCTAGATAGCACTACCTGCCACTATCCTTTCTTTAGTTGATTCTTGATGTAGGTGTTGTTGGCTTTTTGGATATGCCACGCTCAAATATTAATGATGGAAATGTTTTCTATTTGTTTTACTATTGTGTAAATTAAGTATTTAGGAGAAAAAAAAACTTAAACAAGATTTAATATCAAAGAATGTGCAATCATATGTGTGTTGGGATATTTGTACATCAAGTTGCACCTAGTTTATGCACTGTATAGGTTCAAATTATACAACTTGATAGAAACGATGTAAGAACAAGTAATAAACTGCCAAAAACTATTTTAAATCTAGTTTTGTACTTATATACACCCATTAGGATAGGTACAATGTCATGAAAATGTTTAGTTTGAGTTATAATTTCATTGAGACAAATCTCATTTGAATTACAATTTGAATGATATGTATCTCAGTCGAATTAAAATTCAAACAACAACAGTTCCACATTAAAATCTATTAATGTGCAATTAGAATTTATTCCCCACGAATCTAAAGGCTAGTTTTCAACTAAAATTGTCCCAAAGACTCCCAAAATCTATCATAGATATTCATATGTGTTTCTTATATATAGGAATTCCTTATAGACACTTAGAGTACACATAAGTAACTGCCTCTACATGTTATCTCTCTAAGATTAGTTCATCACATGCTATGTCCATCCCCTCTAGACTAGCCTAATCTTTAATTCAGCTCTATTGTCCTTTAGCACCACATATAACTTTGTACAAACCCATGTGTAGTTGATCATTCGTGATTCACTTGTATATCTTGTAAGAATTTGAGTTGTTCTTTCCTTCTTTCTTCTTGTTCATATTTTATTCTTTGCTTCAAGGAATATTTTAGTGAGTAGCTCTAAAAAATTTCATTAGAGCTTGCGAGAAGGTTCTATCAAAAGGTGGTGGATGATATTGCTATCTTCTTCAAATATGGTGGTCTTTTGACATCCAACAAAGAAGGTGAAAGTTATCCTTCCTCTTGAAAATAAGGTTGGTCTTGATCAACATAAAACACTAATACTTGTATTATATATTGATATAGAAAAAGTAATAATAAGAAAGTCAACATATCCTCACGTGAAACAAGTAGGTAGTGGAGATATAATATTTCAAGTCATAACCATTATACTGCTTATGTATTTTGTGGTTGCCTAAATTATCAAGTACTTACTTTACTCTTTCCACTACATATCTTTCTAAAGCAAGTTACATCTAACCTTTCATGTGTATTAAGTGGCATAAAGTTATATTTTCTCTATTCACCCCTATATATCTTTCAACTGGTTTCAGAGAATGAATTCAAGGATCTTTAACAAGTTTTGAAGATGGGGGAAACCTACTAGAAAAATTCAACCTTGAAGTAGCACACATCTACTAGTCTACTCTCTTTGATGGCTCAAACTACATGCACTAGAAGCAACTTATGCAACTCTTGTTTCTAGATCTTATCTTTGACCTTTAGAATATGGTCAGACAACCATGCACGCCTCCAATGATGGAGCTTGGGCAATGGCATGAAGCTAATGAGAAAATTAATACATTCGATGCTAAAGATGTGAGTATTTTATATTCTTTCATATATTCTAGTGAGTTTAATAGACCTTCTTTTTCAAACATCTTAAGATATTTGAAGTAGATTTTCTATCAGTTATGAAGGAACCAAGAAAGTAAAATATACTAAAATCAACATGCTCTCTCATAAAGTAGAGTTATTATGTATAGAAAAATATGAAACTATTGTTAAAATGTACTCTAGATTTACTTCAATTATAAATGCCTTGAAATTTCTTGCAAAAATTTTAAAGATGCAAAGCTTGTTACTAGAACATTGTGTTCTCTAACCTCTAAGTATAAGAAGAAAATTACTTCCATACATGAATCTTTTGATCTTTCTACTTTGCATCTTGAAGAACTTATATGTAATCTAGATATGTGTGAAGTCAAGAATGTGAGATGGAAGATAATGAAGAAAATTATGTAAAATAAAGGAGCACAACCCTTAAAGAAAGGTATCAAATGAATATTCCTTTTCATCTTGTGGACCATCTAGTAGTAAGCAAGAAAATAACATCAAAGGTTAAACATCAAATGCTTCTTCTAACAAATATGTTAGGTTCTCTATGCTAGTTTTAATGCTTGTGGGGGGGGGAAGGACATTCACATGATGAATGGTCAAAAATTGAGAAGAAGAAAATGAGAAGAAATTCAAAGAAAACAAGAAGGTATATCATGATGTTCAAATATGAGGTCAAATAATGAGGAAGAAACTTACCATCATGTAGTTGACTGCCTAATTGTCGAACATAAGGAAAATGATAAATAAGAAGTAGAAGGTTATCAAAGTGATGACAATGGTGTATCTCTTTCAAATTTAAAAAAATGAGCCTATTGAACTTTTTAACATACTTCAGATAAGGTTGAAAAATAGAAGAAAAGGGACAAAAATAAGATACTATTGCTGATTCTTATAATGTAGAAGAGTGAGATAAATGATCAATATGCTAGTAAAAGAAAGAATCGATTATGTTATTTCTCAAAATATTCCTTACAAACTCAAGTTTTTACTCTTTCAGATAAGCTGATTGATATGGAGAAACAACCTATTCTATGCTCTCATGTTGATTATGATATCATTTTTCAAGTAGGTGTTGATTTGAATAATAGAATATCTATGTTTGAAGATAATCTTCATGGTACTAGAATATGCACTTAAAAAGAATCTTGATTCTTGCAAAGGGTAATTAAAACCTTAAGAAATCTTTAGATAAATTTTCTGATAATATAAATATGTTGGGTGATATCTTGAATTCTTACAATGGCCATGTAGGTACAAGTGGTCTCGGTTATGGTCTAATAAACAGGAATAGAAATAAGAAGCAAGGACCAAACGTTATAAAATTATACTAGTTCTTCTTTCTCTATTAACCATGTCACTTGTTATGCTTGTTGAAGATGTAATCACTAAGCTTTCTCATGTCTTTTCAAGATAAAAGTTACATTAATATAATTTGGGTTCCAAGAACCTATCTTTTGAGAATTTTATGTGTGATTATGAGCTTAATTGGATTTTTTTTATCATGTTATATTTCTTAGTTTTTCCAATTCATCATGTTTAGTAAATTGTTAGTTTTTCAGTTGGTATATATATGTGATCAGAATATAGAGGTTTGCAATTCTACTCTACTAATTCTTTTGACAGATTGCCTCAATGTCGAAATCTAATTTGGTTAAGGGGTAGTTTGGTCGAAATATAGTTCGACCAAAATGTTGATTATCAAGTTTTTTTTGTCTATCTTTGGAAAGGTTTTTAGATTCATTTTGCCACATGTTTCCTTGGTATTTTATGTTTGAAATGATGTGTGTAGCATGTTGCAAGTATAATTTTAGTATCTCTTTAGATATCTTATTGTTGTGTAATGTTTTCTTGGTTTGAGCTCAAAATATCTTGAGTATGTGTTTAAGGGGGAGATGTGTAAGGAGTGGGACCCGATATGAGAGCCACTCACTTTGAGTGAATAATATAAAACCATCTAGTTTGAAATATGATAATAATTTTTTAGAATGTTGATAAATTAAAATTCAAGTATATAGTGTATCATTCACTAAAAAGGTAGCAACAAAATATAAAAAGATCTAAGTATTTCAATATATATGTCACATCCCAATTTTCATATCCACTTCAAAACTTAGAATGGAGTTTTTCTAAACAATAATAGTTGAGCAATTTTAATGCAAAATACCAATAATGGTTGTTCTTATACAAAAATGGGATGAGAAAACTTAAAATAAGACTTAAATTCATATTTCACTTTCAAACATGCATTATGTATATCCATTAACTCATATTAATCCTCTTTCATTTTCTCTCTCCTCCAAAATGACCATAAAACATAGGAAGAGGTTAAAGAGGTGACCATGTGGTTATTGAATGAGTAAAACTCAAAATGGTGATTCAAGGATTCAATATTAGGAGCCTTTTTCAAAATTGTCTTACCTTTAATGCATTAATAACCAATATAGAACTTATGGACCAAAATATGTACAAACATGAAATATAATTATATAGTAACGTTCTAGACCCTCCAATTAGTATTAGGTTCAAATTTG
The DNA here is from genome assembly GCA_963693085.1 of Alisma plantago-aquatica. Lineage (NCBI taxonomy): Eukaryota > Viridiplantae > Streptophyta > Magnoliopsida > Alismatales > Alismataceae > Alisma > Alisma plantago-aquatica. The sequence continues at coordinate 961,256,777 of OY856412.1, forward strand.
AACTCATTTTACCCATGTTTGAACCCTCAAATCAATTAAAGTACATTTCAATATAGTTTTTGACCTAGGTTTGAATCTGATTTCATTAATTGCAATGATTTTCCCTAAAGTTCCAATTTTATTTGATGTCACGTGTTACCTATTCGTGCTTTTCTTTTTCATGTGCTCGATCTGACGGCCCAAATTCTTTTTCCCCATGATCCAACGACTGCAAAGTTATCAACTACCTTCGCATCATCTGTGGGTCAGTGCCGCTCCACGACCTCGTTCCCCTTCATCACTCCATCATCTTATGAGATTTCTTTGCCATTGATTTCTCCTCACCCTACAATTTCCAACAAGCCATAACTCACCTCCTATCATAACCTCTTGAAAAAATGCCATAATCGGGCTCTCTATAGCCTCTCCACCTCAGATATCGTAGAGGATGTTCAGACCATTTGCTTGCCTATTTAAGGCATTGTATAGAACCTCCAGTCACCGTCAAATGCTCCTCTACCTTCAATCTATTCTACCATGCCTTCAAGCTCCAGGTCCTACTCAGTTTCCATCTCCAGTGACCTTGTCTTTGCCTCAGCCACCTCTGCTCCCACAAGTTCAGTTGGATTCTCAGTAAGCGTCTATGACACCCATCCTTTGTTCTCGCATCATCAGTTTTCCCTCATCTATACCCAAAGGTCGTGTCCTATAGTTTGACCAGTAGACCTCAGCGGCGTCCACTGCTTTGACCATTCAGTGGCCCTCTAGTCGTGTAGTTGTACTTTTAGTATTGCCTCGCCCCAAGGACTCTTCCCTGATACTCAGGGTGTTCATCTATGGCCCGCCGAATTGGATTCGTCTCCCAAACTTCATCCCCTATTTCTCTTGATTTCCTAGTGAGAATCTTGGACACAAAAGTCCATGTTTTCCTCTACTTACTCCGTTAGATTCGCCTAACAACATGCAACTTGCTGGCAACCTTGGTTTCCCTGGAGAAGGCGTGTACCATGACTCTAGATCGGCACCAAGGCATCCCTGTGAGAAGCTCGACCCATGATCACAGGGAGAAATGCACTAGGTCATCAATTGACCTTAGTGCCCCCCGAATGTTAATCCCTTATTAATGTTGCAAGGGAAATAAAGGTAGTCTAGTTCCTATCTCTTTTTTTCACGAGTTCTGATATATACGTTGAAGTGATAAGATTGCCCCCGCCTATTTGATTATATGTAACAGATGCCTAAGGTACTTTAATACTGTTGGATATAGGGCTCTAGAGGGGGTGAATAGAGCTTCAAAAATCCTCACAAGATAGATTATACCTTCAAATTATATCAAATTAAAACCAATATCTTAAGTGCATTTTGAAGTCCTAACTAACAAGCATAGCAAGGATGAGAGGAATTGATAGCAAGCACTTGACAAGGTCATGTAGAGTGGTTCCACTCTCCAAACTAGGAGAGAGTCAGTCCACTACCTAGAGAGGTCAGCCTCTAGGACTTTGCAAGTGCTTTTCTCTATATATTCACCAATAAGAGTTACAACACAAGACCACTAAAGGACTTACCCATCCAAGCACAAAGAGTATTCCACCTTATCAAGGGCTTACCCACTTTACAAGAGTCTTCATCCTTCTTCCAAGGTCTTACCCACTCCAGCACAAGTCTTCTACCTTCAAGGACTTTTCCACTCTTCTTGGATCTTCATCATTTGCCTTCTCCTTCACCTGGAGAAAATCATCACCTCTTCTTCAACCTTGAAGAGGAACAACAACAACTCCACCTTCACTCGGAGTAGCTTGCTTCACCTTTTCTTCATGGAGAAAAGGGGTAGGGAAATGGAGTAGATGAAAGATTTACAAGCACAAGTATCTCTCTTACAACAGGCCTATCTCACTCATAATCATGAAATGAAGTGTAAACTAGAGAGAGAAATGGGCTCAAGGAGTTGCAACACACTCAACTATAGCAAGGACTTAGAATAGCATGAATGAGCAAACTTGGAATGAACTCCAAGGGGTCCTATTTATAGCTGGGGGTGTTCCCTTGAGTTTGGGATCACTTAGGGTCAAAATATAGCCATTTTCTAAGATGCAACGGATCTATTTCCACCCAAAACAACTCATTAACAATTATAATCACTTTTTCTACATTTTTTGTATAGTACATTCGACCGAGTTTCAATAAAGGTAACTCGACCAATCCACTAAATGAAAAAGCCAATTTTCAAACTGTCAGTCAAGTTTGTTCTGGGAAACTTGATCGATGAGCTAAAATAAGCTTTGCTTAGTGAGTCGGTCGGTCGAGTTTTGTGAGTGTGCAACTTGACCAATGGGTAATATTTAGAAAATCCATCATAGGATCGGTCGAGTTTCCAACTCGACCAATGAACAACCTGTGACTAATTTTATAAATTAACTTTATAGTTATTAAACCTTGGAATTAAGTATACCTAATTTTTTCTCATCTTAGTTACAAGTCATATCATCAATACAAGTGATTACAAAATTCATCTAAGGTCATTTAGAGTGATTTCCCAAATTGCACACTTGTATTGCATTTGACTTGAACTTGAACAAGATAGGGGTTGTGTAATTTGATTCTTTTCATGTACCTAAAGCCTAAAATCAATCTTGAACAAACATATTAGATACATAGAAATGGAATGGTAAAGTCATTATAAAAATATGGGCAATGTAGAACTCTCAAGTCAACATTCTCCCCCTCTTTGACAATGACACACCATTCTTCAATCATATTGAAAAGGATGTTGAAGTTATACCTTTGCCTTGTGAATTGTAGGGGGATTCAAGATTTGAATAGTGTGAATTGATCCCTCTCAATCTATGCTTACTCTAACCTACATAGTTAGTCTATCTACACAAAGCAATATAATAAATTTGTACTATATGGTCCTTTAGCAATTCACACAATAAAACATATAAAGAACAAGAAAAGGATCACATAGGCAATAAAACAATATGGTTGAGCTTCAAAATGTTGAACTTCTCTCCCCCTGTTGACATTATAAAAAAGGTAGGGGGGTAGAAGAGCATAAAAATAGGTCTTTTCCAAGTACAACCAAGCAAATATCCATAACATGCAATCTCAGAGAATACACCAAATAGAGATGAGAGAAACAAACAGTCTAAGTCATAATCAAAATATGGTAAAACATGGCACCAACTCATAAGATATAGTAAATCAAAGAGTAAGTGTGCACAAAATTAAGATTACAACCCAGAAAGCAAGTTCTCAGAAAACAACTACAAGACAAAATGATGAAAGCAAAGATGATAAAAATAGTACAACTCAGAACATGTGCCCAAATGTTTCTAATACAAAATAGCCTAGAAAGATATATATGATCAACATCTAGACTAAAAACTAAGAACAACTAGAAATCTAAGCTATCTATATCAACATCATCCACAACATCATCAACATCAGACTCGTAGTCATCAACTCTGTCTGAAGGTGCATCGACATCGCCTTCATCATCAGAGTCACCAACGAAGCCATCAGATCCATCATCATCAGAAGCATCATCAACCTCCTCATCATCACCAACAACCTCATCAACATCAATAGCCTCCTCATCCTCCTGGTCCAGCATCTCTTCATCAGCAGAGGGACTGAAACCACAACTGGGCCAATGGGCATTCTGCTCATCCCAAGACATACCATGAGCATGAAGCTCATTGGCCTGTGGGAAGGAAGGATAAAAACTACCGAGGCTGGCAAGTAGAGTGGCCAAGGGGCCAACAGGCAGAGACAACACACCAGGGGTAGATCCACCAACAACAGAGGGTGTATCAGTAGAAGATACAGGTGGAGGGGCAGGGTAAAAGTGATCATATGTAAAGGATGCATAGTCACCTCCTGGGTAGGACTGGTAGGAAGGGTAGGGGTGTGCATAGGACATGTTCACGTAGGACATGATGGAACAAAGGTCCTGATGTAGGTGCTCCTGAACCTAAAGGTTGTATGCCTACTGATGCATCATGTAGCCCATAAGGGTTTCATTAGACACATGGAACGAGGCACATGCAAGTCGGGAAGGCTGAGGTGGTGGAGGTTCTTGGATAGAGGTAGAGGTAGAGGCACCAGGTGTGGTGGAGGAGAGGATAGGCACAGACTTCTGAAGAGTGGTCTCACTAATACAAACTACTTTTTGAGCAGGTTTGTAATGAAAGTTGTGGAAAAGAGATTTGCCAGTGGCAAGCTGGAATAGACCAAGAGAAATAATATGGAGAAAACGATGGCAGCCAGGTCTGGCAGCGCTGGCGGCACACGACGTCCCCCTACCCAACAGGGAGGAAGATGCCCCTGACAGATTGGAGACCTTGTCAGAGTCATACGACACACCTATGGATTGGGCCAGCCTCTGCAAAAACCAAGTCGGAGATGTCAACAACTGACTGGAACCCACAAAGCTAATCCTGGAAGATGATACCATCATCATCCCACAGGAAGAGATAGATGAAAATGCAGTGCTATGGAGAAACTCCTTGGCCGGATATATCATCAGTTTCAATCCCCACATTCCCACGTTACAGGAACATCTGACAAGGATCTGGAAGCTGACCGGATCCATTGAAGTCCTAGGCCAAACCAACAAAATCTTCATAATCAAATTCCAATTGGAAAGTGATTTGAACACAGCTATGGAGGGTGGTCCCTGGAGCATCAAGGGTAAGCCCATGATTCTGAAGAAATGGGAGAAGGGAGAGCCACTGGAACAAGACAAACTCACCTATGTTCCAATATGGATCAAACTCTCAAATCTACCGCTCAAACTCTGGAGTGAAAAGATGATTGCACAAATAGCTTCGTTCTTGGGCAAACCCCAGTGCCTTGATAGGTAAACCAAATCTATGAAGTGCATCGATTACGCCAGGGTTAACATTCTGATGTCTGCTTCATTAGTGTTCCCTTGCGAAGAGAAACTAAGATCTGAAAAAGGTTCACCATATTCAGTCACTCTTGACTACGAGTGGCTTCCAGAGAAGTGCCCGCATTGTGGGACCTTTGGCCATGACAAGGTGCTATGCCATCCGCCAGCACAAACTAAAAATAAAGCGAGCACAACTTCTGACTCGGGAGACCACCGGTGAATGTACCCAACATTCCATAGGTTACCCAAACCAGTGCAGCAGACACCCCTCAACATGTTTGCACAAATGTCCCAGAGGCAGTAGATAATAACAGATCACATGATGGTTTCACCCAACCTCGGTGCACTGCTAGTCCACAGGGGAGGAGAAGCACCTGAAAAAATAACTCCAAAACTAAAACAAAGACAGGGAATAGGTACTTACCCCTGGAGAACCAACAAAACAACACTAGAGAGGTGGGAGGCAGTCAACTCCCCCCCCCAATCCAAATGATTGAGTTACCTACGATCATGGCCTGGAATGTCAGAGGCCTGTCCCAAAGGGACAAGCAGGACATGGTCTGGGCAGAAATGAAGAGAGTATGTGTTGATATTACCCTCTTCACTGAAGTTAAAGTCAAAAGAAGCAAATTGAGAAAGATGATGAGAGCTGCCTGGCCTACTCATCACTGGATCGACAACACTGTTAGCTGCAATAAAGTGAGAATATTGATTCTGTGGGACAACCAGAACTACAAGATCACTCCTATCAGCCAATCGAGACAATATATCCATTTCAAGCTAGAAGTTGACAACAGACATTTTGAGATCACTGCCGTCTATGCCGACAATGACGATGGTAAAAGACTAATTCTATGGAATGATTTATGTGGTTTAAACCCTCAATCCCCCTGGGCTATTCTTGGGGATTTTAATACTATTAGAGCAATCAGTGAGCATTGTGGACGTTCTGCCCCCTCCACAAGATCCATGGCTGATTTCAACCACTGGATTCAAGATAGTAATGTGCTGGAACTCCTTGCTAAAGGTGCTTTTTTCATATGGAGTAACCAACAACAAGGCATCAATAACACGAGAAGTAAATTAGATAGAGGTTTTTGTCAACTACAATTCATGAATAACCTCCCCAATATTTGGCTGGAAGTCATGCCCACAATTTATTTTGATCATCACATCTTGATTCTACATTTGGATGAGAAGATACCAACACAAAAATATCCTTTCAAATACTTCAATGCTTGGGAAAAACTTGAAGGTTTCCAAGAAACAGTACAGAAATCCTGGCACCATGAGCAAAGTGGCAACCCCATGTATATACTTTGCCAGAAACTTAAAATTGTTAAAAAATCCTTGCAGACTTGGAACTGGGAAAAACAAGGTGATCTTTCTGACAATGCCAAGAACAAAGAGAGAGAAGCTATCATTGCTCAAAGCCTGGATGATGCTGCTCCACATGATGACCTACTATGGGAGATAGATAAGATGAAAAGAGAAGAAGCACTCAAAGCAAAAGAGGCTGAAGAATCCATCATTAGATAGAAATCTAGAATTCAGTGGTTAAAGCAGGGGGATAGCAACACTGCATTCTTCTATGCTTCTCTGAAAACTAAACAGGTGAGAAACCAAATCATGTGTGTTGATCACAATGATACTCTTATTAGAGGAATTGACAACATTAAACACAATTTTTAGCAGCACTGCAACAATTTATTCCAGAAAAAAAGCAACATGAGACCTCATAATTGGTTCAACATCCCCAAATTATCTAACCAGCTTATCACTGACCTTTGCAAGTTGGTCACTGATGAGGAGATCTTCGAAGTGATTAAAAAAACTAATAATGATAAGGCACCAGGCCCACACGACTTCAACGCCCATTTCTACAAGTCTACTTGGCACATTATATGCCTGGAGGTTTGCAAAGCTATTAAGGATTTCTTCATGAAAGGTAGACTCCTGAAAGAAATTAACAAGACCTTCATTTCTCTCATATCTAAAGTTAAGCAACCCACAAAACTGAATGACTGGAGACCAATCTCTATGTGCAACTTTCTTTACAAAATTATTTCTAAAATCATGACTAATCGAGTGAGAGATATTATTCTATCTCTTATTAGTCTTAATCAGAGTGCATTTGTCAAAAGAAGGAGGATCTCTGATGCGATATTACTTGCTAATGAACTCATTCATGACTTCAAGAAGAGGACCATAGGGGGCAAATTATGTCTCAAGGCTGATTTGAGAAAAGCCTATAACACTATTAACATAGATTATATTCTGGATATGCTAAAGGAAATGAACTTCCCTGATTGTTGGGTTCATTGGGTCAATGAATGCATGAACACTTGTTCTTTTCAAGTTATGGTCAATGGTGCTCCAACTCAAATTATACATGCCACTAGAGGCATTAGGCAGGGTGACCCCCTTGCCCCCTACTTATTTGTGATTGGTATGCAGGGTTTGACCTCTATTCTCAAAGAAGTTGCTGCTAAGGGAGCTATCTCCCCTCTCAGAGTGGGAAAAGTAGATATCTCACACATTTTATTCACAGATGATCTACTGATCTTCTCCCAGGCCACTGAAAAAGATACTAAAGGTATTTCTGAATGCTTAAATACTTTCAGTCTCCTCTCAGGCCTTGAGCTAAACCCGAGCAAAAGCCAATTGATTATGAGCCAAGAAGCAACTGAAGATGCATGCAATATCCTGGGTATCGGACGAACTGAGCTTCCAGTCAAATACTTGGGGCTTCCTTTATTTTTTGGAAGGCTAACTAAGAGTCTATGCACTCCTCTAGTGGAAAAAATCAAAACGAAGTTGGATTCATGGAAAGAAAAACTCTTATCTATGGCAGGAAGAGTTGAACTTGTGATGTCCACTCTCTCGGCCTACCATATGTATTGGACATGTGTCTTTCCCCTCCCAAAAGCAACTATTGAGGAAATTGAAACTCTTTGTAAGAACTTTGTCTGGAGTGAACATGACAATGCCAAACACATTCATACTATTTCTTGGGACAATATATGCATGCCCAAACTGGAAGGGGTCTAGGAATTCGAAAAGTTACTGATTGGAACAATGCTGGCCTCACAAGACTTTTATGGGATATTGCCAATGGGAAGAACAACATCTGGATCAGGTGGATCCATAGCCGATACATCATAAATGAATCCATGTGGTCGTGTAACACCAAAAAATATCACAGCTGGCTCTGGAGATCTATCCTTAGACAGAGAGATGCTCTTATTAGCCTCGTGAGATTCTACATTGGTGATGGAGACCGTATCTTCCTCTGGAAGGACCCCTGGGCTTTAGGAAGCTTCCTACAGGACAAGATAGGGACTCAACTCAAACTCCGCAATGGATTTGACTCCTCAAAACTACTAAGGGATTTCATAGTCAATAAGAAGTGGTCCTTTCCAGCTACATGTGGTTCTTAAGACCTCCATACTATCTGCTCAAGTATTGAAATTACTGAAAAGGACCAATGTTACTTCCAAGGCCTTGAGCATTTCACTTTTAGAGGTGCCTGGGACATGCGAAGGAAGCGAGGGGCTGAACTAAATTGGGCTAAGTGGCTATGGAGATTCACATCTCCCAACCAAATTAAATTTTTTGCATGGAAGATGCTTCAGAAAAAACTTGTTACAGAAGATTACCTACAAAACAGGGGCTTCTGCATTGCCTCAAGATGCAGCCTCTACAAAAACAAGTCTGAAACTAGCAGCCACCTACTCTGGGAGTGTGATTTTACAACTGAAATTTGGCAAAGGGCACGCCACCTCATCCCTTGTGTGCCTAGTTGTGAAAATGACATTCTAAAATTCAATGACAAAAATGAAAAATTGTTTGCACTACTGATCCTTTATTGGGTTTGGAATGCTAGGAACCACCTTATTTTTGAAGATGTTAATCCGGTAGTTAGTACTACTTGGAGTAGAGTAATAGCTGATTATAGATACCTCATGCATAGATAGGTTTCTATTTGTTGCTCACACTTATACCACTTGTATATTTGATATAGTTGGAATAAAAGGGAGTACCACGCTTACTGATAAAAAAAAGCTGGAATAGACCACAAATCAGGGCTGGGTAGGGAGGGTGGTTGCCATGGGTGTTCTTGCCTGAGTCAAAGCATGTCATATGATGGAGAATATATCTTGACCACTTGACTTTGATGTTCTTCAAAAGATAATACATGATCACCGCAGTGTTTTCTGCAATCTCAGTTTGATTCTTCTTGGGATGGATATTGCAGTTAACAACTAGGGCGAGGATGCATTTCTTAAGGTCTAAGGCAGAGGAGGGAATGGTTCACTTCTTCCTATATGGGAATTGAGGCTTCTTCAAGAACTTATGAATATCACAGAGAGTAAGATCATATTGCTTGTAGAAGGCCTTAGGCTCAACTAGGTCAAAATACTCTGGGTAGTCCTTACGCTAGGTGTCAATCACTTCCGTACCTGAAAAGAAGATGTTCAGGGTATCCGTAGAGACTTGGAATTTCTTCCCGGCTATCATGGATGTGAAGACTACTTGAGTATTAGGCGGGGGTACAGGGGTGTCATAATTCCAACACAAGTTAGCGTAGAATTTGTGAACTACTTTCGTGCTAGTGATGGAATTGTTGTAGCACGCACGTTCAACACCCAAGGTAGAGAGATGGTGATCATAAAGCAACTCCGCTAATTGATCTATGACCTCTTGTCTTCTAGGTTTAGGCTCAAATAGGGCACGAAAAGGTAAAGGATTCTGGGGAAGGAGCTCCTTATACCTATTTACAGCCTCATTAAAGAGAGTGTCATCAAACAGAATCAAGCGAGAGTTGGATGAAGATGAAGGTGCATTAGCTGGGGCAGCCCTCTTCCTCCTATTGGATGTCATAGAGATGAAAAGGAGAGGAAGGAGAGAGAAAAAGCTAAAGACACACAACCAAAACTCATCCACAGACCTAGGTTAGCAAGGGGGAGATCAAGGGAGGCCAAGCTAAGTTGAGCTAGAGCTAGGGAGAGGAAGGTTAGGGCAAGGGTAGAGAGCTTAGGGGAGTTGGAGGTTGGATCGGTCTACTTTTCTCGAGTTGAGAGGGAGAATAGTCGGCCACACCTATCTTAAGTTTTCCCCAGCCCGACCATCGGTCGAGTTCTATGAACTTGGAAACTCGACCAATAGGCTCTTTTAAAAATCTCTCGACCTCCGATCGATTGAGTTGGCAACTCGACCGATGGTCAACCTGACCTAAACATACAAAACCTAGTTTCTAGCCATTAGAGAGCTAATTAAATTTATTTTTCAAGTCCATTATTTATTTTGAACATACTTAGGCACATATCACTCATCATTGGGTATTATTTTTCAGTAAAAGATGCATTTGTGAAAAATACCCAAAAACAAGAGAAAAACAAGGCAAAAAGAACATGAAAAATTGATTTTTAGCATATTAGCAAGCAAAGATGATCAAAACAGAGACTAAGAATATAGGATAGATGACAACTAGCTAGAAGGCATAACAAATTCATTCAAAGCAATTATAAGAAATTTTGATCTAATAAAGTTAAATTTCTCTCTAGCTAGAGGTTTAATGAAAATGTCTGCCAATTGATTTTATGTGTCCTTCTTGGCAATGTGATCACAGAGAAAATGATGATGAACCTCAATATGTTTAGCTCTACTATGCAAGATACAATTTTATGACAAGTTAATTGCACTAGTATTATCACATTAGATAGGAGAAGCATAAAAATGAATGTTAAAGTCTTGTAGCATTTGCTTCATCTATAAGACCCAGGCACAACAACTCCCGGCTGCAATGTATTTAGCCTTGGTGGTTGATAATGCCACTGTGCTTTGTTTCTTGGAGAACTAAGACACCAAGCATGGTCCTAGGAGGAAACAAGTGCCACTTGTGCACTTTCTATAAATCAAGCACCCTGCATAATCCATATCACTCTAAGCAGTAAGAGTAAAGTCCCTTGACTTGGGGTACCATAGTCCAAAATTTTGGGTTTTGGCTAAGTACCTTAAAATTCTCATAACAGCTATAAGATGTGATTTTTTAGGATTTTGAAAGCGGAGCACACAAGCCAACACTAAACATTATATTAGGTCTAGAGGTAGTTAAGTAAAGTAAACTTCCAATCATACCTCTATAGCTTCTCATCTACCTTCTCACCTTCTTCATCTTTGTCAAGTTTGGCTATGTTTGACATGGGTGTATCCATTGACTTGGTATTGTCCATCCCAAAGCATTTGAGTAGTTCACTTGTATACTTGCCTTGGTTGACAAAGTTCCCATCTTTTGTTTGTTTGATTTGAAAGTCGAGGAAGAATGTGAGATCACCCACCATACTCATCTCGAATTCACTCTGCATAAGATCACTAAATTCTTTGCAAAAATCAAGGTTAGTTATGCCAAAAATGATATCATCAACATATATTTGTATGATAAGAAAATTGTTCAAATCCACTTTGCCCATGATATACCCATGATCTAACAAAAAGTCCTATAATTTCTCATACCAATCTCTAGATGCATGTTTGAGTCCATAGAGAGCTTTTTGCAACAAATAAACATGGTTAGGTAAACTATCATGTTCAAAGCCCAGAGGTTATGCAACATACACTTCCTCCTCAACTATACCATTCAAAAATACACTTTTAACATCCATTTGATACAAAGAATGTTTTTATAACTAGTAAAGGCAAGCAACATATGAATGGACTCAAGTCTATCTATAGGTGCATATGTCTCATCAAAATCTATACCTTCCTATTGATTGTAGCCTTGAGCCACTAACCTTGCTTTGTTCCTTACCACTTTGCCACTTTCATCAAGCTTGTTGCGGTAGATCCATTTGATGCCAATGATCTTTATATCACTTGGTCTTGGTACTAGGGTCCAATCTTTGTTCTTTTCAAATTTCTCTAACTCTTCTTACATAGTTAGGATTCACTCATCATCCCTAAGAGCTTCCTTTACGTTCTTTGGCTCGAGTTATGAGATGAAGGCCCTGTTGGCTTGTTCTTTGTTGAATTCAGCCCACATCTTCACTCTTTAAAATGGATCACCTGAAATCAGCTTCTTTGGAAGATTCTTTGCAAACTGGGGGGTTGGATCCTTCTTCTCACCATCTTTCTCTTCTTCTTGAGTGACTACCTCTTTTCCCTTTTGGTTGATGTTGTGATCTTTTAGAATAGGAATTACTTCACCTGCAACATCATCATTTGGAACAATATTTTTGGGAATAGAGGGGTTAGTCTCAATAAACTTTACATTTATGGATTCTTATACTTTAGCAAGATCAAGCCTTGCTAGTAGTTCTATAGCCAATAAAGAAAGCATTATAAGAATTTGGATCAAACTTATCGAAAGAATCTTTCATATTCAAAACAAAACAAGGACATCTGAAAACATGAAAATGCTCGATAGAAGGCTTCCTACCATGCCATAGCTCATAGGGGGTTTTATTCAAAGAAGGATGAGTAAAAACCCAGTTTTGCACAGAACATGAGTACTAAAAGCTTCAGCCCAAAACTTCTTTAGAGTATCATACTCTAGAAGCATGGTCCTAGCTATCTCCTTTAATGTTATGATCACATTTGATCTTAATTGGTAAACTAGGGTTTACCTGGATGATTATATGCTTAATTGGATTGATCATTGCTTAAATCTAATTAATGATGATAATTAAATTATGATGTTTTAAACCTAATAAGAACGTTAAGTGTTCTATTGTTTGAGAAATTAGGGTTTGAGAAATATAAACCTTAGTTGGATGAAATTAGGGTTTTTATGGTACATGAATATGGAATTCGATCAGGATAGCAGTGTGGTAAATTAGTTTTCATATTTTCTACAAATTTTGTATTTAATTGAATTTTGGATTTGATATGGATAACTCAATCATGCATATTGGAGAAAAATTTTAGAATATTTTTTTTGCAAGATCTCAATGTCTGATACTTTCTGAATAAGAGTTGATTATTTTTTTGCAAGATCTCAATGTCGGATACTTTCTCAAAATAGAACAATACAAGTTCCTTGAAGGAGAACTGACATTCCCTGGATTGAGCTGCCTGTGAGTATCAAATGGGCGGACAGGCAGTGCAGATGAGGTGAAGCAGATCAGGAATGTTAAATGTTTAAGAAACTATAAAGCAATGTGGATTTCAATCATCCATACATGACAAATGGCTCAAGGTGACATCAATCTTCATAGTTAATTTTGGTCCTCCAGTGGAGGAGAAGAAATTGCAGGGGCTTTAATAACTGACAGCTTTGCTGAGCTTTTGAATATGTCTGAACATTCAATATATGCTGATTAAATTCCCACCCCAGCTCCAAAGGTGACATATTTCCACCTAGTAACCAAACTTCTGAATAGGAGGAGGCCTTCGAAAGCCCCGGAAAGGGAGGAATAGGTGACACGACGCAGAGAGAGGTCTAAACATGCGTCCCACTTTGCATCCAGGTTGTACTGCGCCAACGACGGCGCCACCTGATGTTGCTACTCTTCCGCCATGACTTCAGATGAGGTACTGGAGGTGTTGGGCCTTGTAAACTCGCACACAAAATTTTAGAATATTTGAGTGTTCTTTGAATGTGGTTCTCGGTCGAACTATACTTCGACCAAAATGCTGACAGAGTGCTTTTCAACAGTGTAGTGTTTTATTTTTAATTATTTATTGGTACCTCCAAATGATTTGAAATTTTAACTGGAGATCTTAAACTCAATAATAAACAATATGTAAACTTTTCATAATTTTTGGATACGTTTAGACCTTATCAGTAGACGAATTACAGTAACTAACATTTATGCAGAATTCTGGATATAAGTGCATTATTAGATTTTTAATTGTTTAATGGAAGATTGGAATGATCTCAAATTTTATCTGTTTCTTTCTAACTAAATTATAAACAATATGATAAATTATCATAATTTTTGGAGAAGGTTTCATCTCTGAAATACACGAATTCACAGAAACCTTTTTATGACCGAAAAATCTGTTGAAATAAGAAAAAGTTTAGTGAGGGGTCAAAGTGCAATTGACCCAAGCAGATCAATTGCTCTATATAGTCAACCTAGCACACAAGGAGATATCATAATTTGTGATTCAATCTAGAGAAACGAAATTCTAGAGAGAGAGAGTTAGGGTTTGAGAGGAGAAATTGATGGAGATGCAGACCTAGGGTTTTGTGGTCTGAGGAATGATGAAATCATGTAAGTTTAACTTCTTTGGATATAGTTTCATGGTGAATCTTCTCTCACATGTCAAAATTCCATCCCTCCTTTGATTTGATTCAAAATGGTATCAAAACTTCCCTTTTTCTCACTCTTTCTTCATAAACCCTCATGTTTAGGGTTTCTGAGTTGAAAGGAAGAAGAATTGGGTGAATTGCTAGGGATTTGATATGGATTTGAGATTTTCAGATATGGGATACGTTTTTAAGGTGTTTTCACACCTTAGGGTGAGTGGGAACTTCCTTTAAAAAGTATACTGCATGAAAATTGGTTAAATCAATAATAATCTTTAATTGCTTAGTATGCGACTACAAACCTTGAATTGTCTATTTGTTCTAAGTTGTTGTAAAATGATATGAAATGGATTCTTCCTTTATTTGAATGAATTTCAGATGATAAAATCATATTATAAATGTATACAATGCATTCTAATGAGAGTTCCCTAAGTATTCACAGAGGTTATAAGAGTAAATTGAAATATAGGGAATTTGTCTATGACTGAAATTTTCTATATAAGTAAATAGAGAAAGTTGCTTATCTAGATCCCCTTGGTTTTAAATGATTGTTTATCTAAATTCATAGTACATATATGTTAAATACTATCTTGGATTTCGTTTAAAGTGAGTAGTGTTTGTTTGGTATCTCAGTGAAGAGGGTGAAACCCTAGATGCGAGGAAAGTTGGATATTTGCGAATAGATATTGTGAAATCCATTTGAAGGGATTTTCTTGACATGATAGACTTTATTTATTCAATGTTATTATTGATGCATGATATCCCAGTGAATGGCATGGAAACCCAAATTCAACTCAGTTCTAAGGTTTCATACATATATTGATTTTATATGATTTGTTGATAGTAGTCTTTATTCAGTGAATGTTTATGTCGCATGAAATCTTTATGGGAGCCATGGGAATAAGTTGTTGCCTAGTGAGAGGTGACAAGATGTGTGATGGCCTTGTGAGCCATGAGAATACTTGTACAACCAGTGAAATGAATATATTAGTCTAAGGACCTAGAGGTAAATGTTACCTGTTACAGAGGTAACAATGCTATGTGATGATCTAAGGATATGAATACCCAGATCCAGTATTTATGATAATGATGTGAAAGGATGAGAATTCCTAGTAATGTGGTAAGGGATTGAGATCCCAGGTATCATGTGTTGTAAAGATTTGAAAAGTACGTGATAGATGTATTACACCTTTCTTTGTAGCATTTATTGTGATTAAATGAAACCCTAAGGGTAGGGTGTTCAATGAATCAAGTATTGTGATATCAATGTTCTCAGTTATTATTATTAATTCTTGTCATGATAAGTAATTAACTCTTAATTGAGTTATGAGATGGACAACTCAAGATTTGGGTTGATATGCACGTTCTTTGAGAAATTATAGATAAGTTGCAGGTAATATGATGATTACTCATATGCCAAGTAATTAACTCTTATCCGTGTAATAAGATGATAAATTGCACGAATCTAGTGTGTATGTGCCAAGTGGACATGTAATCTGTCTATTTAAGAATTTTAGTCTGCCTGCATGTATAGTATGTTGATTACTCAGTATATTACAGTGTTTTGAATATACTGCTTTGCCAAGTTTAGAATGATGTGCATGTTGTATTATAATTTCAAATGAGTAGATGTGACACCATAGAGATACCAGAGTCAAGTATAAGTAAGAGAAGGGTACAATGTAGAAAGAGCTTTCTAGGAATAATAAAATAATAGACTTAGGAGCCATGAACTCCATAGAACCCCTATGTGAGGTCTGCACCTTGGGGGTGAAATGACCTAACCCTGGCAGCGTCCAGTATACGGGGGTCGGAACATGCCATCAGGTGGCACGGGGATGAAGCCCTAGTGGAAGTCTCCTTAAATTATAGTTTGTAGTGTCCAACATCAACCAGAAGTCCTAGTGGCACTAGAGTACAGAAAAGATAAGAGGTGGCTTGACTCTCCGCCTGTGTGCTCAAGTTAGAGGAGGAGTCCAGTTTAGACCAGAGAGCCATTTCCCTATTGCAGACCAGGAGAGTAGTCATACTTGGCATTTCTCGGGTGTGTCCGCTAAGTCTTGTACGGTGTGATCGTAGTGCACTACAAGTCTTCATATGTAGAGTACACTGCATATGATCAGGGCATAATAAAATGAATGAGAGGTCAAACAAGTGGGTACAGTTATTCAATTATTCTTTGTATGTTTATGAATTATTAGTTCTCTTTATGATCAATTAAGCATTTCATATATTGATTCACTCTTATAGATATCTAGAGTATCCTACCATATTTATGATTGTCAATTATTAGACTCTTTAAAGCTTACTACTATTATAATTGATATCAGTTGCTCAAAAGTATATCTATAATTATATGAGTGCTTTAGATTGTTTCTTTGAAGTACTCATTCACTAAGTGAGTAGGCTCACCCCTCTACTCACAATTTTTAGGAAAATCACATGGACTTGAAGAAGATATCATTGCATCAGAGTAGATCTGCCACAAGAGTTAAGTCTGAGTATAGTTAAATTCAGTTGGTCCTTGTCACTGTAGGTCCTTGTAAAGAAATAAGAGAGAGTTGTAAATGATGATGTATAACATTATTCCTCTTTTAGCAATATGTGCGAATCAGCAAGTCTTATGTGCTTAAAAGTATGAGGAACATAATGAATGTTCATACATACATTTTTACTGTTGAAATCAGATTAGAGAAATCAATGTTTAGATTCCCTTGTAAAGTTGGTTTATGTGGTTCAATGTGAGAAAACAAATAGTTTTGAAAGAGAAGAAAAAGTTGTGGGTGATCTTTGTATTACATTAAATCCTCAATTTATGCCCTAATATCATGATTAGTGGAAATTGTGAGATCGGGGTGTAACAACTTGGTATTAGAGCTTAGGCTGAGTTGTCAGGTACCATAAAGTTAGTAAGTTAGAGTCATAAGTGTGGCAGATAGGAGATGTTACGATGTTAGCTCTGGGGATTTGAGTATTTGGATATCCTGGCCCAGTATCTGAGTACTTGGATCAACCAGTATCAAGCTACTCTATCTATTCTTTCATGTATACCCTGGCTAGGTATACAGTGGAAGGATGGTCTAGAGAGGAACCCTAGAAATATTAGGGTTAGAAACAAGATAAGTAACATGAATTAAAAGCATAAATATAAAATGAGATAGAACTTTCATTTCATATTGTTGTTTTATTGGAGATGAATTGAAAAGCTCTTATATGTTTGAATTCAGATATTCAGTATTTTGAAATATATATGGGTCTTTAAGATTTGTTGTACACTATGCAGTTATAGCATTTATTGATTAAATTCTTTGTATCAAGTAGACTAGAAATGATCTTTGAATGAGCTTTCCTAAGTGGATAAGTTTTCTTCCACACATTTGAGATGAATAGGAGTTGAGTAATCCTGAGTAGCTCTTGGCTTCAGGACTGCAGGTTCAGCCTGGTCCGGCTGGCAGGATGCATTATTGGTTTCTAATGATTCCTATTAGTAACATAACAAGAGTAAATTTTGGATAGATTAGATCCAAATTCTATTATGAATGTATATACTCTAAGATTTTGAAGTATAAGGGAAAGACTGGGATAACTAAGAATCTGGTGGAACTGATATCTGAGATCCAACTTTGGGGCCTCATATAAGAAACCCTTAATTGGGAATAAAGGAACATGACATAAGGTTCATATTAAGTTTAATGATTAGTATGATATGAACTCTAAATATGAAATGTGGAAAAGATATGAGAAAAGTATGTAAGAACCAAGATAGTAAGAATCAATCATGAGGAATGGACTATATAATCGAGTACAACATTTTTATGTACTCCAAAGAAAAGGAAAAATAGAAGAAAAGAGTTAAGTAGACAATAAGTAAATATAAGTGAAGAGTCTTTAGAAGAGTTAAAGTAAAGAGAACTAGATGAGCATGTAAATCATAAAACTAGGATAAGAAACTTAGTCGAAACAAAGAGAAATGTTGGAAATAATGAGCTTGATTAAGGAATGAGGGTTATGATATAATTGAGAGCATGGAATGTATACCTTTATTAATAAGTTTAATACATTCATTCTTTCTGCCTTTGGATTCTAAGTCTTTATAGAACAACAAACTAGTTTCTAAAAGAAGAAAAAAGTGTAGCTAAATAAATGAATGTCATACAAAGGTAGACTAAATTCAGGAAGGAAAAACTTGATTGAAAGAGAAACTATGTTTCACCCATGCATGAGCCGTTTGATTTAAAATGAAGGATATGTAATGTATTAAACATGAAGTGATACTAGTAGAGAGATTATTGATTTAGAATTTCAACTTCACATTAGTAGAAGGATAAAAAGAAATATGTGCAACATGGTATACATGATCATACACATGAATAAGCAACATGATCATAAGAGAAAAGTAGAAGTTAAAGATAACAGGTGGAAGAGTAGTATATGGTAAGAGGATTATGGAAAGTAAGGAAGGGTTTGAAACATAATGGAGTAATATAGATTATAAAAGAAAGAGGTTAGGAGATTCAATCAAGTGCTAGTTAGTCAAGTATCCTTGTTGATAATTAATTAAACCTACATATGAGAAATGTATTATTAAATGTTTGAATATAAGAATTCTAAGTCTTCAAATCATCTTCTCTTTCATATCTTCCTTAATGAGAGCAATGTGGGAATGAAGTGATAAGAAAATGAATCATATATGATGCATAACCACCGTGGTAGAGACATCTAGTGAATGTAATAATGACACACAATATGATGATGAAACCCTAGCAGGGTAATTGAGAATGTGATCTATCTGAATAGGTCAAGTAAGAGAAAGAAAATTCAATTGATAAGATAAGGAAGACTTTAGTAAAAACTTGTGAGATCCAAAGTTTGAATTTCAAATTAAGGAAGAAAAGTCACACCACAATAACGTCATGCTACTGATAAAGGCCAAACCCTAAAATGTTTAGAGTTGTAGTAGTTCAAGGGTTGTCACTAGTGATTTGACCTTGAATACTAGCATCTATATAAAACAAGATCATGAAATTTGTACTATGAGAAATAAACTAGCACTGATAGTAATTCTAGCTAATCTGAAAGGTAGATAAACAATATGGAAATGATTTAGAGCAAAGGATAAGAAATAGATTTGAAATATAAGAGGTGTGTTTTGAACAAAAGGAGAAATACAATATGAGTGAAGTGTGATATGAAATAAATTCTTGCAGTAATAGCAAGAATGATGAATAATCTATTCATACCTTGTATGTTTCAATTTTAGGGATGTTTAATCTACATGATTAAAATGAGAAGGATAAGTAGCAAAAAGTAAGTAGTAATGAATGCAGAGAGAGATAAGAGAAAACAATGTCTTTTAGTAATATGTGAATTTGTTTTTAGAAGTATAATTTTTTGAAGGTATATTAAGGGATGTAAATTGGTTCTATGTATGAATTCAGTGTACATGTGCAAGCAATATGTTAATTAAAGGTGTCTGATAGTTTAAGTCGTTCATACCAGTAATCCATCTTAGTATTGTACAATTGTGGTATGGTGATATGGGTTGAATGATGATGGAACAAATGGAGGGTTACCCTGAATAAGGTAGTCTTACCTATTCAATCATATGAATAGAAGGGATGATAACCATATTGTATTGATATGTAACCCTAATGAGGTGTATCTTGTTATACCTAGCTTTAATATAACTAAGTGATGGTAATTGGGTATGAATAGTCCTTGAATGACTAATACAATTATGGAGTACTATGTTACTATTTTTGAAACCCTAGTATGCTATAACCCGATGGTTGCACCTTGAATTATGTGTGGGTTCATACTTGAGAATAGTATGGAATGTGATGGTAATGCTTCACTTTATGCATCCATGATCCAATGGGGATGCCGTGAGTAGTAATGTACAATTGTTGTTGAATCTAGTCTTTTAACTCAAGACTATTTTTCTATTTGAGTAGCACAATAGTAAAATTCAAAAGAACATGGTGAACTCTCTTTCATGATTTAGATGTAATACATAACAATAGTACATATTTAGCAGTATGAATTGAGATAGTTGGATCAGATTATCGATGTTGAGGTAACACCTCAAGAGTATGAAAATATTGAAATGGTTGTTTCTCTCTCTATCCTATGATTGATTGCGGCATAGAGAATTTATTTGTTATCATTGAGAACTATTTTAACATGTAGTGATTAGACAAGAAAAAAAGGACTTAACGTTGAAAACTACATTCAAGTATAAAATAGAAGAATGTCATGACATGTAAGATTTTAGAAGATTAAAATAAACCTTGAATGTACTTTACTTGCATATTTATGTTTCGGGATGAAACCTTTTTAAGGGGGGGGGGAGAATTGTTATGACCGCATCTGAGCTTAATTGGTAAACTAGGATTTACCTGGATGATTATATGCTTAATTGGATTGATCATTGCTTAAATCTAATTAATGATGATAATTCAATTATGATGTTTTAAACCTAATAAGAACGTTAAGTGTTCTATTGTTTGATAAATTAGGGTTTGAGAAATATAAACCCTAGTTGGCTGAAATTAGGGTTTTGATGGTACATGAGTATGGAATTTGATCAGGATAGCAGTGTGGTAAATTAGTTTTCATATTT
Source organism: Alisma plantago-aquatica (assembly GCA_963693085.1). Taxonomy (NCBI): domain Eukaryota; kingdom Viridiplantae; phylum Streptophyta; class Magnoliopsida; order Alismatales; family Alismataceae; genus Alisma; species Alisma plantago-aquatica. The sequence goes on from OY856412.1 coordinate 961,277,525, forward strand.
TCTAAAATTTTTGTATTTAATTGAATTTTGTATTTGATATGGATAACTCAATCATGCATATTGGAGAAAAATTTCAGAATATTTGAGTGTTCTTTGAATGTGGTTCTCGGTCGAACTATACTTCGACCAAAATGATGACATAGTGCTTTTTAGTAGAATAGTGTTTTATTTTTAATTATTTATTGGTAACTCCAAATCATCTTAAATTTTAAATGGAGATCTGAAACTCAATCATAAACAGCGTGTAAAATTTTCATAATTTTTGGATGCATTTAGACTTTATCAGTAGACGAATTACAGTAACTGACATTTCTATAGAATTCTGGATAGCAGTGCACTATTCGATTTTTAACTATTTAATGGAAGCTTTGAATGATCTCAAATTTTAATTGAAACTTTGTATATAAATTATATATAACATTATAAATTATCATAATTTTTGGAGAAGGTTTGATCTCTTAAATACACGAATTCACAGAAACATTTTTATGATAGAAAAATCTGCTGAAATAAGAAAAAGTTTAGTGAGGGGTCAAAGTGCGATTGACCCAAGCAGCTCAATTACTCTATATGATCAACCTAACAAACAAGGAGCTCTCATAATTCGTGATTCAATCCAGAGAAACGAAATCCTAGAGAGAGAGAGAGAGACAGAGAGTTAGGGTTTGAGAGGAGAAATTGATGGAGATGCTGCCCTAGGGTTTTGCGGTCTGAGGAATGATGAAATCATGTAAGTTTAACTTCTTTGGATATAGTTTCATGGTGAATATTATCTCACATGTCAAAATTCCGTACCTCCTCTGATTTGATCCAAAATGGTATCAAAACTTCCCCTTTTCTCACTCTTTCTTCACAATCCCTCATTTTTAGGGTTTCCAAGTTGAAAGGAAGAAGAATTGGGTGAATTGCTAGGGATTTGATATGGATTTGAGATTTTCAGATATGGGATACATTTTTAAGGTGTTTTCAAACCTTAGGGTGAGTGGTAACTTCCTTTAAATAGTATATTGTATGAAAATTGGTTAAATCAACCATAATCTTTAATTGCTTAGTATGCAACTACAAACCCTGAATTGTCTATTTGTTCTAAGTTATTGCAAAATGATATGAAATGGATTCTTCCTTTGTTTGAATGGATTTTAGATGATAAAATCATATTAGAAATGTATACAATGCATTATAATGAGAATTCCCTAAGTATTCACAGAGATTATAAGAGTAAACTGAAATATAGGGAATTTGTCTATGACTGAAATTTGTTGTATAAGTAAATAGAGAAAGTTGCTTATCTAGATCCTCTTGGTTTTGAATGATTGTTTATCTAAATTCATAGTACATGTATGTCAGATACTATCTTGGATTTTGTTTAAAGTGAGTAGTGTTTGTTTGGTATCTCAGTGAAGAGGGTGAAACCCTAGATGCGAGGAAAGTTGGATATTTGCGAATAGATATCGTGAAATCCATTTGAAGGGATTTCTTGACATGATAGACTTTATTTATTCAATGTTATTATTGATGCATGATATCCCAGTGAATGGCATGGAAACCAAAATTCAGCTTAGTTCCAAGGTTTCATACATTTATTGATTTTATATGATTTGTTGATAGTAGTCTTTATTCAGTTAATATTTATGTCGCATGAAATCTTTATGGGAGCAATGGGAATAAGTTGTTGCCTAGTGAGAGGTGACAAGATGTGTGATGGCCTTGTGATCCATGAGAATACTTGTACAACTAGTTAAATGAATACCTTGGTCTAAGGACCTAGAGGTAATGGTTACATGTTACAGAGGTAACAATGCTATGTGATGATCTAAGGGTTTGAATACCCAAATCCAGTAATTATGATAATGATGTGAAGGGATGAGAATTCCCAGTAATGTGATAAGGGATTGAGATCCCAGGTATCATGTGTTGTAAAGATTTGAAAAGTACGTGATAGATGTATTACACCTTTCTTTGTAGCATTTGTTGTGATTAAATGAAACCCTAAGGGTAGGGTGTTCAATAAATCAAGTATTGTGATATCAATGTTCTCAGTTATTATTAATAATTCTTGTCATGATAAGTAATTAACTCTTAATTGAGTTATGAGATGCACAACTCAAGATTTGGGTTGATATGCATGTTCTTTGAGAAATTATAGATAAGTTGCAGGTGCTATTGATGATTACTCATATGTCAAGTAATTAACTCTTATCAGTGTAATAAGATGATAAATTGCACGATTCTAGTGTGTATGTGCCAAGTGGACATGTAATCTATTTATTTAAGAATTTTAGTCTGCCTACATGTATAGTATGTTGATTACTCAGTATATTACAGTGTTTTGAATATACTGCTCTGCCAAGTTTAGAATGATATACATGTTGTATTATAACTTCAAATAAGTAGATGTGACCCATAGAGATACCAGAGTCAAGTATAAGTAAGAGAAGGGTACAATTTAGAAAGAGCTTTCTAGGAATAATAAAATAATAGACTTAGGAGCCTTGAACACCGTAAAACCCCTATGTGAGGTATGCGCCTTAGGGGTGAAACGGCCTAACCCTGGAAGCATCTAGTATACGGGGGTCGGTACGTGCTATCAGGTGGCACGGGGGACGAAACCCTAGTGTAAGTCTCCTTAATTATAGTTTGTAGTGTCCAACATCAACTAGAAGTCCTGGTGGCACTAGAGTATAGAAAAGCGAAGAGGTGGCTTGACTCTCTGCCTGTGTGCTCAGGTTAGAGGAGGAGTCCAGTTTAGGCCAGAGAGCCATTTCCCTGTTGCAGACCAGGAGAGTAGTCAGACTTAGCATTTCCCGGGTGTGTCCGCTAAGTCTTGTACGGTGTGATCGTAGTGCACTACGAGTCTTCATATGTAGAGTACATTGCATATGATCAGGACATAATAAAATGAATGAGAGGTCAAACAAGTGTGTATAGTTTTCAATTGTTCTTTGTATGTTTCTTAGTTATTAGTTCTCTTTATGATCAATCAAACATTTCATATATTGATTCACTCTTATAGATATCTAGAGTATCCTGCCATATTTATGATTGTCAATTATTAGACTCTTTAAAGCTTACTGCTATTATAATTGATATCAGTTGCTCAAAAGTATATCTGTAATTATATCAATGCTTTAGACTATTTATTTGAAGTACTCATTCACTGAGCAAGTAGGCTCACCCCTCTTGTGGCAGCCAAATCGCCAAAACGAGATCAACGGATGCGGAAGCGAATTATTAGCAGCGGAATTATGAAAATCACTAAAAATTTAAAACTTTTTAGAAAGAGATCTTTAAACCATAAAACTCTTTTATAAGAAAGCAAGATAATTGTTTACAACATGGTTCACTATTACATACATCCATTGCCCTGTTATCTGTACAAGGCAAGATACAAAATCTCGAGGCCCTAAGCCAAAAACCTCAGACCTACTGACTCCTAGGACCTGAGAGTACAGAGACGACATAAGACATACTAACTACAAGACTTGACAGTCAGTATCTCCACCTGAGATTCACTGTTGTCCCTGATGCTGTTGCTGCTGTTGTTGCTCATCCCTAGATGGATTCCTTCGTCCTTGATGTCTACCTAAAAAGTTGATTCCCACGGGGGTGAGACAATTGAATAATTGTCCCAGCGAGAGTTATAACTCTCCGCTAGAAGCTTTTTTATTGCAAGAAGGAATAACAGTAAGTAGTATAATTATTAACATTTAACGGCATGTTTAATGTCAAGTAAAGCAACATTTCAATTATAATTTAATTGAATATCAAAGCATATCTCATTAAAGAATATGAAGAACATGTATAAACAATGTAACATCAATCGTTGTTTCTTGTAGTTCAGTCTAAGCAGTTATGCTACACAGCTGATTATGTTTTCCAAACATTATTATGCCCTGCGGAGATGAGGTATACCGCTCATACTCCAACCGACCATTATGAAATCGCGTCGGTACCATACATAGGTCATCAAAAGAGCCGGATTCTTATGACCTCATCTTCCTCAGTCAGTAAGAGGATTTACTTACAGGACATCTTGTGTCTCTGCTGTGATAGCAATCCAGGGTATTCTGGAAACTTCACTATAGAGTCGCAGTGGCATTCTGTACTCTCTTCGTCATCGAGGGATCTCTTGTTTATCTCTCATCGATGTAGCATTGTTGATTCCCTCGGGATATTGGTGGTACATCATCCCGACATAGACATGTAATGAAGGATTGATAGGTTAAAGATACATCCTACGTCAATTCCTAAATTAGGACGTAAGGATATTCACGTCCATAATCCCCCATATACTCAAAAGTATATGTTCCAGGAGTTCCCTTAGGAAAACCTGTTTCACCATAATTTGGTCTCTGACAATGATGGATCTATGGTCAGGGCCCTACATGACATCATTATACTTGATTATTTAAGTACATTTTAGTATTCATTTAGCATCAAGCATGTTTTCAATCATTAATCATTAAAACAACTGCTATGAAAGAAGAATACTAAATGTATCAAGTTTAACTCACATCAGTTATCATATAGATATCATTTCTTAATCATCTCATCATTATGATTTATGAACAGGAGTATTCAAATCTTTAGAACATCATAAGTCATTTAACAACATGACCTTGATTGTAACAACATATATATTGTTCATGGCTCCTACAACCCATCAGTCTCATATGTTACCTCTTAGACCAGGAAACATAGTATATCATTATTCATAAAGCTTGTAACATACTTTCAATGAATAAAACATCATAACCCTTACCTGGCTATGGTTACTTCTTGCTAACAGCCTGCATGACTAATATAATTGAAGACATGCATATATAACAGTATCAACACAATACCAATTCTTTTCAATTTATTCATAGAACACCATGGCTGTGCTACCTTGCACGGTCGTGCAATGGGAAGCTACCACGGTCGTGCTCCTTAGCATGGTCGTGCTATCAACATCATACCATGACCATGTTACATCACCACGGTTGATTTCTAGGGTTAGGGTTTAGTCAACTCAATTAGGGTTATTAAACCCCTTTGACTTATAAGGTATAAGGATTCCTCATATTATAATTCATTCAAAGGGTTTCATACTTAAAAGCATAACCCAAACTTAGGGTTAAAGTACCCTACCTTTCATTAGTTAGGGTTTCCTGTTCACATTATCAGTTCAACCCTAATATAATACTCCACTACCATTGGGAGCATTCAAAGATGTTATAAGTGTTTGATTTCGGTTATTGTACTCATCATGTATCATTAATGATCATCACTTCCAAGTATTAGCCCATTCCTCGTATAATGCATATATCATATATCAGAATTATCCAATTATCTGTAATGATATAGGTTTAAACATTATTGATATAAGATAAATCATCATCAACTATTCTAGGTATCTTCATATTTAGGATGTTATCTACATCATGCTTTCGTATACATCATTTCTAAGAGTTTGATTCCCATTATTATTATAAGGTGTAAAATCTATTACTCATTCATAGGGATGTTTGGATCTAGGCATCTTACCTCTTAAATCCTTATTTATTGAAATTACCACATTTATCATTCATAGGGTTCACTAACCCTATTCTATATGTTTATGACATAATCATCTTATTTAATTGATTTAGCTATACCTCACCTTATTGTACTATCTAGTAAACCATATCAAGGTTTTCATGATTAATAAGCCATAAGTTAAGCTTGCTATTCATCTTAATAAGGGTTTCCCATAACATCACCTCCAATTAGGGTTTCTATTCATATCACATCTCCCCTAGATTAGGTTTATGATTAATATCCCACCATTAGGGACTACTATTACACATCATGTTATTCCCCTAGAATTAGGGTTTACTATTCTCATTACATGATTTACCGTAAAATTAGGGTTTACTATTCACATCACAATGAATTGAGGTCTTACCATCATTATTTATGAAGATTACTTCTATTAACACCTTCAATTTAAGTTAAGATTCATAATCTCCATAATTAGGGTTTCCATGATCTCCTTATGAAGGATCATACCCTAATGGTGTGTATTGATACATTTTAAAGGTATCTTATTTGATTGTCATTGATATTAGGAGTATTCTCTCTCCTCTTACTAATAGATGATGTTTACATCACTCTTGATTAGGTTAAGTCAATTCAACTTTGACTGACATAAGTCAAGTCATCACCATTAAGGTCATTAGGGTTTACCTGATCGAGGGTACTAGTCACACTAACCCACTAAGGGTACTTTTGTAATCTTCACCATTGACCCTAACATACATTAGTTCACTAATTACTTAACCCCTTAATGACTTTAGGTGTCTTTAGGGTTTAGGTTAAACAACCATTGCACCATCTAAGTCTTTAAAGCATTAAGCATTCTTGACCTTAAAAGATCCCAAATGGTTTTGAAACCGCATGAATCCAAACGGTCTTGAGACCGTTTGGTCCAAACCTCCTCAAAACCGCATGGACCAAAGATGGTCTCAACTACACCAATCGGTTTAGGGTTCTCAATATTGATTCCTTCAATCATTGAATTCATGGAACCAATCATCAATTGGACCTATCCTCATACTTCAATTGAGTTAAATAGGTCAACCTTAAACTGATTTGACCCTCAATTGACCCTCAATTAGTCCTCAATTAGGGTTTGAATTAATTGAATTAGGGTTTGGAATCGATGATCCTTCAACACTAATCAATGCAAGATTAGTTACTTTGAAACCATTGAACCATCATCCAAATTGAACATGACCTGACCCAAAACGGTCTTGAGGTCGTTTGGATGACCTCCAAACGGTCTTGAGACCGTTTTCCCATCAAATAATCAAAATCCAAGTCAACCAATTAGGGTTTGGATCATTGGATTGATCACCAAATCAGCAATTGATTACACTTTAACTTAGTATCATTAGATCATCAATTGCTTAACCATACTCACCCCTAGACCTCCAAACGGTCTTGGGTGGCCTCCAAACGGTCTTGAGACCATTTGGATGAGTTCCAAATGGTCTTGAGACCGTTTGGCTCATCCAACCCTTGGATTCTAGTAAAAAATCATTAGGGTTTGAGCTATTGAGTTGATCATCAAATCAGGACTTAATTGCAAAGTGATTTGGTAACTTTGGACCTTCAATTGATCAACTATACTTAACCCCAGACCTCCAAACGGTCTTGGGTGACCCCCAAACGGTCTTGAAACCGTTTGGGTGATCCCCAAACGGTTTTGAAACCGTTTGGGCCAATCAACCCAAAACATCATCTCATTCACTTGCAAAATCAGCACTTAGCCGATTAGGGTTCATACCACATCTTTGGATCTTCAAACACATATCCATACTTCACCCTAGACCTCCAAACGGTCTTGGGTGACCCCAAACGGTTTTGAAACTGTTTGGGTGATCCCCAAACACTTTTGAAACCGTTTGGGCTAATCAACCCAAAATCTCAAATTAACTCATTGGAATTTCAGCACTAATTTCAATTAGGGTTTGCCCAATTGATTAGCCTTCAACTCATGATTCCTTGGGAATTAACCCCTCAAATTTGGTGATTCATTAACCAACATAATTATGAACAGGAATATCAAACAGTCAACCCTTGTTCAACTCCATCAAATGGTTTTGGAGACCGTTTGCTCCAACTGACCTTGTGAAACCGTTTGCCCTTCAAACGGTTTTGAAACCTTTTGCCCCAAATGGTTTTGCAAACCGTTTGGCCAAGGGGTGCAAGACCGTTTGCTAAAGTAACATTGGTAATCACGCCCATATTCTTCTACCTCCAGATCAAGGTCTGTTCTTCATGGTTTTAGTTGCAAGAAAGCAAGGAAGGATGGGGGAAAGAAGAACAAGCTACTTTTGCAAGAAAGAAAGATGCATAACAAGTTTAAGGGTTTAAAGTTATAAAACCCGCCTTAGAACCAGCTCTAGAGCTCCAAGCTGCGAAGATTTAATGGTGGCTTGAGCTCCACATGTTGTCCAAGGTTTCTTCTTCAAGAATTGGTTGGAAAGGATGACTAGAAAGAAGAACTAAGTAAGAAAAGCTAGCAAACCAACCTTATATCATGTTTTCCTCCATGAATCCAAGCTAGAAGATAACCAAAGCTTACCCAACTTTACTTGGCCGTTCTCCCCTGCTCCTGAGATCCTTCCTTAGTCATCCACAGCAATAGATAAGTGAAGAGAGAAAGGGAAACGATCCCTTGGTTGTAAAAGAAAGGTGTATATATACTTTGGGTGAAAATTCAAGATAAGGACACTTGTTTCCTCATTTCTCAACTAGGTCCTTCTCTCCTTTTTGGGCACGTCCCTCCTTATCTATACTTAAGCAAAACTCTATCTTAAACCAAGGTCTAAAGGATAAGAAGCCAAACCTCCTACTAAGTTGTACACATCAAAGGGGTCATTTCACTTACAACTTGGTTATTTAGTTACAAGGGTTATCCTTCTTATTTGATTATTCAAATGAAGCGCCCCCTTCATCATTTTTACTCTAAAATATGACAAGAGTCATAAAAGATACTCTAGAAGGTATATTTTACATGTTGCACCCCATGTTTTGGGTAAATTGCACTTTACACCAAAACTAGGGTTTAAAGCACAAGGATTGCTCCACAAGCTGCATTTTGGTGCCCAAGCTTGGAGAATCCATAATACTTCATCAAATTAATTCTTATGATGTCTTATCATCAGAGGAACATCGAAACATGTGCAATTTGTAAATTAACCCCTCTACTAGGGTAATTTGCACATAGGTCCACTTTTAACAAAACAATATTACAACATTGTTCAAAAAGGACAGAAAAGGAGATACATGTTCTACAGAAGCTTTAATTACATATCAACAGATAACCATAAGTATCTAATCACATATTTAGGCAAAGCACCTAGGGTTAGTTCATAACCCAGGTCAGGGATGTTACAAATTATAAACCCCTAACAAGGATTTCGCCCCCGAAATCCCAAAAAGAAAAGGGGAAGCAGATATTGTTTAAGCATCATATCATTACATCCTTAGATAACATTTCTTTATTATGGAGATATTACAGAGTTTTGATTAACTTTTCTTAAGATCACACTCATACTCTGTTATTTATTTGAGACCATATAAGTGCTTTCATACCTTGATTGTGTCATCACATCTGATAACACCATACTAATTTTCCTTATTATTAGCACTGATTATCTCATTAGTCATACATTCTCTTATCATGGGGAAAAGTTACTTATCAAACAAGGACTTATTTGACAGGTATCTTGGAGAAAGATATGTTTATGAAAAACATAAACCCCTAACATGTGATGTTCATATTATTCTATATGTCTAATTTAATTTCATAGTTGACCAGTCTAGGTAATTAATATAAATCATTTGATATATTATTGCATTCTTATTTTGGTACCTATCACATGTGTTATCAACACATTACATCTCTTTCTTCCTTTCATCTTGGGACATTACTTGTTACATATATTCTCATTTTAGAACCAAAGTCTAGGTTAAACTGATACCTTTATAAGTATTCATCACTTAAACATCTTTATTATTATTCTTACAACCTTTACTGATTAGGGTTGACCTTCCTTATTCTCATATTTCTTATTTTATGATACTTATTAGATTGTCTCAGAATGACTGCTTGATCAGAGCAATAAAAAAGATAACAATCTAAGAGTTTCCATATTTACTTTATCATCAACAATTGTATACCTGGCCAGGGTATATAAATATTGAGATAAGGTAATATGCACTTGTATACTACCATATTCCTTCTCTTTTCTTATCATCACAAGTATAAGTATTAATCTTACTGAATTTTCTATCCAGACCAATTCTTTAATCCCTCATCTTCTTATGAAGGTAAGCATGCAACATGAAATATCTATTTATACAACATTATAAGTCTTCATAGGACTAATCAAGAAAAGTTCAATCAATTGATTTCTCAGTTTTATCCAAGAGATCATAAAAATACATATAAGAAATACCATTTATTTTGTCTAACCTATCATGACTCGAGGATTATTCATTGTCTCAGGCTGATTCTGCCTCAGAGGTTGATTTGCCATAACATTTTTGGCTGGGCAATCTCTTACCAGATGCCCTACCTGTCCACATTGATAGCAAGTTCTGGGTGCCTGGTGTGGTCTAAAGGGTTCCTTACCCTTTCTGGATAACCATTGCCTTGGTGCACTAGGTCCTGGTTGTGTTGGTGACACCAGAAACTTCTTCTTTTTGGAACTACCAGGTCTTTGCTCCTGGATTTGGATAGGCCTTTTCTCAATTCTTCCTTTATATTTCTTTTCTGGACAATTAGGTCTGATATGTCCAGGCTTCCTACACCCATGGCAGATCCTGGTTTCTATTTTTATTCTAACCCCTACATTACTATATATTGATTCAATAGGTTGAGTTTGAGCACATACTCGTTCTAAGTTCAGAACTTCATCATTTACCATTGTTTCAACCTGCTGTTGTGGGTTACATATTCTATTGATATCCAAAACATCATCATTAGGAGCTGGTAACCTAGGTTGCATTTCTAGTGCTTGATCCACTAGATACATCATGGTTGCCCTAAATTCCCCAACAACGATTCCTAAGGAAGGATTCCTTATCATGGTTGGATTAGCTAGGGGGATCTCAGGTAATTGTCCCTCTCTTGCTTGCTTCTCTACAACTCTTCTCGGTGTAGCATTGTTGCTCTCTGCAGCAAACTCCTCGTCCGATCCAGTCATCTTCAAGTTCTTCTCCTCCTATGTGAGCAGAAGATACCATCAGATACACTAGATGACACTAGAACAAACTCTACTACCTTAGTCCTATGTCTCTGTAGACTCAGCGAACCTAGAGCTCTGATACCACTAAATTATGGCGACCGAATCGCCAAAACGAGATCAACAAATGCGGAAGCGAATTATTAGCAGCAGAATTATGAAACTCACTTGAAATTTAAAACTTTTTAGAAAGAGATCTTTAAACCATAAAACTCTTTTATAAGAAAACAAGATAATTGCTTACAACATGGTTCACTATTACATACATCCATTGCCCTGTTATCTGTACAAGGCAAGATACAAAATCTCGAGGCCCTAAGCCAAAAACCTCTGACCTACTGACTCCTAGGACATGAGAGTACAGAGATGACATAAGACATACTAACTACAAGACTTGACAGTCAGTATCTCCACCTGAAATTCACTGCTGTCCCTGATGTTGTTGTTGCTGTTGTTGCTCATCCCTAGATGGATTCCTTTGTCCTCGACGTCTACCTAAAAAGTTAATTCCCACGGGGGTGAGAAATTGAATAATTGTCCTAGCGAGAGTTATAACTCTCCGCCAGAAGCTTTGTTATTATAAGAAGGAATAATAGTAAGCAGTATAATTATTAACATTTAACAGCAGGTTTAATGTCAAGTAAAGCAACATTTCAATTATAATTGAATTGAATATCAAAGCATATCTCATTAAAGAATATGAAGAACATTTATAAACAATGTAACATCAATCGTTGTTTCTCGTAGTTCAACCTAAGCAGTTATACTACACGGCTGATTATGTTTTCCAAACATTATTATGCCATGCAGAGATGAGGTATACCGCTCATACTCCAACCGACCATTACGAAATCGCGTCGGTACCATACATAGGTCATCAAAAGAGCCGGATTCTTATGACCTCATCTTCCTCAGTCAGTAAGAGGATTTACTTGCAGGACATCTTGTGTCTCTGCTGTGATAGCTATCTAGGGTATTCTGGAAACTTCGCTATAGAGTCACAGTGGCGTTCTGTACTCTCTTCGTCATCGAGGGATCTCTTGTTTATCTCTCATTGATGTGGCATTGTTGATTCCCTCGGGAGATTGGTGGTACATCATCCCAGCATAGACATGTAATGAAGAATTGATAGGTTAAAGATACATCCTACATCAATTCCTACATTAGGACGTAAGGATATTCGCGTCCATAATCCCCCATATACTCAAAAGTATATGTTCCAGGAGTTCCCTTAGGAAAACATGTTTCACCATCATTTGGTCTCTGACAATGATGGATCTATGGTCCGGGCCCTACATGACATAATTATACTTGATTATTTAAGTACATTTTAGTATTCATTTAGCATCAAGCATGTTTTCAATCATTAATCATTAAAACAACTGCTATGAAAGAAGAATACTAAATGTATCAAGTTTAACTCACATCAGTTATCATATAGATATCATTTCTTAATCATCTCATCATTATGATTTATGAACAGGAGTATTCAAGTCTTTAGAACATCATAAGTCATTTAACAACATGACCTTGATTGTAACAACATAGATATTGTTCATGGCTCCTACAACCCATCAGTCTCATATGTTACCTCTTAGACCAGGAAACATAGTATATCATTATTCATAAATCTTGTAACATACTTTCAATGAATAAAACATCATAACCCTTACCTGGCTATGGTTACTTCTTGCTAACAACCTGCATGACTAATATAATTGAAGACATGCATATATAACAGTATCAACACAATACCAATTCTTTTCAATTTATTCATAGAACACCACGGTCGTGCTACCTTACACGGTCGTGCAAAGGGAAGATACCACGACCGTGCTCCTTAGCATGGTCGTGCTATCAACATCATACCATGACCATGTTACATCACCATGGTTGATTTCTAGGGTTAGGGTTTATTCAACTCAATTAGGGTTATTAAACACCTTTGACTTATAAGGTATAAGGATTCCTCATATTATAATTCATTCAAAGGGTTTCATACTTAAAATTATAACCCAAACTTAGGGTTAAAGTACCCTACCTTTCATTAGTTAGGGTTTCCTGTTCACATTATCAGTTCAACCCTAATATAATACTCCACCACCATTGGGAGCATTCAAAGATGTTATAAGTGTTTGATTTTGGTTATTGTACTCATCATGTATCATTAATGATCATCACTTCCAAGTATTATCCCATTCCTCGTATGATGCATATATCATATATCAGAATTATCCAATTATCTGTAATGATATAGGTTTAAACATTGTTGATATAAGATAAATCATCATCAACTATTCTAGGTATCTTCATATTCAGGATGTTATCTACATCATGCTTTAGTATACATCATTTCTAAGAGTTTGATGCCCATTATTATTATAAGGTGTAAAATCTATTACTCATTCATAGGGATGTTTGGATCTAGGCATCTTACCTCTTAAATCCTTATTTATTGAAATTACCACATTTATCACTCACAGGGTTCACTAACCCTATTCTATATGTTTATGACATAATCATCTTATTTAATTGATTTAGCTACACCTCACCTTATTGTACTATGTAGTAAACCATCTCAAGGTTTTCATGATTAATAAGCCATAAGTTAAGCTTGCTATTCATCTTAATAAGGGTTTCCCATAACATCACCTCCAATTAGGGTTTCTATTCATATCACATCTCCCCTAGATTAGGTTTATGATTAATATCCCACCATTAGGGACTACTATTTCACATAATGTTATTCCCCTAGAATTAGGGTTTGCTATTCTCATTACATGATTTACCCTAAAATTAGGGTTTAGTATTCCCATCACAATGAATTGAGGTCTTACCATCATTATTTATGAAGATGACTTCTATTAACACCTTCAATTTAATTTAAGATTCATAATCTCCATAATTAGGGTTTCCATGATCTCCTTATGAAGGATCATACCCTAATGGTGTGTATTGATACATTTTAAAGGTATCTTATTTTATTGTCATTGATATTAGGAGTCTTCTCTCTCCTCTTACTAATAGATGATGTTTACATCACTCTTGATTAGGTTAAGTCAATTCAACTTTGACTGACATAAGTCAAGTCATCACCATTAAGGTCATTAGGGTTTACCTGATCGAGGGTACTAGTCACACTAACCCATCAAGGGTACTTTTGTAATCTTCACCATTGACCCTAACATACATTAGTTCACTAATTACTTAACCCCTTAATGACTTTAGGTGTCTTTAGGGTTTAGGTTAAACAACCATTGCACCATTTAAGTCTTTAAAGCATTAAGCATTCTTGACCTTAAAAGATCCCAACCGGTTTTGAAACCGCATGAATCCAAATGGTTTTGAAACCGTTTGGTCCCAAACGGTCTTGAGACAGTTTGGTCCAAACCTCCTCAAAACTGCATGGACCAAAGATGGTCTCAACTACACCAATCGGTTTAGGGTTCTCAATATTGATTCCTTCAATCATTGAATTCATGGAACCAATCATCAATTGGACCTATCCTCATACTTCAATTGAGTTAAATAGGTCAACCTTAAACTGATTTGACCCTCAATTGACCCTCAATTGGTCCTCAATTAGGGTTTGAATTAATTGAATTAGGGTTTGGAATCGATGATCCTTCTACACTAATCAATGCAAGATTAGTTACTTTGAAACCATTGAACCATCATCCAAATTGAACATGACCTGACCCAAAACGGTCTTGAGGTCATTTGGATGACCTCCAAACGGTCTTGAGACCGTTTTCCCATCAAATCATCAAAATCCAAGTCAACCAATTAGGGTTTGGATCATTGGATTGATCACCAAATCAACAATTGATTACACTTTAACTTAGTATCATTAGATCATCAATTGCTTAACCATACTCACCCCTAGACCTCCAAACGGTCTTGGGTGGCCTCCAAACGGTCTTGAGACCATTTGGATGAGTTCCAAATGGTCTTGAGACCGTTTGGCTCATCCAACCCTTGGATTCTAGTGAAAAATCATTAGGGTTTGAGCTATTGAGTTGATCATCAAATCAACACTTAATTGCAAAGTGATTTGGTAACTTTGGACCTTCAATTGATCAACTATACTTAACCCCAGACCTCCAAACGGTCTTGGGTGACCCCCAAACGGTCTTGAAACCGTTTGGGTGATCCCCAAACGGTTTTGAACCCGTTTGGGCCAATCAACCCAAAACATCATCTCATTCACTTGCAAAATCAGCACTTAGCCGATTAGGGTTCATACCACATCTTTGGATCTTCAAACACATATCCATACTTCACCCTAGACCTCCAAACGGTCTTGGGTTACCCCCAAACGGTTTTGAAACCGTTTGGGTGATCCCCAAATGGTTTTGAAACCGTTTGGGCTAATCAACCCAAAATCTCAAATTAACTCATTGGAATTTCAGCACTAATTTCAATTAGGGTTTGCCCAATTGATTAGCCTTCAACTCATGATTCCTTGGGAATTATCCCCTAAAATTTGGTGAGTCATTAACCAACATAATTATTAATAGGAATCTCAAACATTCAACCCTTGTTCAACTCCATCAAATGGTTTTGGAGACCGTTTTCTCCAACTGACCTTGTGAAACCGTTTTCCCTTCAAACGGTTTTGAAACCTTTTGCCCCAAACGGTTTTGCAAACCGTTTGGCCAAGGGGTGCAAGACCATTTGCTAAAGTAACATTGGTAATCACGCCCATATTCTTCTACCTCCAGATCAAGGTCTATTCTTCATGGTTTTAGTTGCAAGAAAGCAAGGAAGGATGGGGGAAAGAAGAACAAGCTACTTTTGCAAGAAAGAAAGATGCATAACAAAGTTTAAGGGTTCCACCCCTTAAAAGTTTTTCGTCCTAAAAATCTATTGATACAAACATCAACAACCACCTACTCTCCACCCCTTAAAAGGTTTATCCTAACAAGTTAAACTAAACAACATTCAGGGTTACCCACATATCTTTTAGTTGTGTATGTTTTACAGATTTATGTTGTTCTTGCATTCAACTAACAAGTTAGAACCATCTAGGGTTGGGTTTTAGGTCCTCATGTCTCTAACCTAACAACACTAAGATCAAAAAAAGTCATAGGGTACTAAGGGTAGGTCCACCACACCTTTATATCAACCAACATATTCCTAGTCAAATCTCTAAAGTCAGGACTAGAGTTACCACTAGGTTTAAGGTTTCTCTATATCACTTCATTGTGACTTAGCTCAAGAAATCATCGATAAAATTAGAGAAAAAAATTGTACATATAGTAGTATAATGAAAATATTTTTTTTGTTAAGAAACATTCCGAAGTAAAACCAACAAGTTGGCCAAAGTTCAATGCAAAAACTAAGTCACAATATATCCATTACAAGAACTCTTCATCTACCCCTTCAACCTACTTGCATTCTCAAGTCAAACCTCGTAGAATCAAGCGATACGAATCACAATCAATCTATACGATAGGGTAAGATCTCCTAATACCTAATCACATATTTATCATAGATCAATTCTAGGATGAATATTTCTCCTAGAGGGAAACTATGCAAGGTAAGGGTTCTAATTAGGGAGACAAAATTGAAATAGTCAGATCCCGACTACCATGGGCTCCGATACCATGTAGTAATGAGTTGGATCCTATAGGGGAACCAATCCCTACTAAAAATTTGAAAAAATAAAACCTCCAGTCCAAACACCCCCAAAAGATATGTTGGAGTGGGTGTAAAATTTTCAAATTTTATGAATGGTATTCAAAACAACCAATGATATAGTAGTGGAAGTAAACTTTTGACTACATTCAATTTCTCATAAGGTTACAAAAGAACATTATAATCTTCCACAAAAGGTTTACATGAAAGATACAACATATGGATCTAAGTACAGGGAAATCTAAACCATAACAACTTTTTCTTCAAGCTTTAACTCCTTAAGATAAGTTCATATCTTTATGCCATGCCCTCCAAGTCCTTCACCTAGGGTTGGAAGCATACCCCAGCATGAAGAGAAGAAAAGGAAAAATTAGCAAAGGCTGGTATGTGCATACTAAAAAGGAAATTGAGAAATATTATGAAATAAAAGACATAAAAATATAAAGGCTTCCCATGAAAGAGAAAAGTACTACCCAATAGGGCATCAAAGAAAAGAACAACAAAAAAAGAGATACTTTCCATAAATAAACAAATAAAATTGTGCCATACTAGCACATACAAAGAAAATAGGGCACACACCCCACAATCATCAACATGCATGCATGTGAGATAAACATAGCCCTAGAATAATATAAATACTAAGGCGGCCAAGCCTCAAAAACTTGAAACCTGATAGAGAATAACGTACTGCCAAACTCCCAATATATAAAAGTTGAGGCAAGCCTCACAAACTTGAAACCCGAGTATGGGGCACCACCACCTCCATCCCAATAATAACAAGGACATACTGCCTAAAAACCAATGCATTTACACTATTCTAGTGCTATTGAATCACATAGCATGTTTAATAGAGAGGCAAGTAAAAAGGTATAGTTAGATTAAATAAAAGTGGCCATCATACTAATGGACAACATAAACATCCACCAAGTGGAAAAGGGATATCACCTATCACCAATTAATGTTCCAACAAGAACAAAGTATTATAAAGAAGTAAGAGAAGAATCCAATCATGATCACAAGATCAATAACAAATAAGATACTTAACATGAAGCAAAATTTCCAAAAGAACAAGATAATGGGTAGGCTAATGTTCATAGGACCAAGAGAAAGAAGAAAGTAGGATAATTGCTCAATAAGAATAATCAGGAATGCAAACATACATCAAGAGAGTAAATATAATTGTTCAATATAGAAACAATGTGGGATGTAATCATAACTTTTTAAAAGTCAAAATAGTCCAAGGTCACTTCTTGATCCAATTCTAGGTCTCCAAAGAACCTATTAATCATGTATGTGAAATTAGGGTTAGGCTTCTATTAATTATTCAAAGCCCTAAAAATCACCTTTTTAATATTAGTGAATTAGGTTATCAAAACCATGCCATATTTTAGTTTATATTATTCTAAGTTCAAAACATATTTTATTATATTTTTCTGACTTATATATATATTTAGTTATGAATTTTACAAGTTATTAACTATTTAGGTAAATTCATTAAAATCACATATTTACAACATTAGATTTTGGCAACAAAACATGTACCATTAGAAAGCTCATATTTTTTCAATTACAAAATATATTTTATTTTATTTTTTTGAGCTTTAGATAATTAGTTATGAATTTTCAAAAACCAACCAATCAAATAATCCCACATCAGCATACAGTCGAGAGAGAAAAAGGAAGAGAGAGAGGGAGAGTGGGTGCGAGCACTGAGTTGGCCTAATGGGCATTGGCCAACTCAACCGATCCCTAAAAGACCAGACCCTAAATTAAAATTGGGATCTTTGGGTTCGGGTCAATTTCGGGTCAGGTCAAAAAACCTTAGACCCTAAACTTGCTTAAAATTTTGGGTTCGGGTCGGGTCTTATTTTTCCATCCCTAATATATATATATATATGAATCCAATGCTAGCCCCTTACTAAAATCTAAAGTGGACAAATACACCAAGACTACTTAGGAAAGATCATTTAGCTTAAGCACTATGTCTATAAGAATTTAATGTACCTTTTTTCTATCTAAGTCTGGGAAGGGATTAGAACTAAAACTAAAAGAAAAAGGTATAAGAAGGTCAAAGTTAGGGATTTAGCTAGATTTTGGTTTGTTACAAGACACCACCCCTTAAAGTGGATTTTGTCCCTAAAATCCAAACCTCGTGTATAGAGTCACATGTTGACGAAGATGTAACTATGTCAGTCCAAGCATCTTGTCTTCATTAGTTTTCTCTAACTAGTAGTTAAACTAATGGAGTTAATCCAAACCACATGGTTCTCTCGACATGTGTCACTCTTATTAGGGTTTCATACTGTGTGATAGTAAATATATCATAATTGTCTTTTCATTTTTTATTTGATTAAAATCTAAGTTTGTGGGATACTTCAAGGGTATATCACAAATATATATATATATATATATATATATATATATATATATATATATATATGTGTGTGTGTGTGTGTGTGTGTGTGTGTGTGTGTGTGTGTGTGTGTTCCTTTCTATATTGGGGTTACCATTTAAGTTGATTAAATGTATTTTCTTTACCAAAGTGAATTAATCATTTTGTATCTCACGACCAAGCCTTAACATATAGTCCATTAGGAAAAATTAGGGTTAAAGTGTAGGATTAGAGTTTAATTAACAAGCACAATTCCCTAATCATATTTGAACATCATGGTGTATTAAATATATTTTATTGAATGAATTATCCAAGATTTTAGTACACACATTAATTAAATTTACCAGGATTATGCTTAAATTTTTGTGCACTTATACTTATTGAGATTGTGTTGGTCAAGGTTACATATTCATCAAGTTTTACATTCCTATAGTGTTTAACCTAGTTTCTAGTTATAGAGCAAGTTGGTAAAGGTGGAAACAATTTCTATTCTTTAATACTTCTCAACCTCAACTACTATCTTAAACTATGTTAATGGTCACCCATTATATAAGTTAAAATTAATCTACAAAATTATTATTTTATTACTCAATTAACATTTACATGGTCAATCTGGAAGAGTTCATTCATTATCTTAGTTAGGTAGTAGTCACATCCATCCAACATTAACTGGGGAGGTCACAAAATATTTATTTAATGTATGCATTATTAAGTTCAACTGTGATTCATTATGATTCTAGACATATACAGATAAGTCCCCTTCCCAGTGCGCGTCTCCCTCTCTCTGGCGGCGGCGGGGGTGATAGGGTTAGTTTCATGCCTTCGGCTGTGAAGTGTGTTTTGGCGGTGTCCAGTGTCGGGCCCTAGTGGTGTTGGGTTATCATCTTTCGATGGGAGAGGAAATAAATAGAAGATGCAGAGAGCTCTCACTGGGGACAGAGGAGGAGACAGTGGCAGTCTTTACTGAGTTGGAAATGGAAGAAGGGAAAGATAGAGGCGACGTTGTGCTAGCAGGAAAGATGATGACGGAGAAGCAGGTCAACATAAATGCTCTTCAATGAACTCTCAGCTTAGTTTGGAATCTCAAAACAACGCCGGTCTTCAAAATGATCGAGCATGGGATCATAATTATAAGCTTCGGAGGGATAAGAGATAAGGAAAATGTATGGAATGGAGCACCGTGGACGTTTGACAACAACGTTTTGATTCTGAAAGAGATAGATCCTACAAAAAAAGCCATCGGAAATGAAGTTTGAAGAAGTCCCTTTCTGGGTCAGATTCTATGATCTGCCGATGGGGTACAGAACGGACAAAGCGATCTCCTTCATTGCTAGCAAAGTAGGGAAAGTCCTGGAGATTGACAAGAATGAAACAAAATGGGACAGAGCTAGGAGGATAAAGATTCTTATTGACGTCACCAAACCTATAAAGACAAGGCAACCGATGAAGGATATCAATGGGAACCTAATGAACATTGATATGAGATACGAAAGGCTACCCAACTTCTGCTATGCTTGTGGACTGCTGGGACATACGCAAAAGGACTGTGCGGAAGAAGTCGAAGGAAACGAACTAAAATGGGGAGGTTGGATCCGAGCCTCCCCAAGGAAGATTGCTCAGCGAAATACTAATATGGCGTATGAAAAGAGCAGGAGGAGCATTTATTTCGGGGAGGAGGCAGCAGAAGGAAATAAAGAAAGGGGCACGGAAGATGTTCAACGAAAAGTCACAGAGACAGTTAATGAAGAGGGAGGAAAGGGAACAAACCAGGGAAGGAAAAGTAAAGAGGGGAAAGGGAAGGAGCTCTACCTCAGCGCAAGGGGGGACCAGGATACATAAACAAATCATGACTGGAAAAAAACAATGGAGGTAGAAGAAACACAAAAGGGGCACACCAGAACGGAATCAAATACAGGAAAAGCCAAAGAAACAAGGACAACAGATATTGTTGATGCATCCATTCAGAACACGAAGGAGACAGGGGCATGTGTAGAAAGAGAAAACAATCAAAAAGGGGCCCTAGGGAATAAAGGTAACAGTACAGACGTGGAAAGGAGAACTGAAATAGAACGAGAGATCAGAGAAAACAAGAAGGAAGACAAGGAAAATGAAAAAGGAAAAGCTGTGGAAAGTGAGGGCAACAGAAAATAGGAGACCAGGAGGTACAAAAAGAAGGAAGGAAGAATATGTACAAGACTGAAAATAATAGAAAATAAAGAAAAGGAAAACAAAAAAAGAAGGGGAGAAGAAAACAAGGAAACCACAAGCAGCATGGGCAGAACAAACAAAATGAGTAGAGGAGAGAAGAACACAATGGTGTGGGAGGCATACCCAAACCAAGTAACGGGTGCTGAGGGGACTCAGACCCGTGAAGAGAAATGAAAATATTATGTTGGAACTGCTTCGGGCTTGGCAACCGAGGCATGTTCAGAACTCTTCAACGTATGTGTTGGAGAGAGAGGCCATAATTTGTGTTCATAATGGAAATAAAAATAAAGAATAGAGATCTTGAGGAGATCAGGAAAAAGTGTGGGTTTGATAATGGGGTTTGCCTTAGCAGTGAGGGGAGAAGTGGGGGTATGGGCCGGTGGTGGAATGAGGAGGAGGTCGAGACTATATCCTACTCAACTCATCATGTCAGTGCTAAGATTAAAGGAAAAAGAGGGGGTGAAGACTGGAGACTGGTGGGAGTTCACGGGTGGTGGGAGACACACCTCAAATATAAAACTTGGGAGATGCTTAGGAGTTTGTGCAATAACAGCAGCCTGGCCACTGTCTTCATAGGTGATTTTAATGAAATCCGCAGTAACAAAGAGAAAAAAGGAGGGGAAGTCAGACATGAAAGATTTATTAACAACTTCAACAACTACATTAGCGAGTGTGAGCTGCTGGACATATCCTACAGAGGAAACTTGTATACTTGGTTTAAAGGAAAGAAACAAGACAATATTATAATGGAGAGATTAGATAGAGCCTTGGTTAACACCAAGTGGAGTAATCTTAATCCGGAGGCAAAACTTATACACTTGGTGAGGAAAAACTCTGACCATTTCCGCTTCTTCTCAAATGGGGTGAGGATACCACAAAAAGAAAGATAAGCCACTGTTTTCGTATGGAACAGATGTGGCTTACTGACCCGAATTTCAATAATATTATCAGGGACAACTGGAAGGGTGATGGGGGTAAGAACCTTGTAAAAAATTTCTATACGGTTGGGAAGAAGCTGGGTGAATGGGCAAAAGAGAAGTATGGGGATATAGACAAAAACCTTAGAATGGCGGAAAAGGAGCTGGATAGAAGACAACAAATGCTTATGACAAATGATAATATCAAGTGGTGCAAAGATCTTTGTGAAGAGATCAATGAGCTGCAAAAACTGAAAGAAACTTACTGGTACACCCGCGCAAAGATAAAAGAATTTAAAGATAGAGACCAAAACACTTCCTACTTCCACAACAAGGCCTCTCAAAGAAGAAGAAGAAACAAGATCAGTGGTTTAATGAATGAAGAGAATATATGGGTAACTAGAGAGGAAGACATTGCAAAAGTGGTTGTTGATTTTTATACTAAGTTGTTTGAAACACAAGGAGTTGTTGACACTGATAAGGCTCTGAGTGGGATAGATGTTGTTGTAACTGAGGAGATGAATGAGGAGCTCGAAAAAAACCCTGATGAACAGGAAATCAGAGAGGCCTTATTCAGTATACACCCGAACAAGGTGCCGGGACCTGATGGTTTCCATGCTAGCTTTCTCCAATCTCAATGGCCCACCATTGGTGAGGAGGTGGTGCTGTTTATCAAAGGATGGTGGAGGGGGGACATTAAGTTGAATGACATAAATCAAACAAATGTTGTGCTGATCCCCAAGGTCAAAGAACCAAAAAATATGAATGAGTTCAGACCTATTAGCTTGTGTAACACAGTGTATAAGGTCATATCAAAGCTGTTGGCCAGAAGAGTCAAAAAATTTATGAATAAGATTATATCCCCTCAACAAAGCGCTTTCATTGCCGGGAGGCTCATTACAGACAACGCGCTGGCGGCTTTTGAATTTTTCCATAATATGAAGAGAAGAACAAAGGGCAAGAAAGGTCATATGGCTATGAAATTGGACATGAGTAAGGCTTTTGATAGGCTGGAATGGGATTTTGTTAAGAAGGTGATGATGAAAATGGGGTTTGGGAAAAAATGGTGTGAGAAAATACATGAATGCATTAGCAGTGTAACAACGTCGTTAATTATAAACGGCTCAAAAAGAGGGTGCATAAAACCCCAAAAGGGGCTCCGGCAAGGAGACCCCATTTCCCCTTACTTGTTTAATTTTTATGCAGATGCTTTTTCAAAACTTCTAACAAAGACAAGCATTGAGGGACAAATCACTAGAGCAAGGGTGAGTAAGAATGGACCAAGGGTGACACACCTCTTCTTCGCGGATGACAACATATTATTTGCTAAAGCAAACCTCCAGGAGGCCACAAAAATAGCTGATTTAATGAGTTTCTATGAGAAGGCCTCCGGCCAGAAGATAAATCTTAGCAAGACGGAGCTATCCTTTAGCAAAAATGTTGGTGAAGAGATCAAGGAGCTTATAAGGAAAAAACTTGAGGTTCAGCAAGTTGAAGCCCACGAAAAATACCTGGGTTTACCAACGATTATTGGGAGATCCAAAAGGGTGGTTTTTGGAATTTTGAAGGATAGAATTCAAAAAAAGCTGAGCGGTTGGAAGGAGAAGCTACTTAGCCAAGCAGGTAAAGAAGTTCTAATAAAATATGTGATCCAGAGCATCCCAACCTACATGATGGGGGTCTTCAAAATACCGGATAATATAGTGGAGGACATAACCAGTATGATCTGTAATTTTTGGTGGGGAAATAAGGAGGGGAAGAGGAAGTTGCATGGGATTTCTTGGGAAAAACTTTGTGCTTCAAAAAGAGAGGGGGGTTTGGGTTTCCGTGATCTGAAGACCTTTAACCAAGATCTACTTGCTAAACAGGCATGGAGGTTGTATAGTGACCCAAACTCTCTGGCTGCAAAGATTCTAAAAGATAAATACTATAGAAGATCAAATCTCCTCTATGCTACCCGTGGTTTCGACCCTAGCTACTCTTGGCGTAGTATATGGGGGGCAAAAGCACTACTCACAGAAGGAATTAGAATGCATGTTCATTGCGGTTCTGATGTGGATATCTGGGAGGACAACTGGTTACCTGGTGAGATGGCCTCAGGGGTAATGATGAATGATTACACGGGTTACATTCCAAAAAAGTTTAAGGAGCTTATTGATGATAGCTGCAATTGGTGGAACTCAAACCTCATCTGTGATTTGCTCTCTGAGAAATCGGCCAAAGCTGTCCTAAGTTTACCGCTGGGCAAAAACTTTGATGTTCCTATATACTGGTACCCTGCTTACAATGGAAGGTTCTCAGTTAAAACCACATACTGGCTGGGATATAAGGGGCACAAAAAGGAGGATGAGACCACAAGCAACTCCCCTAATGATGTTAAGTGGAGTAGGGTATGGTTGGTGAACATACCTCCGAAGATCAAGCATTTCTTATGGCGAGGCTGCAGCAGACAACTCCCTACAAACCTAAATCTATTCAGGAGGCATGCTAGGGAAAATGAGATATGTGGGAGGTGTGGGGATGTGGTGGAAGACATGCTTCACGCGGTTATATTATGTCCTCATATTAAAGGAATCTGGGAAGAGGTTGAACCTATGAACCTTCTGTGCGGCCTTCCTTGCTCGAACTTTGACGAGATGGTTAACTGGTGCTTAACTCAGGAAAACAAGCAAATCATTCAGAGTGTGGCCTCCCTTTGCTTGGCTGCTTGGATACACAGGAACCAGATCACCTTTGGGGAAAGAGTGCAACAGCCGGCGGTCATAGCACAAGGTCTGAATAGCTGGGTGAAGAAATATAGTGAGTTGAATCAAAAGAACAGACGGATGACAACCCCCATCAGAGCTAGAAGGAACACGGTCTGGATACCACCTCCGCCTGATTGCTTAAAATTTAATTCTGACGCTGCCTACCTTCCTGATGGTAAACTGAGTCTGGGTGTGGTGTTTCGTGACCATACAGGAGCTTTTAAAGCAATGTCTTCTAAAACTTTCAAGAGCAATTGCTGTGTTAGCATTGCTGAAACGATGGGTGTCCAGCTCAGTTTAAGACTGGCCAGAAGATTGGGATGCAACCAGGCTATTTTTGAAGCGGATGCAAAACAAGTGATAGATTTTATTATATCTAAGGATAAAGTTTTAGGTCCTGCTATGATGCTCTACCGGGAGATAGACAAAGATATTGAAGATAACCCAAACTTTACCTTACAGCATACGCTTAGGGAAGGGAATGAGCAGGCTCACAATCTTGCTAAAATGGGTTTAGGGGGAGTCTGTGAAACCGTCTGGTTTTGTAATTTCCCTCTCAACCCAGGTGATGTAAACCAACCTTTACATTTTAATATATGAGTTGGCTTGATATCAAAAAAAAAAGTTCAACCACCCCTTACAAAGGCTTATTCTAATAAATTGAAACTAAAAAAATCTTTAAGGTCTTACGGTTATGGATCGAACATTGGGGCATGTTTAAGATATACATAGATCATGCCTCCAACTAGATGATTATATCCTCCTAGGGTTGAGTTTTCGGCCCTTTGGTCTCTAAGCTAACAACCGAAAGGTTCACATAAGAATATGATAAGTCATAGAGTACAAAACTCAACAACCATATGGAGTAAAATAGGGTAAACCTATATTACAAACAACATCTTCCTGGTCATCACTCCAACTCAAAACTAGGGTTTGAGATTTCTATTCAAATAAATTTTAGGTTGTTTCTACCAATTTCATAGATCTCTTCATTGTGTCTCGATTCAAGAAAACATCAATAAAATTCACAAAATTTTCTATGTACATATAGTAGTATAGTGGAAAATAATTTTTGAAGGTAAGAAAACATGCAATGTAAAACAAATATGGTAGCAAAATCAGAGCGAGAACCCAGTCACAAGTTCCCACATTAAGATCTCCCTATCAACCAATTTAACATCCCCATTACCTAAATGCACCCTAATGTCAAATTTCATAATATCCAAAGCTATATGACACAACTAACCTAGATTTTAGGGTGTGAGATTATGGGTCACATCACATTAGTGCTAACAACCTAAGATAGTCATACATACATCATCCTATTTGATATCTTTCATTCATCATATCATGAACAACTTGGGTAAAATCTAGGGTAACCACCCATATAGGGTTTTTAGATATATTAAGGGTTCTACCTAGTGGATATAAAATTGAATAGTTAGAATCTGGCCGCCAAGGCTCTGATACTGTCTTGTAAGGAGTGGGACCCAAGAGGGGATCCACTCCTTACTCGATTTAAGGAATAAAACCTATCTAATCCAATCACACTAAAACCTATGACGAACTAGGTTTTTTCATTTCTCAAATGAATGGTATATAGGAATTGTAGCAAAATAAAATACCATGACAATTTTCAATCTACAATATTACATAATAATCTCCCACTTGGGATTTACATGAAAGAAATAACTTCTTCACTAAGTAGAGGGATGTCCAAGCTATTTCAAGTCTATCTCCCAAGAGTCATATACACTGATCCAAGTCCAAGTCATTATGTTAAATCCTACATGTTCTTCACCTAAGGGGTTGGAATCATACCCCAGAAAAGAAGAAGTGGAAATTGTCAGCAGAAAATCTCAGTAGTTCATATGAATATGGATTGATCAATATTAGGGAAAAAGGACAACAAGTATAACTTTATAAAGGTTTCTAAAAAGAGGGAAGTAGAAAATCCAAGTGGATATCAAATAGAATTAAATAGAGATAATGAATAATTGATTTCTTTCCTTATATAATGTCACATAAATAATTCATAGAACATAAGTAGTGCATGTAAACAACAGCTGACTAAGATTTTTTAAAGTAGGGTTGGGGCACCATATGATCTCATCCAAAAAGTGGGTGGAAAAGCACATCCTGGGTAGAACAAGTGTGTCCTATCTTTATTGAGCGGAATCACATTTTGGGTGGGAAAAATGCACCCCTACGTATGGTTGTAATCATGTACAACTACTATAAATAAAATTAGTATAAGCCATACACAAATTTAGAAGCAAGAAGTAAGTTCAATCAAACTCAAATGAACAGATGAGAACATCCAACTGATATCAAATGGAATCACATGATCCATAAATAATTATCCAATAAGTCTCCACAATTAAGATACATTTTAAGCCATAAAAGGCCATGCACTTCAAAATCAGATTCCATTTCACAAATTGAGTCAATATTGTTCCAAATATACAAATATAGGTAAAACTTGATATAGGATGAACAAAATACAACACAAGAGTCCAACATGCATATCCAACTATTTATAAAGATTAAAAGATCAATTCTAGAATATTATTTCTCATAAGAGTCAACATATTAGAAGAGAAGAAAAGTTGTGTAGGGTATATGTATCAAAAGACCAAGCGGGAGAAAGCATGTGTGATTGTTCAATATGATCAACTAGGGATGCAACATACCTCATATCAAGTCTAGATATGTCCAAAGCTATACCTAGTCCCAGATCAAGGTCACAAGACACCTATTAAACACATAAAATAAGGGTTAAGTTCACATAAACCCTAAAAATCATATTTTCAATAGAAATTAATAGTTACAAAAACCACACTATATTATAGGTTATATTTTTGTGGGTCTGTAACACATTTTACCTTATTTTTTGACTTACAGTTTATTATATATGATTTATAAATCCCAAATAATTAGAAAATATCTAAAAATGACATATTTATTATATTGAATTAAGATGGAAAAAACTATCCCACTGTGTATAGAAAAATCCCATGATTCTAATACCTACTTATTTCAATTTTCTTATCTATCAATATTTAGATATGAATATTCTAAGATTCAATTGTGTAATTTTTAGCCACAAGTGAGATCGATGAGAAGTTCTAGTGACTCTCTTCGAGGGGGGGATGACAATCGAGGCGACAAAATTGGAGGATGACCCCCCAGGTGGAAATGGTGTGGGGCTCATTGGTGGAAGGCCTTGTCGTACTAGTGGATCTATCTCAGTGGCATAGGATGCAAGAGGTTGTGTGGAGATATTAAAGGATAAAATAGGAAATAGTTTGATCTTCATGTAGAAAACCGTGGAAGGAATAAATGTTTTATCTGAAGACCACTGTTGATCGGAACCTAGCTAGGTGGAGTAGAACTAATGTTGGTTACATCGTCGGGATGAAGCCACATTGGCCGACCTTGGCCCAGCATATGGCTCAGAATTGGCATGTTAAAGGTTCTATAGAGATGAAATCTAGAGATTGAGGGTGGTCCTTGATTTGTTGCTGGTAAGCCTTTGATAATCAAGAAATGAGAAAGAGGTGAGCTGATGGAAAAGCTGAAGCTGACAGATATTCCTTTATGGCTTAAGATCCACAATTTCCTACCTGAGTTATGGGTAGTAGAGATGTTCAACAGGTTTGATTCAGTCCTTGGCAAGCCTTTGAATCCAAATAGACTCACATCAAAGTTTTATTGTATGGAATATGTGAGACTGCAAGTTCTAATTCCATTTGATTTTAGTTTTATGAAAGAACTTCAAATCCAAAGTGATGATGGCCAGATTGATACTATCACCTTCGAGTATGAATGGGAGTCATATAGATGTATGGCTTGTGCCAATTTTATTCATGAACCAACTCTATGTGGAACTCAACTTCCTACTTATAAGAAATTCAATGCTCCTAAGAAGAATTGGATCCCAAAAAGTAATGCACATGTTATCCCTCTGACTGATACTGAATCTCACCAAATGAGGGGGAAGTTTTTAGTGACATTGTTGAAGTTATTTATCAAATTCCCATTGAGGAAAACTTAACTATCCAATCCTCTGTAGTTTCGAATGGTGCATATGCTTTCGTTATCCCCACTTCTTCTCCAATTTGGGAGGTACATGGAAGGAATAATAGGTCCCCACCAAATATTCAGCCAAAGAGTGTTAACTCTGTCAGAAATGTCCAAATATCTTTAAACAAATTCTTGCCCTTGGAAAATTGATTTGAAGATGGTTCTCAGGCATAGGGAGATGGGAGTGTGTCTATCCCCCCAAATGGATAAACCATTCTCCATTATTGCATGGAATGTGAGAGGTATTCAGAACAAGATACCTCAAATAAAAGAAGAAATGTCTAAGAATAAAAGGGATGTATACATTTTCCTAGAGTCTACAACAAAAAAGTGTGATAGTGATTATGTCATAAAATATTTGGGGGCAAGGAGTTAGATTTATATTTAATGATAACTTTTATACCTACACCTATATTATTATTCACGGGTTCAGTCCTTCCATCTCTATTGCAAATATTTTTGACAATGATCAACTCATTCATAGTGAGGTCCAATTTCTTAATAATATCTTCAATATATCTACTATCTATGGTGCTAATTGTGACAATGATAAAACTATTATGTGGGATTATTTGTGTTCTATCCATTGTGATAGTGCTTGGTGTCTTTTAAGTGATATCAATGTCGTTTGTTTCAGGAATGAGAAAGTTAGGAAACACGTCCCCTTGAGTAAGAGCATGTATGACTTCAACGATTGTCTTAGTAACACAAACCACTTGTAGGTCAATACCAAAGGACCCTTCTTCACTTGGGATAGTAGAAGTAAGAAGGGTGATAGTACCTTCTCAAAAATTGATAGAATCCTCAGTAACATTAAGCTTCTTCAATCTTTCTTTGATGCATGGGGGGGGGGTAGTTTGAACTACTATGAGTGATGATTGAATGTTGTCCTTACATATTAAGACTCTTAAGAAGAGAATGCATTGTTCAAATTCATTAACTACTGGTTCACTCAAAAATATTGTCACAAGACTATTAACCAAACTTGGACTAGTGATGCTACTGTGGGCGCTCCTATGTAAATGGTTTATATGAAGCCTTATGCTATTAAAGTTGCTCTAATAAAATGGAATAGAGCTTCTAGTGGAAATTCTGTCTCTAAAGACAAAGAATTGGAAGCTGAAATTCTTAATATACAAATTTGATTTGATCTATGAACATATGAAAAATATCTTCTCAAACTTATTTTTGATACTAGGGAAATTGTTGAGATGGCTCTTTGTGATGGGGAAGTGTTTTTGATACAGAATCTTTTTGGTACGTATGCCTAGAGAGACAATAATGTCATGATTGTAATGTGGCATGATGTAATTGATCTGGTAATAATAAAAGGAAATTCCATTTCTTCCTTTTTGTTCAGTTATGAGATAATGATATAACATAGCAAATGTCTAAAGAATGATGTTACTTGATGACATACATCTTCAATTTTATGACATGGAAAATAAGATCATATGTATGATAAGAGTACATACATTCTTTTTATGTCCCTATTCAGATGTTATTGTGGAAAAAAAGACAACGATAATACATAAGACTAGAATGTGTGTTGACTAATGACAGAGTCTCATTTGTCATGATATGGGATATCAAGTAAAGCACATAAGTACTTGTTAGAGAACAGTGGTATTAGATAGACCCACTATGAGAATGATTCATGGAATCACTCAAAGGTAGTCAAAATCAACTCTCAAAGTGATAGTGGTGGTCGTGGTTCTTAGACCTAAAGTCACGACACTCATCACATGTTGTTCAATGAACTTTCATACCATCCAACATGATCTTGAATAAGGGTTGACATAAAGATGGTTCTTGGGTACATCATGACACATGGTGATTGATTGTGAGTGATGTAGATGGGATTTCTCCCTCCTATTGGAGTTGATATCCTATCCACTTTATAAGCGAGTTTGAGAAATGAACGACCATGCTCATGTGGGTCAATATGTGATATTGAGCTCACATGTATCTCAATAGTCTGCTCTAGTTCAACAACATGGATTGAATATTGAGTGGAGGATGATTCCATGCCTCAAGTTCAATATGGATATCAGATACAAAGGAACTATACAATCATTGTAACACCGGTCATAGATTCTAGGTTGAATTTGTTCTCCAACTTTCTAATTACTTAGGTAGCAATAATGTGTTGCTAGATATTGCTCATTGCTTGTGATGTCATAATTTGGTTATGGACATTCATTGCCAATGTAGTTTGGGACCTATAGGGTCACACACATGATGCACCTGGAATAGGAGTTTACTCATGAAGATTGGATGTTTGGGGATGTGAGTCGACCGACTCAACTATTTTTTTTTTGGGAAAAATATGACAACTAATTACAGAAAATTATGGAAGGCCTCAAGGTCCTTGGTGTATTGTGAAAATAAAAAATCGGGACAGGAGTCCCAGGAGTCTTCCAGTTCTGGTTGCTTGAGATGTCGCTTTGCAAGTTGGTCCGCTAGTTTATTCTGGTCCCGCTTCTTGAAGCAAATATCTCTTGAGCCCTGAAGAATAAGATGTTTGATGGAGTGGACTAGGAGCATGTATTTGGGGGGCGTGGGGCGTAAATCTTTTATCCACTGAACTGCGTTGCTTGAATCAGTAAGGATGTGAAGGCTCATGATCTGATCTTTGCACGCGAGGCGGAGTCCTTCCAGAATGGCCCGGAGTTCTCCGTCCATTGGGTCTACACCTGGAAGCTTAAGTGCCGCCCCTTTGATCCATCTACCCGCTTTGTCCCGCATAATGATGCTTAGGGCCTTGACGTCCTTGCCAGTGTCTATTGATGTGTCCACAGATATGATAACAGGATCAGCCAAAGGGGTAACCAAGGGAGCTGTCATGGGCCGCTGTGGTGGAGGACTGCACGAAGATTTCCTGAAGGCGACGAGAGTAGTAGCGAGGCAAGACTTGCAATTTGCAACCAGCACCTCCGGCGGCATCCTTCTACCTTCGAAGATGGTGGAATTCCTATCCTTCCAAAGCCACCAACATGTAATCACAAAAAGAAGCTTCCATTCATTGAGCTGATTAGGAACCTGGAGGTTGAGCTCCACCCAGGCCTCGATTGTCTCTGGTAGAAAGAAGCGGGTCATCTCCGTAGGACGCAGGCGTGACCATACCTCTGAAGCAGAAGGGCAGTCACGAAGAGCATGGAGACCTGATTCCTCCGCGTTATGGCATCTAGTGCAGAGCGAATTGTCGACCATGTTGCGTTTGAAGCGAAGGTGGTTTGTAGGTAGCCTATCCTGGAAAATAAGCCACATCGTCGTCTTCATGCGCTGTTGAATGGGGAGGTTCCAGATTGCCGAGAACTTACTAGAATGGACATTATGTTGCTGCTGGGAGAGGAGAGTGTAAGCAGAACTAGAAGAGTATTCACCATCAACCGAGTGGAGCCAAACCCTGCGGTCAGCTCCGAGTTCAAGGGAAGGAGTGGGCATGCTGGTAATGTCCCTGACCGTGGATGGGGTGAACCAGGAGCGCAAGAAATCGATGTCCCAGTCTCCATTGTCAAGGACCAGGCTGGACACCATTAGGTCAGAGACGTCTTGAGGAATAGTGAGACCAGCTCGTAGGGATGGGGTGCGGCCTTCACCCACCCATTTCTCAACCCAAACATTTTTCTGCGCACCTGAGAGGGGTGTGAATCTAGAATTGGATATCAGGAAAGGAATAGCTGCCTTGATGCTGCGCCAAACGTGCGACCCCGAGGCATTGCTTTGTGAGGACCTAGAATATTTAGCAGAGACCAGTTGTACCCAAGGTACGTTCCTGTTGATCAGGAAATCCCAACATAGCTTCATGGTAAGGGCTGTGTTGAATAGCTTGGTGCGTTTAACTCCCAGACCCCCAAGGGGAAGAGGCTTGGTGATTTGATTCCATGACACCAGGTGCAATCTGTTAGAGACGGCGGAGCCGGACCAGATAAAATTCCTCACAAGCTGATCTATCCTGTCGATAGTGGATGCGGGAAGCTGAACCATCTGCATGGTGTAACAAGTCTGCGAGAGAAGGACAGAGTTGGCCAAGGTAACTCTGCCCGCAAGAGAGAGAAATCTGTTTTGCCAGTTGGAGATTTGGTTGTGGATCCTGTTGACCAAGTATTGGAAATGAGCCTTTCCCTTCCTGCGGTGTATGATCGGGATGCCAAGATGTCGCCCCAGGTTCTCAGTTTCAGGAATTTTCAAGGTTCGACGAACCTGGCGGCTAGGGTTGCGGGTAGGGCGACCAGCGGCGATCTTGAAGACGAAGGAGACGGGGACCCTCCCCAGCGCAGGAACTCTATTCCTCTCGGCTCTTCGGGGCTGAATCTAACCTTTGCACGAAGTGGGCCGGATAACCCGCCCCCATCGCAGTCGCAATCTCGCATGGATGTAGATACGTCTGTTCTTTCCAATCCCTTTCCGCCGTTGAGCGTCTCACAACAAGAATCCCCGGTGCACATGCAGACGACCGGATTATCCTACAAGGACACGCTGGGCAAGGGTCCTCCAAACAACCCGCACAACTTTATAAAGATCATCCTTAATCGATTCATTATTTGGGGAAGTTACTTAGAGAATGTAGCCTAACCTATAAAATAATCATCCTTAATATTAATGGTGCAAATATTTTGAAGGATTTTTGTCCCATCTCCATATGCAATGTGATATATAAGATAATTACAAATATTTGAGCTAACAGATAGAGAAATTTTCTTCCTAATCTGATTGACAAAAACCAGGCTGCCTTTATAAAAGGAAGAACCATAGGTGATGTCATTCTTTATGAGAATGATTTTTTGAGCTCATTTCCTAATCTGCACGGGCCTAGCAAGATGTGTGTAAAAGCAGACTTATCTAAGGAATATGATGTATTAAGAAGAGATTACATTATTTTCAGGTTACAAAATATAGGATTCCCTAATTGTTGGTCCCAGTGGTTGGAGGTGTGTTTTAGCTCAGCTTGTTTCTAGGTCCTAATAAATGGAACTCCTGCTAAATATTTTGAAGCCTCTAATGGTGTGAGGAAAGGTGACCCTTTGTTACCATATCTTTTTTTGATAGTTATTTGAGAACCCGTTACACTAAATGAGATTACTCAAAACATAAAACACAATCAATCACTAATTAATCACATACCCAAAAATATGAGTAAATTAAAATCGATTTCAACATCAACACCCGCTCAGAAACATTTGCATAAGAGCCCAACATCTTTCTTATATCCATACTATGCCAAGAATTTGATACAAATTATTCTATCATCTTAGCCATTACGTATATACACAGGAGAACAATATTCATATATGCCACACAAACAAGTATTAATATGCTTACAAAAGTCTGATTCATTTGAAACACCATATACAAACATTTTCTCACCCGGACCTGAGAGTACAAGGATGACTCTAGGACACACTAGACATCTAATCAACTTTATCAAAGATTCATTACTATAGCTCCTCTTTTCTGCCACATGTTTGTTTTTGTCACTTCCGATTACCTAAAAAATGTGGCGAACCACAAGGGTGAGACCCATGTCCCAGTAAGAGATATAACATCCAACAATGTTTATTGATTACAACATTTTTAAACATTAAATAGTTAAGTAGTTTAATCAAATATAACAAATAAGATCAGCAATATTGATGATTAACAAAATACATAAAGGAGTAGATAATAACTATCATCATTAGGCAGACTATCATCCTTCATCTTGTTGACAATATAAGCAATTTAGTAGCATATGCAGTTCTAGCATCATGAGCAAGTCTAATAACATAGCATAGCTAACAACATGAGCATGTCTGATTGTTTGAACATATCAACATCATAAGAAGAGCTAACAACATAAGCACAACTACCTGGATAAGCATAATTAGCAGTATATGCATCTCTAGTTACAAAGGCATGGCTAGCATGATAAACATAACTAACAACATGAGATAGCTAGCATCATGATTACAATCAGCAGTAGCAGTATAGTTATCAACATAAGCATAGCTACTGTATGTATGCATCTATAATCTTAAGCATGTCCACAACATAAGTATATCTACTATATCTTAATTGCACTAAGCATCATCTTTATGTAAAGATAACAAACAAGGGTTATCATCCAATGTGAAACATTGTGTATAACCCTAAACAAATATGCTACACATCTATCTTACATCTTTTATCATGCCCTAAGGAAATTGAGGATACCACTCAAAATCCAACTGACCACTGCTAAGTCAAAATTAGTGCCATACAAGATCTAGGAAGAGCCTGACTCCGAAGATCTTCTCCGGCCCTGGTCAGTACGAGTCTGCCACAACGACACATAAGGTCAAGCTACTAACATCCTAGTCTGTCCTTGGTACAAGTCATGACACTAGTGAAAGGAGGTGGGTATGCATACCCTACCATCTAAGGTACAACCACAGTTGTCCTCCAATATCATCACATATATAATCACCGAGACACGACCACAGCCGTTCTCAATCACATCATATGTATGAGGCATGACCATAGCCAACCTCCAAAATCTGCATTGTGGATGATAAGGATATATCCTCAACTTGCCACCCCCACATACTCAACAATATGCGCTCTGAGTTTCCCTTAGGAATACTCGTTTCACCATCTGGAAAATTCTGATACTCAGATGGATCTATGGTACAAGGCGCTACATGATTAGAGTTTCACTTGATTAGTTATGCCAATTGGGTGAATTAAGGCTGCATCAAACAAGTGGACAAACGAATCCTAATTCACTTCTAGCAAGCATATGAATATCACAACTTTGAAAAGATATAAAATGTGCGAAACATAATTTCTCATCTCATCATCACATGGTACTATTCACTTTCCATTCATGAGACCACACTAGTCATCATACTATCACAAGATAATAATCTTTTTCACAATATCATAGGGTATCAACCCTTATAAACATAAGAGGATTACACCTCATTCAGGGCTCAACCATGCCCAAAGGTCATTAAGACCATCATACTATCACATGATATAAATACTTTTCACAATATCATAGAGTATTAACCCTTATCAACACAAGAGGATTACACCTCATTCAGGGCTCAACCATGCCCAAAGGTCATTAAGACCATCATATTATTCACTGCAAGATCATCATTATCTTTGCATGCCTTATAACAAGGCTCAACAACATCACTTATATATAATACACCAGATCAGCACAATATTGCATTAATGAACTAGGTTATATTCATAAACAATCATAGCAGGGTTATATTAACATTAAGAACATTCCTTTATTACATCAACATGCAATGAATCTAGATATGATTAACTCTCATCATATTCATAATGTACATGTTTAGCATAAGAAAGTATCAACCATGTGTCTATGATAACCACCAATTAACATATCAAGGTTATGATCATGTTAAGGAGGTTATTCCACCATCATTCCATCATATAATAATGTTAAACATCAATACTCATATTTATCTATTTGCATTAGAGTTAGGTTCAACATGATAAATTTTATCAATGTTACTAAATAGCACTCATACCTGAACCCTAACTCACAACATCCCCATTGGATCATGGATGCATAAGGTGAAGCATCACCATCACATTACATACTATTCTCAAGTATGAACCCACACATAAATCAAGGTATAATGATTGGGTTATAGCATACTAGGGTTTCAACAATAGTAACAGAGTACTTCATGATTGCATTAGTCATTCAAGGACTATTCATACCCAATTACCATCATTTAGTTATATTAAAGCTAGGTATAATAAGCTATACCTCATTAGGGTTACATATCAACACAATATGGTTATCATCCCTTCTATTCATATGAGTTAATAGGTAAGACTACCTTATTAAGGGTAACCCTCCATTTGTTCCATCATCATTCAACCCGTATCACCATACCACAATGTCACCCAGAACCATTGGATGTTTAAAAGGTAAGACCTTTGGTTGTTTAAATAAGTAAACACCTTAGATAAACCACCTATGAAGTCCTTGATTTGTTCTCTAGAAAGAGTCACCATCTAACCCTATACATCCCTTTATTAACAACACAAAAAGTTCCATTGAGAGTAGGGTAAAACCCACAATCGACTGTTCAGTTAAAACAAGCCATCCATTGTCAACAAGTAAGCTCCTTAAGTTGATCATATAAAGGAAGCCATCTAAATCCCATTATTAGTACCAACATATTATATTATCCATCATTCCACTTTATTGCAGGAATAAACATTAGATCTTGACCATTGGGTCAAGTTCATATATTAAAACCATCAATTACAGTATAGGTTCGACCATTGCATCAAGTGACACAAGAAACCATTGGTCTAAGGCTTAATTGATGATCAAACTATATGATTAACTCACCATAGATTGTAGATACCTGATCCATCATCATTAGTGATCATTAAATCACTATAGGTTGTTAGATCAACACTATATTCATTAATCAACATCAAATATTAAGTTGATGTCATCATTGATTGATAACATCAGTAGGGTACTTAATGGTTGATCATTATAATTCTAATTGATCCAAAGCCTGACCTAAGGGGGTGACCATAGGTTTTCACCATCATTTGACACCCTTGATAATGACCATGAGTTGTTATGAAGACAACACCATAGGGTTGTTGCAATGGTACCATCATCGGGTCATGGTTTATAGAAGAAATCAGCTTTAAACCCTAAAATTGACCATTGTTTGATAGGTTCTTAGCACCATAGGTTGTCAAAACAACCTGATACAAGTCATATAATACCTTAGGAATAATGTACAAATGATCACTGGTTCATATATAACTGAAATCAGAACAAGAAACATTATAAAAATTGAAATCCTAGTCAAGCATAGCTTTTTAGTGCACAGATCATCATTTTCAAGCAAGAACATGATCTAGAAAGCTTATGGTAAGCAATAAACGTGGATCAATTTATAAAACATGCCTCTAATGTGAAGATGAAACCCCACAAAGAAGAAATCTCGAGCAGTTAGGGTAGAAAATCCAAGAATAAGCTATGAATTCGTCCATCTAGCACCTTTCTTCATCAAATGAGCAAACCCTAAACATAAGGAGCAAGAAAGGTAGGGTTTTAGGGATTTAGAGCAAATTCTACCATGGAACAGCAAGGTTCCGACCTGGAGGAAGGTATAAGGAAGGAGAAGAGCAAGAAAAACGAAGAAGGAAGGAAGAAAACAACTTGCCTTGGTCAAATTCCCTAGAAGATGACCTTGGAAATCTTAGGTAGGGCTAGATGGAGCCCTAGGAGACCTTCTTCTCCAAAAAGGGGTTGTCTTCTACCTTAGAGAAGTTGGTTCCGCATAAAAATAGAGTGAATTCGTTGCTCCAGGTTAGAGGAAAGAGAAATCAAGCATAGTTTTGTATTTGGGCAAGGAAGAGGCAAATATAGCCCATGGATAAGGATAGAAGCAAGAATGAGGTGTAAAAGTAGCTTCCCCATGTGTTTATGGCCTTAAACTATTGAGAATATACAAGCATACACACAAGCAGCTCCCCCACTGTCCCTATTAACCTGCTTAGATTTCCTTTGTCGAAATTCCCAGCCAATCACATAATTCATTAGTTGATGACTACTAAAAGTAGCTCATCCGTGAAGGGGTAAACCCTAAAATACCCTTGATGAAAACACCTTCAAACCATGGCTCAAAAATCTAAACAATGATAATATAAAATCTAAGGAACATAATGTATGTGACAAATTGCAAATAAACCCCTCAATTGGGTAAATTGTAGAAAAGTCCAAAATGTACAGAAAATTGCATAACTTGGTCAAACAGTGTCCAAAGGTTATATTAGGGTTCTAAGCATTACATTATGGTAATTAATCTCATTCAACTCATTAAGCAATTTTAGGGGCCTTACAACTATAAACCCCTAACAGGGATTTTGCCCCCGAAATCCAAGGTAAACAAACATGGGTACTTCCTTTGCACCTCATCCTATTACCTTCACATGGTTACTTGCATATCATGGTGATTTCATATCATTCATACATATATCCTCTTGGGTTAGCACAAAAATCCCCACCTAAGAAGACATTCTCATTATTGAATGTAGAAACTTGTTGTGTCATCTATACAACTCTAGTAGTAATGTTCAAATTTAAATTCTATATATCATCCTAAAATTATATCTATTGTATCAACACATTACACAAATTTCATACTTGCTATATTTTTACCAATCATGGCATGTATCCCACACCATTCCTTGAAGCATAAAAAAGGCAATGTATCCATCCTTTTTTTTATATATATATGACACTAGAACTCTTGTCAGTTCTTTTTTTCAGCATCAAAAGAAATGTTGAAGCTGGCAGTTGTCATTCCATACAAGGAAACATAATTCCTAGTCAACCTTGTTGGGGGTGAAACAACAACACTATCTTCACCTTACTAGGATTTACACAACCTACTTATAATACATATCATGATCCCATAAAGAAATTTAATCAACCCCATCTCACTCTTGTTCAACTTGTTCTCATAGCTATTGCTGCTTCGGAAACCCTAAGGTTT
Source organism: Alisma plantago-aquatica (assembly GCA_963693085.1). Taxonomy (NCBI): domain Eukaryota; kingdom Viridiplantae; phylum Streptophyta; class Magnoliopsida; order Alismatales; family Alismataceae; genus Alisma; species Alisma plantago-aquatica. Next base: position 961,316,834 of record OY856412.1, read on the forward strand.
TTGAAGAAATATTGATCATATTTTTGACCATATTTTAAATACTTTGACATGTCATCATTCAAAGCTTGCTACAACTTGTAAGACATTACTTGAACATTATGTTCCTCCTGTTCATAAATTCTATTGCTACATTGGTTAGTCTAAAGGACATAACTCTAAACTCATCATGGTCATGTGAATTATGTCATCCAATCTAACTCTTATGCATTGATATTTAATCATAGGTTTATCTTAAAGGAACACAATATCACATATCTATTAATCAACAAGCCATCTATCCTTGATAGTGGTCTTATCCAGCTATCACTGAACCATACACAACATTATATAATCACTTTTGTTTTTCCTTCCAAACAACATTTAGAGGGTCATCATCAACTCTATCTCCCTATCTCTCTACAGAAGAGGAATGCTTGGAATGTCCATTTAATAAACATCTCCAACCTTCACATATTTATCCCATTATTAATACATCTTGGATACTAGGATTCATTACCTTGGTATCCACTTCATGTGCTATAAGCAACTCACATCCTTATATCATCTACTTTTACCAACATAACAAATATCAAGACATATAAGATGAGTCTTCCTAATTATTGGAAGGCTCAAAAGAAAAATCATTACAAACTTTATGATCTTGGAAGCATAGTCCAAACAACCTTATGCTATAATAAGCTATCCACCCTCATGTTTACAATGAATCCACACATACCAAGTGGCAATGATCCACTTGTAAGTTTTCCCCTAGAAAGGAAAGACACAAAGGGAAACACACTTTCCACATCATAGCAACATCGTTCAATGATCACTAGCAAAAAGGTAACCATTTCTATTTTCATTATGCAGGTTACAACTTCTTATGTATCATTTTACCTTTTTCATTTCAAGTTCCTTGCCATTAGCATAGGAATCATCATGATTAATGTATCTCATTACTCCTTCCTTTATGACTATTTATTCCACTTGGGTATGTTCTCTTATTTTATTATGTTTTTCAACCACTTATCAACAGGTAAATCATCATATTCCACATTTTCTTCATTAAACATGGTTCATCTGTCTTAATTTCTTTCAAACGCCATGCTTATTTTACATTAACACTTTCTTACACACATAGGTTGGTCTGAGATTAACTCAGGTTCCACCTTATTCCTTTGTCATTGTTCTCATTTATCTTCTCATTATATACTTATCATTGGAGTTCTCTCCATCTTATGTGGATTTCATACCTTGAATCACTTTATAAGCATAGACTTATCAGTCTTTTACTTTATTTTCTTCTTGAATCACATCTTCAAGAACTCCTCTTTTCCTTATTTGTATTCAGATTTAGATTTCATGGTGTTTTATCTTTCTCTTATAGTTACCAAACATTCAAGTTTTGATACATTATGATGTAATTCCCATCTTCTTTAAGATAGGATTGAGATATTCACACCATGATTTGTTATTCATTATGCTCTTTAGATTGTCTCAAAATGACTACTTGATCAGAGTAATCAGTAATATAACAATCTAAGAGTTCCATACTTACCTTTCTTCAATAATTGAATGTCTGTCATGGGCATCCAAGTACTGAGATTAGGCAGTATGCACCATGTTTTTGTGTCACGTTCCTAACTTAGACATCATCCTAGTCTTAAGTCCTAGTGTCCCTATAGGCTCAGTGAACCTAAAGCTCTGATACCAACCTGTGAGAACTCGTTACACTAAACTAGATTACTCAAAACATAAAACACAATCAATCACTAATTAATCACATACCCAAAAATATGGGTAAATTAAAACTGATTTCAACGTCAACACCCGCTCAGAAACATTTGCATAAGAGCCCAACATCTTTCTTATATCCATACTATGCCAAGAATTTGATACAAATTGTTCTATCATCTTAGCCACCACATATATGCACAGGAGAACAATATTCATATATGCCACACAAACAAGTATTAATATGCTAACAAAAGTCTGATTCATTTGAAACACCATACACAAACTTTTTCTTGCCCGGACCTGAGAGTACAAGGATGAATCTAGGACACACTAGACATCTAATCAACTTTATCAAAGATTCATTACTATAGCTCCTCTTTGCTTCCACATGTTTGTTTTTGTCACTTCCGATTACCTAAAAAATGTGGCGAACCACAAGGGTGAGACCCATGTCCCAGTAAGAGATATAACATCCAACAATGTTTATTGATTACAACATTTTTAAGCATTAAACAGTTAAGTAGTTTAATTAGATATAACAAATAAGATCAGAAATATTGATGATTAACAAAATACATAAAGGAGTAGATAATAACTATCATTATTAGCCAGACTATCATCCTTCATCATGTTGACAATATAAGCAATTCAGTAGCATATGCAGTTCTAGCATCATGAGCAAGTCTAATAACATAGAATAGATAACAACATGAGCATGTCTGATTGGTTGAACATATCAAAATCATAAGAAGAGATAACAATATAAGCACAACTACCTGGATAAGCATAATTAGCAGTATATGCATCTCTAGTTACAACGGCATGGCTAGCATGCTAAACATAACTATCAACACGATATAGCTAGCATCATGATTATAATCAGTAGTAGAAGTATAGTTATCAACATAAGCATGTCTACGGTATGTATGCATCTACAATCTTAAGCATATCCACAACATAAGTATATCTACTATCTCTTAATTGCACTAAGCATCATCTTTATGTAAAGATAACAAACAAGGGTTATCATCCAATGTGAAATGTTGTGTATAACCCTAAACAAATATGCTACACGGCTATCTTACATCTTTTATTATGCCCTGAGGAAATTGAGGATACCACTCAAAATCCAACTGACCATTGCTAAGTCGAAATCAGTGCCATACAAGATCTAGGAAGAGCCAGACTCCTAAGATCTTCTCCGCCCCCGGTCAGTATGGGTCCGCCACAGCGACACATAAGGTCAAGTTGCTAACAGCCTAGTTCGTCCTTGGTACAGGTCACGACACTAGTGAAAGGAGGTGGGTACGCATACCCTACCATCCGAGGTACGACTTCAGTTTTCCTCCAATATCATCACATATATAATCACCGAGACACGGCCACAGTCATTCTCAACCACATCATATGTATGAAGCATGACCATAGCCAACCTCCACAATCTGCATTGTGGATGACAAGTATATATCCTCAACTTGCCACCCCCACATACTCAACAATATGCACTCTGAGTTTCCCTTAGGAATACTCTATCACCACCGAATTGACCCGATTGACCCGAAATTCAGAATTATATTTTGAAATAAAATTTTAAATACTATACTTTAAGACACCCTATGGCCCATTAATTTACTAATCCATCAATCATGAAGTTTATTTTGGCAATTCTACATGGTTTTGTATTGATTTGTATGATTTATTATACTAATTATATTAGGAATTTGTGTTTAAATGTCTTGAACAAACTACAATAGGCTTTATATGTGTTTCTCAATCACATTGTAAGTTTATCACAATGAAATTTTTTAATTACACTTGGGAATTATCAACGACTAGAAAAATCATAGCATTTTTTAAAATTATTGTCTTGGTGTTGGATTTATGGATCAGACCCGATAGACCCAAATTTTATTTGTGGGTCGGGTTAGGGTCAAGGGTTTTGACCCGAAAATCCATCTTTTGCAAGTTTAGGGTTTAGCCAAAAAGTGTTGACCTGAAATGACCCGAAATAAAACTCGTTCAACCCGAACCCGACTGCCACCCCTAATATATATATATATATATATATATATATATATATATATATATATATATATATATAATTGTAATAAGGACTCTATAACTTTTTGAGATTTAGATGAATAGAAAAGTGAACAAAATATATGATTCTTAATCCCTAAAGAAAAACTATTTAAATTAATTAAAGAGTTGATATAAAAGTTGTGAAATAAATGTTTAGGACTCTTAATGCATTGATGGAAAAATAGAGTTATACTTTCCCTTTCTTAGTTTCCTTTAGAGGTTGGTTTTCACATATTGAACGCAATTAATATAAATTAGATAAGTAAGTTGTAAGTGTATAGAGAAAATTTGAAATTCATAGACTTAAGGACAACTGGAGAGAGATTGAGGAACTCAAAGAAATATAAGGTAGTATATACTTTCCTCATGTTCGGATAACCTCTAAAATATATAAATGTCAAATATAGTCAATAAATCACATTATAATAAATTCTTATTTAAATAATGCCAAAACACTATCATTATTAAATTATTCTCCTAGTGGTCTATAACATGAAAGTAATGCAAATTTCTGAATCCTCAAGTTTACATGGCTTAAGGGCCAAGTTTCACATTTAATAAATAATATTAGATTTCCTAATTTCATTTAGGAAATAAAACATAAACTAATATCTAAAATCCTAAATTATATAATTTCTTACCCCCAAAGTGGAAATATAATCTAAAATTTGGATTCTACATGCTTTATGGCCTAGGTGTAAATTTTCACTAGGTTTGGATGCTCTTAGATACTTAAAACTAATTAGGAAAGAAAATAACTAAATATTAAATTTAAGTATCAAATATTTAAAGTCAAATTTTAATTTCCCTAAGTTTGGATTTTTTAAGCCACACTATCTTTCCAAAATCTAGATTGCTTTGTGATCACCATATCTCAATCCTAAGGCATGTGCCTTTTCTTCTATCTCGTACTTTCTACTATTTTATGTGTGAACACTAGTCCATTTTATCCTCTTTCCCTCTTTGACACCTCTCTTCTCATCTCTCAATTATTTTCCCCAATTTATTTTCTGATGGATTCATTTTCCTTTCCTGATTATAACCATCCCTAGGACAACCTCTCTCGTGTGCTAAAAGAGGAAATGTATAACTCGGTTGCAAGCTCTCTCGATGTGATGGATATAGGAAACCCGCCACCCTAGGATTCACACGCACACACACACACATATATAGGGTAGCAATCTAGTGAGAAACATTCTGCATTGAGAGCATGAAAGGCATTTGAATAACAATAAAGTTATCAATTCCTTTCAATATTAGACCTTATGGATGGAAAGAACATCATTTTATTTACCTTCACTCAAAAAATCATTTGAATCCATTTATATTTATAACTCTATGTGTACAAAATACATTTTACATCCAAGCATTGAAAAGTATTCACTTGTTATGAATGCAATATAAGTCCTACGATGATGACATTTTCAAGAAGGTAACTTATAGGGTAAATTTTAAATCCATATGTTGGATTATGAAAAATTAATGACGAATTCCTCTCATGCTCTCACCAAGATTTTTTTCTCATTGGACCATTGTCTTTCACATATCTCTCTCTCTCTTTCTCTCTATCACTCTCTCTCTATCTCTCTCTTTATATATATATATATATATATATATATATATATATATATATATATTAACGTAAAAGTTAAAAAGCCAATTTTGTGGCACCCTAGTGGTAAAATTGATGGTGTATGACCGAGAGGTCACAAATCCTAAACCCCTTAGAAACAGGATGAATGAATTGCCACTTTTAAAGAAAAACATAAAAATTAAAAAGAATCAGGAAGGGGTGAAATAGTAAATGTTGGTTGGAAACAACATCCAGTCTTTCACAAGAAATATCATTATTGTTTCTTTATCTACATAAGACTTATTTTTCCTACTTTGTGGGCTTGCTTATGAAAATGCTGATATTTTGCACTTGTACTCAACACTCCTATAAACCTATGCGTCATAGAATGAATGCCAACCTCGTGTTGGATCCCTAAAAGTGATGTGGGTGGTATGAAAGGTACCAACACATCACTATGTTGGACATCCAAAGGCCTTGAAAGCACTCCATCTCCTGGCACTCACGACTAATTACGGCCGTCATAGTCATGAGGTGTATTAGGAGCAGTTCCATCTGTTGAACCCAAATTACCCCCTTGATGAGTGCCATCTACCCATAGAGAAGATAAGGACCAAACCTCATATACATGTCATGTTTGAATCAGGCCATAAGGTGGATCTAAACTAATGGGGTAAAGGGGGGAAGGTAATTTACTTCCTATGCATGTATCTTGTTTTAGTTGCTGAGTAGTTTGAGATTATTACTAACCCCCTGCGTGTTCATATAGAACAATCTATTTAAATATTATCCATCTTTTTAAAGATTAAAAATCTTCTCAAATCAAACTATCTTTTAAGAATTGACAATAATCTCAAATCAAATTAACAATCTTTTTATTGATTAAAAATCTTTTCAATACTGATCTTTTTAATAAGAATAATAATCTTTTTTTAAATCAAACCATCCTTTTAAACATTAACAATCTTTTAAAAACCAAATAATATGTTAAAAATTCACAATTTTTTTAAAATTAAACAATCTTTTTAAAGATTAACAATCTTCTCAAATCAAATGATCTTTTAATAAATTAACAATCTGCTAAAGAATAACAATATTTTCAAAACCAAACAATCTTTTAAAAATTAACAATCTTCGCAAATCAAACAATTTTTCGAAAGATTAATAATATTAACAAACCAAACCATCTTTTCAAGATCAACCAGATTTTCAAATTCAACAATCAATTAATATTGACAACCATTCAAAAATTGAACTTTTTCTCAAAAAAATGCTAAGAAAACTCTAAAAGAGTAGATCATTTTATTTCCCAAAGCGCCCTACCTTAGAAATCTCATTGAGTCGAGCAGTTCTTCAAAGTTGATTATAGCGTCAATTGTCAATTTTGGGTCCGCCCATTTCCTGGTTCCTTGACTATAACCTAAAACCAGACTACCCAGCTCCTTTCATGCTCACATATATGATCCTGGACTATACCCTTATATTAGATCATGTTGTACTCTTCATTCCCACATCTATGGTCCTAGACAATGAGCTAAAACTAGACCACAACCTATACCAAATTATATGATCAATAGGGAGAAGACAAGTGGAGACTCCCTCCCTATTTACCTCCCATCGCTTCCAAGGGGCAAGAACCCCCAGGGGAGACTGCTCAAACTAGGAGGAAACTAGATTGTCATAGATGATGTCAAGGGTTTCAATTTGAGAACCCTACTAGCTGAGGACGTCGTTGGGAGAAAAAGTGATTTATTGAGCACAACCATTGACCCACAATGGGTTACCATAATCTTGATTGACCACTCAAACTCCCACGTTTCTATACTCTTTTGGATAATTCTTTTGGGATGCATACCTAAGGAACATCATGCCATTCCATGTCCACCACTTATCATATACCATATCGTGGCATTTACAAGTACATTACATGCCAAAATTGAATGAACTCATCTATCTTTCCCAATCTAGGGGCAAGTACCATTACCTAAAGATCAATAATATTAAAAAGAATATCATAGGTGTATTCTTCATGATAATATTGCAAGAAACTAAGGAACATACTTTTTTTTTAACTTTCTATACAAAGAGGGAAGTCATTTTAACTTCATGTCTGATATAAAGTGTGTTGAGGGACCCATTCCTAAACACAAAATATCCTCACATACATTGTTACACCCTACTTTTAATTCTCGATGATGTGAGTTTTAGGATGTCATTGGAAGATCAAGGAGCCCACGCTTCACTAGATCTCTCAGACTATCAACTCAAATGGCCAGAAGAAGCATTGCAAACTAACAATCCATTGGTGCAATCAAGGGAAATGTTAGCAACACCAAGAAGTATAAGCATGTTGGAGGGGAGAAGCACAAAGAATCCACGATGATATCGGAGGGATCTTCTTAGGAAGGACCTTCACAATGCATAGTAGAGCATGCACATTAATGGTGTAATCAACGGGGATGTCAGCAACAACAAGCAAGATAAGCATGTTAGAGGGGAGAAGCACAAAGAAGCCACGATGATATCAGAGGGATCTTCTTAGGAAGGACCTCACAATGCACAATGAAGCATCCAACTAATGTGACCTTTATTCCTCCACCAGGCTCTAGATACGCCAGAGGGTGACATCATCTGAGATTCACCAGAGAGGGAGTTGCATAAGCCATTTCATCAATGCTATTCATATGTCGTGTGGGGTTCCCACCAGCCTCAACCAGAACCATTTGAACTAGGGCCTTACTAGGGTCCACCATATGTGAACATTGGGCAGTCCTAGTAACTCCAGAAGGGGCAACATCCATCTTAAATATTGAAGGGGAGGCTAAGGGAAAAAGAACAAGGAAGAAGTTGTAGTCACAAAAGAAGATGCTAATGAGGCTGAGAGTCAGCATCATTGTAAAAATTCAAGAACAACACCCGAATGGTCGAGGATCTATCCCCATCCTATAATTATTATATCCACCACCTCCTAGTAAAATTCATAGATAGGGGGTATGGTTTCCCATTACTAGTATACATGATGCTGCTAGTGACTATCAAACCTTGAATGATACTGGTGGTAGTCTAACATCCCAATTTTTATGAGTATCTTAAAACCTTTATGTAGTTTTCCCTAAATGAAAATTTGTTAAGGGACTTAATGCAAATAGTTAAAAATAGTGTTACTTCTAGGATTACGATGCAAAGAGAAATAGGAAAAGGACTCAAAATAACTTTTCCCTTTTATTTAATGTGTTGCAAATATTTATTTAATTATGGTAATGTGTTTTCCCTTTTCTTTTTTATAAAATAAGTCTAAAAGGAATGAAAGAGAAAGAGAAAGATAAAGAATAAAGAAATTCAAAATATAAAAGACTTGGGAAATAAGTATGCTTTTCCTTTTTATGGATTTCAAGATAAAATCTTTGATGTTCGTCTTTCTCTTTCCTCTTCTTAGATTTTCCAAAAAGGAATAATAATATGTCTCTTATTCAATAATTTCAAAAATATGAGAAAAGATACTCTTTTGGCATCACTTTCCTTTTTATTTTATGAATACAAAGGAGGAAAGTGATATTGCCTCTTGTTTTCTCTCTCCTTCCAAATAATTAATTAAAAAGAGAAGAAAGAAGTGTAACTTGACTTCTAAAGATACTATTACTGTTCATCTCGAAATTTGGAGCAAGAACTCACAATGGAAACCTTTATACCAATTATATAATTTAGTTATGCATTTAAATTAAGATAAGTGACAAAAATATAAATCATATCCTTAACGTACAAGAAACCTAAATCTAATTGGATAGGAATATTCTAGACTATTTAATTAGCAAATGGTTCAAATTTGGACTCATTTGGAGTTTGTTTGACCCTCCAATTAAAGTAGGAAAGATTTGAGTATAGTTTGATTAGGAATTTCATTTAATGTCCTTGATTTCCCTATAGTTCTCAGATTTACATCATGTCACACGTTTGTTTTTATTTTTTTAATTTTTCACATGCCTTTTGGACCGTCAGATTTTGATCCGACGGTGTGAGTGTCATCCCCTACCTCCTTCCATTTAGGTAAGTGGGGCGCCGACCCAGTGTTTTACTCCCTGATCGATTTCTTCATCCTCAGTCACCCATTTCGCAAGATTTTTGTTCGTTTGGCTTCATCTCTCTCCTGTGCATCCACTGATCCCTAAAACATATCCTCTCATTCCCTATGCAAAAAATTCCCATTAGGGTTTGTGCTTCCCTCTCCGCCGAAAAATGTAGCCATCGTCATACTCCCTCTCCTCCTCACCTCATGGTCTCAAGAGAACAACTGGCCCTCAAATTTCCCTCCTCCACCTTCAATTTCTCCGTCTGCATCCCTGAACACCAAGACCTACTCTTCCTCCATCTCTGACGACTTCAGCTTTGTCTGACCTCCTCCGTCCACCTCGACTCAATTGCAAGCTCGATAAGCATCCATTACCATTGCTCTTCATTTCTACATCGTTGTTTTACCGTGTAGCTCTTCCAAACGTTGTACCCTATAGACCTCCACGAGGTCCTTGTCGGCGCTAGTTTTCGTGGTGCCACAGAGGCTCCCTTGACATATGAAATTCCTTGGGCGAGTTTACTCAACCCCGACAGACCTTCCTCTGGCTTCGGTTAGTGCCTTTGTACTCTGAACTCATCGCGGGTAAACTTGAGTATGTTCCCCTATTTCCGCCTATTCTCGATGTTCGAAGGTGTATTCTCATACCAGCTCCTCCTCAAAACCAAACCTTTGCCTTCAGTTTGAACTCACAATGAGTAAGGACTTCGCAATACTCTATTTACAATGTGTTCATGGGATCTTCCCCACGTTTTCCCCTTTTGTTTTGGCCAGAGCAATGCTTGCTCATCTGTGCCCCTAGATCCTAAGCCATAGCTTGATGGCTTCATCCTGCAGCGAGGAAGCTTCTGGGACTCCTAGATCCCCTGATCAGTTATACTTCACTGACTGGATCTGTGGCTTGGGGTCCCATGTTTTTGCTCGTCGAGCGCCATCGCTCCAGGGAACAAACCTGGTCATAAAATGACCAGTATGCCCTTGCCTTATTAATCGAACCTTTTGATTTGCAAGGATACTTTGGGTTTTTGTGTCTTTCCTCTTTATTTGATCACTTATCCACCTGGGTGAGACCCATGCTTAGTTGGATGGCTCTCATTGGCCCACATCAGCTGAGCCCAGCATCTTAGTGGATAAAAAAACACCTTCGTGGCATTTCTCTAATTTCTGATTGGTTGATTTTCATAAATTCATAGTAAATCGCTTGATGCTCAAACAAATGAGAAAAAATATGTTTTGGAAATGGTTTTTCAAGAGGAATACAAATATGTAGTTTTTAGAGTTTGATTCTAAATTGTCATCTCCTAGTTTTTGCAGAAATAAAGTTAGGGTTTAATATTATGAATAAAATAGATATTGATGTGAAATACGTGTTGAACAGGACAGTTAGGGTTCCTTAGACCCATTGAATGATTAGGACTGACTCAATTTAGAAAGAGAGAGAATACACTCTCTAAGTGAAAAAGGTAAGTGGTCCATGCAATTGAACATAGTTAAATTGGTTGATTTATGTATGCATGTATGAATTTGCAATGAATGTCATGTTTATGTTATTTATTGTTCTAATTTGCTAAAGTCAATGAAATTATGATGTATTGAATTGAAGGTTACATATGGTATCACTTTCATGGATATTAATGATAAAGTTACAAATAAAGTCCAAAGTAATGTTAAGAGATTTAAGAGAAAGAATATATTAGAAGTAAAACTCATATAAGTTCCTCATAAGAGAAGAGGCACTTCGGTGCATAAGAGAATAGGCACCTCAGTGCAACCTAAGAGTCACTTTGGTGCATAAGAGAAGAGGCACATTTGTGAAACCCAAGGACACTTTTATAAGTTAAGATAAAAGAAACTAACCTAAAAGGAATTGTATGTCTTTTCAATGTTCAATGTTAAATGCTTATGTTCAATTTCAAGTTTTATTTATATTATAACATGTTCAATCCACTTACCCTTTGTTTGCTGCATGGCTGGGGGTGTGATGCCCACAGGTTGGAATCTAGCTAAGGAGAGAAGGTCATATAAGGAGGAAACCCTAGCTCAAGGACCTTTAAGGAGAAGAGCATTGGGGTGCCAACCATACCTAGTTTATAGATCTTTTCCTTTTTCTATAATTATCTCCATGTAACCTTTATTAATATTTGAGAATGAGAAATTGTGATTATGATCATGTGATAGTTTACTTAAAACTCTATATTGTGCAATGAATATCATGGTTGTGACATCCCCTTGATGTGAATGAATATATGTGCTTCCGCTATGAATGGTAAAAATGGGGTGTTACAATAATGGTATCAGAGCCAAAATATGGTTGGCCACCAGGCTTTTATCATGATCTCATGTAGTTTATGACTTTTTCACAGTGATGGCTCCTAAGAGGAAGGGTGATAATGAAAAGGTAGCCATGGGTGGGGATGAAGATGAATCTGTTAGCATGGGAGAACATCGAAAATCTCTACGTCAAGAAACCCCCATGGTGCCCTTTGATGTCCTTGTTAGAGCTCTAGCCACTGCCTTGGGGAGAGGAGAAGACCAAGCGGGCAAACCTAGGGTCAACCCTGGGCTTTCCCTAGTTGACTTTTTGAAGATCAAGCTTGACTCCTTCACTGGAGAGGAAGAGGTGGACGTGGTGGGAAAAGTTGAGAGTTGGTTGTAGCACATGGAACACTACTTCTGTGACCTGGACTGTCCCAACCAATCCAAGGTTTTCTTTGGGACACACATGTTGAAGGGTGCTGCTAGAACATGGTGGGAGAACCTGCTAGGTTCTCATGAAGCTGATGCTCCTCCACTCAACCTATGTCAACATGGTGACATGACGGTCACCCAATATGCAATGAAGTTCAGGATCCTATTGAAGTACGGCTATACTATGATGAACGACACAAGACAAAGAAGTTCATTAGAGGTCATAAGCCAGACTTTATTTTTGCCTTGTCCAGACATGGGCACTGTACACTCCAAAGTCCCCTAGGTGATGCCCTCAAGCTAGAAGATCATCCAGGAAGAACATGGAAGAAGGAGAGCCCCCACAACAACCACAACTCCAACCATCACAATGAAAAGAAGCGGAAGGATCCAGTTGAAGTTGTTGCAAACCAGCATGCAAAGACCTAGTGTTCAAAATGTTCCAAGTATCACCTAGGTGAATGCATGTTTGGGACAACTGTTTGCTATGCATGTGGTGAGATAGGCCACATTAGACCTAACTGCCCCAAATCTCAAAAGAAGGAACACAATGTCAATCAAGCACCTAAGGAAAAGAGGCAGGCTAGAATCTTTGCCATGATAGATAGTGATGATGAAAAGACTGAGTAGAAGTCTAGTAGTGTAATTTCTTTCCTTTTCAAACTTTTATTGTGGAAATGCTTGGAAACTATTGATTCCCCATGATAATAATTGCATGTTGAAAATTTTTCCTGAATGTGGAAATTTCTAAGGTGGGCAGTTTTAATAAAATTTCGAGGATGAAATTTAATTAAGGTGGGTAGAAATGTAACATCCCAATTTTTATGAGTATATTAAAAACTTTATGTATTTTTCCCTAAATGAAAATTTGTTAAGGGCCTTAATACAAATAGTTCAAAAAAGTGTTACTTCTAGGATTACAATGCAAAGAGAAATAGGAAAAGGACTCAAAATAACTTTTCCCTTTTATTTATTGTGTTGCAAATATTTGTGTAATAATGGTAATGTGTTTTCCCTTTTATTTTTATGAAATAAGTCTAAAAGGAATGAAAGATAAAGACAAATACAAAGAAGAAAGAAATTTGAAATATAAAAGACTTGGGCAATAAGTATGCTTTTCCTTTTTATGGATTGTAAGATAAAATCTTTAATGTTCATATTTCTCTTTCCTCTTCTTGTATTTGCTAAAAAGGAATCATAATATGTCTCTTATTCAATAATTTCAAAAATATGAGAAAAGATACTCTTTTGGCATCATTGAATCACTTTCCCTTTTATATTATGAATACATAGGAGGGAAGTGATATTGCCTCTTGTTTTCTCTTTCCTTCCAAATAATTACTTAAAAAGAGAAGAAAAAAGTGTAACTTGACTTCTAAAGATACTATTATTATTCATCTCAAAATTTGGAGCAAGAACTCACAATGGAAACCTTTATACCAATTATTTAATTTAGTTATGCATTTAAATTAAGATAAGTGACAAAAATAGAAATCATAGCCTTAACGTTCAAGAAACCTAAATCTAATTAGCTAGGAATATTCTAGACTATCTAATTAGCCAATGGTCCAAATTTGGACTCATTTGGAGTTTGTTTGACCCTCCAAACAAAGTAAGAAAGATTTGAGTATAGTTTGATTAGGAATTTCATTTAATATCCTTGATTTCCCTATAGTTCTCAGATTTACATCATGTCACACGTTTGTTTTTATTTTTTTTCTTTTTCACATGCCTTGTAGACCATCGGATTTTGTTCTGATGGTGTGGGTGTCATCCCCTACCTCCTGCCATTTAGGCAAGTGGAGCACCGACCCAGTTCCCTGATTGATTTCTCCTTCCTCAGTCACCCGTTTCGTGAGATTTTTGTTCATTTGGCTTCGTCTCTATCCTACACATCCATCGATCCCTAAAACATATCCTCTCATGTCCTATGCATAAAATTCCCATTAGGGCTTGTGCTTCCCTCTCTGTCGAAAAATGCAGCCACCTCATACTCCTCTCCTCCTCACCTCAGGGTCTCAAGAGAACGAACGGCCCTCAAATTTCCCTCCTCCACCTTCAATTTCTCCGTCTGCATCCCTAAACACTAGGACTTACTCCTCCTCCATCTCTGATGAGTTTAGATTCGTCTAGGCTCCTCTGTCCACCTCGGCTCAATCGCGAGCTCGGTAAGCATCCATGACCATTGCTCTTCATTTCTACATCGTTGGTTTACCGCGTAGCTCTTCCAAACGTTGTACCCTATATACCTCCGCAAGGTCCTCACCGGTGCTAGTTGTCGTGGTGCCGCAAAGGCTCCTTTGACTAAGGAAATTCCTTGGGTGAGTTTAATCGAGCCCGGCAGGCCTTCCTCTGGCTTCAGTTAGTGCTTTTGTGCTCTGAACTCATCGCGGGTAAACTTTTGTATGTTCCCCTATTTCTGCATGTTCTTGGTGTTCGCAAGCGTTTTCTCATACTAGCTCCTCCTCAAAACCAAACCTTCACCTTCATTTTGAACTTGCAATGAGTAAGGACTTCACGATACTCTATTTATAATGTTTTCATGGGATATGCCCTATGTTTTCCCCTTTTGTTTTGGCCAGAGCAACGCTTGCTCATCTGTGCCCCTAGATCCTAAGCCATAGCTTGATGGCTTCATCCTGTAGCGAGGAAGCTTCAAGGACTCCTAGATCCCCCTGATCAGTTGTCCTTCATTGGTGGGATATGTGTCTTGGGGTCCCAAGTTTTTGCTCATCGAGCGCCATCGCTCCAGGGAACAAACCTGGTCATAAAATGACTAGTGTGCCCCTGCCTTATTAATCGAACCATTTGATTTGCAAAGGTACTTTGGGTTTTTGTGCCTTTCCTCTTTATTTGATCACTTATCCACCTGGGAGAGACCCATGCTTAGTTGGTCGGCTCTCATTGGCCCACATCAGCCGAGCCCAACATCTTAGTGGATAAAAAAGACACCTTTGTGGCATTTCTCTAATTTCTGATTGGTTGATCTTCATACATTCGCAGTAAATTGCTCGATGCTTAGAAAAATAGAAAAAAATATGTTTTGGAAATGGTTTTTCAAGAGGAATATGAATATGTAGTTTTTAGAGTTTGATTCTAAATCATCATCTCCTGGTTTTTGTAGAAATAAAGTTAGGGTTTACTATTATTAATAAAATAGATATTAATGTGAAATATGTTTTGAACAGGACAGTTAGGGTTCTTTAGACCCAGTGAATGATTAGGACTAACTTGATTTAGAAAGAGAGACAATACACTCTCTAAGTGAAAAGGGTTAGTGGTCCATGAAATTGAACATAGTTAAATTGGTTGATTTATGTATGCATGTGTGAATTTGCAATGAATGTCATGTTTTTGTTATTTACTGTTCTAATTTGCTAAAGTCAGTGAAATTATGATGTATTGAATTGAAGGTTACATATGATATCACTTTCATGGATATTAATGATAAAGTTACAAATAAAGTCCAAAGTAATGTTAAGAGATTTAAGAGAAAGAAAATATTAAAAAAAAACTCATATAAGTTCCTCATAAGAGAAGAGGCACTTCGGTGCATAACAGAAGAAGCACCTTGGTGCAACCTAAGAGGCACTTCGGTGCATAAGAGAAGAGGCACATTTGTGCAACCCAAGGACACTTATATAGGTTAAGATAAAAGAAATTGACCTAAAAGGAATTATATGTCTTTTTCAATGTTCAATGTTAAATTCTTATGTTCAGTTTCAAGTTTTCTTTATATTATAACATGTTCAATCCACTTGCTATTTGTTTGGTGCATGGTTGGGGGAATGATGCCTGTAGGTTGGAATATAGATAAGGAGGGAAGGTCATCTAAGGAGGAAACCCTAGCTCAAGGACCTTCAAGGAGAAGAGCATTGGTGGGATGCCAACCATACCTAGTTTATAGATATTTTCCTTTTTCTATAATTATGTACATGTAACCTTTGTTAAGATGTGAGAATGAGAAATTGTGATTATTATCCTGTGATGGTTTATTTAAAACTCTATTTTGTACAATGAATATCATGGTTGTGACATCCCCTTGATGTGAATGAATATATGTGCTTCTGCTATGAATGGTAAAAGTGTTGTGTTATAGGTAGCCACCCACCAGGAAGATGATACTCTAGAACATATTTGCATAGATCACCTTCTTCTCAAGATTCTACAAAAGATAAAATATCTAGAAGGAAAGAGAGAGATTGGGTATACTTTCAATGACTTTTTCCACTTCACAGACGCTAAGCTGCCTAACAACTTTAACATGGTAAAGTTGCATGAGTACTCTGGAAAGGGGGAGTCAAGGCATACTTTTCAAACATATGAGACGTCCAAGAAGATGACAAAGTGTGATCCAATGATTTGGATAGATGCTGAGATGTCCTACTATATCATGGTATAACAAACAAGACATGTCAACCATTGCCAGTGGGCCAAGATGATTGAAAGGTTCATTTATCAGTACGCTTGGAATCTAGACCAAGTCCCCACCAAGGAGAACCTAGATGCTCTATAACATAAGGAAGATGAAAGATTATTAGATATCATAGGATGATGGAGGGAAATGGATGCCTAACTAGAGTTAGATCCCACAAATAAGGAGGCCTTGGACATGGTAATGGAGCATCCAGACCAAATCTCATGGCCCTATTTGTTCCTATAAAGGTATAATACTTCAATGTTCCAGGATTTGAGGCCTCAGATAAAATGATCTGAAAAGGAATGATTGGGCTAACCATATCACCAAGGTGGACCTCCTTTTTAGGGAGCCCATCACTAAGAATTATGTGGTTAAGCTTGCTCAACTGAGAGTAGTACTAGGATGGGTGACCAGTCAAGAAGTTGATCATGGCTTTTGCGTGAGTTAGGACAAAGCATGCAGTCAAGGCTAGTAGTGGTTTGTGGGGCCACTCATCATTCCTGAAACTCTAGTAGAGCCTTAGGAAGCGTGCCCAGGTGTTTACAAATCGTATTCTCTGATCGGGACCTGGGTGTCCATGGGCCATTCTGGGTCTACACTGAAATGGGGAAATATTATGAGGTCATATAGTTGAGCCTTGATGAGGACGCCAAGAGTCTAAATGGAGAAGATTGTAACGTCCTAGGATTTGAGGCCTCAGATAGAATTGTCTTAAAATAAATGATTGGACTACCCATATCACCAAGGTGCACCTCCTTTTCAGGGAGACCATCGCTAAAAAAATCTATGGTTAAGCGTGCTAAGCCCAGAGTAGTACTAGGATGGGTGACCAGTTGGGAAGTCCATTAAGAGAGGGGTATACCAAAACATTGTCCTCACTCTCAAGCCACAATCCACCTCTACAACAACCAATCAAAAGCCCAAATGGACCGATTCAAAAGTAGCAACTTTTACAGTGGGAGAGGTACTCATCCCAACTAAAAACAACAGGAAACAATAGTCAACCGTCCACATTTCACTAGTTCGAGCACCAACATCTCATGCAACCAATGTCTTAGCACCCCTACAACAATAGACTCAGATGGAGCCACCCAACTATAAGCCTCGGTACATGACTCAACAGTAGTTTTATCCTCCAAACAACTTCTAGGGGTACACACCACTATTGTTTCAACCACATATGTAGCAAGAGGTGGTAAACACTCCTCATGCATCATGGAATTTGAAGCCTTAAGATTAGCCATAAACCACTGCTCAAACATCAGAAGAACCTTCCAAGCCAAAACGGAAGTTCAATCTATTGGGATCTCCCCTCAGAACCATATTGCCAGACATGCATCAAGCAGTTTTTGAAGTTCTTGGATATAAGGTGGCCGCCAAATCCCTTATCGAAAAGATAAAATGCCAATACCTTCTACGATTGCCTTTAGGACAAAGGGCACAAGGCAGATTCATACTTCATGATTAAGAACACATTGTAAAACTTGATAGAATATGATGAGGTTAACATAGTCATACCGTTGGAGATGCATCTTTCAACACTATAGTGGTCATCTCATCACAACAGGTCCAGCACATGTGCATACTTCCCTTTAGAACAAGCCATCAAGAACTTCTCTTGGAGTACACGGATTGTCACTTCTATCCAACAAAAGAAACCAGTGAGCACCAAGAAGTCAATATGCATATCAAGAGCTCACCAAGAGTAGAAGGGACAAAAGATGTGGGTTCCTTGGGTACCAATCCTAAGAAAGGTTCAATAGATAATGGTTTCCTCATTCCACTATGGTGGTACACACTATGGTATCCAAACCATCCACGCCAGTGATAGACTAGCATCCCATCCCACCTGAAGACCTTTATCCCTCAATAAGGGTCAAGGGAAGGTAATTGTATATGTAGGCATCCCTATTAGCATTCTAGAAGAGTAGACTAGTAAGGTATCTATTCCTATATTCAACACCAAGCAAGCATCACCCACATCTGATCTCTATAGGGAAACCAATCTAGAAGGATCATACATAATCCAATTTTTGGTAGAAACTAAAGGGGAAGTATCACTAGCTGAAGTGATGAAAATATCCCTGAACACTGCAAAGAAGTTATGAATACATTAGAAGGGGCTTATGTCTCCATGATGTAAGGCTGGAAGCTCTTGCATCCACCTTCGAGTTAATCATAAACCCGCACTTGATCTCATTTTCTGAAGATGAGATACCCACCAGAGGATGTCACAACAACCCCTTGATAATCAATGCCATCTATAAGGGCCTCAAATCCCTTATTGATTCATCGACAACAACATATGCATCAATTTACACCCCCTCAAGACACTCATCAACTTGATAAGGGATCCCCTAACTATGGCCTACAACAAACAAGGTGACTTCTTTCTATGGGATAATCAAGGAAGCCCTAGGGGAGATCACACTCAAGCTATAGATTGAACCACAAACTTTTGCAATACTATATGTAGTCATGGGGTAGAGTCCATCCTTCAACCTACTTTTAAGGAAGGCCATGGATTCATCCAAATGAGGTGGTTTTCTTTTCATTACATCAAAGATTGAAGTACTAGTTAAGACATGGGATTGTCACTGTTCATACTGATAAGCATGACACCATAACCTACATCGAAGAAAATGATATCCAATTTTGATTTGATATGCAACATATTCCCAATATTAGCTGGGTGTCACCACTAAGACGATCTTGCCATCTCTTATACCATTTCACGTTGTTCTCCCAATGACTATAGGAGATGCATATCCGCCCAGACCATTGACTTGGAGCCTGAAGACAAGGACGTAAAAGATCATCTAGATTCCTTCAAGACAAAAGGGGTTGGGCCTAGGATTCTTTGGCCCATCCTATGTTAAACATTAGCTCACCATATGGATACCATATTGGAAGCCCCCAATGTTGTGTCCCACTACAATGGACTTGACTCAAAGAGGTTACCTCAATTGTATATGGTAGACTCAAGATCTGAGACAAGAATGTAGATCCATTCGGCTAGATGAAGAGATTTAGCTCAGAGTACTATATCGATAGTCTGTCAACCCTGGGCATAAATGTCCCCATCTGCACTTTCCCTACACTATATATATAAATGAAGAAGGTGTCAGCATCATCAAGGACATCATCTGTGTGATGATATCTTACCTCATGTAGGAGGTCAAAAAAGACAACCAGGACGACTACCCCATTTCTACATCTAACATTGGGGATATAACTCTAATAATTGTAGAAATACAAGGCATCTAAACTGCCTAGAACAACCAACGGTATGAGGACAAGATAATCCCTCCAAATGGGAAAGAAATCAAGTGTGTGTCTACCTTGTAGTTGGAAAGTTATGCCCTGAGCACCCCGACACCAGGTAGAGCATTAAATGTCACCAAGATGATCACGTTGGCTAGGTGAAAATTGCCAACCCAACCCATGAAGGGATGGGGACACCATATGATGCAAGTGACCATAATCCTCTCTGTATATGCCCTGACTGACCCATCCAAGATGACTTTGAGACCACAGACCATGAAGTCATTAAAGAAGACAACATCGTAGCATGGGATGACTAAGTTACATGGGATGACTATGACTATGTTTGCGACATGATCAATGGATGAGGGTTTAGTGCCATATTTGACACATAAGCTGTAAAAGACCCACAAACACTCTTCTACCCCGTATAGAACACTAAAGAAGTCCATAATTGGTGTATAGATGACCACAATGTCCTGAGGACCAAGTCCCCTTACACACCCCAAAAAAATCTTGTTTGAGGAACAACTCCCTGATGTGGTAGAGGTCCCACAATGGATATTTAGTCGTGTTCTACCACATCCATGCTCTCCCCTACAAAATCCTAAAAATATATAAGAAAATCCACAATATCCCAAAAAATACAAAATTTAGAAAACCCAAAAAATGTAAAGATGAGAAAGATCTCCATTAGTTTGCTAACTATTTTACTAAAGTGTCACAAATATATAATGATGAATATGATGAGTTTGATGAAATCCCTATATGAAAAATGAGCATCAACCTTTTCATACTAAAAGGGAGATAGAGACAGTGAATCTCAGATCGGGTCTTAAGCAACAGAAAGTCAAATAGGGACTTTTCTATCTCAAAATATCAAAGACCAGTTGATAGAGCTTCTATGCCAATACATTGATAGTTTGCATGGAAACACTCTGATATGCATGGGTTGGATGAGTCCATGACGGTTCATCAACTACCTATCATCCCTATCATACGCCCTATCAAACAAAAGGCTAGGTGAATGCAGCCTGATCAGATCCTTAAGATTAGGGAAGAAGTTCAAAATAGTACAATGTTGATTTCTTTGAGCATGCCAACTATCTTAGATGGCTCGCCAAACAGTTTCTATAACCAAGAAGGACAAAAAGGTATGGATGTGCATGATCTATCACGGTCACAACAAGGCATCTAAAAAAATGACTTCCCTCTTCTGCACATAGACATACTCATTCACAATACAATAGAACATGCACTCCTTAGTATCATGGATAGCTTATGTAATTACAACCAGATTAAGATGCTCAAGGAATATAAAGAGAATACAACCTTCATTACAAAAGGGTAGTGTTCTACTATTAGGCCATGCTATTTGGTTTTAAAAACATCAGGACTGCGTATAAATAAGTGATGATCGCTCTATTCCATGACATGATAGACATAGAGCTGGAGGTTTATGTGGATGGCATGATTGCCAAATATAAAAGTTCATAAGACCACATCACCAATTTGTAAACCTATTTCAATGGTTACAATGATTCTCCCTACACCTCAATCTCTCTAAGTGCACCTTTGGATTACATATGGTAACTTACTTGGGTATATTATTAGTTCGAGAGGAATCAATGTCGACCCCAAAAAGGTTCAAGCTATTTGAGATATGCCCTTCCACTAAATAAAAAGGTATTCAAGGTCTACTGGGATGTCTTAAATACATAAGTCATCTTGTCACCAAGCTTACACCTATATGTGAGCCTATTTTCAATACTAAATAAAACCTAAGACATTGGATGGAACAAGAAATATGAAAAGGAACTCCAGGAGCTTAAAGACTACTTCACCAATCCACCAGTATTGACACCGACAGTGCCAGGGTACCCTCTTATCCTTTGCTTGTCATTCTATGAAACATTGATGGGAGTCCAGATTCAAGAAACAACCGATGGTGAGCATGCTATCTATTATCTTTCCAAAAAATTCAATGACATTGAAGCCTACTACACTACAATTGAAAAGTATTGTATTTCCTTGAGTACAAGCAATAAGGAATTTGCACCACTATTTGATGATGTACCCATTAAAACCGACTGCCAATCATGAACCTATCTTTTATCTGTGTGATATCCCTACCCTCACGGGATGATGAACAAAATGGTATGCAAGTTATCTAAGTTTGACATCACCTACCTACCAATGAAGACAGTCAAAGCACAAGTTGTTTGCAACCAACTAGTGAACTCCCCATTCCCAGAAGAAGTGACACATGAGTATGAGTTCCTAGACGAAGACATAGGGATGATCAACCCACCTGATCTGGTTATCTCACCATATCTGGATCTAAGGAAAATTCTTCTTTTATAGAGCACTCAATCATAAAGTATTCAGTATTGAAGTGGTTAATATGAACCCTTAAAGGGAACAGGTGCCAGTAGCAAGACGATAAGAGTTCAACTCTACCAACAATGTGGCTGAGTATGAAGCTTGTAAAATATGACTCTAGCTTTCTAGTCAGCAAGGACCACGCCATCTCCCTTCTTTAGATATATCAAGTCCAAAACAACTATAAGATACACCATCAAAACTTGGCTTTATATCAGAAACACATGTGCTCTCTAGCTCGAGACTTTGAGTGCATCGCTTTCCACTTCATCAAAAGAGAAAGCAAAATTTTGTTGACTCTCTAGACACCCTCACTTCCTAGATCGACATATAAGGGTAATAGACCTTCTCATTTGAGGCACATATACTATCTTAGCTCGCCTATTGCATGGTCATCAACAACACACTTAATGATGAAGAAAATTCTTGGTTCCACGACAACAAGGCATGTCTAGCAAATCAAGTCATCCTTGAAAGCCTCTCCTGGAGAAAGAAATGTGTGCTCAATGACAAGTAACTCAATATGTCCTATGGAAATAATAACTACATCATAGATCCTACAACTAGACTCTCTTTTCATGTGTCAAAAAGACAAAAACAAAAAATTTCATGAAGTAAATCCATGCAAGATCATGTGGTACACATACATGAGAGAAATCATGCCAGTCAAGAAAATATTGTTCTTGGGGTTCTAATAGAAGTCTAGGACACCATGGAACCTAAATGGTACTAGTATGTCTACAAGTGTCGAGCCTATTGGATATATAGTGATGACATTCGTGCACCTATCAATCAACTATACAATATGGACATGCCTTGGCCATTCTCAGGCTGGGGAGTTGATATGATTGGGAAAATCAATATATCAAATAGCAATCACTTCATTTTGGCCACAATTGATTACTTCACAAAATTGGTGGAAGCATTGTCCATCACCAACACATTAGCTCAACAAGTCATTAAGTTCCACAAGAACAACATCATAGGTCGCTAAGGGATACCGCATGAGATTGTCTCTGGCAATAGTGCAAACTTTATTGTAAAAATTGTCAAAGAATATCTAAGCTCTCTGGGGATCAAACACCACCGAATGTCACCTTATTGGCACCAGATGAACAAAGTCATTGAAGTTGCCAATAAGAACCTGATAAAAATTCTAAAGAAGTCAGTCAACACTCATGCCAATTGCATACACATCTCCCAATGGCTCTCTGAGCTTATCACACTTCTATCTAAACTTCATGGGAGATATACCATATAAGTGTACATAATGAAGGTGGTTTTTCCAGTCAGGATTCATATTCCTTCACTTTTCATCTTTGAGAAGCATATATTTTAGAGGAATAATGGATTCAAGATCAAATCTATTGCATCAACACCCTTGAAGAACAAAGAATAAAATCTCTACATCATCCACAATGTTATGAAGAAAGGACAGCTCGAGCGTTGAACAAGAAGGTTCAGTCCAACTATTTCTAAAAGGGTGACATGGTATTGCACCTCATCTAGAATGTTGATTCCACAAGTAAGTTCAAATCCTATATGAAAAGGACCCTACATCATACACAACATCTAGGAATGGGGAGGCATGTGCCTAAAGGACATGGATGTAGACATTCACCTTCATTATAAGAATTCCAGCCTCATCAAGCATTCATAATGTTGATCATCAAGCTTCAACAACAAGCAAGCCTCTGTAAAAGAGCCATGTAAGGGAGCCAAAAGATCACACCCTTTTAAAAAACACCTAAAATCTACTTAAGTATTTGATTGTGTCCCCCCTCCCTGTCCACCCTAAAATGGAAAGTTCAAAGTAGAACCTAGGGCCTAGGATGGAAGGAGAACAAATATTGTCTTGAGGCTCCAATGGATTTGTCAATCTAAAAATAACTCCTTAAATAGGATAAATTTAATAAAAACACAAAAATGGTGATCATGATTGTAGAGGATGGAGGAAACTATGAGTCCCCAAAGGAAACTTAGATATGATACTTATGATCAATGTCCTAGCACCTATATCAAGGCATATACTATAACATTGACAATTGTTGGGGTTAAGATAAAAAGGAAAGGAACATAGGGAGAAAGTAGAAGTTGAAACTCCTTGTAGCATTCCATGATTCATATTTCAAAAAGAATTGAGATCAACCTTGACATAGAATAATTGGGGGAGAATAAGGTAGGAAACCTTCACTAGGAAAACCCCATCCACTCCCTACCAAATCCTAGGATCTCATGCTAATGCCCTAAGCATCAACATCCAATCAAAAGCTTCAATGAAAATATCTACGACTAGTGGACATCTCACATACCCCAAATCCATTTAATTAGGTAGATACATGATTGTGGTGGATTGCTACATTAAAGCATGTCAAGATTGAAGCCTATCGAGGTGTCCCTAACATGTGGTGCCTTGGCTCAACTAGGTAAGGGGTCGCCACTGATACACCCACTACACGACATCACTTTAGCACTTAGCATGACACCTAGGTCCAATAGAGGTTTAATCTATATCCTCTCCTAGAATGAAGGTCCCCCTTGTGGAAAAAAGGATTATGAATGTTCAAAGGAAAGAAATACCTACCATGAGGAGAATGAGGTGGGTGGTAGCTTAAAAAATACTCGGGGTTTCAACCTTCCGACTTCATTAAAGGAAGTGGATGAGAAGTAGATTATACCAAAAAATGTTAGTCAAACCTATACCCATCCATGATGTTCTGAATATATAAGTGGGAGGTCTAGATTGGCCCTAATCACATGGTTAAAAAGGAGTTAAAAGTGATATGTGCCTTGAAAAAATCAATAAAGACCTAAGTTCGAATACACGTGTTCAAACATCAAGTAGGGAGTACCCATAAAAAATTTCACGTGTAATGAACAAAAAATATTTATTTCAAAATAAATTTATTACAAAATCTTGGCTCCTTGTGCCAACAAACAAAAAATATATATACATACATACATATATATAAAGAATGAAATTATGTATATCATTTTGATTCTCGACAAGAGTTGCATGTTACTACCACCAGAAGCATCAATGCAAGACACTTCAGGTACTCATAATAGTATAGGGAAAGAATCATGGGTGAACTTCTTCTTATTTAGCCACATATTGGCCACCTTCTCATGAACCTTTTAGGAATCAATCATGAGCTTCATGAAAAAAGTAGGAAGCACTTCAACCATATAGGCATACTGGAAAATATTAAACCTCCTTAGGATCAACATGTGGTAGTATGTATCACAACTCTCAACACCTGGAAATATGATCAACCACTAAAATTTAGGCATGAAAACTCCAAAACTTGAGTTATCAAGACAAAAGTCCATCTATCTTGAATGCACTTTGCAGATTTTGAACTCGTAAGCCACCAATATAGGTCACAACACAGCTGATAAATGTTGCCAACTTGAATGTGCTTTGACTAGAACTCCATCTCCACATTATAGTGAGGATTTTAAGACTCCATTAACATTTTAGGTTTGATGTGCATTCCAAAATAAATCCATAGGACCTTGAAGGGTCCCCTCATCCTCCTAGTCAACTAGGCTTTGCACTCATATAATTCGTCCAGTATCAAAGGGATGACAGTCTCCTTCCTCAAAAGGGAAGCAAAATCCCTAGAAGCATCAACCATCATTCTCTCAATAGTCTCTTCAAAGAACATCTCTTCCAAAATAATCAAGATGTATATTCCCAAGTGGGGCATGTCATGCGAATCAACACCACATTATGTTTTGCTCTTAAATGACTCCAATGAGGAAGCCATCTGAATGAAGAAACGATCATCGGTCAAACATTGAGAAGTTTGTGACTTTTTCATGCCTAGGAGACTCACAAGCTCAGTAGCCCAACTGAACTTCTTTGGTACAAAATGCTAGCGGTCATGAGAGGAAGTTGAGGAATCGTAGCCATATCTTCTAGGTTAGGAGTCACAATGACATATCAAAAATAGGAGTGACTTAGAGGATTCCAAAAGAGGATCACTCATCAACATCATCTCTCTCACAATGGGGACATAAGCGAGATGAAAAAGATGACAAGTCACACCAAAGCTAGCCAATTTGTCTTGCTCAATCTCAGAGAGATCGGTAATACAACAATGCGCCAAATATAGATTCATGGGAGGATGCCACATAAGTAGGATTTCAATTATCACCCTCTCTCCCAAGGCTCTGAACAGAAAAAGTGGAGATGCGCAAAATAAATGAAATCATACAACCTTATTTACAGGCTCCAAATAGGACAAATTTTCTTTCTAGAGACAAAAGGACTCTTGCCCTTCTCTCCATTGGAATGAAATAATCTTCCATAGATATCTACATCAGCAGTCAATGTGGGAACACATCCCAAGACAACAAGACTCTGTGATCCCATGATTGGTGGATCACATCAATCTGCCACCCAGAGTGAGGACGTCAATTGAGGCATCTATTGAGTCAGCTAGAGATCTTCTAAATATCAAAATCTTAAAACTGGATTCCAGATTGAAGATAAATAAACCTCCTAATCTAATTTAACTAGAATTTATACTTTGATTTTAAAATTTTAAAGGAGTCTTACAAAATGGTGTACATTTTGCTTCGAGGAAAAGAAAATACATCAAAGTAAATAAGTGTTACAACAACTGCTAATTCTTCAACTTCTTCATCCACCTATAAAATGCTTGGTCAAAGGTTGATGATCAGTGGAATAAGAGTCAGAGGACCAACACTCCCCACTCACATTAGAGTATATAGTATTGGTGGACCACCGATGACCCAAAGAAGAACTATTGGAGGGCACCTTCACCACCAAATAAACATCCCTATGACAAGAGGAATCAACTCCAACACTGGGTGATGGTGGATCTATAGTGTGAACTAGGAGCTCCTAAGAAAAGTCACCCATGCTAGTGAATGAAATGGAGCATAGACTATGTCCATATATAGGTGGGATACATGTGCCAAATATTCTACCCCATGCACCTGCATATGCATCTGCTTCCTATAAGATGAGGTCCAACAAAAATAACCCTAGAAGTGACATGAGCCCCAAATAGCAAAGTGATGATGTGACCTCAACTCTGAAAAAATCATCAATGCCCTTAGAAGAAATAGATAGAGAAGGCAGAGAGTCGGGAGGAGGAACTGTCTTGGGAGGAGACGGATGACAAAACTCATATCTGCAATCATCCTGATCCTCAACATATTTATAGTAAATCACTTTCAAAGACGCATGTAAGACAACTTGAACAAATGAAGATAAACTAGAACCAAAACACTTACAATTGGAGGAATTGAAGGGAATTGTAAGCCACTTTGTGAGTAGAAGCTAGCCCTGATCATAATACCATTCAAGGTACTCATCATGCATCACCTAACCCCACATCAGCTCTTGAGTAGCCTGATAGTTTCCGAGACCAAGAGGAACCTACCCAAGGAAAGGGTCAGAGGGAATGTGCCAACCACCAACCCACTGGCGAGCAACACACTTGCCCATGTGTATAACACTCCTAAAGTGTGACTTGAACTTGTCCGATAAGTATACAAAGAAAACATGTCAAAGTAGGTTGTGCATGATGTGTCTACCTTTTCATGCTAGAACTAGGAGAAAATCCTAAACCAGCATGGTAAACAACAACGAAGAGGAGTCAACTAAAGTACACGCATAAGATAATAGTGTGTTATAGTACTACACATAACTCGGCCATGAGCATTATCTCCAATTCACCACTTTGTTGCATGTACTACATTGTACTACGAATCCAATAGTGCTCATATCTCCACACTTGTGAAGGTTAGCAAAATTAGCTACCGTGGATATTTCAAGGAAAAAATAAAAATCAGCAAGTAAAGGCTTTCCACAGTCAAGCCTACAAATCCGCTGCAACCCTTCATAGCCCGGACCATTCACCCCATGGAAAATTTTTCTCACAAGAAACCTCCTCAGGTTTGCCAGTAGGTGAGCATACACGCCTCCACCATTTTCAAAGAAAGGGACCACATACCCTCATGAAAGAAGTAGCCCTCAACCAAGTAAATTTGACCTCATGTCTAGAGGCCATCCCAATGTCATTAAGGTTCACCCCTAGAATCCCAACCAGACAGTGACATCTCAATTCCCGTTAGTTGGGTACATAATGGATGGGGATGCCACCAAACCCTAGCCTGGTGATCCTGAGGAACTCGCTTGAGGTTATGACCAGATTACCAAAAGCAAAGTGGAATGTACTATTCTCAAGATAAAAATGCTCAATCAAAGAAAGGAGGTAGTGTCTATCAATTATCATGCACCTAGAAATCCTTCCAAAATTGGTCACCTCAAGTAGATCTAGCTCCTTGGCAATTAAACTGCCATACAACATCCCTAGATCAGTCTAATGGGTCCACAAATATACATTTGGAAATCTGAGACCCTATAGAGATGAAGCAAAATGCAAAGTCAAAACCTGACATTATAGGTGAAAAGCTCGATTCAAGCCCGACAAAGAGTAAAGAAGATAACACAAAGCAAAATTTCCAGGTTATATCTCATCACTCGTTTGACGACCTCAATGATGCATGTTCATCCACACCATTACCAGATGAAGCACAAATCGCTCAAGTAGGATTATCTCCCCCACAATCCTGCATGCATCACCGTGACGTCTGCCCAGAGAAAATAAAAATAGCAGATCACGTAAATCATATACAAACTCAATAGATGAATCTACAATGTTAAGTATGATAAATCTTTTTCAAATATCTTTTTATATTTAAGTAGTTGCCACCTTTTTCCATGATCATCGACTCAGGATCTTAATGACTTTTAACAAATCACCAATTCCATTCGCCTTTTCACATCCACCTTTTTCTTGCTAAGGCATGAGTTAGTGAGACATGTAATGATTTAAGAACCAAAAGTGATGGTGGGGGTCACTTTTTTTTCCAATAAACCTTGAAGGGATCATAAAATTTTGGGGAATAAATGGTTGATCATAAATCTTTTTTCAAATATCTTTTTGTAGTCCACAAATATGCATTTGGAAATATGAGACAATATAGAGATGAAGCAAAATGCAAAGTCAAAACCTAACATCATAGGTGAAAAGCTAGATTCAAGCCTGACAAAGAGTAAAGAAGATAACGCAAAGCAAAATTTCTAGGTTATATCTCATCGCTCGTTTGATGACCTCGATGATGCATGTTCATCACCATTGCCAGATGAAGCACAAATCGCTCAAGTAGGATCATCTCCCCCACAATCCTACTTGAATCACCGTGACGTCTGCCCAGAGAAAATAAAAATAAGAGATTACATAAATCATATACAAACTCAATAGATGAATCTACAATGTTAAGTATGATAAATCGTTTTCAAATATGTTTTTGTAGTTAAGTAGTTGCCACATTTTTCTATGATCATCGACTCAGGATCTTAATGAATTTTAACAAATTACCAATTCCATCTGCTTTTTCACATCCACCTTTTTCTTGCTAAGGCATGAATTAGTGAGAGAATCAAGCATGTAATGATTTAAGAACCAGAAGTGATGGTGGGAGTCACTTTTTTTGCCAATAAACCTTGAAGGGATCATAAAATTCTGGGGAATAAATGGTTGGTCAGATATCGGTAAGTATCTCAGCTAGAGGCTATCCTTACTTTGGACAGATCATTTATGCCCAAGCTTATGCTTTTTATAAATGGATATTTCATTGGTTCATCCTTAGAAGGTAAAGACATCACATATAATTTTCACCCTCCACAAGGTTTATCAAAACATTAGTCAATGGATCCAACCATTTTAGACTTTCATGACCAAAAAATGGAGGCCAAACTTTGCTTAACCCTGTGATTCTCACTCTAATCATTAACCTTGCTTTGAGAGGGTGACACCCCATTTTCGCTCACTCAACATAAATTCATGATTTTATGCTAATTCTTTAGCTTATGATGAAGATCATTCTACGCTCCACATACCATTTATCCACACTTTTCCATATTTTTTGCATATTTAATACACATATTTCAACTTTTTTACCCAGTTTGGGGCTTTCTTTAAACAAGCCTTTTTTAGACCAAAAAGTAAAATTTTCCTTTTAGTTGTCTTTTTATATGCTCTTTTTCACAAATTTCCCATTTGAATTATATAGAGTAAAATATTCTTTTTTTCATGGATATCCATTTGATTTTCATAATCTGAGAGATAATCTTAAATTATCTATCTCTACATATTTTCTTTGATTTCTCTAGAACATTTATGAAATTACTCTAAATCAGAAACAAATGATTATCCAACCAGGATAGTCAGCGTATCTAAGTTGTCTACCACATACCACATGGCAGATTGTCTCGATCCACACATCCCATTAACATGGCGCATCATGGTGATATATTGTCACTTCCTGAAGGTTTTGCCAAAAACCTTGAACCCTAGTATTCATCTATAAATACCCCTCCCATATCTATTGTTTTCCATGCCCCTTTTGAACCTCCTAAAGCCAGACGATAAAACTACCTATCTCTTTAATTTCCACATAACTTGTGTTTAGAGGATCCTTCCTCTAACATTGTCTTCCCTATTGGCATCTATAGGCTATCAAAAAGGTAATTTGAGCTCTTATTTTGCCTAACTACTCTGTTATTATGTCCTAAATGATATGTTATTCTATTTCAGTTTCATATATCTGTCTAAATAAGATATTATTCTTAGCCCACGCTTGCTAGTCATCCTCTTATCAACATTGGTCTTAGTCACTGGTGAGGGATCTTGACTGTGAGAAGTCCTAAGGTGATTAGGACCCAATCTACCTAAAAATAGGACTCTTAGGATGATGATGGGAAGGACACAGACGCCTCCAGTCCTAAAAGTCTATCCATTGTTATTTCTATTACGATCGCCTTGTTTTCTTCTGTTATCATCGTGAATTCACTCTTTTCTTTACAGTCTCATAAAAATATCTCAGTTTTGATTTACTAGGAATATGGGGGTGCTAATCCTTCCCTACTCAAAGCAAGACTACAAATCTTATTTTTTTAATTTTGTTTTGTTCTTTTATTTTCTTATCTATCTGCCTCAGATTACGATCATTTTTTTGGACTCCCAATTGTGGACTCCCAATGCTTTATTATATTTTTACTCATTTTTTCATACAAAACATAGTAGTGACTCCAAACACATGTCTTCATCTTCCATGTGATCGTCAAACTAAGTCCCGCTACCAAAAGGATGGTAATCACACCATATATTTCTTGGGAAGGGTGTAAGAGATACATTAGAAAATTATATTGTGGTGTTCAAATGTAGGTCCAAGGTTGTTGAGTTTGTGAGGGAGATGTCTCTTCAACCTTTTAATGAGACCTAAAGATTCTCCCTACGTGTTTGGTGTTAGTTGCAATAGATGAGAAGCTGATGAGGTAGGGTTGTGAGGCTTTCTAGCTCATGTAGTTGATACCAAGGTAGAAACTCCTAGTATCCATGATGTACAATTGTGAGTTTGAAGATGTTTTCCCAGTCGAGTTTCCTAGCATTCCACCTCCTCAAGATCTTGACTTTGAAATCAATCATGTTCCCAGTACACAACCCACAGTACAAGCACCCTATAGAACGGTATCAACAAAAACGAAGGAGTTCAAGAAGAAGCTACATGAGTTGTAAGACAAAAGTTTCATCCAACCAAGCATTTCCCATCAACAAATCATCTTCTATTTACCAAGAAGAAGGATAGCTCCATGATATTGTACGTACATTATAGGTAGTTGAACAAGGTCATAATAGAGAAAAAAGTATCCCTTATCAAGGATCGACGAATTGTTCGATTAGTTGAAGGGAACTACGGTGTTCTAAAAGATATACATGCGGCCTGGATACCACTAATTAAGGATAGAGGCAGAAGACATACCTAAGACAATCTTTAGGATTAGGTATAGGTGCTATGAGTTTGGGGTTATGCTATTTGGGCTAAGCTAGACACCTATAGCTTTTATGGACTTGATGAACCGAATGTTCAATAGTATCTGGACTAGTTTGTAATAGTCTTCATAGATGACAATTTGATATACTCTAAGGACCAAGAGTAACATGGTTTGCATCTTTTATTGACCTTGGAACTCTTGAAGGGATACCAACTGTATGAAAAATTCATCAATGTGAGTTTTGGCTGATAGAGGTTTCTTTTCTTGCCATGGCATATCTAGATAAGGGATCTATGTACATCCCAAGAAGGTGGAGCCACTCCTCTTATGGAAGCAACCAAAGACACTAATAGAAGTGTGGAGTTTCCTTGGGTTGTATGGATATTATGAGCATTCATTAAGGATTCCAACGCAATAACTTTGTTACTTTCAAAGCTAATGAAGAAATGTGTACCCTTTGTTGGACAAAGAAATGTCAACGTAGCTTCCAACTATTCAATTATAAATGGATGTTTGCATTGTTAATGGTATGGCCAGATCCTCAGAATGACTACATTATTTTTGAGACACATCGAAGGAGGGTCTCGAGTGCATATTGATGCAAGATATGTTAGATATATTTCAATTTTCTAGTTATTGTTTAAGCAATACATATCAATAGGTAGCAATTATTCCAATCCATAATTAAGAACAATAAAAAATAGAATTTAGATGATCCTATGTGTGAAGGCGTGTCACGAAGATCACTATCATGAAGACAAAGTCCTTCGCTCCTATACACAAGTTTTACCATCGGCTTGCTTCCTAGATTCAGTCACCCTCGGCTCAGGTACTTCCTCCCTGTAACATACTAAATTATGTAATTTTGTCTTTTGACCCTCTTTCCCATTTTTTTTCTTTCATTTCTATCCTTATTGGTCTTTCTATTTAATTAATGGAATTTATAGTGGTTTAGTGAATATTTATTCACTAATTATAGCAATGAAAGGGTTTATGCACAAATACCACAGTGAAAGCTTAATTACCATAATTAAGTGCTCTAAACCTTAATATAACTTTTTTATATGATTTGAAAACATAAAATGAGGCTAAGTTTCAAATTTGGTTCGATTTGGATGTTGTTTGTGCAAGTTATGCAATTTTAGGTACATTTTGGACTTTTATGCAATTTACCCAATTGGGAGTTTTCTTTGCAAATTATCAACTGAATTTTAATCCTTAGATATTCCCTTACCATTAACAATATTTTATACCATTGGAGATCCTAGTTTCACCTTGGTTTGATGGTATTTCTTTCCAAGGGCATTATAGGGATTACCCTCTTTATAAAGATGCTTATCCTTAAAAGCTATCAACCAATGAGGTTATTTCTTTCTTGAAAAATGGTGGGGATAGCCTAGAAGGATCTATGGGCTCTTAGGACCGACTTTTGATATGCATGAAGCCTCTATGAGTTGTCCTCTTGCATGGCCATCAAGCCCTAGGCTAAAGACACATGGAAAGTCCCTTAAGACACCGCATGATTCACCTCTCTCTTTATATAGCCATGTATACCCCTTCCCAACTCACAATTCGAAAACTCTTGCTCTCCTTTTCTTTCCTCTAGCTTAGATAATAGTTCCTTCTGTATTTGGCCACGAAGTTGTTGTCCCAAGGTAATAGAGGGAGCCTACCTTGGTGAAGAAGGCTCCTAGGGCTTCCAAATTGCTCCATTAGGGTTTCTAAAGCTCCTCCTTGGTAATTTTGACTAAAACTAGTAAGTTTCCTCCCTTACTTCCCTATTTTCATATTGTTAGTCTGTTGGTATGTATGCCTTGAGAGCCAATCATGGGATGATTGGTGGGATACATTAAGATTGATTTGATAAACATCAAAGGCGAGCTTCCAATTCTTTTTGGTTCAGTCATATGAGATAGTGATAGAACAGATTGAATGTCTAAAGAATTATAGAACTCAATGACGTATGCTTTCAGGTTAAGGACCTGAACGATGAGATCATACGGATGCTAAGAGTTTGTACATTCTTGGTATGTCCCTAGTCGGATGTCATTGTGGAAGGTAGATAGACAACAATGACACACAAGACTAGATTGTGGTGTTGGTTGATGACAGAATCTCATTAGTCATGATATAGAGATATCAAACCAAACACATAGGTACTTGTTAGAGAACAAGTGTACCGGACAGACCCACCGTGAGTTTGACACATGGAACCATGAGATGGTAGTCACAGTCAGTACTCACAGTGATGGTGGTGAGTGTGATTCTTAGACCTGAAATCACCACACTCAACACATGTCGTTGGGCACACTTTGACATCATCAAACACAGTCCTGAAACATGGGTTGTTATAAAGGTGATGATTGGGTGGCTTTGACACATGGGGCTTTTGAGGGGTGAGTGATAGATATGGGATTTGTCCCTCCTGAGGGAGTATGATATCCATGGCCACTTGATGAGTAGGATTGAGAAAGGCGTGCACACATGTGTGAATCAGTATTTGATATTGATGTCATACATATCTCTTCCAGTCTACTCTGAGATCAAGGAAGTGAATGAACGTTGACAGGATGACTGTTCCATGCCTCGAGTTCATTCGGGATATCAGTGACAAAGGAATTATACATTCGTTGTAACACCATTCACGGATTGTAGGATGAAAGTTGTTCTCCAACTTTCTACTTTCACTTGGGTAGCACTGATGTGTGACTAGGCACCGCTCTTTGCTTGTGAAGTCATAAGTGTTATGAACTTTCACTGCCAACGTGAAGTGGACCTGCAGGGTCACACACATAGGATTTAACCTGGAAGAGGAGTTTTGTCCACAAAGCAATGTTTAGATTGATTACTAAAGGAGTTTAGTAGTTCAATTAAACACTCAATCAGTCGATAGCTCAATATCGTATGGTTCAAGGTGTTGGACGCATTGATTGGAGTATCGGATTGATTGAAATCGCAATTGAATGATTTTTGCCCAACCTGTGCTCCCAACCGATCGGTTCATGTGATGAACCGGTCGGCTGAGGTGCTGAACCGGTCGGCTGAGGTGCTGAACCG
Organism: Alisma plantago-aquatica; assembly: GCA_963693085.1. Taxonomy (NCBI): domain Eukaryota; kingdom Viridiplantae; phylum Streptophyta; class Magnoliopsida; order Alismatales; family Alismataceae; genus Alisma; species Alisma plantago-aquatica. The sequence goes on from OY856412.1 coordinate 961,351,962, forward strand.
GTCGGCTGGAGTGTCCAGGCCGATCGGCTCATGCCCAGGTTGAAATGACCGGTTCAAGGGTTGAACCGATCGGCTCAACTGGTGCAACCGACCAGTTGGGAAAAGTCATGTCGGCAAGAATTTTCCTTTGGTTTCAAATTGCCAATTCGATTGGGAATAATATTGGTATTCGATACCAATTGGGAAAGAAACAAGGAAAGTCTTTTTGAGCCGGATTAGGACCATGAACCGATCGGTTCAGGGCACCAACCGATCGGTTGGAGTGCCCCAAACGATCGGCTCAGGTCCAACCGATCGGCTCAATGGCCGAACCGATCGGTTCAGTTGTGAACCGATCATTTCAAGTTGCGAACCGGTTGCTTTTTGTGGAAAATTCTCGAACCCTTCTACTCCTGCTTTAGTCCCGCATTGTCCGGGATGGAGAACCCTGTCCCATGACTCTCCTATATATATAGGGGTATTGGGGGCTTCTCAAAGTACATCTCAGTGCAACCAGTTGCTCTGCAAGTTGTCGTTCTCTCTGGTTTTGGTAACCGTGAGAGAGCCCGAGCAAGTGCTTCCCGCAAAAGGGAGGTGCAGCAAGGGAAGGACAACTGCAGTTGCAACAGAAGGCAGGAGAGCGTGTTGGCGACTAGTACGTCAATAGGAGGGTGCGACTCCTTCCACTTCCTTGTGGGACAAGGAGAGTGGAGTTCCAGGTGGTCCGTGTGGACTACTACAGAGGCGGGAGGACACTGCCGCTTAGGAGGACAACTGTCATCTGACAGTCCGGTTCGAGTAGGAGTTGTCAGTCTCGGTGCGACCAGGAGCTGCACAGACACCGTCGAAGTCTGGAGTTGAAGACCGCGCATTGCGCGAGGTATTGTCGCCGAGCAAGCCTCGGGACAAGGTATGATTCCGCAAACCATCCTTTCCTATTATATAGACGTTGACGCGTTCCCTCGGTATGGGTTGGGGGAGAAAATTTTTTGTTTCCGCTGCCTTCTCTGTCTCCCCTAAAAACCCAACAGTGGTATCAGAGCCACGTCAACTGCTCTATATTTTAGGAATATCGATATGATCGATTTTGGTTTGTCGCCTTTATTTATTGCATACGATGCGAATAATATCGGCTTTATGCATGTCCAATCCTAAATCCACAAATCCCTAATTACATATATGATATGTATTATTAATGCACTCGATACGCGTCGCCCTTAAACGAGTTTTGTGGTGGATGTGTGTAGCATGATTATGGCCTATAAACCCCTATCTGTGTGTGGTTGTTTATGGTTGCTTGTATCTCGGTCTGCGCACCGATCTTCCCTCGCTTATTCCAGATGTAACTCAAAATAATTCGAGATTCTTTCCTACCTTTGCTCCCCCCGAATGTAAATCAGGATTTCCTTTTTAAAGCAATGTAATCAATAGAATAGGATTTTATTTCCTGTTATGTCAAAGACCGGAGGACATCAAGACGACGGCTCAGACGATCGGTTCAAGGAGTGAACCAATCGGTTGATGACTGGTTCGAGGAGCGAGACGAGCGGGTGGCGGACATGACGAGATGCACGACGACCAGGCGAACCGATCAGTTGGAGGAGCCAACCGATCGGCTGGTGGCACCCAGACGACCGGCTGGAGAGTACAGATCATTCATGTGATGAGTTGATCAACTCGGATGGCAAGGCACAGATGTTCATCTTGTACAGGTTGCATGTGATGTTGACCTAGATGATCGTGATTCCTCTTGGCTCTAGGAATCACATTAGGATGGCCATAATCATCGCTTTTTTATCGTTTGTGCATGTTTTCAGTGGGATATAGCATGTATATGATACGTACTATGTATTGTGGTGATTGGATATGTATATGTATATAAAACCAAATCCCTCAGTAAAATATTAAGTTTTAGATGCCTTCCAAATGCGACACACGTGAAAAGCTTGATCGACCAAGTGTGGGCACGCCCAAGCGTGGTGCACCGTCTATCTCGTGGAAGCGTGAAGGATGAATGTGTGGGTCTGCCCAAGCAGGGTGCATGTTCATCGTGTCTGCTTTGGGTCGGACTTAACAAGGTGACCTAGATAGGATCTAGCACCTTGAGGCATGGAGATGATCATTGCAAGGAGTTGTATATGACATCTTATCAAGAGTTGCATATGATGCAATTGGCAAAAGTTGCCTACCTGAGAGATCTATGTTGTGGGTGACAGCCCAAGCTGGTCCATGACTTAGAGGATTTCAGGATCTTGCCCACTAGAAGGTTGTACGCTGCAATCTTCCGAATTGATGGTGAGGGCTATTAATTTGAAGTAAAATAGTGGGAGCGATAATTAATTAAAGGCCTAATTATATCGTCAAAATTTTCAAATCAATCAAATAAGTCAAAAATGAGTTTTTGGACTAAAATTGCATATTTTCCTTTTGTAGTTCAAATGGCAACAAACAACAACAACTTTTCTTTGCGATCGGTCCTTGACAAGGACAAGCTAAATGGGACAAACTTCCATGACTGGTATCAGACATTGAGAATTGTTCTCACTCAAGAGCGTAAGCTCTATGTCCTGGATACTCCAATTCCAGAGGAACCCGCTCCTAATGCACCAAGGACAGAAAGGGATGCTTACAAGAAGCATTCTGATGATGCCATTGATGCAAAGTGCTTGATGCTATGTTCAATGAACCATAAGTTGCAGAGGCAACATGAGAACATGGGTGTCATAGAGATGATTCTGCATCTCAGGAACATGTATGAAGTTCAGGAAAGGCAAGAGAGGTACAATGTTTCTAGGGCGCTGTTCAAGTGCGTCATGACAGAAGGAGATCCAGTTGGTCCTCACACACTCAAGATGATTGGGTATGTGGAGAACCTGCAGAGACTGGGATTTCCACTGAGCCAAGAGTTGGCTACTGACGTGATAATGCAATCGTTGCCAGAATCTTATAGTCAGTTTGTGATGAACTACAACATGAACAACTTTGATAGGCCACTGTCAGAGTTGTTGGGCATGTTGAGGACAGCCGAGTTACAGATGAAGAAGGACAAGCCTAAGTCCGTGATGGTGATCACAAGCAAGAAAGGCAAGTCCAAGCGCAAGGGTAAGGGCAAAGCTAAGAAAGGTTCTGAAGCTAGCCAGGAGTCCAAGCCATCTTCAGCTCTCAAGGCCAAGGGAGGCGTGACCAAGAAAGGAAATTGCCACCATTTTCAAAAGCCAGGACATTGGAAAAGGAATTGTCCTCTCTACCTGGAAGAACAAAAGAAGAAGGAGGCGACTGAAACCTCTACTTAAAGGTGTCATGAAAGTAAACTTGTAACACTTTTGAGATATATGATATCAAGATGTAAAGTGTAAAGCATTCTTACTTGGGGCAAGTGTTGCCTTTATAGATAGGAATACTTTAGTTTATTTTCAGCCAATAAGGCATGTAATACAGTTATGAACTGCTATTTCATACTTGCCAATAGATAGAAACACTTTATTTTTGCATATTGTATGACAATGATGGAAATTAATAAAGTTGTGTTTTCAATCTTAAAGATATGATCTTTGTGGCAATGCCTTATTTATCTTGTGATATTTGACATGCATACGATAAGACGATACCTAAAAGTTATAGATAACTCAAACAATTTAATTAGCATTAATCATGAGAAATTCATTTCTAGTTTCCATGTGATGGATAAAACTAGACTCTTTTGGTTAGAGAACCAGTAAGGGACATGAATATCTTGGATATGATTAATCAATCTTCACTAAAGTAGTGGAAGAGTGATTATCCTATTAGGTATAATACATGTGATGTATTTACATACCTATTGGAATAAATGCTAATACTTCAAATGGTGTTTAGAGAAATACCAATATGAATGTCTTGAAATGTTCAAGATTATCATAAATGAAATACAAATTTGGTAAAGTATTAATTCTTGATGAGATCAATGAATGAAATACTTGGAATAAATGTTTGAGATCCTTATGAGTGTTTATGATAATGTATCATAATGAACTCATGATTAAGGCATGGTGATATCTGAATTAAGAAGGAATCATACTCTAAGGAGTTAGAGAATGATTATCAAATAACTGAATTCTTCTTAATAAAAGAATACCCCACACTAATAAAAGAAATTAAGAATCACAAGGGTTGTGAGTTCTTATATCTTTAACAGATACACCTCAATTATCTACGTGATGAGTTTTTCATGTGATAAGTCAACTATCAAGATGAATATGAGGAACCGAATCTTGAGTTATGGTTTAAAACCATTACATCCTAAATGACTTCCATGTGAACCATAAGGTATGACCTTGATGGTAGCACTCATTGGATCATATCCATAAGTGCAGATGAGTCTTAAGTGTTAAGACTCATGGATAACATTTTGAGAGGGATGATGCTTGTTGATTGCAACTTAATGGCTAAAACATTTTGGCATATGGATACTAAAACCGCATTCCTATGAGGAATAAAACCAGGATGTGTACGTGACACAACCTATAAGGTTCATGAATCCACTAATGCAAATGAAGTCTATAAGTTACAATGGACTAATCAATGTGATTGATTGAGTACAAGCAACTCAAAATTGGATCTTTATTTTGATGATATAGTCAAAGGGTTTGACTGATATGTCAAAGATAAAGAAGGGATCTGTGATTTAGTGGGAGCGTGTTCACATTCCACATATTGATGTGAAATGGAAATGTTCTAAGATTGGAAATCCGAATGTGGAAATTATCTTTAAGGAAGATAGAGATGTTTCCTATGTGATAGGAATAGAGATCTATAGAGATAGTTCTCGAAAATCTCTTGACTTGGAAAGAGAGAGCATACATTGGCAATTTGTACTGAAGTGTTCAGTATGCACAGATTCAGTGGGAGAAGACTTGTCCATGTTACATGGAGTTAGTATCCCAAGGCCAAGTGTCCAATTCTTATGAAGAATGGGAACACTAAGAATAGATATGGATCTATCATGTATGTAATCATCCCATTATCTTGCATGTATGACATGGCAAGAATAAAATGCATTCATCATCTTGTATGTAGGACATGGCAATATGATGTGCTCATCCTGATAACTCGTATGTGTGACATGACGAGTGGATGTCTGTCTACTTCCAGTAAGTGTTACTGGAATACCATGAGAACTTGATAAGTGCTTGTGAAGCACTAGTTCTATGGAGAAGAGTTCGATGTAAAGAGTTACATTGATGCAAACTTCCGAAAGAACAGAAAATTATTCGCAAAATATACATAAAAGTGAAAGTTTGTTGATAATTGGAAGTGTTCCAATAAAACTATTTAAAAGGGAAATGGCGAGTATCTATGTGTTAGAGAATAGTAGTAGATACTATATGGATCTGGAAGTTCATAAGATGAACTTATATTCCGCTCATTGATGACAAGTCTGGAATCCTTGATCATGCAATGTGGCTAAAGGTTAGCAAAGGAATACTAGATCGCATATTATGGCAACTCCATCTCATACGTGTGACGTACAGCGAAGAGATGTGAGACATGCAATTTGTACAGACTTTGGCAAGGTGTTGCCATTACCCACTATGTTGGCACTAGAGCACAGTAACATGTGGGACATGTTTGAAGATCACTATGAATATGATTCATGGGTGATTGGCTCGCAGTGCAAGTGGGAGTCTGTTGGTATGTATGCCCTGAGAGCCAATCATGGGATGATTGGTGGGATACATTAAGATTGATTTGATAAACATCAAAGGCGAGCTTCCAATTCTTTCTGGTTCAGTCATATGAGATAGTGATAGAACAGATTGAATGTCTAAAGAATTATAGAACTCAATGACGTATGCTTTCAGGTTAAGGACCTGAACGATGAGATCATACGGATGCTAAGAGTTTGTACGTTCTTGTTATGTCCCTAGTCAGATGTCATTGTGGAAGGTAGATAGACAACAATGACACACAAGACTAGATTGTGGTGTTGGTTGATGACAGAATCTCATTAGTCATGATATAGAGATATCAAACCAAACACATAGGTACTTGTTAGAGAACAAGTGTACCGGACAGACCCACCGTGAGTTTGACACATGGAACCATGAGATGGTAGTCACAGTCAGTACTCACAGTGATGGTGGTGAGTGTGATTCTTAGACCTGAAATTACTACACTCAACACATGTCGTTGGGCACACTTTGACATCATCAAACGTAGTCCTGAAACATGGGTTGTTATAAAGGTGATGATTGGGTGGCTTTGACACATGGGGCTTTTGAGGGGTGAGTGATAGATATGGGATTTGTCCCTCCTGAGGGAGTATGATATCCATGGCCACTTGATGAGTAGGATTGAGAAAGGCGTGCACGCATGTGTGAATCAGTATTTGATACTGATGTCATACATATCTCTTACAGTCTACTCTGAGATCAAGGAAGTGAATGAACGTTGACAGGATGACTGTTCCATGCCTCGAGTTCATTCGGGATATCAGTGACAAAGGAATTATACATTCGCTGTATCACCATTCACGGATTGTAGGATGAAAGTTGTTCTCCAACTTTCTACTTTCACTTGGGTAGCACTGATGTGTGACTAGGCACCGCTCTTTGCTTGTGAAGTCATAAGTGTTATGAACTTTCACTGCCAACGTGAAATGGACCTGCAGGGTCACACACATAGGATTTAACCTGGAAGAGGAGTTTTGTCCACAAAGCAATGTTTAGATTGATTACTAAAGGAGTTTAGTAGTTCAATTAAACACTCAATCATTCGATAGCTCAATATCGTATGGTTCAAGGTGTTGGACGCATTGATTGGAGTATCGGATTGATTGAAATTGCAATTGACTGATTTTTTCCCAACCTGTGCTCCCAACCGATCGGTTCATGTGATGAACCGGTCGGCTGAGGTGTCGAACCGGTCGGCTGAGGTGCTGAACCGGTCGGCTGGAGTGTCCATGCTGATCGGCTCATGCCCAGGTTGAAATGACCGGTTCAAGGGTTGAACTGATCGGCTCAACTGGTGCAACCGACCAGTTGGGAAAAGTCATGTCGGCAAGAATTTTCCTTTGGTTTCAAATTGCCAATTCGATTGGGAATAATATTGGTATTCGATACCAATTGGGAAAGAAACAAGGAAAGTCTTTTTGAGCCGGATTAGGACCATGAACCGATCGGTTCAGGGCACCAACCGATCGGTTGGAGTGCCCCAAACGATCGTCTCAGGTCCAACCGATCGGCTCAATGGCCGAACCGATCGGTTCAGTTGTGAACCGATCATTTCAAGTTGCGAACCGGTTGCTTTTTGTGGAAAATTCTCGAACCCTTCTACTCCTGCTTTAGTCCCGCATTGCCCGGGATGGAGAACCCTGTCCCATGACTCTCATATATATATAGGGGTATTGGGGGCTTCTCAAAGTACATCTCAGTGCAACCAGTTGCTCTGCAAGTTGTCGTTCTCTCTGGTTTTAGTAACCGTGAGAGAGCCCGAGCAAGTGCTTCCCGCAAAAGGGAGGTGCAGCAAGGGAAGGACAACTGCAGTTGCAACAGGAGGCAGGAGAGCGTGTTGGCGACTAGTAAGTCAACAGGAGGGTGCGACTCCTTCCACTTCCTTGTGGGACAAGGAGAGTGGAGTTCCAGGTGGTCCGTGTGGACTACTACAGAGGCGGGAGGACACTGCCGCTTAGGAGGACAACTGTCATCCGACAGTCCGGTTCGAGTAGGAGTTGTCAGTCCCGGTGCGACCAGGAGCTGCACAGACACCGTCGAAGTTCAGAGTTGAAGACCGCGCATTGCGCGAGGTATTGTCGCCGAGCAAGCCTCGGGACAAGGTATGATTCCGCAAACCATCCTTTCCCATTATATAGACGTTGACGCGTTTCCTCGGTATGGGTTTGGGGAGAAAATTTTTTGTTTCCGTTGCCTTCTCTGTCTCCCCTAAAAACCCAACATAGTCTTCCTTACACCTTCGTCTAGGTCGGAACCATGATCATACATGGTAAAACTCCACCTAAAACCCTAAAACATCTCATCTCCATGCTCTTTTGCTAGGGTTTGCACCTCTAAAGTGGAGAAGGTGATCTTTGCTCAAGAAAGGAGCTTAGCTTGGAGCAACCATACCTTATAATCTCGGGATCATTTTTGTTTGGACCTTATTACATTCCTAGAGGAAAGTTTTTTTAACCCATTTCTCATATATTTCTTAGTACATACTTAAAACCCATGCTTCTATGTTGATAATCAATGTTTTCCATCTCTTTTTACCATGTTCTTCTAAGGTTTTGGTTTCTTGCTATTTTATCTTCTCTAGAATCACTAGTTTGGTTATCTAATAAACTTTAAACCTGATCTTGGGTCAAATGGTGTTTTCTCCCTCTCCCTCTCTCTTCAAATATCTCGATCGGTTTGATGATGCGGCAATTTCCTATTGGTTAGTATTGAAAAATTCATATCTTCTAAACCGCTTATCCAAATTTGACAAATAAATATGTTTTGGAATTGGAAAATTAATCTCTATCTAATAAAAATATTTTCAAGATCTTATTTCATGGTTTGACGAAGGGTGATTTTTGTAAAACGAATTTAATGCATAAAATCCATAAAAATTACATCTTAATCATCATAACTCCAAAATTAACATAAGAATATGTTTTCTTAATTAGAAAAAAAACCTAAATAAATCAGTGGTGATATTTTTCAGGTTTGAATCGAAGGTTTGTGTAAAAATTCATAAGTTTGGGTTTCAACTCTTTAATGTATATATGCTATTCTAATACATGGATATGAAATTGGAAATAGGACAAGTGAACCCTGATTTCTACTAAAGGTTTAGAAAAGAGGTTAATATGACTCTAAGTAAGAGGTATGTGCTATGTATATTCTATATATGTGCAATCTCTATTTATGTATGTGCATTTACACCTTATGTTGGGAATAATTGTGCCTTAACCTATTTTTCTATAATGAGGCTTTATTAAACCCTATTTCATATACTCTTGAATCTTTTGCTATACTTGCCTCATAAATCAGTTTTGGAATATATTCTTGGGTCTTGGTACCCCATTGCCATGCTTATTGATTCATATGATTATTCTTGCCATGACTACTTTTTCTAGCATGTGGATTTATGTTCTGTTTAATTTAAAGTAGTGGTACATATGTACAACCACCCACAGAGGGCATGTAAATAATCACCCTGGGGAATGTCTTATTCTCCCCATAATATTTCAGGTGACTGGGAATGTCCTATTATCCCCTCACCTAAGTATAGAGGTCTGGTAGGTGCCTCAACCCTACTTAGTTAGGTAGACATAATTATCTTACATGCAAATCCTTTTTGATATAATTGTTAATGGCAAGCTTCTTTTGAATATAACCTCATACTCTTGTTATCTTCATCTTATGATGGACCCTAGCCTGTTTTTATTTGCTTTACTTATCTTGATATCCTAGACTAGTTTCGTGACACATACTTTTCTTCCCTTTCCCTTTTTGTTGGGTGCCTTCCCAACCACCCAGGTGTTGAGCAAGGTGATGGATAAGACAAGGAAGATCTTAGCTTTTGGCTTGGACTCGGTTGATGGAGATGTTGCTTGGAGACAAGATTGTAGTAGTCTAGACTTCCCTCTATCTAGATCATGATTGTGTGTCTTTATGTAAACCCTAATGGGAGAATTCGATGTATTTTTGTAAACCTTTTATGAAATTTGAATATAGTCAGTTATTTTTTTATTCCGCTGCTTTCTAATGGTCTTTTGTTCTGGAAACACGTCTTCCTATTCCATCTTTTCTTGAATCTCCTTTAATGGAAGAAATAGAGAGAAGGTCAAACCTAGTTCACTCGCTGAGTCTCTTTGCATCCATGGCTTTATGGTTAAAGTGCCCAACCTAAGAAAGGGGCAAATTCATAGGTGAAATTCCTACTGGATGCACTTGGAAGGTTCAGTTCCCATTTGGTGAGAAGATTTGCTTTGAAAACTTTTTCGGAAGCAGCAAGCAGTGGTAGGCTAGAAGGAAGTGCAGGAACTTCCGGGATTAAGGAAAGTAACCCGAGGGTAGTAGGTTACAGAATCCGATTTGTGGCATCTTTCCTTGGTAGATTTGTTAGACAAGGACTGATTTTAGAAAAGTATACCAATGTTTAATAAATTTGGAAAATTTATGCACATTCCATCATGCCTCTGAGAGTGTTTGGAATGGATGTCAATTCTTCAAATTTTTAGTAAAGGGGTGATTTCACTTCCTTACAGCATGGTATCAGAGCCCATGGTAGTCAGAATCTGACTATTTCAGTTTTGTCTCCCTAATTAGAATCCCTGCCTTACATAGTTCCTTTTGGTGACATGGTTTCCCTAGAGTTGATCTATAAATGATGAAAGGTTTATTTAGGACCCTATAGTTCCACATTAGTATCATGATGAATAAAACTCTAAAATACTCATAAATAAAATATGCATAACTTAATGTTGTTTAGGTTTGCCTTTAGGAAACTATTAGGCCATGAAGTTGAAGCAAACGTGTCTAGAAAGGATAAGGTTTTGGGGGCTGGCAATATTTTCCTCCGTGCCACTTGCTTGGTTTACGAGGACTCCCAGATCCATATGATACCGGCCTAGCCTAAGCTGAAATGGATTGTTCGAAATAGTTTGCTTTTAGGCAATAGTGACCTTAGACATCTATGTTGTATATCTTTGGGAACCCTAAGTTTTAGGTGTATGATGACTTGTTTGAGTATGGATACCAAGATAGTCTCCTTATGTCCCTTGGGATCACATGCTTGGATAGTTTATCTGTAGAAACTAGACTTTGAAGTTTGGTGTTTAGTAAGCAATCAGAGTTCACAGTGAAGCATGATGTATCTTGTAGATGGTCTAGTTAGACTCACCCTTTTACCTCTAGATTAGTTTGGCTTGGTAGGTCAAACCTTTATAGGGGTGGAGAGTAGTTGGTTTGATGATGTTTGGGTAGTTAGACTTTGAGGATGAAATCCTTTCCAAGGGAATGGAGTTATGTAACATACTGAAATATATCTACTCTGACTTTAGAAACCCTAACTCCCTAATTTAGAAGTTAGTGTGCTTGAATCCTTAGTTTTGACCAAACAAGTTATAGTTATAGCCTAACATGATTGTTTATATATTAATGAAAATATAATGTTCATCTGAGGAATAATTTATATGTTCAAACCCTAATGAATACCTAATGCACATAATATGAGTAACTCACATATTAATTCTAACAGATATGCACGGTGTTGCTCATGTCATAAACCAATAAACCCTAATGAAATGACAAGTAAGATAATTGTAACCTAATCTTGGACTTAATACATGCTAAGTAAAGTATAGTGATCATATTAATCTAAACCCTAAGTTGTAATCATCTAACATTAACATATACATCCTTATTGCCTTTCATGATACATTAATGACATTAGGTTCCATAATCAATCAACATACTTTGATACACATAAATGACATATATAATCATCTAATCACATATTAATCAAGTCGTCAATATGAAATGCATGGTATGTTACCTTGTTATCTAATACACACGATTAGTCACTTAATGTGAATCAATTCGTAATATGAATCACCTTGATCATCAAAATACATGGAATGGCTTCAATATGAATATGAAGTGATTCGATTCACATAAATGTCCAAATCAATAATATAAACAAATGTGAGAAAATGATTAATGATGACATTAATGTGAGAAATAAAGATAATGTGGTAATTAGATAACGTTTAATATAAATATATGTAATTGATGTGACATAATTTGGGTTGAATGAAGACTTAAAGACAAATTGAATATTTCACACAAAATAATTCGTTATAACTTAATGTGGTGATAGTATAAGGATAATGAAGTCGAAGATCAAAATATTAAGGATAATGATCAAGTATATTGAGGGAATTGAGTAACCCATAATTTTGCTAAAATTCTTAGTAAGATAAAAGAGAAATATATATATGATGTTTTATGGATGATAATGAAATATAACTTCCTTTGAAATAAAGTGATTATGACACGACATAATTAAAATAATGGTGATAATGTGATATCATAATGAATATAATGTCAATGAGCCAAAAACATTAAATCTCCTAAAAAGAATATCTAAATAATGGAACCTAGGTGATCCTTGAGAACCTGACCTATGTTGAGATGCTGGTGAGGTATATGTTGATGAATTGTTTGGTGGAAGTTAAGGTTGGAGAAATAACCTGAAGTTTTGTGATGAGATGTTGCACACTCACCCTTCCTTTCTTGCTTGTGATTTCGGGGATGAAATCCTCTTTAAGGGGTGGAGTGTTGTAACATACGGAATTCTGTAATTTTGTATTTTGACCCTCTTTCCCATCTTTTCCTTTCATTTCTATCCTTATTGGCATTTCTATTTAATTAGTGGAATTTATAGTGGTTTAGTGAACATTTATTCACTAATTATACCAATGAAAGGGTTTATGCACAAATACCACAGTGAAAGCTTAATTACCATAATTAAGTGCTCTAAACCTTAATATAACTTTTCATATGATTTGAAAACTTAAAATGAGGCTAAATTTCAAATTTGGTTCGATTTGGATGTTGTTTGTGCATGTTATGCAATTTTAGGTACATTCTGGACTTTTATGCAATTTACCCAATTGGGAGGTTTTATTTGCAAATTATCAATTGAATTTTAATCCTTAGATATTCCCTTACCATTAAAGAGATTTTAAACCATTGGAGAACCTAGTTTCACCTTGGTTTGATGGTATTTCTTTCCAAGGGCATTATAGGGATTACCCTCTTTATAAAGATGCTTATCCTTAAAGGATATCAACCAATGAGGTTATTTCTTTCTTGAAAAACGGTGAGGATGGCCTAGAAGGATCTATGGGCTCTTAGGGCCGACTTTTTATATGTATGAAGACTGTATGAGTTGTCCTCTTGCATGGCCATCAAGCCCTAGGCTAAAGACACATGGAAAGTCCCTTAAGACACCTCATGCTTCACCTCTCTCTTTATATAGCCATGTATACCCCTTCCCAACTCACAATTCGAAAACTCTTGCTCTCCTTTTGTAAAGAGGCGAGATCACCTCTCTACTAAAATTTAAAGGAAATACAAACATCCACAATTTTTAACAGAAATTTTAGACTTTGAGGATGATTGCATAATATTCCAAATAAATAAGCATGATTCCAGATACATAATAAAATGTCAATAGAAGCGGAAAGAAAGAAATAACAAGCCTTCTAATGGCTTTATTTTTTATTACATCATTGCTTTCAAAAAAAAAGATAAGATAGAATAGAGGATCTAGCTATAGCAACCTAGCCATCCTTCTTCAAACTAACGATCACAGCAAAGGATTCTTTCTTCAAGCCCTTCCTTCACCTTGCACAGCTCCAACACCTGGGTGGTTGGGAAGACACCCAGCAAGAGGGAAAACAAGGAAAAGTATGTGTTACACTAACAATCTATCAAAGGAAAAGAAAGTTGTAACAAGTAACTTTAGGCTATATATTTGGTGTAAGAAGAGATATCAAAGAGTATGAGGTTTTTATAAGGAAACTTGCCATTAACAAAATAGTTGAAGGTTCTAGCATGTCAATTAATATGTCTACCTAACTAAGTAGGGTTGAGGCACCTACCGGACCTCTAACCTTAGGTGAGGGAAGAATAAAAACATTTCCAATCACCTACAATTTTTAATGGGGAGAATAATAAACATTCCCCTAGGGCGATTTTATACATGCCCTCTATGGGTGGTTGTACATAAGTACCACTACTTAACATTAAATAGATCATTTAATTACATGCTAACAAAGAGTTATGGCAAGGATAAGCAAAAGAATATATAACATGGCAGTGGGGTATGAATACCCAAACAAGAGAATACTACATCTACTTTTGAGGCAATAAGCAATTTAGGTTTCAAGATTCAATGGTTTAGATCAAGTTAAACCTCATAAGGAAATATAGGTAATGGACTAATGATTTCCCAACTGATAGGTAGATGCACAATCAAAACACATACTAAACACATACCTTGGCCACAGGTGTCCTAAGTTTCCCTTTTTCAACTCTTCAAACGAACTATAAACCCAAACTTCCTATTACATCATTATATATATATATATATATATATATATATATTAGAATTACATGTATTCATTTAAAAGATTGAAAACCCTAATTTACTAACTTTTTGCACAAACTCTCGACTCAGACTTCAAAAACCTCATAATCGTCTTAGTTAGGTTTTCCTGATCAAAATAACATATAATATTGCATATTTTGGAAATATGGATTCTTAGGGTTAATTTTTATGATTTTTAAGTTAATTAAATCGATTTTTAAAAACACCTTTTCGAAAAACTCAAAACCAGATCTCAAAAACATTTTTATTAAATAGATCTCGTTTTCCTGATTTCAAAACACTATTTATTTATTATTTTTTACCATCGGAATAATTAATTAAAAATATTTTATCTCGACCAATCACAGCCTGCCACGTAGGCAAGGCTGGATGGCCGAGCGGTAGCGGGAGCTCGGCAGTGGTGACCCGTGCCTCGCAGCCGCTCGCTACCGGCCGTGCGGTGAGGGCAGGCGGGCGATCAGAAAGGAACAAAAGACCGTAACGCCCTTGCGCGGAAAACAGGTAAAGCAAGCGCGCAAGGGGCAAAATCGGAAAACGACCGTGTCGTCTTCTCCAGCTAGCCCGACGGCTGAAGCAAGCAGCTTCACGTGGAGAATTTGGGCGATTTCACCCTAGAGCACCAAACGCGACACTAAGATATGCGTTGGAAAGCTAAACAAGAGGCGAACTCATCCATACCTTGGATTTGAGACGAGGCCAACAGCAACGAGCGTGAGAGGCGCCACAAGAGCAGGGTCAACCGGCGGCTTAAAGGTGGTCCAAACGTCCACGAAGCTTGAAATCAAAGGTATAGGCGAGTTGCTAAGGTCATGACGGTTCTTGGGACCTAGATATATATAGGCAACATGCCCTAGGCTAGGGTTTAGCTAGGGGCAAGGTGAGGAGGTCGGCGGCCACATTAGGCGTTTCACGAATACGCGTTAAAGCTCGCAAAATTTGGGATAATCCTGTGCGAAATCTCGCAAGGAGTCCAACAAAACAAAAATCAAGGAAAATCGTTGAGTGGATCTCAAGATATCGCGATTTTAAGAAAACGAAAAATCCTATTTGTTGCCTAATCTGACTCAAGGTAGAAGACGATCATGGATCGTCCGATCGATGGACCCGAGTCCATCAGCGACTCTGAGCCATCCGATCTCGCGTTAGATCAGGGAAATATCCCTGAGCAAAAGTCGATTAAAACTATTAGATTTTAGATGTTTTTCTCTTTCTTCTTTTGGAGGCTCAAACGTTGCCCAAAAATTATGAAAATTTATATCCTGACTTATTTCGACGCGTAGAATCCAAATATGGAGTTAGTTTTTCATTTTGAGAAAGTTTGATGGGTGAAATAATTAATATGTCATTTTCTCTTTCCTCCTTCAAAAGAGGTGATAACATTATTTAAAATTAATGTAACTTCACCCATAAGTCTCCTTAAAGGTTTGGAACACGATTTTGCAATTATCTTCCCAAGTTGAAATTATCTTTATATTTATTAAATTAATTAGAACATTCTACACATTTTCTCTCTCTCCTATTTTTCTCATTATTCATATATTATCCAAATTAGTTGCAAATTTGCATAGAGGCTTATTTTTATGTTTAGAATACGAATTTGAAGTAATTTTACTGATTTGAGAACATTAAGTATTTTATTTCTTTTTATTGGCATATTTCCTATATTCTATCGATAATGTTATTAATATTTTCATTTTAAATAATACTTGACCCTTAAGTTACTCTTTGCTCAAGGAAACGAATTAAACTATCAAATTATCATGATGGTTTCAGATTATCATATTTGTTGCAAAAATATTTGTAATTATCTTCTTTACCCATAATTTCTCATATTACCATTAATTATTACATTTATCTTCTTCCTTTTACAAAATTCGGATTTTCTTCTTATTTCTTATATTCTAGGAAACACCAGAAGATTCTAGGACGAATTATTTTTACTCTTTTTATTACTTAATGTGAATTTGCATTTTAAACCCATTATCTAATTCTAACGGAGGCATTTGTGCATGCAACCTTAAAATAAGAATATATAGGAAACATTTAACCAATAACCATCTTAATTTCTTTTAAATCAAAACCAAGGACAAATGGAACGAAAATGAAGGTCAAAGCTTATAGAAAAGAGTACAAAGAGGTACATAGGAGATTTCAGTATGTTACAGCACTCCACCCCTTAAAAAGGATTTCGTCCCCGAAATCTCATACAAAGAGGGAAGGGTGAGTACGCAACATCTCATCTCTCAACTCCCAAGTGGTTTCTTCTAATCCATGATATCTCCACAAAACCTTCACTAACTCTATCTCCTTATTCTTCATCTACTTTACTCGGGAGTCAAGGATCTTCACAGGTAGTTCTTCATAAGTCAGATTCTCATTAATCTCCACAGGTTCGATGGTGAGCACATGAGACGGATCCTTAACGTACTTCCTCAACATAGAAACATGGAACACATTGTGAATCTTGTCATAAGCAGGAGGCAAAGCTAGACGATAAGCACAATCCCCCACTTTATCTAAGATCCCAAATGGTCCAACATAGTGAGGACTCAACTTGCCTTTTACTTTAGATCTTGCAATAGAGTGTATAGGCTTGATCTTTAGAAAAGCATAGTCTCCCACTAAGAAGCTTACATCAGGCCTCTTCTTATCAGCATACATCTTATGTCTGTCTTGAGCAGCTTTCATCCGTTTCTTTATCAACTGTATCTTCTCAAGCATCATCTGCATGTCATCAGTCTTCACTAGGGAACGTTCACCAACATCATCCCAGTGCAAAGGTGAACGACAAGGTCTACCATAGAGAGCTTCAAAAGGTGGCATACCAATACTGGCTTGGTAGCTATTGTTGTAAGCAAACTCTGCTAATGGTAGATACCGATCCCAAGCACCACCCCAATCCATCACACAAGCACGTAGCAAGTCCTCCAGAATCTGAACTGTTCTCTCGGACTGACCATCAGTTTGCGGGTGGTAAGCAGTGCTGAAACACAGATCAGTACCCATCTCTTCCTGAATCTGACCCCATAAACGAGAAGTGAATTTCGGGTCTCGATCAGAAACTATCACAGTAGGGACACCATGCAGACGAACTATCCACTCCACATAAAACTGAGCCATCTCAGCAACTTTATACGTGGTTTTGAAAGGCAAGAAATGAGCAGATTTTGTAAGCCGATCAATCACCACCCAGACAGCATCATAACCTCTGTTAGACTTGGGGAAACCAGTAACAAAGTCCATTGTGATCTTCTCCCACTTCCATTCTGGAATCTCAAGAGGATGAAGAAGACCACCAGGTCGTTGATGTTCAATCTTGACTTGCTGACATGTCAAGCACTTTGCTACAAACAGAGCTATATCATTCTTCATGTTCTTCCACCAGAAGCTTCGTTGTAAGTCCTTGTACATCTTTGTTGTGCCAGGGTGAATAGTGTACTTGGAACCATGAGCTTCACTCAGAACCTTCTGTCTCAGATCACCAACATCAGGTATCCACAACCTTTGCCTGAAGTGGATAGCACCATCCACTCCGACAGAGAAGTCAGATTGCGGTTTCTCAGATAAAGCTTTCAACTCTTCAAGCTCGGAACTCCCCAACTGTGCAGACACGACTTCTGAGATCTAGGTTGGTGTAACGGTCAAACTGGCCATATGAACACACAACTTATCTTCTTCTTCTGAATCGACAAGCTGCGGTCTCCAACTGGCCACAAGTTCAAGGTTTTCCCACACAAAACATCTCAGAGCAGCACAAACAGCATCCTTCTTGCGACTTAAAGCATCAGCTATGACATTTGCTTTACCAGGATGATAGGTGATGGTGAAATTGTAATCTTTAAGATATTCCATCCACCTACGCTGTCACAAGTTTAGATCCTTCTGAGTCAACAGATATCTCAAACTCTTGTGATCATAAAAGACTTCAAACTTTTCTCCATAGAGGTAGTGTCGCCAGATCTTCAAAGCATGAACTATGGCAGCCAGCTCTAAATCATGCGTAGGCCAATTAGCTTCATTAGGTTTCAACTGTCGAGAAGCATAGGCGATCACCTTTTCGTCTTGCATCAGAACAAGGTGTTGGATAAGACAAGGAAGATCTTAGCTTTTGTCTTGGACTCGGTTGATGGAGATGTTGCTTGGAGACAAGATTGTAGTAGTCTAGACTTCCCTCTATCTAGATCCTGATTTTGTGTCTTGATGTAATCCCTAATGGGAGAATTCGATGTATTTTTGTAAACCTTATATGAAATTTGAATATAGTCGGATTTTTTTTATTCCGCTGCTTTCTAATTGTCTTTTGTATACCAATGTTTAATAAATTTGGAAAATTTATGCCCATTCCATCATACCTCTGAGAGTGTTTGGATTGGATGTCAATTCTTCAAATTTTTAGTAAAGGGGTGATTTCACTCCCTTACACTCCCAGTCTAGCAAGAGTGTAGTGTCAAACAATCTTATGTCCCTTGAACTCACTAAAAATCAATTCGTAGGAAACACACTCAGACACAAAACAGTGGGTGAAGAAGAAAAGAGGAGCTGGAAGAAAGTGATATTGCAGACTAATGCAATGTGGTGAAGGTCGCACACAGTAGCAGTAGGGAGAGAACAATTCTCACACACAATAGTTCTCTCACACACAACTATTCTCAATATGCAATTGTATTTATGGGTGCATTTTTCTCTATTTTGGTGTGTAAGAAATGGATCAAACTCATCTCTTTTATAGCCAGATGCAGCCACCCAAATTGGTAAACAAATAACCAATTTTCCTTCAACAATTATTGGGTATGCAAATCCCCAAATAGATGGTTCTTTGGGTGCACCCAAACAGAACCGCGGAGACATAAAACAGCCTTCTAATGGCTAATGAAATCGGATGAAAAAATAGGAGGATTTGATTCAAAAGAATTTATGGTTTTCGCGTAGCTGAATACAATTGCATGTCCAAGGGAAATAAAGGATGGGAAATTGTGCATCTGTATATTTTCAAATGACAGAAATAAAACATCAATAAACAAAATAAAGAAGTTTTTTTTGATGAAAATATTAAATTTCATGCACAAATCAAACTAGGTCAGGCCAGGCTGGGTGTAACATGGTGTGGCATGGCAAGGAGAAGTGCACATGTGTGTGTGTGTTTTTTTAATTCGTCAAGTCACAATGCACCAATCAGCCCAATTAGTCTTAAATTCAAAAACCTCAAGAAAGGCACACAAGTCTTTGTTCTCCTCTCCCATTTAATAGGATCCCTCTCACTTTATAAGTGATTAATGTGGGACTAAAGATGGTTGGGAGGTTTGGAATACAATTAAAATACATGGCTAGAGCACAACATTTCCCCACATATTTCATAAACCTCAGAAAATTATACATATACAAAGGGAAAGATGACTAAAAAATTGTCTTTCAGCATATCTAGCATATGGCTTTGAACCTTTCCTAGCAATGGTTCATCTACATCCAGAGAGATACGGTGAACTACATCTTGAACCAGAATCTCTGATCCTAATTTCAATAAACCATGCAAAATATAGTGAGGGCCTAATGACTTGTTCATATTGGTGTGCACATTACGTCCTTTGAAAGAATATGTTTCATGAGAGCTCTAGTGAGTATGCCCAACTCACATAAACCCTATCCTAGGGTTACACTCACATAGTAGGTTTCTCCAAGGGGTGTATTGTCCAGTACTACACCCTACCAAACATATGGACTCAGCCCCATTTAGAGTAAAAGCTTGTCCTCTACCAAGACATCCCTAAGAACAAATGCCATAGGGAATAGTCCAGAGTAAAACTCCAAAAGTATGCTTCTACTGCACACATGCACAACTTACTTGTCCCTTTTAACCATTCCTCATGCGATCTCCAGTTTCAAGACAGTAGGGTTATCACTGTAGTGTTCAACCCATGGGAAGAAGACCCATCCCTCTGGACACACTAAGTACTAGCTTTCTTGCTAGACCTTTTGTGAGAGGATCAACAATATTTTCTAATGATCTAACAAACTACAGAGATATAACGCCATGGGTAATGAAGTCTCTAACCTATTAATACCTCAACCTCATCAAGTGTTTACTCAGGTTACACTTATATTTTTTACATTTGTCTAGGGTTGACCTACTATCACAATGTATTGAGATAGGAGTAAACACCTTTGAAACTACAGAAAAATCAAGTAAAAGAGTTTTAAGCCAATCAGCCTAACAACAAGATAAATTTAAGGCTATAAACTTAGTCTCCATAGTGGATCTATCCCTCACAATTTTGTTGGGTGATTTACAAGAGACTACAACACCACCTAGGTAAAACACATAACCACTAGCAGACTTGGTTTCATCAAAGTCAACAATCCAATTTACATTTGTATAGCCTTATAACACGGTCGGGAAACTAGTGTAATGAAGACCATAACTCGTGGTACCTTTGAGATACTTAAAAATTCTAACGAAAGCCTTCTAGTGATTTGTATTAGGACAACTACTATACCTACTTATCCTACTTACAACATAAGCAATGTCTGGTCTAGAACAATTGGCTAAGTACATCAAGCTTCCTATAACTTGGGCATATCTAGTTTTATCTACATGGTTACCTTTGTGTACCTTAAGATGTAAAGAAGGGTCATAAGGAGTATGAATGGGATCACAAGGGTACATATCAAATCTATGCAAGACCTTTTCTACATAGTGAGACTGACTTAAGGAATAACTAGAAGTAGATCCTACTTGATTTAATATCAAGAATAACATTGACAATTCATATATATTTCATATCAATATTCTTGGAAAGAAATTCGTTTCAGAAATAATTGTAGTATTGGATCCAAAAATTTATATACCGCTACATACAAGCACATTATTGCAGTTGCATTATCAATAGTTTTAGAATAAATGCTTCCATCCAATTCATTTGCAGTAAAAAGCCATAAGATAAAATTGTTTTATCAAATTTATAATTCCACTACTTAGGAGCTTATTTCAGATCATACAAATATTTTACAAGTCTACAAACTTTGCATTCTTATCCTTGGACCACAAAATCCCATATAGATCTCTTCCTAAAGATTCTCATTGAGGAAGGCAGTCTTTACATACATTTAATGGATTTCAAGATTATGGGTTGCAGCCAAGGCAACAAGGACATGAATGGAGGTTATCTTTGTTACAAGAGCATAGGTGTTGAAGTAATTAACTCCTTATTTCTACATGTAAACTTTGGCTACTAGCCTGGCCTTAAATATATCTATTCTGCCATTTCCCTTCAACTTATTTCTGAAGACTATTTTGCATCCAATGGATTTACAACATAGAGGAAAATCACTTAGAATCCATGTATGATTGTTCATGATAGATTACATTTCATTATCAATAGCTTCTTTACATAAACCAACATCTATGGATTTCATGGCATCTTCATATATGTTGTGGTATTCTTCTATTATAAAGGTGTAGAAGTCAGAGCCAAAGTTCTTTGTTACTTTAGCCCGCTTACCCCAACCAAAGTCACTTGGAGGCTCAGCCACTTCAAGGTTCAGCGGTTCAGGTTCAGGTATGGGTATGTCAATAAAAGGAGTTGAATCTTGATTGGTTTGTAAAGGTTCTCAAGTTGCAACATTTGAAGGACCTTCACCAACTTGTTTGAGAATACTAGGTTTGAAGGGAAATATGTTTTCATAGTAATGATCGTCTACATGTCTAATTTCTATTATGGAGTTTTTTAATGTCAGGGATGTATGACTTTATTATTATACTTCTATTTGCATTGTTGTTTCAACATAACCTATGAAAATGGTATCAACGCTTTTAGGACAAAGCTTTCTCTTCTTATTTTTAGGGATTTTGACTTTGGCCAAGCACCCCCACACTTTAAGATACTTTAAAGCATGATTCTTATTAGACCAAAGTTCATAAGATGTTTTCTCTCTGTGTTTGAAAGGGATATGGTTCAAGACATAGTTGGTGTTTATGAGAGCCTCCCTCTATATTTTTTAATGTAAACCAGAATAGGCCAACATGGCATTGGCCATGTCGCTCATGGTTCTATTATCTCTTTCAGCTACACCATTAGATTGTAGGCTGTATGGGGTAGAGGTTTCATGAATAAGGACATGATCTTCATAGAACTATTTAATTTCATTAGAATTATATTTACCTCATCTATCAGATCTAATGCTCTTAAGGTTCTTCTCAATTTGGTTTTTTACTTGTGACTTATAAATTTCAAGTTTTTCCATTTGTTCATCCTTAGATATCAATAAGTAATAGAACAATATTTTGAAAAATAATCAATAAATGTCATAAAATAGTGCATGGCATCACGAGTAAAAATACTATTTAGACCACATATATTAGTATGAGCATGCTCAAGTAGTGATGTGTCCTTTTCTACTGATCTAAAGGGTTTCTTAGATGATGTGCACAAATCATACCACTTTTTGTACTAATTTTGGATGCACAATTCACTCATTTTGACCATTAGTCTACACTCAATCATACAAGATTTCTCACTTTTCAGTTGTTTTACTCATTTCATGTTTGTGATCACATGTACATAATAATGATGAGGAAATGGGGTTAATATGACCAAAATCTAACCTTAGTTGGATTCCTGAGGAGATTGCACATATTTTAGGGAATTTTATAAAGTTTGTGAAGGAACACGACGTGTGTCTATCGGCACATTGTGTTAATCTACAAACAAATTTCTTTCCCCTAGATGAGCGGCAACATGGCATGTCTCTCATACGACACGTCGTGTCTGATCAGTAAAAAGATCTTGCCAAAGTTTCTGCCAAAAAACATGGTGTGTGTTTATTAGGATAGGGCATGTTCAACCCATTGAGATCTACCAATGTCTCACTAATTCTCACCAACATGGTGTGTCGACCAACAGACACGTCCTTCATCCTTTGAGCAAAACAATTCCAATGTCAGTTACTCAGGGCGACATGTCATGTGTCTTCTCTGACCTTGTGTCGTGGTTGATTTTTTGATGTTTTTGAAAGCAATCATCTCTCATTTTTTAAATATAAAAGCATATACAAGGGCAGTTATCACTCGTCATTTGGAACACCTTTTGACTAGAGAGCGTAGTAGAGGAGAAAATTGGTAAATTTGGAGAAGGAGAGGTGGTTACTTGAGAGAGGACCTCTTCTCTACTCCATTCTTATCATGGATTGCAGCAAGGGCTCCTCAACTCCATTTCAGCTGCTCACGAAAGAAGGTTGTTGAAGTAGAAGCATCAGTAAGGTTGGAATGTTGTCTTTAAGCTAGAGTCCCTACTTGTTCTTATTCTTTTCCTAGATTTACCTTCTCTATTCATGTTTGGCTTCAACATTTGTCACTTGTACTTGTGTTTCACCACCATGAGCTAGTAGAAGTTTGTTTCTTGGGCATGGGGAAATAACTCTATGTCATAACTATGTTGAACATGAATTTCATGTATTATGCTAGTTAATTCACTGTTCGGTGTTGATTTCTTCTTACATGCTTTTTTGGCCATTTTTTATGTATGATTTATGCTCTTTGTATAATCTGGTAATATATGCATAGGAGTAAGGAGATGTAACTTATGTTTTCTACCTTGACCATAAGAGTGGCATGTATATGTTGGGGAACAAAGGTTTGTCATCCGAATCTGAGTATATCCACAAGAATGGTATACAAAGTTAGGATTGTTCTACACTACTGAGAGGTAGATGTGGGATACAAACCTCCCTTGTGTTAGTTCTAGCATTATTTATATATGGTGTTCTTCATATTATGGTGTAGATGTGAAATCCCTATTCCTATATTCCTTTAAAATGATCTTAATATCTCTTGAAGTAATCAATTTTATTGTTTTCTCTTAACCAATAATTAGTTCCTTCTAAACCAAATCACCCCTTTAGGAATCAATTTATATTGTTGACATCAACACACTTGCATTTATCAACCTTTCTCTTTGGATGATCTCGAACATGCTACATGCACCCATATACTTCTGGGGTAGTGCTCAAGCTTATAAATTTAATACTTGTGTGTAGATGACTAATAAGTTTTTGGTGCCATTTCCTGGGAGCATCGGTATTTTGTCAGAGTAAGACATGTTGAATAGTAAGTGAGACTAGATCACACCCACATTCCATCATTCCATCATCATTATTATCAACTATCATATTTTCCATTATTTGATAAGTGCTTCTCACCCACTTGTGAATTTGTAGGACTGTATGCAGTGTTTGAAACAGGGTCTTTAGTCATCCATATTTCTAGACCCCAAGATTGAGCACACATTTGGTAGCCATGGGTGAGCAAGTAGGAGTGCAAACTCTTCAAACTTGGAGAATTGACCTTCATCTTCACCGCCATATTCATTGGACCACCAAAAACAAACCATGGAAGATGATTGGACTCTTAAGGACTTCGTCATTCTTGATTCGATAAACATCAATGGGGCTATCAATAGCCCGTACATTGAGACATAAAACTCTTCAATCATCCTGAATATCATGCAGATGATTTAGCAAAATCATTTTGGAGGGACTCCCATGGAGGACTCTAATATTCATGTAGCTGAATTTTAGTAGTACTTGAACACCTTCAAGATCTATGGAGTTACTCCTAATGAGATTCATCTACTTATGTTCCTATTCTCTCAAAGAGATAGATCCAAGGTGTGGCTCTCATCATTGCCAAGGAATTCTATAAATAGCTGGGAGGAGTTGTTGAAAGACTTTCTAGCCAAATATTTTCCACCAAGCAAGCCACTCAACTGAGAAGTTAACTCACCAATTTATCCCAATGGGATGGAGAAACCATCTATGACCCATGAGAGAGATTCAAATACCTCCAACGTCTTTTTCCACACCATGGCCTTAGAAACTAGCTACTCCTTCAGACTTTCTACAATGGGTTTTATTACAAAACCAGTATGTCTACAAATGTTGTTGTTAATGGAGCTTTGATGAGTAAATCCTATAGGCAAGCATATGGAATTATTGAAGACATGGAAATTAACCATTGTCAATGGAGTACCTAGAGGAGAAACCAGTCATCCTCGTCTTCTGTTGCTTTTGGGAAGTAAGTCGACATACACATTGTTGATTGTCATTGACTTGATTGTAGCTAAGTTAGATGTTGTCACACAAAAGTTTGAGAAATTGAACACTCAACCAGCTCAAATGATAAATCTTATTTTTGATACTAATGAATCCATGTGGCAGGTAGCTTCTTCAAGCTACCCTTGTTTTATTCCTTCTGTGGAGATTGAAGAGTAATGCAACATGATAAGAAACTATGGAAGCAAGCAACCTTACAATCCATACTCCAACACCTACTATCTGGGTTGGTGTGATCATCCAATTTTTTTCTATTGCAAAAATAATTCTCAAAATCTTTTACAACCTCAAGGCCAACAACCATACACTTGGGGAGAAGACCACCAATGGTAAACAATCCACTGGGTTTCAATAATAATGCTAGTAGAAATTTCAATCAACAACGAAAATCAAAGTCCATCTTAGAATCTCTTTTAGAAGGTTTTGTTTCGTATCAAATGAATCAAAATGAGAAGTTCTGCCAACATGGGAAGGTCATGGAGGATTCCATTCAACAAATTTCTTCTAAAGTTGATGAAATTACCACTCACACAAGGATGTTGGAGAACCAAATTGCACAACAAGCTCTTGCTAATCAATAAGTGCCCCTACCTAGCCAACTTGAGATGAATCCAATGGGGACTTGTAAATATGTAACATTGACGAGTGGAGATATAATTGGAGGACCATCATAACCTTCAAAGAGGAAATCTAAGGAGGTTGTTCACATAAATGTAGAAGAGACAACTGAAAACTAAAGGAAGAAGTTCATTGAAACTCCTCAACAAGATGATTCTTCTAGCAAGATTGATGCCTCTTTTCCTCAAAGGTTTGCACACAAGAATGAAGATGTCAAATTCCACACATTTATGGACACCCTCAATAAACCTTACGCCAATCTTCCTTTGGCTGAAGTTATTGTTGAGATTCCCTCTTATGCAAAGTTTCTCAAGGACATCTTGACAATGAAGAGAAGATTGATCAAGTGGAAATTGTTATGTTGTCTGAGGGGATGAGTTCCATCATCCAGAATAGACTACTGGAGAAGCTTGATGATCAGGGTGCCTTCACATTGTCGTGCAAGATTGGTGACACCACTTGTGACAAAGGTCTAGTCAACCTTGGAGCCAATATAAGCCTTATTCCTTCAACATTGTGGGAATAGTTTGATCTTGGAGACATGAATCCTACCAAGATGGCCATTCAATTGGAAGATCACACCATCAAATGTCCCAAAGCCATTATTGAATATGTGCTTGTTCAATTTGGCAAATTCTATATTCCTTGAGATTTGTTGTGTTGGACATGAATGAAGTCCCATCCAACCGTATCCTTTTTGAAAGACCCTTCCTATACACGGTCGGTTGTATATTCTAAGCATAATAAGGAAAGTTCAATCTTAGGGTAGAAGAAGAAACAATGGAATATTCTATTCTAGATGAAATGAAAGTCCCAAATAAGATTGAAGACATTTGCTTGGTTGACTGTGTTGACAAGTTTCTAAAAGAAGACAAAGATTTATCTAATTTTGTTATAGATTGTTGTGAAGAAAGTGAGTTGAACACTGCCATGACTACAAAAGTCTTAGACACTTCCCCTTCATCTATTCCCTATTCACAACCACCCAATGAATATACTCCACCATTGGAATATGATTCTTGCAAGCCAACAAAGGATAAAAAGGTAGAACTCAAACCCCTTCCACTGGGGCTAAGGTAAGCTTTTCTTGATCCCCATTCTACTTCTCTTATAATTAAAGATGTTGATTTAACTGATGAATAAGAAATCAAATTGCTTAATGAATTATGTTTTCATATAAAAAAGTAATCGATTATACCATCTACGGTTTTAAAGGCATCAACCCTTCCATTTTCATCCACCAAATTAATTTAGAAGATGTTTCCAAACCGTGTGTAGAACCTCATAGGCATTTAAACTGGAATATGCTTGAGGTTGAAAAAAGGGGAATTTTTGAGTTGAAAGATGCAGGGATCATATACCCTATAAGTGGCATCCCATGGGTGAGTTCTATTCATGTAATACCCAAGAAGGGTGGTGCAAATGTCATTAAGAGAGATAATGATGAATTGATATGAGCACGTGTATCGATTATATAAGATTAAACAAGACAACCCCTAAAGACTATTTTCCCTTGCCATTCATTGATTTGATGCTAGAAATATTAGCCAGTCGCTACTATTTTTGTTATCTAGATGGCTATTCTTGATTTTTTTTTCAAATATCAATTTACCCACTAGACCAAAAAAAGACAACTTTCACATGCACCTATGACATCTACGCTTATAGACACATGCCTTTTAGTCTTTTTAATGCAACAACAACTTTTTAGCGTTGCATGATGGCTATTTTCTATGATTTTATCAAGCATATTATGAAGATCTTCATGGATGATTTCAATGTTTATGGCAATTTGTTTAATGACGGTTTGTCACATATCTAAAGTCCTTGAGCATTGTAAAAAGGTTAACCTAGTACTAAATTGGGAGAAGTGACATTTCATGGTACAATCTATAGTAGTACTATGTCATGTGATATCTAATAAGGGTATTGAAGTCGACGGGGCAAAGGTGTACTAGAAACGATATCCACTCTGTCAACATTCAAAGATATCCAAAGTTTTCTAGGCCATGTAGGATTCTAAGGGAGGTTCATCAAATACTATTCCAGTATAGCCAAGACATTATGCTCATTACTTGCCAAAGACGTGGACTTTGTGTTTGATGATGAATGGCAAGTTGCTTTCGAAAATCTCAAAGATGCTCTCATTTCAGCCCCTTTAATCTAGTTGTCGGACTGGAGTGCACCATTTAAATTAATATGTGATGCTAGTGACTATGTAGTCATTGCAACATTAGGTCAACAGAAATATAACAAGTTGCATGCAATACACTTCGCCAACAAGCCCTTAGATGAAGCCCGAATTCATTATGACACCATAGAGAAAGATATGTTAGCCATAGTATATGCTTTCAACAAATTCCACCAGTATCTAGTGGGATCCAAGGGTGGTCTACACTGACCATGCAACAATCAAGTATTTGTTGAATAAGATGGCCAAAAAACCATGCCTGGTTTTTTGGATTATATTGCTCCAAGAATTTGAATTTGAGATCAGGGATAAAAAAGGTAATGAGAACAATGTGGCTGATCACCTTTCTAGACTGACTACAAACACAACTAATGGAATTCCCATTGATGATTACCCTCTCATTAAAATATGGTACGTTGTTGGTACACTGCAAGCACCATGGTTTGTAGACATTGCCAATTTCCTTTCTACTGGGCTTCTTTCCCCTGATTTAACTTGTCAACAAAAGAAGAAATTCCTACATGATGTCAAATTCTATTATTGGTACAATCCATTATTGGTCAAGCAAAGAACAGATGGACAGATTCGGTGATGTGCGATCAAAGAAGAGATCCCAAACATTATTTTTGAATTCCAATCTTCTTCTTACGGGGGCTATTTCAGAGGAGAGAAGACAACTACAAAGATTCCTCAAGTTGGATAGTCTGAGATGTACATGCTTATATCAAAGGTTGTGACAAGTGCCAAAGAATAGAAGGAATATCCAAGAGAGATGAAATGCCTCTCAAGTCCATTCTAGAGATTGAGGTATTTGATGTATGGGGTATAGATCACATGGGTCCCTTCCCATCCTCTTGTGACTATAAATATATCTTGGTTGCTTATGATTATGTTTCAAAATGGACAGAGGCTATTCCTACCCAAGCTATGGATTTGAAGTTAGTCATAGAACTCTTTCTATAAATCATTTTCCTCAATTTGGAGTTCCTAATAGCTGTCATTTTCAGATGGAGGCACACATTTCAATAATTTTCTCACCAAATATGGAGTGAATCATAAGATCTCTACTTCATACCATCTTCAAATTGATGGGAAAGTTGAATTATCCAATAGACAACTCAAGGGGAATTCTAGAAAGGATTGTTTCAAGTTCAAAGAAAGATTGAACTCTCAAATTGGATTATGCTCTTTGGGCATTCCAGATAGAATTCAAGACAACCATCAGTACCACACCATTCAGGCTTACATAT
This sequence comes from Alisma plantago-aquatica, assembly GCA_963693085.1. Lineage (NCBI taxonomy): Eukaryota > Viridiplantae > Streptophyta > Magnoliopsida > Alismatales > Alismataceae > Alisma > Alisma plantago-aquatica. The sequence goes on from OY856412.1 coordinate 961,381,245, forward strand.
GGCAACTCTTGCCATCTTCCTCTAGATATGAAGAACAAATCCCTAAGGGCTATCAAGTTTCTCAACTTTGACATGAAGAAAGAAGACAAAAAGTTGATAATTCAACTCCAAGAACTTAAGGAACTCCAACTAACGGCTTATAAAAATACAAAAATATGCAAAGTGGTAATTAAGGTGTGGCATGACAAGAGGATAAGAATAAGGGATTTCACTAAGGGAGACCAAGTGTTTCTCTTTAATTTAAGGTTGAAAATATTTCCCAGAAAGCTTTGTTCAAAATGGTATGGACCATTCTTACTGTTGAAGGTTTATCTATATGGAATTGTGGAGCTACAAGAGAAACAATCAATATTCAAGATCAATAGAAAATTTTGCAAACTCTATGTCGAAGGAGAGAATATAGAAAAGGGAGTCTCCTTCTCCTCTTAGGCATTTGAAGATGCAGACTCGAAATCTCACTTCAATGGAGGACCTTGTTAGAGTTGACCCCACATTTAGGATAGATTTCAATTTAGTTTTTACCTCAAGAATATTTCTCTTTCCAATAAGTATGTTGTGGATGAATGTAACAATTTACACCCTCATATTACTCCCATAATTATGATCACATGTAAAGAAGAAAACTAAATAAAAGATCAAATTCCCACCAAAATTTAGTTGAACACGACGTGTTTTTCCTAGAACCCAATGTGTCTCATCAGACAGATAGAATCTGAGCAAAGACTCCAAAATACATAGTGTGTCACTACATCCATACATTGTGCCACATTCAGATCTTCCATGTATAATGTTATGCTGGAAACTCACATGTTGTGTCATTATTATGCACATGGCATATCAACAAGGTCATATATTTTTGATATCTTTTTGGAATAATACACGATGTGTTCTCGAACCCACATGGTGTGCACAACTCGAGGGAAGAATGCAAGTATTTATGTTGGAAACTCACACGGCATGTGTTTATTACACATACAACATGCAAGCAAGGAGGTTTATCTTCAAAAGTTTTCTGGTATAAAACATGATGTGTCCTAATCAAGACATGGTGTGTCAGGATCAAAAATAAAAATGGATAAGGCAACTAGATGTACATGTGAACATGGCATGTGTCTACCTAGACACGACATGTTTGGTGGCTGGAAATAAGGTTTTAAACCCCTATTTCAAACTCATTTCTCACTCAAAGACCTAACTTCAAATTATGTACAAGTGACCTCAAGTAGTCGTGTTCACCACCTTCACCGATATGTGCTTAATCTTGCATCTGCAAATCCAATGTAGGACATCATCTCTACATTCTCCTTCACTCCACTATCATATCCCCAGTAGTAAGGAAACTTTGATCTCCCTCTTCCATTGAACCAACAACTGTCTTCCATGTACTAAAGCACGAAGCTCATTGCCTTCTTCGTGCTACTTCTCTGGAGAATCATTCACTGCCACCACTACCTCACTTCTCAACCTTCTCATTCAAGGAAACTCAGAACACACCAGTGATCAACATAGACACATCGTGATCACAAACTCCTTCTCAACCTGCAACTTAGTTCCAAGGGTGGAAGATAGGCCGTTCACAAAATTAGACACATTGTGTGCATCTATTTAGCAACAACACATCATCATCATGTCCCCCATCGAGCAAGAAGCAAAGCACCATTGAGGAGTGGGCTCTTCTTCCACAACAACATATATCTCTTTAACTCAGTTCAAAATCACCAAGGAAGAAGATGCCACATATCAAACTTTGATCACGCTTAGGGTCTTACCTACATGTTTCTCTTGTGAGGAAACATTAGAGGTGTTGGGATTCAAAGATGAAGTCTTGGTATCGCTTGAATAGATAGGGCTCAAATACACTTCTTTCACTATAATCCCTACCTATCCAAGACTAAATTATGCATTTTTAACTACTTTGCATGATGAGGATGACCCAAGAAGGGTACATGAACCATTTGGCATTATTACCTTTAGACTTCTTGGGTGTGGTTACAAACTTACATTCAGACAATTATGTGATGCATTTTTGTGACTTTATGGAGGGGAAATGGCATAACCATCTTAATTTAAGAGTGATGAATTTTAGAGAGAAATATATGAAGATGACTTTCATGAGGCCAAAGTCGCTAGAGAAACACACATGCACAAATCAATCTTTTGTTGCATACACAAGATCCTTGGCACATGTGTATTTGCAAGAAAGGAAACATGTGGCTTTTATGGAAAGAAATATCTATTTTTCTTGTGGGCCATGCTACATGACTTCAAGATTAATGTTGGTTATTATATCCTCTATCATTTTTTTCAAGATCAGACACAAGAAATATGGTGACATTATGATTGGAGGACTAATTACACTCATTGTATGCAAAGTTTATGTTGAATTGACAAGATTGGAAGTTTCTCCCCATAGGAATAAAACTGGCCTCCAGTTCCTCATCTCCTCATGATTGATTGTTAGGGATAAATTCAATGAAAGAAAATTTAGATAATATTTTCATAGACATGAAGAGTTCATCAAACTTCCTAATCTAGAGGAGGTTACCTTGATAAACAAAAATAATTGGAAGTTCATTTTTAATATTCGGACTGATTTTGGAGGCCAACTCGAGGCTTCTAATGCAGTTACAGCACCACCTCACCCTTCTTCTACTGGTACTCATACAAATTACAATTGAGCTATGTCAGATGTCCAACATCTTTATGGGTATGTACAACAATGTTTTGATCAATAGAACACCTCGTTGGACCAGCTAGACCAGTAATGCCATGATATGCATTCAATGATTTAGAGGAGGTAGATGTGTCACATATCTCAAGGACACTATGAAATGCCTCCACCACCACAAACACCACAGTAGGAGTCATTCACTCACAATCCTAATGATGATGACATTTTGGGCCAGCATTTCCTGGGTAGAAATGAGGGCATTGTCCCTTCTCATTGATTCATCCTGGGAATTTCCCGACTGTAAATCACTTGAGTTTGATTAATGTAGTGAGGGAACTACAAACTTAAAGCTTGGGGGGAGCAATTAGTTAGTAGTTTTAGTTTTAGTTGTTTCCAGCAATTAGTTAGTAGTTTTAGTTGTTTCCCTTTCATGTCATTTGGTTATTTGATTTGTTTTTGTGATTTGTTTCAATATGTGTATTTATCAATCTATTTCGCCCTGTCTTGTTGATATCTTGCATGATGATGAGTTGATCATTTGGTTGCGGTCAATATTTCTCCTAATGCTTGAAATATATTATTACATTAAGATAATGGCTACATAACGATAGTTGGGCATGCATCATTGTAATTGAAAATTTTGAATCGTGACTATTCATCTCTACATTTAGGTATTTGGCTAAACATAAATTGCAATTATGTAACTCATGATTTTAAAACATATAAAAATTCAAATTCTTTGAATCTCTCAACTTTATATCCTTGACTAGAGTATGATACATTGCCAACGCTATAATGCATTTTCACATTTTGTATTATGCATCTGCATGAAATCTCTGAATAAATGGGAAGGTAATTTAGCATAGGACTGTGTCGTTCCAAAGCGGAGCCCAAATAACATAAAAAAGGGGACTTTGATCTTGATTTGAAAATTTTTAAACCCCAAAAAAGATGGCTAAGTCACCCACATTTTCTACCAACTTAATGAAGGTTGGAGATTACATCTAAAAGAGAAAACTAAATCCACAAATAGTATTCCATGTGTGGGTAAGCCTAAATTAGCAGTTGAGTACCATGCAAGTGAAGCCAAGTTGAAAATATTTGTGATTTGAATAATAATGTCATTGCATATGGATGGATATATAAAAGGGATTTTAATTTCATTTGAAATATCAATGGATTTTTGTAGTAAAACATTATATCTTTGGCCATGTCATCTAATTTTAACTGATTGCTCTCTAGTTGTTTCATCCAAGGCAATTTGGATATATATTTGAACTTAATTGCCTATCTTCAGAGTTAGAATTGATTTCATGATTAGTTACATATCTAAATGATGAATTTGCCATTCTTAGATTTATTAATTCATATTCATGAGGATCTGATGTTGTGCCCATCTATTTATCTTTAGCCATGTGTCTGTTTCTTTTTGCTCAAGGAGAAGCAATGGTTCAATCTTAAGGAGATTTAATGTGTACAAATCATATCACTTTTTGAACTATTTTTGGGGTAAACAATTCACTCATTTTAACCATAATTCTACTTTCTGTCATACTAGATTTATCGCTTTTCAGTTCTTTTGCTTGTTTCATGTTTGTGATCACATGTACATAATAATGATGAGAAAATGAGGTTAATTTGACCCAAATTCCACCTTAGTTGGATTCCCCAGGAGGTGGCACATATTTCAAGAAATTTTACAAAGTTTCTAAAAGGAATATGGTGTATGTCTATTAGCATGCGTCATGTTAATCTATGAATGGATTTCTTTCCCCCATGATGAGCAGCAACACAACTATCTCTTAGAGGACATGACGTGTCCAGCAGTCAAAAGATCTTGCCAAATTTTCTGCCAGAAAAGATGATGTATGTTTATTAGCACATGGCATGCTCAATCTATCCAGATCTTTGAAAGTCCTCACCAATTCTCAGCAAGACATGTGTGCTGGGAAACAAACACGTCGTACATCCTTTGAGCATAGTAGTTCCAACATCGATTACTCAATGCGGCAGGCCGTGTGGCTATTGATTTCTGATTTTTTTAAAGCAATCGTCCCTCAACCTTTAAATATGAAAGCACATACAAGGGATGGTTATCACTTGTCCTTTGGAAAACTTTTTGACTAGAGAGTAGAGGAGAGGAGAAAAGGGGAGGTTTTTGAGAAGGAGATGTGGTTACTTAGAGAGGACCTCTTCTCCACTCCTTCTCATAGATTGCAATAAGGGCTCCTTGACTCCATTTCAACCGCTCGGAAGAGAAGGTTGGTGTAACATCCAAAAACCTAGAATCTTACATTATTCCAAAAATATAAGGTGTGATCGAATCCCTAGATTTGGCCAAAAAGGATAAAATTCTACCGTAATGAATAATGTTAATGTGTATAACATATTATGTGGAAATAAGTTTTGTAAACAACATCACACATATGCATAATAACTTAATTATGTGCATACATGTAAATAAATTCATGAAATATGTTACATATATTTTCTTGGCTAACTAATATTCACATAATGGTTAAATAAGAGGGAAAATGTACTTGAAAACATGTATTAAAATAACAATTAGAATTTTTATGTGCAAACATTTAAATTAAAGAGGAATTAGTGGACTGATTATGCTAAATGAGAAAATTTCGAAATTCCATTCATATTAATATAATATAACTCTTTTGCAAATGAGATGAAGATAATAGGACTCAAATGAGTAAATGTTATAAAAATATATATATAATATTTGATAAATACAATGGTAATGTGCCAAAAATCCTAATGGTTCTATAACTCATATAAGGGAATCTTAAAAGTAAAATATAATGATACAAATGTGTTTATCGAATCCCAATTAACTTGGATGCTAAGTTTTACATTAAAGTAATAATCCTAGATATCCTAGTTTGCTTTGGGCAAGAAATTATGAGTAATATGAGTTTTGCACCAAAATATTAAATAATATGTTTAATGTCTTCAAAAAATGGAAATAAACACCAATTTTGAATTCTACATACAAAAATTAGTTTATGAGTCAATTTTCACATTAATGGAACAATCTCATCTATCCTAGTTTAGTTAGGACATATCATACAGCTTAAAGTCCAAAATAATAAATAATATAGTAAATATTCTAAAAAGTAAAAACTAATGTCAATATCAGAATATACATGTCTTAATTAGTCTAGGAGTAAGTTCATATTAATTGGATCTTGTTTGTTCCCTCAAATAAAAAAGGAGAGAAAAAAATAAGTGATAAGTGTTTAATGTGTAAAGTATTAGATCAATGAATTTGTTTCCTTAAATTTTGTTGTTTCCTTGTTGTCACACTGATTTCTTTTGATTTAGCAAATTTCAAATTCTATTTGGACCATTTGGTTTAGATCTCATGACCAATCACTTGTTCTCTACCTCTAACTTGGTTTCCTATTTCAGCGTTAATGGCAGATGAGATCTTCACTCTCAAATTCTCTCACCTCACTTAATATTTTCTCATGATTCTTTCTCCAATAGATTGCTCTGTCCTTACCAAAATAGTTAAATCATAACAACCCTCTCTGTACCTTATATTAGAAACTCCCATTGGGCCTCACAACCCATTCTTCCTCCTATTTCATAGATCCTTTTAAATTTTATTATATATATAATAATGCACACTCGGCCGCCATCCTTTCAGGAATTCAACTCTGACTTCAATTTGATCTGTGGGTGCCCAACTTGTAGTGCCACACACTATTTTCTTCTTTTGAGGCGAGGAGGTGGTGTTTTATACTCGCATTTCCAAGTGTTCAACTAGTAACAGGATACACATCTACTACACCTATACTTCCTTTTTCAATTATCTTTCTCTCATGGGTTCTTCTCGCCCACTCTACCCATAAGGCCTCTACACTGGGTGCCAACGAGCATCCTCACCATGTTGATCTAGTGGCTCTCCAGGATTGGAAATGATGAGTGGGCATTTGTTGACCTCAAGGGATGTCTCTCGCCCCTTTGTTCTTCTCGTAGTAAACCTTTTCCAAGTTTTGATGTTCGACTTGTTTGTTGTGTTCCTCAGTCTCCAGTAAGTCTTTCTCTATGTTTTATATCTCTATGAACTAGGTATCATGCATTTCTCTCTACAAGGACCATCCCAATCTCCCAGAGTCCTTTGGAAACCCATGGGTTCCCCAAACATTTGCCCCATGGCTCGCTTCTCCTTCCCGTGCTCATGACGGGATCATGATCCACCTCTCGTTGACCAAGTTGCCTCAAGTAGGAACTCATTAGCTTAAATTTGGTCTCAAGATATCGTCAGAGGTATCCTATAGGTGGTTTCCTACCAATGTCAGCATGTCAGGATCCAACTTGATCTTCTCGCTCTCCCAACCATGGCGGGGCTAGTGGGAACAATGTTTCTGATGATTTCCCCTTTGTGCCCTGAATGGGAGGTTGGCATAAGCTTTACCTTATTGGGAAAAGTGGTCTTCTCATCCTATTTTTCTATGCATCAATTCTCTATTGACTCGGGCCACTTGGTCGATCTTCATAGGCCCATCTCACCAGGGTTTTAAAAGGAAACATATAATGCTATTTACATGGATTTTTAGACTATTCTGATTGGTCAAATCTTACAAAATTTGTTGTAGTTCACATATAGCTCAAAATAATGAAGTAAAATATGTTTTAGAATTGCTATATTTTTTTCATCCAATGGTATAGGTTTTGTGATCTTACTCGGGTCTAATATTTACATGATTTTTTATTTATTTTCCTAATTGGATAAAAATTGTAAAATCATTAGTTCTATAAGTCCTAAAAATAAAATACAATATGAAATGAATTCAAAAAATATATAATCTAAGCATGTGATATGGCTTTCATAACCTAATTAACTAATGCTGAAAAGGTGACTTTTGGGGTTTATACAATTAATGTATACCAAACATTAATTCTACATGTATGTTTAATAGGTTCTTTAGACACCTAGGCTTGGACCTACGGCTGACTTTGGACTTATGTAGACTTGGTTTGAGGTATGTTGCATCTCCATTTATCATATTGAGCAATCACCAAAATTTATATCTTTCTCTTGATCTTTTGGACATATGCCCTATACATTGTTCTCTCTCTCCTGATAGGTTAACTCATTTGAGTATATTGATATTATCTACTTGGTTTGATATATATTCTTATTGGACCCTTGTTTATCCCTTGTCATTTTATTTCATTTGGAAACACTAATTTGAGTATTGATACACCAACCTTCTTGTGGTGGATTTATGATCTTATGATGCATTTACTTGTTGTATTTATTGAATACTTGTTATTGGGTCCTCTGACCCTATCTAAAAATAGTTGGATGTTCTCATCCCATATATGTGCTTGACTATACTTTATCTTTCCTGACCTATTTGCATTAGTGTTTGGCTAGTCATAACTATAAGTAGTGACACCATATAGGCATTGGGTTTTATTCCCCTGCCATGTTTGATATTTAGGCATCAGATCTTATTCCCCCTTCCATGCACTGGGTTTTATTCCCCTATCAAATATGATATTAGGCATTGGGTTTTATTCCCCTCCCATGCGTTGGGTTTTATTCCCCTACAACATACTATATTTACTAGGCACTGAGGTTTTAGTCCTATGTCCCATAGTATGGAATATATGGGTTCCTAACATACTTTTTAGTATATGCTAGTTTTCTTGTTACTCACCATGCAACTTTTTAAGTTTTGTGATATTATTGTTGTGACATTGTTTTAAGGCAAGAAATCTCTTATTTTTAGTTATCATTTTATTCGAAATTTATATTCTTTTGATACCCACTTGGGTGTACTTTCATATTCTATGTGAAGTCTTATTACATTTAATGTACATTTTTCCTTATATTTCTCAATCCCTGGTTAATATGCTCACACCAGCTTGTATGTTGATAGTTTTCACTTTCGTCTTCTCTTGCGTGGTATGCTTCCAACCCCAGGTGTAGGACATTAGGACATGACATGTAGACATGAACCTATCTTATAAAGATGATGCTTAATGGGAGATAAACTTGATATAGCTATATATCCCTCTACTTAGACCCTAAAGTAGTTACTTTCATGAAATCCCCTTAATGGGAGAATATTTTGTACTAGTGCATACATTGAAATATAGTCATTATTTATTTTTCTACTACTATACTTTGGTCTTTTGAATACCATCATTTGGGAAATGAAAAAAATGTACACCTACTCTAGAATGCTTGTTCATATGTTTTGAATAGATGGTTTATTCCTCAAATTTTAGTAGGGAGTGGATCCCCTATCGGGTCCCACTCCTTACAAGATGGTATATATAAGAGCCATAGTAGTCGCATTTCTTACTATTTCAATTTTGTTTCCCTAATTAAAACCCTTACCTTACATAGACACCCTTTAAGTGATATTTTAAACCTAGAATTGACCTATGATATTCATGAGATGAAGGATGGTTTAGAATTATATGAGGTACACATTAGAATCATGATTAGTATATAAACACTAATGTGATTAGACCCAAGTTGATCAAACCCTATAATGTTGGTTATTATCTTAGGGTGGAATTGAGTAATGAGGAAGTTAGTGTAGCATGATAATGATATCATAAATGGGAAAATTTTGACTTTGTTTCTCGCTTTGATTTTGGTCCCTATCTCAATTTTCTATCATAAAGTTTCCACATTAAAATATTTTTTCTTATAATATTGTATGTACAAAAAAATCTGGATTTTGTTGATGTTTTCTTGAACTAAGTCACAATGAAGAGATGTATGAAGTCTTGTTAGAGAAACACTAGAATTAGTTGAATAGATATCCTAACCCCTAGTTTTGGATATGAAGTGATGACTAGGAGTATGTGGCATTATTAAAACATTTAGTTGGCCTACCCTTTTGTACACTATGACCTTTGATTTATGATGTGAATCTTAGGGTTGTTAGGTTAGAAACATAAGGACCTAAATATCAACCCTAGTTGGATAGGACATGTTATTGGATGTGTGAAGAACATAAACCCCTAAAATATTCACAACTAAAAGATGCATAAGTGACCATAGTACCTTGATGTTGTTTAGGGAGGAGAATAGGTGATTGATAATGTATGGATGATTAGATTTTGAGTATGAATTCCTTTTAAGAGTGGAGTGTTATAACGTCCCAAAACCTAGAATCTTACCCTATTCCATAATTAGAAGGCAGGTATGATTGGTTCCTTAGATGTGTCCAAAAAGGATAAAATTGTACCCTAATGAATAATGTTAATGCACATAACATATAATGTGGAAATAGATTTTGTAAACAACATTACACATTTACATAATAACTTAATTATGTCTAACATGTAAAGAAAATTCATGAAATATGTTACATCTATTTTCTTTGCTAACTAAGATTCACATAATGGTTAAATAAGAGGAATAGCATACTTAAAACATATATTAAAATAACAATTAGAATGTTTATGTGCAAACATCTAAATTAAAGACGAATTAATGGAGTAAATATGCTAAATGATAAAAAATGTGAAATTTCGTGCATAATAATATAATATAACTCTTTGCAAAATGAATTGAAGATAATAGGACTCAAGTAAGTAAATGTTGACATTAAATATATGATATTTTGATAAATACAATGGTAATGTGCCAAAATTTCTAATGGTGTTGTAACTCATAAAAGGAAATCTCAAAAGTGAAATATAATGGTGAACCATATTCTTTGGGTCCCAATTAACTGGGGTGCCAAGTTACACATTAAAGTAATATCCTAGATATCCTAATTTGTTTTGGGCAAGAAAATACGAGTTTTGCTCCAAAATATTAAATAGTATGTTTAGTGACTTCAAAAGTGGAAATAAACCCAAATTTGTCATATTCTACATACAAAAATTATTTTATGAGTGAATTTTCACACTAATTGAACACCCTCATCTATCCTAGTTTAGTTAGGAGAGATGATATAACTTAAAGTCCAAAATAATAAATAAGATAGTTACATTCTCAAAAGTAAAAAACCAATGCCAATATCAGAATTCACATGTCATAATTAGTCTAGGAGTAACATTTTATAATAATTGGATCTTGTTTGGGCCCTCAAATAATATAGGAGAAAAAAAGTTTTAAGTGTTTAATCTGTAAAGTATTAAATCAATGAATTTTTTTCCCTAAAGTTCATGGTTTCCTCGTTGTCGTGCTAATTTCTTTTGATTCAACAAACTTTGAATTTAGGATGGACCATTTGATTTAGATCTCACTACAACTCATTTGTCCCTACCTCTGAGTAGCTGATATCTTTGCTCTTTGATTTCTCTCACCTCTCTTATTATTTTCTCACGATTCTTCTCCAATGGATTGCTCTTTCCTACCCAAACCAGTTAATACCTAACACACCCTATCTCTTACCCTATATAAGAAATGACCAATCATTACTCACAACCTCTTCTTCACCCTATTTCATCATACCCATTAAATGTTATTATATATATATAACGATGCACACTCGGCCACCATCCGTCTAGGAATTCAATGCCCCTTCAATTTGATATGTGGGTGCCCAACTTGCAGTGTCACATACCATTTCCTTCTTTAGAGGCAAGGAGGTGGTGTTCGCTACTTGCATCTCCAAGCGTTCATATGGTAATAGGGTAAGCGTCTACTACACCTATACGTCCTTTTTCAATTTTCTTTTTCTCCCGGGTTCTTCTCACTCTCTCTACCCATAAGGCCTCCATGTTGGGTGCCAGTGAGCATCCTCACCGGGTTGATCTGATGGCTCTCCTATATCAAAAATGATGCCTAGGCATTCGTAAACCGCTAGGAATATCTCTAGCCCCTTTGTTCTTCTCATAGTAAACATTTTCCCATGTTTTCATGGGTCTCATGTGTTTCTCTCTATAAGGATTTTCCAAGTCTCCTGGACTCCTTTTAAAGCACACGGGTTCCTCTACATTTTCCCCGGGTTCCCTCCTCCTTCCCGTGCTCATGATGGGATCATGATCCACCTCATCATTGACCAAGTTGCCTCAAGTAGGAACTCATCAGCTTCAATCCGATCTTAAGATCTCGTTGGAGGTAACCTATAGGTGGTTTCCTGCCAATGTCGCCATGTCTAGAGCTGGCTTCAGCTTCTTTCTTGCCCAACCATTGCGGGTTGGAGGGAACAATGTTCCTGATGATTTTCTCTTTGTGTTGTGATTGGAAGGTTGGCATGATCTTTGCCTTACAAGGAAAAGTGGTCTTTTCACCCTGATTGTCAGTGTGCTAGTTCTCTATTGACTCAGGTCACTTGGTCGATCTTCATAGGCCCATCTCACCAAGGTTTTAAAAGGAAGCAAATAATGATATTTATGTGGATTTTTTAAATTTTCTGATTAGTCAACTTTTACAAAATTTATAGTAATTCATATATAGCTCATAGGACAAAGTAGAATGTGTTTTAGTATTGCTAGATTATTCTCCATCCAATGGTGTAGGTTTTACGATCTTACTTTAGTCTAGTATTTACATGATTTTTAATGAATTTTCCTGATCAGTTAAAAATTGTAAAATTCATAACTAAAGATATATATAAGTCCTAAAAAAATGAACTTAGAAACATATAATATAAGATGTGGCATGGTTTTCATAACATTATTCACTAATGGTATAAAGGCAACAATTAATGTAAAAACTACGCTTATGTTTCATACATGTTGTGGAAATGTAGCCGGTCCCAAGCCCGGGTAAAGGAGGAGAGTTGTGGTAGGTTGACAGCCAGCCATAAAAACTTTGTCACTCTTTCTATGAGATGGATTCTCATAAAAATTTCATTAGAGCGTCCCTATCGAGTGACGCACTGCATCGGCACCCAATTGTAGTGATAAATATGCAGGGGTTTTAACACAATGACGCTCGGTTGTGTTGAAGGACATATAAGGGTTTCCACATCCTAGACGGGTGTGGGTGTAAAGAAGTTAGGCCCCCTATATCATTCCTTAGATATAGTGAAAAAATATGCAAATGTTACCACATCTTGGACAGGTGTGGGTAAAGAAGCTAGTCATGCCTCATCATTGCCCGGATGTAGTGAAAAATATGCAAGGGCAACATTTTCGACGAAGGCATGTAAAGAAGCAAGTTTAAAAAAAAGGATTAGAGTTGGATCTTGGAATATTGGCTCTTTGACATGGAAATCTTTGAATATATTGGACACCATGATGAGAAGAAAAGTCAATATATATTTCTTATAGGAAACCAAGTGGATAGGGGAACGTTGTAGACAGATTGGAGATATTGGATGCAAAATATGGTATACATGTATTGATAAACATAGAAATGGTGTAGGTATTATTGTTGATAAGATGTTGAAGGATGATGTTGTCGAGATCATGAGGATGGGTGATAGAATCATAGATATCAAGGTTGTTCTTAGGGGAAATATTTTTAACATTATTAGCACTTATACCCCCCAAGTTGGCCTTAGCAAGGAGACTAAGAAGGAAATTTGGGATGACATGGATGAATTGATGCAGGGAATATTGACAGATGAGAAGATCATTATTGGGAGTGATTTAAAGGGCAGTGTGGGGAGTAGAAATGCTGGATATGATAGAGTTCATGGTTGTTTTTAATATGGCAGTAGAAATGACAAAGGAGAGACGATGCTAGACTTTGGAGTTGCATATGATATGATTTTGGAAAACACCCATTTCAAGAAAGGAGAATCTCATAAGATTACTTTCAAGAGTGGGAACAATTGTAGACAAATTGATTATCTCCTTACAAGGCAGGTGGATCATAAACTATGCAAGGATTGCATAGTGATTCTTGATGAAGAACTCATGACCCAACATAGGTTGGTGGTTTTAGATATTGACGTGACGATCAATGAAGGAAAGCATAACAGAAACCAAGATAGAAGGATCAAGTGGTGCATTTTAAAGGAGAAAAGAAATTGACTTTTTATGATAAACTTATCAAGGAGGGAACTTGGAACTTGGACTCTGATGTTAATACTATGTGGCATAACATGAGCTCTTACATAAAAGAAATCTAAAGAGGTTTTAGTGGAGTCCAAAGTTTGTAGGCCTCCTCAGAAAGATACTTGGTGGTGGAATGATGAAATATAGAAGGCTATTAAAATGAAAAGGGATATATATAGGAGCTTGTCTGAATCTTAAGATGATGTAATGTTCCAGAGATACAAGTAAGCAAATAAATCAGCTAAAAAGGTTGTTCAGGAGGCAAGGTCTAGATACTTTGATGATATTTATAAGAAGTTGGACACAAGATAAGGGGAAAAAGATATTTATAAAATGGTCCATACAAGAGGAAGGAAAGGAAGAAACTTGAGTCAAGTAAAATACAATTAGAATGAATATGGTAGAGTTTTGGTGAAGGACGATGATATCAAGAACCAATAGAGAAATTAATTCTATAAGATTTTTAATGGAGATATTGTCAATAGTGTTAGCGACTCATGTGATATGAATACAAGAGATATCATTTACACACGACGAGTTTCACTATTTGAGGCCAAGAATGCTTTGAAAAATATGAAAATGAGAAAGGCATGCCGACTAGTCAATATTCCCATTGATGTATGGAAGATTATATTGGATTAAGGAGTTATGTGATTAACAAATTTATTTAACAATTTCACGAATACCAATAAGATTTCAGATGAATGGAGAAATAGTACTATAGTCCCCATCTACAAGAACAAAGGTGATGTTCAGAGCTACACAAACTATAGAGGTATCAAGTTGATGAGTCACACAATAAAGCTTTGGGAGAGGATTATTGAGCAGAGCCTAAGATCTATAACACAGATATCAAACAACCTATTTGGTTTCATGCTTGGAAGATCAACAACATATGCTATTTTTCTAATAAGAAGGCTTATGGAGAATTATAGAGAAAGCAATAGAGATCTTCATATGGTTTTTATTGATTTGGAAAAGGCTTATGATCGAGTACCCAGGGAAGTGTTGTGGATGGTTTTGAAGAATAAGGGTGTGCCAATCCAATACATGGAATTAATTAAAGACGTTTATAATAGCTCTACTGCAACTGTGAAGACTCCTAGAGGAGAGACGCCAACTTTTCCTATCACAATTGGGGTACACCATGGATCCACACTCAGTCCATATTTGTTCGTTCTTGTTATGGATGAGTTGACAAAGAATGTTCAGGATGATATTCCTTGGAGTATGTTATTTGCTAATGATATTGTTTTGATTGATTAAACTAAAAATGGATTCAATGATAAAGTTGAACTTTGGATAAAGGCATTAGAATCAAATGGATTGATGATTAGTGGGAGAAAAAATGAGTATATTCATTGTAATTTCAGCCAACCTCACAGTGTGAATGATGGAGCCAAGTTGGATGGAGTAGACATACCAAAATGTGATTAATTTCGTTACTTGGGTTCTATTATTAAAATAGATGGGGATGTCCAAACTGACAGTTGTCGTAGGATCACTGTCGGATGGTTGAAATGGAGGAGTGCAACTGAAGTATTATGTGATCGGAAGATCCCTCTCAGATTAAAAAGTAAGTTTTATAGAACTACTATCGGCCAGCCATGCTCTAAGGGAGAAAATTTTGGGCGGTAAAGAAACAAGGTCTCAATAAGATGAATGTAGTTGAAATGTGTATGTTGATATGGATATGTGGGAAGACAAGAAAATATCACTTGAGGGATGACTATATCAGGAATAAAGTGGGGTGGTGAGCATTGAGGACAAGTTGCGAGAGGCTCGACTCATATGGTATGGACATGTGAAGCGCAGACCGACTAATGCGCCTATACAAAGTAATGCTATTGAGCCAAGCACAATTAATAGAAGAAGAGGATGGACTAAATTAACATGGGAAGAAATTATATAGAGAGATTTTAGATCTCTACATCTCAACTAGAATATGACCCATGATATAACTGAATGGAAACAAAGGATCCATGTAGTCAACCCCAACATAGTTGGGACTGAGTCTTAGATGATGATACAACTAATGAAAATGTAACCCTAATTCAACATATATGTTTAGTAGGTGCTTTGGATACCTAAGCTTGGACCTAGGACTAACTTTGGACTTATGTAGACTTAATTTGAGGTAAGTTGGATCCTTGTTTATCATATTGAACAATCACCTAAATTTATATCTTTCTTTTGGCCCTTTGGACAAATGTCGTATACATTGTTCTCTCTCTCTCTCTCTCCTAAGAGGTTAACTCATTTGAGTACTTAAATTCCTTTATTGATATTGTCTACTTGGTTTGACGGATATTCTTATTAGACTCTTGTTTGTGCCTTGTCATTTTATTCCATGTGGAAACCCCAATTTGAGTATCGATACATTAACCTTCTTTGTGGTGGATTTAATGATATTATGATTCATTTACTTGTGGAGATTATTAAATACTTGTCATTGGTCCTCTGATCCTACTTGAAAATAGTTGGTGTTCTCATCCCATATATGTGCTTGACTATATTTTATCTTGTCTATCCTATTTGCATTGGTGTTTGACTAGTCATAACTATAAGTAGTGATACCATATAAGCACTAAGTTTTATTCCCATACCATGTCTGATATTTAGGCATTGGGTCTTATTCCCCTTCCAGACATTGAGTTTTATTCCCATGTCACATATGATATTAGGAACTAGGTTTTATTCCCTGACCACGCACCAGATTTTATTCCCCTGCAAAATAATATATTTATTTGACAATGAGGCTTTAGTCCTCTTGCCCTTGGAATGGAATATATGGTTTTCTAACCTACTTTTTAATATATGCTAGTCTTCTTATTACTCACCATGCAACTTCTTAAGTTTTGTGATATTATTATTGTAACATTGTTTTAAGGCAAAAAACCTCTTATTCTTGATTATCATTTTATCTGAAATTTATATTCTGTTGATACCCACTTGGGTGGTACTTTCCTCTTCTATGGAAATTCTTATTACATTCAATGTCCCTTATTCCTTATATTGCTCAATCCTCGATTAATATGCTCATGTCAGCTTGTATGCTATTAATTTTCATTTTTGTCTTCTCTTGTTAGGTATGCTTCCAAGTCCAGGTGTAGGACATGGAGGACATGACATGCAAATGTGGACCTATCTTATGGAGATGATACTTAATGGGAGATAAACTTGAGATAGTTGGATATCCATGTACCTAGATCTTGATGTAGTTAGTTTAATGTAAGCCCCTTAATGGGAGATGTACTGGTACATAAATTGAAATATAGTCATGAAATATTTTTCTGTTGCTATAATTTGGTCTTTTGAATACAATCTTTTGTGAAATGTAAAAAATGTATACCTATTCCAGCATGTTTGTTAGTATGTTTGGAATAGATGGTTTATTCTTCAAAATTTAGTAGGGAGTGGATCCCCTATCATGTCCCACTCCTTACAGTTGATGGACCCTGGAGTAGAAGCATTGACATGGATGGAATTTCATTTTCAAGCTGACAAAATTCCTACTTGTTCTTATTCTTTCCCCAGATTTTTTTGCTCTTTCCTTCTCTATTCTTGTATAACTTCAAAATATGTCACTTGTACTTGTGTTTCACCACCATGAGCGAGTAGAAATTCATTTTTGGGCATGGGGGAGTGACTCCCATGTCATAACTATGTTGAACACGAATTTCATATGTTATTCTAGTTATTTCATTGTTCTAAGGTTCGTCGGTGTTGATTTCCTTTTACATGCTTTGTTGTCCACTTTGTATGTATGATTTATGTGTTTGTATAATTTGAGAAGATATTCTTAGGATTAAGGAGATGTTCCTTAACTGCACTACCTTGACCATAAGAGGGGTTGGGATGTGTTGGGAACAAAGGTTTGTAGTTTGAATGTCAGTATATCCATGAGAGTGGTATACAAAGTTAGGACTATTGTAAGGAGTGGGACCGAGAGGCTCATGGATATAAAGTTAGGACTGTTGTAAGGACTGGGACTGAGAAGGGATCCACTCCTCACTTAATTTGAGGACTAAACCATCTATTCCAAACACACTAGGAAGGTATGCTGGAACATGTGTACTTTTTTTTATTTCTCAAATAATGGTATACAACAGATCAAATTATACAACAGAATGACTATATTCAATTTATGCAAGATTACAAAATATTCTCCCATTAAGGGTCTTATATGGAAGAAACTACATTAGGATCTAAGTAGAGGGATATTCAACTATCTCGAATATATCTCCCATTAATATTAGTCATCTCCATAAGCTAGGTCCATGTCTACATGTCATGTCCTCCATGTCTCTACACCTGGGGTTAGAAGCATACCCAAGAAAATAAAAGAAAATGGATATTAATATGGGATTGAGAAATATAAGAGAAAAAAGACATCAAATATAACAAGGCTTCCCATAGAAAAGGAAAAGTACTATCCAAGTGGATATAAAGAGAAATGAAATTTAAAGAATATAAATAGTAAAATATTTCTTACCATAAAATGATATTCCAAATATAAGCAGTGCATGTAAACAACATATACTAAAGTCATTTCAAGTAGGGCTGGGATACCATAGGTTCTTAGTTTAAAAATATTAGGTGGATATGGCGCACCCTGGGCGGAAATAATACGCCCCTTATAAATAACGAGTGGTAAAGCACACTTGGGCGGAGAAAGTGTGTCATGTGTATATGGTTGTACACATGTATCACTACAAGAAATAAAATTAATCTAAACCATGCACTCAAATAGAGAAAGGCAAGTTAAATTTTAGTCAAACTGAAATAACAAGATGAGAACGTCCAACAATTATAACGTGGGGTCAAAGGACCCATAAACAAATACATCATATTGTCTACAAATAAGGTGCAACATAGATCATAAAGTCCACAACAAGAAGATTAGTGAATCAAATACTCAATTGGAGTTTCCACATGGAAGGACATGAACAAGGTATAAATAAGAGTACAATAATAATACCCATCAAATTAGGTAAACAATATCAATAAAAGAATATAAGTACTCATATAATGCAACCTCTCAAGAGAGAGAACTGTCTGTAGGATAATGTTCAAAGGACCAAGAGAATGATATAATAATGGGTGATTGCTCAATATGATAGGTATGGATGAAACATACCTTAGATAGAGTCTCTATATAACCAAGGTCAATCCTAAGTCCTTTTTAGTCCACAAGCAACCTATTAAAGGCATATATGAGATTAGGATTAGGTTTACATTAATTGTATAACCCTAAAAATTGACTTTGTATTTTTAATGAATTAGGTTATGAAAACCATACCATCTTTTAAATGATAATTTTATGAGTTCATATCATATATTTTTTTATTTTTCCAACTTATATATTATCATATATTAACTTTTGGAAGTTAAATCCAATTTGGAAAATCCTTGAAAAACCATATATTTTTTATTTGGAATCAGGTGATGAAACTATTATCATTGGACATGTCATAATTTTATAATTCTGATAACATATTTTTACTTGATTTCCGATCATCCACTAAAATTCTACAATTTATCTAAGTTAATAATATTTTCTTTAGTTATTAAGAAAAAATGACGCAAAAGACCAATATACCCATCTATCAAGATTCTTGAATTTAGGAGTGACAAGGAAAAGAGGTAATATTGCGATGCAGAAAACTTACTTGGCTATCCACAATATGAAATATGTGATGCCTAAAATACCCCTATCATGTGAAACAAGAAAGAAAACAAATCGGTTTCTAAAAGGGGAACTCACTGGTGGAATGTTGTCAATGTGACGGCGGCTAAAGCACAACAATGACACATATCATTGAGGAAGAAGGTGAAAACCAAATCCTTGAAGAATTGGGAGTCATGGCCAGAGGCGTCCATTGACTTCGTCGCCCTCTATCAACCTCAGCAAGATCAACTCCAGACTGGGAGATGGTCAGAGACTGACCAAACTCCACCTGCATTAGAATCTATAGAAGACATAAGTAGAGGCACCCAAGAAGCCTCATCTAATGCCACACAATGAAAACCAAATTGAAAGTTGATTGTGCCACAACAAATCAGTGGAGACAACATCGGAATTGTGAAGGACCACTACAAAAACACCATTCAAAGAAATAGATCCAAAAGGTGGAAGGAAAACTGGAAAACAAGAAGTAACAAATTACCAAGTATCTTGTACATTGAACCATGGATGATGCCTCTTAGAGATTTTATGCATACAAACAGAGTGTTCCCGGGTCATCGTGAGGTATGAATCTCTCTGATGAAGAAGCTTTGGAAACTAGAGACACTTGAGGTTGGGGAGGGTCAACCGATATATTTTAGAGAAGAAGAAGAATGGCAAGAGGTTCAGCGAGCCAATAGGATGGTTCTGCCTCTAGGAATTGAGTCAACATTGTAGGATCTAGTAATGCCTGATCTAGTGACAACTAGGGAAAGTTGGGGTTGGTTAGGGAGCATCAGGACCTGTCGATGAAATTAGGATGATAACTAGACTACTAGGAGTTTGACTTTGGATGAAGGGGGGAATATTTTATACATGGAGTCGGAACTATGGCACATGCGTGCATGGGTGAAGCAGAATGGAGTAGAAATTTCAGGTATTTCCAAAATCAACCACGAGAAGGGTCGAGCGGGGAATCAACTGAAAGGGGAAAGTCTCATGAGTTTGATGGAGAAAGAATCTCTAGACCCCATTAAGAGGGGAGAGAGAAATCAAAGGGGGATTGACCTGGAAACTAGTTGCATATGTTTTCTTTCCAAGACCAAGGAAGGTAATGATCTAGAATCCACAAGATTACACTTGTAAAATGGATGGGTGGGTTGGGTTTGGGTTGGGTCATTGCGGGTTTGGGTTTTATGGGTGCATGCTAAAGATGCAATGTTAAATGGGTGGAGCAATAGCACACTCAAACATGACCTGGTGGGTTGTGGGTCCACTCACGGGTGCCCATGTAATATGTGTACAATGAAAAATATGTTGCTAGTGGTCTGTCTATGATGAAAAGTAGAATGTTTCATTGATAAGTTTTAATGAAAAGATGGAATAATAAGAGAAACCATAGTTTAAGTTTGATGCCAAACATAATTTACTATCCATTACTTTGTTTTAATACAAACTTGTAAGAAAAAAGAAAACAACCAATTGTTGTAATGTAAAATTGAAAATAAATAAATAAAGATACTGCAAATACCATAATATATCACTAAAACAACATTGTATGTTTTCATTAACGTTACAAATTACTAACATGGCATTTTCTTATGGTTATCTACTACTCAAAATAAACATAAAAAGAATATAATTGATGCAACCATATATCAAACATGCAACATAATCATCATATGTTCATGAAAATAAATAACAATGTACAACACAACTACTTTGCACTAGCATAAAAATTTAACAAAATATATCAATCATGGCCTTTCATATTTGTATTTTTATGCAATATACATTACACATCATCCATTTAGTTGCTTTCTAAATGTGTGTGTGTGGCATGTCTTAAGAATAATACATGTAATAAATTTGTTGTAATATATTTACCTTAGTTAAATGGGTCACCCATGAGTATATGTGGGTCACCTGTAAAACCTACTAATTAAACTGGTGGGTATGGGTTTGGGTGATTTCCATTGGGTGGAAAACTTCGTCACCCAAACCCAACTTAAACGGGTAAACTCGTGGGTGCCTGCAAATGTAGACCCAGTTTGATAGGTTTACACAAGATCACAATCTAACGGTCGAGAACCAATCCATAAATAAAACCTGACGTGATATTTATAAGATTTCGAGAAACCTTAGGGAATTATACATTATGGATTGATACTTTGAATATCAAGTATTTGAAACATGTCCTTTCTTTCTTAATTTATTTGAGGGTCCAAAAAGTGATTAACGTATCCCAAATTTGGCACATAAGCTAATTAAGACATGTATAATACGAATTTGATTTTTTTTCACCTTTGAAGACATTCAATATATTATTTATTAAGTTGGAGTTTAACTTATATTTTCTTTTCTTAATATATCCTTGGCATCCAATATTGTTTAATCAATGTGAAAATTAACACATAGACCAATTTTGGTATGTAGAATATAGTTTAGGGATTTGGTTCCACTTTTGAAGACACTCAATAATTTACTTAATATTATTGGCTTTATCTCATAATTTTTTTTTCTAAATGAAAAAAGGATAATTATTATAGTTCAAATAATGTGAGCACTTGACACCCAAGCTAATTGGGATCTAAGGAACATGATTGTCACATGATATTTGGGTTTTGAGATTTCTTTTTTTCAATTATGGAACCATTAGGAATTTTGGCTCATTGCCATTATATTTATCAAAATATTATACCTTTATTAACAAAATTCATGTAACATACTCAAATCTGAGTATATAAGTGTAACCTCCTTTCTTCTAGGCCCCTATTTGATTATGTAAACATATAGTATCCCCTCCCCTAATATCAAGTACAATAGGAATCCTTGGTTCAATTAGTATTATGTGTATATAAATACCCTTAATAACAGATAGTTAAAGTAAAATAACCATAATACATTCATAATAAGACTTAATGTATAAATATACCCAAACACTAGGTTTGACACTTATTTTACACTGTGAATAGTCTTGGGAGTATAATATAAAGCATCTTCATTTTATATGTTTTATAGTGCAACAATTGAACAATTAAGATGAGTAAGTACATTAAATAGACGCTTAATACACTAGCAATCAAAAATAATATGAAATATGTTTAAAAGATAAAATTGATACCAAATTCGGATTCCTTGCATCCCAAATAGCTTACTTAGAAAATTTGATATTGTTTGGATAATGTTTGACCGTCCAATTGAATTGGTAAAGAATTGAATTAAATGACCTAAGTCTAATAAAAATAATTAAGATATGACTTTATTTTTTCTTCTTCTTATCCTAAGTCTGTGATTTTCTCTATCCGTGTTGTATTGTTTGTGTTAAACTCTGGCGATCCAGAGTGGCATCTGATCCGCTTTGACTGGGTCATGTAGATGTTCGGTCATCACCTCTGCTTTTTCCCTCTGCAACATGTCTTGCATGTGATTAGGTTTATTAGATGTACACCTTTTTACTTTTCTATACCACCTTTTATGGTGAGGAACAATTGTAAAATGATACACTTTATAACTTTGTAATATTTATGTTTCTATTTCTTATCAACTATCTTACTTTGTAATATATACCATATGATAAATAATAAAAATTCTCCTTTCCTCCTTTTTTGTAATTGGATGGTTTTATTTCTCTATTCAGTGAAGAGTGGATCCCCTATCATGTCCCACTCCTTACAAAATGGTATCAGAGCCTAATTAGTAGATAATTTGACTAATGATATCCTACCGCATAGTAGTGGAATACAAATTAGGGTTTTTCAACCTACCTAATTTGGTCACTTCCATTCCCAAAACTACCAATGTAGGTGAGACTCAATCTTTAGTAACTGTAGGTACCACTACCTTCTCTATGGAGGTGGAAATATCTTTTCATAGGAGTTGACTCTCCTAATTATTAATTTTGATCTCGTATTTTATACCGGCTTGAATACTCATATCTAGGTTTAGCCCTAGTTATCAGCATTGACCCCTTCATTTGTTGTTTCTCTAGAATGCCTCACATACAACCACTATTGGGAACTAAGCATGCATGAATGACAAACACAAAATCCTAAGTAAGTTTTAGACTTGGGATGATTCCCATGATATTATGTGATAATTTGAACTATTTCAACTATGGTTAAGCATGTCTTACCTTCATTATGGATTATACCAACATAGTTATGCCCCAAGTCCATATATCTAAGGAATGGATACCATCCTCATTGAGCTTGTTATGCCTCATGCATGAGAATTGCTTGATGAAAACTAGAAGTTTTTGTAGATATCCTCAAGTGTTCGTATATATTATATCTTATTGTGTACTTGGTTTATCTAGCAATTGAGATGAGTAGCTTGACTATATAGATAATTTACCTTGTGAAGGCACTATGGTTGTAAACCAACTAGTGAATGGAAAACCCAAAATCTCTTCATATAACGTTGGATAATCCCATGACTCCCTTAGGTCTCGAGATGAGGCGGTGTGAATTATGATGAAGAGTGACAACAGGGATGGTGGATGTCATGTGAAACGACCGACACCAAACTAACAATCAAATTAAACGAATGCGGAGGCGATTAGCAACGGAATTACCAAAAATCACTAAAAAATTAAAACTTTTGTAAAGAGATCTTTGAAAGATAAAAACTCTTTCATAAACAACATGATAGGTCATTTACAAACTGATCCATTGATACATCTCTCTAATAAACACATCTCGAGCATTACAACAAAACCCACCTTGTTAACTGTACAAGGTAAGATAAAAAATCTCGAGGCATCATGCCAAAATCCTCAGACCTACTGACTCCTAGGACCTGAGAGTACAGAGACGACATAAGACAGGCTATCTATAAGACTAGACAGTCAGTATCTCCACCTGAGATTCACTGCTGCCCCTGATGTTGTTGTTGCTGTTGTTGCTCATTCTTAAATGGATTCCTTCATCCTTGGCGTCTTCCTAAAAAGTAGAAACCTACGGGAGTGAGACAATTTGAATAATTGTCCCAGCAAGAGTTATAACTCTCCACCAGAAGCTTTGTTATAGCATATAAGGAATAACAGAAGCAAAGTAACTGAAAATATCAACAACAGGTTTGGTAATAAGTAAAACAACATTTACTTGAGCAATCACTTCATTAAAGCATATGTAGAACATGTATTCTAGAAACTTGAACAGACTCTTAAAGTCAACAATGTAACATCAATCATTGTTTCTCGTAGTACTACCTAAGCAGTTATACTATACGGCTGATTATATTTTTCAAACATCATTATGCCCTGCGGAGATGAGGTATACCTCTCATACTCCAACCGACCATTTATAAAAATCGCGTCGGTACCATACATAGGTCATCAAAAGAGCCAGATTCTTATGACCTCATATTCCTCAGTCAGTAAGAGGATTTACTTGCAGGACATCTTGTGTCTCTGTTGTAGTAGCTATCCAGGGTATTCTGGAAACTTTGCTATAGAGTTACATTGGAGTTCTGAACTCTCATCGTCATCGAAAGATTTCTTATTTATCTCTCATCGATGCGGTATTAGTAATTTCTTCAGGAGATTTGTGGTACATCACCCGGTATGAATATATAGTGAAGGGTTGAAAGATTAAAGTACATATACATCAATTCCTACACTAGGACGTAAGGATATTCGTGTCCATATACCCCCCATATACTCAAAAGTATATGCTCCAGGAGTTCCCTTAGGAAAACCTGTTTCACCATCATTTGGTCTCTGACAATGATGGATCTATGGTCAGGGCTCTACATGATATGATTATACTTGATTAGTTAGGTACATTCTAGCATTCTTTTAGCATCAAGCATGTTTCCAAGCATTAATCATTAGAACAACAGCTATAAAAGTATAATACTAAATGTATCAAGTCTAACTCACAACAATTAACAATTGGATATCATTTCTTAACCATTTCATTACTATGATTCAATAATAGGGTATTCAAACCCTTAATTCATCATAAGTCATCTTATTAGCATGGCCTTGATGTTACTCATGGCTCTTACAGCCTAGCAATCTTATATGATGTCACTTAACTAGGCAACATGGTATATCACTATTCACAAAGCTAATAACATGCTTCCAATGAATATGATATCATAACCTTTACCTAGATATAATCATCCTTTTATAAGAACCTGCATAGTTAATTCAATTGACAACAATAAACATTTCATTTCCAGATCAGCAATTTATAAAGCAGAATTAACCTTTCAATTCAGGAATAGTACCTTCATGCTTACACTAAGGCTAGGTTCCCTTATTTACATCAATTAGGGTTATTCAATCCCTTTCTTTATGATTAGGAATAATGATTCCTCATCTCATACTTTAATCATGAAGATTCATGCTTAAAAGCATAAGTAGAGTTAGGGTTTACCCCACTCAGTTAAGGTTATTGAATCCCTTTGTCTTATAAGGAATAAGAATTCTTATATTGTAATTTGTTCACAGGGTTTCATACTTGAAAGCATAACCCAGGACTAGGGTTAACATACCCCATCCTTCATTAGTTAGGGTTTTACTTCAACATAGGGTTATAGAACCTCTTAGCTCTCGAGGCATAAAGATTTCTCATATTACAACTTGTAATTAGGGTTTCATACTCAAAGGCATAACCCTGAATTACTCCATTTATCAGATCACCCTAAATTAGGGTTTACTATTCACGTTACACATTATTACCCTAGAATTAGGGTTTACTATTCACTTCATAGTGAATTGAGCTCATAGCATCATTATATATGAAAACTATCATCATTGATGCCCTCAAATTAGGTTAAGATTCATTAATCATTATAATTAGGATTTCCATGATCTTACCTTGATGGATCATACCCTAATCATGTACATTCTTACATATTGAAAGTATGTTACTTGATTCTCATTCATATTAGGAGCCTTCAGTCTCTTCTTACTACTAGATGATGTTTAAATCACTCTAGGTTAGATTAGGTCAAGTCATCTTTGATTAACATAGTTTAAGTCAACCCATTATAATCATTAGGGTTTGCTTGATCAAGGGTTGTTATCTACTTGAACCCTTCAAGGGTACCTTGGTAATCTTCTTTAATAATCATAACATGGGTCAATCTACTAATCACTTAACCCCTTAATGACTTTAGGTATCATTAGGGTTTAGATTAAACAACCATTGAACCATTTAAGCCTTCAAGGCATTAAGCATAAAATGATTCAGGAACATGGTTATTCAAACCCTCAGATTATCATAACACTTGTTACCAAGTGACATATAAGCATCAAGTCATCTAACAACATGACCTTGATTGAAGCAATGTATATACTTTTCACATATCATTACTCTAAAAGCTTATAATTGTTTTCAAGGAATATGACATCATAACTCTTACCTGGCTATGATCACCTCATAATATCAACCTGTATGACTTATAAAAATAAGGACATGCATATATAACAATGTCAACACAATACCAAAACTTTTCAATTTCTCTATAGGACACCACGGTCGTGCAAAGTAAGGCTACCACGGCCATGCTCCCTTACACGGTCGTGCAAGTTAAGGCTACCACGGTCGTGCTCCCTTACACGGTCGTGCTACATAAGATCATTCCATGATTCATATATATATATATATATATGTATTCTAATCTTTCATTCTTTTAACTTGATTAGGTCACGTCAACCCTTCAATCAAGTACATGCTACTATGGTTAACATAGTGTATCAAGCTATTAATCCTATAAACAATTATGAATTCTCCCTTTAATTGGTTCTAATCACTTAGGTATTATTAGGGTTTCAACCTTCATTCCTTCATTGATTATCATTACTAATCATTATTGGATCAATAGAACATTCATCATCTTAATTCCCAAATATTTAATCACATTGGACCTCCATTACATAAGGTATCCAATTGAATTAGGGTTTCCAATGTTGATTACTTCAATCATTGAATTCATGGAACCAAACATCAATTGGACCTATACTCATACCTCAATTGAGTTTAATAGGTCAACCTTCAACTGATTTGACCCTTAATTAACCCTCAATCGTTCATCAATTAGGGTTTGATTCAATTGAATTAGGGTTTGGAATCGATGATCCTTCAATACTAATCAATGTAAGACTAGTTACTTTGAAACCATAGAAACATCATCCAAATTGGGTATGACCTGACCCCAAACGGTCTTGAGGTCGTTTTTATGACCTCCAAACGGTCTTGAGACCGTTTTCCCATCATATCATCAAAATCCAAGTCAATCAATTAAGGTTTGAATCATTGGATTGATCACCAAATCAACATTGCATTGTATATCAACTTGGTACCTTTAGACCTTTAAACACCTAACCATACTCAACCCTAGACCTCCAAACGGTCTTGGGTGACCACCAAACGGTCTTGAGACCGTTTGGATGAGCTCCAAACGGTATTGAGACCGTTTGGCCCATCCATTCTTTGGATTCTAGTGAAAAATCATCAAGGATTGGTCTATCGAGTTGATCAACAATTCAGCACTTAATTGCAATATGATTGGTACCTTTGGACCTTCAATTGATCAACTATACTTGACCCCAGACCTCCAAAAGGTCTTGGGGTGACCCCCAAACGGTCTTGAGACCGTTTGGGTGATCCCCAAATGGTCTTGAGACCGGTTGGGCTAATCAACCCAAAATCTCAAATTAACTTGTTGGAATTTCAGCACTAATTTCAATTAGGGTTTGCCCAATTGATTAGCCTTCAACTCATGATTCCTTGAGAATTAACCCCTCAAATTTGGTGAGTTATTAACCAACATAATTAGGAACAGTAATATCAAACGGTCCACGCTTGGTCAACGCACGCAAACGGTCTTGAGATCGTTTGCCCAAAACGTTCAATTAAAACAGATTGATAATCAGCACTTAATCCAATTAGGTTTCCCTAATTGATTAGCCTTCAACTCACGATTACTTGGTAGTTAATCCCTCAAATTTGTAGGGTCATCAAACAACATAATTATAAAAAGGAATCCCAAACGGTCAATGCTTGGTCAACTCACTCAAACGGTATTGAGACCGTTTTCCCAAACAGGTCAAGATAATCAGGTTGAAAATCAGCACTTAATTCAATTCGATTACCTAATTGTTTAGCCTTTAACTCATGATTCCTTGGGAGTTAACCTATAAAATTTGGTAGGTCATTATACCACATCATTAGGAACATTAATAACAAACGGTATACGCTTGTTCAACGCAATCAAACGGTCTTGAGACCGTTTGCCCAAAAAGTTAAAGTTAATCAGACTGAAAATCAGCATTTAATTCAATTTGATTTGCCTAATTGATTGGCCTTCAACCTACGATTTCGTTGATGTTAACCCCTCAAATTTGGTGGGTCATTATCCTACATAATTATAAACAGAAATCCCAAACGGTCAATGCTTGGTCAACACCATCAAACGGTCTTGGAGACCGTTTTCTCCAACCGACCTTGTGAAACCGTTTGCCCTTCAAACGGTTTTGCAAACCGTTTGCCCCAAACCGTTTGGCCAAAGGGGGGAAAACAAGACCGTTTGATAAAGTAACATTGGTAATCACGCCCATATTCTTCTACCTCCAGATAAAGGTCTGTTCTTCGTGGTTTTAGTTGCAAGAAAGCAAGGAAGAGTGGGAAAGAAGAAGAACTAAGTATTAATTGCAAGAACAAAGATATGCATAAGAAAGCAAAAGGTTTAGAGTTATAAAACCCGCCTTAAGGTCGTTCCTTGAGCTCCAAGCTTCCAAGATTCAAGCCTTTAATGGTGTCTTGAGCTCCACAGGTCGGCCAAGGGTGTTTCTCCAAGGAAAGGTTGGGAAAAGATGGCTAGAAAGAGGAAACAAGTAAGGAAGACCATAAAACCAACCTTGCACCATGAATCCGAGCAAGAAGATGACCAAAGCTTACCTAGAACTCCTTATCCGTCCTCCTCTGCTCCAGATCTCTGTCCTAAGTCGGTCTAAGCAAGGGGATAAGAAGGGAAGTGAAGGAAATGATCCTTGCTAAGTGAGAAAAGGTGTATATGTACTTTGGGTGAATTTCCAACATAAGGACAACTTGTTTCTCCATTTCTCATCTAGGTCCTTCCCTTCTTCTAAGCCAAGTTTCTCCCTTCCATACTTAAGAAAAACTCATCTTAAACCCCAGGTATAAAGGTGAAGAAAGCCAACTTTTTACTAAGTTGCACATATAGAAGGGTTATTAGGCTTATAACTTGATTATTTAATTTATAAGGGTTATCATTCTTATTTGATTATTCAATTGAAGTGACCTATTCATCATTATTACTCTAAATGATGCCAAGAGTCATAAATATACTCTAAAAGGTGTATTTTACAAGTTTCATCCCTCATTTTGGGTAAATTGCACTTTACACCAAAATTAGGGTTTTAAGCACAAGGATTGCCCCACAAGCTGCATCTCAGTGCCCAAGCTTGGGGAACCAATCACACTTCATCACATTCACTCTTATGATGTCTCAACACTAAAGTAACATCTTAACATGTTCAATTTGCAAGTTAACCCCTTTTAATTGGGTAATTTGCACATAGGTCCCTGTATTACAAAACAATATTATAACATTGTCCAAAAGGACAGAAAGGGAAATATATATTCCTCATAAGCTTTAATTACATTATCAATAGATAACCACAATAATTTAATCACATGATTAAGAAAAACATCTGGGGTTAGTTCATAACCCAGGTCAGGGATGTTACAAATTATAAACCCCTAACAAGGATTTCGTCCCCGAAATCCCAGAAAGAAAAGGGAAAGCAGATATTATTTAAGCATTATACCATTATGTCTTCAAGTGACATTTCGTTATTTATGGAACATCATAGAATTTTGTTCAATACAAAGTTTCTCCACTCAAGTTTTTCCATGGAAAGATTCACATGGGACATATACTCTCATGTTCCTTAGTTAAATCAACATTTTCTTAAAATCACAATCATACTCTGTCATCTATTTTGAGACTATATAAGTCCTTTCATACCTTGATTGTGTCATATCACCTAATAACACCATACTAACTTTCCTTATTACTTACACTAAGTAACTCATTAGTTGTACATTCTCTTATCATAGGGAAAAATTACTTATCAATCAAGGACTTATTTGATAGATATCTTGGAGAAAGATATGTTTATGAAAACATAAACCCCTAACAAGTGATGTTCATAATATTTTACATGTTTACTTTGATTCTATTGTTGACTATTCCAGGTAAGCAACATAATTCATCATATATATTATTACATTCTTATCTTGTTACCTATTACATGTGTTATCAACACATTACATCTTATCTTCCTTTCATCTTGGAACATTACTTGTTACATATATTCTCAACTTGGAACTAAAGTCCAAGATAAACTGATACCTTTTTAGGTATACTTCACATAAACATCTTTATATTATGCACATCAAGTGTCCTAAGACCCACTTGATTTCCATATCCCTGGAAAGAAAGAGAATAAGGGATCATATTCCTCTTGTTATATCATGTATTTTCAACCATTCATGAAACATCTTATGATTCCATCACATTTTCACATTATGGGGAGGATCTTTATTATTATTCTTACATATTTACTGGACAGGGTTGACCTCCCTTATTCCCATATTTCTTATTTCTTGATACTCATTAGATTGTTTCAGAATGACTACTTGATCAAAGCAATCAAAAAGATAACAATCTAGGAGTTTCCATATTTACTTTATCATCAGCAATTGTATACCTCGCCAGGGTATATAAATACTGAGATAAGGTAATATGCATTTGTATACTACCATTTTCCTTCTCTTTTCCTATTATCACAAGTATAAGATCTAACATTACTGAATTTTATCTAGACATCTCTTTAATACTTCATCCTTTTTATGGAGGTAAGCATGTAACATGAAACATCTATTTTATACAACATTATAAGTCCTTATAGGATTAATTAAGAAAAGTTCAATCAATTACTTTCTCAGTTTTGTCCAAGAGATCATAAAAAGACATATAAGAATAACATTTATTTCGTCTAACCTGTCATGACTCGAGGATTATTCATTGTCTCAAGTTTATTCTGCCTCAGTGGTTTATTTGCCATAACATTTCTGGCTGGGCAATTTCTTGCCAGATGTCCAACCTGCCTACATATGTAGCAAATTCTAGGTGCCCAGTATGGTCTGAAGGGTTCTTTACCCTTTCCGGATGACCATTGTCTTGGTGTACTAGGTTCTGGTTGTGTTGGTGACACCAGAAACTTCTTCCTTTTGGAACTACCAGGTCTCTGCTCCTGGGTTTGGATAGTCCTTTTCTCAATTCTTCCTTTATATTTCTCTTCTGGACAATTATTTCTGATATGTCCAGGCTTCCTACACCTATAGCAGGTCCTGGTCTCTGGTTGTATTCTAACCCCTATATTACTGTATACTGATTCATCAGACTGAGGTTGAGCACTGGCTTGTTCTAGGTTCAAAGCTTCATCATTTACCATTGCTTCAACCTGTTGTTGTGGTTCACATATTCTGTTCATATCCAAAACATCATCATTAGGAGCTGGTAATCTGGGTTGTATTGCTAGTGCTTGATCCACTAGATACATCATGGTAGCCCTAAATTCCCCAACAATGATTCCTAAGGAAGAATTCCTTATCATGGTTGGGTTAGCTAGGGGAATCTTAGGTAATTGTCCCTCTATTGCTTGCTCCTCTGCACCTCTTCTTGGTGCAATATTGTTGCTCTCCACAGCCAACTCCTCATCTGATCCAGTCATCTTCAAGTTCTTCTCCTCCTATGTGAGCAGAAGTTACCATCAGATACACTGGAGGACACTTAGAACAGACTCTACTACCTAAGTCCTATGTCTCTCTAAACTCAGCGAACCTAGAGCTCTGATACCACTTGAAACGACCGACACCAAACTGACAATCAAATTAAACGAATGCGGAAGCGATTAGCAGCGGAATTATCAAAAATCACTAAAAATTTAAAACTTTTGTAAAGAGATCTTTGAAAGATAAAAACTCTTTCATAAACAACATGATAGGTCATTTACAAACTGATCCATTGATACATCTCTGTAATAAACACATCTCAAGCATTACAACAAAACCCACCTTGTTAACTGTACAAGGTAAGATACAAAATCTCGAGGCATCATGCCAAAATCCTCAGACCTACTGACTCCTAGGACCTAAGAGTACAGAGACGACATAAGACATGCTATCTATAAGACTAGACAGTCAGTATCTCCACCTGAGATTCACTGTTGCCCCTGATGTTGTTGTTGTTGTTGTTGCTCATTCTTAAATGGATTCCTTCGTCCTTGGCATCTTCCTAAAAAGTAGAAACCTACGGGAGTGAGACAATTTGAATAATTGTCCCAGCAAGAGTTATAACTCTCCACCAAAAGCTTTGTTATAGCATATAAGGAATAACAAAAGCAAAGTAACTGAAAATATCAACAGCAGGTTTGGTAATAAGTAAAACAACATTTACTTAAGCAATCACTTCATTAAAGCATATGTAGAACATGTATTCTAGAAACTTGAACAGACTATTAAAGTCAACAATGTAACATCAATCATTGTTTCTCATAGTACAACCTAAGCAGTTATATTATACGGCTGATTATATTTTTCAAACATTATTATGCCCTGCGGAGATGAGGTATACCTCTCATACTCCAACCGACCTTTTATAAAAATTGCGTCGGTACCATACATAGGTCATCAAAAGAGACGGATTCTTATGACCTCATCTTCCTCAGTCAGTAAGAGGATTTACTTGCAGGACATCTTGTGTCTCTGCTATAGTAGCTATCCAGGGTATTCTGGAAACTTCGCTATTGAGTTACAGTGGAGTTCTGAACTCTCATCGTCATCGAAAGATTTCTTGTTTATCTCTCATCGATGCGGTATTAGTAATTTCTTCGGGAGATTTGTGGTACATCACCCGGTATGAATATATACTGAAGGGTTGAAAGATTAAAGTACATCTACATCAATTCCTACACTAGGACGTAAGGATATTCGCGTCCATATACCCCCATATACTCAAAAGTATATGCTCCAGGAGTTCCCTTAGGAAAACTTGTTTCACCATCATTTGGTCTCTGACAATGATGGATCTATGGTCAGGGCTCTACATGATATGATTATACTTGATTAGTTAGGTACATTCTAGCATTCTTTTAGCATCAAGCATGTTTCCAAGCATTAATCATTAGAACAACAGCTATAAAAGTAGAATACTAAATGTATCAAGTCCAACTCACAACAATTATCAATTGGATATCATTTCTTAACCATTTCATTACTATGATTCAAGAATAGGGTATTCAAACCCTTAATTCATCATAATTCATCTTATTAGCATGGCCTTGATGTTACTCATGGCTCTCACAACCTATCAATCTTATATGATGTCACTTAACTAGGCAACATGGTATATCACTATTCACAAAGCTAATAACATGCTTCCAATGAATATGATATCATAACCTTTACCTGGATATAATCATCCTTTTATAAGAACATGCATAGTTAATTCAATTGACAACAATAAACATTTCATTTCCAGATCAGCAATTTATAAAGCAGAATTAACCTTTCAATTCAGGAATAGTACCTTCATGCTTACACTAAGGCTAGGTTCCCTTATTTACATCAATTAGGGTTATTCAATCTCTTTATTTATGATTAGGAATAATGATTCCTCATCTCATACTCTAATCATGAAGATTCATTCTTAAAAGCATAAGTAGAGTTAGGGTTTACCCCACTTAGTTAAGGTTATTGAATCCCTTTGTCTTATAAGGAATAAGAATTCTTATATTGTAATTTGTTCACAGGGTTTCATACTTGAAAGCATAACCCAGGACTAGGGTTAACATACCCCATCCTTCATTAGTTAGGGTTTTACTTCAACATAGGGTTATAGAACCTCTTAGCTCTCGAGGCATAAAGATTTCTCATATTACAACTTGTAATTAGGGTTTCATACTCAAAGGCATAACCCTGAATTACTCCATTTATCATATCACCCTAAATTAGGGTTTACTATTCACGTTACACGTTATTACCCTAGAATTAGGGTTTACTATTCACTTCATAGTGAATTGAGCTCATAGCATCATTATATATGAAAATTATCATCATTGATGCCCTCAAATTAGGTTAAGATTCATTAATCATTATAATTAGGATTTCCATGATCTTACCTTGATGGATCATACCCTAATCATGTACATTCTTACATATTGAAAGTATGTTACTTGATTCTCATTCATATTAGGAGCCTTCTGTCTCTTCTTACTACTAGATGATGTTTAAATCACTCTAGGTTAGATTAGGTCAAGTCATCTTTGATTAACATAGATTAAGTCAACCCATTATAATCATTAGGGTTTGCTTGATCAAGGGTTGTTATCTACTTGAACCCTTCAAGGGTACCTTGGTAATCTTCTTTAATAATCATAACATGGGTCAATCTACTAATCACTTAACCCCTTAATGTCTTTAGGTATCATTAGGGTTTAGATTAAACAACCATTGAACCATCTAAGCCTTCAAGGCATTAAGCATAAAATGATTCAGGAACATGGTTATTCAAACCCTCAGATTATCATAACACTTGTTACCAAGTGACATATAAGCATCAAGTCATCTAACAACATGACCTTGATTGAAGCAATGTATATACTTTTCACATATCATTACTCTAAAAGCTTATAATTGTTTTCAAGGAATATGACATCATAACTCTTAGCTGGCTATGATCACCTCATAATATCAACCTGTATGACTTATACAAATAAGGACATGCATATATAACAATGTCAACACAATACCAAAACTTTTCAATTTCTTTATAGGACACCACGGCCGTGCCACCTTGCACGGTCGTGCAAAGTAAGGCTACCACGGCCGTGCTCCCTTACACGGTCGTGCAAGTTAAGGCTACCACGGCCGTGCTCCCTTACACGGTCGTGCTACATAAGATCATTCCATGATTCATATATATATATATATATATATATATATATATATATATATATATGTATTCTAATCTTTCATTCTTTTAACTTGATTAGGTCACATCAACCCTTCAATCAAGTACATGCTACTATGTTTAACATAGTGTATCAAGCTATTAATCCTATAAACAATTAAGAATTCTCCCTTTAATTGGTTCTAATCACTTAGGTATTATTAGGGTTTCAACCTTCCTTCCTTCATTGATTATCATTACTAATAATTATTGGATCAATAGAACATTCATCATCTTAATTCCCAAATATTTAATCACATTGGACCTCCATTACATAAGGTATCCAATTGAATTAGGGTTTCCAATGTTGATTACTTCAATCATTGAATTCATGGAACCAAACATCAATTGGACCTATACTCATACCTCAATTGAGTTTAATAGGTCAACCTTCAACTGATTTGACCCTTAATTAACCCTCAATCGTTCATCAATTAGGGTTTTATTCAATTGAATTAGGGTTTGGAATCGATGATCCTTCAATACTAATCAATGTAAGACTAGTTACTTTGAAACCATAGAAACATCATCCAAATTGGGTATTACCTGACCCCAAACGGTCTTGAGGTCGTTTGGATGACCTCCAAAAGGTCTTTAGACCGTTTTCCCATCATATCATCAAAATCCAAGTCAATCAATTAAGGTTTGAATCATTGGATTGATCACCAAATCAAAATTGCATTGTATATCAACTTGGTACCTTTAGACCTTTAAACACCTAACCATACTCAACCCTAGACCTCCAAACGGTCTTGGGTGACCACCAAACGGTCTTGAGACCGTTTGGATGAGCTCCAAACGGTCTTGAGACCGTTTGGATGAGCTCCAAACGGTCTTGAGACCGTTTCTCCCATCCATCCTTTGGATTCTAGTGAAAAATCATCAAGGATTGGTCTATCGAGTTGATCAACAATTCAGCACTTAATTGCAATATGATTGGTACCTTTGGACCTTCAATTGATCAACTATACTTGACCCCAGACCTCCAAACGGTCTTGGGGTGACCCCCAAACGGTCTTGAGACCGTTTGGGTGATCCCCAAATGGTCTTGAGACCGTTTGGGCTAATCAACCCAAAATCTCAAATTAACTTGTTGGAATTTCAGCACTAATTTCAATTAGGGTTTTCCCAATTGATTAGCCTTCAACTCATGATTCCTTGAGAATTAACCCCTCAAGATTGGTGAGTTATTAACCAACATAATTAGAAACAGTAATATCAAACGGTCCATGCTTGGTCAACGCACTCAAACGGTCTTGAGACCATTTGCCCAAAAAGTTCAATTAAAACAGATTGATAATCAGCACTTAATCCAATTAGGTTTCCCTAATTGATTAGCCTTCAACTCACGATTACTTAGGAATTAATCCCTCAAATTTGTAGGGTCATCAAACAACATAATTATGAACAGGAATCCCAAACGGTCAATGCTTGGTCAACTCACGCAAACGGTCTTGAGACCGTTTGCCCAAACAGGTCAAGTTAATCAGGTTGAAAATCAGCACTTAATTCAATTCGATTACCTAATTGTTTAGCCTTTAACTCATGATTCCTTGGGAGTTAACCTATCAAATTTGGTAGGTAATTATACCAAATCATTAGGAACAGTAATCCCAAACGTTCTATGCTTGGTCAACGCACTCAATCGGTCTTGAGACCGTTTGCCCAAAAAGTTCAAGTTAATCAGACTGAAAATCAGCATTTAATTCAATTCGATTTGCCTAATTGATTGGCCTTCAACCTACGATTTCTTTAGCGTTAACCCCTCAAATTTGGTGGGTCATTAGCCTACATAATTATGAACAGAAATATCAAATGGTCAACGCTTGTTCAACCCCTCAAATGGTCTTGGAGACCGTTTTCTCCAACCGACCTTGTGAAACCGTTTGCCCTTCAAACGGTTTTGCAAACCGTTTGCCCCAAACCGTTTGGCCAAAGGGGGGAAAACAAGACCGTTTGATAAAGTAACATTGGTAATCACGCCCATCTTCTTCTACCTCCAGATCAAGGTCTGTTCTTCGTAGTTTTTGTTGCAAGAAATCAAGGAAAAGTGGGAAAGAAGAAGAACTAAGTACTAATTGCAAGAACAAAGATATGCATAAGAAAGCAAAAGGTTTAGAGTTATAAAACCCGCCTTAAGGTCGTTCCTTGAGCTCCAATCTTCCAAGATTCAAGCCTTTAATGGTGTCTTGAGCTCCACAGGTCGGCCAAGGGTGTTTCTCCAAGGAAAGGTTGGGAAAAGATGGCTAGAAAGAGGAAACAAGTAAGGAAGACCATAAGACCAACCTTGCACCATGAATTCCTCCATGAATCCGAGCAAGAAGATGACCAAAGCTTACCTAGAACTCCTTATCCGTCCTCATCTACTCCAGAGCTCTGTCCTAAGTCGGTCTAAGCAAGGGGTTAAGAAGGGAAGTGAAGGAAACAATCCT
This sequence comes from Alisma plantago-aquatica, assembly GCA_963693085.1. NCBI lineage: Eukaryota > Viridiplantae > Streptophyta > Magnoliopsida > Alismatales > Alismataceae > Alisma > Alisma plantago-aquatica. The sequence continues at coordinate 961,419,025 of OY856412.1, forward strand.
TGCTAAGTGAGAAAAGGTGTATATATACTTTGGGTGAATTTCCAACATAAGGACAACTTGTTTCTCCATTTCTCATCTAGGTCCTTCCCTTCTTCTAAGCCAAGTTTCTCCCTTCCATACTTAAGAAAAACTCATCTTAAACCCAAGGTCTAAAGGTGAAGAAAGCCAACTTTTTACTAATTTGCACATATAGAAGGGTTATTAGGCTTGTAACTTGATTATTTAATTTATAAGGGTTATCATTCTTATTTGATTATTCAATTGAAGTGACCTATTCATCATTCTTACTCTAAATTATTCCAAGAGTCATAAATATACTCTAAAAGGTGTATTTTACAAGTTTCATCCCTCATATTGGGTAAATTGCACTTTACACCAAAATTAGGGTTTTAAGCACAAGGATTGCCCCACAAGCTGCATCTCAGTGCCCAAGCTTGGGGAACCAATCACACTTCATCACATTCACTCTTATGATGTCTCAACACTAAAGGAACATCTTAACATGTTCAATTTGCAAGTTAACCCCTTTTAATTGGGTAATTTACACATAGGTCCCTATATTACAAAACAATATTACAACATTGTCCAAAAGGACAGAAAGATAAATATATATTCCTCATAAGCTTTAATTACATTATCAATAGATAATCACAAGCATTTAATCACATGATTAAGAAAAACACCTAGGGTTAGTTCATAACCCAGGTCAGGGATGTTACAAATTATAAACCCCTAACAAGGATTTCGTCCCCGAAATCCCAGAAAGAAAAGGGAAAGCAGATATTATTTAAGCATTATACCATTATGTCTTCAAGTGACATTTCATTATTTATGGAACATCATAGAGTTTTGTTCAATACAAAGTTTCTCCACTCAAGTTTTTCCATGGAAAGATTCACATGGGACATATACTCTCATGTTCCTCAGTTAAATCAACATTTTCTTAAAATCACAATCATACCCTGTCATCTATTTTGAGACTATATAAGTCCTTTCATACCTTGATTGTGTCATCTCACCTAATAACACCATACTAACTTTCCTTATTACTTACACTAAGTAACTCATTAGTTGTACATTCTCTTATCATAGGGAAAAGTTACTTATCAATCAAGGACTTATTTGATAGATATCTTGGAGAAAGATATGTTTATGAAAACATAAACCCCTAACAAGTGATGTTCATAATATTTTACATGTTTACTTTGATTCTATTGTTGACTATTCCAGGGAAGCAACATAATTCATCATATATATTATTACATTCTTATCTTGTTACCTATTACATGTGTTATCAACACATTACATCTTATCTTCCTTTCATCTTGGAACATTACTTGTTACATATATTCTCAACTTGGAACTAAAGTCCAAGATAAACTGATACCTTTTTAGGTATACTTCACATAAACATCTTTATATTATGCACATCAAGTGTCCTAAGACCCACTTGATTGCCATGTCCCTGGAAAGAAAGAGAATAAGGGATCATATTCCTCTTGTTATATCATGTATTTTCAACCATTCATGAAACATCTTATGATTCCATCACATTTTCACATTATGGGGAGGATCTTTATTATTATTCTTACATCTTTACTGGACAGGGTTGACCTCCCTTATTCCCATATTTCTTATTTCTTGATACTCATTAGATTGTTACAGAATGACTACTTGATCAGAGCAATCAAAAAGATAACAATCTAGGAGTTTCCATATTTACTTTATCATCAGCAATTGTATACCCGGCCAGGGTATATAAATACTGAGATAAGGTAATATGCATTTGTATACTACCATTTTCCTTCTATTTTCCTATTATCACAAGTATAAGATCTAACATTACTGAATTTTATCCAGACATCTCTTTAATACTTCATCTTTTTTATGGAGATAAGCATGTAACATGAAACATCTATTTTATACAACATTATAAGTCCTTATAGGATTAATTAAGAAAAGTTCAATCAATTACTTTCTCAGTTTTGTCCAAGAGGTCATAAAAAGACATATAAGAATAACATTTATTTCGTCTAACCTGTCATGACTCGAGGATTATTCATTGTCTCAAGTTGATTCTACCTCAGAGGTTTATTTGCCATAACATTTCTGGCAGGGAAATTTCTTGCCAGATGTCCAAGCTGCCTACATATGTAGCAAATTCTAGGTGCCGAGTATGGTCTGAAGGGTTCTTTACCCTTTCTGGATGACCATTTTCTTGGTGTACTAGGTTCTGGTTGTGTTGGTGACACCAGAAACTTCTTCCTTTTGGAACTACCAGGTCTCTGCTCCTGGGTTTGGATAGTCCTTTTCTCAATTCTTCCTTTATATTTCTCTTCTGGACAATTATTTCTGATATGTCCAGGCTTCCTACACCTATAGCAGGTCCTGGTCTCTGGTTGTATTCTAACCCCTATATTACTGTGTACTGATTCATCAGACTAAGGTTGAGCACTGGCTTGTTCTAAGTTCAAATCTTCATCATTTACCATTGCTTCAACCTGTTGTTGTGGTTCACATATTCTGTTGATATCCAAAACATCATCATTAGGAGCCGGTAATCTGGGTTGTATTGCTAGTGCTTGATCCACTAGAAACATCATGGTAGCCCTAAATTCCCCAACAATGATTCCTAAGGAAGAATTCCTTATCATGGTTGGGTTAGCTAGGGGAATCTTAGGTAATTGTCCCTCTATTGCTTGCTCCTCTACACGTCTTCTTGGTGCAGTATTGTTGCTCTCCACAGCCAACTCCTCATCCGATCCAGTCATCTTCAAGTTCTTCTCCTCCTATGTGAGCAGAAGTTACCATTAGATACACTAGAGGACACTTAGAACAGACTCTACTACCTAAGTCCTATGTCTCTGTAGACTCAGCGAACCTAGAGCTCTGATACCACTTGAAACGACCGACACCAAACTGACAATCAAATTAAACGAATGCGGAAGCGATTAGCAGCGGAATTATCAAAAATCACTAAAAATTTAAAACTTTTGTAAAGAGATCTTTGAAAGATAAAAACTCTTTCATAAACAACATGATAGGTCATTTACAAACTGATCCATTGATATATCTCTGTAATAAACACATCTCGAGCATTACAACAAAACCCACCTTGTTAACTGTACAAGGTAAGATACAAAATCTCGAGGCATCATGCCAAAATCCTCAGACCTACTGACTCCTAGGACCTGAGAGTACAGAGACGACAAAAGACATGCTATCTATAAGACTAGACAGTCAGTATCTCCACCTGAGATTCACTGCTGCCCCTGATGTTGTTGTTGTTGTTGTTGCTCATTCTTAAATGGATTCCTTCGTCCTTGGCGTCTTCCTAAAAAGTAGAAACCTACTGGAGTGAGACAATTTGAATAATTGTCCCAGCGAGAGTTATAACTCTCCACCAGAAGCTTTGTTATAGCATATAAGGAATAATAGAAGCAAAGTAACTGAAAATATCAACAGCAGGTTTGGTAATAAGTAAAACAACATTTACTTAAGCAATCACTTCATTAAAACATATGGAGAACATGTATTCTAGAAACTTGAACAGACTATTAAACTCAACAATGTAACATCAATCATTGTTTCTCATAGTACAACCTAAGCAGTTATACTATACGGCTAATTATATTTTTCAAACATCATTATGCCCTGAGGAGATGAGGTATACCTCTCATACTCCAACCGACCATTTATAAAAATCGCGTCGGTACTATACATAGGTCATCAAAAGAGCCGGATTCTTATGACCTCATCTTCCTCAGTCAGTAAGAGGATTTACTTGCAGGACATCTTGTGTCTCTACTGTAGTAGCTATCCAGGGTATTCTGGAAACATCGCTATAGAGTTACAGTGGAGTTCTAAACTCTCATCGTCATCGAAAGATTTCTTGTTTATCTCTCATCGATGCGGTATTAGTAATTTCTTCGGGATATTTGTGGTACATCATCCGGTATGAATATATAGTGAAGGGTTGAAAGATTAAAGTACATCTACATCAATTCCTACACTAGGACGTAAGGATATTCGCGTCCATATACCCCCATATACTCAAAAGTATATGCTCCAGGAGTTCCCTTAGGAAAACCTGTTTCACCATCATTTGGTCTCTGACAATGATGGATCTATGGGCAGGGCTCTACATGATATGATTATACTTGATTAGTTAGGTACATTCTAGCATTCTTTTAGCATCAAGCATGTTTCCAAGCATTAATCATTAGAACAACAGCTATAAAAGTAGAATAATAAATGTATCAAGTCTAACTCACAAAAATTATCAATTGGATATCATTTCTTAACCATTTCATTACTATGATTCAAGAATAGGGTATTCAAACCCTTAATTCATCATAAGTCATCTTATTAGCATGGCCTTGATGTTACTCATGGCTCTCACAGCGTATCAATCTTATATGATGTCACTTAACTAGGCAACATGGTATATCACTATTCACAAAGCTAATAACATGCTTCCAATGAATATGATATCATAACCTTTACCTGGATATAATCATCCTTTTATAGAACCTGCATAGTTAATTCAATTGACAACAATAAACATTTCATTTCCAGATCAGCAATTTATAAAGCAGAATTAACCTTTCAATTCAGGAATAGTACCTTCATGCTTATACTAAGGCTAGGTTCCCTTATTTACATCAATTAGGGTTATTCAATCCCTTTCTTTATGATTAGGAATAATGATTCCTCATCTCATACTTTAATCATGAAGATTCATGCTTAAAAGCATAAGTAGAGTTAGGGTTTACCCCACTCAGTTAAGGTTATTGAATCCCTTTGTCTTATAAGGAATAAGAATTCTTATATTGTAATTTGTTCACAGGGTTTCATACTTGAAAGCATAACCCAGGACTAGGGTTAACATACCCCATCCTTCATTAGTTAGGGTTTTACTTCAACATAGGGTTATAGAACCTCTTAGCTCTCGAGGCATAAAGATTTCTCATATTACAACTTGTAATTAGGGTTTCATACTCAAAGGCATAACCCTGAATTACTCCATTTATCATATCACCCTAAATTAGGGTTTACTATTCACGTTACACGTTATTACCCTAGAATTAGGGTTTACTATTCACTTCATAGTGAATTGAGCTCATAGCATCATTATATATGAAAATTATCATCATTGATGCCCTCAAATTAGGTTAATATTCATTAATCATTATAATTAGGATTTCCATGATCTTACCTTGATGGATCATACCCTAATCATGTACATTCTTACATATTGAAAGTATGTTACTTGATTCTCATTCATATTAGGAGCCTTCTGTCTCTTCTTACTACTAGATGATGTTTAAATCACTCTAGGTTATATTAGGTCAAGTCATCCTTGATTAACATAGATTAAGTCAACCCATTATAATCATTAGGGTTTGCTTGATCAAGGGTTGTTATCTACTTATACCCTTCAAGGGTACCTTGGTAATTTTCTTTAATAATCATAACATGGGTCAATCTACTAATCACTTAACCCCTTAATGCCTTTAGGTATCATTAGGGTTTAGATTAAACAACCATTGAACCATCTAAGCCTTCAAGACATTAAGCATAAAATGATTCAGGAACATGGTTATTCAAACCCTCAGATTATCATAACACTTGTTACCAAGTGACATATAAGCATCAAGTCATCTAACAACATGACCTTGATTGAAGCAATGTATATACTTTTCACATATCATTACTCTAAAAGCTTATAATGGTTTTCAAGGAATATGACATCATAACTCTTAGCTGGCTATGATCACCTCATAATATCAACCTGTATGACTTATACAAATAAGGACATGCATATATAACAATGTCAACACAATACCAAAACTTTTCAATTTCTTTATAGGACACCACGGCCGTGCCACCTTGCACGGTCGTGCAAAGTAAGGCTACCACGGTCGTGCTCCCTTACACAGTCGTGCAAGTTAAGGCTACCACGGTCGTGCTCCCTTACACGGTCGTGCTACATAAGATCATTCCATGATTCATATATATATATATATATATATATATATATATATATATATATATATATATATATGTGTGTGTGTGTGTGTGTGTGTGTGTGTATGTATGTATTCTAATCTTTCATTCTTTTAACTTGATTAGGTCACGTCAACCCTTCAATCAAGTACATGATACTATGGTTAACATAGTGTATCAAGCTATTAATCCTATAAACAATTAAGAATTCTCCCTTTAATTGGTTCTAATCACTTAGGTATTATTAGGGTTCCAACCTTCATTCCTTCATTGATTATCATTACTAATCATTATTGGATCAATAGAACATTCATCATCTTAATTCCCAAATATTTAATCACATTGGACCTCCATTACATAAGGTATCCAATTGAATTAGGGTTTCCAATGTTGATTACTTCAATCATTGAATTCATGGAACCAAACATCAATTGGACCTATACTCATACATCAATTGAGTTTAATAGGTCAACCTTCAACTGATTTGACCCTTAATTTACCCTCAATCGTTCATCAATTAGGGTTTTATTCAATTGAATTAGGGTTTGGAATCGATGATCCTTCAATACTAATCAATGTAAGACTAGTTACTTTGAAACCATAGAAACATCATCCAAATTGGGTATGACCTGACCCCAAACGGTCTTCAGGTCGTTTGTATGTCCTCCAAACGGTCTTGAGACCGTTTTCCCATCATATCATCAAAATCCAAGTCAATCAATTAAGGTTTGAATCATTGGATTGATCACCAAATCAACATTGCATTGTATATCAACTTGGTACCTTTAGACCTTTAAACACCTAACCATACTCAACCCTAGACCTCCAAACGGTCTTGGGTGACCACCAAACGGTCTTGAGACCGTTTCGCCCATCCATCCTTTGGATTCTAGTGAAAAATCATCAAGGATTGGTCTATCGAGTTGATCAACAATTCAGCACTTAATTGCAATATGATTGGTACCTTTGGACCTTCAATTGATCAACTATACTTGACCCCAGACCTAAAAACGGTCTTGGGGTGACCCCCAAACGGTCTTGAGACCGTTTGGGTGATCCCAAACGGTCTTGAGACCGTTTTTGCTAATCAACCCAAAATCTCAAATTAACTTGTTGGAATTTCAGCACTAATTTCAATTAGGGTTTGCCCAATTGATTAGCCTTCAACTCATGATTCCTTGAGAATTAACCCCTCAAATTTGGTGAGTTATTAACCAACATAATTAGGAACAGTAATCTCAAACGGTCCACGCTTGGTCAACGCAATCAAACGGTCTTGAGACCGTTTGCCCAAAAAGTTCAATTAAAACAGATTGATAATCAGCACTTAATCCAATTAGGTTTCCCTAATTGATTAGCCTTCAACTCACGATTCCTTGGGAGTTAATCCCTCAAATTTGTAGGGTCATCAACCAACATAATTATGAACAGGAATCACAAACGGTAAATGCTTGGTCAACTCACTCAAATGGTCTTGAGACCGTTTTCCCAAACAGGTCAAGTTAATCAGGTTGAAAATCAGCACTTAATTCAATTCAATTACCAAATTGTTTAGCCTTTAACTCATGATTCCTTGGGAGTTAATCTGTCAAATTTGGTAGGTCATTATACCACATCATTAGGAACAGTAATCTTAAACGGTCTATGCTTGTTCAACGCACTCAAACGGTCTTGAGACCGTTTTCCCAAAAAGTTCAAGTTAATCAGACTGAAAATCAGCATTTCATTCAATTCGATTTGCCTAATTGATTGGCCTTCAACCTACGATTTATTTGGAGTTAACCCCTCAAATTTGGTGGGTCATTAGCCTAAATAATTATGAACATAAATCCAAAACGTTCAATGCTTGGTCAACACCCTCAAACGGTCTTGGAGACCGTTTGCTCCAACCGACCTTGTGAAACCGTTTGCCCCAAACCGTTTGGCCAAAGGGGGAAAAACAAGACCGTTTGATAAAGTAACATTGGTAATCACGCCCATCTTCTTCTACCTCCAGATCAAGGTCTGTTATTCATGGTTTTAGTTGCAAGAAAGCAAGGAAGAGTGGGAAAGAAGAAGAACTAAGTACTAATTGCAAGAACAAAGACATGCATAAGAAAGCAAAAGGTTTAGAGTTATAAAACCCGCCTTAAGGTCGTTCCTTGAGCTCCAAGCTTCCAAGATTCAAGACTTTAATGGTGTCTTGAGCTCCACAGGTCGGCCAAGGGTTTTTATCCAAGGAAAGGCTGGGAAAAGATGGCTAGAAAGAGGAAACAAGTAAGGAAGACCATAAAACCAACCTTGCACCATGAATTCCTCCATGAATCCGAGCAAGAAGATGACCAAAGCTTACCTATCCATCCTCCTCTGCTCCAGAGCTCTGTCCTAAGTCAGTCTAAGCAAGGGGATAATAAGGGAAGTGAAGGAAACGATCCTTGCTAAGTGAGAAAAGGTGTATATATACTTTGGGTGAATTTCCAACATAAGGACAACTTGTTTCTCCATTTCTCATCTAGGTCCTTCCCTTCTTCTAAGCCACGTTTCTTCCTTCCATACTTAAGAAAAACTCATCTTAAACCCAAGGTCTAAAGGTGAAGAAAGCCAACTTTTTACTAAGTTGCACATATAGAAGGGTTATTAGGCTTATAACTTGATTATTTAATTTATAAGGGTTATCATTCTTATTTGATTATTCAATTGAAGTGACCTATTCATCATTATTACTCTAAATGATGCAAGAGTCATAAATATACTCTAAAAGGTGTATTTTACAAGTTTCATCCCTCATTTTGGGTAAATTGCACTTTACACCAAAATTAGGGTTTTAAGCACAAGGATTGCCCCACAAGCTGCATCTCAGTGCCCAAGCTTGGGGAACCAATCACACTTCATCACATTCACTCTTATGATGTCTCAACACTAAAGGAACATCTCAACATGTTCAATTTGCAAGTTAACCCCTTTTAATTGGGTAATTTTCACATAGGTCCCTGTATTACAAAACAATATTACAACATTGTCCTAAAGGACAGAAAGGGAAATATATATTCCTCATAAGCTTTAATTACATTATCAACAGATAACCACAAGCATTTAATCACATGATTAAGAAAAACACCTGGGGCTAGTTCATAACCTAGGTCAGGGATGTTACATCATGCCTTATCAGGGTTTGATAGATGTTGATTGTGTGTAATAAGAAACCCTTCACCCTATTATACTTACATATTAGATATTTATTCATATGACCTTTTATTTGATATAATAATTAGACCCCCGTTGTGGAAAGGAGTGATGATATAATAATAATATATGTGTCGTGTTGTGTAAGGTGGATGACTTATTTCATGAATTGAATTTGGTGCCAACTTTTGGATTTCGATCACAAAGCTTTTATCGCTAAACTTATTTTCATTATTAACTTAAATGTACAAAAGAAAATCATTTAAGATTTTATCGATGGTTTTTGGAACCAAGTCACCACCACATAAGAGTTTTAGTAGTGGAGAAACCCTTTAGTGGGAAACCCTTGATTGGGATGATCAAACATGAGGCCATAGGCCTGGTGTGAAATAGTGAGTACTAAAAATAAATTCTAGATATATAAGACCTAGAAACACTCTTGTTGCCCCTATACATGATTAGATAAGTTATAGATTGATCATTTTGAGAAAATATAATGTCTTAAGGAATAATTGAGAATAATAATTGTTGAATAAGTAAAACTTGGATAACTCCCAGTGATATTTCCAAACAAAGATAGCTACTTCCTAACCAAGATTAGTGAGTGATTCTTGCTAATTATATCACCATAAATGTTACCTTGATAATTAAAATATATTTTATGTATCCACTTATGTTTAAAGGATGTACTTAAGTCAGATAAGGTGCTCAATAATGTTTTTTAGAAAAATACACCTAAAAGCTCGAATAATGCCCTATACCCAATTTGTTGGTAGTTGAATGGTAAGGGTAATTGTACTATAGAAGCTAGGCTGAACACATTAAGGGTGATAGAAATTTTGAATGTACATACTTACCATATGATTGTAATAGACTAAAGTGATAATAAATTAATTACAGATTAATCTAAGCATGTGTAATGTAATGTGTATGTTTAAATTTTGAATAATGTATTCAATAAGTTACAACAATGCAATATAGTCCTCAATGTGAATGGTAAACATGTTTACAAATCAAAACTCTGATCTTATACCATTATCCCTATCTTCCTAATAGACGATATGAAATGGTTGGGATAGTAGACAACAGGTAATTAATTTTCTTGGGTAAAATCCATAACTAAGTTATAATTATTGTAACCCTAATCTCATAAGAAAAGGAAGACATATACATATTATACCCTAATAGTTCTTGTACGTCTGAAAACTCACAAAAAATACATGAATATGTCATAATAGTAATAACATTGGTGATAAAAGTAAGAATGATATATGTTGAGATTGTCGCTCCTAAAATTTTTTAGTCTGCCTACCTAGTAGTTGAAATATGAATGGTCCCAGAGGAGAACCTAGTTATTGAATCTTAGATAATGCAAAATTCTAAAAACAATATTAATATCTATAAATTAAAAGTAAGTAATCTCATGACAATGATAAGCAGATAGTAAAATCGCCATAGCTATTAAGGTGGCTAAAATGAATACAGTATTAGGAAGACAACCCCATGTGCTGGTTTAACACCCAACGTGAGAAGACTAATGGTGATATCATGTAGGGAATATTATAGTTCTACCTTGAGAATGGGCTATAAGTGCAACATGGAGTGTTGTAGTATGGCCCACTATACTAAGCAAATTAGAAATAGTGAGATTGGTTTTAGAAGTATGAAATAGTTACCTAGCTAATGACATATGGGTTTTGGGGGCAAAATCCTCTTTAAGGGGTGGTGTGTTATAACATACTCAAATTTTTGTATATGAGTGTAACCTCCCTTCTTCTAGGCCCAAGTTTGATTGTGTAAACATATAGTATCTCTTCCCCTAATATCAAGTACATTAGGAATCCTTGGAGTTAATTAGTATTATGTGTATATAAATGCCCTTAATAATTGACAGCTAAAGTAAAATATCCATAATACATTCATAATTATATGTGATGTACAATTATACCCAAATAATAGGTTTGACATTGATTTTACACTATAAATTGTCCTAGAAGTATAATATAAAGCAACTTGATCGTATATGCATTATAGTGTCACGATTGAACAATTAAGATGAGTAAGTACATTAAATTGATACTTAATACACTAGCAATAAAATATAATATGAAACATGTTTAAAAGATAAAATTGATGCTAAACTCAATTTTCTTTCATCCTAAATAGCATACTTAAAAATTTTGACATTATTTGGTTAACGTTTGACCATCCAACTGAATGACCTAAGTCTAATACATATAATCCAGAATCACTTTATCTTTTCATGTCCTTCTTCTTATTCTCCTAGTTTGTGATTTTCTCTCTCTACATTGTTTTATTTATGTTAAACTTTGACGATCCAGAGTGGCCTCTAATCTGATTTGACTATGTCACGTAGACACCCAATCATCACCTCCACTTTTGCCCTCCACAACATATCTTGAATGTGATTAGATTTATTAGATGTACACCTTTTTACTTTGGTATACCACTTTTATGCTGAGGAACAATTGCATAACGATACACTTTGTAACTTCGTAATAGTTATGTTTCCACTTCTTATCAACTATATTGTTCAATAATATATATAAATATATACTATATGAGAAAAAATAAAAAATCCTCCTTCCCTTCATTTTTAGAATTGGTTGGCTTTATTTCTCTATTCAGTGAAGATTGGATCCCCTATCGTGTCCCACTCTTTACAATTCACTTAAAGATTCATATTATCTTCAATTCGTTTCTAAAATATTTTGCTTATATTATTATGCATAGAATTTCATACCTAACTTATTAAACTTATATAGTCCATTAAATCAATATTTATTTTGATAATGGTACATCATTCCCATGGAAGTACCAATTGTTATTCCAGATCACTTTATACCTCGTATTAAACATATTTTTTCCATTATATGCATATTAGTCAACAAAACAAATACTTTTTGACATATTTAGTGAACTTACTTACAATTTAGTACATAATTAAGTTATTATGTAATGTGATGTCAAATATAAAACTTATTTCTACTTAATATGTTATATTTTTTTCAAGACTAGATATGATAGGGCTACCATTAAGTTATAAATGTTATATGCATTAATAATATTCATTAAGGTATAACATTATCCTTGTTTGGTAAAATCAAAGGAGCTAAACTTACTAAACTCTTAGTTATGGAATACGGTAAAAAATCAAGGTTTTGGTTTGTTACAACACTCCATCCCTTAAAGAGGATTTCATCCTTGAAATCCAAGCATTCAAAACCTAGAGTAAAGAGTCACCACTAACTAAGATGTAACTATGTTAGTCCAACCATCTTGTTTCCACTATCTCCGCTCACTAGAAGCTAAACTTAAAGAGTAAAGTCAAAATCTAGGGTTTTGTCAACATTATCACACTTATTAGGTGTGCATATTCTTTGTAATGGTAATTTCCTCATCATTTTGTTGGCATGCATCTTCTTTTAAGGATCAAACATTTTGGTACTTGAAGAGTAGATTATGAATATATATCCTTCTCTTTTTTTATCTGGGTTATCTATTAAGTTGAGTACATTTACAAATCACCAAAGTGAATTAATTGTTGTGTATCTCTTGGCCAAGCCATTACTTATAATATTTTTTTGCATATCACATTTAAGGTGTAAAATTAGGATTTTATCATATAATTGAGCACCATTTTATATGTAACTAATGAATAAATTATTCAAAATTTTTGTTGAACACATTAATCATACATATTAGGATTATTTTATATTTTATTTTTGCACTTTAATTTATTGTGACCAGGCGAGTCAAGGTTACACCTTCATCAATTTTGACATTTTTAAAGTGTTTAACCTGGTTTATTAGTATGAGCAAGTTAGTGAAAAAGGGCAACAAAACCGATCCTTTCATACTCTTCAAAGCTAATTACTAACTTGCATTATTTATGGTCACCACTTTAGCTAAGTTGAAATTAAATATACAAAACCTTTTATCTTAATTAATATTCACATGATCAACTTATATGAATTCATTTATTATATTAGTTAGGTGATCATCATATCCATCCAACATTTATTGCTAAAGCTAATAAGAGTTAGTTAATACATCTATCATTATTCTCTAGCAACCCTTATAGTAGAATTACAACCTCGAGTCTATAAATCACATGAATCCACCTCTTAAAAGGTTTAACCTAATAATACAAGCTAAATAACATTTAAAGATATTAGTGCTACTTATGGATCTTTTAATTGTGAACAGTTTAGGTGCTTATATTATTCATAGGTCATACTTCCAACTAATCAGGACTTACTCACTTATGTTTGACTTTGGGTCCTTGTGTTTCTAACCTACCAACCCTAAGGTTCACATAAACATCCAAAAGTCATTAGGGTACAAAGAGTAGACCAATTAAACCTTTAAATAATACCACATATTCATAGTCACCACTTCATAGACAAAACTAAGGTTAAGAATTCTATTATAACTTGTTCTAGGGTTTCTCTATCAGAATTTCACACTTCTCTTCATTGTGACTTAGTTCAAGAAAACATCAATAAATACAAAAAGAAATTTTTTGTACATATAGTATTACAAAGAAAATAAATTTGATGACAAAACTTTGTGATATACAACTGAAAATAGGCCCAAAATCAATGCAAGAAACTAAGTCACAATTTTTTCATGTTAGAATTTCCTTCTCATGCTACACTAACATCCTCATAATCTAACTCCATCCTCAAGTAAAACATCATCATGACCAAAGATACATGCCATAATTGACCTACATCATAGGGTATGAGCAACTATAGCCTCATCACATTAGGGTTTTCTAATCATGATTATTATGTGTGCCTCATATGCTCCTAAATAAACCTTTCATCATCTCATGAATAACATGGGCCAATTCTAGGGTAAACACATTAATTAAAGGGTGACTATGCACGGTAAGGGTTCTAATTTGAGAGACAAAAATGAAATATTCAAATTATGTCTATTGTGGCTCTAATACCATCTTGTAATGAGTGAGATCAAGTGGAGATCTATCCTCACTTAAGTTGAGAAAAAACCATCTATTCCAAACATAGTAGGAATGTATGATGGAATAGGTGTACTTTTTTCATTTCTCAAATATTGGTATATGAAAGACCAAAGTATAGCAATAGAATAATATTTCATGACTATATTTAATTTACACAAGATTACAAAATATTCACCCATTAAGGTTCTTATTTAAAAGTAATATCATGATCTAAGTAGAGGGATATCCATCTATCTCAAGTTTATCTCCCATCAAGAGTCATTTCCATAATCTAGGTCCATGTATGCATGTCATGTCCTCCATGTCCTACACATGCGGTTAGAAGCATACCCCAGAAGAGAAGAGAAAATAGAAGTTATCAACATACAATCTGATATGAGCATATTAATATGGGATTGAGAAATATATGGGGAAAATGACATCAAATACAACAATGCTTCCTATAGAAGAGGAAACATACTATCCAAGTGAATATCAAGAGAAACAAAATTTAAGAAAGATAAATAATAAAATATATCTTGCCTTAAAACAATATCATAAATATAAGTAGTAATGTAAACAATAGAGACTAAAGTTATTTCAAGCAGGGATGGGACACCATTGGATCTTAGTCTAAAATAATTGGGTGGAGATAGTGCACCCTGGATAGAAGTAGTGGCCATGTATATATAATGAGTGGAAAAGCACACTTGGGGTGGAGAAAGTGTGCCCTATATTTATGATTCTACACATGTACCACTAAAAGAAATAAAATTATTCTAAGTCATGCATTTAAATAGAGAAAAGAAAGTTAAAGGTTAGTAAAGTTGAAATAACAATATGAGAATATCCAACAATTACGATGTGGGGTCAGAGAACCCATAAAAAATATATAATCCTATCCACAAACAAGGTGAAACATAGATCATAAAGCCCACCACAAGAAAATTAGAGAATCAAATACTCAAATTAGAGTTTCCACATGGAATGAATTGAACACGGTATAAATAAAAGTCCAATAAGAATATTCATCAAATTAGATAAACAAGATCGAAAAAATAATATAAGTACTCAGATGAGATAACCTCACAAGAGAGAGAATAGTGTGTAGGGCATATGTCCTCAATATGATTAATATGGATGCAACATATCTTAGATAAGTACACATATGTCCAAGGTCAACCCTAATTCATTTATAGTCCACAAGCAACCTATTAAAGGCATATAACATATTAGGGTTAGGTTTACATTATATGTATAAAACCTAAAAATCGGTTGTGCATTATTAATGAATTAGGTTATGAAATTGTATCATCTTTTAGATTATAATTTTATGAGTTCATATCATATTTTACTTTACGAATTATAAAATTATTATATATTAAACTTTAGAAGTTATTAGTAACTTGTAAAATCCTTGAACAATCATATATTTATCATTTGGAATTAGGTGGTGAAATTGATATTATTGGATAGATCATAATTTTCTTATTCAAAAACATATTTTTACTTGATTGTTTTACCACCCAATGAAATTCTATGATTTATCTAAGTTAATAATATTTTCTTTAGTTATTAAGCAAAAATGGCACAAACACCAATATGTCCATATATCAGGAGTCTTGACATTAGGGGTGACACGGAAAAGCATGTAATATTGTGATGCAAAAAACTTACTTGGCTATATACAATGTGAAATATGGAATGTACATAATACCCTATCATGTGAAATAAGAAAGAAAATAGATTGGATCCTAAAAGGGGAACTCACTGGTGGGATTTTGTCAATGCGATGTTGCCTGAAGTACAACCATGGCGCAAATCATCGAGGAAGAAGGCAAAAAAACATAATCCATAAAGTGTTGTGAGTCATGGAAAGAGGCGTCCATTGATTTCATGGCCCTCCATCAACCTCAGCAAGATCAACTCCAGACCGGGAGATGGTCAAAAATTGACAAAAACTCCACATGGACTAGCGGCTACAGAATCCATAAGTAGTGGCACCCGAGAAGCCTCATCCCAAGTCCCACAAAAAAAACCAAACTAAAAGTTGAAGATGCCACAACAAACCATGAGGAGACTTCATCAAAATTGCAAAGAACCACTCAAAAAAAATCATCCGATGAAACAGACCTGGAAGGAGGAAGGAAAATTGGAAAACAAGAAGTAACAAATTACCATATATCCTATAGGTTGAGCCATGGGTGAAGCCTCTTGGAGCTTTATCCACATCTAACAAGAGTGTTCTCAGATCATCATGAGGTCTGAATCCATCTAACAAGGAAGCTCCAACCACCAAAGAAAATTGAGGTTGCAGAGGGCCAATTGATATATTTCATATAAGAAGAAGAATGGCGAGAGGTTCATCAAACCAATAGGATGCTTCCACACCAAAAAATTGAGAGGACATTGTGGGGTCTGGTAATGCCTGATCGATTACAACCAGGGAAACTTGGGGTTGGTTAGGGAGAACTAGGGACCAATCTGTGATACTAAGATGATAACTAGACTACTAGGAGGTCACTTTGGACAAAGGGGGGAAACATTTTATAGTGGGGTTTGAGATGGTGGCACTTGCATGCCGCTATGAAGCAAATTGGAGCGGGTATTTCCATGATCGGTCATGAGAAAGGTCGAGTGATGGATTGACTAAAAGGGGAAAGTACCACGAGTTTGATGGAGAAAGAATCTCTAGAAACCATCGGGTTGGGAGAGAGAAATCAAGGAGGGATCGATTCAGAAACTTTTCAGATCCAATTCCTTTTCAGGACCAAGGACGGCGATGATTCAAAATCCATAAGATATAAACTAATGGCTGAGAAACCAATCCACAAATAAAACCAAATGTGACATTTATAAGATTTGAGAAACTTTGAGGAATTAAACAATGTGGATTACTACTTTGTATATCAAGTATTTAAATCATATCCTTTCTTTCCTAATTTATATGAGGGTCCAAAAAGTGGTCAATGATACCCAAATTTGGCATATAAGCTAACTAAGACATGTACAATCCAAATTTGAGATTTGTTTTCACCTTTTAAGACAACTAATATATTATTTGATAAGTTGGAGTTTAACTTATATTTTCTTTTCTTAATATAACTTTGGCATGCATGATTGTTCAGCTAATGCTAAAATTAACATATAGACCAAATTTGTTATGTAGAATATGATTTTGGAATTTGTTTCCTCTTTTGAAGTTATTCAATAATTTATTTAATATTTTTAGCTTAATGTCATATTTTATTTTCTAAATGAAATTAGGATAGTTATTATTGTTCAAATAATGTGAAACTTGGCACTGAAGCAAATTGGAACCAAGGAACATGATTTTTAGATTTGGATTTTGAGATTTTCTTTTTTTGAGTTATGGAACCATTAGAATTTTTGGATCATCACCATTATATTATCAAAATATTGCATCTTTATTAGCAACATTCACTTAATGGAGTCCTATTATCTTCAATTCATTTCCAAAAGAGTTTCCTAATATTATTATACACAAAATTCCATATTTAACTTATTTAACCTATTTAATCCATTCAATAATATTTACTTAGAAAATGTTACATTATTCCTATGGAAGCACCAATTGTTATTCAAAAGCATATTATACCTCCTATTAAACATATTTTTGCCATTGTGTGCATATTAGTTAGTAAAAGAAAATTTTGTGACATATATAATGAATTTACTTACAATTTAGCACATAATTAAAATATTACGTAATGTGATGTCGATTAAAACCTATTTCTACTTAGTATGTTATTTTTTTAAGACTAGATATGTAACGGGTTACCATTGAGTTATACATGTTATATGCATTAACAATATTCATGAAGGTATAATATTATCCTTATTTGGTAAAATCTAAGGAGCTAAACTTACTAACTTCTGAGTCATAGAATAGGGTACAATTCCAGGTTTTGGCTTGTTACAAATACTCTAAACTACTGAGAGGTATATTTGGGATACAAACCTCCCTTGTGTTATTTCTAGTATTATTGATCTATGTTGTTCTTCATGTTATAATGTGGATGTGAAATACCAATTCCAAGATTCCTTTAATCTGATCATAACCTTTCTTGAAGTAATTAGTTTTATTGTTTTCTCTTAACTAATAAATTAGTTTGATCTAAACCAAATCACCCCTTTTGAAATCAATTTAGATTCTTGAACATCAACATACTTGCATTTAACAACCTTACTCATTGGATGATCTTTAACATACTACACACACCCATATACTTGCAGGGTAGTGCTCGAGCTTATAAATTAAAGCCTTTTGTGCACACACCTAACATTAGGAAATTTGGTTTGAGAACATATTTGGCATCTAACATCATTACAGATTGAAGTCGGAATTAAGTCCATGTGAACCATACATTTCAAGTGTTCTTGTTCACATGTCCTAAACGTACATGCCGAATATCACAAGATATAGAAGTAGAAAGGATACTCAAACCATTATCATTAATATGAGAAGTACTGTTACAAGAAGAGACACGTAGCTTAATTAAACCCCCACATCTACCCAACATCTATGTAAGAACTAAACTTCGAGATTACAACTTTTTCCCCTGACACATAAGAGTGTAACCAGATGACATGGTTAGGTCTTCACTAACTAGGTTTTTCTTAAAATTAGGAACATGTAAAACATTTTGTAGTGTAGGGACTTTTTCCAGATGAGAGATTTAGATCCACACGTCCATAGCCTACAATATGCCTCACTGACACATCATCACCCCAAGAGATAACAATAATGATGTATGTTTGATAGGTAGAAAAAACAAAATGATCATAGCATATGTGAGAAACCGCACCAGAGTCCATCCACCAATTTTTAATAAAAGAAAATTTAACACTAAGAATAAGAGAATTGGTGGTATCGAACCTTTCATAAGGATGCATCAGCCACCACATTGATCATGTTCACTTTTTCATTCTTAGGGGCCTGGTAAGTTTGCTTTCTTTGACCCTTACAGTCCCTATAAATATTTGCAAGATGACCAGGCTTATCACATGCATAACAAATGTGTTGGGCCCCAGAAAGGCCTTTCTTGAAAGATTGCTTTGACTTAGGATTGAACTTATTTGATTTATTCTTAGGTTTGGCGTCATATACTAGATTGACAGAGGTATTGACATTGACATCCTTTTCTCTATAATAGAATTCAGTTTCAAGAAATTTCACTAAGGAAGACATGGTTAACCTATCATGTCTATGACGACGAGACTTGGTAAAGTCCTTCAAGGATGGAGGGAGCTTGTCAATTAGGTCTGCCACTTGCACATTTTTCTCAAGCTTATAACTATTAGTAATAGACTTTGAGATGAGGTTTTGGTATTCAAATACTTGGGTTGGAATAGGCTTATTATTCACCATATTATATTCATACCATCTCACGAAAGCACATTATTCTAGACCAACATATTGCATTCCAACCTTATCGTCTAAAGCTTGTCAAAGCTCAAGGGTAGAAGGTTGCTTGTGGCAGTTGTCATAAAGTTCATAAAAGAGAGTGGACAACATCCTAGCATGACAAAGGTAATCTATTTCTTTGGGTATCTTGATAGGAGAAGAGTATGGAGAAGATGGATCGGTATATGTTTGAATCAAGATATCAACAACTTTGATAGATGGTTCCTGTTCATTAGGTGGTGTGATAGAAAAAACTAGATCTAAGGAAGTGAGCCATAACTTCATCTTTTGTTTCCAATGAGGGGAAAATATGCCCATAAAATTTTCAAAATTTAGACTAGCTATGTCTTCCATGGTCATCATAGTTCTAGGATCCATATTGTGTAAATAGTAATAGTAAGATTCATAACAAATAAGCAATAACTAGAAAGGTGATGTCTTGACTAATGTTGGATATATTTGATTTTCTAGTTATTGTTTAAGCAATAATTTTCAAGATATGATGACAATTAATTTGATCAATAATTAAGAACAAAGAAAAAAGTAGATTTTAGATGAGCCTATGGTTGAAGACGTGTCACGAAGATCACTTTTGTGAAGAAAAAAATCTGCCACTCATGTGCACAAGTTTACCAATGACTTGCCTCCCAAATTCATTTACCCCCAGCTCAGGTACTACCTCCGAGTTCTAGCAAGAGTACATTATCAAACAGTCCTATGACCCTTGAACTCACCAAAAATCAAGTTGTAGGAAAAACGCTCAGATGTACAATAGTAGGTGAAGAAGAAAGGAGATGAGCTAGAAGAAAGTTATATTGCAGACTAATGCAAGGTGGTGAAGGCCGCACATAACACTAGTAGGGAGAGAACAATTCCCACACACAACAATTCTCTCACCCTCAACTATTCTTAGTAGCAATTGTATTTTTGGGTATCTTTTCTTTGTTTTGGTGTGTTAGAAAGACTCAAACTCGTCCCTTTTATAGCTGGACACAACCACCCAAATTGGCAAACAAACAACCAATTTCCTTCAACAATTATTATGTATGCAAGTCCCCAAACAAATGGTTTGTTGGTCACATTCAAATGTAACCGAGGAAACATAACCAACCTTATAATGACTGATGAAACTGTGTGAAAAATGAGAGGGTATTTGATTTAAAAGAAATTATAATTTTTGGGCAGGTTAAGACAATTGTTTATCCAAGGCAATTAAAAGATGGAACTGAATTATGCATCTTTGAAATTCCAAATGAAAAAACATCTCTAAACATCATAGAGAATTTTTTGTTTAATAAAAATATTAAATCACATAGATTAGATCAGATGAGGTTAGGTCGGGCGGGGTGCACGTGTGTGTGTGTGTTTTTAATTCGTCACAGCACAATGCACCAATCAACCAAATCAGCCTTAAATTCAAAAGTCAAAAGAAAGACCCACAAGTCTTTAGTCTCCCCTCCCATTTAAGATGATCCCTCTCACTTTTGAAGTGAGCAATGTGAGACTAAAGATGATTAAGAGGTTTGAAATATAACTTAGACACATGGATGGAGTACAACAAGATAGACACGTGATCATGTTTGCCTCGGGGCAGCTTAAGAAGCACAAGGAGAATTACTTTACATATGACTTAGAATTAGTTGTAGTAGTCCTATGGAAGATCTGTTGAGTACTTGGGATTGACAAATTCTCAAACTATGGAACCAATTACTTTCACAATGGGGGAACAATATCCGAAGCAACGCCCTTCCACAAAAAAAGAAATTGGAAGAGGCATTGATGAAAAGTTTTAGCACCAGTGTCTTCAGACACTATCTATATAAAATGAAGTGTTATATCTTTATAAATCACAAAAATATTAAGTATCTCCTCATGAAGTAGGATCTAAATAAGACAAAAAAGTGATTCAAGTTGATCTATGACTACTATTGGGAAATAGGGTGATAAAATAGGCAGCGAAAACAAACATAAACTAGCGGATTGTGTCAATAACTATTTAATAGAAATTATGGTTTTGAGGATACTTGGTCCTGGAGAAAGTCCAAAGACATATTTCTCATCGTTGTAGATGCACAACTATCTTCTAGGTGCATTAGGACTCATCTGTGGATCCTCTACGGATAGCAAACTTGAATGTCATCGTCTACAGCAACTCCTCATGCCACGGACTACTGGTTGATATTGTCCTCTTTAGCGAATGGCAAAGGCCACCTCGCCTCAAGAGAAGTCCACACATACCGTCTAGAACTCTTTTCATCCAGCTAGAATGGACAGGAAGGAGTTGTCCCTCCCGTTACAGCTAGAATGGATAGGAAGGAGTTGTCCCTCCCGTTGGTGTACTAGTCACCAACCTACTCTCTCACAATGACTCTCAGTTGTTCTCTCTCTCGCTATCCCTCCTTAGTCGGGTAGGACTTGCTTTGGATATCTTGGTTATCACAACTAGAGAGGACAATAATTATCAGAGCAATTGATTATCAATTGTCTATTGGGAATCCCCCATTACCCCTCTATTTATAGGAGCGGTTTGGGTCAGGGTTCCCCGTCTGTGCCGAAGTTTAAAGGATTGAAAGATCATGAATTTTTGCAACCTGTGAGTCCCAAACCGATCAGTTGGCAACCAAACTGGTCTACGATCGGTTCACTTAGAGAACCGGTCATTTCACATGTTTCCCAATCGCATATGTATTTAGCAATTCTATTCCAATTATTGCCTGACATAATGTCAGTACTAATCCTTGATGCAATCGAATTACATCTCAAACCTATCGTCTCACGAAGTGATTCAGTCATCTCATGACCACCAGCTGATTAACTCACCTAGTGAACTGGTCGGTTGGCACCCATTTCATGTAGAATTCAGCCAATACAATATCCAATCAACATGACACTCCAACCAACCATTTCATCACATGAGTCGATCAGTTGGGAGTCCAGTCGGTTGATTTGTTGCTTGAATTGAATTCCTAAACTCTTTAGTAATCAATCCAATCAGCATTCAAGATCAAACTCCTCTTCCAGGTGATATCCTATGTGTGTGACCCTATAGGTCCCATATTATGTTATAAATTAATATCCATAACCAATTACGACATCACAAGCAAAGAGAAGTGCCTAGTCACACATCATTTCTACCCAAGTAAATGGAAAGTTGAAGAACAACTACAACCTACAATCTGTGTATGTTATTGTAGTGTTTTTATAATTCCTTTGTCTCTGATTTCCATATTGAACTTGAGGCATGGATTTGTCATCCTCTTCAACACTCAATCTTTGTTTCTTGCTAGATATGTGCAAGCTCAATATCATATATCAAATCACATGTGCATGGCCATGTATTTCTCAATCTCGCTATCTCAAGTGGCCTAGGATATCATACTCCCATAGGAGGGACAAATCCCATCTACATTACTCACAGTCACTCCCCATGTCTCAAAGTCACCCAATCATCACCTTTATGATAACATTTATTTAGGATTACATTTGACGATGTCAAAGTATACCAAACAACATGATGAGTGTAGTGATGCAGGTCTAAGAATCACAATCACCACCATCACTGTTAAAGCTAACAATGATCACCATAACAATGGTCTCCACATTTTGCTCTCATGGTGGGTCTGTTCGATACACTATTCTCTAACATGTATTTGTGTGCTTGGTTTGATATCGCCATATCATGACTAATGAGATTCACTCATTAACCAACACACTCTAGTCTTATGTGTTCTTGTTGTCTATCAACCTTCCACAATAACATCCGACTAGGGACATAATGAGAATGTATACTCTTAACATCCCTATGATCTCATTCTTCAAGTCACGTACTTAAGACATATGTGATTGAGTAATATCGTCCTCTAGACATTTATTATGTTACTTCATTATCTCACAACTAAAAAATAGAATAAATTGGAAGCTTGCATTTTATTAATAATCAAATCATTTACATATTATGCTATTACAATCATCATATGATTGGCTCTCTAGGCATACATACCAACAGACTCCCACTTGCACTTAGAGGCAATCACCTACGAATTGTATTCCAAATGATCTGACATGTCCATCATGCTTCTATTGTGAAAGTTCCATTGTCAAAGGATCATCACATTGTACTCAGTTGGTACTTTGTAAATCTTTACATCTCCTCATTGTATAATCTCTCGTATGATATGGAACTGCCTTTGTATGCGCTTTGAGCATTGATGTGATCTGGGTTCCTTAGCTTGTGCAATAGCTCCATTGTTGTCATAATATAGCTCAAATGCATCGATGATGCTTAGAATGACCCCAAGTTCATAAATGAACTTCTTGATCCATACAACCTATTTTTTTGGATTCCATGCAATAATATACTTGGCATGTGTTGTAGAATTAACAACTCTCTCTTGCTTGGAACTCTTCCAGCTTACAGCTCTATTGTTTAGACAGAACATGAATCCTGATTGTGATCTATAATCATCTTAATTAGTTTGGAAGCTTGCATCAGTGTAACCCTTTACCATCAACTCTTCCTCTCTGTCATAAACCTAAAACTAATCCTTAGTCCTTCTTAAGTACTTGCGGATGTTCTTCATGACAGTCCAATGAGTATCACATGGATCTGACTAATATCTACTCGTCATGCTCAAGGCATATGAGATGTCAGAATGGGCACACAACATTGCATACGTGATTGATCCAATTGCTGAGGAATATGGAATCAAACTCATGCGCTCATTTTCTTTATGAGAACTGGGACTTTGAGATTTAGAGATGGTAAATCCATGTAGCATGGCATGTTTCCTCTTTTTGAGATCTCTATGCTGAACTACTTTAACATTTTGTTAATGTATGTGCTTTTACTTAGTCTAAGATGCCTTTTAGATCTATCTCTATAGATCTTAATCCCCAAGATGTAGGATGCTTCTCCTAAGTCTTTCATATAAAACATATTTCCAAGCCACGTCTTTACCTTTTGTAAAGTAGGGATGTCATTTCCCAACAATAGTATGTCATCTACATACAATATGAGGAATGTCACTATGCTCCCACTAACCTTCTTGTACACATGAGATTCATCTTCATTTTTAATAAGTCCAAAATATTTGGTTGTCTCATCAAAACAAAGATTCCAACTCCAAGATTCTTGCTTCAATCCATGTATTGACCTTTGTAGTTTACAAACTTTATTTGCATCCTTTGGATTTATAAAACCTTCAGGTTGTGTCATATACACATCCTCAAGAAGATCCCCATTAAGGAATGTGGTTTTAACACCCATCTGCCAAATCTCATAGTCATGATAAGCTGCAATGGCAAGCATGATCCTGATGGATTTAACCATGGCCACTAGAGAAAATGTCTTGTCATAGTCAACACCTTGAACTTAACTG
Organism: Alisma plantago-aquatica; assembly: GCA_963693085.1. Lineage (NCBI taxonomy): Eukaryota > Viridiplantae > Streptophyta > Magnoliopsida > Alismatales > Alismataceae > Alisma > Alisma plantago-aquatica. The sequence goes on from OY856412.1 coordinate 961,443,992, forward strand.
AAACCCTTTGCAACCAATCTACCCTTATAGGTTTGAACTTTTTCATCCATGTCAGTCTTCTTCTTGAAGACCCATTTGCACCTTATGGGTTTAACCCATCAGGTGGATCCACCAAGGTCCATACCTTGTTGGCATACATGGATTCCATCTCAGATCTGATGGCCTCAAGCCATTTCTCAGACTCTAATCCCTCAATAGCATCTAGATAGGTTATTGGCTCATAGTCTATAACCAATTTACTGCCTTCTTGAGTCACAAGATATCCAAATCTCTAGGTTCAAGGCGTGTCCTGTAAGATTAACAAGGTACATGTGTTACTTGAGGAATTTGAGTCTTCACAACACTTTGTGATTCTCTTTCTTCCTCTTGTACATCTATTAGTTCGATGTTTCCTTGTTGGTATCGAACCTCTTTGAGTTCTACTTGTGTCCCACTAATTCCTTTGGAAATAAATTCCTTTTCAAGGAATGTAGCGTCTCTGACAACAAACATTTTGCTATCGGATGGGGAATAAAAGTAATATCCTTTAGTCTCCTTAGGATATCTAACAAAGTAACATTTAAAAACATTTTTCTAACATAATGTTCACATCCAAAAATCCTCATAAAAGACACATTGGAACTCTTCCCAGTCCATATCTCATATGGCGTCTTTTGAACCAATTTAGATGGTACTCAGTTTAGTGTAAACGTGGCAGTTTGTAGAGCATGTTGGTAAGGTATGCCCATAGAGCCAATCATATGATGATTGACATGGCATAATTACCTAAAAGGATTTGATTAATAATAACATACATAAAGGCAAGCTTACAATTCATTTGTTTCACTCAGTTATGAGATAATGAGGATAAAGAGTGAATGTTTATAGAATTATATTACTTAATGATGTATGTTCTCAAGTTCCTATCCTTATGATGAGATCATACGGATGTTAAGAGTACATGTACATATTCTCATTATGTCCATGATCAATTGTTATTGTGGAAGGTTGATAGACAACAATAACACATAAGATCAGAGTGTGAGTTGGTTGATGACTAAATCGCATTAGTCATGATATGCAAATATCAAACCAAGCACATATATACATGTTAGAGAACAGCGTGTCAGACAAACCCACCTTGAGAGTGACACATGGTTTTGTGGTCACAGTCATCCCTCATAGTGAAGGTGGTGATTGTGATTCTTAGACTCAAAATCACTACACTCGTCACATGTTATTGGGTACGCTTTGACATCATCAAACACAGTCATGAAACATGGGTTGTTATAACCATGATGATTGGGTGACTTTGACACATGGGGATAGACTGTGAGTGATAGATATGGGATTTGTCCCTCCTACAGGAGTGTGATATCTTGGCCACTTGATTAGAGAGACTGAGAAACGCATGTGCATGCACATGTGAATCAATATATGATAGTGATGTCACATTATCTCAGACAGTCTGCTCTTAGTTTATGAAACATGTTGAGAGGATGACCAACCATGACTCGATTTCATACTAGATATCAAAGACAAAGGAATTATACAATCACTGCAACACCTTACACAAGTTGTACGTTGAAGTTGCTCTCCAACTTTCCATTTCACTTGGGTAGCACTGATGTGCGACTAGGCACCACTCTTTGCTTGTGATGTCATAAGCTAGTTCTGGACATTCACTGCCAACGTGATATGGGACATGTAGGGTCACACACATAGGAACTCATCTAAAAGAGGAGTTTGATCTTAAATGATAATTAGATTGACTACTAAAGTGTTTATGTATTCAATTCATGCAACTAACTGCTTGAATGGTTGATCAGGTCTGCCAAACGACCATCTCACTCAGTGAGACGGTCGTTTGGGCTGCCAAACGGGCGTCTCATGTATTTGAGACGGTCGATTAAAGGTCAGGTTGATCAGAGAATGATTTGGCTAAGTTTTGTCCTTGAACTAACCGGTTCAATATTATTGAACTGACCAACTCATCTCAACTCACCAGACGATCGTCTGGGTGAGTGAGACAGGCATCTCTCTGGTGCGAGATGGCTCGGTTGGGACGAATAAAAGTTTTAGAGTTTTCCTAAACTCGTTTCAATTGCACATACTTGGGGCGCAAGTAAATTAATGTGTGACATTAATTAGGAAACAATTTGCCAATTCATATCTGACAGAGAAAGTGTGAAATGACTATCTCGCGTCCCAGATGACCGTATCACTTAGTGAAATGACCATCTCACGTGATGAGACAACCATCTCGCTTAGTGAAATGACCATCTCATGTGATGAGACGACTGTCTCGGCTTACGAGATGACCGTTTCGGTTGATACAAGTTGTGAAACTTCCAGAATTGTTGTGAAAATTCAAGATCTTCTGGTCCTTTCCACTCCTGCTTTAGTCCCACATTTACTGGGGACTAGAAACCTTGACCCTAACCCCTCTTATATATAGAGGGGCATTGGGGGCTTCCCAGAGTACACAACAACACAAACAACTAAGAATCAATTTCTCTGACAAGTGTTGTCCACTCTGGTTGTGGTAACCAAGAGACCTAAAAAGGAGGGATAGCCAATGAGAGAGAACACCTGAGAAGTTTTCATTGTGGGAGAGTAGGTTGGTGACCAGTAAACCAATGGGGAGGACAACACCTTCCTGTCCATTCTCGGTGAACAACATGAGTTCTAGTTGGTATGTGTGGACTACTCTAGATACAGGAGTCTTTTGGCTACTGCTCGGAGAGCAAAGTCAACCTGCAATCTGCGACGATACCACATGAGTCACTACAGAGGTTGCACAGACATTGTTCGTGGTGAAGACTAGGAGCTGTAGAACCACCGTCTAAGAGCAAGTTGTCAATAGTTGTAAAGAAGCGAGTTTTGTCACTAGACTGGCTTCAGGACCAGGTATAACTCGCTAAAACCATCATTCCTTTTTCATAGTAGTTGACATGATCTTATTGTATTGGGGAATATAGATAGATAAAAAAATTCTGCTATTATACTATGTGCTAGTATTTCCCAACAGTGGTATCAGAACCACATCAATTTACTATGTTTTAGGATAATCGATATGCTCGCATTTTGGTTTTATCGTTTATTTATTGCATACAATGTGAATACTTAAACTACTCTCATATGAGTATCCGATCAAAGACCACATAATCCCAAACTAATATATATATATATATATATATCAGTTGGATAGGAGGCCAGACGACTCCTAGAGACCCAACTAGTCGTTTGGAAGGAGTCCGAACATTGGTTGGACAGGAGGACCAACCGACTGGCCAAGAGGCGAGACGACCGGTTCAAAGGTTGAACCGATCTACCCAGATTGGCAAGCACAAATCTATATCAACTGCAGGTTCATACATGTAATGCGATGATTGACCTAGGTGGTAGTAATTCCTTGTGGCTCCAAGTAATTACAAATAGACATGGCCATAACCATCACTTTTTGTTTTATATTACATGTTTACGTTGTGGGATATAGCATGTATATGATATGTACTATATATGTGGTGATTGGATACATTATATGTATATATATATATAAACCCTAAATCAAACATATTAAGTCTAAGATGCCTTCCAATAGCAATACACATGAAAAACTTGATCGACCAAGTATAGATTTGCACAAAGCATGGTGTGTCATCTATTTCATGGACGTGTGATGGTAGGTATGTAGATCTACACAAAGCATGGTGGTATCTATCGTGTTGGCTATTGGGTTGGGCTTAAATGGTGACTTGGAGAGCCCAGACCCAGAGGCATGCAGATGATCATGGCAAGGTGTTGCACATATCATCTATCCAAGAGTCGCATATGATGTAATTGGCAAGTTGGCCTACCTAAATAGTCAGGTTGTGGGAGATTGGAAAAAGCTGAATCATGACTTGATAAAATATGGATCTTGGGTCATTAGAAGATTGTTCATTGCAATTTTCCAAATTGATACTTGAGGGTTATCAATTTGAACAAATAATGAGAAAGATAATTAATTAAAGACCTAATTGTTATCACTTTTTTTATCAAAACAAATCAAAATTGAGTTTTTGACAAAATTGCAAATTCTTTTGTAGAATCAAATGGCCACATCAAAAAATCACTTTTCTCTACAATCAGACCTTGAGAAGTACAAACTAGTTGGGAACAACTTCCACGACTAGTTCAGGTCACTAAGAATGATTCTCACGCAGGAGCGCAAGCTCTATGTCCTGGAAATGCCAGAACCAGAGGAACCTACTCAAAATGCTCCAAGGGCTGACAAGGATGCTTATAAGAAGCATATTGAGGATGATGTGGATGTCAAATAATGCTTTGTTCAATGAACCATGAGTTGCAAATGCAACATTATAACATGGGGGTGATTGAGATGGTCACACATCTCAAGAACATGTATGAAGATCAAGCAAGACAAGAGATGTTTGATGTCTCCAAGGCACTATTCAAATGTCACATGGTTGAAGGAGATCCAATAGGTCCTCATGTGGTCAAGATGATTGGGTATGTGGAGAACCTAACCAGACCGAGATTCCCCTTGGGCTAAGAGTTGGCCATTGATGTGATTCTGTAGTCTGTGCCAGAGTCATATAGTTAGTTTGTCATGAACTACAACATGAACGACTTTGACAAGCCATTGACAAAGTTTTTGGGCATGTTGAGAACAGCTGAGACACAAATGAAGAAGGACAAGCCCAAGTCATGATGATCAGCAAGACAAAGGGGAAGTCTAAAGGCAAAGGCAAAACTAAGAAAGGTTCTAAAGCTATCCAGAATCCCAAGGCTTCAGATCTCAATACACAAAGATGGAGTAAAGAAACAACGAGGCGATTGTCACCATTGTCACCGGCCTGGACATTGGAAGAGAAATTTCCCACACTAGTTAGAGGAACTGAAGAAGAAGAAGGATGGCACTCAGGCCTCCACTTCAGGTATAAACCATTTAAGATCAATTTAATTACTTCTTAAATCTGGTATATGATACCAAATAGAGATTTGGAATACTGATGTGCAGGATCTGACAAGAAGTAAAGCCCTTCATGGAAGGACAAAGATGGACAAGGAGGAGCAAGTGTTGTAGAAGCCATAGTCTACATTTAAATTTATCTTAGCCCAATGGACATGTAATAGAGTTATTAGAACTGTTGTTTCATTATGCCATTAGAATAGAAACATTTTCTTTATGCATCTTGTATAGACAAGGATGATTATCAATAAAGAATAATTAGTGCTTCTATTTTAAAGATATGATCTTGCATGGCTTTGTCCCTAAAACATCTTGTGATTTTTATACGGAATGATCAAAGATGAATGTTTACAATATTTATACCAAAAGATTATAATTGATAACTCAAGAATACCATTAGCATTAGTCATATTGTATGAATATGAGAGGTGCATGCCTAAAACACATATTGATGTTGATCTAGATTCCCTTGATTATTGAACCCAAGGAAACATGCAAAGTCTTACTTACACACAATATGACATGATGTTCCTCACTAGATATAGTGAGAGGATAAGTCTTCCATTAGACCTCATACATATGATGCATGAAGATCTTATGGAATGAATGCTATAGATAAATAATTAATACTTCATTTTGATTTACTTGTAATATGATGAAATGTACCAAATGAAATGAAAGCATCAATCTTTGGAAAATGTTCAACGAGATTGTAAGTGAAGTATACCATTGATGAGAGTATTAAGATACTTTGATATGATCAAATGTTGAAATACTTTATGTCAATACATTGGGTACCTTCATGAATGAACTGTGATAATGTATCAAATAACAATTCATCTGAACATGATGATGTGTCAGAATGAAGGATTTATACCATGATGAGTCATGATATAATTATCAATTAATCTAATCTTCTTACATCATCATAAATATATATACGTATCACTAAATAATGTACCGTCTGAATGGTTTAAAAAGAAATCATATATGATATGATTTGGGAATGTTCCAACAGGTCTAAAGGATTGAAACCCGCCTTGAGAAAGTAGTTTCTTGAGAAAGCTTATCCATAAACCATGATTGTTGAATATTACTATTTATCTCAATCCAATAAAAAAATTGTTTTGTTAATAGGAGAACTGAGTTCATAAAAGATTCAGTGGGAGTAAAAGTAATACTCAAAGTGTTTGAGATCAACAATATGGGTATAATGAGAACAATGAGAATCACAAGTTGTTGTGGAATCTTAGGTTCGTCATATAACACAAAACAAAATAGTTCTAGTAAAACACATATGAGATTGGAGGATTGTGAATCCAACGATTCAGATGGGTTGGTCATACAGGATGAGATAACTAGTCAACTAGAAGCTATTTCTAAGTAATATGGGATCCATGTAAGCTAATAAGACAGGACCTTGATAGTGCCACCTAAAGGGGTAATACCCAAAAGGTGCAATAGGGTTTTATGATCCAGACCTACATGGATAACAGAAAAGGACAAATTGGTTGAATAAATCAAGTTCAAAATATTGAACATGATAGAAATTCATTTACCAATTGGCATTCTTGTTGTTGTAGTAAGAATGGACTATGATATTTTGCATATGAATATGGAAACTGGATTCCTTAAGGGAATACATTAGAGGATGTGTATGTGACACAATCTAAAAGGTTTCATAACTTCATGAATGCAAATTAAGTCCATAAACTACAAAGTTCAATCTGGTATTGAAATGAGCAACTCAGAAGTGGGATCTTTTGACTTGACAAGATAGTTAAAGAGTTTGACTTGAATCAAGACAAAAGAAGAAATATGTGTTTACAAAAGATTTAGTGGGAGTATATATGAGTATTCCATATATGATGAGGAATAACATCTCAATATTGTGAATGTTGGGAACTGGCATAAAAAAACCTTCAACGATGAAGGTACAAGTGAAACATCTTACGAGATCAAGATAAAGACCTATGAGATAGTTCTTGAACGTTTCACAATAGAAGTTTGAGTATATACAATAGCAATGTGTTGAAAGAGTTCAAAATAAATGAATTCAATGAGAGAGAATTTGGATTATTCTCTATTCCATGGGCCAGTACAATAGTGGATCTATCATGTAAACTATTAACAAGCTTATCCCATATAATCTTGTATGTATTAGACATGACAAGATGATATAAATTCCAATAAGGGTTATTGGAAAATCATTAAAGATATCCATTAGTACTTGAGAAGTGACTAAGGATAGATTGCTATTCAATGATGACATCAATAAAAAGTAAGAGTTGGATGTAAAGGGTTACATTGATGCAAGCTTCCATAAATGACAAGTTGATCGCAAAATAAAATATGTTTTAATTTTAAAAGAGAAAAGATGTGTTTAGTTGGAAAGGTTCCAAACTAATATCCATTATACTATTCTACATTAGAATCTGAGTATACTTGTGTCATGAACATATAGTGATATTAGAGGCTCATAGGATGAACTTATAGATGTTCTAACCATTGATGACTCAGTAGAAATACTTTGACAACAATGGAGCTAATTGTTAGTCAATGAATATCAGATACTGTTAATGTTGGTTTCATCTTAGAGCAAAGAGATAAGAAACATGAAATATCCTGATTGTAAGCAAAGTGTTGCTAACTGCTAAATCAAGACTAGTGCAGCAGAAGCATGTTGAATATGTTTAGATCACTAAAGATGAGATCCGTTGGTGATTGGATCTAAGTGCAAGTGGGAGTCTGTTGGTAAGGTATGCTCGTAAAGCCAATCATATGAGGATTGACATGGCATAATTACCTAAAAGGATTTGATTAATAATAATAACATATATAAAGGCAAGCTTACAATTCATCTGTTTCACTCATTTATGAGATAATGAGGATACATAGTGAATGTCTAGAGATTTATATTACTCAATGACGTATGTTGTCAAGTTCCTATCATTGTGATGAGATCATACGGATGTTAAGAGTACATATACATATTCTCATTATGTCCATGATCAGTTGTTATTATGGAAGATTGATAGAAAACAATAACACATAAGATAAGAGTGTGAGTTGATTGATGACTAATCTCATTAGTCATGATTTGGCAATATCAAACCAAGCACACAGATACATGTTAGAGAATAGTGTATCAGACAAACCCACCTTGAGAGTGACACATGGTTTTGTGGTCACATACATCTCTCATAGTGAAGGTGGTGATTATGATTCTTAGAATTGAAATCACTGCATTTGTCACATGTCGTTGGGTACGCTTTGACATCATCAAACGCAGTCCTGAAACATGGGTTGTTATAACTAGGGCTGGAAAAACCCGACCCGACCCGACTAAAGCGGGTTCGAGTCTTGATTTTTTCGACCTGACCCGAAATGACCCGAACCCGAAAAACCCGAAATTATTTACGGGTCGGGTCCAGGTTAGCAATTCTCGACCCGCAAAACCCGCTCAACCCGAAATTATATCTTCGTATGTATATATATTTTTCCATGTTCTAGCCATATAAATTTTTAACACATATAAACATAAATTTGTGATAGTTTATATAAGTCTTTGCTTGCAAAACAATAATTAATTAGCAAATTCTGCAGCAATTTCGGGTCTAGCGGGTTTGAATTTTCGGGTTTTTCGGGTTTCTATTTTCGGGTTTTTCGGGTTTGCATTATCGGGTTTTTCAGGTTTGCATATTATATAATATCTTCGGGTCCATCGGGTTAATCGGGTCAGACCCGCAAATATGAATTTCGGGTTCGGGTCAAGCATGTATGACCCGTAATTATTTTCGGGTCGGGTTCGGGTCGAGTATATTAGATCTGACCCGAAATAGGACCCGCTCAACCCAGACCCGATTGCCAGCCCTAGTTATAACGGTGATGCTTGGGAGACTTTGACACATAGGGATAGAGTGTGAGTGATAGATGTGGGATTTTTCCCTCCTACGGGAGTATGATATTCTGGCCACTTGATTAGCAAGACTGAGACATGCATGCGCTTGCACATGTGAATCAATATATGATAGTGATGTCACATTATCTTAGACAGTCTACTCTTGGTTTAAGAAACATGGATTTAACATTGAGAGGATGACCAACCATGCCTCAAGTTCATCCTAAATATCAGAGATAAAGGAATTATACAATCAATGCAACACATTACACAGATTGTACGTTGAAGTTGTTCTCCAACTTTCCATTTGACTTGGGTAGCACTGATGTGCGACTAGGCACCACTCTTTACTTGTGATGTCATAAGCTAGTTATGGACATTCACTACCAATGTGATATGGGACCTATAGGGTCACACACATAGGAACTCATCTAAAAGAGGAGTTTGATCTTAAACGACAGTTGGATTGATTACTAAAGTGTTTTGGTATTCAATTCATGCAACTGATTGCTTGAATGGTTGATCAGGTCTGCCAAACAACCATTTCACTAAGTGAGACAACTGTTTGGACAGCCAGACAGGCATCTCATGTAGTTGATATGGCCATTTGGGGGTCAGGTTGATCGGAGATCGATTTGGTTAAGTTTTGTCCTTGAACTGACCGGCTCATTTCAGGATGTCTATCTAATGTGAGATGGCTCGGTTGGGATGAATAAAAGTTCTGTAGTTTTCTTGAACTCGTTATAATTGCACATACTTGGGGCGCAAGTAAATTAATGTGTGACATTAATTAGGAAATGATTTGCTAATTCATATCTGACTGGGAAAGCGTTAAATGACCGTCTCGCATCGCAGACGACTGTCCAGCATGTGAGATGACCGTCTTGGCTTATGAGATGACCATTTCGGCTGATACAAGTTGTGAAACTTTCAGAATTGTTGCAAAAATTGAAGATCTTCTAGTCCCTTCCACTCTCTCTTTAGTCCCACATTTGATGGGGACTGGGAACTTTGACCCTAATCCCTCATATATATAGAGGATGACCAACCATGCCTCAAGTTCATCCTAGATATCAAAGACAAAGGAATTATACAATCACTGCAACACCTTACACAAGTTGTACGTTGAAGTTGCTCTCCAACTTTCCATTTCACTTGGGTAGCACTGATGTGCGACTAGGCACCACTCTTTGCTTGTGATGTCATAAGCTAGTTATGGACATTCACTGCCAACGTGATATGGGACCTGTAGGGTCACACACATAGGAACTCATCTAAAAGAGGAGTTTGATCTTAAATGATAATTAGATTGATTACTAAAGTGTTTATGTATTCAATTCATGCAACTAACTGCTTGAATGGCTGATCAGGTCTGCCAAACGACCATCTCACTCAGTGAGACAGTCGTTTGGGCTGCCAGACGGGCGTCTCATGTAGTTGAGACGGTCGATTAGGGGTCAGGTTGATCGGAGAATGATTTGGCTAAGTTTTGTCCTTGAACTGACCGGTTCAATATTATTGAACTGACCAACTCGTCTCAACTCACCAGATGACCGTCTGGGTGAGTGAGACAGGCATCTCTCTGGTGTGAGATGGCTCAGTTGGGACGAATAAAAGTTTTAGAGTTTTCCTAAACTCATTTCAATTGCACATACTTGGGGAGCAAGTAAATTAATGTGTGACATTAATTAGGAAACAATTTGCCAATTCATATCTGACAGGGAATGTGTAAAATGACTATCTCGCATCCCAGATGACCGTCTCACTTAGTGAAATGACCATCTCACGTGATGAGACAACCGTCTCGCTTAGTGAAATGACCATCTCATGTGATGAGGCGACTGTCTCGGCTTACGAGACGACCATTTCGGCTGATACAAGTTGTGAAACTTCCAGAATTGTTGTGAAAATTTAAGATCTTCTGGTCCTTTCCACTCCTGCTTTAGTCCCACATTTACTGGGGACTAGAAACCTTGACCCTAACCCCTCTTATATATAGAGGGGAATTGGGGGCTTCCCAGAGTACACAACAACACAAACAACTAAGAATCAATTTCTCTGACAAGTGTTGTCCTCTCTGGTTGTGGTAACCAAGAGACCTAAAAAGGAGGGATAGCCAATGAGAGAGAACAACTGAGAAGTTGTCGTTGTGGGAGAGTAGGTTGGTGACTAGTACACCAATGGGGAGGACAACTCCTTCCTGTCTGTTCTCAGTGAACAACATGAGTTCTAGTTGGTATGTGTGGACTACTCTAGATGCAGGAGTCTTTTGGGTACTGCTCGGAGAGCAAAGTCAACCTGCAATCTGCAGCGAGACCACATGAGTCACTACAGAGGTTGCACAGACATTGTTCGTGGTGAAGACTTGGAGCTGTAGAACCACCGTCTAAGAGCAAGTTGTCAATAGTTGTAAAGAAGCGAGTTTTGTCACTAGACTGGCTTCAGGACCAGGTATAACTCGCTAAAACCATCATTCCTTTTTCATAGTAGTTGACATGATCTTATTGTATTGGGGAATATAGATAGATAAAAAAATTCTGCTATTATACTATGTGCTAGTATTTCCCAACAGTGGTATCAGAACCACATCAATTTACTATGTTTTAGGATAATCGATATGCTCGCATTTTGGTTTTATCGTTTATTTATTGCATAAAATGTGAATACTTAAACTGCTCTCATATGAGTATCCGATCAAAGACCACATAATCCCAAAATAATATATATATATATATATATATATATATATATCGGTTGGATAGGAGGCCAGACGACTCCTATAGACCCAACTGGTCATTTGGAAGGAGTCCCAACATTGGTTGGACAGGAGGACCAATCGACTGGCCAAGAGGTGAGACGACCGGTTCAAAGGTTGAACCGATCTACCCAGATTGGCAAGCACAAATCTATATCAACTACAGGTTCATACATGTAATGCGATGATTGACCTAGGTGGTAGTAATTCCTTCTGGCTCCAAGTAATTACAAGTAGACATGGCCATAACCATCACTTTTTGTTTTATATTACATGTTTACGTTGTGGGATATAGCATGTATATGATATGTACTATATATGTGGTGATTAGATACATTATATGTATATATATATATATATAAATCCTAAATCAAATATATTAAGTCTAAGATGCCTTCCAATAGCAATACACATGAAAAACTTGATCGACCAAGTATAGATTTGCACAAAGCATGATGTGTCATCTATTTCATGGAAGTGTGATGGTAGGTATGTAGATCTGCACAAAGCATGGTGGTATCTATCGTGTTGGCTATTGGGTTGGGCTTAACTGGTGACTTGGAGAGCCCAGACCCAGAGGCATGTAGATGATCATGGCAAGGTGTTGCACATATCATCTATCCAAGAGTTGCATATGATGTAATTGGCAAGTTGGCCTACCTAAATAGTCAGGTTGTGGGAGATTGGAAAAAGCTGAATCATGACTTGATAAAATATGGATCTTGGGTCATTAGAAGATTGTTCATTGCAATTTTCCAAATTGATACTTGAGGGTTATCAATTTGAACAAATAATGAGAAAGATAATTAATTAAAGACCTAATTGTTATCACTTTTTTTATCAAAACAAATCAAAATTGAGTTTTTGACAAAATTGCAAATTCTTTTGTAGAATCAAATGGCCACATCAAAAAATCACTTTTCTCTACAATCAGACCTTGAGAAGTACAAACTAGTTGGGAACAATTTCCACGACTAGTTCATGTCACTGAGAATTATTCTCACGCAGGAGCACAAGCTCTATGTCCTGGAAATGCCAGAACCAGAGGAACCTACTCAAAATGCTCCAAGGGCTGACAAGGATGCTTATAAGAAGCATATTGAGGATGATGTGGATGTCAAATAATGTTTTGTTCAATGAACCATGAGTTGCAAATGCAACATTATAACATGGGGGTGATTGAGATGGTCACACATCTCAAGAACATGTATGAAGATCAAGCAAGACAAGAGAGGTTTGATGTCTCCAAGGCACTATTCAAATGTCACATGGTTGAAGGAGATCCAATAGGTCCTCATGTGGTCAAGATGATTGGGTATGTGGAGAACCTAACCAGATCGGGATTCCCCTTGGGTTAAGAGTTGGCCACTGATGTGATTCGGTAGTCTCTGCCAGAGTCATATAGTTAGTTTGTCATGAACTACAACATGAACGACTTTGACAAGCCATTGACAAAGTTTTTGGGCATGTTGAGAACAGCTGAGACACAAATGAAGAAGGACAAGCCCAAGTCATGATGATCAGCAAGACAAAGGGGAAGTCTAATGGCAAAGGCAAAACTAAGAAAGGTTCTAAAGCTATCCATAATCCCAAGGCTTCAGATCTCAAGACAAAAAGATGGAGTAAAGAAACAACGAGGTGATTGTCACCATTGTCACCGGCCTGGACATTGGAAGAGAAATTTCCCACACTAGTTAGAGGAACTGAAGAAGAAGAAGGATGGCACTCAGGCCTCCACTTCATGTATAAACCATTTAAGATCAATTTAATTACTTCTTAAATCTGGTATATGATACCAAATAGAGATCTGGCATACTGATGTGCAGGATCTGACAAGAAGTAAAGCCCTTCATGGAAGGACAAATATGGACAAGGAGGAGCAAGTGTTGTAGAAGCCATAGTCTACATTTAAATTTATCTTAGCACAATGGACATGTAATAGAGTTATTAGAACTGTTGTTTCATTATGCCATTAGAATAGAAACATTTTCTTTATGCATCTTGTATAGACAAGGATGATTATCAATAAAGAATAGTTAGTGCTTCTATTTTAAAGATATGATCTTGCATGGCTTTGGCCCTAAAACATCTTGTGATTTTTATACGGAATGATCAAAGATGAATGTTTACAATATTTATACCAAAAGATTATAATTGATAACTCAAGAATACCATTAGCATTAGTCATCTTGTATGAATATGAGAGGTGCATGCCGAAAACACATATTGATGTTGATCTAGATTCCCTTGATTATTGAACCCAAGGAAACATGCAAAGTCTTACTTACACACAATATGACATGATGTTCCTCACTAGATATAGTGAGAGGATAAGTCTTCCATTAGACCTCATACATATGATGCATGAAGATCTTATGGAATGAATGCTATAGATAAATAATTATTAATACTTCATTTTGATTTACTTGTAATATGATGAAATGTACCAAATGAAATGAAAGCATCAATCTTTGGAAAATGTTCAAGGAGATTGTAAGTGAAGTATACCATTGATGAAAGTATTAAGATACTTTGATATGATCAAATGTTGAAATACTTTATGTCAATACATTGGGTACCTTCATGAATGAACTGTGATAATGTATCAAATAACAATTCATCTGAACATGATGATGTGTCAGAATGAAGTATTTATACCATGATGAGTCATGATATAATTATCAATTAATTTAATCTTCTTACATCATCATAAATATATATACCTATCACTAAATAATGTATCGTCTGAATGGTTTAAAAAGAAATCATATATGATATGATTTGGGAATGTTCCAACAGGTCTAAAGGATTGAAACCCACCTTGAGAAAGTAGTTTCTTGAGAAAGCTTATCCATAAACCATGATTGTTGAATATTAATATTTATCTCAATCCAATAAAAAAATTGTTTTGTTAATAGGAGAACTGAGTTCTTAAAAGATTCAGTGGGAGTAAAAGTAATACTCAAAGTGTTTGAGATCAACAATATGGGTATAATGAGAACAATGAGAATCACAAGTTGTTGTGGAATCTTAGGTTCATCATATAACACAGAACAAAATAGTTCTAGTAAAACACATATGAGATTGGAGGATTTTGAATCCAACGATTCAGATGGGTTGGTCATATAGGATGAGACAACTAGTCAACTAGAAGTTATTTTTAAGTAATATGGGATCCATGTAAGCTAATAAGACAGGACCTTGATAGTGCCACCTAAAGGGGTAATACCCAAAAGGTGCAATAAGGTTTTATGATCCAGACCTACATGGATAACAGAAAAGGACAAATTGGTTGAATAAATCAAGTTCAAAATATTGAACATGATAGAAATTCATTTACCAATTGGCATTCTTGTTGTTGTAGTAAGAATGGACTATGATATTTTGCATATGAAAATGGAAACTGGATTCCTTAAGGGAATACATTAGAGGATGTGTATGTGACACAATCTAAAAGGTTTCATAACTTTATGAATGCAAATTAAGTCCATAAACTACAAAGTTTAATCTGGTATTGAAATGAGCAACTCAGAAGTGGGATCTTTTGACTTGACAAGATAGTTAAAGAGTTTGACTTGAATCAAGAAAAAAGAAGAAATATGTGTTTACAAAAGATTTAGTGGGAGTATATATGAGTATTCCATATATGATGAGGAATAACATCTCAATATTGTGAATGTTGGGAACTGGCATAAAAAAACCTTCAACGATGAAGGTACAAGTGAAACATCTTACGAGATCAGGATAAAGACCTATGAGATAGTTCTTGAACGTTTCACAATAGAAGTTTGAGCATATACAATAGCAATGTGTTGAAAGAGTTCAACATAAATGAATTCAATGAGAGAAAATTTGGATTATTCTCTATTCCATGGGCCAGTACAATAGTGGATCTATCATGTAAACTATTAACAAGCTTATCCCATATAATCTTGTATGTATTAGACATGACAAGATGATATAAATTCCAATAAGGGTTATTGGAAAATCATTAAAGATATCCATTAGTACTTGAGAAGTGACTAAGGATAGATTGCTAGTCAATGATGACATCAATAAAAAGTAAGAGTTGGATGTAAAGGGTTACATTGATGCAAGCTTCCATAAATGACAAAGTTGATCTTAAAATAAAATATGTTTTGATTTTAAAAGATAAAAGATTTGGTTAGTTGGAAAGGTTCCAAACTAATATCCATTATACTATTCTACATTAGAAGCCGAGTATACTTGTGTCATGAACATAGAGTGATATTAGAGGCTCATAGGATGAACTTATAGATGTTCTAACCATTGATGACTCTGTAGAAATACTTTGACAACAATGGAGCTGATTGTTAGTCAATGAATATCAGATATCGTTAATGTTGGTTTCATCTTAGAGCAAAGAGATAAGAAACATGCAATATCCTGATTGTAAGCAAAGTGTTGCTAACTGCTAAATCAGCACTAGCGCAGCAAAAGCATGTTGGATATGTTTAGATTACTAAAGATGAGATCCGTTGGTGATTGGATCTAAGTGCAAGTGGGAGTCTGTTGGTAAGGTATGCTCATAAAGCCAATCATATGAGGATTGACATGGCATAATTACCTAAAAGGATTTGATTAATAATAATAACATATACAAAGGCAAGCTTACAATTCATCTGTTTCACTCAGTTATGAGATAATGAGGATACATAGTGAATGTCTAGAGATTTATATTACTCAATGACGTATGTTGTCAAGTTCCTATCATTGTGATGAGATCATACGGATGTTAAGAGTACATATACATATTCTCATTATGTCCATGATCAGTTGTTATTATGGAAGATTGATAGACAACAATAACATATAAGATAAGAGTGTGAGTTGGTTGATGACTAATCTCATTAGTCATGATTTGGCAATATCAAACCAAGCACGTAGATACATGTTAGAGAATAGTGTATTGGACAAACCCACCTTGAAATTTACACATGGTTTTGTGGTCACATACATCTCTCATAGTGAAGGTGGTGATTATGATTCTTAGAATTGAAATCACTGCATTTGTCACATGTCGTTGGGTACGCTTTGACATCATCAAACGCAGTCCTGAAACATGGGTTGTTATAACTAGGGCTGGCAAAACCTGACCCGACCCGCTCGACCCGACCCGACTAAAGCGGGTTCGGGTCTTGATTTTTTCGACCCGACCAGAAATGACCCGATCCCGAAAAACTCGAAATTATTTACGGGTCAGGTCCGGGTTAGCAATTCTCGACCCGCAAAACCCACTCAACCCAAAATTATATCTTCGTATGTATATATATTTTTCCATGTTCTAGCCATATAAATTTTTAACACATATAAACATAAATTTGTGATAGTTTATATAAGTATTTGCTTGCAAAACAATAATTAATTAGCAAATTCTGCAGCAATTTTGGGTCTAGCGGGTTTGAATTTTCGGGTTTTTCGGGTTTCTATTTTTGGGTTTTTCGTGTTTGCATTATCGGGTTTTTCGGGTTTACATATTATATAATATCTTCGGGTCCATCGGGTTAATCGGGTGAGACCCACAAATATGAATTTCAGGTTCGGGTCAAGCATGTATGACCCGTAAATATTTTCGGGTCGGGTTCGGGTCGAGTATATTTGATCTGACCCGAATTGACCCGAAATAGGACCCGCTCAACCCAGACCTGATTGCCAGCCCTAGTTATAACAGTGATGATTGGGAGACTTTGACACATAGGGATAGACTGTAAGTGATAGATATGGGATTTTTCCCTCCTACGGGAGTATGATATTCTGGCCACTTGATTAGCAAGACTGAGAAACGCATGCGCTTGCACATGTGAATCAATATATGATAGTGATGTCACATTATCTTAGACAGTCTACTCTTGGTTTAAGAAACATGGATTTAACATTGAGAGGATGACCAACCATGCCTCAAGTTCATCCTGGATATCAGAGATAAAGGAATTATACAATCAATGCAACACCTTACACAGCTTGTACGTTGAAGTTGTTCTCCAACTTTCCATTTGACTTGGGTAGCACTGATGTGCGACTAGGCACCACTCTTTACTTGTGATGTCATAAGCTAGTTATGGACATTCACTACCAATGTGATATGGGACCTATAGGGTCACACACATAGGAACTCATCTAAAAGAGGAGTTTGATCTTAAACGACAGTTGGATTGATTACTAAAGTGTTTTGGTATTCAATTCATGCAACTGACTGCTTGAATGGTTGATCATGTCTGCCAAATGACCATTTCACTGAGTGAGACAACTGTTTGGAGAGCCAGATAGGCATCTCATGTAGTTGATATGGCCATTTGGGGGTCAGGTTGATCGGAGATCGATTTGGTTAAGTTTTGTCCTTGAACTGACCGGCTCATTTCAACTCACCAGAAGATCATCTGGGTGAGTGAGACGGATGTCTATCTAATGTGAGATGGCTCGGTTGGGATGAATAAAAGTTCTGTAGTTTTCTTGAACTCGTTATAATTGCACATACTTGGGGCACAAGTAAATTAATGTGTGACATTAATTAGGAAATGATTTGCTAATTCATATCTGACTGGGAAAGCATAAAATGACTGTCTCGCATCCCATACGACTGTCTCGCATGTGAGATGACCGTCTTGGCTTATGAGATGACCATTTCAGCTGATACAAGTTGTGAAACTTCCTGAATTGTTGCGAAAATTGAAGATCTTCTAGTCCCTTCCACTCTCTCTTTAGTCCCACATTTACTGGGGACTGGGAACTTTGACCCTAATCCCTCCTATATATAGAGGGGCATTGGGGGCTTCCCAGAGTATAGAACAACACAAACAATGAAGAACCATTTTCTCTGACAAGTGTTGTCCTCTCTAGTTGTGGTAACCAAGAGACCTGAAAAGGAGGGATAGCCAATGGGGGAGAATAAATGAGAAGTTGTCATTGTGGGAGAGCAGGTTGGTGACTAGTACACCAATGGAGAGGACAACTCCTTCTTGTGCATTCTTGGTGAACGACAGGAGTTCTAGTTGGTCCATGTGGAATACTCTAGAGGTAGGAGTCCTTTGGCTACTTCTCAGAGAGCAAAGTCAACCTACTGTCTGTGGTGAAATCATAGGAGTCATTATAGAGGTTGTGCAAACGTTGTTCATAGTGAAGACTAGGAGTTGCACAACCACCATCCAAGAGCAACTTGTCAACAATTGCAAAGAAGAGAGTTTTGTCGCTAGACTTGTTCTAGGACTAGGTATAACTTGCTAAAACCATCATTCCTATTTCATAGTAGTTAACGTGATCTTGTTGTATTGGGAAATACATAGATAAAAAAAAATCGCTATTATACTATGTGCCAGTATTTCCCAACAGTGGTATCAGAGACACGTCAATTTACTATGTTTTAGGATAATCGATATGATTGGATTTTGGTTTTATCATTTATTTATTGCATATGATGTGTTAAACTGCTCTCATATGAATATACAATCAAAGACCACGTAATCCCAAACTAATGCATACAGACATACATACACACACACACAGTTATATATATATGTGTGTAATTTACATGCGTCGCCCTAAAAGCAATTTTGATGGTGGATGTGTAGTGTGGTTATGGCCTAAAACCTATATATGTGTGTGGTTGGATGGTTTGGTTCTTATTTATCTTGGTCTGGGAACCGAGCCTCTACCTCCTTCCCAATGTAAACTTAATGCTTTCCTACCTTTGCTCCCCTTGAATGCAACTCGAGGTTTCTCATATTCAATGTAATAAAGTAGTAATAGGATAGTTTCTTTTCTTGCAATGACGTTGAAGATGTTCATCGCCGATTGAGACGATCGGTTTGTGAGACAAGCCGACTGTCTAGAGGATCATGGAAAGAGGATGATGGAACCAGATGACTGCCTGGTGGGCCCAACCAGCTATCTAGAAGGAGTCCAGACATCGATTGGATAGGAGGCCAGACGACCATCCCTAGAGACCCAACTGACTATTTGGAAGGAGTCCCAACATTGGTTGGACAGGAGGACCAACCGACTGACCAAGAGGTGAGACGACCAGTTCAAATGTTGAACCGATCTACCTAGATTGGCAAGCACAAATCTATATCAACAACAGGTTCATACATGTGATGTGATGATTGACCTAGGTGGTAGTAATTCATTATGGATCTAAGGAATTACAAGTAGACATGACCATAACCATCGCTTTTTGTTTTTTATTGCATGTTTACGTTGTGGGATATAGCATGTATATGATACATATTATATATGTGGTGATTAGATACATTATATGTATATATATGATATATATAACCCCTCAATCAAACATATTAAGTCTAAGATGCTTTCCAATAGCAATACACATGAAAAACTTGATCGACCATGCGTAGATTTGCACAAAGCATGGTGCATCGTCTATCTTGTACAAGTGTGATGGTAGGTATGTAGATTTACACAAAGCATGGCGTGTATCTATCGTATTAGCTATTGGGTCAGGCTTAACTGGTGACTTGGAGAGCCCAGGCCCAGAGGCATGCACATGATCATGGCAAGGTGTTGTGCATATCATCTATCCAAGAGTTTCATATGATGTAATTGTTTGGCCTACCTAAATAGTCAGGTTGTGGGAGATCGGCAAAAGCCGACTCATGACTTGATAAAATATGGACCTTGGCTCATTAGAAAAAAAAAATTACTGTAATTTTTCATATTGATACTTGAGGGTTATCAATTTGAACAAATAATGAGAATGATAATTAATTAGAGACCTAATTGTTATCGCTTATTTTTTAATCAAAACTAATCAAAAATGAGTTTTTGACAAAATTGCAAAAATTTTTGTAGAATCAAATGGCCACACCGAACAATCACTTTTCTCTGCGATCAGTCCTTGAGAAGGACAAACTAGTTGGAAACAACTTCCATGACTGGTTCAGGACGCTGAGAATTGTTCTCACGCAGAAGCACAAGCTCTATGTCCTGGAAATGCCAGAACCAGAGGAACCTACTCAAAATGCTCCAAGGGCTGCCAAGGATGCTTATACAAATCATATTGAGGACGTTGTGGATGTCAAATGATGCTTTGTTCAATAAACCATGAGTTGCAAATGCTACATGAGAACGTGGGGGTGATTGAGATGGTTACACATCTCAAGAACATGTATGAAGACTGGGCAAGACAAGAGAGGTTTGATGTCTCCAAGGCACTGTTCAAATGTCACATGGCTGAAGGAGATCCAGTAGGTCCTCATGTACTCAAGATGATTATGTGGAGAACCTAACTAGATTAGGATTCCCCTTAGGCCACGAGTTGGCCACTGACATGATTATGCAGTCTCTGCCATAGTCATATAGTCAGTTTGTCATGAACTACAACATGAATGATTTTGACAAGCCATTGACAGAGTTGTTGGACATGTTGAGAACAAGTGAGACACAAATGAAGAAGGACAAGCCCAAGTCTGTGACGAAGATCACCAAGACAAAGGGAAAGTCTAAAGGCAAAGGCAAAACTAAGAAAGGTTCTAAAGCTAACAAGAATCCCAAGTCATCATATCTCAAGGCAAAAGGTGGAGTAAAGAAACAAAGAGGTGATTGTCACCATTGTCACCATCCAGGACATTGGAAGAGAAATTTCCCACTCTGGTTAGAGGAACTAAAGAAGAAGAAGGATGGCACTGAGGCCTCCACTTCAGGTATAAACCATTTAAGATAAATTTTATTACTTCTTAAATTTTGGTATATGATACCAAATAGAGATCTGAAATACTGAAGTGCAGGATCTGACAAGAAGTAAAGCCCTTCATGGAAGGATAAAGGTGGATAAGGCAGAGTAAGTGTTGTGGAAGCCATAGTCTACATTTAAATTTATCTTAGCCCAATGGGCATGTAATTGAGTTATTAGAACTTCTATTTCATTATGCCATTAGAATAGAAACATTTTCTTTATGCATCTTGTATAGACAAGGATGATTATCAATAAAGAACAATTAGTGCTTCTATTTCAAAGATATGATCTTGCATGTCATTGGTCCTAAAATATGTTGTGATATTTATGCAGAATGATCAAAGATGAATGCTTATAATGTTTATACCAAAATATTATTATTGATAACCCAAGACTATTATTATCATTAGTCATCTTATATGAATATGAGAGGTGCATGCCTAAAACACATATTGATGTTGATCTAGATTCCCTTGGTTATTGAACCTAAGGAAACATGCAAAGTCCTACTTATACACAATATGACATGACGTTCTTCACTAGATATAGTGGGAGGATACGTCTTCCGTTAGACCTCATACATATGATGCATGAAGATCTTATGGAATAAATGCTATAGATAAATAATTAATACTTCATTTTGATTTACTGGTAATATGATGATATGTACCAAATGAAATGAAAGCATCAATCTCTTGAAAATGTTCATGGATTGTAAATGAAGTATACATGACAATCTGTGTGAATATGATGATGTGTTAGAACGAAGGATTTATACCATAATGAGTCATGTATAATTATCAATTAATCTAATCTTCTTACATCCTTAGAAATATATATACCTATCACTAAATAATGTACCATCTGAATGGTTTAAAAGGATATCATATATGATATGATTTGGGAATGTCCCAACAGGTCTAAAGGATTGAAACCCACCTTGAGAAAGTAGCTTCTTGAGAAAGTTTATTCATAAACCATGATCGTTGAACATTATTATTAATCTCAATCCAATAAAAAATTTGTTTTGTTAATAGGATAACTAAGTTCTTAAAATATTTAGTGGGAGTAAAAGTAATACTCAAAGTGTTTGAGATCAACAATATGGGTACAATGAGAAAAATGAGAATCACAAGTTATTGTGGAATCTTAGGTTCATCATATAACTCAGAACAAAATAGTTCTAGTAAAACACATCTGAGATTGGAGGATTGTGAACCCAACGATTCAGATGGGTTGGTCATATAGGATGGGACAACTAGTCAACTAGAAGTTATTTCTTAGTAATATGGGATCCATGTAAGCTAATAAGGTAGGACCTTGACAGCGCCACCTAAAGGGGTAATACCCAAAAGGTGAAATAGGGTCTTATGATCAAGACCTACATGGATAACATAAAAGGACAAATTGGTTGAATAAATCAAGTTCAAAATATTGAACATGATAGAAATTCCTTTACCAATTTTCATGTGTGTTGTTGTAGTTAGAATGGACTATGATATTTGCATATGAAAATGGAAATTGGATTCCTTAAGGGAATACATTAGAGGATGTGTATGTGACACAACCTAAAAGGTTTCATAACTTCATGAATGCAAATTAAGTCCATAAACTACAAAGTTCAATCTGGGATTGAAATGAACAACTCAGAAGTGGGATCTTTTGACTTGACAAGATAGTTAAAGAGTTTGACTTGAATCAAGATAACAGAAAAAAAAATATGTGTTTACAAAAGATTTAGTGGGAGCATATATGAGTATTCCATATATGATGAGGAATAACATCTCAATATTGTGAATGCTGAGAACTAACATAAAAAAAAACCTTCAACGATGAAGGTACAAGTGAAACATCTTATGAGATAAGGATCAAGACCTATGAGATAGTTCTTGAATGTTTCATAATGGAAGTTTGAGCACATACAATAGCAATGTGTTGAAAGAGTTCAACATGAATGGATTCAACGAGAGAGAATTCCGATTAGTCTCTCATGAACCCTATATTCCAATTCTTGTGAAGAATGGAAATATCATGGATAAGATTCCATGGGCCAGTCCAATAGCGGATCTATCATGTAAACTATTAACAAGCTTATCCCATATAATCTTATATGTATTAGACATGACAAGATGATATAAATTCCAATAAGGGTTATTGGAAACTCATTAAAGATATCCATTAGTACTTGATAAGTGACTAAGGATAGATTTCTAGTCAATGATGATAGCAATAAAAAGGAAGAGTTATATGTCAAGGGTTACATTGATGCAAGCTTCTATAAATGACAAAGTTGATCGCAAAATAAAATATGTTTTGATTTTAAAAGAGAAAAGATGTGATTAGTTGGAAAGGTTCTGAACTAATATCCATTAATACTATTATACATTAGAAGCCGAGTATACTTGTGTTATGAACACAGAGGGATACTAGAGGTTCACAGGATGAACTAATAGATGTTCCAACCATTGATGACTAAGTAGAAATACTGTGACAACAATGGAGATAAATTTTTAGTCAAGGAATATCAGATACCATATTATAGCAGCTTCATCTCAGAGTGAAGAGATAAGAAACATGCAATATCCCGACTGTAAATAAAGTGTTTCTAACCTGCTAAATCAGCACTAGCACAGCAAAAGCATGTTGGACATGTTTAGAGCACTGAGGATGAGATCCGTTGGTGATTGGCTCTAAGTGTAAGTGGGAGTCTGTTGGTAAGGTATGCTCGTAGAGACAATCATATGAGGATTGACATGGCATAATTACCTAAAAAGATTTGATTAATAATAACATATATAAAGGCAAGCTTCCAATTCATCTGTTTCACTCGGTTATGAGATAATGAGGATACACAGTGAATGTCTAGATAATTATATTACTTAATGACGTATGTTGTCAAGTTCCTATCCTTGTGATGAGATCATATAGATGTTAAGAGTACATATACATATTCTCATTATGTCTATGATCAGTTGTTATTGTGGAAGGTTGATAGACAACAATAACAAATAAGATTAGAGTGTGTGTTGGTTGATGACTAAATCTCATTTTTTGTGATATGGGAATATCAAACCAAGCACGTAGATACATGTTAGAGAATAGTGTATCAGAAAAAACCAGCCTTGGGAGTGACACATGGTTTTATGGTCACAGTCATCTCTCATAGTGAAGGTGGTGATTGTGATTCTTAGACCTAAAATCATTACACTCGTCACATGTCGTTGGGTACACTTTGACATCATTAAACGCAGTCCTGAAACATGGGCTGTTATAACGGTGATGATTGGGCAACTTTGACACATGGGGATAGACTGTGAGTGATAGATATGGGATTTGTCCCTCCTACGAGAGTATGATATCCTGGCCACTTGATTAGCGAGACTGAGAAACACATGCACATTCACATTTGAATCAATATATGTTAGTGATGTCACATTATCTTAGATAGTTTGCTATTGGTTCAAGAAAAATGGATTGAACATGAGAGGATGACCAACCATGCCTTGAGTTCATCTGGGATATTAGAGACAATAGAATTATACAATCACTGCAACACCTTACACATATTGTAAGTTGCAGTTGTTCTCCAACTTTCCATTTGACTTGGGTAGCACTGATGAGCGACTAGGCACCACTCTTTGCTTGTGATGTCATAAGCTAGTTATGAACATTCACTGCCAATGTGATATGGGACCTATAGGGTACACACATAGGAACTCATCTAGAAGAGGAGTTTGATCTTAAATGATAGTTGGATTGATTACTAAAGTGTTAAGGTATTCAATTCACACAACTAATTGCTTGAATGGCTGACCAGGTCTGCCAAACGACCATCTCACTGAGGAGATGGTCGTTTGGGCAGCCAGACAGGCGTCTGGTGTGTTTCTCAAATGCAACAAAACAAACTAGCAAAAGACGGTGCCAAAGGGGAGAGTCAACACCACAACTACTAGGTAGCTATGGCACTTTCTGTCCCCGGAAACGACGCCAGAAAGCTTGGTGTGTCGAGCCAGAGATGTACACACTATCCAACAAGGGGTGACTAGATGCATTCCACGGCACCCAAACACACGTGTGGATCTTTCAAATTTTATATTAACCCTAACACACTCGATCACAATACCAAATAGGTCACGCGCAAGCGCACGGGGTACTATTGTAGCATAGGTGAAGGGCAAGCATAGGGGTCAATCTTCAGGGAGAAAAGGGGGCACTGGATCTAGGTTAGTTTGGTTGGGTTCCTACTGCGGAGACTAGGGTTAAGGGTTTAAAGGTGATTTGATTGTTAAACTAGGTGAGCAAGAAAGTAATTAAAGACAAGAATGAAATCTAAGTTAACCCTAGACTAGATTAAGACTAAGTATTCAAGAAAAGACTAAGCTAGGTATGAAAAGGAAATTTACACTAAGGCAAGCAAAAGAAAAGCACAAGAGCAAGTATAGAGATAAACTAGCAATAACAAGGCAAAAATAGGGCAAGAAGCTAACTAAGTCGGAAAAGAGCTAACTAAGCTAACACTAGCTAAGCAAGATGAAAACTAGGGTTTTAAAGTAATTAATGAAGGTGTGGGCTGTTTAGGGGATGCACTTATCACTTAAGTTGGAGGGTGACATATGAACATTATGATTCCATTTAGATTATCCAAACCAAACAACAACTTAGAGTCTAATGAATTAACCTAAGCTACTAAGTGGCCATGGATATGCTAGGTTGTGTATAAGGGAACTAGTCCCTAACACCCCCTACTACCCCTGTGAGGATTAATTGGATTAGGGATTAGGTTCGATTCAATTAAAGTCTATTCAAGTCTAGGTTTCTAGATTAGAAATTTTGAGGGCAATTAGGGGCTGAGGGTAGTAATGGGGAGGTGAAATTAGGGTTTTGGACCCCAATTCCCCCACATTCTAGCCTTGAGAAGGCTCCATGCTAATTGTACTAGAATCACCTAAACTAGCTACTTAGATCTCTCACTTAGGCTTAGGGAGATTGATTAGGATGTAGGAAGATGGGAGGCAGCCTAAGGATCCAAAAATTGGACCTAGGGGAAAATCCCAAAATTCACATATATAAGCAATTTCTTAAAATTCCTAGGTGATTTCACACACAAACCAACAAGCAATTCATGGAGAATGAGATGCAAATAGAACATAATCATTAACAAATGGAATTACAAAGTTTACATGTCATTTCCCCCCAACATGGTATCAAAGTAACATTTTACACCCCAAACAGCCCACCAAAAGGGGCCTAGCTACTCATGGAAATGGAAAATACAAAAAGAGAGGAGAAAGAGGTAGAAGAAGTGACCGGCCTAAATCGCGCGTCCTAAAATTGGAGGCGGATTTGAGGTAGTCGAGCCTTTACATTTATAAACCTGAATCCTTCTAGGCCCCCGCAACTTTGTTTACGGGGTCGAAGTAGATATACGGGGTCGAACACAGGGACAAGGGGGGTAGTGTTGAGAACCCAGAATCGACACGCTACACTCCGGCAGGTATAAAGAGATGATAAATTCCCCAAAAGGGAAGCATAAAGATATCACAAACAAAACAAGAAAACTATCTCCAAGTGCAGCTACTAGAAAGATTTAAGGTTTTAGTCATTTAGCAGTTTTTAAAGGTTTTCATGCAACAGAAACAGAAAGATAAAACTAGAGCTAGAGCAAGGTACGAAGGACAAAACTACTGCAAAATAAGCAGCACCAGTAACATCCTGCACCCCTCCTCTCAGAGCGGGTACCTCTAACCAAGCCTCGACACCCCTCTCGAGGTTGATGGGCTCAAAGTTAGAGTGGAATGTTACTGAAACAACTCCGTTCCAGGCACTCTCGTACTCCAGAATCGGACCAAACACTAGAGCCACAACACAACTCTCGAAGTTGTTGCGACGGGAAAACACGATTCGGTAGCTAAACGAAACGTGATCCAAACATGCAAGCTAGAGTTCATATATCAAGCATAGCAGTCGTCCAACATGATGCACCAAGCATAGACCAATAAGTAATTAAGAATTTCCATTTCCATAGATAGTAAAGGTCTTAATTACAATGCATAAGTGAAGAATTAAATAACAGAATTAAAGATATGTGTCGCCTTCTTGATGTAGAAGGACGACAGGCTACAGTGACCATCCCGCCCGATACCGGTCAGATCCTAGCCCGATACAGACGTGTCGGGCGACACACCCTCTCAGGCGGCACACCGTGACGGCCAACTGTATCGCTCAAGGACCCTGGCCGATACGCTCGAGTCGGGCAGCACACCCTCTCGGGCGGTACGCATGACGGGCTAAGTGTATCGGGTTCGGTATCGTGTCGGGCATGGGGCGACGCGTTCTGTGTCGGGCACTCGTGTCGTGTGTCATCGTTGGCCGATATCAGCCCACAGTATCGCCCGGGACGGTCCTAAGTGAACCATCCTTTCCCTCTCGGGCGAGGAGGGGCTCACCTAGTGTCGCCCGGCACGAGCACTGGGGCGCGATACACCTGCTCTCGCAGTTTCCTCCGAAGCTCACTCAGTTGTCCGAAATCCGAACTCCCCAAGCTGACCAAGCTGTCTTTTCGGCTCCCTGTAGCTGCTATTTATAGGCAGCTGGTTGGAGAAGCTATGGTGCACAGGGCGCCACATGTCCTCCTCATTTCCGTTCATTTTGGTGACAGCCTATATTGGTATCACCCGACATGAGGGTGTCGGCTGTTGGTCACATGGCGAGCGGCGCCTGCCGGTGGGTGGTCCGTGTCGGATGACAAGCCTTGGCTGTCGGGCGAGCTTGGGCTCCCTGTCGGGTAGGAGACGTATCGCCCGCCAGTTTCTTCCTGCTCCGCACCCTCTCATCGTGCATCAGAGTGTCGTGCATACCCTGTCGGGCAGTGGTCATATCGGGCGTCCGGGAGGCCGATGCAGTTTGGACTTGTTTGTGGGCCGGGACGGCCTTATTGGTGCTAAATGGGCCAAAATAGGAGGAAAACTCTGCAAAAGATGGAAATATTGGATTAAGAGCATTGCTTGGCCAATTATTGCGAAAAATGCATATAAAAGAGAGGAAAATAGCAGAAAAGGGCAGTTTTGATAACAGAATAAAGGCTAAAAACATCACAAAAATTGGTGTTATCAATTCCCCCAAACATAGTGTTTTGATTGTCCTCAATCAATATTTAAACTTTTTTTAGTGATGCTTCTTTTTGTGCAGCATAGTTCTCTGGCCAAGAGGTAAAACAAGTATCTTAATGCCTTTAGAAATAATGTCGTATCACTATGAACAAAAGACTTCGTCTTTCCTGCCTTATTGCTTAAGTAAAATTCTTCTCTACAGCTTCAGCGAGACGTTGTTGTATGATTCCGAAGTTAGATTCCACACCAAACAGCTTTATTTTCGGGGCAGAAAGCTGTGTATAGGGTAGGCTAAGGATTTTTTTGGGTTTTCTTCTTGTTTCCCATCAGTCCATCCAGGTAAGGGTCCGTTAACGGGCAAGTGGTCCCTGCAGTCCAAGCCAGTTGGCTTTAGAGCAGTGATTTCACATCCTACGTAGCACTGCCCTGGATCTACCATGCCTAAAGATGGGTACTTTTGGAAAACAAGTGTGTATATGTATTTTTCTTTTCTTTTTCATACGGCACAACTCTCATGCTTTTATTCACACTCATAAGGTTTCTCTCTCTTTTTGGGATTTTTTTTGGGTAGGGGAAACAAAAAGATTCTTGCTGTTTGGGCAGCTTTTTCCTTCTCCATACTTGTCTCTTAGCTGTTTGCGAGATTATTATATTTTTCGAAAATTTTGGCGCGGAAAAACGTAATCTTCTGTTTGTTTGAAGCAGCATTATCAGAAAGATATAACAGAACTTGCATCACATTAAGCATATAGAAAACAAACTTGGCAAGCAGTTGCATCAGGTTTTTACTAATATAGCGACTTTGTACATATGTATGGAAACAAAATAAACAAAATTTTCAAAATTTTTAGATACAAAATTGTTGTAAGAGCAAACATATGTATATGTACACATGATATGGGAAATAACAAAAGAATAAAGAAAGAACAAAAGAATATAAATTTGTACCTCCCTCACTGGTACATGGCACCCCCCCAAACTTACTCCACACTCTGTCCCAGAGTTGTGAAGTAGATAAGGTAAGGTAATGCTAATCCAGTGAGGGTTAGCCGATGAGCGCACCTGCGTCAGATAGAAGCCCCCACACATATTCTCCTCTCTTGCTGTGATAATGGATGTGGTGGAGCTGGTCAGGCGTCTCTTTATTTGCTATCCATTCCAGGACGTGGATGCCGCAGTCATTGGATAAGGGGATCTGTTGTGGGCTGCGGTGGCAGAACTGAAGCTCGTGCCATTTGTTTGCTTGCGTGTCCAGGAATGGTTGTATCATCTTTGTCACCCCGTCGTAGAATTTTCAGACCAGGCGTTCGATGGATGTCAAAGGTTCTGATGTACACGACACTGGATGGTTCTTGTTGCCGTCCGAGCTGTTGTAGAAGATTCCTACTCGTTGCCGAGTGTACACCGTCAGGAGCGTCCAATGGTTATAATGCAGAATTGGCAGAAAAATTTGGCTAGGGACCCCGCTTTCCAACTCTTCCAGAAAAATCTTCTGTGCTCCTGTTTCATCGGCTAGGCAAACGTTGTTGAACAACATAGGATGGGCTATATATGCGTGTTCGAACTTTGATTGTAATATTTGGACGCAAGCGGCTAGTACAGATACCACCAAACATCCTCCTTCTTTAACCATGTCCCTTAGTTCATCTACTGGGACTACGACATCGCCTGCCTTGTAAATGACATCTCTCAGGGTAGCATCTGCTAATTTCAGAAGGATTACATCTACCTACTCCTGTGTGAGCATGGCACACGAGAAGCGGTCAAAGTTTTTTATTATCCCTTCTGTAGCTTTAGGTGAAGCAGTGTCCTCCATCCTGTGCAGTTTCTTCAGGACCATCAGCTCCTTGCCTGCCCCATGTTTGACGGTTGCCACATCTTCTTCTTTTTCTGAGGGGCTGTTGGACTGAGAAGAGTCTTTTTCCAGGTCGCTGTCCAGCAGCTGCTCTGGCACCCCTGCGTCCCAGAAATAGCGTTTGTCCTTTATCAGTAACATGGCGTAAATGCCCCTACGTTGATAGAAGGACGTGCCTTTGAGGACCTCTAGGTTTCCAAATGTGTTGAGCGCCTCAATGGCACCTAGGATGACGATAGCGCTGTTTCCACTCCCCTCTTCTGCTTGAACGGGGAGGTCTCAGAGAGAAAAGAAGTTCCAAGGACCTTGATGTCGTTGGCTTCCTCGCTTTATAGCTCGTAGCAGACACAGTGGTAGGAGTTTCAGCTTCCTGTCCTCCGGGCGGCAGAAGACACCCCCGGAGTGTGGCACTTCGTTGCAGCTGCAGCTCAGCAACTGGAGGTCATGGTTCCTAAGGTCCGCCATGCAGAGGAACCACACCTTGCGGTGTTTATATGGGGCCAGCACGAGGTTTGGTCTATGCTTTTCAATGTACTCCAACATGTCAGCCACCGCACGGGAGCTTGGATCTCCCTTCATTAGACTTCTTGCCAAGGCCGGGGTGGCGTTGTATATCATTCGCCGGCCTGTACAGTTATCGATACGTTATATTATCACTCCTTCCAGGACCCTGAACAGTCTTTTCTCGACGAAGGCCAGTGTGCAGAACATGTTTCGAAGAGCTCCCCATCGCATGGATAGGTAGTCGTCGGTCCATACGG
Organism: Alisma plantago-aquatica; assembly: GCA_963693085.1. Lineage (NCBI taxonomy): Eukaryota > Viridiplantae > Streptophyta > Magnoliopsida > Alismatales > Alismataceae > Alisma > Alisma plantago-aquatica. The sequence goes on from OY856412.1 coordinate 961,475,039, forward strand.
TGTCGTCTTCATCTGCCTACGATCTCAAGACCTTATTCAGTAGTTCTGGTCTCTGATCGTCAGGTGTCCGATGGCTCTTCTATCGAAGTCAGCCATCTCAAAATAGGGTATCTCAAATGTCTCACGGAACTTGTCCGCTATCGAGTGTTTGCTTTGGGGAAGATGTCTCTTGTTGATTGTGTAGACATCCCCCTTCTCCCCCTCAGACTCATCAGAAGAGTCTCCCCCGATGCTGATATCTGTGCTATCATCTTCGGCTTCATCTAGGGGGACTGAGATGTTTGCATCTCCCAAGCCTAAAGGGCTCTCTTATCTGACTGGAGCTCCTTCGGCTGAGCTATGTTGCGTCCCCTCCTTGGGTGTTGAGGATCGCCCGCTGTAGGCGGAGGGGGATGCCGATGCCGAAATGGACGTCGACGAAGATGGAGAGCCACGGCTAGGGGGTGACGGCGACCTTCTCAGCTGCCTTCGGCGCGGATGGTCGTCTCCTCTATCCAGCCTCTCCTCGATCTTGTCAAGGCATTGGAGAACTTGCTGAAGTGTCGCATTCAGAGTCTCTAGCCCGCCGGGAAGACTGGCTAGATTCAGCAGCTCTTGCTCTTGGCTATCCAGCCTGTTTTGGAAAGATGAAAACTTGCGAGTTAGGGAAAAACAGGTAGCGGAGTTGCTGTCTGTTACCTCCCGCAAGTGGTCGAGCTCGTGACCTAGCATCTTCTCGAGCGACGGAGGGGTTCCTGTGGGTCTCCCTTCCGTCCTCGTGACATCCTGCCCGCGTGATGGTCCACCAGACGAGGTAGAGCGTATCTCAATCGTTCGCGTGGCAGATGTTGTTGGGCGAGGTGTCGGCCCTCTTGCGGCCGCCTCCGCCTCGCCTTCATGTCCTGGTGAAGATGGCCTTGGTGTGGGCGGATGCTGCTCCACCTCTACGTCCTTGGTGATCCTTCCCACAACTTTGGCAGGGGACACCGGTGTCGGTGTCGGTGTCAGCATCGCACCTTCGAGCTCCCTTCTGAGGATCTCGGCGAACACCTCGTTACTGGTGTCCGGCTCAGGTGCTTCTTCTGCCTCTACAGGCCCTTTAGGGATGTCGGGGGCTGCAGCTGCCTCTTCTGCGACAGCTCCCGTAGTTGATGTCTCAGTGACCTCTACGATCACCGGCTCTTTCTCGGCTGCCACTGTCCTCGTAGGGGCGGTGGTTGATGTAGATGGAGTGGCGACAACCCTATCAACAGTGGTCGTTGGTAGCTCTGGAGCCGCCCTCTCCTGGACCCTTGTGGTGGTGGCTTGGGCTGTGTTAGTCGCCACAGCTTCAATTTCTGCGGCGGTGAAGACCAACTTGTCTACATCGTAGTTGGCGCAGCGAGGGAGCGGGAGGAGTGTATTTGTTCTTGCGAACTTATAGAAATAGCACATCCCCTCCTTCCTTATGATGTTGGTCCTCATCAGGTATTTGGTGTCGATCAGCTCATCTCCTTGCCTCCTCGAAAGGCTGCGCGGCTCTTTTAGGTACCCGAGCCTAGCCGCGATTAGGTTGACGATGCCACCCATACAGTATTCCTTGGTGGATTCTCTTATTAGGTGCAGCCTGTTTAGCAGGAACCGTCCGAGGTTTATCACTCTTCCCTCTATCATGTGCCACATGACGTGGAGTTCTTCTGTGTAGATGTTGATGGACTCGTTCTTGCTGAACAGAATGCATGCCACCAACTTGTGTACTATTCTCTAGAAACATGAGTGTATTGCCGCCACCTTGATTCCCGACTTAAATGAGGATTTGCCGGTAAGCTTTTTCCAAAGTACCATGGGATTGAATCTGTCTCCTTCAGCTATCTTCTCACCATTATTCATCAAAGCTTCCTCCTCCTTACTGGAAGAGAAGATCTTATTCAGCAACTTCTCGGAGATGGCATGCTCTGAGTTGTACAGTCGGGCCTAGAGTCTATCTACTCCGCCAAATTCTTTTCTTTCTGCAGTAGAATTCTTTACTCGACGGAGAGATGCCATGAATTCCTTCGTCAGCCCAGTGTATGAGTAAGATCGGCCGAAGCAGATCTTTCTTAGTCCAGCCGCGGCAAGTACGCCCTTCAGCCTCTCTAAGATGCCCAGGTCAGCGAAGGAGGCACGGTGGCAGAACCTGCTCGGCCAGTAGACCTTGGCTGCTAGCTCAGTGTAACGGCGAGCGTGCTTGTCGTCCCTTGGCACAAACATCCCTGTCGTGTATTCCAGGGGTTCTGTCACGGCTATTGGTGTCGGAGTTGTCACTTCTCCAACCCTGGCCCTCTTTTCTGTTGTTGACGTCCCGGCTGCCTGTGGATTTGGGCATTTTTGCCCGGCAGTTGGTGCTTCTGCCGCAGTCGCGGGGTAGATCCTTCTTCCTTGTTCATCAACAGGGACAGCAGATGACTTGATGCGGGCCATCTCTGTAAATGAATAAATGAATTCTTTGATCAAGTAAATGTGACGACTGGTAAAGAAGTTTAACTGAAAGCGTGAGGATCCCACACCCCCGTATCGGGCGATACGAGGTTTTCGGAAGTGAAGTCTCGTGCCCGATAGGCGGTGGGAGTTACGCTCCTCACACGATCAGACTAGGGCGATACGCGTCAGGACTGCCGGGCGATACGGTGGTGATAAGGCAAGATGCCCGATACAGCTTATTTGAGAAGAAAGCGGGGTGTCGCCCGACGATGAGACAGGCGAGGCGGGACAAAGATGAGATACTGATATCGCCCGACATGACGTATCGGGCAGACGTAAATAAAAAGGGGTACGTCACGCGATATACATATCGGGCGATATAAGGTCGCTCAACTCAGAACCTGCAAGACCAAAAAGCTATTCGTTAAAGGAAATTCATGTCGGGCGATACGGACTGCCGGGCGATAGGGACTGTCGGGCGATACCTTGTCGTGTTCTTACTGTCGCGCGATGCAAGAACGGAGGAATCCTTGCACGTCACGGGAGCAACTCAGAAAGTTATCGCACGACACGGGTAGGTAAAACAGTAAGGCAGTAGCCCGACAAGGTGAAAACTCGCTTCTATTTAAAGCAAACCCAACCGGGGGTAAAACAAGTAATTTTGGGCGTGCTTCGGCCGATAGGGTAAGTCATTCCCGAGACAGGCGGTCCATCCGTCGGCCTAAGGGTGATCAGTCCTTTGGCACGACTGTCACAGGTTCATGCCGTCTAGGAGCGTCATTTGTCATGGCCTTCGTGTTCCCCGAAATACCATTGCCCGATATGGGCGCATTCATAGCACCGGTTGGGTTGCTTCCCGATACGACCTTCAGAGCAAGAACTGGAAGAAAGAAAGAAAACTTGAAAAAGATCGGGGTTACTAAAGTGGTTGATGAGTAAAACATCACTGGCCCGGAGCTAAGGTCCCGGCCTCAGTTAGTATTACTCATCCCGGTCTATAAAACTAGGGCGGTGACCCATAAAACAGAGTCAGCGCGTGTGGCACATGTACTGACTCGGGACTTATTACATGCCATAATGTTTGTAATGTTCATTTTGCTTGAAAGTAAAAGTGCCCTATACTAGGAATTTAAAAACAACTCGGGTTGCCTCCCGAGAAGCGTTGTGGTTTTTCGTCTTCCAGCTTGACGGTTCCAGTTTCTTCATCCTCCATCCCTTAGCATCATCCATCTCTCGCACTCAATTCCTTCTTCTGTTTATCACATCCCTGCCTTCTTGGCAGTTTCGGTGTTGGACGGTATTTTGCCGGAGGGGTTATTCATTAATTCGGCCATTTGGGCTAACTACTGATCAATTTGGCGTTGATGCGTCTGCATATCCGCCAGTTGGACCTGCAATGAGTTCAAAACACCCGAATTTGATAGCACACTCTGCGCTAGCTGGTTATTAATCGTGTCCTGCCTTTTTACAAAATCAAATAATTGTCCAACTACGCCGCCTTGCTCCTTGGCTGATCCTGGATTCCTTACCTACCCCTGGAAGTTCCCTTTGTTTGATGGGAAATGGGTGTTTTTGGTGTGATGACTTGGTCCTCCCCTCTGCTCAAAAGTCTGAGGTTGCTTGGAGGCGTTTTGCAACTGATGCGAATTTTCAGCAGCATCCTTGTTGCCATAAATGAAGCCAGGGTGGTCCGGCCTTTTGAAATTTACAAAAGCCACCTTCTCAGTTTCCTCGTCAACAGATTTGGAATCGCTTGATGCGTCTAGTTGGGTGTAGATGCAATTCTCTATATCGTGTCCCCCTTCTCCACATGTCACACATTTCATTACCTTTTCAGCCTGTTTCTTACCCTTTCCCCCAGATTCTTTCAGCTGCTTTACATCCGTAGCTATCCTCTGGATCTGAGAAGTGATCATCTCCAACACCTTGGATTCAAAAGAAGGTCCTTCACTAACCTTCTTAGCTTGGCCTCAGTCAGATCTGTCATAGTCAGTGCCGGCCTGCAGCTCGGCCATGTTCTTGATGATCTTCTCAGACCTGCTCGGCTTCTTCCTCAGGAAGTCACTTCCTGCTGCTGCGTTCAATGAAACCCTTTCCTCGGGAGTTAGCCTGTTATAGAATGTAGTGATCAAGAACCCTTTCTTGTAGTTGTGGTGAGGGCAGTCCCTCTGATATTCCTAGTATCGCTCCCAGGCGTCATGGAGGTTCTCGTTGGGCTTTTGCATGAAAGAAGTTATCCTTTGTCTGTTTCTCACTGTCTTCTCAGTTGGGTAGAACTTATTTACGAATGCATCCGCCAATGCTCCCCATCCATTCAGAGCCTGATGGGGCAGCCCTAGGTACCATGATAGAGCCTTATCTTCCAAAGAAAAGATGAAACCTTTGCAATAGATTACCTCCTGGGGAACTCCCCGCATTTTGATAGTATCACAGATGTTCTTAAAAGCATCCAAGTGGTGATAGGGATTGTCATTCTTAGAACTCCCTCTAAAGCTTTTGTTCTGAATCATGGAGATGACAGACGGCTTGAGTTCGAAGTTTGTGGCGTTGAATCATGAAACGACGACAGGGCATCTGGAATTGTTAGCCTTAGTGGAGGCTAGCTCCCTTAGAGTCTTTTCTTCTTCATCTGAATCGTCATTGTTGATGCCTCCCTGTTGTTCTTGGTCCTGGTGTCGCCTGTGTCGACGATGGTGGCAACGCCGGACATGGGGGTGGCCTTCCTCGGAGTGTTTAGATTCTTGATCTTCATGTTGATCATTGCCATCATAGCGATCATTGCCACTTGGCGGAGGAGATTCATTCCTGGGCCTTCCCTGCTGTTCCCCTTCAGCATGTTGCGGGTTGACACGCAGAGGCATGATGTCGATGATTGTGCTCGGTCGAACCGTTGATTCGTGTCAGAGCTCGGTGGAACAGTGATCTGTCCTTTAGAGTTCCTGAAAGTGGCACGAAAAATCAAGTTTAGAAAATTGAATTATTTAGCTTAGGCAAAGAATAAATAGCATCCAAAGGAAAGAAAAGAAAAGAAAAAGGAGTGCTATCAAGCTCATTTCTAAGCTTGAGGCACGGGAGTGTATTAAGTGGATTCGGATTCGTCAACAGTGCCATATTGCCTTGTCCCCGGCAATGGCGCCATAAAGTTGACCGGCCTAAATCGCGCTCCTAAAATTGGAGGCGGATTTGAGGTAGTCGATCCTTTACATTTATAAACCCGAATCCTTCTAGGCCCCCACAACTTTGTTTACGGGGTCGAAGTAGATATACGGGGTCGAACACAGGGACAAGGGGGGTAGTGTTAAGAACCCAGAATCGACACGCTACACTCCGGCAGGTATAAAGAGATGATAAATTCCCCAAAAGGGAAGCATAAAGATATCACGAACAAAACAAGAAAACTATCTCCAAGTGGAGCTACTAGAAAGATTTAAGGTTTTAGTCATTTAGTAGTTTTTAGAGGTTTTCATGCAACAGAAATAGAAAGATAAAACTAGAGCTAGAGCAAGGTACGAAGGACAAAACTACTGCAAAACAAGCGGCACCGGTAACATCCTGCACCCCTCCTCTCAGAGCGGGTACCTCTAACCAAGCCTCGGCACCCCTCTCGAGGTTGATGGGCTCAAAGTTAGAGTGGAATGTTACTGAAACAACTCCATTCCAGACACTCTCGTACTCCAGAATCGGACCAAACACTAGAGCCACAACACAACTCTCGAAGTTGTTGCGACGGGAAAACACGATTCGGTAGCTAAACAAAACGCGATCCAAACATGCAAGCTAGAGTTCAGATATCAAGCATAGCAGTCGTCCAACATGATGCACCAAGCATAGAGCAGTAAGTAATTAAGCATTTCCATTTCCATAGACAGTAAAGGTCTTAATTACAATGCATAAGTAAAGAATTAAATAACATAATCAAAGATATGTGTCGCCTTCTTGATGTAGAAGGACGACAAGCTACAGTGACCATCTTGCTCGATATTGGTCAGAGCCTAGCCCGATACAGACGTGTTGGGCGACACACCCTCTCGGGCTGCACACCGTTACGGCCGACTGTATCGCTCAAGGACCCTGGTCGATGCGCTCGAGTCGGGCGGCACACCCTCTCGGGCGGCACGCATGACGGGCTAAGCGTATCGGGTTCGGTATCGTGTCGGGCATGGGGCGACACGTTCTGTGTCGGGCACTCATGTCGCGCATCATCGTTGGCTGATATCGGCCCACAGTATCACCCGAGACGGTCCTAAGTGAACCATCCTTTCCCTCTCGGGCGAGGAGGGGCTCACCTAGTGTCGCCCGGCACGAGCACTGGGGCGTGATACACTTGCTCTCACAGTTTCCTCCGAAGCTCACTCGGTTGTCCGAAATCCGAACTCCCCAAGCTGACCAAGCTGTCTTTTCGGCTCCCTGTAGCTGCTATTTATAGGCAGCTGGTTGGAGAAGCTATGGTGCACAGGGCGCCACGTGTCCTCCTCATTGCCGTTCATTTTGGTGACGGCCTATATTGGTATCGCCCGGCATGAGGGTGTCGGCTGTTGGTCACATGGCGAGTGGCGCCTGTCGGTGGGTGGTCTATGTCGGACGACAAGCCTTGGCTGTCGGGCGAGCTTGGGCTCCCTGTCGGGTAGGAGACGTATCACCCGCCAGTTTCTTCCTGCTCCGCACCCTCTCGTCGTGCGTCAGAGTGTCGCGCATACCCTGTCGGGCAGTGGTCATATCGGGCGTCCGGGAGGCCGATGCAGTTTGGACTTGTTTGTGGGCCGGGACGGCCTTATTGGTGCTAAATGGGCCAAAATAGGAGGAAAACTCTGTAAAAGATGGAAATATTGGATTAAGAGCATTGCTTGGCCAATTATTGCGAAAATGCATATAAAAGAGAGGAAAATAGCAGAAAATGGCAGTTTTGATAACAGAATAAAGGCCAAAAACATCACAAAAATTGGTGTTATCAAGAAGCGATGGAGCTCGGTGTAGATGGGGCAATCCTCCTCTCCAGCGGTTGTAAGATGTCCTCCTCTCTCCTCCAAGGTGTAGCTAGGGCATAGGATGATGGTGGAAATGGGTGGAAATGGAAGAAAAGTAAGGTTTTGATGGTGGAAATAGTGAAATGGAGTTAAATGGAGGCGGCAATGCAGTGGAATGGCTAAGGGACAAAAATGGAGTGGTAGGAGTGAGCTAGGGGTGGCCTACTTTGTGATAAATCTGCCACCTAGGTATATATAGGTGTGGGGGAAGCACTAGGTCAAGTAGGGGTAGTATGGGAAAAATAGTGTAGAAAATTGGGTAAAATTGTGTGTAGCACAACCGTGTTGGGCTGCACGGCCGTGGTGGGCAGTGGGTAGCATGACCATGGTGGATGCACTACTACAGAAACAACATTCAACGTCGCATTTAGAGGCATCAGTTTTTTAGTAAAACTGACGATGTTAACATTAAACGTCGGTTAATAAGGGCATCCGACATCTATATTTGAAGACCAGCCAGACACAGGTATCGCTTTTCATTCTGTGTCAGTTGAAGAAAAGAAATCGACGCCTAAAGTAGCCCACGAAATCCTATTTTTTCGAGCAAAAAAATTGCGCCAAAGTATCAGATACAACGTCGGTGTTTTACCTAATAACCGACGCTGAATAAAGATAAAATTTGCGCCAAAAGTTCTAATATGGGTGTCGGTTGTCTTAGCATAACCGACATGATAAGGGTGTGCGCGCCGTCCCCGCCAAAAAAAATAGGGTAAAGGAATGCCCAATTGGACGTCGGTTTGTTACTATCAACCGACACTTAAGATTTTAGGTGTCAGTTTTATAGATAACCGACGCCTTTCACAAACTTAATAGACCCGCGATCACCCTAGTCTTCCCCTTTCTTCTGTTTCATCGTGAGAATTCTCCTCTCCTGCTGCTCGCCTAAAATCGCCTGACGACGCCCCCGCCCGCCCGCATTCAACCTGCTGCTCGCCGCCGCTGTTGCTGGTGCGTCTCTACTCGCCCCTGCCACCGCCTCCGCTCTGTTCTGCTCACAGTCAACCTCCACCGCCGCCGCCTGCACTGCTCGTTGCAGTCAACCTCCACCGCCGTTCACCGCCGCTGCCCTCTCTTGTTTGCTGCTCCGGCCACCCACCTGCCCACTCGCCGCCGCCACCGCCCTCTGACCCACTCTCTACTCATGGTACCTTCTTCCTCCTCTCCTCCACCATGCATGGTACATCTTCTTGTGAAATTGCAGGTTGGCACGGTCGTGCTGGGCAGCACGACCATGTTGGTAGCACGGTCGTGGTGGCTAATTTTGTGCTATATTGCTCAATATGTGTAATGATTATCTTGATGATTTTGTGCTATATTGCTCAATAGGATACCTAAATTTGTGTGTAATGATTATCTTGATGATGTAAACTTAGGATATTTACTGTTTATTATTTACTGACAAGTATGATTAAATGATGTAAACTTAGGATATGAATGATGAAACTAGGATTGTAGGTATAAGAATGACAACACATGTATTTGTTGGCCTAGAAACCCGTCCAAGATTTACTCATTAGGAGTAAATCTTGGATAGTCCCCGATTTGGGACTATTCTTGAACACCTAATTTCACTTAGGATGTAAGTGTATAATGTGTATTAGGTTTTTGAGAAAATTTTGGTAGCATTTCCCCGTTTGTTCTCTAAGTACATATGTACTTAGAGAACAGCGGGGAAATGCTGCCAAAATTTTCTTGAAAACCCAATACACATTATACACTTACTAGTGAGATTAGGTGTTCAAGGATGGGATAGGTGGTACACATTTATTATATATAAGATTGACATCACATGTATTTGTTGGCCTAGAAACCCATCCAAGATTTACTAATTAGGAGTAAATCTTGGATAGTCCCCGATTTGGGACTGTTCTTGAACACCTAATCTCACTTAGGATGTAAATGTATAATGTGTATTGGATTTTTGAGAAAATTTCAGTAGCATTTCCCTGTTTGTTCTCTAAGTACATATGTACTTAGAGAACAGTGGGGAAATGCTGTCAAAATTTTCTCGAAAACCCAATACACATTATATACTTACTAGTGAGATTAGGTGTTCAAGGATGGGATAGGTGGTACACATTTATTATATATAAGAATGACATCACATGTATTTGTTGGCCTAAAGTTTTAACCATGCAAAAACTCTAATCTGTTAACCCTAGACCCTAATCTTGTTGTAATATATACTTGTTTTCTCTTTGATCATAGAATGGATAGATCATGGATGTCCATTCGTAATTGCTGCACCCCAGAGTTTATATCTGGTCTTGACCAATTTATTAGATTTGTCAAGGAACATAGGAAACAACCTAGAGATAGGTTCTACTGTCCATGTAGGCATTGCGGTAACAACTTGAAAGTCAGCACTGGTGACGAAATCAAAAGTCATGTCATGTGCAACGGGATTATACAAGGCTATACATAATGGCACTGGCATGGAGAGATTTCAAACTCGAAACCAGTGGATGTCGATAGCAGTGCTCGTGTGGAAGAAGAAATTGCCTCCGATGACGTAGATGTGAATGAACCAGTTCCAGTAGACATTGTTGATGCAATGCTGGATAGTTGTGGGGTAGAACACACCGATCCACCTCCCATTTTTAGAAACATTGTGCATGATGCTGAGATATCATTATACACAGGTTGTACTAAGTTTACAAAGCTTAGCGCTGTGTTGAGATTGTATAAGCTGAAAGCTAACAATAGATGGAGTGACAAAAGCTTCACGTCATTGTTGTCTTTGTTGAAAGAAATGCTTCCTGAAGGAAACGAGTTGCCAATCTCAACATACCAGGTAAAGAAATTATTGTGCCCAATGGGAATGGATGCCAAGAAGATACACGCATGCCCGAATGATTGTGTATTATTTCAAAAGGACTATGTGGATTTGAAAGATTGTCCAAAATGTGGTGCGTCACGGTATACATTGACGACTTTGGGGGAGTCTAAAACTGGTTCTCCTGCCAAGGTGATGTGGTATCTACCTATAATATCACGGTTTCAACGCTTGTTTTCCAATCTGATAGATGCGAGGAATTTGAGGTGGCATGCAGATGTTAAGAAAAATAATGATGGGATCCTACGACATGCGTCTGATTCCCCACAGTGGAAGAAGATTGATCTATTGTACCTTGAATTTGGTGAAGAAGTCAGGAATCTAAGACTTGGGCTTTGTACAGATGGGATGAATCCGTACGGGACATTGAGCAACCAACATAGCACTTGGCCACTCATGCTTGTTATATACAATCTTCCTCCCTGGCTGTGTATGAAAAATAAGTACGTAATGCTGTCGTTGTTGATGTGGGAACGGCTGTGGTGGGAAAATGGAGTGAATAGGGGAATTTGGGGTTTTTGGGACTGGTAGCACGACCGTGTTGGGCTCTGTCTAGCACAGGCCTACTACCATTCTGGGTCATTTTCTGAAGGTCATGTTGATTGGGGCATGTCCCAAAACTGCCATTCCATGGTAGCACGGTTGTTCTAGAGTACTTCCCCTGCATCTGAGTGTTGAACTTGGCCATCCATGAAGGATATTGCTTCAATACATCCTTTGACCACTTTGGGTAGGTTTGGAGTGGTTTTAGGCTCCTCTAAGCCTGGGGAAACCCTAGATTCAACCATCTTCTTTCCAATCCATCAAGTAGTGGCTAAAGTACCTATAAAACATGCAAAAATCATCCATAAGTGCATTTGATAATAAAACACATATTGATGGAAATAACATGTAATCTAACAGGTCTAGATGTGATTGAAATACAAAATGACACAAGATGAAGCCCTAAAATAGGGCTAAATCACCACCCCAAACTTGAAACATGCTTTTCCTCAAGTATGCTCCAACTCAATCTCTCTGCAATTTTTCCACAATCAAGAAATGACAAATGCAATGTAAAGGATGATTATTGTTGAATGGGATCAATAGTGACTAAGTACATGCATTCCACCTCTCTCCTCTCCTAATTTCACAAACCAATCATGAAAAATGCACAAAGCATATGAACTTCAAATATAGTGCATAAAACACACAAGCTATCCATATTTCTTTCATGTAATTCTGGGTAAACCATTTCATGATGGAGTTAATCAAGGATGACTTGGAGTGCTATTTCACCTTCATGCTTTCAACCTTATGTTTAAAATCTCACCAAATGACCCATGTGGCTGCAGAAAAGGGCAAAATGAGCTAGGTTTGATGTTTCCTAGCTCAATGGGTATAAAGATGGAAGAAAGGGTTGTGGTAATATTTTGGAGTTCTATTACATAGAACACTCATCTTTTCTTTATTTGAATGCTCTTAAACAGGAGCATCCTTTTATTTTCTTTTTGCATTTCTTTTTTTCTTTTCTTTTTCTTTGCCCTTGGAGTAGATAGGGCATATGGTGATGAGAGTGAAGCGGTGAGATGTAGGTGTGGCCACCCCAAACTTTTGGAGGTACCCACGGCTGATGTGTGCACTTTGGCATCCTTTCATGAGGCGGAGGGGTAAGAATATGGTGAGTGAAGAGTCGGGTCAAAGAGGGGTCATTGGCATGATTCTCAACATGAGGTATCCTGCATGAAAATTAATCCAACACTTCATCCAACAATGTTACACCACATGAATGAACAACCTGAAATTGATACTTCAATCAAGTGATTTCATAGACACTAAGCGCTCATAGCTTGCTAAAGTCACAATTCAACCAAATCATTCACAAACACAAGAGAGGTGATGCAAATGTAAAAAGTCAAGAATTGATACCATTTAGCAATAAATAATGATAATTCACTTGCATTTGTCAAAGGTCATCATTTTTAATCCAAAAAGTAGAGATTGGGTTGAAACACACTTTAGGCAAGAAATCTCAAATTTGGGCAAAATTGGCCAAAATGTGCCAAGTTGCCTTCAATCACATCTAAGCCTATATTATTGAACTTAAAGCAGTAAACAAGCAAATCCTAGCTAAAACATGGAAAAATTACCAAAAATATACATGATATGCAATGCATGGCAAAAAGAGAAATTTTTTTGAAAATTACACAAAAATTGCAAGAAAGTGAACTAAATGACATGCAAGTATGCAAAGTAAGCACACAAAGCATGGATATACAAGTATGAGAGATGGTTATACTGTTTGATCATCTTGAGCATAAATTTAGAACAAGAAACATAGAGGAAAGTGGGGGTAGAGAAATGGCTTACCGCCCTACCACAGAAAGCTTGGTGTGTTTCTCAAACGCAATAAAACAAACTGGAAAAAGACGGTGCCAAAGGGGAGAGTCAACACCACAACTACTAGGTAGCTATGGCACTTTCTGTCCCCGGTAACGGCGCTAGAAAGCTTGGTGCATCGAGCCAGAGGTGTACACACTAGCTAATAAGGGGTGACTAGATGCACTCCACGGGACTCAAACACACGTGTGGATCTTTCAAAATTTATACTAACCCTAACACAGTCGATCACAATACCAAATAGGTCACCCACAAGCGCACAGGGTACTATTATAGCATAGGTGAAGGGCAAGCGCAGGGGTCGATCCTCAGGGAGAAAAGGGGGCACTAGAGCTAGGTTAGTTTGGCTGGGTTCCTACTGCGGAGACTAGGGTTAAGGGTTTAAAGGTAATTTGATTGTTAAACTAGGTGAGCAAAGAAAGCAATTAAAGGCAAGAATGAAATCTAACTTAACCCTAGACTAGATTAAGACTAAGTATGCTAGAAAAGACTAAGCTAGGTATGAAAATGCAATTGACACTAAGGCAAGCAAAAGAAAAGGACAAGAGCAAGTAAAGAGCTAAACTAGCAAGAATAAGGCAAAAATAGGGCAAGAAGCTAACTAAGCAGGAAAAGAGCTAACTAAGCTAACACTAGCTAAGCAAGATGAACTAGGGTTTTAAAGTAATTAATGAAGTTAAGGGCTATTTAGGGGATGCACTTATCACTTAAGTTGGGGGTGGCATATGAACATTATGATCCCATTTAGATTATCCAAATAAAAAAACAAGTTAGAGTCTAATGAATTAACCTAAGCTACGAACTGACCATGGATATGTTAGGTTGTGTATAGGGGAACTTGTTACACCCTGATCTCACAATTACCACTAATCATGAGATTAGGGTATAAATTGAGGATTTAACGTAATACAAAGATCACCCTTAACATTTTCTTCTTTTTCAAACTCTTTGTTTTCTCGTATTAAACCACATAAAGTAACTTTACAAGAGAATTAAAATTTTATTTCTCTAATTTAATCTCAGCATTAATGATACACATTCATTATGTTTCTCACACTTTTAGGTACATACGACATGATAATCGTTTGTATTCTCTCTTATTAAGGAAACAAACATACAAAACATCATTTACAACTCTGCCACATCTATACAAGGACCTAGAGTGACAAAGACCAACTGAACTTAACTATACTCAGACTTAACTCTTGTGGTAGATCTACTCTGATGCAATGATATCTTCAATTCGCACAGTTTCCCTAAAAATTTTGAGTAGAGGGGTGAGCCTACTCACTTAGTGAATGAGTACTTCAAAGAAATAGTCTAAAGCACTAATATAATTATATATTTACTTTTGAGCAACTGATATCAATTATAACATCAGTAAGCTTTAAAGAGATTGATCATTGACAATCATAAATATGCCAGGATACTCTAGATATCAACAAGAGCAAATCAATATATGAGCTTGCTTGATAAATTTCAAAGAGAACTAATAATTCAGAAACATACAAAGAATAATTGCTGGGAAACTGTACTCAAATCTTTCTTAGCCTTTCTTATTTATAAGAAACTCTTTAAAACTTATATTATCATATTTTAGCTTATGCCCTAATCATATGCAGTGTACTCTACATATGAAGACTCGTAGCGAACTACGATCGCATCATACAAGACTTAGCAGACACGCCCGGGAAATGCTAAGTCTGACTACTCTCCTGGTCTGCAATAGGGAAATGGCTCTCTAGCCTAAACTGGACTCCTCCTCTAACCTAAGCACACAGGCGGAGAGTCAAGCCACCTCTTGGCTTTTTCTGTACTCTAGTGCCACCAGGACTTCTAATTGATGTTGGACACACTTTTCTATACTCTAGTGCCACCAGGACTTCTGGTTGATGTTGGACACTGCAAACTATAATTTAAGGAGACTTCCACTAGGCTTCGTCCCCCGTGCCACCTGATAGCACATTTCGACCCCCATATACTGGACGCTGCCAGGGTTAGGTCGTTTCATTCCTAAGGCGCAAACCTCACATAGGGGTTCTACAGTGTTCAGGGCTCCTAAGTCTATTATTTTATTATTCCTAGAAAGCTCTTTCTACATTGTACCCTTCTCTTACTTATACTTGACTCTAGTATCTCTATGGTGTCATGTCTACTTATTTGAAGTTATAGTACAACATGTACATCATTCTAAACTTGGCAGAGCAGTATATTCAAAACACTATAATATATTGAGTAATCAACATGTTATACATGTCAGTAGACTAAAATTCTTAAATAAATAGATTTCATGTCCACTTGGCACATACACACTAGAATCGTGCATATCAACCCAACTCTTGAGTTGAGCATCTCATAACTCAATTAAGAGTTAATTACTTATCATGACAAGAATTATTAATAATAACTGAGAACATTGATATCACAATACTTGATTCATTGAACACCCTACCCTTAGGGTTTCATTTACCTCATTCACTTATCACATGGCTCTCATAAGGATTTCATGCGACATAAACATTCACTGGATAAAGACTACTATCAACAAATCATATAAAATCAATATATGTATGAAACCTTGGAACTGAGCTGAATTTGGGTTTCCATGCCATTCACTGGGATATCATGCATCAATAATAACATTGGATAAATAAAGTCTATCATGTCAAGAAAATCCCTTCAAATGGATTTCATGATATCTATTCGCAAATATCTAACTTTCTTCACATCTAGGGTTTCACCCTATTTACTGAGATATCAAACAAACATTATGCACTTTGAACGAAATCCAAGATAGTATCTGACATATTTGTACTATGAATTCATATAAACAATCATGCATAACCAATGGGATCTAGATAAGCAATTTTCTCTATTTACTTATACACCAAATTTCAATCATAGACAAATTCCCTATATTTCAGTTTACTCTTATAACCTCTGTGAATACTTAGGGAATTCTCATTAGGATGTATTGTATACATTTCTAATATGATTTTATCATCTAAACTTCATCCAAATAGAGGAAGAATCCATTTCATATCATTTTGCAACAACTTAGAACAAATAGACAATTCAGGGTTTGTAGTCGCATACTAGCAAATAAAGATTATGGATGAATTAACTAATTTTCGTGCAATATACTATTTAAAGGAAGTTCCCACTCACCCTAAGGTGTGAAAACACCATAAAAAACAGCTCATCCCTGAAAATCTTGATCTCATATCAAATCCCTAGCAATTCACCCAATTCTTCTTCCTTTGAACTCGGAAACCCTTAAAATGAGGGGTTATGAAGAAAGAGTGAGAAAAGGGGAAGTTTTGATACCATTTTGGATCAAATCAGAGGAGGGACGGAATTTTGACATGTGAAAGAAGATTCACCATGAAACTATATCCAAAGAAGTTAAACTTACATGATTTCATCATTCCTCGGACCGCAAAACCCTAGGCTAGCATCTCCATCAATTTCTCCTCTCAAACCCTAACTCTCTCTCTCTCTCTCTCTCTCTAGGATTTTATTTCTCTAGATTGAATCACGAATTATGAGAGCTCCTTGTGTGTTAGGTTGACCATATAGAGTAATTGAGCTGCTTGGGTCAATTGCACTTTGACCTCTTACTATACTTTTTTCTTATTTTAGCAAATTTATCTGTCATAAAAAGGTTTCTATAAATTCATGTATTTCAGAGATCAAACCTCCTCAAAAAATTATGAGAATTTATCATGTTGTGTATAATTGAGTTACAAAGCTTTAGTTAAATTTTATATCATTCCAAGCTTCCATTAAATAATTAAAAATCGAATAGTGCACTACTATCTAGAATTCTGTAGAAATGTCAATTACTGTAATTCGTCTACTGATAAGGTCTAAATGCATCCAAAAATTATGAAAATTTTTCATGTTATTTATGATTGATTTCTAGATATCCAGTTAAAATTTAAGATCATTTGGATTTACCAATAAATAATTAAAAATTAAACAATATACTGCTGAACAACATTATGTCAGCATAGTCGGTTGAAATATATCTCGACTGAGAATGACTTTTAAAGAACATCCAACAATTCTGAATTTTTTCACTGAAATGCACGATTGAGTTATACATATTATATACAAATTTCAATTAAATCCAAATTACATAGAAAATATGATATAGGCGGGATGAATAAGATTATTTATCGTACTACTATCTTGATCAAATTTCATACTCATGTACCATCAAAACCCTAATTTCAGCCAACTAGGGTTTATATTTCTCAACCCCTAATTTCTCAAACAATAGAACACTTAACGTTCTTATTAGGTTTAAAACATCATAATTGAATTATCATCATTAATTAGATTTAAGAAATGATCAATCCAATTAAGCATATAATCATCCAGGTAAACCCTAGTTTACCAATTAAGCTTGGATACGGTCATAACAGAACTAGTCCCTAACACCCCCTACTACCCTTGCGAGGCTCAATTGGGTTAGGGATTAGGTTTAATTCAATTAGAGTCTAATCTACTCTAGGATTCTAGATTAGACATTCCTAGGGCAATCAAGGGCCGAGGGTAGTAATGAGGAGGTGAAATTAGGGCTTTGGATCCCAATTCTCCCACATTCTAGCCTTGAGAAGGCTCCATGCTAATTGCACTAGAATCACCTAAACTGGCTGCCTAGATCTCTCACTTAGGCTTAGGGAGATTGATTAGGATATAGGAAGATGGGAGGCAGCCTAGGGATCCAAGAATTGGACCTAGGGGCAAATCCCAAAATTCACATATATAAGCAATTTCCCTAAATTCCTAGGTGATTTCACACACAAAACAACAAAAAATTCAAGGAGAATGACATGAAAATAGAACATAGTCATTAAAAAATGGAATTACAAAGTTTACATGTCATTTTCCCCCAACATGGTATCAAAGTAACATTTTACACCCCAAACAGCCCACCAAAAGGGGTCTAGCTACTCATGGAAATGGAAAATACAAAAAGAGAGGAGAAAGAGGTAGAAGAAGCCATGGAGCTCAGTGTAGATGAAGCAATCCTCCTCTCCAACTACTCAAGATGTCCTCCTCTCTCCTCCAAGGTGTAAGGGCATGTAAAAATGGTGGAAATGGAAAGAAAGTAGGGTTTTGATGGTGGAAATGGTGAAATGGAGTGAAATAGAGGTGGAAATGGAGTAGAATGGCTAAGGGGCAAAAATGGAGTGGTAGGAGTGAGCTAGGAGTGGCCTACCTCATGCTAGAGCCACCACCTAGGTATATATAGGTGTGGGGGAAGCAATAGGTCAAGTAGGGGTAGTATGGGAAAAACAGTGCAGAAAATCGGGTAAAATTGTGTGTAGCACGGCCGTGCTGGATGGGAACAGTTGTGGTGGGAAAATGGAGTGAACAGGGGAATTTTGGGTTTCTGGGACTGGTAGCACGGTCGTGCTGGTCTCTTTCTAGCACGGGCCTGTAGCCATTTTTGGTCATTTTCTGAAGGTCATGTTGATTGGGGCATGTCCCAGAATGGCCATTCCATGGTAGCACGGCCGTTCTGGAGTCCTTCCCCTGTATTTGAGTGTTGAACTTGGCCATCCATGAAGGTTATTGCTTCAATACATCTTTGACCACATGGGGTAGGTTTGGAGTGGTTTTGGCCTCATTTTGGGTTCCTCCAAGCCTGGGGAAACCCTAGATTCAACCATCTTCTTTCCAATCCATCAAGTAGTGGGAAAAGTACCTATAAAACATGCAAAAACCATCCATAAGTGCATTTGATAATAAAACCCATATCGAGGGAAATAACATGTAATCAAACAGGTCTATATGTGATTGAAATACAAAATGACATAAGACGAACCCTAAAATAGGGTTAAATCACCACCCCAAACTCGAAACATACTTGTCCTCAAGTATGCTCTAACTCAATCTCTCTGCAATTTTTCCACAATCAAGAAATGACAAATGCAATGTAAAGGATGATTATTTCTGAATAGGATCAATAATGACTAAGTACATGCATTCCACCTCTCTCCTCTCCTACTTTCACAAACCAATCATGAAAAGAGCACAAAGCATATGAACTTCAAATATAATGCATAAAACACACAAGCTATCCATATTTCTTCCATGTAGTTCCGGGTAAACTGTTTCATGATGGAGTTAATCAAAGATGACTAGGAGTGCTATTTCACCTTCATGCTTTCAACCTTATGTTTCAAATCACACCAAATGACCCATGTGGCTGTAGAAAAGGGAAAAATGAGCTAGGTTTGATGTTTCCTAGCTCAATCGGTATAAAGATGGAAGAAAGGGTTGTGGTAAGATTTTGGAGTGCTATTACATAGAGCACTCATCTTTTCTTTATTTAAATGCTCTTAAATAGGAGCATCCTTTCATTTTCTTTTTTTTTTCTTTTTTTTCTTTGCCCTTGGAGTAGATAGGGAATATGGTGATGAGAGTGAAGCAGTGAGATGTAGGTGTGGCCACCCCAAACTTTTAGAGGTGGCTACGGCTGATGTGTGCACTTTGGCATCCTTTCATGAGGCAGAGGGGTAAGAAGATGGTGAGTGAAGAGACGGGTCAAAGAGGGGTCATTGGCATGATTCTCAACATAAGGTATCTTGCATGAAAATTAATCCAACACTTCATCCAACAATGTTACACCAAATGAATGAAAAACTTGAAATTGATACTTCAATAAAGTGATTTCATAGACACTAAGCGCTCATAGCTTTCTCAAGTCACAATTCAACCAAATCATTCACAAACACAAGAGAGGTGATGTGCATGTAAAAAGTCAAGAATTGATACCATTT
Organism: Alisma plantago-aquatica; assembly: GCA_963693085.1. Classification (NCBI taxonomy): domain Eukaryota; kingdom Viridiplantae; phylum Streptophyta; class Magnoliopsida; order Alismatales; family Alismataceae; genus Alisma; species Alisma plantago-aquatica. The sequence goes on from OY856412.1 coordinate 961,494,493, forward strand.
AGCAATAAACAATGATAATTCACTTGCATTTGTCAAAGGTCATCATTTTTAATCCAAAAAGTAGAGATTGGGTTGAAACACACTTTTAGGCAAGACATCTCAAATTTGGGCAAAATTGGCCAAAATGGTGCCAAGTTGCCTTCAATCACATATAAGCCTATATTATTGAACTTAAAGCAGTAAACAAGCAAATCCTCACTAAAACATGCAAAAATTATAAAAAATCTACATGATATGCAATGCATGGCAAAAAGAGTATTTTTTTTAAATTATGCAAAAATTGCAAGAAAGTGAACTAAATGACATGCAAGTATACAAAGCAAGCACACAAAGCATGGATATATAAGTATGAGAGATGGTTATACTGTTTGATCGTCTTGAGCATAAATTTAGAACAAGAAACATAGAAGAAAGTGGGGGTAGAGAAATGTCTTACCGCCCTACCATAGAAAACTTGGTGTGTTTCTCAAACGCAGCAAAACAAACTGGTAAAAGACGGGGCCAAATGGTAGAGTCAACACCACAACTACTAGGTAGCTATGGCACTTTCTATCCCCAGCAACAACGCCAGAAAGATTGGTGTGTCGAGCCATAGGTGTACACACTAGCCAACAAGGGGTGACTAGATGCACTCCACGGGACTCGATCACACGTGTGGATCTTTCAAAATTTATATTAACCCTAACACAGTCGATCAGAATACCAAATAGGTCACCCACAAGCACACGGGGTACTATTGTAGCATAGGTGAAGAGAAAGCATAGGGGTCGATCCTCAGGGAGAAAAGGGGCATTAGAGCTAGGTTAGTTTGGCTGGGTTCCTACTACGGAGACTAGGGTTAAGGGTTTAAAGGTGATTTGATTGTTAAACTAGGTGAACAAGAAAGCAATTAAAGGCGAGAATGAAATCTAAGTTAACCCTAGACTAGATTAAGACTAAGTATGCAAGAAAAGACTATTAAGACTAAGTATGCAAGAAAAGACTAAGCTAGGTATGAAAAGGAAATTTATACTAAGGCAAGCAAAAGAAAAGCACAAGAGCAAGTAAAGAGCTAAACTATCAAGAACAAGGCAAAAACAGGGCAAGAAGGTAACTAAGCAGGAAAAGAGCTAAATAAGCTAACACTAGCTAAGCAAGATGAAAATCAGGGTTTTAAAGCAATTAATGAAGGTGTGGGTTGTTTAGAGGATGCACTTATCACTTAAGTTGGGGGGTGACATATGAACATTATGATTCCATTTAGATTATCCAAATAAAAAAATAAGTTAGAGTCTAATGAATTAACCTAAGCTACTAACTGGCCATGGATATGCTAGGTTGTGTATAAGGGAACTAGTCCCTAACACCCCCACTACCCTTGTGAGGCTCAATTGGGTTAGGGATTAGGTTTAATTTAATTAGATTCTAATCAAGTCTAGGATTCTAGATTAGACATTATTAGGGAAATTAGGGGCCGAGGGTAGTAATGGGGAGGTGAAATTAGGGCTTTGGACCCCAATTCCCCCACATTCTAGCCTTGAGAAGGCTCCATGCTAATTGCACTAGAATCACCTAAACTAGCTACTTAAATCTCTCACTTAGGCTTAAGGAGATTGATTAGGATATAGGAAGATGGGAGGCAGTCTAGGGATCCAAGAATTGGACCTAGGGGCAAATCCAAAAATTCACATATATAAGCAATTTCCCTAAATTCCTAGGTGATTTCACACACAAACCAATAAGAAATTCAAGGAGAATGAGATGCAAATAGAACACAATCATTAACAAATGGAATTACAAAGTTTACATGTCATTTCCCGCCAACATGGTATCAAAGGAACATTTTACACCCCAAACAGCCCACCAAATGGGGCCTAGCTACTCATGTAAATGGAAAATACAAAAAGAGAGGAGAAAGAGGTAGAAGAAGCCATGGAGCTCGGTGTAGATGGAGCAATCCTCCTATCTAACTGTTGTAAGGCGTCCTCCTCTCTCCTCCAAGGTGTAGGGGCATGGAATGATGGTGGAAATGGGTGGAAATGGAAGGAAAGTAGGGTTTTGATGGTGGAAATGGTGAAATGGAGGTGGAAATGGAGTGGAATGACTAAGGGGTGAAAATGGAGTGGTAGGAATGATCTAGGGGTGGCCTAACTCGTTCTAGAGCCACCACCTAAGTATATATAGGTGTGGGGGAAGCACTAGGTCAAGTAGGGTAGTATGGGAAAAATAGTGCAGAAAATCCGGTAAAATTGTGTGTAGCACGGTCGTGCTGGGCAGTGGGTAGCACGGCCGTGGTGGATGGGAACAACCGTGGTGGAAAAATGGAGTGAACATGGGAATTTTGAGTTTCTGGGAGTGGTAGGCTCTGGCTAGCACGGGCCTACTATCATTCTGGGTCATTTTCTGAAGGTCTTGTTGATTGGGGCATGTCCCAGAACGGCCATTCCATGGTAGCATGGTCGTTCTGGAGTCCTTCCCCTGCATTTGAGTGTTGAACTTGGCCATCCATGAAGGTTATTGCTTCAATACATCCTTTGACCACTTGGAGTAGGTTTGGAGTGGTTTTGGCCTCATTTTGGGCTCCTCTAAGCCTAGGGAAACCCTAGATTCAACCATCTTCTTTCCAATCCATCAAGTAGTTGACAAAGTACCTATAAAACATGCAAAAACCATCCATAAGTGCATTTGACAATAAAACATTTATTGAGGGAAATAACATGTAATCTAACATGTCTAGATGTGATTGAAATACAAAATGACACAAGATGAAGCCCTAAAATAGGGCTAAATCACCACCCTAAACTTGAAACATAATTGTCCTCAAGTATGCTCTAACTCAATCTCTCTGTAACTTTTCCACAATCAAGAAATGACAAATGCATTGTAAAGGATGATTATTGCTGAATGGGATCAATAGTGACTAAGTACATGCATTCCACCTCTCTCTTCTCCTGCTTTCACAAACCAATCATGAAAAGAGCACAAAACATATGAACTTCAAATATAGTGCATAAAACACACAAGCTATCCATATTTCTTTCATGTAGTTTCAGGTAAACTGTTTCATGATGGAGTTAATCAAGGATGACTAGGAGTGCTATTTCACCTTCATGAACCTTATGTTTGAAATCACACCAAATGAGCCACGTGGCTGCAAAAAAGGGGAAAATGAGCTAGGATTCATGTTTCCTAGCTCAATGGGTATAAAGATGGAAGATAGGGTTGCGGTAAGATTTTGGAGTGTTATTACATAGAGCATTCACCTTTTCTTTATTCGAATGCTCTTAAACATGAGCATCCTTTTATTTTCTTTTTGCATTTTTTTATTTGCCCTTGGAGTAGATAGGGCATATGGTGATGAGAGTGAAGCGGTGAGATGTAGGTGTGGCCACCCCAAACTTTTGGAGGTGGCCACGACTGATGTGTACACTTTGGCCTCCTTTCATGAGGTGGAGGGGTAAGAAGATGGTGAGTGAAGAGTCGGGTCAAATAGGGGTCATTGGCGTGATTCTCAACATAAGGTATCATGCATGAATATACAAGTATGAGAGATGGTTATACTGTTTGATCGTCTTGAGCATAAATTTAGAACAAGAAACATAGATGAAAGTGGGGGTAGAGAAAGGGCTTACCGTCCTACCACCCCAAACTTTTAAACCATGTTGTCCTCAACATGAAATATAAGTCTAGGATGACATGGTAGGAGGGCATGGAGTTGGGTTAGACAAACACCAAGTGGGGGAGGGAGATCTCAAGGTTCCCGTGCATGACCGAGCCACCACAACCGTTGTAACATCCCTGACCTGGGTTATGAGTTAACCCTAGGTGTTTTTCCTAAATATGTAATTAAATCTTTGTGATTATCTTTTGGCATGTAATTAAGGAACATACATTTTCATTTCTGTCCTTTTAAAACAATGTTGTAGAATTATTTGGTAATGCAGGGGCCTATGTGCAAATTACCCAGTTAAAGGATGTAATTTGCAAATTTCACAAGTTAATATGTTCCTCTGGTGATGATACATCATATGAGTAAATATGATGAGGTAATATGGATTTCCCAAGCCTGGGCATTAAGATGCAGCTTGTGGAATGATCCTTGTGCTTAAAAACCCTAATTTGGATTAAAGTGCAATTTACCCAAATGAGGGGTGAAACTTATAAAATATACCATCTAGAATATCTTTTATGACGTTTGACATCATTTAGACTAACAATGATGAAGGGGGCACTTCCTTTGAATAATCATATTATAAGGAACACCTTTGTAATTAAATCATCAAGATGTAAGTAAGGAGACCCTTATGTACATATGTACCTTAGTGATAAGTTGACCTTCCTTGCCTTTAGTTCTTGGCTTTTGAAGGAGTTTTATCTTAGAGAAGAAGAGGAGGGACGTGCCTAAAAGAAAGGAAGGACCTAGTTGTGAAAAGGAGAAACTAGTTGTCCTTATGTTGGAAATGACCCCAAGATATATATATACACCCTTCCTTTGTTTGTAAAGGAACGTTTCCTTCACTTCCTTTCTTATTTTCTTGCTTAGACCGACTTAGGACAGAGATCTGGAGAAGAGGAGAACGGCCAAACAGTTCTAGGTAATCTTTGATCATCATCTTGCTCAAATTCATGGAGGATATCATGTTACAAGGTTGGTTTGCTAGTTTTCTTACTTAGCTTTCTCGTTCTAGCCATCTTTTCCCAACCTTTCCTTGGAGAAACACCCTTGGCCGACCTGTGGAGCTCAAGACACCATTAAATACTTGAAGCTTGGAAGCTTGGAGCTCAAGGAACTACCTTAAGGTGGGTTTTATAATTCTAAACCTTTTGCTTTGTTATGCATACTTTTATTCGTGCAAATAACAGTTAGTTCTTCTTCTTCCCCATCCTTCTTTGCACCTTGCAAGCTTTTTCGTGAAGAACAGACCTTGGTTTCAAGGTTGAAGACAAAGGGCGTTAATACCTATGTTGGTCCTTATCCAACTTTACTAAACGATCTTGGACCAATAGGTCAAACGATCTCACACTCGTTTCAATCCAAACGGGTTCAATAGGTCAGTTTGGCCAAACGGGTTCCAACCCGTTTGAGGGCGTTGACCAAGCATTGACCGTTTGGGATTTCTGTTCACAATTATGTAGGCTAATGACCCACCAAATTTGAGGGGTTAACTCCAAAGGAATCGTAGGTTGAAGGCCAATCAATTAGGCAATTGAATTGAATTAAGTGTTGTTTTCTAAACTGATTAACTTGAATCTTTGGGCAAACGGGTTCCAACCCATTTGAAGGAGTTGACCAAGTGTTGACCGTTTGGGATTCCTGTTCATAATATATTGAATTTAATTTCTACCAAGAATCATGATCTAATTCCTAACCAATTAAGAGTTGAAGGTATTTCAACACCCTAACCCTAATCGGGTTAAATTTGCTGATTTTCATATAGATTTTGATGAGTGTTGGGTTGAAGGACCCAAACGAGTTCAAACCAGTTTGGGGGTTCATCCAAACGATCTCACACTCGTTTATTGACACCCCAAGACCCTTTGGAGGTCTAGGGTTAAAGAAATTTGATGGTTTGAGGGTCCAATCACAAGATATTGATAAATTGATGAAAAGTGTTGATTTGTAATTTAATTAGGACTCAACCCTTATCAAACCAACTTAATTTTGGTCAAACTTTGGTAAAACGGTCTCAAGACCGTTTGGAGATCATCCAAACGATCTCAAGACCGTTTGGACCAAGTTTGGGCCCAATTGGAATTCAATTGATAGGTTCAACCTTATTTTGATTCACATTGTTGAAAATTGATGAGTAGCCGATTGGAAACCTTAATTGAGTTAGACTTATCCATAATTGGCTTTTAATTGAAGGTCAAATTGGAGTACAATTAGTTGAGTCTCCTAATTGACTCAATTTTTAAGTGGTTAACATGGCTTGGGCCAATTGAGGGCTTCAACTTAAGAAATCCTTTTCAATCAAGACCTTTGTATCACCTTTCATGTCCATGCGGTTTAGACCCAAACGAGTCCACACTCGTTTAGACCCAAACGAGTCCACACTCGTTTAGACCCAAACGAGTCCACACTCGTTTAGACCCAAACGGGTCCACACTCGTTTCAATCCAAATGAGTTCAACCCGTTTCAATCCAAACGAGTTCAACCCGTTTCAATCCAAACGAGTTCAACTCGTTTCAATCCAAACGAGTTCAACCCGTTGCAATCCAAACGAGTTCAACCTGTTTCAATCCAAATTGGTTCACACCCGTTTCATCTTAAATGGGTTCACAACTGTTTCATCTCAAATGGGTTCACACCCGTTTCAGCTCAGTGAGTCCACACTCGTTTGAGGGTTCAAATGGGTTGAAGGTTAAATCCTAACCTAATTGGAGACTTTCAAGGATGATTATACTTAACCACTTGAAGGTATAAATGGTTCAATGATGATCCAATCTAAACCATAATGGTAACTTAAGACATTAAGGAACTAAGTGACTAATGAAGTGATCCATGATGATGATCAAAGGGTAATTTATCAAAATGCCCTTGAAAGATTCAATTGAGTGATACTTTGTCCTAAACCGAACCCTAATCCCACAATAATGGTGATTTGGTCTATGTTAATCAAAGAGGACTTAATCTAACCAAATCTAGAGTGGTGTATCACCATCTACTAGTAAGATGAGAGAGAAAGTACCAATTATGATAGAAACTCAAGTAAAATACCTTCAATATACATGAATGTGCATGATTAGGGTATGATCCACCAGATGAGATCATGGAAACCCTAAATATGATAATTGATGGATCTTAATCTTATCTGAGGACTTTAATGATGATGTTTCTCATATATAGTGATGTTAAGAGATCAATTCACTAATATGTGAATAGTAAACCCTAATTCTAGGGTGAAGACATGTAATGTGAATAGTAAACCCTAATTCTAGGGTGAAGACATGTAATGTGAATAGTAAACCCTAATTCTAGGGTGAAGACATGTAATGTGAATAGTAAACCCTAAGTGATGAAAACTAGGGAAACCTAGCTCTTGTATGAGTAGGGAGATACAACTTCTTTAAATAAGTTATTTACTGTTATCAGTTGATTTAACCATGCAGGTTTCTTTATAAGAATGATCATATCCAGGTATGGATGATGATACTATATTCATTGAAAGCATGTTGTTAGATTTATATATAATGATATATCTTGATGCCTTGTTAATAGCATCTTATGAGATTGATAGGCTGTGAGGGCCATGAATACCATCAAGGTCATGCTTTAAGAGATGACTTGTGATGAGAATATCGAGAAATGACAATTGATGAGAGTTAGGCTTGTTACATTTAGTATTCTTCCTTCATAGCTGATATGCTAATGATTAATGTTTGAAAACATGTATGATGATAAAAGAATACTGAAATGTACCTAATTAATCAAGTATAATCATACCATGTAGAGCCCTGATCATAGATCCATCATTGTCAGGAATTAAATGATGGTGAAATAGGTTTTCCTAAGAGAATTCCTGGAGCACATACTTTTGAATATGTGGGGTAATATGGATGTGAATTTACTTACATCCTAGTGTAGGAATTGATGTAGATGTATCTTTATTCTATCAATCCTTCACTATGTGTTTATGCCGGGGTGATGTAACACTAATCTCCCGAGGAAATCTTTTATACCGCATCGATGAGAGATAAACAAGAAATCTTTCGATGGCGAAGAGAGTACAGAATGCCACTGTGACTCTAATAGCGAAGTACCAGAATACCCTGGTAAGCTATTGTAACAGAGACACTAGATGTCCTGCATGTTGATCCTCATACTGACTGAGGAAGATGAGGTCATAAGAATCCGACTCTTTTGATGACCTATGTATGATACCGATGTGACTTAATAGTGATCGGTTGGAGTATGAGCGGTATACCTCATCTCCGTAGGGCATAATGATGTTTGTAAAACATAATCAACCGCGTAGCATATTTGCTTAGGTTGAACCACGAAATACATTGGTTGATGATACATTACTTAGTATACATGTTTTTCATATTCCTTAAATGTTGTTGTTCTAATTGATAACAATCTACTCCTGATTACCTTAGAGCTTTTGTTGCCTATGTTATTCTTGGTTGCTATAATAAAGCTTCTGGCGAAGAGTTATAACTCTCGCTGGGACAATTATTTAAAATTGTCTCACCCCGTAGATTTCTACCTTTAGGTGGACGTCGAGGTCGAAGGAACCAATCTGCAGGTGGACAACAACAACAGCAGTGAGTTCAGGAGCAGCAGTGACTTCAAGTGGAAACACTGTGTTGTCTAGTCTTGTAGTCAGAATAGTCTTATGTCGTCTCTATACACTCAGGTCCTAGGAGTTTGTTGATCTGAGAATTTTGAAATCTTGAGATTTTGTATCATGACGTATTTAATCACTCGAGAAGTGATTTATCAGAGATGTAAACAGTCCATCTTACTTTTATAAAAGGAGTTTCAGGTTTTTAAGATCTCGTTTTCGAAAAGTTTTAAGTTCTCGTGATTTTCGTATTCCGCTGTTAATCGAATCGCTTCCGCTATGTTTATCTTGTGTTTTGGAGATCAGAGCCCACAATTTAGTGGTATCAGAGCTCTAGGTTCGTTGAGTCTACAGAGACATAGAACTTAGAGTGTCAAGTCTATCCTTAGTACTTCTTTCTTATCTAATAGAGTCTTCTGCTCCTCAGGAGAAGAAGATAATTAAGGATGTCTGGACCACAGGAGGAGTACGAGGCCGAAATTAGTGTTGCTGCACCTCGAGAAGGTGCAAGGAACCTAGAAATAGAACAACTTGTACCTGAGCCACCCAGAGAACCACCTCAGTTTGACCCAACTGACATGGGAAACCCAGCTGTTCAAACTATGTTCGGGCAGTTTATGACTGCTATGACACACATCACCGACAGGATGCCCATGCCTGCACCTAGGGCACCTGCCCAGCCTGAAGGACAAGGTATCGGTAAGACGTTCGAGCGACTTCGTCGTGTCGGAGCAACCAAATACTTTGGAACAGCTGATCCTGCACATGCCGATTTGTGGTTAACCGAGTTGGAGAAAGCTTTTAGAATCCTCAACATCCCAGAAGTTGAGAAGGTTAGACATGCTGTCTATCTTCTCAAGGGAAGTGTTGGTCACTGGTGGACCATGGAAGAGCAGAAGAGGTCTGGAGTGGAGATCTCGTGAGAGGATTTCCGTCGGGAATTTATCAATAGATATTTTCCAAAGACCTTCCTTGATAAGAAGATCTCTCAGTTTGAGAGATTGAGGCAAGGCATGATGAACATTAGCGAGTATGAAGCTAAGTTTATGGAGTTATTGCGGTTTTGTCCGCACATGGCTGCCACAAAAGAAGAAAGAATCAAAAGGTTCGAGAAGGGTTTAAACGCCGACTTGACTACTCCCGTGTCTGCCCTAGAGAATCGGGAGAGATTTGCTACCTTCGTTGAGTCAGTCCGAAGTATAGAGAAATTCGTAGTCGAGAAGAGACAAACCCATAAAAGATATCCGCAGTTCCAGGGTTCTTCATCTAGAGACTTTAAGAAGCCTAGATTCTCTGCACCTACATCTCCACCACCCAGAACTAGTGCTCAGACACAGTGGACACCGAGTAGAGGTAGGGGACGAAGCCTACCACTACAAGAGACTCACAGTTCAGCATCAATGTCAGTTACAGGACAACCCAGACCACAACAATTGGGAAGGAGCTGTTACAACTGTGGGAAGGTGGGACATTTGATGAAGGACTGCAGGTCTGGGCCTGTCAGTGTGACACAGCCCCAGAGACAGAGTCAACAGGGATCACGGAGAAGGCAATCTCAAGGAGCAGCTCGAGGACGTGGACAAGCGTCTCAAGCTGGATCATCAGCACTACCTCAACACCAGGCGACAGCGAGGTTCTATGCTATGAACCCACCAGATGTAGTGGTCAATCCACGGGTAGTGGCAGGTCAGATGGAACTATTATATTCTGATATGTCTAAATCCTGTGTTGTATCTGTTCTGATTGACCCGGGTGTTACACACTCCTTTGTCACTCGGAGAGTGATTCGTAACTGCAATATGACAATTAGTCATAGGACAGATAGCTTGTTTTTGGAGACTCCGTTGAGTGGGTCTGCCATTTTGCAGGAGGTATGCTCTCCCTACATCCTCTTCTTTTCTGATCATCGCATTCAAGTGGACCTTATACCACTTGATATGCAAGGTTTTGATATAATTCTTGGGATGGATACCTTGGAAAGGTATAGGGTTGTCTTGGATTGTGAATCCAAGCAGGCTGTGTTTGCTTATGAAAGCAACGCATGGACCTTTCAAGGAGAGAGAAAGATTCTACCCACCTGTCTTGTGTCAGTGATGGTTGCTGATAAGTTGATGAGACAAGGATGTTATGCATTCTTGGCCCATGTGGTAGATACTACCACAGAGAGTCCTAACCATGCTGAAGTTCCTGTAGTCAGGGATTTTAAAGATGTATTTCCTGAAGAACTTCCAGGTGTGCCACCGCCTCGGGAAATTGACTTTGAAATCAATTTGATCCCAGATACACAACCTATAGGCCAGACCCCGTATAGGATGGCGCCTGCTGAGATGGCAGAACTCAAGAAGCAGCTTCAAGAGTTGCTTGAGAAGGGTTTCATCCGACCGAGCACTTCACCCTGGGGTGCTCCAGTTTTGTTTGTTAAAAAGAAAGACGGGTCAATGCGGTTGTGCATTGATTACATACAATTAAATAAAGTAACAATAAAGAATAAGTACCCGTTGCCAAGGATTGATGATCTTTTTGACCAGTTGTGTGGTGCAACAGTCTTCTCAAAGATAGACTTGAGGTTTGGATATCATCAACTCCGTATTAAGGATAGTGACATATCCAAGTCTGCCTTTAGAACACGATATGGTCACTATGAGTTCACGGTTATGTCGTTTGGACTAACCAATGCACCGGCTGCATTCATGGAACTCATGAATAGAGTTTTTCGACCTTTCCTTGATCAGTGTGTTGTCGTCTTCATAGATGACATTCTGATTTATAGTAAGGATGCTCAACAGCATGAACAGCATCTCCGACAGGCTCTAACTCTGCTAAGAAAACATAAGCTATATGCTAAGTTTAGCAAGTGTGAGTTCTGGTTGCCGGAAGTATCTTTTCTTGGACATGTGATATCTGCCTCGGGTATTCGCGTTGACCCTACAAAGGTAGAATATGTTCTACAGTGGGAACAACTGAAGACACCAACGGAGATTCGAAGTTTCTTGGAATTAGCTGGTTATTATCGAAGGTTTATTAAGAATTTTAGTTCTATAGCCTTACCCTTAACCAAGTTAACCCGGAAAGATGTTCCTTTTACCTGGAGTGATAAGTGTCAACAATCTTTTCAGCTGTTAAAGGAGAGGTTGACAAGTGCACCTGTGCTTGTGTTACCTGAGCAAGGAAAGGGATACATAATTTTCTGTGATGCCTCCAAGAATGGACTCGGATGCGTGTTGATGCAGGATAAGCAAGTGATTTCTTTTGCTTCACGAAAGCTTAAGAAACACGAAGAGAATTATCTGACACATGATCTGGAGTTAGCTGATGTGGCTCATGCCCTGAAGATCTGGAGACATTATCTCTACGGAGAGACATTCCAGATTTTCACAGATCAAAAAAACCTTAAGTATATCTTCTCTCAACATGAGCTTAACATGAGGCAACGTCGCTGGATGGAGTTAATCAAGGATTATGATTGCACAATAGATTACCATCCAGGAAAGGACAATGTAGTTGCAGATGCCTTGAGTAGGAAATCAGTAACATCATCCTATGATAGGGCATAATTAAACTCTTTAGTATGCCCTAGGAGAGATATGCTTATCTCCTTAAGGCAAGACAATGTACAGATGAAGGTGTCATGGATTGTCGGATTGTTGGCTGAGATGCATATCAAACCCACCCTAAGAGAGCAGATTAAGGAGGCACAGCAAGTTGATGTTGCAGTTCAGCAAATCAGATCTGAATATGGTGATGAGAAGCGAGAAGGTTTTCATGAATCAGATGATCAAGTGGCATGCTATCATGGGAGGATGATAGTACCAGATGTAGATAACCTGAGGAAGTTATTCCTGGAAGAAGCTCATTCTTCAATGTATGCTATGCATCCAGGAAGCACCAAGATGTATCAAAACTTGAAAGATATGTATTGGTGGCCTGGAATGAAGAAGGACGTAGCTGAGTTTGTTCTGAGGTGTCCAGTGTGTCAGCAAGTTAAAGCTGAACACCAGAAGCCTACAGGAACAATGCAACCTTTACCCATACCACAGTGGAAGTGGGATCATGTAACCATGGACTTTGTTGTTGGTCTACCTAGAACAAACAAAGGACATGATTCCATTTGGGTAATTGTTGATAGGTTGACTAAGACAACACATTTCTTACCTGTCAAAACAACCTATTCTGCTAAAAGGTTATCCCAGTTATATGTTCAAGAGATAGTGCGTTTGCACGAAGTTCCTGTCACCATAGTTTCTGACAGAGGTCCTCAGTTCACAAGTCATTTTTGGGAACAGCTACATAGGGCACTAGGCACCCAGTTAAGGTTTAGTACATCCTTTCATCCACAAATGGATGGACAGTCAGAAAGGACTATACAGACCCTAGAAGATCTATTGAGAGCATGTGTTCTCCAGTTCACAGGAAGTTGGGATCTGCACCTAAGCTTGATAGAGTTTGCCTATAACAATAGCTATCAACATAGTATTGATATGGCACCTTATGAAGCCTTGTATGGCAGACGTTGTAGATCACCCTTATGCTGGTATGAGATTGGTGAACATCAATTGTTAGGTCCTGATCTTGTGCAGCAGACTACGGAAAAGATTAAAGTAATACAACAACAGATTAAGACTGCACAAGATAGGCAAAAATCTTATGCTGACAAGCGTCGTAGACCGTTGGAGTTCCAGGTTGGAGACAGAGTGTATCTCAAGGTCTCGCCTTGGAAAGGAGTCCTTCGCTTTGGAAGGAGAGGGAAGTTGGCTCCTAGATTTATAGGGCCTTATCCAATCATTGAACGGGTTGGAAAGGTAGCCTATAGACTAGAGTTACCACCAGAATTACAAAAACTACACCCTGTGTTTCATATTTCTATGCTAAGAAAATGTCATCCTGATACCGAGTCAGTTCTACAACCTATGGAAGTAGAATTGAATGAAGATATAACTTATGAGGAAGGACCGGTGTCAATCCTTGATAACAGAATTAAAAAGCTAAAGAAGAAAGAGATAAGTCTTGTAAAAGATCTCTGGAATCACTGTGGTGTCGAAGAAGCCACTTGGGAACTAGAGGAGGAGATGAAAAGGAAATACCCTGCTCTTTTCTCCTAGCATGCTTTATCGATTTCGGGGACGAAATCCTTGTAAGGGGTGGATAATTTGTAACATCCCTGACCTGGGTTATGAGTTAACCCCAGGTGTTTTGCCTAAATATGTAATTAAATCTTTGTGATTATCTTTTGGCATGTAATTAAGGAACATACATTTTCATTTCTGTCCTTTTAAAACAATGTTGTAGAATTATTTGGTAATCCAGGGGCCTATGTGCAAATTACCCAGTTAAAGGGTGTAACTTGCAAGTTTCACAAGTTAAGATGTTCCTCTGGTGATGAGACATCATATGAGTAAATATGATGAGGTAATATGGATTTCCCAAGCCTGGGCATCAAGATACAGCTTGTGGAATGATCCTTGTGCTTAAAAACCCTAATTTGGATTAAAGTGCAATTTACCCAAATGAGGGGTGCAACTTATAAAATATACCATCTAGAATATCTTTTATGACTTTTGACATCATTTAGACTAACAATGATGAAGGGGGGACTTCCTTTGAATAATCATATTATAAGGAACACCTTTGTAATTAAATCATCAAGATGTAAGTAAGGAGACCCTTATGTACATATGTACCTTAGTGATAAGTTGACCTTCCTTGCCTTTAGTTCTTGGCTTTAGAAGGAGTTTTATCTTAGAGAAGAAGAGGAGGGACGTGCCTAAAAGAAAGGAAGGACCTAGTTGTGAAAAGGAGAAACTAGTTGTCCTTATGTTGGAAATGACCCCAAGATATATATATATACACCCTTCCTTTGTTTGTAAAGGAACGTTTCCTTCACTTCCTTTCTTATTTTATTGCTTAGACCGACTTAGGACAGAGCTCTGGAGAAGAGGAGAACAGCCAAGCAGTTCTAGGTAATCTTTGATCATCATCTTGCTCAAATTCATGGAGGATATCATGTTACAAGGTTGGTTTGCTAGTTTTCTTACTTAGCTTTCTCGTTCTAGCCATCTTTTCCCAACCTTTCCTTGGAGAAACACCCTTGGCCGACCTGTGGAGCTCAAGAAACCATTAAAGACTTGAAGCTTGGAAGATTGGAGCTCAAGGAACGACCTTAAGGTGGGTTTTATAATTCTAAACCTTTTGCTTTGTTATGCATACTTTTATTCGTGCAAATAACAGTTAGTTCTTCTTCTTCCCCATCCTTCTTTGCACCTTGCAAGATTTTTCGTGAAGAACAGACATTGGTTTCAAGGTTGAAGACAAAGGGTGTTAATACCTATGTTGGTCCTTATCCAACTTTACTAAACGATCTTGGACCAATAGGTCAAACGATCTCACACTCGTTTCAATCCAAACGGGTTCAATAGGTCGGTTTGGCCAAACGGGTTCCAACCCGTTTGAGGGCATTGACCAAGCATTGACCGTTTGGGATTTCTGTTCACAATTATGTAGGCTAATGAACCACCAAATTTGAGGGGTTAACTCCAAAGGAATCGTAGGTTGAAGGCCAATCAATTAGGCAATTGAATTGAATTAAGTGCTGTTTTCTAAACTGATTAACTTGAATCTTTGGGCAAACAGGTTCCAACCCGTTTGAAGGAGTTGACCAAGTGTTGACCGTTTGGGATTCCTGTTCATAATATATTGAATTTCATTTCTACCAAGAATCATGATCTAATTCCTAACCAATTAAGAGTTGAAGGTATTTCAACACCCTAACCCTAATCGGGTTAAATTTGCTGATTTTCATATAGATTTTGATGAGTGTTGGGTTGAAGGACCCAAACGAGTTCAAACCCGTTTGGGGGTTCATCCAAACGATCTCACACTCGTTTAGTGACACCCCAAGACCCTTTGGAGGTCTAGGGT
Organism: Alisma plantago-aquatica; assembly: GCA_963693085.1. Taxonomy (NCBI): domain Eukaryota; kingdom Viridiplantae; phylum Streptophyta; class Magnoliopsida; order Alismatales; family Alismataceae; genus Alisma; species Alisma plantago-aquatica. The sequence continues at coordinate 961,509,676 of OY856412.1, forward strand.
TAAAGAAATTTGATGGTTTGAGGGTCCAATCACAAGATATTGATAAATTGATGAAAAGTGTTGATTTGTAATTTAATTAAGACTCAACCCTTATAAAACCAACTTAATTTTGGTCAAACTTTGGGCAAACGGTCTCAAGACCGTTTGGATATCATCCAAACGATCTCAAGACCGTTTGGGCCAAGTTTGGGCCCAATTGGAATTCAATTGATAGGTTCAACCTTATTTTGATTCACATTGTTGAAAATTGATGAGTAGCCGATTGGAAACCTTAATTGAGTTAGACTTATCCATAATTGGCTTTTAATTGAAGGTCAAATTGGATTCCAATTAGTTGAGGCTCATCCTAATTGACTCAATTTGTAAGTGTTTAACATGGCTTGGGCCAATTGAGGGCTTCAACTTAAGAAATCCTTTTCAATCATGACCTTTGTATCACCTTTCATGTCCATGCGGTTTAGACCCAAACGAGTCCACACTCGTTTAGACCCAAACGAGTCCACACTCGTTTAGACCCAAATGGGTCCACACTCGTTTCAATCCAAACGAGTTCAACCCGTTTCAATCCAAACGAGTTCAACCCGTTTCAATCCAAACGAGTTCAACTCGTTGCAATCCAAACGAGTTCAACCCGTTTCAATCCAAATGGGTTCACACCCATTTCATCTTAAATGGGTTCACAACCGTTTCATCTCAAATGGGTTCACACCCATTTCAGCTCAGTGAGTCCACACTCGTTTGAGGGTTCAAATGGGTTGAAGGTTGAAGGTTAAATCCTAACCTAATTGGAGACTTTCAAGGATGATTATACTTAACCACTTGAAGGTATAAATGGTTCAATAATGATCCAATCTAAACCATAATGGTAACTTAAGACATTAAGGAACTAAGTGACTAATGAAGTGATCCATGATGATGATCAAAGGGTAATTTACCAAAATGCCCTTGAAAGATTCAATTGAGTGATACTTTGTCCTAAACCAAACCCTAATCCCACAATAATGGTGATTTGGTCTATGTTAATCAAAGAGGACTTAATCTAACCAAATCTAGAGTGGTGTAATCACCATCTACTAGTAACAGGAGAGAGAAAGTACTAATTATGATAGAAACTCAAGTAAAATACCTTCAATATACATGAATGTGCATGATTAGGGTATGATCCACCAGATGAGATCATGGAAACCCTAAATATGATAATTGATGAATCTTAATCTTATCTGAGGACTTTAATGATGATGTTTCTCATACATAGTGATGTTAAGAGATCAATTCACTAATATGTGAATAGTAAACCCTAATTCTAGGGTGAAGACATGTAATGTGAATAGTAAACCCTAATTCTAGGGTGAAGACATGTAATGTGAATAGTAAACCCTAATTCTAGGGTGAAGACATGTAATGTGAATAGTAAACCCTAATTCTAGGGTGAAGACATGTAATGTGAATAGTAAACCCTAAGTGATGAAAACCAGGGAAACCTAGCTCTTGTATGAGTAGGGAGATACAACTTCTTTAAATAAGTTATTTACTGTTATCAGTTGATTTAACCATGCAGGTTTCTTTATAAGAATGATCATATCCAGGTATGGATGATGATACTATATTCATTGAAAGCATGTTGTTAGCTTTATGAATAATGATATATCATGATGCCTTGTTAATAGCATCTTATGAGATTGATAGGTTCTGAGGGCCATGAATACCATCAAGGTCATGCTTTAAGAGATGACTTGTGATGAGAATATCAAGAAATGACAATTGATGAGAGTTAGGCTTGTTACATTTAGTATTCTTCCTTCATAGCTGATATGCTAATGATTAATGTTTGAAAACATATATGATGATAAAAGAATACTGAAATGTACCTAATTAATCAAGTATAATCATATCATGTAGAGCCCTGATCATAGATCCATCATTGTCAGGAATTAAATGATGGTGAAACAGGTTTTCCTAAGGGAATTTCTGGAGCACATACTTTTGAATATGTGGGGTAATATGGATGTGAATTTCCTTACATCCTAGTGTAGGAATTGATGTAGATGTATCTTTATTCTATCAACCCTTCACTATGTGTTTATGCCGGGGTGATGTAACACTAATCTCCCGAGGAAATCTTTTATACCGCATCGATGAGAGATAAACAAGAAATCTTTCGATGGCGAAGAGAGTACAGAATGCCACTGTGACTCTAATAGCAAAGTACCAGAATACCCTGGTAAGCTATTGTAACAGAGACACTAGATGTCCTGCATGTTGATCCTCATACTGACTGAGGAAGATGAGGTCATAAGAATCCGGCTCTTTTGATGACCTATGTATGATACCGATGTGACTTAATAGTGATCGGTTGGAGTATGAGCGGTATACCTCATCTCCGCAGGGCATAATGATGTTTGTAAAACATAATCAACCGCGTAGCATATCTGCTTAGGTTGAACCACGAAATACATTGGTTGATGATACATTACTTAGTATACATGTTTTTCATATTCCTTAAATGTTGTTGTTCTAATTGATAACAATCTACTGTTGATTACCTTAGAGCTTTTGTTGCCTATGCTATTCTTGGTTGCTATAATAAAGCTTCTGGCGAAGAGTTATAAATCTCGCTGGGACAATTATTTAAAATTGTCTCACCCCGTAGATTTCTACCTTTAGGTGGACGTCGAGGTCGAAGGAACCGATCTGCAGGTGGACAGCAGCAACAGCAGCGAGTTCAGGAGCAGCAGTGACTTCAGGTGGAACCACTGTGTTGTCTAGTCTTGTAGTCAGAATAGTCTTATGTCGTCTCTGTACACTCAGGTCCTAGGAGTTTGTTGATATGAGAATTTTGAAATTTTGAGATTTTGTATCATGACGTATTTAATCACTCGAGAAGTGATTTATCAGAGATGTAAACAATCCATCTTACTTTTATAAAAGGAGTTTCAGGTTTTTAAGATCTCGTTTTCGAAAAGTTTTAATTTCTCGTGATTTTCGTATTCCGCTGTTAATCGAATCGCTTCCGCTATATTTATCTTGTGTTTTGGAGATCAGAGCCCACAACCGTGCTGCACAAATGGTCGTTCTGGCTTGCCAGCAACACGGCCGTACTGTGCAGAACGGCCGTGCTAGTCTTCTTCCTGTAACTTTTCTACTGATTTGTAATTTTTTTTTCAATTTTGATCTCCTACTTGGTGATATCAACAATGCATCCTCTTCCTTCCAATGCACCTGTCCTAATATGATTCACAAACAACTAGAACCATCAAGTATAAAGTGAATATTTTTTTTGAAAAAGTATAAAAATAAAACAAAAGTATCAAAAATAGAAGATTTGGTAAAAAATTTCCAAACTTAGGTGGGTTGCCTCCCACCAGCGCCGGTTTCTTGGCAATTCTTTTCACGAGGATGGCATTGGGTAGTATATAAGAAGCAAAGGACATAAGATTTCCCAACCTACTTTTGGATCTGCAAAGGATGCGCACAGCATATTGCCCTTCTCCTCTTTGTCGTCTGGTCTCATTAGTTTGCAGATCTCTCGAAGATACTATCCATCTCGGAGCCATTATGAACTCATTAGTAAGTGATATACCCCACACACCCTATCAGCAGAGCAGTTGCCAGATAATCTACAGTTGTCGCACAATTTACCAAGGGCGTCGGGCGCTGAATTCACGCACATGGACCTGCAATGAACAAAGCCGGCGAGATAGTTGGCAAACATTGTGGCTTGCAAAGAACGTGCCGCCGGCAACTCTTCTGGTCTATTTATTCCGACATCTTGTAGTGTTCTGTAGGCGTAGGTCTGGCCGGTTTTCAACCAGGCGGAGCGACAGAAAATGAAAATTTGGGAATAGTACTTGCTTCGTTCGGACGTAGACGCCTGAATACCACGCTAGTACCTGGGGGAGCGAGGTTAACGAAAGTCCCGCTTGGCTGGGAGTACGTTGCCGCCGACACTAAAATCCTAATTTAAGGCCGTGTTTGACATACAGCCATGACAAATTTAATTGCCATGGATAAATTAATCAGCAATATCTTAACTTTGTGTAAGATGCCCGTTATTCGAAGCAACAATAAATTAATTTGTGGGACAAGATGTCCGTCATTTGGTACACATGTACATAGACTGCGTTTATTTGGATAAAGTCTATTATGTCCTACAGATAAATAATGTATTGCTTTGGTGCGGTGAGATGGACCACCGCAAGATTTTTGTCTGGTAGAAAAAATTTACCGGTGAACGCTAATCAATACTAAAAATAATACAAATTTAAAGTGGTAGATGATCTTGTGTTTGGTAACAGCAGTTACGAGCGATTGTAACCTGCCCGACCTTGTCCCGTCGTTGCCCAGGCAATCACACCGCTTTACCAAACGGAACGGTGCGACGTGTTATCAGGATATTTCTTGATTAACTTATTCGTACTACAACTTATTTAACTTTTAATCTGCATAAGAAACACTAGTTAAAATAACCAATAACCAATCAAGCTTGATTGCCCTACCGCCTCTACGACGACACAACAAACCCAGCCTAAGTTCTGCATAGACAAACGTAGGAGAGCATATATGGGATTAACGTCGCATCTCACTTATGACCCGGTGAATACTAAAAATAGTCCGTATAGGCGTGTAGGAAAAAACATACTTTATGAGCAATATTAAAAGACCAAGGTATCGGCTTATGTACTCGTAACTAGAGACTAACATGGCTTATTGTAATTTTCTCTGAAACGTAATCTGCAATATATTAATAAGCTTTTAGTTTGAAAAATATATTAATTTGTCGCTAACAAATCCTTACTTCCGTGACGAAAATAGATGAGCGAGGCAATGTCAGGTCCTCGCCCAAGTTAATGTTCATATTAGGGGTATTACTCCCGGAAAATATGTTCATCGTAAACATTCACATTTTCTTGCACAAAAAATAAATAGTTACATTTATTGGCACCTTTTTTCCAGAACAACAACCTCTATTTCCCATCGCGTTGCAAGTTTCAATTTGAGTTTTTTCCCTTCCAAAACCTTCCTTGTTTTTGTCTTAATTCATGAAAATCCCCTCATGTTTAGATAATTCCAACCACCCCTAATCCAAACCAACTCCCTTAACCGTTAGCCCCGTACCAAGCTAACGGTTGGGCTAATTTCCCCCCCTTTGTCCCTCATGCAACTCGGTTAATGTCTTCTTCATTTAATTTTTATATTTTCTTTTGCATTTCTTAGTGCAACGATCAAATAACTAATACCATGCTATGATTAACAATGTTAAGTTTCTATCTAAATTTATAAACTTAATTCGGATTTTGTTTCGTCTGGCAAAGAGTTGATGATTTCTCGGGTAGTAATGGACATTCACGGTCAGCGGGTCAGTCACTACCACGTACGTTACCAAAAGCACGATGGTCCACCACTCCTATGTCATAGTGTTTTTTTTCTAGAGCGTTATGTAAACTCTACAGGCTACCTATTTTCCACTGTCAGAAAATATTCCAACGACTTATCAGTGTTGGATCATTGAGGATGAATGCAATTGCTTTTCCAAACGTCACATTTAACTTAAAAAAAGTTTCCTAATGTTCGAGTTGAAGCTGAGTTAGTACCATTTCTCAATCTAGGTCACTAATGGATAGACAAATTCAGATAAATTAAATTCTTATACACATAAGAACAATATTAGTGAGACGAACAAATCACGAAAACAAGATCAGCGAATGCGGAAGCGATTAGCAGCGGAATTATCAAAAATCACTAAAAATTAAAACTTTTGTAACGAGATCTTCAAAAGATAAAAACTCTTTCATAAAGAAACATGATAAGATGTTTACAAACGGATCCATCATTACATCTCTGTAATAAACACATCTCGAGAATTACAACATCAACCACCTTGTTAACTGTACAAGGTAAGATACAAAATCTCGAGGCATTAAGCCAAAATCTCAGATATACTGACTCCTAGGACATGAGAGTACAGAGACGACACATAGGACATACTATCTACACAACATGACAGACAGTGTCTCCACCTGAGGATCACTGTTGTCCCTGAGATTGTTGTTGTTGCTGCTCGTCCACTAATGGGTTCCTTCGTCCTCGGCGTCTACCTAAAAAATTGAATCCCACGGGGTGAGACAATTGAATAATTGTCCCATCGAGAGTTATAACTCTCCGCCAGAAGCTTTGTTATAGCTATAATGGAATAACATAAAGCAGTAGAATTATAAACATTCAATAGCAGGTTTAACATTGTATAAACTAGGTGAAGCAGCATTCTTATAAGTAATCATTTCAATTATAACGTAATTGAATGACAAGACATATAACAAGGAATATGAAGAACATGTATACTAGTTACTTAACTAGAACACTATGAACAATGTATCGTCAATCATTATTTCTCGTAGTTCAACCTAAGCAAATACGCTATGGGCTGATTACTTTTTACAAACATATTTATGCCCTAAGGAGATGAGTTACACCTCTCATACTCCAACCAACCATCATTGGATCGCAATCGGTATCATACCTAGGTCATCAGGAGAGCCGGATTCCTATGACCTCATCACTCCTCAGTCAGTGTGAGGATCAACATGCAGGACATCTCGTGTCTCTGCTATAATAGCTTTCCAGGGTATTCTGGCAACTTCGCTATTTAGAGTTACAGTGGCATTCTGTACTCTCTTCGCCATCGAGAGATTTCTTGTTTATCTCTCATCGATGCGGCATTAACAACATCATCAGGAGATTAGTGATACATCTTCCCGGCATAAATATATAATGAAGGATTGAGAGATTAATGGTTCATCTTCCATCAAATCCAACATTAGGATGTAAGGATATTCACGTCCATAACTCCCACATACTCAAAAGTATGTATTCCAGGAGTTCCCTTAGGAAAACCTGTTTCACCATCACGTATTTTCTGACAATGATGGATCTATGGTCAGGGCTCTACATGATATCATTATACTTGATTAGTTAAGTACATTATTGTATTCTTTAATATCAGGCATATTTTCAAACATAAACCAATAAAATAAATGCTATAAAGAAAGAGTACTATTTGTATCAAGTTCACATCACATATATTTAATATTGGGATATCAATCCCTAACCATCTCATCATTGTGATTCAGGAATGTGGGTATTCAGACCCTTGAATCATCATATCACTTGTTACCAAGTAACATCTTATCATCTAGTCATTTTATCAGTATGACCTTTGATTATAACAATGTATATATTTCTCATGGCTCATTCAGCCTATCAAGTTCATATGTTACCACTCACCAGGTAACATAGCATATTATAATACTTAAAGCATGTAAAGTGTTTTCAATGCATATAACATCATAACCCTTACCTGGATATGATCATCTCTTTATGAAAACCTGCATGGTTAACATTTATTGATAACATGCACATTGTAACTATATCAGGACAATACAAGTTCCTTTTTAATATATATATATATATATATATATATATATATAGGACACCACAGCCGTGCTATCTTGCACGGTCATGCAAGAGTAAGCCAACACGGCTGTGCTTCATTACACGGTCGTGCAACAAAGGATTCACCACGACAGTGTCATAAAACCACGGCTGGTTTCTAGGGTTAGGATTCTCATTCAATCCAATTAGAGTTATTCAATCCCTTAGTTGATTAGGAGTATTGATTCCTCATCTCATACTTTAATCATGGAGTTTCATGCTTAAAAGCATATCTCAGAATTAGGGTTCACTTGTTCATATCCTCACATCACCCTAGATTAGGGTTTACTATTCATTTTACATCACATTACCCTAAATTAGGGTTTACTATTCATGTTATTGTGGAATTGAGGTCATTCCATTATCATGTATGAAGATTATTCTCATTCATGCCCTTAATAAGGTTAAGATTCATTAATTATCATGATTAGGGTTTCCATGATCTCACAATGAAGGATCATACCCTAATTATGTGTATTTGGAAATATTTTACTTGATTCTCACACATATAGGGAGTCTTCTCTCTCTCCTCTTACTAATAGATGATGTTTACATCACTCTCGATTAGATTAAGACAAACCAATTTGGATAACATAAGTCAAGTCATCACTACTATGGTCATTAGGGTTTGCTTGATCAAGGGGTGTTGACTACTTAAACCCATCAAGGGTACTTTGGTAATGTCCACCATTGACCATAACATATATCAACCAACTAATTACTTAATCTCTTAGTTGATTAGGTATCTTTAGGGTTTAGGTTAATTAACTACTAAACCATATTGACCATTAAGTCGTCAAACGATCTTGACCTTAAAAGACCCCAAACGTTTTTACACTTTCAACCTCCAATCGGTTTTGAAACCGCATGGAGTTGTTGACTGTTTGGACCCTTTGAATTTCAAGACCGCATGACAAAGTACACCATCAAAACCGTTTTCCCTAGGTGAGGTGAAGACCGTTTGGTCCCGTTGACCGTTTGGCTAATGTTGACTTTGAAACCGCATGACTAACTTGACCTTGAAACCGCATGACCACCAAACGGTTTTGAAACTGTTTGGTCCCAAACGGTCTTAAGACCGTTTGGCACCAAACGGTCTTGAGACTGTTTGTTCCAAACACCTCAAAACCGCATGGACCAAAAAGTGTATCAAGTCTTCCAATTGAGTTAGGGTTTTCAATGCTGAACCCCTCAATCGTTCATGCCATGGTTAACCAATTATCAATTGAGCTAATTAGGTCAAACCTCTACTGATTTGACACTCAACTGACCCTCAATTGATTACCAATTAGGGCTTTGATCAAGTGAATTAGGGTTTGGAATCGATCACCTTTCAACATGCATCAACATGAGCCTAATTGATGTTGAACCCATTGAATCATCACTCAATTGGGTCATGACCTGACCCCAAACGGTCTTGGGATCGTTTGGACATCCTCCAAACGGTCTTGAGACCGTTTTCTCAAGTCCTCATCAAAAAATAACTCAACCTATTAAGGTTTGGACCATAGATTTGATCATTAGGTCACTAATCGATTATATTTCAACTTATTGCCTTTCAATCCTTAACCACTTAACCTTAGTCAACCCTAGACCTCCAAACGGTCTTGGGTGACCTCCAAACGGTTTTGAAACCATTTGGACATCCTCCAAATGGTCTTGAGACCGTTTGCCCATGATGTCATCAAAAACCAAGTTAATTTCTTAATGGTTGAACCCTAGGTTTGGTCACCAAATCAACACTTGATTATTTAACAACTTGACATGATTAGACCCTCAATTGATCAACTCCACTTAACCCTAGACCTCCAAATGGTCTTGGGTTGTCACCAGACGGTCTTGAGACCGTTTGGGTGATCCCCAAATGGTTTTGAAACCGTTTGGGCCACTCAACCCAAACTTCAACATGATTAACTTATTAAATTCAGCAATTAACCCGATTAGGGTTTAGAGGATTAAAGTGCCTTCAATTGATCAATTACCTGGAATTACTTGGTGATTTTTGGTAGATAATTAGTCCATAATGTTTACAACAGATTTCCAAAACGGTCAACCATGGTCAACGCACCCAAATGGTTTTGAAACCGTTTTCTTTCATGTGGTTTGGTTGAAACTATTTGTACTCAAACGGTTTTGAAACTGTTTGCTTCCAAACGGTTTTGCAAACCGTTTAGGCACAAGGTGGAGACCGTTTGATAAAGTTGGATTAGGATAAAACTTTGGAATTAACGCCACCTTATTCTACCTCAAGAGCAGGGACTGTTCTTCACGAATTTGTTTGCAAGAACACTTAGAAGTATGGAAGAAAGGAAAGCAAACAATGATTCTAAGAGAAGACGATGCACTTAACAAAGTTAAAGGTTTAGAGTTATAAAACCCGCCTTAAGATCTGATTTTGAGCTTCAAGCTTTGTAGCTTTAATGGTGGCTTGAGCTCCACAGGTCGTCTAAGGTTCTTTCCTCAAGAATTGGTTGGAGAAGAAGGCTAGAAAGAAGAATCGTATAAGGAAAGCTAACAAACCAACCTTGTAGAAGGATTTCCACCATGAATTCGTGATGAATGATGATCAAGACTTACCCAAACTAGCCTGGTCGTTCTTCTCTGCTCCTGAGCTTCCCCTTAGTCGGTCCAAAGCAAGAAGATGAGGGAAGGAATGAAGGGAAACGATCCCTTGCTTGTTAAAAGGACGTGCTTATATATTTTGGGGCATATTTTCAAGATAATGATAGTTATTTCCTTATTTCTCATATGGGTCCTTCTCCACTCTTTTGGCACATTTCTACCTTCTTGCCACATGCAAAAACTTATCTCTCAACCAAGGTTTAGAGAAAAAGAAGCCAAACACCTTACTAAGTTGCATATATAAAAGGGTCATTTTGCATATATCTTGATTATTTACTTATAAAGGTTATCCTTCTTATATGATTATTCAAATGAGGCGCCCTCCTCATTTTCTTTACTCTACTTGGTGACAAGTTACACGATAGATACCCTAGAGGGTATATTTTACATATTGCACCCTATGTTTTGGGTAAATTGCATTTTACACCAAAACTAGGTTTTTAAAGCACAAGGATTGCTCTACAAGCTATATCTTGGTGCCCAAGCTTGGAGAATCCATATAACTACATCATATTCATTCTTATGATGTCTTATCATCAGAGGAACATCTTAACATGTGTAATTTGCAAGTTAACCCCTCTAATTGGGTAATTTGCACATAGGTCCACTTTTTAACAAAACAATATTACAACATTGTTCAAAAAGGACAGAAATGGAAATATATGTTCCTCAGGAGCTTTAATTACATATCAAAGAATAACCATAAGCATCTAATCACATGTCTTAGCAAAACACCTAGGGTTAGTTCATAACCCAGGTCAGAGATGTTACAAATAGTCCACATAATTTTATACCCTTCTGTCACGGGAAAAAACTACAATGCAATAGACTTATACCAATTGGATTAATTATGCATTTTGATTGTATATGTCAAATAATTATTCCGAAACACATAAAGGAATAAAGAATCTGAATTAAACACCAGTTCAAACCATACAAAAGTAGCGGATATGATTTGAAATTTACAAGTTATGCAATCAAAATTAGATCCAATTTTAAACTAAGTATAAGTACGAATCTAAACTATGTATTTACAGAAATTTATAAACAAACAAAAATCAAATTAGCTAGTATGTTTAACTTAGATCCAAAATTCAATTTGATTATATGCTGAGACAAATCCCCGTTGAGAAAATATCATATCACTCAACAAATGATACCAACTCGTCTTCAAGTCAAATTCAATATTTAAGAAATCAATCACATTAATTGTCGATGGTTCATCACTGATGACTCACCGCAATGATTTCTCAGGATGAGAAATGGCCCAAATGGGCAGTCGGTATCATGCGTTTGTGAACTCGATTTATAGGAATTTGCATGCTGCTTGTGTATTTTCTACATAAACAATCACCACTACTTTGTCAAACTAAGTAAAAATCTAATTAGATTTATAAATTTAAATAGAGACTTAAAAATGTTAATCATAATATGTTATTAGTTATTTGATTGCAACGTAAAAAATGTAAAAGAAAATATAAAAATGAAATGAAGAGCTCACTAAACAAGTTACGTGACGGACAAAGAAAGAAAGAAGATAATTAACCCCGCCGTTAGTTTGATAACGGGGCTAATGGATGAGGGGGGTAGTTTGGATTATCTATATAGTTGAGGGAGTGGCTGGAATTATCTAAACACGAGGGAGTTATCAGGTATTAAGGGAAAAGCAAGGGGGTTTCATGAAGAAACTCTTTCAATTTCTCCACTTAGACCGCGCGGCGCGGTTGGCAGAATCCCAAAACCCTAGCTTCTTGCCCATCCATCTCTTCATATATAAACGGTAGCATACGCATCCCCTGGTCACCAACTACTCTTTCGGCGCCGTTCACGGATAGGGCTACAGTTCCGGGGTTTTGAGGTTGAGTTCCTCGTTTTGCTTCTACATCCCCTTAGTCGTAATTCGCTTTCCGCTTTTCGTTTCTTTATCGATCAGGGAGAGGATTGGGCGATCTGCTGTGACGACTCCAAAATTTCAAGCTCAACAGACCGGATAGCAGGTCCTCCCCGCTTCCTTGCGGGGTGGATTTGCATGGCGACGACCCCGCTGAACTGAGCGAATATGCCTTCCTCTTCCCTCGCTTGTTCGTCATATTTCCATCGATTTTACATTTTTTTAATCTACCGGTGATTACCAAAGGAGGCGAGGAGGATACACAAGCTCCCTCTTCTGACTACAAGTTGAGGATCATCGCTGGCGGAATCGAACCAATTATCCATGCCATCACTGAGCCTTCAACATGGTTTAATCATATAATTTTTTCCAACAGATCGGTTGTCGATAAGGATGAAGCATAGATTGATAATCCAACACTTGACCTGACTGTCTAGAGTGACGTATCTAATCTCGCTTCTGAATCTGCAGCTGTCTATCTTACATGATCCTTTTTTTCTAATGTTATTTTTCCACATTCTACTTCTGTGAGTGGGCTGTCTTTTCATTGTTTTTTTCTGTTCTCCAGTCCTTTAGTCAGATGATGAATTAGTGAAATGTATAATCTTAGGACACCTTCCTACACGGCTCTTAAAGAGTTGTGGATGAGAAATCATTTCTATTCTGATGATAGCCGTATTCGTCTTCAGATCTTTTTGTATAGCATCTCGGTTTTTTCATCGTTAACTAATGCCATCGGTATCTGATGCCCTGACGATCCCTTTGTCTTGGTATCTCGTTTAAGTGGCAGAGAATTAATCTGTAGTACATGAATTTGCGACACCGGCTGATCCTTGTGGCAGTCCGGTTACTTTAAACTTGTACACATTTATTATTGTAAGATACTGCTTTGTTCTTCGTCTTTTTTAACTGTTCGACGCTTGCACATGCTCCACGAAGCCGTTAAGTTCTGCTGCCTGTCAATCCGTTAATTAGTATTTCGTGTGGATGTTTGTGAATCTGTACATCATTGTTTCTCATTGACCGATCCGGGTCATGAAACTAACTCAAATCTTTAGGAATTAATCAAATTAGTTAAAAGTGTAATTTTATATCAAATCTGGCTTTATAATGAAATTTTGTTATAATTTATTATGTTTGTTTTATCAATCAACAAGCATTACCGACCTTTGTAATATCTTTGTTTGACGTAATAAAGCTCATTTACGTTGGCATACATGCTGTGTTGAATGAAATCTTTATTTCATGGTTTGATAATGTTAATGCAAATAATTTTAAGTGTGTTTCTATTCTTCCGTCCTCAGATTTTCAGATAGAGTGTCGCTAACCTGAAATGTTCTGTAAATTTAACTTTTTAGTTTTGTATGTTTCGTAACCGATATTAAAAAAATCCAACCTGCAACTAATAAATATATATTTGTTTCCTTCTATTAATAAGAATTAATGGTTTAACATAACGCTTATTATGTCACAAAACTAATAGCTTTATCTGTGAAGTTAATAAAGAGTGTACCCTTGATACCCCCTTAATGTTGTAAATGTTCCTTTGTCTATACATAGAATTGTGGGTCGGAGTTGTAGTTTTAAGCTTGTAACTGATGAGGGCCCGGATTTCTGGAAGTCTGGGTCTTAACTGGTTAGGAGCTGACTGAAAGAATGGAATTGATGGAATTGTGTTCATTAATATTTATCTTCTGTTTAGTTATAACTTTATACTAGTAATAGCTTATTAAAAATAATATTTATCAAGGCTGAGTTGTTTGATGAACTTTAAAAAAGGATTTTTGCTAGGGCTGTTTTTTGGAATGCTTGATAGCTGAGGCTGACTATTAGGAATGTTGAAATGAAAGGGACTACAAAGAATATTGTCAAATACAGTTTGTATCTGGAAAATAACTTTTACCAAATCTTGTTGCTATTTCAATCTCTCATATCTACTACCGTTTGAATTAATGTTGTCAATTCTAGTTTTTGACACATTTCATTTTAGTCGTTCCACTATATGATTTTCTTCTAGTTTTTTGCATTGGTTCAGTTAATGTTGTAAAAATCATCCAGCAAATTTCATATTTAATATGTAACACTGCATTTGACTTACTCCATTAACTTCCTTATGCTTTTTTGAACGTGGTGATCCAATGGATGGCCTTAAGAGCCAGCGACCAAAAACGTCCTCTCCGGATTAGGAGGAACATAAACCGGTCAAATGAGTAAGACGAGCTTGTGATTTTTTATACCATCAGCTATATATGCTCGTTCGCAGAAACAGGTCTTATCTTTATTAACATTAAAAGGAGACACGGCAAGCCATGACATATCTATCTCTATGGACTTATGATTGAGTCTTCCATTGGCTTAGTTCCTAGAGGCGTGGTTCTAAGTTTGCGACAGTTTTTCAAACTGATTTAAACAGAAAGCATTTGCTATTTTTGGTTGTCAACACAAACATGATCATGGGTTTGTTAACAAGAAGATTAGGAACATGGACTTTGAGCAAATTTTTAATGCCAAAACCGTAAGAAGTAGAAACCATTAGCTATTTGTGTTTGTCCACAAATAGGGTCATTCGTTAACATTAAGATTATGAACATGGAAAGCATATTAAAAAAGCCAAAACGCCAAAAAATTTCTTCTGATCAATGAGGAACATTGGTAATAAAAAATTTAAGAGTTTTGACCCCAATCGCACACAAGAAATCATATGACATTTTGTTTGTTAAAGAGTGACCTGCCCAAAAAAGCGGAGGCCTAGTCACTTGTTTGGTTGGAGACTCAGATTATGAAATCTGATTTGGGTTAGTAGATAGATCTTGATTAGTTTGTTTTGATTTAGTCATTTTTTGGTTTGGAAACCCAATTCCATTTCAAGCACTCATTTGTTGGATTGGCCTTACGTTGATGCAGCACAAAAAGAGTTAGTGATTTGGAACATATCTCGAACCAAACACCACATAAGGGTGTAACTTCCATCCAAAGATGGACTGATGGGAGACGTAGAAGAGTTATTGGGCGCGGGGGATGTAGGTTAGACAAAAAAGAGAAGTATTTATAATAACTTTCAAGTTGTAATGTGTTTTTGACAAAATAAAAGCCTTTTGACTTGTTTATAAAAATATGATGTAGAAAACCAAAATTACATTTTTTTTGAGAAAGTATAAAATATCATTTAAAAGATGGGACGTTGTGACTACACAAAATAAAATAAAAGAGGGAGAGATTATTTTTTTTACTTTTAAACTTTCAATTTGTACCATTTTTTTTACAAAATTATTTTTTAATTTTGTTCCACATTTGTTTCAACAAAACCAATTTGAACAAACTTTTGAAAAAAATAATAATAACACAAAGGATTAGAGATAACGACACAGTGGATCAACATTAACAACATATTGTAATGGATATAATAAATTGGAAAATTGATAATAGCAAATAGGAATGGTGATAATAACAAATTAGGATGGCAATAATAATGAATTGGAAAAAATATATAAAAACTATTTGGACAATAGATGCAACATAAAATGATAAATTAACGAATAATTTGACTAAAAATACATAGATAACATATGGATTAGCTGGAGATAATATACAATTGGATTGGACATAATGCACAAAAATATTATAGAAAAGAAAAGTTAAATACAATTGGATTGGACATAATGCACAAAAATTATTATATAAAATAAAATATACACATCGACTTGAGATAACAAACAAATTGATTTGAGATAACATACTAATAAATTGGAGGTGACATGGAAATGATGGTTACAAATAATATATAAATTGATTGGGTGTAACATATATATGAATTTGAGAAAACACGTAAAAGTGTTTTCATAGACTCAAAGTTGAAACAGTATACAAAAGGATCTGTAATAACATACAAATGGACTAGATATAACATACAACTAAATTGGAGATAACAAATTAATGGTCTAGTGGTGATATAAAATTAGTTCGGAGATAATTTGAGATAACTTACAACTAAATTGGGTGTAACGTATATATGAATTTGAGATAACACGTAAAAGTGTTTTCATAGATTCAAAGTTAAAAAAGTATACAAATGGATCGGTAATAAAATATAAATAGACTAGATATAACATACAACTAAATTGGAGATAACAAATAAATGGGCTAGTGGTAATATATAATTAGTTTGGAGATAATATACAATTTTTTACTATGGAGTGAAAATTATAAAAAAATATAATAGTTCTAAAAATAATATGCAAATAGAATCAGAATAGCATGCAAATGAACTATAGGTAACATTTAAATGATTTGAGTGTTGGAACATGTTATCTCCATGTTATATTATGTATACCATGTGTTATACCTTCCTATCTCATGTGTTATCCCGTGTTAGTCTATTTTTGTAATGTGTGTTATCTCATGTTATATCATGTTATCTTATGTTATATTTTTTTGTTAAAAAAATTACTAACAAAATATGTCACATTAGTCTTATTTTTAAGATTTTTGCCACTAATTGATTAATTTGTGTGTTAAAAAATCATTATAGTTTCAAAGTTATAAGTGAACTCCTAAATGGCTTTTACAATCGCATTATCTATATTCTGATATTTAATTTATTTTTTTAAATTTATCAAATTTGATATTATTGTAAGGTATTTTTGTAATGAGTGGAATGATATTTATTTTGTTGAAAAATTCATTACCGTTTAAAAGCTATTAACAAAATATATTCCCTTTTCTCTCTCTCTCCTACTCTACTTACTCTCTCCACTCCCCTCCCCCTCTCTCTCCTCTCTTGATGCAAAAACAACTGGAGTAGACTCTATCCCATGTTTCCATGTTACCTATGTTTCCTAATCTTTATCATATTTTGGACTTTGTGCAAATAGTGGACAACAAGACACCATTGGGGTTTGGTCCGTCATTAGTGTATCATTTCTCTTTACCAAATGCAGTTGGAGGGAAGCAATGCTTTAAAAAATGGTCCATGAAACCCATGCGCCCATTTATGAAGTTGGGTCCCTTGCCAAACCACATGGAAATTCAATAGCTAAAACGTACCATGACCACATATACAAACACATAGTCACTTAAAAGGTCAATTATTATTGGATTTTGAATGAAAAATGGCTAAGCTGCCAATTTTTAAACATCACCCCTTATCTTCATATGACTAAACCATCACCTATAGTTAGCCTACCTTCATTTTCTCTTTTTTTGCATTATATTCATTAATGATTGTTATATATTTAGCTCATTATTGCACATTTATATGCATTTAAAAGGTGATTGATAGTACATTTCCATGACTGCATCTAAACTATGTAATTCTACAAATTATATATGTAATTATATGATTACTATAAACTTATATATATAATAATAAATAAATATAAAAAAATTGCATATACTTTAGCATATACTCCTGCGTACCACATATACCCTATTCAATGAAAGCATATTATTTTTCAAAATCATTGATGGAAGGTTTACTATGAGTTTGAGATGGTTAGTCAAATTGTATGAAGCATAAACCATTAGCTTTTTGTGTTTGTCCATTGAAATTTGGTCTTGTTGTCATTAAGATGAAGAAGGGAGAAAAGGGAAGCCATGACATACCTTTGTGTACAAATGATTTACTGTTCCATTGGCTTAGCATGACCTTGAAGGGGGACAAGAATAGTTCCTAAAGGTGCGGTGATGAGTTTGTGATTGTTAATCAAATTGTATGAAACAAAAACCTTTAGTTATTTGTGTTTGTCCATAAGAATAAGGTCTTAGTATGAAGCAAAAATCATTAGTTATTTATGTGTGTCCATAGGAATTAGGTCTTGGTGTCATTAACATGAAGAAGGGAGAAAAGGGAAGCCATGACATACGATTAAGTGTTCCATTGGCTTAGCATGACCTTGAGAAGATGTTTTGACATCTTTTGGTTCTTATGTCGGTAAAAAGTGCCCCATTGATCTCAAGAAAAGGGAAAATTGTAGGTGTGATTGGGTCGGTTTGACTTAGTATGACCTTGTAGGGAGGCAATGGAAGAGTTTGTGAGGGTTAATAAAATTATATGAAATAGAAACCATTAGTTATTTGCATTTGTTCTATACAAACAAGGTTTTGGTATGAAGCATAAACTATTAGCTATTTGTGTTTGTCCACATATTTTGGCGTTATTAACTTGAATAAGGGAGAAAAGGGAAGCTATGTCATACCTCTTCACGCATGATTAAATGTTCCATTGGCTTAGCATGACCTTGTGCAATCATATGTGTGTTTGGCTGCTTATATATCAAGATGTACCTAGTAGATGGCTTGTATAGGAACACATTGTACAACTTGAAAGGGATGATAAAAGAACAAGTGGTAATTGACTCCAATCCTTCCTAAACTAGTGTTATACCTGTATACACCTTTTAGGATAGGTAGATACATTTTCCATATTTATTTGAGCCATTTTCCAGAAGTTAGGACTTTGGGATTGAGAGTTTTTTTTGGTCGAATTTCTTTTCCATCGAAATAATAACCTAGTCAAACTTTAGATTGACCAAGGCGTTACCCTTAGTTTAAAGGAGACCTTTCATTTAACACCACCAAGACCTCCTTTAGACTACCAATGATGTTTTGGTCAATCTAAAGTTTGACCGTGATGCATTTTGTTAAAAAACACTCAATCCCGAATAGAGATGGGGTGCATTGACTGCAAATCTCATCGACAAAAGAAATAACCTTGTGGTTTATGTTGTATAAAATCAAATTTGCTCTTTTCAACCCATCTCTAGAGCTTTCACTTGTAGCTTCCCAAACTTAGCAAGTACACACTTTGGCCCGATTCATTGTTGGCTGAAGTACCCAAAATTCTCACCTCCATGGTTGTAGGAATGGAAGAGGTTGGAAAATGCATGTTGATCAACACAAAACTAGAAGGGTGATAAGCAACATTAAAAAAATTTAACAAACAAAATTTCTCCTTTCTCCCTAATGGGTAAAATTCATATTTATATGTAACACTTTTACAATTTCTCAAACATATCATTGCCTTTTAAAATTATCAAATACATTGATTTGAGTACGATTATCGAATGTACCACCACAATGAACACGAATACTTTAATAAATTGGACTTCGCCTTGTTTGACTTACAACTCCGTAATGACTATAACATTGTGTTCCATGATCATATGATCAAGGCTCACATGCTTGCCATAGGAGGATTGGGGTCTTCATTTGTCACACTTGGATTTTTATAAGCAAAAGTAACTTTTGTATAGTATAATTGTTTGATGCCCACAAATGGTTGCAAATATGCTTAGGAAAGAGATCTTAATTATGAGTTGGTCACATAATTGAAGATTAATTTGTCTATGATTAGGACTTTAATTTTTTAGCTTATTGTTGTCCAGAAGATGATGTGATAACCAAACTTACAAAGCACCTATTATCTTAGGACTCGAAACACATATGACCATGTTTCCCAAAACAAGCAATTTGAATCGATGAATATTGATGTTTGTGAAACATTTAATAATATCATGTTGATCCAATGTAATGTCCTCAATAAACATTTTGTTATAAAAGTAGCAATGTGATGCACACTTTATTTTGCCACTTGCAGGTCTGTGTGAGTGGTCATTACTAAAAAGTCACATTTTGAGTGAACACACACACACACACACACATATATATATAGTCCAGGATGGTGACAATACCAACTTGTGTGTGTATTTAATGGAAGCAGTACCTTCATCCTAGAACTGTACAAAGCTATTAGATGGGGAGTAGCCCTGTCAGTGCCATCCATCCTTGTGTCTGCTGTTTGCATTGTGCTGATACTATGGAATCTAGAAGTTGGCACCAGAATATATTATGTGATTAATTTTTATTTAGCAAAATTTGCACTTGATGGAGGAGTACATTTTCCAGAAATCTAGCAATACTATCATGGACTGGTGCTACCCCAACGAGATATACCCACAACCCATCACACTATTGTCCAAATCATATGGAACACCTCCCACATCTCTTTCTTTGTATTTTTGCATCTTGTCTTATCTCCCATTATTTCCTTATAGAGACAATAGACTCTCTATCTTAGGACAAGTTTGATAGCATTACCTCATGATCTTGGTGTTCTTGTTGCAATCAAATATCTAGAACTACTATTTCCCAGGTAGGATATGTTGGCATCTAGTTTCCACATGGTCAATGCTAGCTTGATTGGAATTGTTATGCAAGCTGGAGTTTCATATATGAGTTTGATATTTTTTGAACATCATCATATGAAGTCTGAGAAATGTTGCATTTTAGATATGAATTTTACTATGTATTACTAGAAGAATACCCACATTGCATTTTACATGTTATTGATTCATTTATCAAGCTAGTTGTCTTAGTTATGGACGTTATATGGGTCGGGAATCAGTATATAAAAGTACCACTATTTATTGTCCACTAGTATTAGCCATTTAAGAACTACTTCAACTGTATGTTGTTTCCATCCTATACAAGTCTAGTGTGTGATTATGCTTAATTATTTGGTTCCCAATGTTTGTGTTAACTCATATCTATTCATGTCAGGGTATAACCTATCCCTTGTGCGGGGGTTATCCTAGAATGATGGTTTTGACAATTAGGAAGTCAAATTTTGGTTTGTTACAATGCTCCACCCTTTAAAGAGGAATTCATCCTACAAATTTTATGTTCCAAAACTTACCAACCAACTATTCTCTCCTCCATCCTCTTAACAAGGTTTATCCTAATAAGTCAAACAAAACACATGAAAGGGTGTGGGAGTTGCACACAAGCAATCCATGCTAATACTCCCTCTTCTTATTTGCTTTTACCCATCGACCCACCATTTCTCTTCGTCTATCTCCCCTTTCTTTTTCCCCATTTCCCTTCCTTTTTTCCTTAATTCAATCTTTGAAGTTATGTTAATTAGGTGGGATTTTTGTCTATATAGGGAATGCTAACAACTATTGTGATTTTAGATCTAAATCATATAGTCTATCATAGGTTATTATAAACAAATATAGTTTATCTTAGGTTTAGGTATGCAAGACTCAATTTCCTAATTTTTCATGTAACTTTTCTTTTTTGTACATATATCACTATAATGTCAACTAATTTTAGCAAAGAAACTAACAATTTAAAAATAAAATGGCACAAAAAATCAAACTGAGATCAAGTCACTTATGTAGCCCTATTTTGGGGCTCCATCTCGTGCCATTTTGCACTTTAATCACATCTAAACAAGTTAGATTGCAAATTAATTCCCCCAATATGTGTTTGTAACATTCCAGGATTTGAGGCCTCAGATAAAATGATCTTATAAGGAATGATTGGACTACCCATATCACCAATGTGCATTTCCTTTTCTGAGATCCCATCACTAAGAACTCCATAGTTAAGCGTGCTCAACTTAGAGTAGTACTGGAATGGATGACCTGTCAGGAAGTTGATCCTGAAATGCGTGTGAGTGAGGACAAATCGCACAGTTAAGGCTAGTGGTGGTCTGTGGGGATAATCGTCATTCCTGAAACTCTACTAGAGCCTTGGGAAGTGGGTCCGGACGTTACAAATGGTATCAGAGCCATAACCCCTACAGTAGGTGGGGTCCACATGGGCATGTGACATGCCAGTCTTGAGCTGTGCGGTCCAGGCATGTAGGAAAGGACTGTCCATGTTGACGTAGCCACCCTTGCGCTGGTATTCCGTGATCGGGAGCTGGGTGTCCATGGGCCATTGTGGGTCTGTACTGAAATGGGGTCAGATTATGAGGCCATATAGTTGAGACTTGACAAGGACGTCAATAGTCTAATCGGGGGAGATTGTAACATCTCAGGATTTGAGGCCTCAGATCAGTGGATCTTAAAAGGAATGATTGGACTACCCATATCACCAAGTTGCACCTCCTTTTCCGGGAGCCCATACTAAGAACTCTATAGTTAAGCATGTTCAGCTTGGAGTAGTACTGGGATGGGTGACCTGTCGGAAGTTGATCCTGGCATGCGCGTGAGTGAGGACAAAGCACACAGTTAAGGCTAGTGGTGGTCTGTGGGGACAGTCGTCATTTCTGAAACTCTACTAGAGCCTTGGGCAGTGGGCCCAGGCGTTATAGTGTTTTACTATCAAATGAGCTTATGGACGTTCTTAGCACTGTTTTCAGGTACTTGGACCATCCTTTGGATGAATGAGAGATAAGGAAGGAGTTTTAGGGTTCCTCCACTCATTGGGGGGGGGGGGGTCCAAAGAAGGCCTCAAAAGCTCCCTCAACCCACCCCCAATGGCCAAGAGTCGTCATCAAGCAAAGAAATTCATGGATGATGAAAGATGAAGTTCAATTGCCTACTGCAGACCCCAAAACGACCGTGGGCATACCCCACGGTCGTGTATTTTATGGTGAAGAATCGACAGAATCAACAGGCACCTGCACCCAACTTACCACAGCCGTGGCCATCAACACGACCGTGGCCACCAACACGGTCGTGGCCAGCAGAGGAGAAGACGGCCGTGGCCCCCTACAACAGCCGTGGGAAATTCACGTAAGGACCCCCAGAATCAACAGGGAGTTGCACTTGAACGCCCACGACCGTGGCCATCCGCCACGGCCGTGGCCTTTAAAGATCAACTCACCCGTGTTGCTGCCCCACGATCAAGGTCCCTTCTCCAAAACGGCCGTGTTACTCTCCACGTCCGTGGTGCTACTCACCCAACACGACCGTGGCCACCTCCTACTTAGCATCTTCACCACCCTTTCCACACCATGCCCGCGTCCACTCCCCACGATCGTCCCATACCACCCCCACCATGGCCGTGGCCCATCAACACGGTCGTGGTGACCAACCAACCCTACCTATTTTTTACACTATTTTTCCTATTCTACCCCCACTTACTAGTGCTTCTCCACCACCTATATATACATAGATGTGGCGGTTGGGGTACGAAGATTAGCTCCTCCTAGCCACTGTTACTCCTCTCCACCCACTCCTTGAGCATTTAGTGCATTCCCCTTGCATTTATGCTCTCCACCCACCATTTCCATCTTCATTTCACCTTGAAAACCTAGTTTTCTAGGTTTTCCTCCATAATATCCCATATCTTCATGCCCATCTACATCTTTGGAGGAGAGAGGACGTCCCCAAGCAGCTAGGAGCTGAAGAAGGATGTTTCTACTTCAAGCTTCATGGAGTTCTACCCTCTTCTTTCTCTTTCTTTTGTTATTTTCTTGATCATGTCTAGCTAAGCCCCTAGTGGTGGGTTGTTTGAGGTAAAATGTGACTTTGATACCATGTTGGGGGAATTTTGGCTTGTAATGAACTTATTTTTATCTATGATGATTGCTCCATGTTTTTGTCTCTTATCCCATTGACATGCTTGTGATTTATGATTTTTGCTATGAATTATGTTTGATAGTGCTTGATGATACCATGTTTCTAGGAGAATTGGGATGCATGTGGCAATCTTAGGTATGACTCCTAGGTCCCAATAGGGGATCCCTAGCTTGTCCCCTTTGTTCCTACATGCCTAGCCCCGTCTCCTACTACTTGGTATGAGACCTAAGTTACTAGTATAAGTGAGATTGATGTGATTGCCTAGGGTTTTCTAAGGATAGAATGGCTAGTGGCATGAGGTCAAATACCCTCATCTCTACTCCCATCTCTACCCTTGGCCCTCAATTGCTCAGTACCACTTATCCTAGAAACCTAGATTTGGCTAATCCTATTAGAATTACACCTAACCCTAGTCTTCCACTAGTAGTATAGGGTACATTCTAATAACATTTGTCTTATTGTTTGGTTTGGTAATCTAGATGAACGATGAGAACCATGCTTGTCCAATAACCTCCCCCAACTAATACTAAAGTTACATACCCAAACGGCCCACCTACCCTAATCATCTTGTTTAAAACTCAACTTCCTCTGTTTACTTGCTTATGCTAGTATAGTACTATAGTTTAGTTGTTCTTGCTTAACCTAGTCAATTGCTCAATTTTGATAGTTAGGGTTAATTTAGATATTTTCTAAATTTCGTGGTTAACTTAGTTTCTAATTTGCTTCTTGTTCCTCTAGTGTAGTGTAACTTACCTTTGCTCTTGCTTAGTTAGTTGGTTAACCTAGATTGTTAAACTTGCTTGTTTAAGATAACTTAGGTTCAATTCTACCTTTCTCGCTCATTCACTTAGATTAATCACAAAACAAACCCCT
Source organism: Alisma plantago-aquatica (assembly GCA_963693085.1). NCBI lineage: Eukaryota > Viridiplantae > Streptophyta > Magnoliopsida > Alismatales > Alismataceae > Alisma > Alisma plantago-aquatica. Next base: position 961,533,862 of record OY856412.1, read on the forward strand.
TTTAAACCCTTCAACCCTAGACTCCACATTAGGAATGTAGCCAACGCTAACATAGCTCTAGTACCCCCTCTGTCCCTACGGATCGACCCCTACGCTTTCCCTTCACCTATACTACAATAGTACCCCATGCACTTGTGGGTGACCTATTTGGTATTGTGATCGACCTGGTTAGAGCTAATATAAATTCTGAAAGATCCACACATGTGTCCTCCCTTAGGGTTGCATCTAGCCACCTGTTATTGGATAGTGTGTAGCCTTGGTGGGAAACACACCAAGCTTTCTGGCGCCATTGCCGGGGATAGAAAGCGCCATAGCTACGTAGTAGTTGTGGTGTTGACTCTCCCCTTTGGCACTGTCTTTTGCCAGATTGTCTTGTTTGCATTTGAGAAACACACCAAGCTTTCTGGCGCTGTTGTCGGGGATAGAGGTGCTCAACCTAGCTAGTTAGTGTAGCTTAGCCTTTCCTTTTGCCCTCATTATTGCTATTCTGTATTCTTTGTTCACTTTTTCATATTGCCATTCTAACTTGGTTTCTTGTTGCTTATTGTGTATTATGCATGTGACAGTTGTGCATGCGCCACACACGTTCCACTTGTACCGACTTGGTGTTGTACGACCCCGAGATAGGTAGAAGGAGACGCCAAAGTCACCACAACCAACATCGAGAAGCCGAGATGGCAGACAACAACCCTCATGCTGATGCTCAACCACCTCCACTGCAGCCCCACCGCCTACTCCATGAGTATTTCACTCCGGGAAACTACAATTCTCCCATTGCCACCCTAGTTGACCAAATGACGGGTCAACAGTTATCCATTCCACCCGCACTCCTTGGACTCCTCCCCACTTACTATGGGATGGAGAATGAGAATCCCTACCATCACATCAATGCATTCCTTGAGACGTGCTCCACTTTCCGTACCCCTGCCGCTACCAACGACTCCATCCGGAGAACCCTCTTTCCGTTCTCCCTAAAAGAAAAAGCTAAAGAGTGGTATGTTTTGAAGCCAAAACTGGTAACCTGGAATGAAGTTAAGAATGAATTCCTTAAAAAGTTCTTTCCGATTGCTAAGCTAACCTACATGAGAAGATGCATCACTTCCTTTGTCCAGAAAGAGAATGAACCCTTCCATGAGGTGTGGGAGAGGTTCCAAAAACTTCTCTGCTACTACCCCCACCATGAAGTGCCATTGTGGCAACTAGTTCAAGCCTTCTACACCAGGCTTGAAGAACAGAGCTAAAACAATGTCGACTCCTCATGTGGAGGCACTTTCATGGCAAAGCCACACGAGGAATCATGGCCTTTGTTCGAGCATCTTGCTGAAAACTCCCACCATCAGGTTTCTACAAAAGGGGAGCATTGCGGCCGAAGCTACATCCCTCCACCTTCTTCTGTAGCTCCAGCCCACAACATTGTCGACCCCGATATGATGAGGATGATGACGGATATGATGAAGATGATGAAGAACCAAGCTGGTGGTTCTCCCAACCAACCCACCATGGTGATCGATTCTGTTGATGAAGAAGTACATGCCTTACACTCTTTTGGCGACCGAAACAATCAAGGCCCCTTGTCCAACACTTATACTCCCGAGTGGAGGAACCATCCAAATTTATCTTAGAAGAAACAAAATGAGGATGGGAAAGGACAAGGGCAGCCAAGGCCAAGGTATAACTCCAAATTTGAAGATGAAGTGCTCAAGAGGTTGAGAAATTTGGACGAGGTAAAAAGAATAGTGTCCTCCCAAGGGCAAAATATTAGCCGCCTTGAACAAAGGCTTGATCAAATCTCAATCTCACTTGCTCTCCGTGAAGAAGGAAGACTCCCGTCTCAACCACTACTACAGATCTGTCCTTTGGCGTCGGTTATTTAAGCCCTTTTCGCGACGGTTTCCAAGCGACGCCTATGTGGGCGCCGCTAAAAGTCGAACCCTTTCGGCGTCGGTTTTCCAACCGATGCCAAAATGCCTTGCGCCACCGAAAACGTGCCAAGCAGGGCCCCCATCAACGTCGGTTATAATTAACAAAACTGACGCTATAATCATCCGCGCCACAAAAAGGGTGCCATCTAGGACGCTATCAACGTCAATTTTATACTAATAACCGACACCATCTCATCTGCCGCCACGACCATGCTGGCCAGCACGACGTCGATTTTCTACTAATAACTGACGCCATATCACCTGCCGCCACGGCCGTGCTGGCCAGGCTGTCTGGAAACATTAGGTGGCAATTTTTTGCTATTAACCGACACTGTAAGCCTTTGTTGTTGGTTTTAGACAAATAACCGACGCCTATGGTTTGACTTTTTTTTCTTATTAGTTTGCAGGCCTGCTGTGGCTGGTCGCAGGATGAGAACCTACAGTTCAGTGGAACTGAACTGCATGTTTACGACATCTATTGATATCAGCCAACAAACATGCCACAAACCTACAGAATCAATAAATATTCTTTTCACACATTCACACATAGGTAGATACATCCAGACATCAATTCAATTTTCACATTCACACATGTAGAAACATTCAAATACATGTAGAAACATTCAGACATGTATAAACACATGTATAAATATTTATTTACAAAATATCATACATCATCACTATCAGCATCCCAATTATATCTTACAGTCCCCACTGCTTGTATGGCTCTTGCCCATTCTTCTCTTACGTCATTTAATACTTCCATCGTATATGGTGCATGTACATCTTTTAAGGCTTTACCTGTAGTGGGGTCAGTTTTAAACACCTATAAAGAGAATGATGTATATATATAAGTAATAATATATAAATAAGATTGATATATTTCATACTATCTAATGAGACTATATATAATACCTTAGGTATGGCATTGATTTCATCTGCATGTTTGATAATCATGTCCACAAACCACATCACATAGTATGCACATGCCCAACCATTGTCTTGTGTAGCACACTATAAAATGGATACAAAATATTAAAAAATACAAATAAGCACAGTTCACATAAATAACATATACATTAGAGTCAGAAACTTACTTTCATGTTCTCCCAAATTATTGGCTGGTTCTTTTTACTGGGGACCTTTCCTCCAGCCTTTTTGAACGCATCTAAACCCCTACATGTTAATGTAACATAATAAATTACATAATTAAATAGTAATGTAATAACAGATGTTAACATATATAAAAAGGAAATATTTCTCACCAGAATAATGCCATTCTCATTACGTGTCCAATTTTTGGATTCAATGTACTCCTCGTAGGATCTAGATAATAGACAGTGAACGTCCCGGGGAGAATAACTAGTCCCAATGCTTAGCGCTAGAGGTAAAAAAGTTAAAAATTAATAACTCAAAATCCACAATAAAAATGTAATTTTCTTTAAGTCCAAATTATAAGCAAAGTAAACTTACTTCACATTGAATGGAGTTATTATTATCGTCTTCTTTTTTTGACCGAAAATTGTAAAAGCATCACAACATTATCGTTGAACGCTATCAGGGTGTTTAGCTACCAGAATAATCAATGATGGAATAAAAAATCCCACATGTTCAAATCCAAATTGTTTACATTGAATTTCGACTAAGTAGCTGCAAAACATGTATTACGTATGCATTAATATATAAGAAACTAGATCACCAGATCCTACACAAGGTATATAGATGTATAAACAAGATCTCACCTTATCCATGCATTTATCATTGACGTATTCAACCAATTATAGTTAAACAACTCAATAATATCTTGTATAAATAGAGAGCTTTCGTATGATTGACCTGCATAATCCGCTTCTAAAGAAACAACTATAGGACAATGTATATTATGTGCGCGTAGCCATACTGTCATTCCCTTACAAGCAGGACCTAACGGGAATTTTAGGTCAGTTGGAACCCAACTTGGTAATGCAGAAAGTGGAGGTGGAGGCCTAGATGCTCCGGGTGTCTTCTTTTTAATATGTATATATAATTTTAGATCAATTGACCTCATATATACACATTAACAATTTAATGTAATGTAAATTTATCTTACAATTTTAGTAGTATAGATGACATCCGCTTTGGGCCATAATATCACCCCACCTTCTACCTCACCAAGTGTATCAATATCTGGGTGGGCATATGGCAATGCAGCTTCCCTCCAATCAGGGATTACACGCATCGAGCTCACACGAACGTAACCCTGTGGTATTGGAGTCCCGTGAATCATTGCCCCAGGAAGGGATGGGTAAGCCTGCGCCTCTACAACAACATAATCTTCAATTTTTAAGCGGTATGGCTTCAACGCCTACAAATTTACATAAAGAATGTTATACATATATACATATCATATTGAAAACATATCATCTTGAAAAGACTAGCTACTATGTCATAAACAATACTTATAGCAGATGTGCTAGGTGGTGGGTCTACATGATTACTCTCAACATGTGCATCAGGAGAAGAGCGGGTGGCCATAGGCTGATTGGAAGACATAGATGCCTGCCACCACAACATTTCTTCCTTGACCTTCTTAGCAACTATATCCTCGTCTCTCTTATTCTCCTATACATGGATAAAAGAAACATTAGCTTCTTATTATTGAATTCCCTTTTGCAGTAACATTCTAAAAAAAGAATAGGTTACCTCTTCTTGTGAAAGTCCCACTCTTGCGACAGGTTTGCACTGGGATGGCCCAAAGAACGCTTTGATGCCCACACCAGCGCCTGTACGCCGAACATGTCCAGGATGGTATGGGTTATCCAGAGCAACTATCAATTCATCCCTTGTGCCCTAAGGGATGAACGTGCCCTGTTTCCTTTGTTCGTGCAGCTCCCGCTAATTACCATCAATAGAAATTGGTAAGTAAACATCACAAATAATCAATACTCGAATGACATGCATTGTTGAGTTGTATTTTACCATTTTCACAGCCGCCTCAACAGTTACAAGCTTCTTTATTTCACCCTTCTTATTTTGCCTCCCAGCTATCTAGACATCATGGCGAGACATGGGTGTGGTACATGTAGTAGAGGACTCCTGAGTAGCAGCAGACTCTGCCTGTAGTCTTCGGCAAATGCCTGCATAGCCCTTTGGACCCATTGTGTGGTCATGCACATTCAATGCACGCCTTGCTCTTTGCGCCTCACTGAACGCCTAGTTAGTATGCACATTGATTTGGTTAGTAACAATAAAGGTTAATCTTGAATAGGTGAATACAACATATATTAATTAAATTGGGAGTGACGCTTAATACCTTGAATTCTTCAGTTTGTCTTGAAGCAACAAACGTGTCCCAATCTTCTTTGTCCAGGAAGTTCCACTTTTCAAGGGCTGACTTCTTCTTTTTATCACCATCTTTTATGTATTCTCTGTTGAGATTCCTATAGTTCCTTAGCATCTTTCCAGCGCGTTGAATCACGCTTTTACAATGCAGCTTATCATCGAATGCAAACATATTCTGTAAAATAGAATTACTATTAACTAGTATCCAAAAATAGAATTGCAAATAATAGAATTTGTAATCTACAAAATATAATTACAAATAATAATAAATCATGCATAAATCCTTCCATATCAAGTCTTTCTTCGCCTGAGGAGCTTTATGCCAATTATCATACTTAACACCACAATGGCTTCGAGTGACAAACCCAAGATAGTTTACAAAATTATTGCGGTTCACTCCAATTGCATTTCCTACATTATCAAACTCCACAGCCAATCTGGATCCACTGCCCCTTAGCAATGTTAACTTCTTCAGCAGTGTGATGCCCCTTTTCTCGTTAACTTTTTGGTGATGCGCATCAAGTGCCTCCAGTGCTTCAGAGGGTACATGTGCATCATCAACCTAAAATTTGACAAAATAAACACACAGAATTAGCCCAATATAGAAATATAGGATATATGACATAACTAGAAGATAATGAATTTCTATAGAAATATAGGATATGTTTTTAAAACTTACATTGGTATCCTCGCCATGATCATCATGGAAATCATCCTCATCATGGACATCATGATCATCATGGACATCATGCTCATCATGGACATGGTCAGCCATCTGAAAATGTCATTAAAAAGGCAAACATTTAGCATTTGTATTAACTAGAAGAGAATGAAGCATTATATCTAAAAATGATATTGAAAAATGATATTGATATTAAAAAAGCAAAAATTTAGCATTTTATATAGTTCACATATAAAAATGAAACATATAAAAAAATATAAACATGCATGCCTCTAAAATTGTGATCTTTTATCAATTAGAAATCCTTCATTGTGATCTCCGTGCACATATAAGTCATCATTAACTTCAATATTTTTTGGAGTTGGAAACCCAACTGAGAATGGACTGGAGTCATCATACTTATCATAGTACTCTTCTTCATCTATAGGATCTTCAATGAACTGTCTTTTACCATGAAGAAGAATCGACCATTTATCATTTGTATGATCATCGATATAAAATACTTGTTTCGCCTATGATGCCAATATGAATGGTTCACCCTTCTCACCAATCTTTTCAAAGTTCACTAAAGTGAAGCCCAATTCATCCACTATAACTCCTTTGGTGTTATCACATTTTGGACAATCTTTCAAATCCACATAGTCCTTTTGAAATAATACACAATCATTCGGGCATGCGTGTATCTTCTTGGCCTCCATTTCCATTGGGCACAACAATTTCTTTACCCGGTATGTTGAGATTGGCAGCTCATTTCCTTCAGGAAGAATTTGTTTCAACAAAGTCAACAATGAAGTGAAGCTTTTATCGCTCCATCTATTGTTAGCTTTCAACTTATACAATCTCAACACAATGCTAAGCTTTGTAAACTTAGTACAACCTGTGTATAACGATATCTCAACATCATGCACAATGTTTCTAAAGATGGGAGGTGGATCGGTGTGCTCTACCCCACAATTATCCAGCATCGCATTAATGATGTCTACTGGAACTGGTTCGTTCACATACACATCATCGGAGACAATTTCTTCTTCCACCCAAGAACTGCTATCGACATCCACTGGTTTCAAGTTTGAAATCTCTCCATGCCAGTGCCATTCTGTATAGCCTTGTACAATCCCGTTGCACATGACATGACTTTTGATTTCGTCACCAGTGTTGACTTTCAAGTTGTTACCGCAATGCCTGCATGGACAGTAGAACCTATCTCCAGTTTGTTTCCTATGTTCCTCGGAAAATCTAATAAACTGATCGAGACCAGATATAAACTCTGGGGTGCAACGATTGTGAATGGACATCCATGATCTATCCATTCTATGATCAAAGAGAAAACAAGTATATATTAGGACAAGATTAGGGTCTAGGGTTAACAAATACATGTGATGTCATTCTTATATATAATAAATGCACATGTATCACCTATCCCATCCTTGAACACCTAATCTCACTAGTAAGTGTATAATGTGTATTGGGGTTTTAAGAAAATTTCGGCAACATTTCCCCGCTGTTCTCCAAGTACATATGTACTTAGAGAACAAACGAGGAAATGCTACCAAAATTTTATTGAAAACCCAATACACATTATACACTTACATCCTAAGTGAGATTATGTGTTCAAGAATAGTCCCAAACCGGGGACTATCCAAGATTTACTCCTAATGAGTAAATCTTGGATGGGTTTCTAGGCCAACAAATACATGTATGTTGTCATTCCAATACCTACAATCCTAGTTTCATCTTATATATGATAAATGTGTACCACCTATCCCATCCTTGAACACCTAATCTCACTAGTAAGTGTATAATGTGTATTGGGTTTTCAAGATAATTTCGACAACATTTCCCCGCTGTTCTCCAAGTACATATGTACTTAGAGAACAAACGGGGAAATGCTGCCAAAATTTTCTTGAAAACCCAATACACATTATATACTTACATCCTAAGTGAGATTAGGTGTTCAAGAACAGTCCCAAACCAGGGACTATCCAAGATTTACTCCTAATGAGTAAATCTTAGACGGGTTTCTAGGCCAACAAATACATGTATTTGTTGTCATTCCAATACCTAGGTTTCATCATTCATATCCTAGGTTTCATGTAACATCATTTAATCTAGGTATCATATTCTATAACATTGATTTCAACATTTCGACTGTCCATGCATGTTCATCATCTTGGATAGATATGTAAATGTTAGGGTTTCATCACAATTGATGTTAGGGTTTCATCACAATTTTAGGTATCATATAGAGTATGTAGATGTTAGGGTTTCATCATGCAATAGGGATTCATGTAGATGTCAGGGTTTCATCACAATTGATTTCATCATAATTGATTTCATTACAAGATTTGAACATAATTGATTTCATCATATGATTTAACATAATTGATTTGAACATAATTGATTTCATCATAAATTGAACATAATTAATTTGAACATAATAAATTTCATCATATAATTGATTTCATCACAAATTCATAATTGATTTCCTTTGAATATATACCCTCTTTTCTTCCTTCTAGCTCCCTCCTTACCAACAGCAAGCACGGCCGTGTGGGCTGGCCACGACCGTGGCTGTGTTGGCAGAGCACGGCCGTGCTGGGCAACACGGCCATGCCCGGCCAACACAGCCACGGCCGTGGCCAGCCCACACGGTCGTGCTTGCTGTTGGTAAGGTGGGAGCTAGAAGGAAGAAAATAGGGGCAAGGAGCAAGAAGAGGAGGAAGAAGGTACCTACATGAGTAGCGAGCGGGTGGCTGGAGTAGCAAGGAGGCGGTGAGCGGGCGGCGGCCAGGAGGCAAGCGAGTAGCGACCAGGAGCAGGAGATCACCGGCGATCGAGTGGGCGGCGACTAGGGCAACCTGCGGCGGCGTCGGTGAGGAGAACAGCAATGAGCGGTGATGGCACGGGGGAGCAACGGTGGCAAGATTGACCAATGAAGCAGGCGCGGCGGCGGCGTCGTTGGGAGCAAAAAGATCAGACACTTGTTTTCACGATGAAACAGAAGAAAGGGGAAGAGTCTCCTTCTCGCGGGGACTATTAAGTTAATCAAAGGCGTCAGTTATCTTAAAAACCGACACCTAAACAGAATAAGCGTCGGTTGAGTATAACAACCGACGTCAACTAGACAATCCTTTACCCTAAAATTTTTGGCGGGGAGGGCGCGCGAACCATTATCAGCGTCGGTTATCCCACGACAACCGAAGCCCATATGGTAAAAATTGCACGCAATTTTTATCTTCTTTAGGCGTCGGTTATTAGGTAAAACACCGACACTGTATGTTACACTTTGGGGGCAATTTTTTTTTCGCTCGAAAAAATTGGATTTTGCGGGCTATTTTAGGCGTCGATTTCTTTTCTTCAACCGACGCTGAATAAAAAGCTATACCCATGTCTGGCTGGTCTTCAAATATAATTTTCGGTTTTCCTCAATAGCTGACGTGTGATGTTTATCAGCGTCTAAATAACCGATGCCTAGAAAAGCGACGTTGAATGCTGTTTCTGTAGCAGTGAACCCATGGCAAATCCGAACAACGATGGTGGTTATGTGAACACTACTCAAGGTGCATACATCCCACCGTGAGGCCAAGCACCCCCACTCCTCCAATACCAAGGACCACCACATCCATATGCTCTGCCACCTCACCAACCCCCATTTAACTATCAATATCCCCCACCGCCTTCACATACCTATCAACCCCCACCTCCACAACAACCTCCACAACAACCAGCTTGCATACTCCAAAATCCTAACCCACCTCATCAAATACCGCCACCATCTTCATCCTCACAAGCCCCTCCTTATTCCCATGAATAAGTGAATATGGTGTGTGTCGTATGGGGGAGAGAAGCTGCTCAAAAGCCTTAAAAAAGGGAAAAGAAAGTGAATAAAGTTGATGATGAAGGCTCGATGCTAGAAGGGTCTAACAAAGATCACAAAAGCTCCAAAGAATTTACTGCTCAAGTAATGCTAGAGAGTGCCAAGTGCACCCAAGTTTCTGCTACTCCCGACGTGAATGTAGAAGAGCCCTCACCTGTCCCACCCTCTCTTGGAAGTAATGAAAGTGCAAGAGATTTGGTTCTTCCATCTATTTGTGATAAGGTCATGTTTGCTGCCCCACAAGCCATTGACATAGCAACACTTGAGGCAATACCTTGTTGGGAGACAAAACCTCCTCATGAGATGAGAATCACCATCATACCCCCTCAAGGCCCACTAAGTGCTGTAGAAACTTTGATGCAATTGAGGGGCAAACCCATGAGACTTTAGAAGGTCCCTCCCTCCAAGAAAAGGGCAACAATGTCATGAATCTCCTGGGATCCTTGAAGCAAGAAGCAGCAGACATCAAAGCACTCTTTTCATTGGTGAAAGATGTTTGCATGGGAAAGAGAAAACTTGTGCTATTACTGCCCAAGGAAATTGTTTCTAAAAATCAATGAATTTCATCTTCAACCTTGGCTTTCCAGAAAAAAGAGATGATTTGGGAGTTCCTCTCATTACATGCTACATCGGTACACAACCTGTTGAACACGCTCTCCTTGATTTAGGTGCAGGGACAAGTATCATGCCATGGAACATGCATCTATGACTTGGCCTCAATAAAATGGAACTGGTGGATTGTGTCCTCATCTTGGGTGATGGAACTAAGAGGAATCCCTTGGGAATATTGCAAAACACAATAGTAGCAATGGATCAAAGGATAGCCATTGCATATGTGACTAGTTTGCTGATTGTGGATTCTGGACCTATTGATGGAAAAGAGTACCTCATATTGGGGAGACCCTTCTTATCCACTGTGGGTGTGGAAATCAATGTGCGTACATGCACTGTGACGGTCACTTATAAAAGGAGAAAGTTTGATTTCTTTATATTCACTAAAGAGGAGAGGTACAAGTTGGGTAATGAAGACTTCAGCGATAGTCTATGCTACTATGATCCCTTAGAGCTGTGGAAATCAAGTCCATACTTTCGTTCCATGTACACTCCTTGGGATGAAGTACATGTCGTCAAAACTCTAGAAAGGATCACTATAGAAGAGAAGGAAGACACCGTGGGTGTCAACACTTAGTGAAGAGAGCAACAAGCCTGACTGAAGGCTATAAATTTAGCACTAGTGGGAGGCAATCCATGTGGTTTGAGATTCTCAAACCTTGTTTTATCATACTTTCTTTTAGTTTTCAAGAAACACACACACACACACACACTATACTTGATAGTTTTTCTATTTGTGAATCATGTTAGCACCGACACAAGGAAGAAAAGATGATGCTAAAGGGTTTAGCCAAGGAGGAGGTCAAAGTGGAAGAGAAGATTGCAAATCAATAAAAGAGCTACAGGAAGAAGTCCAGAACGGCTGTGCCACACAACACGACTGTGTGGATGGCAAGCCAGAATGGCCGTGTTGCTCAGCACGGCCGTGGTGGTCCTGTCCTGATCACCTAGTATTACATTAACCACTCTAGCCCTTGGCGGTTGTCTTCCGTAACCCCATACCCCTTACCCTACTATTCTAAACTTTTATTTCATGCTGAGGACAACATGATTTGGAGTTTGTGGTGGTAGGGCGGTAAGCCCTTCATTCACCGCATTTTTATCTATGTACCTTGTGCTAATTTTTTGCAAGATGATCAAACAGTTTGACTAACTTTCATACTTATCTATGCTGACCTTGTGTGCCTGCTTGCATTCATGCATACATGTAGTTTAATTTCATGCATTTTTTCAAAATTTTTGCTTTTTTTATACCATGCATTACATTCTCATGTAGTTTTTGTAATTTCTTGTGTATTTTAACTAGAATTTGCTATTTTATGTTTTAAATTTCCTTAAAGTAGGTTTAGATGTGATTGAAGGCAAATTGGCACCATTTTGGCCAATTTTGCCCAAACTTGAATGTTCTTGCCTAAAAGCATGTTTTGACTTAATATTCACTATTTGAAATGAAATTTGTAATCTTTTGACAAATGCATGCGGTTTTCTTATATTTTATTGCTATATGGTATTGATTGATTGACTTTTTATATGTGTACCACTTCTCTCAAGTTTGTCAATGTTTTGGTTGAATTATGAATTGAGAAAGCTACAAACGCTTAGAGCCTATGAAATCACTTGATATAAATGTGAATCTCATGTTGTTCAATCATGTGGTATGATATCATTTGATGAAGTGTTGGATTATCTTTCATGCATGATATCTTATGTTGAAGACTACACTAATGACCCCCCTTTTGATCCGACTATTCTTTCACCATCTTCATACCTGTCTGCCTCATGAAAAGATGCAAAAGTGCACATAGCAGCCGTGGCCACCCCCAAAAGTTTGGGGTGGCCACATCTCCACCTCCCCACTTCACTCTATCCACTATATGCCCTATCTACACCAAGGGCAAAGAAAAAGAAAATAAAAGAAAAAGAAAAGTAAAAATAAAATAATAGGATGCTCCTATTTAAGAGCATTCAAATAAAGAAAAGATGAGTGCTCTATGTAATAGCACTCCAAAAACCTTTTCGCAACCCTTTCTTCTACTTTCATACCCATTGAGCTAGAAAACATCAAATCTAGCTCACTTCACCCTTTTCCACAACCACGTGGGTCATTTAGTGTGGTTTGAGGCATAAGATTGAATGCATGAAAGTGAAACAATACTCCTAGTCATCTTTGATTAACACCAACATGAAACGGGTTACCCGAAATGATATGAAGGACATATGGACAACTTGTGTATTCCATGCTTTCTATTTGAAGTTTGTATGCTCAGTGCTCATTTCATGCTTGGTATGTGAAAGAGGAGAGGAGAGAGGTGGAACACATGCACTTAGTCACTTCCAAGACCATATAGTCAATAATTTTCTATTGCTATTCATTTGTCATTCTTGTTGGTTGAAGGAAAACTGAAAAGAGAGATTGAGTTGGAGCATACATGAGGACAAGTATGTTTTAAGTTTGGGGTGGTGATGTAGCCCTATTTTGGGGCTCCATCTTGTGCCATTTTGCACTTTAATCACATCTAAACAAGTTATATTGCAAGTTAATTCCCCCAATATGTGTTTTACTATCAAATGCGCTTATGGACGTTCTTTGCACTATTTTTAGGTACTTGGACCATGCTTTGGATGGATGAGAGAGAAGAAAGGAGTTCTAGGGTTACTACACTCATGGGGGGGGGGTCCAAAGAAGGCCCCAAAAGCTCCCTCAACCTACCCCCAATGGCCAAGAGTCATCATCAAGCAAAGAAATCCATGGATGATGAAAGATGAAGTTCATTGCCTACTGCAGACCCCAAAATGGTCGTGGGCATACCCCCACGGTCGTGTCTTTTATGGTGAAGAATCGACAGAATCAACAGGCACCTGCACCCAACTTACCACGACCGTGGCCATCAGTACGACTGTGGCCCATTGAAGATACCACGACCGTGGCCACCAACACGGTCGTGGCCAGCAGAGGAGAAGACAACCGTAGCCCCTCACAATGGCCGTGGGAATTTCACACAAGGACCCCCAAAATCAACAGGGAGTTGCACTTGAACACCCACGACTGTGGCCTTTGAAGATCAACTCGCCCATGCTTCTGCCTCATGATCAAGGTCCCCTCCTCCAAAACTGTTACGACCCCATCTGAGCTTAACTGGTAAACTAGGGTTTACCTAGACAATTGCAAAGATTAATTGGAATAATCATTCTTGAAATCTAATGAATGACAATAACACAATTAGGATGTTTTAACTATGATAAGAAGTCTAAATGTTCTTTGGTCTTGAGAATTAGGGTTTGAGAAGCATAAACCCTAATCGGCCCAAATAGGGTTTTGATGATACATGAATACAGAATTTAATAAGTAGAATGTCTCACTAAATGATTTTTAGTATTTTATGTGTAACTCTGATTTACTTCAAATTTGGATATGATTTGGATATATAAAATGTGAACAACATTAGAAAATATCAGAATTTTTGAAGAATCCTCTGACCTGTTTATTGGCCAAGTTTCAAACTCGACCGATCACATTTCCAGAATTTTACAGCAGTGTGGTAATTGAATTTTATCTTTTTATTGGTATATCCAATTGATCTCAAATTTTAACTGTGCCTGAAAAACACAGTTTTAGACACTATGTTAAATTGGCATAATTCTTGGATGACTTTTGAATCCCTACAGTAAGAGTGTCGGTCGAGTTTGTGCAGGACAAACTCGGCCGAATATTTTGCAGACTGCAATATAGAAGTGCATTGTTCTATTTTTAATTATTTATTGGTAACTTAAAATGATCTCAAATTTTAACTGAAGCTTTATAGAACAATTATAAACAACTTGCTAAATTCCCATAATTGTTGGAGAATGTTTGATCTCTGAAATAAATGAATTACAGTAACTTTTGTATAACTGAATATTCAGCCAATATAATTAAAGTTAAGTGTTGGGTCAATATGCAATTGACCCAAGCAGCTCAATTGACTTATATGAGCAACCACACACACACACAGATCCCATTCTTCGTCATTCACTCCAGAGAAATGAAAATCTAGAGAGAGAGGGAGAGTTAGGGCTTGAGTGGAGAAAGAGGAGGAATTGCTGAATTAGGGTTCTGCGGTCCCAAGAGTGGTGAAATCAAGTAAGTTTGGATCCTTTGCATAGACTTTTATGGTGAATCTTCTCTCTCATGTCTAGATTCCGTCCATGCTCTGATTTGATCCAAGATGATGTCGAAATTCCCTCTTTTCTCACCCTTTCTTCATAATCCCTCATTTTAAAGGTTTCCGAGTTGAATGGAAGAAGAATTGGGAGATTTGCTAGGGATTTGATAGGAATTCGAGATTCCTTGAGTTGAGATGCAGTTGTGAGGTGTTTTCACACCTTAGGGTGAGTGGGTTCTTCCTTCAAACATTCTAATGCACGAATTTGATTATAGCATCCAAATCCCTAATTGCTTAGTATGTGATTCTAAAACCTAAAATGTCCGTTTGATTTAAGATTGTTGCAAATTGATATGATATGGATTCCTTCTCTATTTTAAATGATTCCTAAATGGTAGATTCATATCAGAAACGTATGCAACACTTCCTAGTGAGAATGCTTTTCAGATTTATATCAAATGATGTAATTAGGGTTTAACCTAATTGAGACATCACTAGAGTTTCAGCTTTATTGAAAAGGACTAGTAATCCTATAAGTGGTTAGGATGTACCTCATGGGTTATCTTAATTGAATTTATCCTTGATACATGATATTTCAGTGAATGGCATGGGAAACCTAAATTTAGTTAAATTTCCATGGTTTCATACATATATCGATTGTATATGATTTGTTGAAAACAATCTTTATTTAGTGAATGCTTATATCCTATGAAATCCTTATGAGAGCCATGTGACAAGTGAATGAGGTAAATGAAAAGGTGAATGAGGCGAATGAAACCCTAAGAGTAGGATGTTGGCATGTGATGAATGAATAAGGCAAATGAAACCCTAAGGATAGGGTGTTCAATGAATCATGCTATGGTAATATGAAAGGTCTCGATATGAGATGTGGTGATGCTTAATTGTTGAATTGTATGTTCTAGTGCATTTAACTTTATATGCTTGTTCTCTCTGAAATGATATTTACATACTGCAGAGCTTCTTATATTTCAATACATATCTCGTAAATTGCAGGTGATGAGATATGACATGCCCTAGAAAGGGATGTTATTGAAACATGGTATATGTTGAATACATGAGCTATGATAGTTATATGTTAATTAATTAATAGACCTAAGTGCCCTAACACCGTAGAACCCCTAAAGGAAGGTCTGTTACTTAGGGGTGAAACTCGTGTCCAACATCAACCGGTTGAGTAATTCTGGTGGCACGAGGAGAGAAAGAAAGGCAGTGTCTAACAACAATCGTGCGTGTGTCACGATGGCACTGGGAAAAAAGAAAACTTGATTATCTAACACCATTCGTGCGTGTGTCACGAAGGTAACCCTGTGACCCTCCGCCGGTGTACTCAGGTTAAAGGAGGAGTCGGGTGCACTCAGAGTAGTGCTTTGAGGCCGTAGGGCCTATGTTTCTGGCCGGAGAGCCAGGGGTCCTATAGCAGAGCAGGGCTGGCGTCAGACTTAGCATTTCCCGGGTGTGTCGCTAAGTCTTGTACGGTGGGGTCGTAGCATGAATTTGTTACGGATCTTTATATGCAGAGTACACTGCATATGATTAGGGCATAATCTAAAATATGATCATATAGGTTCACAAAGTTCTTTATAAATGATAGAGTTAAGGAAGACTAGAGCATAGTCTTCTAGTAGTTATTCTTTGGATGCAATATTTACATTCTTTGTTATTTCAATTATATTGTTTTAGAACTGCTCAGTGTAGTATTTATTGTTGTTAAATCTCATATCATTTACTCAAATTATATCTGTAATCACATTAGTGCATTAGTCTGTTTCCTTGAAGTACTCATTCACTGAGCGAGTAGGCTCACCCCTCTACTCAAACATTTTAGGGTTAACCGCGTGGACTTGAAGATGGTCAGAGCTTCAGTGTAGATCTGCCACAGGAGTCAAGTATGAGATTAGTTGAGTCAGTCAGTCCTTGTCACTCTAGGTCCTCAGTAAGAGATAAGAGAGAGAGTTGTAATTACAATGTGTAATATTGTTTCTCTTTGATATGTATGCTAATTATCAAGTTTCATGTGCATAATGTGTGAAAGACATCGTGAATGTTTATACATGTATCTTTACTATTGAAGTCTGATTAGTAAAAGAAATGTTCAGATTCCTTTGTTAAGATGATATGTGGTTCAATGCGGGGAAACAAAAGTTTTAAAGAGAAGAAAAGAAAAGAAAAAGTTAAGGGTGTTCTTTGTGTTGCATACAAATTCCATCTTATGCCCTAATCTCATGATTTGAGGAAATTATGAGATCGGGGTGTAACAAAAACGGCCATGTTACTCACCACGGCCGTGGTGCTACTCACCCAACATGACTGTGGCACTCCGCCACGGACGTGGCCACCTCCTACTTAACATCTTCACCACCCTTTCCACACCATGCCCGTGTCCACTCCCCAAAACCGTCCCATACCACCCCACCACGGTTGTGGTGACCAACTAACCCTACCTATTTTTTACACTATTTTTCCTATTCTACCCCCACTTACCCTAGTTCTTCCCCACCACCTATATATACATAAGTGGTGGCTGGGGCATGAAGGTTAGCTCCTCCTAGCCACCATTACTCTTCTCCACCCACTCCTTGAGCATTTAGTGCATTCCCCTTGCATTTATGCTCTCCACCCACCATTTCCATCTCCATTTCACCTTGGAAACCTATTTTTCTAGGTTTTCCTCCATAATGCCCCATATCAATATGCCCATCTACACCTTTGGAGGAGAGAGGACGTCCCCAAGAAGCTAGAAGGTGAAGAAGGAGGCTTCTACTTCAAGCTTCATGGAGTTATATCCCCTTTTTTCACTTTCTTTTGCTATTTTCTTGATAATGTCTAGCTAAGTCCCTAGTAGTGGGCTGTTTGGGGGTAAAATGTGGTTTTGATACCATGTTGGGGGAATTTTGGCTTGTAATGAACTTATTTTTATCTATGATGATTGCTCCATGATTTTTTCTCTTATCCCATTGCCATGCTTGTGATTTATGCTTTTTGCTATGAATTGCTTATTTGATAGTGCTTGATGATACCACGTTTCTAGGAGAATTGGGATTCATGTGGCAATCTTAGGTATGACTCCTAGGTCCCAATAGGGGATCCCTAGCTAGTCCCTTTTGTTCCTACATGCCTACCCCCTCTTCTACTACTTGGTATGAGACCTAAGTTACTAGTGTAAGTGGGATTGATGTGATTGCCTAGGGTTTTCTAAAGGTTAGAATGGCTAGTGGCATGAGGTCAAATACCCTCATCTCTACTCCCATCTCTACCCTTGACCCTCAATTGTTCAATACCACTTATCCTAGAAACCTAGATTTGGCTAATCCTATTAGAATTACACCTAACTCTAGTCTTCCACTAGTAGTATAAGGTACATTCTAATAGAATTTGCCTTATTGTTTGGTTTGGTAATCTAGATAAAAGATGAGAACCATTCTTGTCCAATAACCTCCCCCAACTAATATTAAAGTTACATCCCCAAACGTCCCACCTACCTTAATCATCTTGTTTAAAACTCAACTTGCTCCGTTTGCTTGCTTATGCTAGTATAGTCTAGTTGTTCTTGCTTAACCTAGTCAATTGCTCAGTTTTGATAGTTAGGGTTAATTTAGATCTTTTCTGACTTTAGTGGTAAACTTAGTTTCTAAATTGCTTCTTGCTCCTCTAGTGTAGTATAACTTACCTTTGCTCTTGCTTAGTTAGTTGGTTAACCTAGATTGTTAAACTTTCTTGTTTAAGATAACTTAGGTTCAATTCTTCCTTTCTCGCTCATTCACTTAGATTAATCACAAAACAAACCCCTTTTAAACCCTTCAACCTTAGACTCCGCATTAGGAACATAGCCAACGCGAACATATCTCTAGTGCCCCCTCTATCCCTGCAGATCGACCCCTACACTTGCCCTTTACCTATACTACAATAGTACCCAGTACGCTTGCGAGTGACCTATTTGGTATTGTAATCGACCTGGTTAGGGCTAATATAAATTTTGAAAGATCCACACATGTGTCCTCCCTTAGGGTTGCATCTAGCCACCTCTAGTTGGCTAGTGTGTAGCCTTGGTGGGAAATGCACCAAGCTTTCTAGCGTCGTTATCAGGGATAGAAAGCACCATAGCTACCTAGTAGTTGTGGTGTTGACTCTCCCCTTTGGCACCGTATTTTGCCAGATTGTCTTGTTTGCGTTTGAGAAACACACCGGTCACCATTCTTAACATCTTGACTAACTATTTCACCAACACCTACTTCCAATCGAGAGATTTTATTTATTTGGGCATACCAAAAGCACATATTAACCTTCAATTTAGGAGAAGGGGCTAGGATATCCTACATAATGTGTCAAATCTCCTCAAGTACTTGTTGGACATACCCATGCTATATGCTACTACAACTTAGCCATGATCCTCATTCATCTAGGTGTTTCTATCTTCCTACCATGTAGGGGATCAACTATAAACCTATCTAGGAAGAAAGGTACTTGTAAAATATGTGGTTAAGGTGTACATTAACCCCATCACTCTTTTATCATCGTTGGTCACTTTAACATGGATAGCATAGAAGTGCCATGAACGCCTCTCAACTAGGATTTCCTGTCCCTATTTGTTGTGGTTTATGAGAGGCTTATACAAGTGTTGATGTGGTTGTTGTTGGACTAGTGGATGAGCTGGGATATATCCTCACTAGAATTGAGGATTTCAAGGTATGATGTGCCCAATTTGCCCCAATGGTGGCATACAAGTTATTTGTCCTGTTTGTAACCTGCATAATTCTCCAAATAGCATTTGTTGGGGAAATGATGTCGTTGACACCAATGACACACATGTTCTTTACAATATGTAGGGTTCTTCCTTTATTTGTTCTTTTGTTACTTAATCTTTTCATAAATGGACAACTTTGGTTGTTATTATATACATTAATGAGATTAAATAAAATGTATTCATTCATTGCTACAAATTGGTGCATGTTTTTATGAGGATGATAACTCATATATGTTTTAGTAAGGAGTGGATCCCCTCTAAGAGGATAAGGATTTATACATGTGGATTTTTTGTTGTTGTAATTTTTTATCACACGGGGTATGATTTTCATCATCTAATTTTAATAAAAAATTGTGGTTTAAATGATTCTTATCTAATTAGGTAGGATTTCTAAAATGCATATCTAGTAATTTATAAGTCAAAAGATAAAATAAAACGTAATATGGATTTAGGAAAAGACAATCTACAAGATGTTGTGGTTACAGTAATTTAATTCAGTTGAGTGAAATGACAATTTTATGAGCTTCTAAATTTAAATAAGGAGTTATCCCTAATTTGATATATGAACTAATATGTAGATTGTGATCTAAATGTGGAACTAGGTTGGCTTTGTACATATCTAGACTTGACATGAGGTATGCTGTATTATCCTATGAGTCATATTGAGAAATTACTCTCTTTATTCTCTCTCTTAAACCTATGTTATGTTTTAATAAATTGAAATTCCCCTTTCATGTTTTAATCGACTTGTTTGGATCTATTTCCTAAAATATATTTTTTGATGTTGTGAATTGTTGGATATGTTTGTTAGACCCTAATTTATATCTTATTCATCCTATTCCATGTGATAACCCTAATATGAGTACCTAAAATAAATGAAACACCTAACATTCAAGTTGTGACCTTTTTGGGCCTTATGATGAATCTAATTCATGAAAATGAACTTATTTATCCACTTTTATCAGGTATCTTTCATATTATCCATTGGTGTGATAGAAACGTCATAAAATCTATTATGTGACTAACTTTCACTTGCCCCTACCTACATTATTGCATGTATGTTGATTTAGTATCCCTAGAGTTATTAATGCTTTGATTTTGTGTTTTATTCCCCCTTTGTGATAAAATTAGGTAGTGAGGTTTAATTCTTCCTGCCATGCATTGAGGTTTTAGTTCTCATACACTTTTTTTTTTAATTTGGGATGAAAGATTGTATGCCCCATAGAACGACTTGTATGTCATGGGAGTTTGTTTATGTTCCATTCTCGATCAAGTTTTGAGTCATGTTCCCTAACCACCATTGACTTTATATTTACACTAGTGATGTGTTTATGTCAGTTGCATGCTAAACTATTTTTTGGATCTCATGGTTAGGTTGTCTTCCCTAATTTATCAGATTGTGCTTATGTGCGCACCTATTGATTTTTCATAATTGGAAAGTGTATTATTTGAATATCATATATCATTCTCTTTGAGTTCCACTTAGAAGTTCTACTTCCCTTTTTGTTGGAACCCTTGATAATGTTTACTGTTATAAT
The DNA here is from genome assembly GCA_963693085.1 of Alisma plantago-aquatica. Classification (NCBI taxonomy): domain Eukaryota; kingdom Viridiplantae; phylum Streptophyta; class Magnoliopsida; order Alismatales; family Alismataceae; genus Alisma; species Alisma plantago-aquatica. Next base: position 961,554,718 of record OY856412.1, read on the forward strand.
TTTTCCATAATATTTCTCAATCCCTTTTTATATGCACATAATAGCATTTTTTACGCACATAACTTCCACTTTGTCTCCCTTTTTGGGGGCATGCTTCCAACCTCTTAGGTAAAGGATCATTTTCTTAGATAATTTTAATACGTGGCTTGTGATCCAGATGCGGAACTAGGTTGACTTTGGACATATCTAGACTTGATATGAGGTATGTTGCATTCTCCTATGAGTCATATTTAGAAATTACTATCTTGAACCTATATGAGGTATTAGTAAATTGAAATTCTTCTTATATGTTTTGATTGTCCTATTTGGATCACTTCTACTAAAATAGATCTTGTGATCTTTTCATTTTTTGGATATGTTTGTGGGACCCTAATTTGTATGTTGTTCATCCTATTCCATGTGCTAACCCTAATTTAGTATTTAAACTAAATAAAACTGTAACTTCTAGTCATGACCTTTTGTGATCTTATGATGGATCTGATTTATGGACATGAACCATTTTACTATCTTTTGCAGTATTATGTTTCATATTATCCATTGGTGTGATGGAAAACCTATCTATTAGTAAATTGAAATTCCTATTTGATATTTTTATTGTCCTATTTGGATCAATATTACTCGATTAGATCTTGTGATCTTTTATTTTTTTGGATATGTTTCTTGGACCCTACTTGGTATGTTGTTCATCCTATTCCATGTGGTAACCCTAATTTAGTAATTCCACTAAATGAAACTGTAACTTCTAGTAATGACCTTTTATGGTCTTATGATGAATTTGATTTATGGACATGCCCATGTTACTGTCTTTCATGGTATATGTTATATATTATCCATTGGTGCGATGGAAAAACCTATCTATGAGTATACTTTACTTGCCTCTGCATTGTTTCATGCATTTTGATTTAGTAGATCTAAATTTATATAATACTTTGGTATTTTATTTTATTACCTTGGGGTTTTATTCCCCTTTGTGATATTATTAGGAACCTACATTTTATTCCTCCTACCATGCACTGATATTTTAGTCCATATTCCCTTTTATATATTTGGGAAGGATGATCGTATGCCCCATACCCCAACTTGTATGCCATGTGAGTTTGGTTGTGTTCCATTCTCTATCAGGTTTTGGGTTATGTGCTCTAACCATATTGACTTCATATTTACAAATAGTGTTGTGTTTACCTCCCTTGCATGCTGAAATTATTTGTTGGGTCTTGTGGATGAGTTGTGTGTGCTAATTTATTTGATTGTACGTATGCTCACATGTTGATGTTTTGATAATTGGAAATTGTATATTTTGAATATCTTATACTATATTTTTTAATTCCCACTTGTATGTTCTACTTCCCTTTTTGTTGGAAGCCTTGATAATGTCTATTATTGTACCTTTTCCCTCATACTGCTTAATCCATATTGAAATGCACATACTAACATATTTTATGCTAATTTTTTCACTTTGTCTTCTTTGATGGGATGTCCTTCCAACCCTTTACCTGAAGGACATGTAGGACTTGAGTTGGTGACCATGACCTTACTTAATGGAGTTGACTTTTGGGAGATAGACTTGGAGTATCTCAAACTTGCCTCTACTGAGTTGGAGCGGTTGTTTCCTTCATTTAACCACCTAAGTGAGAAACTATTCATGTATCTTTCAATTGATGTATTTTGGTCATTATGATATTCATTTATGAAATATTAAATAAATGTTATTCATCCATTGAAAAAAAAAACAGTGCATGTTTGTTATATGGATTATGAATCTTATTTTATTTAGTAAGGAGTGATCCCCTCTGGGGTCCCACTCTTTAAAAGATGGTAACATAGCCATGGGAGTTTGGTTGTGTTCAATTCTCTATCATGTTTTGGGTTATTGACCTAGATGCCACTGACTTCATATTTACATCAATACTGCATTTATCTCACTTGCATGTTGCACTATTTGTTGGATCTTGTGGTTGGGTTGTGTGCCCTAATTTATTTGTTTGTGGTTAAGTTTACATGTTGATGTTATGATAATTGCAACTGTATCTTTTGAATATCTTATATTATTTTCTTTGACATCCACTTGGATTTTCTACTTTGCTCTTTTTTGAAAGCCTTGATAATGTTTATTGGTGTACTTTTCCCTAATATTGCTCAATCCCTAATTATATGCACATGCTGACATTTTTTAATGGTGACAACTTCCCCTGTCTCCTTTTGTGGGGCATGCTTCCAACACCTTAGGTGAAGGACATGGATGACTTGACTTGGTGACCATTACTTTGATTAGTGGAGTCAACTTTTGGAAATTGACCTAGAGTAGCTCTAACTTCCCTTTTATTGTTAGAAAATTTATTTCATTCATTTAAAACCATAAGTGGGAGATTATCATGTATCATGTAGAGTTTTAAGTAGTCAATATATTTCATTTGGATACTATACTTTTATCTTTATAATATCAATTTATGAAAGATTAAATGAGAGGTATGCATCCTTTCCAAATAATAGGTTCATGCTTTTAATATGGATGATGACTCTTGTTTGGTTTAATAAGGAGTGGATCCCCTCTTAGGTTCCACTCCCTAATATATGACACCATATCCATGTCATTTGGATTTTGACTATTTCAAATTTTATCACCCTAAGTAGAAATACCTACCCTACATGGAAATCTTATAAGTGAGATGTTTACCGTAGAATATACCTATGTTGTTCATGTGAGGATTTACAAAAGATATTAAATTATATGAGGATCTTATTTCATTAAACCTAAGGTGACGGGATCCATTATCTCATACCCTAATATGTAGTTAAGTTGTGATCTATCTCCTTGAATGTTTGGAGATTTGGATTTAGGATTAAAGTAAGTAATAGAGTACGAGGAAGTAGTAGGATAAGGAGATCTTAACATGTAAAATTTGTAACTTGGTTCTTGCATTGATTTTGAGATCATCTTTTAATTATATCAAACCATTTCTTGAATAAAAATCTATTTTCCATTATACTACTATGCGTACAAAAATTCTTTGTATTTTTTTGCTATTTTCTCAAGCTAAGTCACAATAAAGAAAAATATGAATTTTGGTAGAGAGACCCTAGAACTAGTTATAATAGAACTAAAAAACCCTAGTTTTATTTATGGAGTGATGACTAGGAAGACGTGGCTTGTGATAGTTGATTAGTAGACCTACCCCTTTTGTACTTTAGGTTATGGAGTGTTATACCGAGTGACTTTTTGGATGTTCATGTGAACCTTAGGTTTGTTGTGTTAGATCCCCAAGGACCTAAAACTCAACCCTAGGTGGATAAGATCATCTACTTGGAGGAATGACCCTTATACATCATAATCACAACTAAATAATGTAGATATATAACCCTAATACCTTTAGAGTTGTTTACTTTTACTTATTAGGTTAAAATTATTTAAAGGGTAAAGAGTTGTGACTACCCCAAATCCAACATACCTTCCAAGGTGACATTTTGTTGGTATGTGTGCACTCATACCAACAAGATGTCAATAGGGAAAAACAAGATGATTTGTGATTATCAACTATTATACAACAAAAACCAGATCATCCCACATCATCATATATACATGCCACATAAAAATCATCATTCATTAAAGGAAAAGATAGAATTTACATTTATTTGAAATGAATAATCCAATTATAATTAAAAAGGAAAGTGCACATGTAATATATTGAATCTAATACATCAACTAGGGAATGCAATGTAAGATAAAACTAACTAACTAGTAGACGAGAAGAACCATATAAGCTAAAGTAGATCCTCCAAAATCCATTATTAGTGTCATCTAGTACTTCGATCCAACTAAGTGATCCTTGAACTTGGAAAATATGTGAAACATCAAATCAATACATTATGTATTGTGTATGTGGGTAAGAGATACATACTAATATGCTTAAATATGTCAATAATAGATAAAAGAAAATAAAGAGTAAACTAATACAACATTTAATACAAAAATTAGGGAAATTATATTTTTAGATTGGCCTTTTGACGAGAATGTAGTACTAAGTGGTGTCAGCACTTCATATATATATACTTTTATGATGGGCCCTCCCAGCCTCATGGGCTATGGGGATCCCTATCTCTTGGGCTATGGGGACGTGTAAACCTTATATTCAAAGAGAGAGAGAGAGTATAAAACATTTAGTAGCTACAAACCATCCCTTTATTTTATGTTCTTAGTGACATGGAGGAGATCAATATTACATGCATATTTCATACAAGCAATAATCTAAAATAAGAATAAGCAATACATCATATTTAGATTTCACACAAGGAAAACTAGTCATATACTTGGTAATCTCAAACACCTAATTTATTAGATCCTAAATTTGAAAGAAAGTCTTTTGATATGATGTAAATGGGTTACCCTAATAGGAAATTAAGAGTACATTAGTTTTCTGTGTTCATAATACCCAAAATTTAGGTTTTGACTTAACTAGGTTTATGATGTTTAACCTGTGGTGGATTAGATCTAAATGACTAGTGAATCTTAATGTCATAGCATTGGGGTAGATATAGTGTGCAAGTAATCACTTAGATAATTACATACATTAATTACTTAGTGAGAAAACAATTATTGGGGTTTTAATGTTTAGGTCATCATTGATTACATGGTTAGGGTTTCACAAATTACATAGACCAGAGATGTCATGTAGGGTTTATGGTTCAAATATTACTAATATCAGATCATATACATCATTTTATATCATTTTAAATCAAGAAAACAAAAGTAAATCACCATTTATACGTTATGCCATTAGTTTTGGAAAAGGTCTCAGATCTTGGTCAACACAACATTTTAATTGGATTCTTTAGATTTTTTTTGATGAAATTAATGTACATATATATATGCATATTTATAATATCCCTATGGTTTAATATAATTTTTATAAGTTAATTGAATTTCTTTTCAATAAAGAATTAATAAAAAAAGAAAAAAAAATGCTTACCTAGATCAATATCTTGATCCACTAAATCAGTGGCCCAGATTGATCCTAGTGTCTTATGGCATGCCTAATGTGAGACTAAGTCGTACAATTTTGGTTGGATCAAATCATATCCACATGATAGGGGATCGTATTCTCCTCTGCCCATGATGGATTGTGAGATGTAGTGGCTGGTGGCACTCCAAAGAGGATGTCATGGAGTTGTTACCATGGTCATGCAAGGTGATGCCTTGGTCAGCTTCAGGTGGTGCTCCCAAGTCTACTTGACAAGGTTACGTAGTCTAGCTCCCCTTGGACCTCTGTGTCACCGCATAGGTGGTAGTGGTCCTCTATAAATATGCGATATGGAAGAAATGGAGAGTTATTGTAAGTGCCATGGTGATACATCAAAGCCCCATGAAGGTGGAAAGAGCAATCAATTGCGGTGCGGTGGATATTTTTAGTGTCATCAAGCTTGAGCGGAGGTACGAGAGAGTTGGGATCGATGATGGGAAATATCCCTAGCTCACAATGAATTCATGGTATGGAATGACTAAAGAAAGGGTGGGTAACAGTGCTACTATGTATTTGTGAAGAGGCTTGATTGAAGAAGCCCTAAAAGTGGTGCACCGCCTATGAGAAGTGCAAGGGTGCATGAAATTATTCTACTAGATATGATGGAGAGGGAATATGTGTGAGGGGTAGTTGCATTTGTCTTGGTGAGAGAAGTATCTCCTCCTAATCTAGATCTAGAAGAATAGGTCAGACAGTTGAGGATATCGCAAGACATTTTGTGTTGCAGCATAGCTGCTACAATTAGTAGATATGGAGATTGAAGACAATGTCTTCCCTTGTTGGATTGTCTCTAGATGAATGAGATCAAAACCGCCAAGAAAAGTACCCGTGCTCAGTCCCCCATGACACATAATATGTCACAAGGTGTAAAATTAATTGCCCAAACATATGTCTACATGGTAGAATAATTGAAATAGTGTTCACTTAATCTAAAGCCCATAACTTTTAATTGGTAAATTTAATTATTACGAAATTTCAGGTGGAGCTTTATGATATAAATACCTAACTGTGATAAAGTTTTGGTGTTATTATTATATTGTATGGTTAATATTATTTCCATATCTAAAATCAACATGTATCACCTTGATTATAAAACTAGTATCTTAGTCAGTTTCTCTCTCTTGATCATAAACCTAATTGCTTTGGGATTAGGGCAATGACTATGGGAATCATTTCTCTCTTATTCATTGTGGTTCCATTTTATCTAACATGTTTCAAGGGTTTCTAGTTCTTCTTGGGCCGAGTTTCTATCAATATGGCAGAGGACTTGGTTGACATATACTCATGACCAAGCTTGAAGGAAGACGAGAAAGAACATATGTTGAACTTGGGTGAAGAGGAAGCAGTAGATATAGAGACACAAATGGCATTGACCCTTGCAATAAAGCTTCTCACTGAGAGATTGTCTAACTTTTGGGCTCTAAAGAGGACCTTGATTCATGTGTGGAACTTATCTAACAAAATACTTTTCAAGAAAATGGTTTCCTCTGTATTCATCATACAGTCCCTCCATTGGAGGGACATGCATAAAATTCTTGAAGATGGTCCCTAGAATTTTGAGAATCGATTGTCGATAACAATGGAAATAGAGGATATTGAGGTCATGTATCGACCGAGGCCATACCGCTACCGTGGCCCATATGGTTAAGTCGGTGGGCAACACCTATAAATAGACCACCCACCTTGACTTGTCAAATCATCAGATCATCAAGGACCATGAAGTGCTGCCAAATTCCAGAGTCACTCACTTCCATACTATCAGTCTTGGATATCTGAAGGCGGAAGTCAAAGGAGAGAGAAGATTGATCACCCTATTCTTCGAAGGAAGAATTCGACGCTACATTGCCCATCCCAGATCTAGGTTTGAAGAAGTATAGTGGTGTATCACCATCTTCTCTCTTTATCTAGATCTATCGTCTTCACCACATTGTACTCTCCCTCTTCGTGGTCATTGATGTATCTATCATTTTATGACGCCTTTATGCTGTCCGTCAACATATGTGGCTAAACATCTAACTTGGGTTGGGAGTAGCCACTAAGGCTCTCCCAACATGTATATTCTTTCTCCCCTTTGAATATATACATGCTCTTATCAAGATTATCTCCATACACTTGTTCTTAATGTTTCACTTGTATGCTTAGCTACCATCTTGTGATGTTTGATTGTTGGTACCTAGAAGGAGTAGTACCATCCTTATCTAGTGTTATGGAGTAGTATGAATGCATGAAAGTGTTGGAATACTAAGGTTAACGGTCATATGGGTTGTTTTGTGGTTATTGGGTTGTTATCTCAAAAGAGAGGCTACCTTAGAGCCTAGATCTATCCTTATATCGAGAGAGGAGGGAATATACATTTTGATGACTGCTTGTAATCTTGATAGGAGTATACGAAGGGGTGTTAGTTTTACATGTTGGTGAGAGATCTTAGTATGTGAAACCCGATCCAAGTTTCCTTCCATATCTTTATTTCTTTCCGCTTGTTAACAATTTTCTCTTGTTATCATTTTCTTTCTTTTAACTTTTTTTTAATTTTGGCTGGAGTACCATCGTTCCTTAGGGAACACCCTTTTTAACCCACCTATTTGTTTGGAGTATAAGAGTGTGAGACTCTGCGTACTTAATTCTTGCTGACATTGTCCCTGTGGTTTGACCCCGAATACTACTTCGGACCCCGTATAATAGTTGCGGGGGCTTGGGAGTGTCGAGTTATAATCTTAAAAGTTTGACTACTCTGGATCCGCTCCATTTTGGATGTGCAATTTAGACCGGTCAACTTTTTGGCGCCGTTGCCGGGTATAAGGCAAAACGGTACTGTTAAGAACATGAGTCCACTCAGTATACTCCCGTGCTTCAAGCTTAGTGATAAGCTTGACTGCACAAAAACTTTAAATCTGCTATCCTACAATTACGTAGAATAGTTTGTTTTAACATGTCCAGTTTCCTAACTCGACTGTGTGGTCTATTGAAGGAATCCAGAGGGAAGCAGTTCTGTTCAATTTTTCACCTTAACTTCAAGTCACCATGCCGCCTCGTGTGGATGACAGTCTTACTGGGGACGATCAAAATGTAAGAGTGCAACACGACCCACCACTGCATGAGATGGATGAAGAGAGAGATGACTATCACTCAGATGGTCATCACTGCGAGGAAGAATGATGTGAAGAAGAACAATGTCACAATCGCTATAGAAGCATCATAGAAATCACTGTGAAAATGAGCGTGAATGTGATGACGGGAACAGTGAGAGTGAAGACGATGAGGAAGGAAAAAATCTTAGAGAGCTGGCCACAACTAGAGCCAATGAGTCAAGATGCCCAATTACCATCCCACACTTCAATGCAACTAATTTTGAGTTGAAGCTGGCTGTAATCTTGATGATCCAAAACAAGCCCTTCTACGGAAGTTCAAGGAGCGAAAATCCATACCATCGTCTTGATGCCTTCAAAAACATCTGTGATGCCATCAAGATGAGGGGAGTGCCCCAAGAAGTGATATATTACAAGGGATTCAATTTTTCTCTCAAAAATAAAGCTTTATCCTGGTACCTTAACTTGCCCCACCAGTACATAGATGGATGGAGACCCCTTGCAGATGCTTTTGTCACTAAATTTTATCCCACTGAAAGTACTATCTATAATATGCAAAAGATTACTTCTTTTGCACAAAAACTAGGAGAAAACCTTCATGAGGAATGGGAACACTTTCAAGAATACCAAAGAGATTGCCCCCACCATAACTACCGTAAGGAATTCCTAGTGACCACTTTTTACAACGGGCTAACCCCCACCAAAATAACTTTACTAAATGCAACTGTCAGAAGTGACTTTCTTGGTAAGAAACTGAGCAGAACCATGAAGATAATCGATAATATGGCTACACTACAAGCATGCATGGATTATGAAAGAAATGACAGAGGATCATCCAAGAAGGCATGTTCTGAAGGACCATCAATCGAAGCTAAGGCCTTGGAAACTATTACAGCTCAGATTCAGAAAATCACTACCGATGCCAAACAATTAAAAGACACTGGGGGTAAGGGCAAGAAACACATAGAGAATGTCATGAAATACGTTACATGCAGAGAAGGAGGGCATGACATTGAAAACTATATCTATACACAACCAGAAGAGAGTTAAGAAAGTGAAAGCAAAGAAGAAACAAAGAATGTCTCTTATGCCAATTTCAAATGACCAGATCATCTTGGGTTTAACTACAACAATAAAGAAGCTACTGAAAATGCTCATCAACTGAGTAATTCATCTAAACTGCCTCCAGGATTCGAGAAGAAAGGAGGACCGACTCAATATACTAGAACTACTAGTTATCAGACAAACAAAAATAGCTACCAGAGTCAAAATAAAAATGTGAGTCGACAGGGTCAAGGACAAGGCCAAGGGTCGAGTCAAGCTAAAGATAGCAACCAAACTGACATGATTACTCAATTGTTTGACTTTGCAAAAAGACAAGCTTTAGTAAATGACCAAAGTGCTCAAAGTGCTATCACCAATTCAGAAGTGTTAACTACAATGCAAACTCAGATGGCAGACATGCAAACCCATCAAAGGCAGATTGATCAACAACTTGCATAACTAGAAGAACTTATGAAAAATCCTTCAAGGAACCTGTCAAATATGGAGACCACAAAGATGGCTACTCTCTGATCAGGGAGGATGTTGGAAAACCTTCACACTAACAACACTACAGAAGAAGGAAGTCGTGGTGAGAAACAATCTGAAAAGGTGATTGCAACCAAAGAGTCCAAAGGACAAGGATCAGCTGAAGACGATCATGAAATAGGAAATGGAGAAAGGAAGAAGTATGAAGAGCTCAAGAACTCATATCCTATTGGAGAATTTCTTTCGAACATAAATCCATATGCCCCAAGAGTTCCCTTTCCCTACAAACTGATCAAAGCACATTTAAAGAAGAGGTATGAGAAGTTTATGGAAGCAGTAAAGAAGCTGCACCTGGATGTCCCATTTCTCGATGCAATTGAAGAGATGATGACATATGCAAAATGATTTAAGGATCTAATCACAAAGAGAAGGAGAGGAGATCATATCAAGAATGTGCAATTGGTGAAAATGTCAAGCGCCTTTGTTCAAGCTGAGTTACCAACCAAGAAGAGAGATCCAAGGGCATTCAACATACCTTTTTGTGTCAGAGACAATGTGGAAAGGAAGGGATTATCCGATTTGAGAGCGAGCATTAGTCTTATGATCTTGACTCTAGCACAAAGCTTGAGTTGACAGACATGGTGAAAATAGGCATGAGAATCAAATTAGCTGACCACACCTTTTTAAGACCTATTGGAATAGTAGAGGATGTTTCGATACATGTCGGGTGAATCTTCATACCATGCGACATAGTAGTGATCGACACAATAAAGGACTCTAAGTGTCCATGATATTTGGGAGACCTTTCCTCGCAACTGGAAGAGCTCTAATATATGTAGTAGAAGGAATCATTACCTTGTGCGTAGGGGACGGTCACCTTGATTTTTGAGTACAAGACACTATGAGGGGACCGTCTCTCTCTGATTCAGTCTACTTTTTGGATAGTTACAATCAATATTATGAAGAGGTGCAAGAGGACAAGGCAATTGTTCATCCCCTTATGTGAGCCTTGAATAGTCAAGACCCTACACTGGAAGACCCAGAGGTCATAGAGATCTTGGATTACCTGAATCAACCTGAAGAAGAATTCAACGATGATGAAGAGACAGTCAAAATCACAAAGTAAACCTCGCTTGAGAAAACACCTAAAGAGAAGAGAGCACCAAAACCAAAGCCCGAATTTAAACCACTTCTAGAGGGGCTAAAATATGAATTCTGGACAAAGAAGAGAGGAATCCTATGATCGTCAATGCCAACTTGACGGATGACCAGCTAGAAAGGTTGCTAAAGGAGCTTAGGTTGCATAGGAAGGCTATAGGGTAATCTGTAGAAGACATCAGAGGCCTCAACCCTGCCCTATGCATGCACATAATACATCTCAAAGAAACAGCTAAGCCTTTATCTTAACCACAGATGAAGTTGAACCAAATGCTAAAGGAAGTCGTAAAGAAGGAAGTTATAAAGTTGTGGGATGTTGGGATCATTTACCCGATAAGTGGCAGCAACTGGGTGAGCCCTATCCATGTGGTTCGTAAGAAGGGTGGAATGATAGTGATAAGAGGAGAGGATGGAGATGAAGTGGCAACAAGGACGGTAACAGGTTGGCGTATGTGCATTGACTATCGCAAGCTAAATGCTACTACCATAAAGGATTAGCTCACCATGATTACTTTTGTTTTCTAGATGGGTATTCAGGATTCTATCGAGTACCGATCCATCCTGATGACCAGGAAAAGACAACCTTCACCTGCATCTATGGCACGTATGCTTTCAGAAGAATGCCATTCAGGTTGTGTAATGCACCAACAACTTTTTGACGCTGTATGATATCTATGTTTTCGCACTTCCTAGAAGACATAGTAGAGGTCTTCATGGATGACTTCTCTATTTATGAAAAGGATTTTGAGGCATGTCTAAGAAACCTATCTTTGGTATTATAATGTTTTGAGGAAAAACACATTGTCCTAAACTGGGAAAAATGTCATTTTATGGTCTAGGACGGTATCGTCTTAGGGCATAAAGTTTCCAAGAAAGGAATCGAAGTGAACCTAAGCAAGATTGAATCCATATCCAAACTTCTGCCGCCCAAATTTGTTACAGGATCAAGGAGTTTCTTAGGGCATGTGGGATATTATAGATGGTTTATAAAAGACTTCTTAAAGATCATGAAACCCCTTTCAAATCTCCTAATTAAAGATATTGAATTTGAGTTCACTAGAAAATGCTTAGACGCCTTCCAGACCCTTAAGAGAGTGTTAAAAACAACACCAATTGTATACGCAGTAGATTGGGAGCTACCTTTTAGAATTATGTGTGATGCCAGTGATTTTGCCATTGGAGTAGTCCTTGGATAGAAGAAGGATATGAGACATCATGCAATTTCTTACGCAAGCTGAACATTGGACGAAGCCCAAGTAAACTATACCCCCAATGAAAAACAACTGTTGGCTATCTATTTGCCTTTGATAAGTTCAGATCATATCTAGTAGGGTCAAAAGTAAAAGTGTAGACTGATCATGGAGCTATAAGATATCTCATTCAGAAGAAGGACACAAAGCTGAGACTTTTGAGATGGGCCTTATTACTGTAAGAGTTTGACCATGATATCATTGATAAAAAGGGAAAAGAAAATGTGGTTGCAGACCACCTGTTAAGGATAGTTTTTTATGAAGAAAATCAATTTCCAGTAAATGAAAACTATGCTGATGAAGCTCTTTTGATGGCCCAATCAGATGAGCAGAGTCTGCCTTGGTTCGTAGACATTTGTAATTATCTAGTATGTGGGCAACTTCCACTGGAGATCACTTATAATCAGAAGAAGAAATTATTCTCCAAACTAAAAAACTACTATTGGGATGATCCACTATTGTTCAAAAGATGCTTTGAAAACTTATATCAACGATGCATACCGGAAGAAGAAGTAGCCATAATCCTCAAAGAATGCCACTCCTCACGTTACGGGGACCACCATAGGGGGGAAGAACAACTGCAAAGGTCTTACAAGTAGGATTTTATTGGCCGACTCTTTTTAAGGATGCTGCATCATTTGTCAAGACCTGTAAGTAGTGTCAACTTACAAGAAACATCAGCAGAAGGAACAAGATGCCGATGACCGATTGGGTGGAAGTCAAAATTTTCGATGTATGTGGGATTCATTATATGGGACCTTTTCCTTCATCAAAGGGGAACCAATATATACTTTTTACTGTCGACTACATCTCTAAATGGGTAGAGGTTGTTTCCACCCAAACCCGTGACTCCAAGGAAGTAATCAAGTTGTTTGAGAAAATTATCTTTCCATGATTCAGAGTACCACACATTGTTATAAGCGATGGAGGGTCGCACTTCGATGAAAAGTAGTTCGAAGCCCTGCTAAGGAAGTATGGGGTAAAACATAAGGTTGCAACGCCGTATCATCCCCAAACGCCAGGGCAGGTCGAGGTGTCTAACAGGAAGATCAAACAAATCCTAGAGAAGACTGTTAGTCATAAAAGGAAGGATTGGTCCATGAAACTCGACGATGCACTATGGGCTTATTGCACAGTGTATAAGACACCTATAGGCATGCCTTACTAAAGGTTGATTTATAAGAAGCATTGTCATCCGCCTGTTGAATTAGAGCACAAGGCCCTATGGGCTATCAAATTTCTGAACATGGATCTTGATAAAGCTGGGCAGAAAAGGTTTCTCCAACTTCAAGAACTCGAAGAGTTGAGACTACACACTTACGAGAATGTGAGGATCTATAAGAAAATGACTAAGGTATGACATGACTCCCACCTAAACAACAAGGACGTTCATGAAGGGGACAAAGTTCTTTTATTCAATTCAAGTATCAAGTTGTTCCCAGGGAAGCTGAGGACAAGATGGTCTGGTACCTTTTCAATCGTAAAAATATACCCGTTAGGGATGATGGAAATAATTAGAGACAAGACATGCACTTTCAAGGTGAATGGGCAAAGGATAAAAAAGATATTATGAAGATCAAGCCTTTGTGAGAAGGACCGAGCTGAGTTTGGGGGAACCCGGTCCTCTAGCAGATGGAACAAATGAGAAAGTGTCGGCATCAGCTGAAGAAGGATGAAGCAAAAGTGAGAGAAAGTCAAGCTAAAAGACTTTAAACTAGCGCTTCTTGGGAGGCAACCCAAGCCTTTGCTGCTTTCTTTGTTTTACAATTCATGATTTCCTTTATCTCATGTTTTAGTCTATGAGTTATGTACCTCAAGTATCTTGGGTTTTCACATCTAGAAATAATATAAAGGTAGTATGTAAATTATTTTCTTTTCAAAAAAAGTTTCAATGAAAATTTGGTGTTTTGGTTTTAGTTAATCGTTTCCAACATCTTAGTTTTGTATGCACCACGGTCGCGACATCTGCCGCGGTCGAGGCACTAGCGTGACACGCCTTGGGATTGCGGTCATGGCAAGGTTAAAAGCCAAATTTGACCTCGGTCAAGGTGTTCTGCCCGGCCGCAGTCGCGACGTCTTCTGAGTATATAAGAAAAACCCTTTGCACTATAGGGCTTTTCTTTCTCTCCTTTCTATCAAACTCCCAAATGTTAGAAGAAGTTTAACTAAAGAATTACGAGATGTGATCATAAAAACAATGACCAAATAGTAAAGGACGTCCACTACGAATCCACCTCTGCCGACGTCGTGCTCTTGCCGCATTAGCACCACCTCCATCATGGCCTCCTTGCCGGAGTTTCAAATCCCTAACCACGTCGAGGTACTAACAACGCGTTCCGTTCCCTTTTTATCACCGTCGCCTCAATTGCTTTCCTTTTTAAGGATTCTTCACCAATCTTGAGTATACAAACCTTGGTTTTGCTTTCTTGACGACATGATAACCGCTAAAATCGCCTTGTTCATTTTTCACTCCTTTGCCGGAGCTTCACCAACACTTTCCTCTTATTCTCGGCTTCTTTAGTCTTATCAACCTACGATGGAAACCTTGTGCGGCATTCTTCTTGTGCGCTTGTGGTGATATCATCGTTAGACGATCGGGGTTAGGGTGGGAATACCCACCGCGACCTACAAGGTCGCAGTCGAGTAGGTTCCCTCCCGACCACGGTCACTGCACCATGTGTTTCTTGGCCGCGATCGTGGTCCTCTCTTGCAAGGACTTCTCTTGAATCAGGTCTAAAATGACTGCGGTCGCGGCATCCACCATGGTCGCGGTGTTTCCTTGCCACAATCATGAGATTCCTTTGGTTACATTAGTCACGTGCATTGTCGCTGCATCCTCCTCGACCACGATATTGCCTTCAATATATGTCGCTGTCGCGACTGCTCATATCAAACAATAAAAAATTGAATTAAGTGCTAATGCAATAGGAAAATATAAAATACAATTTTGCTAACAAAAATCTTAATGTTGAAACTTTCAGAATGTCAACTTCGACTGAGGACACTCTGATGAAGAAATCAACTTCATTGAGGGGTGCAGAGGAGAACATAGAGAAGATAACTAGGGCACTGAAAGATAACCCAAACCTCTCACAAACTAGGAAGCTTCAGTTGGAGCTGATGAAGAAGAAATACGAGTACATACTGGCCCACAAGACGCCAGAGGAGTCTGAGGAGTCTCAAGAAATGTCACAAACAAAGACTTATGAGTACCAAACTTCTGAAGCTGAGTTAAAGAAGCTAGAGAAGTAGAAATTTGAGACCAAGAATGCAAAGAGCAGTAGGAGGAGAAAGTTAAATGTCGTGGAGAAGTCAAAGGGGCAAGAAAAAGAAGTAGCCCCTGAAGAGGTTGAAGAGGAAGAACAAAAGGCCCTCACCCAGTAGAGGCCAACATTTGTACCTAGAGATCAAACACACCAGTTACAGTTTGACTGGGTACTACAAACCAAAGGGTTCAAGCCGACGTGATATCTTGACATTGAGGACTTCAAGAAGATGGGGATCTATGATAGGGTGATCAACTTCTCAGAAGGTGCAAATCTACACACCATGTGTACCTCAGAAGCTTCCTCCCTAACTCAGTTGATGGCATAGTTCATGCTGTCATTAAAAAAGCTCCCTGTCAGTGATGGCGAACGCAAGAAGGGCGGTGGTGACTTCAAACTAGAAGTAAGAATAGGAGGGAAGTCTCATATGATTACCGAGGCCATGCTAAATACAATATTTACCAAAACAACTGAAGAAGCACAACCCTGCTCAACCCCACCAAGAGAAAAAGATGCCATCAGATACAATAATCACATGATGTAGGAGAAGATGAACGGAGAACACGAGCATAACTCAAAGAACTCAAAGGCGACTCTCATCACCTCTCGTTTCATCTGAGTGATGCAGAAAATAACAGCCAACACAGTCTTCACTAGATCAGAAACTAGAGGAGTAACTAAAGGGGACCTGATGCATGGGCTTTGAGTCACTTTTATAGGCTTATTTTATATTTGTTTTATGCATGTATTTGTCATTTTCTTGATTATATTTGCATAATTCACTATAGTTGTCCCTTAAACTCTTTTTGCATCAAGTTATACTTCTTTTATCATATTTATATGATTTTATATAATCCCCGGACTTATACATATGTTTCGGCACTTTTTCAGGCACTTTTGCATTGTCCGGAGTCGATACTATCGACCCCCAGGTCGATAGTATCGACATTTCATCAAAACGCAACCCCAAAATGCGATCTTGGAAGGAATAACCTGTCCCATGGTCGATACCATCGACCTTGGGGTCGATACTATCGACAGCGTCGGGATCTGGCAATTTTCAGCACTAAAATGGAGCGTTTTAATCCGACGGTTGAGCTTTTTCGGAGCCGTAAAGTGGTCCTATGACCTAAGAAGAGCACGGATGGCCCGAGGGGGAGAGGAGATTGTATTGCACAACATCCAAGAAGGAGAGAGAGAGATAGGAGACGAGAGACGAAGGCCGTCAACCGAGCGATTCAGGCACCTCCGACGGGCGATTTTGCTACCGAAAGACTGCAAAACGCATGTTTCTCGAGGAGGATCTCTAGGAACACCTTTGTATCAGGGGTTACACGAGTTTGATCCATGTTTCCCATGTTTTTCTTTTCTACTCCTCTGTCTTTCATTGAGATGACCATGCGGGGCTAATCCCCTTTGTCTTTAGGACCGGGAGTAGCCCGGGGATTCATTGTATGATAATTTTATAATAGTAATTCATATTTTATCTCTTAAATCCGTGGTATAGCTTCGTTTTCTCCATATATTGTTATGCTTTATCACCATAATAATAATATAATGCCCTTAATCACTTCGACAGAAGGATTAACGGCTGAAAAGAGACGAAACCTACATTAATCGATAAATCCCTTGACCAAGGTGGTGTAAAATTAATGGTGGATACTGAGAGATCGTTCATAATGCACCGAGTTTAGGGTATAGGTTACTACGACGGTGGAACCGACCTAGACTTAGGTAGTGAATTGCACCACGACAGTGGACAATTCTGTTTTCAGGCCACTACCCGGAAAGAGAGATAAAATTGAGTAGCTATATAGAATTTAATACAATGAAAACCTGCGGTGAAACCACAATCCTAAAGATATCCTTTTGAATTGATTAAATTAACCTTTAATCGATTATTTGCTTTGTTTTATTTATATTTTCTTTTAATTTTATTCAACAACCCCAATTTGTTATTCGGCTTAGCTGATCGCAAATAGTTAG
Source organism: Alisma plantago-aquatica (assembly GCA_963693085.1). Taxonomy (NCBI): domain Eukaryota; kingdom Viridiplantae; phylum Streptophyta; class Magnoliopsida; order Alismatales; family Alismataceae; genus Alisma; species Alisma plantago-aquatica. The sequence goes on from OY856412.1 coordinate 961,572,009, forward strand.
TAGGAGTCTCCAACATTTCCGAGTATCCCTGTGTTCGACTCGGGCCTCACAAGGCCTGTACTACTCGACGCATATACTTGCATTTTTAGCGCGTAGTAAAATACATGTCAAGTTTTTGGCGCCGTTGCCGGGGATACAGCGAATTGTTGGCACTTCGAGTGCTACGCGCGGCACTCTAGGCCACAAATTTTTTTTATTTTTCATTCAATTTCAAATATTTTTACATTGTGCTTTAATTGTTTATACTCATCTAAGCTTAGTACTGAACTCGAATTTTCTTATTTCAGGTACTGTGTATGGTGCATACACGTAGTACTGACTACGCAGAACGCGCACCCAAGGTTCCATTTTTGGGACCTGAGGACGAGGAGCATTCCGAGCAAGAGTACCAAGAAGAGGTAGATTCTGAATCGGAAACAGAAGAGATGGCTGAGCCACAGACCATATGGGAGAAGATTAAAGCTTCTTCGTCATCAGCTTCAAAGGGGCCTATAAAAAAGCAGGCGATCAACATACCGACATATAAGATCGATCCAGCGTTGATTAATTTGGTAAAATCAAATGCGTTTCATGGGCTGAAGAATGAGGATCCTGTTGCACACATCAGCCAGTTCATTGAAAACTGCGACATGGTAAAAATAGACAGGTTTCCACAAGATGCATTGTATCTCAAGCTTTTCCCAAGTTCCTTGGCGGGAGCAGCAAGAGAGTGGCTACATAATCTAGACGATGAGTTCGTGGAGTCTTGGGACCATATGGTAGAGGTCTTCTTTGAGAGGTTCTTCCCTCCTGAGAAGACTAACGACATGATCCGAAAGATTCATAATTTCACCCAACAGGCTGGTGAAACATATTCTGAGACCTGGGAGCGATTTCAGGTTATGTTGAGGAGGTGTCCGCATCACGGGCTGGACAAGGAAACGCAGGTGAAAATCTTCTATTTTGCTCTCTCCGAGCGTGATAGGAGTAATCTGGATTCAGCCGGGTCGAGATTTTTTCTAAACAACACAGACACCAGATGCTGGGAGATACTCAAGAACATGGCTAGAAAGCAGTCTTGGAAAGAAAGAGAGAGAGGCCCAGTTGAGCAAGCACGAGTCGCCAGTGAATCAAAGACAATGAGAGAGCTAAACGATAAGTTAGATCTTCTAGCCAAGAAGCTGCTATCTAAGGAAGATGCATCTGAGGATGAGGAAGCCCAAGTGAAATTCATGCAACAACAGGGTTACAGAAACAATGACTACGCATGGAGGAAGGACAAAAAGTTCTCCTGGAAGGATCCTAACAACTTTCTGCAGGATCCGGAGGCAAAGCCACAGCCTAGAGCTGAAGATAAGAACACCAAATTACTGAGTCAAATGGTGCAGCAGAATCAGGAGATGATGGCTATGTTTGGTAAACAATTGCAATCTCAAGGTGATATTCTAACCAAATTTGGGCAGACGCTACAAAGCCATGGAGCACATATGCGGGCATTAGAAACCACCGTGGCTCAGATTTCAAGTGAAGTGGCGGCCATCAAGCACGCCAACCAGCAGAAACCGGACGAGAGTGCAAATGTGGCCCAAGCACACCATCAAGTGAAGTACATGTCTGTGGTAAGCAATGAGGAGGAATCTCAGGTGCAAGAAGCTAAAGAAGAAAGAAAAATGACTTTTAATACGCATGCGTCACCGGCGATACCATATCCACGCACTTACTATGGATTGCCGGGCGGAAACCCGTTCTTCAGAAAATCACAGTGAGTTATGAATATTGCATCTCCATCTAGGCAGGAAGAACAATTGAAGGCTGTTTGTGCACGTGTGGAAACATATAATGTGAGAGAGAAACCACAACAAGCTATTGCTGTTGATGATGTCTCACCCAAGCCCACGTCAGAGGGATGATTGAAGCAAGCTTAGGGGAGTTGGCCCCGAAAAGCTCATATGTGCCACCTCACAGGTGTGTGAGTGCAGCAGTTGTGTCAAGTCCAGGAAATCCAGGGCCAAAGAAAGAGCATCGTCATTTTAGGAAATTCTTGGAAATATTCCGAAAACTCCACATCAATATTCCATTAGTGGAGATGATCGAGAAGGTTCCTGCCTATGGGAGGTTCATCAAAGAAATCATCAATAAGAAGAGGCAGATAAAAGACAATGATATTTGTCAGATGAATGAGACGGTGAGTTCTATGATTCACGGGAGTTCGCCAAAGAAGAGAAAAGACCCAGGAGGTTTCTACATTCCATGCTCGATAGGTGATCAACATTTTCCTAAAGCGCAATGTGATTCAGGCACCAGCATAAATCTCATGCCTCTGGCGACATTTCAGAAACTTGGGTTAAAAGAAATCAAGAAGTCGGCCGCGACAATTGAATTGGCGGATGGGTCCATTGTAAGGCCATATGGAGTGTGCGAGGATGTACTCGTCAAGGTAGACAGGTTCATCTTCCCGGTAGATTTTGTTGTCATGGACATGCCACAGCTCCAAAGTTGCGAGATGCTATTGGGAAGGCCGTTCCAAACTACGGCTGATGTCATCGTTGCCATTGGGAGAGGTACATTGACCTTGGGGATTGGACATGATCGAGTTCAATTCAAATTGCCACATGACTCATTGGAGACATCTCTTGACAACCTAGGTTAAAGGTATCTTTATGTCAAGCCTAGGACATTAAACAAGGGTGCTTGTTGGGAGGCAACCCAACTTTAGGTTCAATTTTATGTTTGGTTATGTTCTTTTATGTTTATGTACTTAGTTTTTGCTTAGGTTTTGATAATTTTTGTAAAAATGGTACCCTAACTCGTGTTTTGAAGTGTGCAGAATGTTAAGGTCGATACTATCGACACCCATGTCGATAGTATCGAGTTTGGAGAAGTAAACGCTGAAGAAAAGTCGATACCATCGACCCTAGGGTCGATAGTATCGAGATTCCTGAAGATTTACAGAAAAATTGGTGCCAGTAAAGTCGATACCATCGACCCTAGGGTCGATAGTATCGACACTTTTGAGTTCCCAGGCTTTTAGATGCGTCGATTCAACAAAATCGCTGAGTCTGGGTCGATACCATCGACCTTGGTCGATGGTATCGACACCCGCAGGACAGCTACATAAAACAAGCCTTAAAAGGTATCGAAACGAGATTTTTTCGAACCGTTTCTTGCAGAGGAAAGATGGATGAAGCAAGTCACGTCTTAGAACCACTAAGACACAAAAATGGGCCACAAAAAGGAGGGAGATAGCAAGCATCACTTGGTCTACTTGAGCATCTGACCATCCTTCTTCACCACACTTCAAAGCGAATGGTACCGTTGTTCCACCTCTTAAGTGAGAATGTTGACTATGAGGCCATAGTCATATTCAAGCTTAGGGGGGGTGTTGGAACAACCCTCTATCTTAGTTTTTACTTACTTATTCATGTTGATTTTACTTTTGAGATATTAGTTGTTTTTATTTTTAGGTTTACCGCTTTTGTAGGATCCACATCTATCTAGTGTAATCTGTGGAGCAATAAATGCATGGTTTCAATTGCAAGTTTTACTCTTGGGTTGTGTGCACATGAAAATATGAGTATATTGAAAACTTTTTGAGCTTATTCTTGTGAGTAATTGAGTTGCATAACTGAGGAAGTGCTTGGGTGAGTCAGCTTCAGGACACGGGGACATGAATGACCATCTTTATTGTCTAAGGAAAAGTGATTGACAAGGATGTTTGAGCCCAAACCGACCAAATGCTAACGTGACCTTAGACTAAAGTTTAAGAGAGAAATCCTTCAGTTACCCTATACACAGGTCTTTAGAGAGGGACATATGATATTTTCGAAAGGTTCTGTCAATTAGTCTTGTGATCTGATCCACCGCAATTTCATCCACACTCCACCATAAGAAATGGGAGCACATTATTGTCTTTCACTTTTTGATTGCATCTCATGTAGATAGGTCTTGCATTATATCTATTTTCACATTTTTTTTGCATGAAAATGAAAAAAAAGGATAGAGTAGTTATACATGCACATTATCCTTAGGTGCATGTCATAGTAGTTGCATAACTGTCATTATGTAGTTGTATTTACATCTTTTGAGCATATTGTACACCATGTATCTTATTTTACTCTGAAAACATTAAAGGTGCTGAACTTGTTCCATACCCTCCAAATAGAATGCTTCAGATGCACAAGTATGTAACAAGAAGTGAGCCCGACAAATAATTCATTGTCATCTATGAAAATAAGGGCCTGAAATTTTTTTTGAAAAAAATAATTGAAAAAAAGAGAAGAAAAAAAAAGAGAAAAAAAGAATTGAGAAGTAGGAATGAGAGGGAGAAAGGAACATGTTCTCACTTACATATTAAGAAGAATAAGCACATGTTGTAGTTTTCTTAGATATTCCATCTCACCTTGAGACGGAATGATAGTGCATGCATCATTCCACCAAAAATGTAACATTAGGACATTTTCACTTGCATTTTGCATCATGATAGGTCATTAATTTTTGTATTGCATGATTGACTATTATGTGCTTCCATCTCTTCCACAACCACCTATCCCATCCACCCGTTGCTCTAATCGGTAGGCCACCCATGATATTCTCCTCATTCATTAATATCAGGAGATCTGCTTCCATTTAGATGGTAGTTAGGAAATGAGCAACGTAGATAGGAGATCACAAGATGCATCAAGTATGGACCGGATGAGTTTATCATATTAACTGCTTTAATTGATAGTGTTTCACTGATTGGGGGATAGACATCTTTTACATAGGTCTTTGGTCGCCTGGATGGCAGTTAGTGTTCAGTGGTCAATGAGGGCTGGTTTGTGAAAGAAAGTGGGGATGATGTAGATTCATTTCATGTATTTATGTCCTGTTGCTGACTTATCTCAACCAAATCCAAAGTTTTGTTGCTCGAGGACGAGCAAGGTTTAAGCTTAGGGGAGTTTGATGCATGGGTTTTGAGTCACTTTTATAGGCTTATTTTATATCTGTTTTATGCATGTATTTGTCATTTTCTTGATTATATTTGCATAATTCACTATAGTTGGCCCTTAAACTCTTTTTGCATCAAGTTATACTTCTTTTATCATATTTATATGATTTTATATAATCCCCGGACTTATACATATGTTTCGGCACTTTTTCAGGCACTTTTGCATTGTCCGGAGTCGATACTATCGACCCCCAGGTTGATAGTATCGACATTTCATCAAAAAGCAACCCCAATATGCGATCTTGGAAGGAATAACCTGTCCCATGGTCGATACCATAGACCTTGGGGTCGATACTATCGACAGCGTCGGGATCTGGCGATTTTCAGCACTAAAACGGAGCGTTTTAATCCGACGGTTGAGCTTTTTCGGAGCCGTAAAGTGGTCCTATGACCTAAGAAGAGCACGGACGGCTCGAGGGGGAGAGGAGATTGTGTTGCACAACATCCAAGAAGGAGAGAGAGAGAGATAGGAGACGAGAGACAAAGGCCGTCAACCGAGCGATTCGGGCACCTCCGACGGGCAATTTTGCTACCGAAAGACTGCAAAACGCATGTTTCTCGAGGAGGATCTCTAGGAACACCTTTGTATCAGGGGTTATACGAGTTTGCTCCATGTTTACCATGTTTTTCTTCTCTACTCCTCTGTCTTTCATTGAGATGACCATGCGGGGCTAATCCCCTTTGTCTTTAGGACCGGGAGTAGCCCGGGGATTCATTGTATGATAATTTTATAATAGTAATTCATATTTTATCTCTTAAATCCGTGGTATAGCTTCGTTTTCTCCATATATTGTTATGCTTTATCACCATAATAATAATATAATGCCCTTAATCACTTCGACAGAAGGATTAACGGCTGAAAAGAGACGAAACCTACATTAATCGATAAATCCCTTGACCAAGGTGGTGTAAAATTAATGATGGATACTGAGAGATCGTTCATAATGCACTGAGTTTAGGGTATAGGTTACTACGACGGTGGAACCGACCTAGACTTAGGTAGTGAATTGCACTACGACAGTGGGCAATTCTGTTTTCAGGCCACTACCCCGAAAGAGAGATAAAATTGAGTAGCTATATAGAATGTTTTACAATGAAAACCCGCAGTGAAACCGCAATCCTAAAGATATCCTTTTGAATTGATTAAATTAACCTTTAATCGATTGTTTGATTTGTTTTATTTAAATTTTCTTTTAATTTTATTCAACAACCCCAATTTGTTATTCGGCTTAGCTGATCGCAAATAGTTAGTAGGAGTCTCCAACATTTCCGAGTATCCCTGTGTTCGACTCGGGCCTCACAAGGCCTGTACTACTCGACGCGTATACTTGCGTTTTTAGCGCGTAGTAAAATACATGCTCAACAAGAAACCAGTGAACATCAAAAGACTACTAATCGAAAGGCTATTAGCCACAGTGGGAGGGGAAGCAAAGTAGACAAAAGAATTCTGCATGGGAAGCCCGATAACTAAAATAGTATATCACTTTATGGATGAATACTTGTTGATGAAGTACAAGAAGACCAAGGGACATATAAAGATTGACATAAAGTCCCTCATCAACACGGGAATTCTGGCACAGAAAGGTAGCAAACTTTTCTACAAACAAAGTTGCTCCAAGGTACTTCTGTCCCTCTTAGAGATGGCATACTATGATACCCACAAGCTGCAGCCCACACATGAGGATGTAGATAAGATATACTCAGGGGCTATCAACACTACCGTAGGCCCATCATCAACTGCTAGAGAGAAGGACGTGAGGGATAAGACTCCATAAATGGAGATGAAAAAGCCTGAGGAAAGAAAGAAACTATCAATAAGGAAGAAAAAGAAGAAAACGTCAGACAAGTCCACCACCTCAAATATACCCTCACCACACATTCTAGTAGAGATGGCGGTAAATGAGGGAGACCAACCTGAGGTGGCAATCAATGAAGGAGGCGACCAAACACATCTCAAAGCCACCACAGCAGAACGACATTTAGAGGTCGAGCAAGAACCCCATCAAGAGTGCCAGGACCCTAAGGTTGCACCTAACCCCATGATCATGGAAGTGGTACTACAAGTACTAGAGAAATCAAAGGCGAATACTTCTGCTCCAGCAACACATGCCAATCCTACGCGAAACAAGCTAGCTCCACAACTCAAGGAGCCCCTAACATCTACAACACCGTCAACAACGCCTGCAGAGCAGCAAAACAATGCCCACAAATGTTTGGTGATGTATTAGGAAATAAGTTTGATGTCATGTGGTTACACATGCAACATAGCTCTTAAATTAACTTCAACATTACCTCTAGCCCATGTACACTAACTACACATGTACAAAGTTTATACGTGAGAATTGAGGCGCTCCCCAAGTTCATGCAAGGGATCATCAACACCCAGAACACAATGATGGTAGCTTTGAAGACTCTAACTGAGGAAATGGAGGACCTCAGAAAGGAACGAGATGCCATGAGAGAAGACAAAGAGCTAATGCAGAAGGGGTATGAGGAAGGGTTAGATGACCTAAAGAAGGAACGTCGGTGCTTAGATGAAGAACACCGAAAACCAGATGCTGAATGCCAGGAGATATACGGTTGGTGGTAGAGAAAGAAGTCAAGGCATCTAAATAACCCTTCCACATCACAAACTTACTCAATCCCCTCGAGCCCAGACAAAGACGATGATGACATGGGAGGGACAGGTGCAGTAACATCTTCAAAGGATGAGAGTGCCAACGTGAATACCCCAAGGGTGGAACCACATGCAAAAGAAGCACCACCACAGTCAGAATCTCATCAAGACACTGAGAAAAAGAAAACAAATACATTATCAAAGATGTTCGACTTAAACAACAACCCAGAAGAGGATAAGGCTGCATCTAAAGAACCTCAACAAGTCGTCCTCACTAGAGACGAAAGCACTGCGATAGAAGATCTCACATCATGGGAAATAAGAGATCTCAACAAGTTCTTGGACGAAATGACGTTCAGAATGGATATCTGCAACAACTTCTTCAAAGACCCAACGCAGTACGACCAAGATGATTCATTCTATGATGGGTAAATGGCTACGACGTTTGGCACGCTCAACTCTGCAGAATTAGAGCAACTGTCAGAAGAGAACCAACCCATAAAAGACTTAACTGTCGAGATATCCACGAATGATGAAAGCAAGGCGACAACCCAAATGCTGTTGGAAACTAGGGTACATCCTCCCACTATAGAAGTACCACCCACAACAATGCAGATAGCGGGAGACGGTACCTCAGAAGATGAAGAAGGTGGACTCACCTCTTTCTTCACTAATGATCCAGTCAGAAAGTAGAGCACACCAATCCATGATGTACCATTAGGTGTTGCTCCTCCTCTACCCTATAAGATGGTGGGCATGGACATGACCAAGTTATCAAGAATCACATGCGGAGATGTGCATATCCTAGCAGACATACTTGACGACAACCTTTCGGGCATTGATATTCTCTACCACAACAAGGCAAGATCACTTAACATGGATCATTTTAGAGGGATCTTTCTAAAATGAGCATGATCACATAAGAATTCATTCAAAGTACAATGTGCAACTCTGCTTGAAGAATTTCTACATCCTGACAAAATGCAACCCGTATTCAATGGCACCACACATCTAGCAGGTCTTCTGTTTGATAAAAATGACAAAGCTTTTGATGTGAAAGAGCTACAACGTGCAATGAGAAGGGAGGAGACAAAGTTCATAGTCCTGCCTATAAAGACTGTAAATCACTGGGCATTTATTGTCGTCAACCTATACGAGAGACATACAACAATGTTCAATTGCCGCGTAGCTGAATTGGATAGCACGTACCTGATCTACAAAAACAAGGAGGCAATGGATATCTTAAAGGTGCCACTGCGTCTGCAACAGGCTATACAGATGACAGACAACAGACACAAAGGGATGTGGAAGTAATTATCTATTTGTAAAAAGGTCCCTCAAGAAAAGGCTAGAACAGGAGACCGTGCCTTCATAGTTCTCACAATGATGGACGCAATCAATAAGGGAGTCCCTCTGGAAGACCTCTACATAAAAGATCTACATGGGTTACATGTTGTCTATGCAATGGAGGTTATTTATGATCGTCTCTTCTTCAATGACCTGGCGATGCCTTTCAGATGCAGTACCACAACGACTTCACCAAGAAATACCTCTACCTAAAAAGAAAACATGGAGAGAGAAACTTAAAACCCTATGGATCAATCCAGAAGAGCCTACCAGAGCGTATGCTTGGAAGGAAGGCTGGGCAACCGACACACCTAACAAAGCAGAGAGGAAACCTGAGAGCAAGCCAGAACAACCTCTAGTGACATAAGATGAGAAAGAACAACCTCTAGCTCACGAGACCGAAGAAGGGGAGATAGAGGAAGAGGATATGCCAAAAATCAAACCAGATGGGCTGACAGGAGAAATAGTGCCAACCTTCAAGGATTTCGATAGGTGGAGCTACAAGAGCTTGTCACTAGAATCCCTACAGATGATAATGAAATGCTTGAAGGAAGATGACACCACGACAGAGGCAATCTTTGAAAGGGATGGCATCTGTGTGCTAAAGGACAACCTCTGAGATACCTTGAAAATAGGAGGGTACCTTTCAGTCAGCACTATGTCAGCCTGCCAAGCACTAATGAATGACAACATGCCGCACGTGCATATGGCCTACTTACTCTTAGTAGATGAAATCCTAAAGGATAAAAGGTCGGGCAAAAAAGAATGTCTATTACAACACCTGGCGACCTCTCTTCCAGATTACATATTCCTACCTATTCTACATGATAGTTATTGGACTTTGTTAGTAGCCAGTGTTATAGCTAGGACTGTAGTTCTCTACTACATCTCTGATGCAGCCTTTGTGCTCAACAAAAGAATGAACATGACTAATACAAAGACACCTAAAGAAGATAAGGCATTCACATGCACCGAGATAGTTGTAGAGATGCTAAAAAACCATGGAAAAGGGTAAAAACATAAAGAAGGCAAGGACTTCTAGAAGACATAGTTCTGCCATAGAATCCCTCAGCAAGTACCTCTGTCAAACAACTACGGCTTCTAATGTCTTACCTGGATGGTCACCCTGGCAACAATGAATATGAAGGTGGAGGGCATGCAACATGAACAATACCACCCGCTACGTGGGGTATATGCCAACATGCTCCTCGAGTCAAAGTGGGCCACCACAAATCACCACCAACAATAAAGAAAGCATGTTTATACATACAACTCCAATTTTGACACCCAGGTCAGGGTAAATGATAAATTTGGGGGAGGAGTCATAAACAGGCACAAGAGGTACTATTTTATCCCAAAATTTCAAAAATTTACTTGTACATATTCTAATTTCCACCACAATCAAGTATGAGAAACAAATTTTGCAAAAAATTACTTTGAGAAATTTTACTATAAGTTGCAGATTTGCTTAGCCGCTTCTTAGACTTGTCAGTCCCCCTGCTAAATGTTGTAGTGATATCTTTTCTAGAGAGGCACAAATGAGCGGCGAACACTCATAATAGTAAAAACAACAAGCGTAACAATGCAGTTTTATCTCATTCTTACAACAAAATGTTGTGTGTGGAACAATCCTAGGTCTATGGAATCCCTGGAAACTGGAGGACTTCACCGAGCCATACTCCTGACCAATGACCCTAACCTGATGGTTCTAGCTAGATAATCCTCACCGCCCTTGAGAAGGAAACAGCTGACCCTTCCAGGTTTAATTATCCCCACTTTGGGATGAAAAGAGGCTTGGCCGCCCAGAAAATCATGTAAAAACCCCCTCACCCAAACATGAGAGGAGATATGAAAAGACAAAAAGAAAAGAGAAAAATATAATAAATGAGAGTTGTGCCCAAAAGATGTTGAAGGATCCCACATGGCCGATGTATTGCTGCACTCATGAATGTAGATATGTTGTGCCGTGAGTGGAATCTTGAAGCCAAATTTATCCAACTACAATCCCAAACGACCCTCACGCAACCACCTGACTTAATGTCAGGAGCCCTTGGGGCAACACTGTCCTTACGATAGCTTGTGGGCGAGGGAAATTGAGGAGAGTAGGAAAACACTTAAAGCCTAAAACCTACCCGAGCACACTAGCATAGGGCCAACTAAAAATAAAGGAAGGGTGTGAAAGCTACCCCTCAAGGGGATGTTGTACAAGTATGGCTAGCAACCTAGCGCAGAAAGGGGTAAGTCATTGAGATGGAGAGCCATTTTCTACCAAAAGGCATTGGAAAAGATTCAAAATCACACAACTCTAGTTACAAAGGGGAGGAAATAGGATTTCAAGATTGAATGAACATACCACAAGATTTTTGCTATAAGAATGATATAACTCAGTAATGGTAAGCTTTATGAAATTTTTTGTTACCTATTGATCATCTCTCTATGATTTTGGGCCTGCCCTTAGCCTGAGGACATGCTCGATCCTAAGTTTGGTGGAGTTGATAACATCTCATTTTATGCACTTTTTGCATATGATTTATGCTTCTCCTAGCATACCTTTTATAGAATTTTCTACTTATTTTAGTGCCTTATGCCAAAAATCTCAATTACACACATCTTTCACCTTTGTAGGGCCATGCCAAGACATGGCCATGGTCAACACCACAACCACGGATGTATCATCCACTAAGGACCCTACCGCGGTGTAATGACCACATTTGTGCTTAATTGGCAAACTAGCGTTTACCTAAATGATTACATGCTTGATTAGATTGAACATTGTTTAGACTTGATTAATGATAGTAGATCAACTGTGATGTTTCAAACCTAAGAAGAAACTCTAACTATGATTTTAGTTTGAATAATTAGGGTTTGAGAAATGTAAACCCTAATCGGCAAAAATTAGGGTTTTGATAGTACATGAATATAAAATTTTATCAGGATAGCAGTGTGGTAAATGATTTTTCATATTTTCTAAATTTTTTTATTTAATTGAATTTTGGATATGATATGTATAACTCAATCATTCATATTGGAGAATTGTTTTAAAATATTTGAGTGTTCTTTGAGTGTGGTTCTCGGTCAAACTATACTTCGACCAAAATGCTGACAAAGTGCTTTTGAGTAGTGTAGTGTTTTATTTTTAATTATTTATTGATAACTCCAAATGATCTTAAATTTTAACTCGAGATCTAAAACTCAATAATAAACAACATGTAAAATTTCATAATTTTTGGATGCGTTTAGACCTTATCAGTAGACGAATTACAGTAATATTTTTATGACAGAAAATTCAGCTGAAATAAGAGAAAGTATAGTGAGGGGTCAACGTGCAATTGACCCAAGCAACTCAATTGCTATATATGGTCAACCTAACACACTAGCATCTCTCATAATTCGTGATTCAATCTATAGAAATGAAATCCTTGAGAGAGAGTGAGAGTTAGGGTTTGAGAAGAGAAAGTGATGGAGATGTTGACCTAGGGTTTTGCGGTTTGAGGAATGATGAAATCATGTAAGTTTAGCTTCTTTGGATATAGTTTCATGGTGAATCTTCTCTCACATATCAAGATTATGTCCCTCCTCTGATTTGATCCAAAATGGTATCAAAACTTCCCCCTTTCTCACTCTTTCTTCATAATCCCTCATTTTTAGGGTTTTTGAGTTGAAAGGAAGAAGAATCGGGTAAATTGCTAGGGATTTGATATGAGATCGAGATTTTCAGGGATGAGTTGCGTTTTTAAGGTGTTTTCACACCTTAGTGTGAGTGGGAACTCCCTTTAAACAATATATTGCACGAAAATTGGTTAAATCATCCATAATCTTTAATTGCTTAGTATCCGACTACAAACCCTGAATTGTGTGTTTGATCTAAGTTGTTGCAAAATGATATGAAATGGATTGTTCCTCTATTTGGATGAATTTCAGATGATAAAAACATATTAGAAATATATGCAATACATCCTAATGAGATTTCCCTAAGTATTCACAGAGGTTATAATAGTGAACTGAAATATAGGGAATTTGTCTATGACTAAAATTGATGTATAATTACATAGAGAAATTTGTTTATCTAGATCCCCTTGGTTATGAATGATTGTTTATATGAATGCGTAGTACATATATGTCAGATACTATCTTGGATTTCATTTAAGGCGAATAGTGTTTGTTTGATATCTCAGTACAGAGGGTGAAACCCTAGATGCGAGAAAAGTTGGATATTTGTGAATAGATATCATGAAACTCATTTGAACGGATTTTCTTGACATGATAGACTTTATTTATTCAATTTTATTTTTTATGCATGTTATCTCAGTGAATGGCATGAAAACCTAAATTCAGGTCAGTTATAAGGTTTCATAAATATATTGATTTTATATGATTTGTTGATAGTAGTCTTTATTCAGTGAATGTTTATGTCACATGAAATCCTTATGAGAGCTATGTGATAAGTGAATGAGATAAATGAAACCCTAAGGATAGGGTGTTCAATGAATCACATATTTTGATGTCAACGTTCTCAGTATGAGATGTGGTGATGCACAACTCAAGATTTGGGTTGAGGTACATGTTTTCCAAGAAAGTACAAATAATTTACAGGTGCAAATGACGATTACTCGTATGTCAAGTAATTAACTCTTATCAGTGTATTAAGAAGTTCAATTTCATGATTCTAGTGTATAAAGTATCAAGTGACATGTATTCAATTTATTTAAGAACTTTAGTCTGCCTGCATTTACAGTATGTTGATTTCTCAATAAATTACAATGTTTTAAATATACTGCTCTGCCAAGTTTAGAATAATGTACATGTTGTATTATAAACTTCAATTAAATAGGCACGGTACCATAGAGATATCAGAGTCAAGTATAAGTAAGAGAAAGGTACAATGTAGAAAGAGCTTTCCAAGAATAACAAAATAATAGACATAGGTTCCCTGAGCACCGTAGATTCCCTATGGATGTCTGCACTGTAGGGAGGAAACAATCCACCATGGCAGAGACCAATATACGGGGATCGGATCGCTCCCACAGAGCGTGTGAGGAGACAAAGCTCTTGAGGAAGTCTCCTAAGAGAAGATAGGTTACCCAACATGAACCGGAGATCCCAGTGGTAACCCAGAGGTACCCATAGAGCGTACCAAGATGAGGCCCATAGAGCGTCTCAGACCCTCCTCCTGTGTACTCAGCCTAGAAGGATAGGTTCGGTTAAAGGCTAGTTATTTAGCCGCCTTAGTCAGACGTGACGATTCAAGTCAAGTAGACCTGGATTCAGTTCTAGGCTTAGCTTCCCGGGTTTTAAGCTAAGTCTTATATGGTGAGATCGTAGTTCGCTACGAGTCGTCATATGTAGAGTACACTGCATATGATCAATGCATAAGCTAAAATATGTTCATATAGGGTTAAAGAGTTTCTTATAAGTAAGAAAGGCTAAGAAAGATTTGAGTATAGTTTCCCAGCAATTATTCTTTGTATGTTTCTGAATTATTAGTTCTCTTTGAAATTAATCAAGCATGCTCATATATTGATTTGCTCTTGTTGATATCTAGAGTATCATGCCATATTTATGATTGTAAATGATCAATCTCTTTAATGCTTACTGCTGCTATAATTGATATCCGTTGCTCAAAAGTATATATGTAATTATATCAGTGCTTTAGACTGTTTCTTTGAAATACTCATTCATTGAGCGAGTAGGCTCACCCCTCTACTCACAATTTTTAGGAATATCACATGGACTTGAAGATATCATTGCATCAGAGTAGATCTACCACAAGAGTTAAGTCTGAGTATAGTCAAGTTCAGTCGGTCCTTGTCACTCTAGGTCCTTGTAAAGAAATAAGAGAGAGTTGTAAATGATGATGTATAACATTATTCCTCTTTTAGCAATATATGCGAATCAGCAAGTCTTATGAGCTTAAAAGTATGAGAAACATAATGAATGTTCATACATGCATTTTTACTGTTGAAATCAGATTAGAGAAATGAATGTTTAGATTCCCTTGTAAAGTTAGTTTATGTGATTCAATGCGAGAAAACAAAGAGTTTGAAAAATAAGAAAAAGTTAAGGGTGACCTTTGTATTACGATAAATCCTCAATTTATGCCCTAATCTCATGATTAATGGTAATTGTGAGATCGGGGTGTAAAACGTAGTGAATGCCCCTATCACCGTCTCTTCGCATTGTGACCACGACCATACACTCACACAACGCCCTGTGATCGAGGCTTCCCCTTGACCACGACATACAACCTTCACACCGCGACCATGATGAAAGTCTTGATCGAGGTCAAGCCATGGCCTAGGAAATGCCTTGACCTAGGTCACGCCTCGACCAAGGCCATACCGTGACCACGACCTAGATGGTTAAGTCAGTGGGAAGCACCTATAAATAGACCACCCACCTCGACTTGTCAAATCATCAGATCATCAAGGACCACGAAGTGCTGCCAAATTCTATAGTCACTCACATCCATACTATTAGTCTTGGATCTCTGAAGGCGGAAGCCAGAGGAGAGAAAAGATTGATCACCCTCTTCTTTGAAGGAAGAAGCCGCCACTACATCACCCACCCCAGATCTAGATTTGAAGAAGTATAGTGGTGTATCGCCATCTTCTCTCTTTATCTAAATCTATCGTCTTCATCACATTGTACTCTCCCTCTTTGTGGTTATTGATGTATCTATCATTTTGTGATGCCGTTATGCTTCCCGTCAACATGTGTGGCTAAACATCTAACTTGGGTTGGGAGTAGCCACTAAGGCTCTCCCAACATGTATATTCTTTCTCCCCTTTGAATATATATGCTCTTATCAAGATTATCTCCATACACTTGTTCTTAATATTTCACTTGTATGCTTAGCTACCATCTTGTGATGTTTGATTGTTGGTACCTCCAAGGAGTAGTTTGATCCTTGTCTAGTGTTATGGAGTAGTATGAATGCATGAAAGTGTTGGAATGCTAAGGCTAACAATCATATGGGTTGTTTTGTGGTTTTTGGGTCATCATCTCAAAAGAGAGGTTAACTTAGAGCCTAGATATGTCCTTATCTCGAGAGAGGAGTGAATAGACATTTTGATGACTGCTTGTAATATTGATAAGACTATACGAAGGGAGTTTTACATGTTGGTGAGAGATCTTAATAGTTGAAACCCGATCTAAGTTTCCTTCCATATCTTTATTTCTTACCACTTGTTAACATTTTTCTCTTGTTATCGTTTTATTTCTTTTAACTTTCTTTGTTTTGGCTGGAGTACCATCGTTCCTTAGGGAACACCATTTTTAACCCACTTGTTCATTTGGAGTGTAAGAGTGTGAAACTTTATGTACTTAACACTTGTCGACTTTGTCCCTGTGGTTTGACATCGAATACTACTTCGGACCTCGTATAATAGTTGTGGTAGCTTGAGTGTCGGGTTATAATCTTGAAAGTTCGACTACTCTGGATCCGCTCCATTTCGGATGTGCGATTTAGGCCGATCAAGATAGCACCAAGTGTTTAAATAGGACTTGACATATCCAAACCTCTAAAAAGAACGCAAAGAGTCTAAGAGTAAAGAGGAAGTATTATTATACTTAGAGTGAAATACAGATGCCTTCCAGATTTCTGCTAGTTTAATTTGTAGTTTCTTAGACCATGTTGATAGATAATGTCAAAAAGTTATGAAGGGGAGGAGAAATAATGGCCCTGAGGTGCATGGTTGAAAGCATACCCAAGGAAACTCATGATATCCAATTACGAAGAGCTATATGAAGAGGGTTCTGCAAAGATATCGTTGAACTTTTTTTCTAAACTGGATAGGGAATCATCGTATGCATCTTGGTGAAGATAGGAAAAAAGCATGAACAATTTGAGAGGAGAGGAAGATGATGAAGGTCTGGTTTCTACAAAACACTCATCTATTCAGGATGTAGGTCATTGTTAGTCAGAGGCCTAGCAACAAGAGAAACTTCATGTGATAATTGTTGATCTTTAAGATCATTGAGTTAGGCCTACAGTAGGAGTTGGGGGTCAAACAATTGCGACTCTAGAAAGTAGGGAAGGCTTTTGGCAGTAAGAGGGTGTGATGGGCAAAGGAGTTACTATGGGAACAATACTCAATTAGGTGATAGATAGTCTGATACTGATAATGAAGTAATGGGACATATCTACAATGGAAGCGAAGACAGTGGATCGAGTTGTAACACATGAAGTGGATCTAGGAAAAAAATCAAAGGCGAGCTTTCAACATTGGAGGGCGGGAAACTCTTTGACTACCAGGGGTTTCTAGAGAACAGATAGGGACTGATCAAATTTTCATCAACCAAAATGTTGATGTGGGAATACTGGGCAATAGTCTATAAAAAGGAGAGGTGTAAAGATGCAACAACTTCTCTCTCTTTTACGAATGGATGGGACTAAAAAAATCCAAAGAAAGGGTCTTAAAGTAGAAAGTATACCCTGTGTTGAATGTTGAAACACCTACGGGCAATCGTGAATAAGAAATACAACTAAGGAAACCTCTGAACATGATGAGGGTAGTTGGAACTGATTAGGAGGAACCTGATGAAGAGGAGGGGAAGAAGGAAGGAAAGGGGACTTAAATTCAATTGAAGTAAAGGGACCCAGTGAAGAACTAGGGGGAGACAACTCAATAAAATGAGCAACATAACTTCAACATTGTTTCCTGGAATGTCAGGGGTCTTGATATTAAAGATCCTACTATCCAAGCAGAATTGAGAAGAATAAAACCCCAACTAGTTATTCTGAATGAAACCAGAGTTAGAGAGAAGAAGGTGAAGATGATTCTTGTTAGCTTTTTCCTTGACTATGGTTGGATGTCAAACCACTCCTCACATGTGTTGAGAAGAGTCATTATCCTTTTGAAGGTGGATAGCTACTTAGTTATGAAGATTGAGGAATCTGACCAGTTCATTATATGAGTGTGAGTATTGATATCACATGTTTATTCTAACTGTTGTTTATGGGCATAATGGTGACCGGGAAAGAAGTAAGCTACGGGAAAGAAGTAAGCTATGAGATAAGATTGAAGTTATTCATCCTTGTGTTAATTCTTCTTGGATCATTATGGGAGATTTTAATGTTGTCAAATAGGAAAGTGAAAAGTTGGGAAAGGAACCTCCAATGAAAAAGTCAATGTAAGATTTTAACAATTGCCTTCTAAACTCTACCCTTTTTTATTTAAACCTCAACGGTCTTGATTTTTTGCAGGATAATCACCAAGGAGGTGATAATTGTGTTACTTCTTGAGTTGATAGGATTTTATATAATATTGAGTTTATGCACACTTTCTATCAATTTGTTGAATTTCTAATTAGTAATACGACCAACGATCATAAGATTATGAAGATACATATAGGAGAAAGGAAAAAAGTTTGGGAAGAGATATTATGAAACAACATATTAGATATGTTATAAGATATGGCAATGATATAGCTTTATGGGGTGAGCCATGGATTCTCAAAAATCATTTACTCATTGATATTATAGGAAGATAGAGTAATATTAAATTTGGGTTCCACTCTCGTAAAGTGGGAAAATTGATCAGTAGTGGAGAGTGAATTACTTATGATAGAGATTACACAAAGAGTTTATCAAGTTTCTTAAGAGTTTGGACAAGCCTACCTCAGTCAGGGACATGACTTTGTCTAAAGGTATTGATCAGATTAAGATGAAATATGCATGATTTGAAGTTTGAGTCAAAGGAAAGTCCAACGATTCATTTGAATGGATATGGAAATTCGGTGCCTAGCTGGTATCCACACTTGAAAGGTCAGGCACGATAAGCTTCTCACTATAGGCCATGTCAGGAAAATGGGGATTTCCACTCCACCTTTCTATTTTCTTTGCAAAAATAGTGAAGAGTACACCTCTGGTTACATGTTTAGCTGTACCAATTCAACAAAGATCTGGAATGAAGCTACTAGTTCTCTTTTGCCTTACCCTTGGGAATGCAAGTGATTTGGTTCAATGTAGTAGTAAACGAAGCCATCTTCTCACCATGTGTGCACTACATTAGTTGTGGAGAGAGAGGAATGCAAGGGTACATGATGACATTGACATTGGATGGAGAAATTTATGGGTCCTCATTCAAAAGGATTTTAAACTTCTTGAGGTTGATTCTAAGGAAGTTTCTGTTGAAGCCATTCTCGATGATAGCCAAAGATAAGTTTCTATTGGGTTGTAGTTTTTTTGGCTATGCTTGATCTTTGACGAGTTCTCAAATTTGAAATCACGTCAATGGTTCTTGAATGGGAAGAGAGTGCTTTTCTTGGTGGTGATTCTTTGTTGGGTTTCTTTTAAGATTTTTAGGTCCCTATGAGATTTCTTATGATCATAGGTTCCTATGGGGTTTTTCCCCATGTACAATTCTTCCTTCTATCCCCCTTTTCTTTCTTGTATAGAGAACACTGATGTAATTACAAAACTCAAAAAAGTAATACATAGAGCTTGATTACCAAACAAAACTAATGGCAAAATTAAAATTACATGTTTGAATTAGTCTAGGTGTCGAATTTCATATTAGTTGGACAATAATAGCTAGGTAAAATATAGTAGGAAAGATAATATACTATTATTAATCCTAATATAAATTAGATTTGGATGATGTAGCTGGTTTCCTAAAGTTTTGCTATTTTTAGTTGTCAAGAAGCCTACGTCCATGGACTTTACTTGAAGATGAGCTACAACTTTACATGGACTTTGGACTTCTCATTGGCTTTAACTTTGTCATTAAGTGAAACTTAAACATGATACAACATTGATATTTTTTAATAGCATGTATTACTATGAGGAAAAAATGTACACATATTGCATCCCAATGTGAATATGTAAAATTCCCACTCCTTTCCAAATGTTTTGGAGAAATATTGGATCTATAATAGGAACATTGACCATGAAACCTATTCACCAAAATTATCGCACACCTATGAATGTTGGACAAGTTACATGGCAATTTTGAGAACTAACTATCCTCTAATCATTCTTATAAAATGATATCAAATGATAGGAATACAATTCACCTCATTTAATCATACAATATATAAGTGTCTAAGTACGTCAAGTCTTGCTCTTTATTTTGTACCTAGGTTTAAATGGTTTTCCACCACCTACTGACATCACATAAAAGTGACTCGTTAGAGTATGCTGTTGGGAATAGGAAAGGGATACAACCCATGTATCATAGTTGGATTTGGACTTAAGTAGGAGTTGGCTTATGCTACCAATCCTAATAGGAGTCTAGTCTAAAAGAGAAGGAAGATGTCTTCCTATGTGCAACATGGAGTTGGATTCAGAGTTGAACAAAGATTCCTAGTTACAACCACATCCTATGGAGGCCTATAAATAGAGGCCCTGGGGGAGGCCGTTGAGACCATTCCATCAATTGAGTGTGATCCCTCTAGTTGCTTGTTGGTGCCTTCTGTGGTAGAAGAGCCGGAGAACAAGAACAACTGGAGGAGCTCTCTTGGTTGAATAAGACATGGTCAATGACTTTGCCTTGAAGAAAAGTAGTGGTTGATAGTCGGTGACACATTGGGTGCACTGATAGAGCATCTCTCTTAGTTGAGGACCAACGACTTTTTCTTGAAGCAAAGTAGCAATTGGAAGTTACAGACATAGTGTTTCCATAATAGCAACGGTCCGACCCAATCACCGGTCACAATGGCACCAAGCAGTCCTCAACAACGACAACACCCTCGTGAGGAGATCAAGTAAAGTGGGAGGTTTTGTACACATTGGGTGTGATTCTCTTCTTCCTCTTCTTTGTTCTCGTGTGGGGAGGGCTACCTGGATTTAGGGGTAATTAAATCCAGGAAGTGTGAGTTGTAATCTTAATTATATAGTGCTTGTTGCTGTTATTTCCCTATGGTTTTTCTCTCCTTGTTTTGGGGAGAGTTTTCCACATTAAATATGGTGTTTCTTATTTGGGTTTATATGCTTGTTAGTAACACTTCCGCAATAAGTTCTCATCACATCTGGGACCATATTGGTACAACATCCCCAACAAGTGGTATCAGAGCGCATGTTGCAAATATTGTTCCAGATGAAGAAAAATGAAATGCGACGATGATAAAGTTGACAAGCACAAATTGATAGATTTGGAAACCCAGGATGGAGGATATTCTCTATCATAAAGATTTGTATGATATGATAGAGGGAAAAAAGTTAGAGAGTATGTCTGATGCAGACTGGAAGAAATTAAACAGAAAGATTGTTGGAGCAGTCTGAATGTGGCTCGACATTTCTATGTTCCATCACGTCTCAGAAGAGACCAATTATAAAGTTCTGTGGGATAAGCTCAAGAAGTTATATGAGCAGAAGATTGTCACAAATAAAGCTTTCTTGATTACAAAGTTGGTGAACCTCAAGTACCGGGACAGTACAAGCATCGCCGAGCATATGAACGAATTACAAAGCCTTGTAAATCAATTGGGGTCCATGAAGATGGTTCTTGATGATGAACTCCAAGCTCTACTTCTTCTGAGATCATTACCTGAAAATTGGGAGACGTTCGTAGTGACAATCAACAATTCTGTACAGGATGGTAAGTTGACACTTGACCAGGTGAAGAGCAGTCTACTGAATGAAGAGACTCGATGATGAGCCTCAGGAAACAGTAGATCAGATGTGTACTTCACAGAGAGCAGAGGTGTTGATAGAGTGAGAGATCACGACAGATACAAGAGCCATGTGAGTCCTAGAACTACGAGAAGTCTCATGGTATATCCAAGTCAAAGAGTAGTAGAGGGTGCTTCCATTGTGGCAAGCCATGTCATTTTAAAAGGGATTGCAATGTTTAGAAAAAGAAACATGAGTCTGAAATCAAAGACAAGCAAGATGGAGACAAGAATACTGCAATGACAATCTCATATGACAGGGATGATAACGATGATGTGGTCTTAACAGTCCAAGAACAGTGTTAGCATACTGAGGATGATGATTTTGAGTGGGTGGTGGATATTGCAACTTCTTATCATGCTTCACTGAGTAAGAAATTCTTCACTTCATATAGGAGGGGAGACTTTGGGAGGGTGAACATGAAAAATTTCAACTTCTCCAGAATTATTGTGATTGGAGACATTTGTGTTCAAACAAATGTCGGTTGCATGCTCACACTGAAGGATATTCGTCACATTCTGAATTTGTGATTAAGTTTGATATCTGATTCATTATTTGATATTTGATGGTGGGAAATGCAAGATCACCAAGGGGGCCTTGGTTATTGTGTGGGGCAAATTATGTCACACATTGTATAAGATCCAGCTTAAGGTGCTTAAAGGCAGCCATATATATGCAGTTGAGGATCACCAGACAGATCTATAGCACATATGACTAGGACACATGAGTGAGAAATGCTTGAAGCTTTTATCAAAGTAAAGATTGATTCCTTATGGCAAGGACATTGGTCTCAGTTCATGTGATACATGTCAGAGAGGAAATCATCGACATATTTCTTTCAAGACAAGATCAAAGGTGAAGTCACAACTTCTACAGCCGGTTCATTTAGATGTCTATAGTCCGTTTGAGGTGGCTTCACTGGGTGGCAATAGTTATTTTGTCACATTCATTGATGATGCATCTAGGAATATGTGGGCCTACTTACTGAAGACCAAGGATTAGGTCTTTCAACATTTTTAGAAATTTCATGCCACAGAGAAAAAGTTGAAGTGTCTCCACACAGACAATGGAGGAGAGTACACCTCCAGGAAGCTCCAAGATTACTATGCACAACATGGAATACGACATGAACGTACAGAGCCCAACACACCACAACACAATGGTACAACTGAGAGGATGAATCGTACCATAGTGGAGAAAGTTAGATGAATGTTGAAGACTGCAAAGTTACCAAAGATATTCTGGGGTGAGGCAGTGAGTACTGCCTGCTATTTGATTAATTGATCTCCACCAGTTCCTTGGGGTTTGATATAAATGAGAAGGTATGGACATGCAAGGATGCTTCTTATTCTCATTTGCGAGTATTTGGGTACAAGGCTTATGTACATGTTCCAGAGGAAAAGAGACAAAAGATGGATGATAAAGCAGTGCCATGTATCTTTCTTGGCTATGGAAATCATCAGTTTGACTACAGTTATGGGATCTTGTAAGAAGGACCATGAACAAACACAAAGATGTGACTTTCTGTGAGAGTCAAACAGTTATAAAGCATGAGAGTGATGATGTAGAGGCTACATGATCAGGTGATAGTTCTTCTTCTGATGAGTATGGGGATGCTTCAACTTCTTCACATGTGCAGTCTTCAAATGACAAAGAAGAGTAACAAGATCACCCTGAGCAGTAGAGTGAGAGCACATTGAGTGTTTCTATTCCAGACGTGTAGTTGAGTGATTCTGATTCACAATCACATAATTCTGGGCAGGGGGAGTAAGATCATCACCAGGTAGAGTCCTCAGAGCAATAGTTGAGGAGGTCTGATAGAGTTCATCATCCTTCATCTAGATATCTATCATCTCATTATATTCTCCTTACTGATAAGGGGGAGCCTAAGACTTATCATGAGGCACAAACTCATAGAGAGAAATCTCAACGGCATCAGGCGATGCCTTCTTTACAGAAGAATGATACCTATGAGCTTGTGGCGCTTGCCAAGGGCCAGAAATAACTAAAGAACAAGTGGAACTATATGATGAAGAGAGATGACAACAACAAGGATCAAGCTTCTAATGAGGAGCTACATGGACATGGGGAGCATCATCAAAAGGTTTCTAAGCCTTGGTGTAGAAGATCAAAAATAAAGTTTTCATCCAAGATGGCTCGACATATCAGTTAGGGGGAGCCAACAAAGTTCCAGGTGTGGCATTGAGAGAGAAGCGGCATATCCAGGATACTGAAGCCAGTACAAGATTTCAGGAAGATGGATGAAAATGGCAGGATGATGACGTGCTTGAAGATAATGGATCCATCACGAGTGGTGATGGGGTCCACAAGTTATTCCAGATGATTGCTGAAGACAATGTCTCCCTCATGGGTCGAAGGGGGAGATTATTGAGAATAAGAAAAGGATCCGGCTCATGTATCATAGTTGGTTTTGGATTTAAGTAGGAGTTGTCTTGCACTACCAATCCTAAGAGGAGTCTAATCTAAAAGGGAAGGAAGATGACTTCCTATGTGCAACATGGAGCTGGACTCAGAGTTGGACTCAGAGTTGAACAAAGATTCCTAGTTACAACCACATGCTATGAAGTCTATAAATAGAGGCCCTGAGAGAGGCCATTGTGACCATCCCACCGATTGAGGTGTGATCCCTCCATTTTCTTGTTGGCGCCTTCTGTGGTAGAAGAGCCAGAGAATAAGAACAACTGGAGGAGCTCTCTTAGTTGAATAAGAGAGGGTCATCGACTTTACCTTGAAGCGAAGTAGTGGCTGACAGTCACTGACACATTGGGTGTACTGACAGAGCAGCTCTTTTGGTTGATAAGAGAGAACCATCGACTTTGTCTTGAAGCAAAGTAGTGGTTGACGGTTACAGACGCAATGTTACCATAGAGGCGACAGTCTGATCCAGTCAACAGTCACAACGACATCAAGTAGTCCCCAACAACGACAACAACCTCGTGAGGAGATCAAGTAAAGAGGAATGTTTTGTACACATTGTGTGTTATTCTCTTCTTCCTCATCTTTGTTCTCGTATGGAGAGGGCTACCTAGATTTAGGGGTAATTAAATCCAGACAGTGTGAGTTCTAATCTTAATTACATAGTGCTTGTTGGCCGGTATTGTCATGTGGTCTTTCTCTCATTGTCTTGGGGGAGAATTTTCCATATTATATATGATGTTTTTTCTTTAGATCTATATAATTGTCGGTAACGCTTTCACAATAAGTTTTCGTCACTTTCAGAATCATATCAGTACAACATCCCCAACATATGCAACTAGGATCACGATATGAGATTCATTGCATCATATAAATCCTCAATACCTTGAAAGTGAAGGCAAAAATTTAAAAGATCTAGATTCCATAAAGCTACAAAAGCGGAGTCGTCGTGCTCTCCTATAATCATCAAGGTGTAGTATGAATCCTATATCACTGTTATCGTATCATAACAACATAGCCTTATTCATTATGTCACAAAGCACAACTTGTTTTTCGTAAAGTTTAACGACTGGAATATTATCTTCAACTTGTTTATTTATATCCTTTATAGTTTTGTTTATTTCATTATTTAAACCATTTCTTCGCATTTGTATTTTATCAAAATATGTCTCACATATGTATCTAACTCCTAATGAATTAAGAACTAGGGCACAAGAAAGTCGCTAAACAAAGTGTTACATGTAAATATAATTATAAAATCATCCTAAAATCTTAATTGAAATATCACCTTCGTTATAGCATCCTGACCATTTTGTCTTGTGCCGATTTTATTTTTCTATCAAGTACACATCCCATCATGTATGGCAAGGTAAGGCTGACTCAACTAATAACTGAAGTCCTGCGACATCATTTCACTGTCAATATGGTTTGTAATAACTTAATTAGAATACAATGATTAATATTTAATTTAAGAAAAAAATACATACAAGTCGTCCGCCATCCTCTGTAGAACAATTCCAAACCTCACCAAAATAATTTTTTTGTCGGTAACATAGTTTTATAAAGTCTTTATATCCATTAATCTCTCAGAATATAAAGGGCAACATCATCCGTCTCATAGTGGCCCAGTTCTCATTCGGCGCCGCTTCCACGGGTGTTCTTAGGTGCTTCTTAATAAGCCCAGTTTGGTTAGGCGTAAAATATTTGTGAAACTAGAGTGACAGGAAATACAAAGTAAATAAATTAATATCAAAACAAACCGTATGATTATGTGAGATTTTAACTAATGGAGTTGGATTGATTTTGTTTGGTTAAACAAAGTTTGCCCAGCATATCAATCTCCTTATGCAAAGTCACATAAGCACGCTAAGGAACGAATCGGGAAATGCATGAATAATGGTCTGGGAAAATTAACCACACAAAGATGGTGCGGTTGCTTCCAATCTATTTGTTCACTAATTTTCTACATTGTGGGTTTACTTGCATAGTGCAAACTGTAACTGCATGCTACCAAACAGTTTCAGCGATAAAAGTTTGAAAAACGAACGAGTGACAACCAAACAAGCCCATATATGTAAATATATTAGGTTATGATGGGATTTTCAAGACGTATCATGTCTTGTCGAGTCTTTGCTTTTGCGTTGACAGCGTTGTCCTTCAGCCATATATGTACTTTTCTTTCGTTATTGACCGCGAAGAGGCTCGGGCGATACTGCTGTTACGACTCCGAATTGCCTCTTCTGTCGGCTACGAATCATGATTAGCTCTCCGTGTAAATTTATGATTTTCTTTCGCCTATTTCCCATCGATCTTTTTTTGACAATTTATTACCAAAGGAGGCAAGAAAGGTATTCCTTGTTAACTGTTTTTATCGATTATACTTTTTTCGACGGATTATTACCCATGGAGGTGAGGAGGATAGACAAGCTCCCTCTTCCTACTACAAGTAACCAATATATCCATGCCACCGCTGAGCTTTTAATATGGTTTTATGATACCCGATTCTCCTCTCATGTGCCTGGCTTTGGGGGCATTTCATTCTAAATCTTTGATAAGGATGAAGTTTAAATCCAGTACTTGACCTGACTATCTAATCTCGTTTCTGAATCCACAGCTGTGGGTCTAATAGGCTACGTGTCAAATTTTGCAATTCGTTTTTATTTCTTTCGAACCAGGGCTGGATTCATGGTCTTGCACACACTGCCTTCTAATCGTCAATTTCTCGCTTCCATCAATTGATGTATCAGCGAAATGCATAATCTTAGGATACCTCCCCACACGGCTCTCAAAGGCGTCGTGGATGAGAAATCATTTCTATCCTTGATGATACAAACGCGTGATTTCAGATTTTTGTTTAACATATGAGCTCTTATACATCTTAATTGTGAACTACTACTATTGGTATTCGATACTCTGACGATTTCCGTGTCTCGGTATCTCGTTTAAGTGGCAGAGATCTAATATGTGGTACAGGCATTTGCGACACCGGCTCATCCTTTATGACAGTCCAGTTACTTAAAAAACATGCACAAATTTGTTTTCCTGTAAACGTCATTATTGCTTTATCGGTTTACCGTATTGCTTCCTTTGAGTTTAGCTGCTCATTTAGATTTGTCAGATGAATAGGTCAGGTCGGATTTGATTAGGGTCATTATAAGGTGAGTCTTACAGATTTATGTTAAAAGAGAACTAGTTTTAAATGGGTCATAAAAAATTTAATAAAATCAAATTCGACGGTCACTTCAGATATCCATAAACTAAATCTTAAAATTCTTATTGTAAACAACAATTAAGTTTCTGCATTTTTTACACGCAATTCTCTTTCTATGAGTAACACAAATTACAATATTGAATTTATTATATTTTTCGTCAAATATAATAGAAAATAGCATTTTGTTGATTTAAATTGGTTTTTACATGCAATTCTCTTTCTAAACAATTGTTGTGTTTTACAGTCAAATATTAAAATAGAACTATTTGTCGAGGCATGTACATATTCAACATAAAACGATCTACTGTAATTTAAATATGAAAACAAATTATGATAATGTTATCGGTACAAAGTAGCAACATTTGTTATTATTACAGAAACTAATATTTAGAAGACAAATATAAAAAAGTATATATATATATGTACTATTTATTTGTTGCCCGGCGGGAAGCATTGGACAAGTTACCCGTCCAAGTGACGCAGTGGCATCCGTTTGTAAATAACTCGAAGTTACTGTAGCACGCGTTTCAGGAAAAAAAACCACGCAACGTCCTCCGCGTTCGTCTGTGCCGCCACCGGGCTGATAGATCCGATCTACCCCCATTCGCCGCTGGACGGCCCACTACCGTAAATCCGACTCTGATTCCGCCTTCCGCAGCGTATTTTGATCTTCCTTTTACATTTCTTCCTCAGAAATCCCTATATTCATCTCCATTCCCGAACAACAAGGACGGCTTCCCCTTTTATCAGTCTTATAGAGGAGGACGACGAAGGTGTCTCCCACCTTCGTCTGTGTATCCCATGACGATGTCGATTTTCACCAAGTTGATTCCACTCTCCAGACTTACTGTTGTGAAGCTCACGCCGCTGAGGAGGAGGGAGTGGGGGTGGTGGGAGAATTCCCTGTTCTATCTGCATATTTAGGAGCAAATTGCTGTTGTGAATCTCACGCCGCTGAGGAGGAGGGAGTGGAGGTGGTGGGAGAATTTCCTGTTCTATCAGCATTTTTAGGAGCAGTAGTTTTTCCAAGCTACATTCAGGTAGATTTTGTATTTCTCTTCGCCAATTCATTCAGTTATACTCATTTTTCTCGTTTTTCTCATCATCTCAATGTGTATTCATCCCTCTTTATCTTGTGTGGGAAAGAAACCCAATTTTTATGTCTCATTTTCGTTTTTGAAGTAGTAACTATCATACATGTTTTTATGTTTTGCGTAGTTACTCTTTTGTTATACGTGGCTACTCTTTTGACTTACCGAGTTACTCTTGTTGTGTTACAGGGTTACTCTTCTGGTCTTCTGAGTTACTCCAACACGCTGTCATGGATCCCAGCCTTGATACGGATGCTGCTAATGCAAGTGTCGACTGTGACGATGATAATCCTCAGTCTTCTCATTCTGTTGGTGCTTCCTCTCGGCCCCCAGCTGCAGTTCCTAGAATTGGCCTCCAGTTTGGAAGTTTAGATGAAGATATCTCCTTCTATTGCAGCTACGCTTGAATGATTGGGTTTAACATCAGGAAAGACGACAACAGATATGAACGGGGAACTAAGATTTTGGTTGCCAAAGATCTGGTTTGTGACAAGCATGGTACGATATGCCGTTCTAAGAGGTTTAGAGGGCTTCTGAGCCCCGTTTGTGATGAAGTGGGTAACTTGCAGGATAAGCTGTCCAAGAAGTACAAGCGTTCTGTGAAGAGGTGTGGTTGTGGAGCCATTATCCGTTTCATACTGGATAAGTCCTCATCCATGTGGGTTGTGACTGCATTTGTTGAGGAACACAACCACGATCTTGATGACGATGCTCATCTCCGTTACCTCAAGTGTAACTCATCTCTTGATGAAACTCAAAAATAGATCCTTTCTTCCATGAGACAAGTTAACATACCTGTATCAAGACAGATTGCATTGATAGCATCCGAGTCTGGCGGCTATGAAAATCTAACATTTACCAGCAGACAAGCTCATGGACACATCAATAGTAAGAGGAAAGAGTCGGCCAAATACAACGTCGACATGGTTTTAGATCGTTTTGTCAGGTTCAAGGTCCTCGATCCGAAATTCTTCTATAGCTACCAAAACAACCCCGATTGCTGCCTTACTCATCTATTTTGGGCTGATCCTGTCTCCGTTGAAGACTGCAGGCTGTTCGGGGATGCGATTGTGTTTGACACCACCTACCGCACCAACAAGTATTCGATGGTTTTTGGAATTTTTGGTGGAGTTGATCACCATCGCAAGACAGTGTTGTTTGATTCTTCTCTGCTGGTCGATGAGAAGTACGACTCATTTGTCTGGGTTTTCAAACAGTACCTACTTTATTTTGGCAAAGATCCGGTTTCCATCATAACCGATCAGGACCCTACTATGAATGCTGCTATCATCACTGTTTTTCCCAATTGCAAGCATCGCTTCTGCAGCTGGCACATCCAAGAGAAGCTTCCCTCCAAGCTTGGCGGTGTTCCTAACAAGGACCAGATCATAAGCTCCTTGAATGATTGCGTCTGGAACGTGGATGATGTTGACATTTTCAAAGAGAGGTGGGATTCTGTAATTCAGGAGAATGATTTGTTGTCCATCACCTGGCTTTCTGATATGTATGTGATGTGTTGTGATTGGGTTCTGTGCTATATGCAGTCCTCCTTCTTTGCAGGCATGAGGACGACTCAGAGGAGCGAGAGCCTGAATGCGTTCATTAGGAGCCATGTGAATAATAGGAAGACTCTCTTTGAACTTGTATGTTCATTGGAGACTGCCTACTCTCATGTGCGGGAGATTGAAAATTTCAAAGACTTTGACGATGAGTACAATAACCTCCCTTTGTCATCACTGTGGCCCCTGGAGGAGCAAATGATAGGTATATACACCAAGTCCATCTTTAAGATATTCCAGTCTGAGGTTCACCAAAGCATTGTCTACAATGTAAAGGAAGCTTCAGAAGGTGTCTTTGAGGTGTATCACATCGGTGGACTTGGAACTCCCCGTATATTGAAGAAAGAGTCATCTAGTGACATTGTTTCCTGCAGTTGCTTCATGTTGGAATTCAAAGGAATCCCTTGCAGGCACATCCTCTCTTATTTGAAGAGCCGTGACTATTTCACTCTTCCCGAGCCTTACATACTGAAGAGGTGGACCAAAGGGTACAGAGAACACCCTTTGATTTTTGGCAAAGCGTCAGTTAAGCATCCATCCACTGGGAGGACACTTCAGCCTATTTCTGCATGCAATTCGATTGTCAACATAGCATTTAGGAACAACGTTGTAGATCTTTGCCATGAAAAACTGTTAGCTTTATGAAACGAGCTCTTAGACTTGGATCTCGTTGATACTGGTGCAGGCGCTGGTGTAACCGCTTCTAATACAGATTCCTCTTCTACTGTCAAGGTCCATATACCTAGTATTTGCAAAACTAAGGGGAGACCTAGATCGACCGATGTGAGGTTTAAATCTAGAGTTGAGATTGCCCAGTCTAAAAGAGAGAGGCAGTGTAAGAATTGCTTAGAGTTTAGGGTCAACCATGACAGCAGGAACTGCCCTATGAAGAAGTAGTCCATTCCGCAGGGATTTTGTTTCTGGACTATGTGTTGTTGTTGTTTGCTATTCAATGATTATCTCGGTTGCTGATCGTGTGGTCTGTTGATGTTGCCGTTTTTAGTGGAGTTTGTAGTTGATTAATGCGTGAGTGCGGGATATTCAAATCTGTAATGGGTTGTTCTTTTTGTCTGTAGTTTTTGTGAAAGTGATTTTTTAACCCTCCATGTATTTTCACTTTTGTGTTTTGTAATGTATCTATGTGTTACGTTGAGCTCCACCACCTGTATGTATACTTTGAATATGCTACAAAGAATCTGTTCTGATCAGATGTCACTCTTTTGAAGAATATTTTTTATTTTATCTTTGTGTGCAATGGATACTCTTTTCTTCTGAAATACATACATTTTTGGATTAGTACAATTTCTTTCATGTTTTGTTTAGTTTACTCATGAAATGTCAGTTTTTGCTACTATGTGGTTCACATACACTGGTTTTTTGTTTTTGACAAACCTTCAGCCACAAGAGTTACTTTTTGAACGCTGGAGTTACTTTTTATAACGTCACAATTACTCTCAGTGTTCTCCCAGTTACTCTCAGTGCTCTCACAATTACTCTTAGTGCTGTCACAGTTACTCTCATTGTTCTCTCAGTTACTCTTTAGTGTTGTCACAGTTACCTTATGGATTACCTCTCTTGTTTTAGAGTTACTCTTACAAAGTATGCGAGTTACTCCTTTGAATCATATGGTTATTTTTCTAGACCATCACAGTTACTCTTAGTGTTCTTATTATTATACATAGTCTCCAGAACAAACAATATATATTATACATAGTCTCTGGAACAAACGATATATATTATACGTAGTCTCTGGAACACAACATTCAAAGCATAAAATGATATATATTATACATAGTCTCTAGAACAAACGATACAGAAAACTACAGCCAAACCAGCTATAAGGACGGTCCATCAACTGAACATAAAAACCAAAGAGCTCAGGGGGTCAGATCCATCCCTGACGAGATCTATCATACACACCATTTACTCCATTGCAAAGCAGAGACAGCAAACCAAAACAACAACTTCAGAATCCTCAAAACTTCTGGCGGGTAAGCAAAACCAGACTATAGCAGCAAGAGGAACCATAACCACTGGAACAAGATAACCAAAAAATATAGCCAAACCAGCCTTCAGGATAGTCCAACTTCAGCACCAACACCACTCTCGCCAGGGACGTATCTGAGCAGTTCATAGAAGGAACAGCCAGTTAAAACAAAAAATATGTATATCAAACACACCAGTTCATAACAGGAACAGCCAGTTAAAACACACCAGTTCAGAACAAAGAAAAATATGTATATCAAACACACCGGTTCATAGTAGGAACAACTAGTCAAAACAAAAAGTCACTTAAGAATCAGGATCAGATCAGACTATATATAGCTCTCTGAAGTAAAAATCTCTTAAGAAATAGTATTACGAAATAGTATTAGATGAGGGACTATGAGAACATTAGGAATGGTAGTAGGAGGTATGCTGTTCCAAAGTGGGTGAAAGGGCGAGAACAATCGGCCACCATGACGAAATGAGAGCATTGGAACTTAAAAGAAGAGGATAGTAGACATGCTGATGGTGTCATACGAGATCAATCAATGCTACATAGTTGGGAGGTGATATGCTGGTCCTGGTGGATGCTACATAGCTGGGAGGTGGCAGGAGAGGCTAGGAGGGAGGAAGAAGAGGCGGAGCATGGGCTGTGGGACGAGATGAGTGGTTGTGATGAAGAAAGCCAAGGCCTTGTGAGGAGGGCTGGGTTGGTGGTGGAGGGATTGGGGAGTATTTCTGGTTACTGGGTAGACGACCACCGCTGCTGGTATCTGTAGGAGGGGTTTATGGTTGGTTACTGGGTAGACAACCACCTCCACGGGTATCCGTAGGAGGGGTTTATTGACGATCACCGCCGTAGTGGTGACCCCAGGATGGTTGGGGGCGGTAGACGGTATAGGCGATGATGGGGAAGATTATCGACTAAAAGTCAAAGAGAAAAGGGCGGCGGTGCATAACTATTTATGATCAGAAGGCTGGAAAGAAGAAGAAGCAGTGTCTTCTACAGATGTTGTAGTGTCAGCTGTCGTAGATGAGTCAACTTCTAAAGGATTCACCCATGAACTCGACAGTGCTTGGTATTTCTCCCTAACGAACAACTGATCTGCAAACTCATCCGTTCCAAATTCACCACACACTCTAAAGAGCGGAAGTAGTTTGGTTGGTGTTTCTAAGAAAAAAATTGTGATCCATGCAGTGATAGTCTGGTGATCGGTTGGACTGAGGAAGATGATCCAATCTCTGTGAAGATTGAGCTGTGCGATCATCTCTTTCCAGCCGCTACCAGTGGAAAGGGATCCATTTTTATTTTGAACAAGGGTGATCTGAAATGTCTGGTTTCCGATACGGAAGGTGGTGTTGCCTGGTTTAATGTGAAAATAGAGATATTTCCATTCTATAGGCAGTTGAATGGATTCCATAGTTTTTTCGTTAAGGGTGTAGTTCATGGGTTGGATGAACGACTTCATGGTAGGTTGTGTTGAGGTTTATGAGAACACTAGGAATGGTAGAAAGAGGTATGCTATTCCAAAGTGGGTGAAAGGGCGAGAATCATTGGCCACAATCACGAAATGAGAGCACTAGAACTTAAAAGAAGAGGATAGCAGGCCTCATGAGGAGGGTTGGGTTGGTGGTGGAGGTACTGGG
The DNA here is from genome assembly GCA_963693085.1 of Alisma plantago-aquatica. Classification (NCBI taxonomy): domain Eukaryota; kingdom Viridiplantae; phylum Streptophyta; class Magnoliopsida; order Alismatales; family Alismataceae; genus Alisma; species Alisma plantago-aquatica. Next base: position 961,605,482 of record OY856412.1, read on the forward strand.
GAGTATTTCCATAAGAGTTACTTTACAAAGTACAACAATTACATTTTTTAACGCTAGAGTTACTTTTTATACTGTCACAGTTACTCCTGGTGTTGTCACAGTTACTCTTAGTGTTGTCACAGTTACTATTGGTGTTGTCACAGTTACTCTACTGTTGTCACAATTACTTTTTATTTTGTCACAATTACTCTTAATGTTGTCACAGTTACTTTTTATATGTTACTCTTTTGAAGAATATTTTTTGTTTTATCTTTGTGTGCAATGGATACTCTTTTCTTCTAAAATACATACATTTTTGGATTATTACAATTTCTTTCATTTTTTGTTCAGTTTACTCACAAAATGTCAGTTTTTGCTACTATGTGATTCGCATACACTGGTTTCATGTTTTTGACAAACCTTTAGCCACATGAGTTACTTTCTGAACGCTGGAGTTACTTTTTATATCGTCACAGTTACTCTCAGTGTTCTCTCAGTTACTCTCAGTGCTCTCACAATTACTCTTAGTGCTGTCACAGTTACTCTCGTTGTTCTCTCAGTTACTCTTTAGTGCTGTCACAGTTACCTTATGGATTACCTCTCTTGTTTTAGAGTTACTCTTACAAAGTATGCGAGTTACTCCTTTGAATCATATAGTTACTTTTCTAGACCATCACAGTTACTCTATGTGTTACGATATTATCATCACTCTTTCTCTTGTGTTGTTTTTTTGTTTAGCAGTCTAACTCAAAGTATATATCTCCATACAAAACCACAACCATTTTACATTCAAGAATACAACATTCAAAGAACAAAACTCTATATATTAAACCCAGAAATACTCGTATTTGCAATATGATTTAGATCAAAAATGTAATTTTCAGGCTTTTCGCAGCACACAAGTAAATGTATCTCATAGCGGTTACACATCAGAATTTCAAAAGAAAAATGTTCAAGTTTTACATTTCAATTAATAATTCACTATTTCAGCTAAAATTCAACCATTTATCTAGGCTTGAAATAGCCTCTTCCTCCGCGCTCTTCTCTTCATCTGCTGCTTTAGTCTCCTCTTCTTCTTACTACTTCTGACCTTCATCTCTTCCTCCCTTGTTCTCCTCAGATGGGCCTTTTTTGATGTCTTCATTGTTATCTTTTTCATGCGCTTCTACGGGCTGCAACTCCCCCCTTGCCATCATTCTTTGAAAAATATCAGCCCTTATGGCCGGCATGTCCTTGTAGGTGAAGTCCATGTGTTTTCCATTTACCAGGCATTCTAGGTACTTCACGATGAAGATCCCACAGTCAAGTGAGTCTTCTTCCTACTATGGGCACAGTGGGTACTCCCATCCCCACTGTGACAGTTGGTCCCCTTTTTCTGCCCCGCTGAAGAATTCGTGCACAATACCCAACTGCATTAAAAATACACAACTCTTATTAATCATCAATCAACAAACATTAACCCTATCGATCCACTACAAATAGAGTTACTTTTTATAGATCGCTTACCCATCTAAGGAATTCTTTTTTTGACTTGCTATTTCCACTCATTGAGTTATAAGACCGGTGTGCTCCATCCCCGAAACTTGCCTCGTACAAGTGCCAGTGGTTGTCGTTGTTCAATATGATGAACAATGAGTCCATTGTGTCCCAATCTTTCGTCGGGATGTTTAATAGTGGAGATAGCATGTCGATCTGCTCCATGGTTATGTTTTCAACATCAAACGCCAACTTCTGCTGTAAATGCAAAATTAAAAAAATTCACATCTATAAGTTTCAATTTTGTGTATATATTTTTGTATTTTTGATGTAATTTTGTATACCAATTTTGTTGTTCTTACCGGAGCATATGTGCTCAAGCAGTGCCATGACAGACCCTTCTTCCTCCTTTTACTTGTGGTAGCTTTGAGCATCTGTACAAAGCAGTCCATAACCTGAAAAAAACCACAAGCTTTCTTTGTTTAGAAAAAACCACAAGCTTTCAAAGAGTTACACTACTACTTATTTGTTTCTTACTGGTGATTGCGTCATTTGATCTTTGTACAGTAGGGTGGTGAGGTCCTTCCCCGTGCACCAAGTGTAATCACTGAATCTCCATTCTCGTTTTGACCTGCCAATCATTTTTATAGATGTTATACATATTAGTTTTGGATATTGAATTAGTGATGTTTTATCTGTGTACACTTGACAAAATAACCAATTCTCTTACATTTCTTCTATGTTGTCCATGAAGTGGTGGACAATTTCCCTGGTTTCTTTTGTTTTGAAATGCTAAAAACCAATGAAGTTTGACAGCTTGTTCTATAAACAACAAAAGAGCAGTCCATGTTAGAATCAATCATCATTTTCCACTAGTTACACTATGCTGTTACGTCATACAGTTACTATAGACCATCATACTGTTACTCTTTATGCTCCTACAATTACTCTTCTAATTCACAGAGTTACTCTAGACTATCGTAGAGTTACTCTTTATATTACTACAGTTACTCTACAATATCACACAGTTACTCTACTGTATTTACACAGTTACTCAAGTATTGATATACTTTAAAGGAGATGTAACCTTACCTTTTCCTCCCTCTTCTTTTTCACGTTCTTCTCGATGCTCCCTATGATTTGCTGTTCCATATTCTTCCTCCTTGGCAACTTTTTTCTGGGCTCCTCCTTCTACCCTTCTTCTTCTTCTTCGATTATATTCTCCTACTGTTCCCCTGTTTCTTCTTTGCTCTTTTCTTATGCATCTCGTACAGACTTTCCCTGGTCAGAACCTTCATCTGATTTTTCTTTCTTCTTCTCCTCCTCATCACCATTTTTCTTACCATCATTCTCATCTTCTCAGTCCTTCTCTTCCACATATTTTCTTCTGAGGCTCATCCTACCTCGTTTCCTCAGCGTGTCGTCCTTATCCACACCTTCCTTCTCTACTTTGCCCGCCGTATTGACATCCTTCTCAGGTAGCACATATGAACTGTCTTTGGGTTCTTGAATATTCCCCGATGTAAACCCATCAGCAGATTGTTCGATTTCACCGGCAGGTGACTGTGATTTGTCACCTTCATCTCCGTATTTTCTCCTCATATTTCTATTCTCCTCTTCCAGCTCGACTATTCTATTTTATAGCCGTTTCTTGTCTCTCTGCATTTCAGTGAATGCCTCAACAACTATTTTTGTGCAGATCTCCTTCTGCATCTTTAGCTCCTCCTCGAGTATGTGAATTCTTCTCTTCAAGTTGGAGTCCTCAACAGACACTCCTTTTTTGATGACCGGCTTTACTGGCACCTTGTCTGGCGTTTTCTTACTTTTTGCCCTTTTCTCCGCAAGGTAGTAGGGCATGTCCTTCATTGTTCTTGTAGCTCACCAGTCATCCCCTTGGTCTATCTTCATCCTTTCACAAACCTGTCCATTAAAAAATAAAAAATAATATGTAATAATGCAAACTTGCAGGATTATGTTGTATATTAGCTTGCGTAACAAATAAGAAATATTCTTACATCCTTAGGGTCCACAACCCCTAAATCCATCAACTTCTCGATCCACACATCCCACTTCTTTATCCTTGGCTTTGCGTCAAGGAACATTGGCTTTGCCATCTTCGTCATCTCATATGCCCAAACCTGCATGTAAATAGAGACCCCATAGCCATCATTGTAACAATTTTGTAGATGAAAATAATTTCGTTCACTTACGCATAGGCACATCACACACCCTATTGCGTAGAGGGTGGTTTTCCCTTTCTCCCCTTTCCTCCTCAGCTGGACATTCTGCTTCAGCATCTTCATATTCCTGAAGATACTCCCATGCACCAGCTTTTCCCAATTCATCTGCCTCGTGGTAGTAACATCATCTAGGTAGTGCATTATGTAGATTGGTGTGCAATAGCTGGTGTCTGAGAGTAGGAATGTTGCCAGTAGGTGCAACATCCACACACGACACATGTTCTGGTAGTCCGCTGGATCATCGGTCCTTGCAAATTCTTGCCAAGGCTTTGCTAAGTTGTCCTTGTGCAGGACATCCTTTTCCCTCAACCTCTTCGAGGTCTCCCCTTCATTTCCTTGTTTACCTATGGCCCTGGAAAATTGTTGCCATATTGAGCTCACAATCTCAAATTTTTTCCTAGGTATGATGTCCATACCTCTGCTTGGGATACCTATAATTACCCCTACATCCTCAACCGTCATCCTTCTTTCCACCCCTCTGGCCAGCAAAAACCTGTCATCTTCCACATATCTGTTTATCAAATCCTCCAAGAGGCCTACGTCAACCATAAGATTCGACATCTTTATCATGTTTGCAAATGCCGTCGCCCTCATCATTCTCACATGATTACTTGTAAACACCACGCTCTGGCTTGTGGTGATGTAGCTCTTTATGTAACACCTGTGGTACAACCTCTTTATCCCCACTGCAAACATATGAAAAGTTACTCTTAGTTTTCTTTTTTTGCTTATTACTTGTTACTCAGTCAAGTTACTCTTCAATTTTTCACATTTCAATCCACGTGGTAGGTTGATAAAATTTTTAATGCTAACTATTTATTCTTATAACATCAATTTTAATAAAGTGCAAGTAAGTGTCATATGATAGTAACAACAATTTAATACATTTATAAATCCATTCTAGATTACCTTCAGTTGCCTTTCCTTTCTCCTTTTCTGTCCTCTTAATTCTCTCCTCTTTTCCTCCCTCATAGGTAGCCTTTTCCTTTCCCTTCTCTTTCTTCCTCCTTCTTTCCTCTTCTCCTATCTCGTCAGCAGCCTTCTCTGTATCCTTAGTTGCTTCGGCCATCCCTTTCCCTTCCCTTTCTTTTCCTACATACGAATGAAGTTACTCTAAATTTTTAGTCTTTTTTAGCTTAACAATATGGTTTTCATATGTTAACTGCTATGTAAAGTGTGCGAGTTACTCTTTGTTCTGTAATAGTTACTCCATCATTTACTCTAGTTACTCTAGGCTGTCATGTAGTTACTCCAATGTTCTATATCAGTTACTGTAGGTATCGTCTAGTTACTATAGTTCTTATAACAGTTACTCTTTTAACATGCATTGTTACTTTCTATATGAAATCTTTTTGTTTCTCATTTGTAATGTACATGCAAGCACAAATTACCTTGTCATTCTTCGCTCTCCGCTTTGTCACACAGAGGTTCACCAGTCTCAGTAGATCCATTGCCTTCTTTCTCAGGAGTACACAGCTTACTGCGTTTTGCTCTTTTCTCTGACGCTTTACTCGTTAGGGGATCTGCAGCCCCTCTTTTCTTCTTTTTCGTTTTTGAGTGAGGAGTCGCAGAAGCAACCTCGTTCTCCCCTTTCACAGCCTTTGTCCCGTTTCACCCGCTTCTTTGGTCTTCGCATCCCCTTTTTTCTTCCCTTTCTATCTTGACTAAGGAGTCTCAGCAGTAGCTTCACTTTCCGTTTCCGCAACCGTCTCTATTCACGCTTCTTCCTAATCTTTGGCCATCGCGTTATCTTCTTTGGTCCCTTTATGTTTCGGCAGAGTAGTCGCCGCAGAATCTTCCTTCTCCTTTTCCGCAACTGCTTCTTTCTCCGCTACATCCGTTGCCTTGGGCATCGTAGCCCCTTCCGTATCCCCTTTCGGAGTAGTCTGTGGTTCCGCGGCCGCCGCTTCCTCTGGTTCTTTGGCCATCTTCTCCTCGGCCTGATGGTGATGCATTTCGAAGTCTTCGTCTTCTTCAATCACTGGATGTAGATTCTTTCTCCATGACGGCATTGTTGAGGTCTTCCTTGATGCTTTCTTTATTCTCGTCATCTCAAAAGAGGAAACTGCTCTGCAATTGAGATGCGGCGAGATGTGGAATCGAAGATGATGGAGATGGAGGAGCGAGTGGAGACGGAGGAGTTGGAGATGGAGGGGGTTGCGGTGATTTGGTCGCCGGTGATTTTTGCATGGAATGCAGATGCAGAGCAAAGGCAGAGAGACTGTCTGAGTGAGGGCAGTGCGAGGGTTTTGGGTTTTTCACGTTCGAATGCTTTCCGCCTGTTTTCTTTTTTTCGAATTAATTACGGGGCAATGCCACCGCGCCCTGCTGCCAGGTAGTTTTCCCTTTGCTACCCGCCGGGAAACAAATTCTTGCTCTCTCTCTCTCTCTCACACACACACACACACACACACACACACACACACACACATATATATATATATATATATATATATATATATATATATATATATAGAGAGAGAGAGAGAGAGAGAGAGAGAGTCAGGCTAGAATACACTCGAGTGTACAGATCACGCCGTACACCTCAATAGTGTTTGCCTATCTAGACCATGTTTCTCTAAAATCTAATCCATTGATCTTCATGGTTACAATAATAATAGGTCACATACAAAATTTGAACTCATTTGGATGAGTGTAAGTCACTCATCCAAGGACAACAAAATCAACGCACAAGACTAATTTGAAATACATGATTTTTTCCTCCTTCAGATGCATGACCTATAAGTGTCCAAATGAGCTAAAATTTTATTATATAGTATGTTCTTATGATAATTAGGAAGATCAACAGTTTAGATTTTTCAAAAAATTATTGCATCTTTAAAAATGACTGAGGTGTATGGTGCCTCCAGTACACTCGAGTGTACACTAGCCTGGCTCTCTCTCTCTCTCTATATATATATATATATATATAAGTCTAAGTATGTTAAATGTATTGCATGTAAGTATGAAGTAATGCATATTCAAGTGCTGACAATATATAATCATATGCTCAAATTCTCAAGAATACTTATCTATAGAGTTTAGTGTTTAATTTATATTCTTTTTAAGTAGATCACCCACAGGTGCCCATGGGCCAATCCATTAGACCCACTTAATAAATGAGTTAAACCAGTTTAGTCCATAATTAAATGAGTAGCCATAACTCATACCTAGGGCTGTAAATAGGCAAGAGTATACCCGCATATCTTCAAATTCATACCCTCTAAACCCGTTATGGATATAAAATTTTATAATCATGTAACCGCTTAACCTATTATCTGGATACCCGCCTCTCACTAGGTAGGTTTTGGTTATGTATACCCATACTCTATATACCCATATACCCATTCAATTATAGTCTTATATAAACAATTTATATAAAAATGTAATGGTACGTATTTTAGCATATACATCTAGCAAGTATAAGTACCTTGCAATAGTAATATTCTATATTAGAATGTAGTGACCCATATTGTAGCACTCACATCTAGTAAATATAAGTACCTTATAATAGTAAATAAATAAATCTAGATTGAGAATGCCATAAATTCTCTCTTGTTTTGTTCTTTTTCCCTCAACGCATTGAATGATGTTTTGTCATAACACATTTAGAGGAATATTACTTATTTTTGGAATGTACTTCTCCTCCCAATGTGAAGGCAAACCAACACAATTTCAAGATCAACAACACAATCAAACTCCATAATATTCACGAGCCAACAATTTTCATTTTACTTTTGTAATTTTATTTAACTCTATCAACATGTTACCTTTGGTTGTCCATTTTAATGTGGCATATTATTCATTTGTTAACTACCATATTTGACACCATACTAGTACCAATATCATCCATTTAGTGTGGTAGTTTGTTGTATACTAAAGTTTGTGGCGTATTATTAAAAAGTCTATTCTTAACCATATCCCTAATTACCCATATATATATATATATATCCAACGGTTATACATATATGTGTATGGTACGGGTATAACTTTTGACAAAGTGGGTACCCGTACCTGTACCCGCATAACTAAAAAGTCAAGATTATGAATATGACCATATCTGCACCATATTGTACCCATTTACAACCATACCCTTACCCAATCCATATTGAGTAATTTGATCCGTGAGTGCCCCCGGTTCAATGATATATTTTGATACGTCTATTCTCATGCATTCGAGAACAAGGTCATTCATTGTTTATTAATCCATCGCGGCGCTATTTTATTACCCATTTTAGTGGGTTGATCTTTTTCTCTCCCAATGATGATTGTCGATAAGTATTCATTCATCTCCATCCCTCTAAACCATATAAAACCCAATTTCTACGGGTTAAACGATTAGACTGTTCTAATCTTACTTTCGAAAAAATATAGAAATTACCTTCTGATACATAGTTGGGAGGTGATATGCTGGTCCTGGCGGATGCTACATAGTTGGGAGGTGGCAGGAGAGGCTAGGAGGGAGGAAGAAGAAGTGGAGCAGGGGCTGTGGGATGAGATGGGTGGTTGTGATGAAGAAAGACAAGGCCTTGTGAGGAGGGATGGGTTGGTGGTGGAGGGATTGGGGAGTATGTTTGGTTACTGGGTAGACGACCACCACTGCTGGTATCTGTAGGAGGGGTTTATGGCTGGTTACTGGGTAGACAACCACCTCCACGGGTATCTGTAGGAGGGGTTTATTGACGATCACCGCCGCAGTGGTGACCCCAGGATGGTTGGGGGCGGTAGACGGTATAGGCGGTGATGGGGAAGATTATCGACCAAAAGTCAAGGAGAAAAGGGCGGCGATGCATAACTATTTATGATCAGAAGGCTGGAAAGAAGAAGAAGCAGTGTCTTCTACAGATGTTGTGGTGTCAGCTGTCGTAGATGAGTCAACTTGTAAAGGATTCACCCATGAACCCGACGGTGCTTGATATTTCTCCCTAACGAACAACTGATCTGCAAACTCATCCGTTCCAAATTCACCACACACTCTGAAGATCGGAAGTAGTTTGGTTGGCGTTTCTAAGAAAAAATTTGTGATCCATGCTGTGATAGTCTGGTGATCGGTTGGACTGAGGAAGATGATCCAATCTCTGCAAAGATTGAGCTGTGCGATCATCTCTTTCCAGCCGCTACCAGTGGAAAGGGATCCATTTTTATTTTGAACAAGGGTGATCTGAAATGTCGGGTTTCCGATACAGAAGGTGGTGTTTCCTGGTTTAATGTGAAAATAGAGATATTTCCATTCTATAGGCAGTTGAATGGATTCCATAGTTTTTTCGTCAAGGGTGTAGTTCATGGGTTGGATGAACGGCTTCATGGTAGGTTGTGTTGAGGTTTATGAGAACACTAGGAATGGTAGAAGGAGGTATGCTATTCCAAAGTGGGTGAAAGGGTGAGAACCATTGGCCACAATCACAAAATGAGAGCACTGGAACTTAAAAGAAGAGGATAGTAGGCCTCATGAGGAGGGATGGTTTGGTGGTGGAGGTACTGGGGAGTATTTCCATAAGAGTTACTTTACAAAGTACAAAAATTACATTTTTTAACGCTAGAGTTACTTTTTATACTGTCACAGTTACTCCTGGTGTTGTCACAGTTACTCTTAATGTTGTCACAGTTACTGTTGGTGTTGTCACAGTTATTCTACTGTTGTCACAGTTACTTTTTATATTGTCACAATTACTCTTAATGTTGTCACAGTTACTTTTTATATGTTACTCTTTTGAAGAATATTTTTTGTTTTATCTTTGTGTGCAATGGATACTCTTTTCTTCTAAAATACATACATTTTTGTATTATTACAATTTCTTTCATGTTTTGTTCAGTTTACTCACAAAACGTCAGTTTTTGCTACTATGTGATTCACATACACTGGTTTCGTGTTTTTGACAAACCTTCAGCCACAGGAGTTACTTTCTGAACGCTGGAGTTACTTTTTATATCGTCACAGTTACTCTCAGTGTTCTCTCAGTTACTCTCAGTGCTCTCATAGTTACTCTTAGTACTGTCACAGTTACTCTCGTTGTTCTCTCAGTTACTCTTTAGTGCTGTCACAGTTATCTTATGGATTACCTCTCTTGTTTTAGAGTTACTCTTACAAAGTATGTGAGTTACTCCTTTGAATCATACAGTTACTTTTCTAGACCATCACAGTTACTCTATGTGTTACGATATTATCATCACTCTTTCTCTTGTGTTGTTGTTTTGTTTAGCAGTCTAACTCAAAGTATATATCTCCATACAAAACCACAACCATTTTACATTCAAGAATACAACATTCAAAGAACAAAACTCTATATATTAAACCCAGAAATACTCGTATTTGCAATATGATTTAGATCAAAAATGTAATTTTCAGGCTTTTCGCAGCACACAAGTAAATGTATCTCATAGCGGTTACACATCAGAATTCCAAAAGCAAACTGTTCAAGTTTTACATTTCAATTAATAATTCACTATTTCAGCTAAAATTCAGCCATTTATCTAGGCTTGAAATAGCCTCTTCCTCCGCGCTCTTCTCTTCATCTGCTGCTTTAGTCTTCTCTTCCTCTTACTACTTCTGACCTTCATCTCTTCCTCCCTTGTTCTCCTAAGATGGGCCTTTTTTGATGTCTTCATTGTTATCTTTTTCATGCGCTTGTACAGGCTGTAGCTCCCCCCTCGCCATCATTCTTTGAAAAATATCAGCCCTTATGGTCGGCATGTCCTTGCAGGTGAAGTCCATGTGTTTTCCATTTACCAGGCATTCTAGGTACTTCATGATGAAGATCCCACAGTCAAGTGAGTCTTCTTCCTACTGTGGGCACAGTGGGTACTCTCGTCCCCACTGTGACAGTTGGTCCCCTTTTTCTGCCCCCTGAAGAATTTGTGCACAATACCCACCTGCATTAAAAATACACAACTCTTATTAATCATCAATCAACAAACATTAACCATATCAATCCACTACAAATAGAGTTACTTTTTATGGATCACTTACCCATCTAAGGAATTCTTTTTTTGACTTGCTATTTCCACTCATTGAGTTATAAGACCAGTGTGCTCCATCCCTGAAACTTGCCTTGTACAAGTGCTAGTGGTTGTCGTTGTTCAGTATGATGAACACTGAGTCCATTGTGTCCCAATCTTTCGTCAGGATGTTGAATAGTGGAGATATCATGTCGATCTGCTCCATGGTTATGTTTTCAACATCAAACGCCAGCTTCTGCTGCAAATGCAAAATTAAAAAAATTCACATCTATAAGTTTCAATTTTGTGTATATATTTTTGTATTTTTGATGTAATTTTGTATACCAATTTTGTTGTTCTTACCGGAGCATATGTGCTCAAGCAGTGCCATGACAGACCCTTCTTCCTCCTTTTGCTTGTGGTAGCTTTGAGCATCTGTACAAAGCAGTCCATAACCTGAAAAAAAACCACAAGCTTTCTTTGTTTAGAAAAAACCAAAAGCTTTCAAAGAGTTACACTACTACTTATTTGTTTCTTACTGGTGATTGCGTCATTTGATCTTTGTACAGTAGGGTGGTGAGGTCCTTCCCCGTGCACCAAGTGTCATCACTGAATCTCCATTCTCGTTTTGACCTACCAATCATTTTTATAGATGTTATACATATTAGTTTTGGATATTGAATTAGCGATGTTTTATCTGTGTACACTTGACAAAATAACCAATTCTCTTACATTTCTTCTATGTTGTCCATGAAGTGGTGGACAATTACCCTGGTTTCTTTTGTTTTGAAATGCTCAAAACCAATGAAGTTTGACAGCTTGTTCTATCAACAACAAAAGAGCAGTCCATGTTAGAATCAATCTTCATTTTCCACTAGTTACACTATGCTGTTACGTCGTACAGTTACTATAGACCATCGTACAGTTACTCTTTATGTTCCTACAATTACTCTTCTAATTCACAGAGTTACTCTAGACTATCGTAGAGTTACTCTTTATATTACTACAGTTACTCTACAATATCACACAGTTACTCTACTGTATTTACACAGTTACTCAAGTATTGATATACTTTAAAGGATATGTAACCTTACCTTTTCCTCCCTCCTCTTCTTCACATTCTTCTCGATGCTCCCTATGATTTGCTGTTCCATCTTCTTCCTCCTTGGCAACTTTTTTCTGGGCTCCTCCTTCTACCCTTCTTCTTCTTCTTCGATTATATTCTCCTACTGTTCCCCTGTTTCTTCTTTTCTCTTTTCTTATGCATCTCGTGCAGACTTTCACTGGTTAGAACCTTCATATGATTTTTCTTTCTTCTTTTCCTCCTCATCACCATTTTTCTTACCATCATTCTCATCTTCTGAGTCCTTCTCTTCCACATATTTTCTTCTGAGGCTCAACCTACCTCGTTTCCTCGGCATTTCGTCCTTATCCAAACCTTCCTTTTCTACTTTTCCTACCGTATTGACATCCTTCTCAGGTAGCACATCTGAACTGTCTTTGGGTTCTTGAATATTCCCCAATGTAAACCTATCAGCAGATTGTTCGATTCCACCGGCAGGTGACTGTGATTTGTCACCTTCGTCTCCGCATTTTCTCCTCATATTTATGTTCTCCTCTTCCAGCTCGGCTATTCTATTTTCTAGCCGTTTCTTGTCTCTCTACATTTCAGTGAATGCCTCAACAACTATTTTCATGCAGATCTCCTTCAACATCTTTAGCTCCTCCTCGACTATGTGAATTCTTCTCTTCAGGTTGGAGTCCTCAGGAGACACTCCTTTTCTGATGACCAACTTTGCTGGCACCTTGTCTGGCGTTTGCTTACTTTTTGCCCTTTTCTCCGCAAGGTAGTAGGGCATGTCCTTCATTGTTCTTGAAGCTCGCCAGTCATCCCCTTGGTCTATCTTCATCCTTTCACAAACCTGTCCATAAAAAAATCAAAAATAATATGTAACAATGCAAACTTGCAGGATTATGTTGTATATTAGCTTTCGTATCAAATAAGAAATATTCTTACATCCTTAGGGTCCACAGCCCCTAAATCCATCAACTTCTCGACCGGTGCAGCCCACTTCTTTATCCTTGGCTTTGCGTCAAGGAACGTTGGCTTTGCCATCTTCGTCATCTCATATGCCCAAACCTGCATGTAAATAGAGACCCCATAGTCATCATTGTAACAATTTTGTAGATGAAAATAATTTCGTTCACTTACGCATAGGCACATCACACACCCTGTTGCGTAGAGGGTGGTTTTCCCTTTCTCCCCTTTCCTCCTCAACTGGACATTCTGCTTCAGCATCTTCATATTCCTAAAGATACTCCCATGCACCAACTTTGCCCAATTCATCTGCCTCGTGGCAGTAACATCGTCTAGGTAGTGCATTATGTAGATTGGTGTGTAATAGCTGGTGTCTGAGAGTAGGAATGTTGCCAGTAGGTGCAACATCCATGCACGGCACATGTTCTGGTAGTCCACTGGATCATCGGTCCTTGCAAATTCTTGCCAAAGCTTTGCTAAGTTGTCCTTGTGCAGGACATCCTTTTCCCTCAACCTCTTCGAGGTCTCCCCTTCATTTCCTTGTTTACCTGTGGCCCTGGAAAATTATTGCCATATTGATCTCACAATCTCAGAATTTTTCCTAGGTATGATGTCCATACGTCTGCTTGGGATACCTATAATTACCCCTACATCCTCAACCGTCATCCTTCTTTCCACCCCTCTGGACAGCAAAAACCTATCACCATCCACATATCTGTCTATCAAATCCTTCAAGAGTCCTACGTCAACCATAAGATTCGACATCTTTATCATGTTTGCAAATGCCGTCGCCCTCATCATTCTCACCTGATTACTTGTAAACACCACACTCTGGCTTGTGGTGATGTATCTCTTTATGTAACACCTGTCGTACAACCTCTTTATCCCCACTGCAAACATATGAAAAGTTGCTCTTAGTTTTCTTTTTTTTCTTATTACTTGTTACTCAGTCAAGTGACTCTTCAATTTTTCACATTTCAATCCATGTGGTAGGTTGATAACATTTTTAATGCTAACTATTTATTGATACAAATGAAGTTACTCTAAATTTTTAGTCTTTTTTACCTTAACAATATGGTTTTCATATGTTAAATGCTATGTAAAGTGTGCGGGTTACTCTTTGTTCTGTAATAGTTACTCTAGTTACTCTAGGCTGTCATGCAGTTACTCCAATGTTCTATATCAGTTACTCTAGGTATCGTCTAGTTACTATGGTTCTTATAACAGTTACTCTTTTAACATGCATTGTTACTTTCTATATGAAATCTTTTTGTTTCTCGTTTGTAATGTACATGCAAGCACAAATTACCTTATCATTCTTCGCTCTCCGCTTTGTCACACGGAGGTTTGCCAGTCTCGGTAGATCCATTGCCTTCTTTCTCAGAATTACACAGCTTACTGCGTTTTGCTCTTTTCTCTGACGCTTTACTCGTTAGGGGATCTGCAACCCCACTTTTCTTCTTTTTCGTTTTTGAGTGAGGAGTCACAGAAGCAACCTCGTTCTCCCCTTTTGCAGCCTCTTCTTGTCCCGTTTCACCCGCTTCTTTGGTCTTCACATCCTCTTTTTTCTTCCCTTTCTATCTTGACTTAGGAGTCTCAGTAGTAGCTTCACTTTCCCTTTCCGCAACCGTCTCTGTTCGCGCTTCTTCCTGATCTTTGGCCATCGCGTTATCTTCTTTGGTTCCTTTCTGTTTCGGCAGAGTAGTATCCGCAGAATCTTCCTTCTCCTTTTCCGCAACTACTTCTTTCTCCGCTACATCCGTTGCCTTGGGCATCGTAGCCCCTTCCGTATCCCCTTTCAGAGTAGTCTGTGGTTCCACGGCCGCCGCTTCCTCTGGTTCTTTGGCCATCTTCTTCTCAGCCTGATGGTGATGCATTTCGAAGTCTTCGTCTTCTTGAATCACTGGCTGTAGATTCTTTCTCCACGACGGCATTGTTGAGGTCTTCCTTGATGCTTTTTTTATTCTCGTCATCTTGGAAGAGGAAACTGCTCTGCAATTGAGATGCAGGGAGATGTGGAATCGAAGATGATGGAGATGGAGGAGCGAGTGGAGACGGAGGAGTTGGAGATGGAGGGGGTAGCAGTGATTTGGTCGCCGGTGATTTTTGCGTGGAACGCAGATGCAGAGCAAAGGCAGAGAGATGGTCTGAGCGAGGGCAGTGCGAGGGTTTTAGGTTTTTCACGTTCGAATGCTTTCCGCCTGTTTTCTTTTTTTCGAAAAAATAACGGGGCAATGCCACCGCGCCCTACTGCCAGGTAGTTTGCCCTTTGCTACCCGCCGGGCAACAAATTCTTGCTCTCTCTCTCTCACACACACACACACATACACACACACACACACACACACACACACACACACATATATATATATATATATATATATATATATATATATATATATAGAGAGAGAGAGAGAGAGAGAGAGAGAGAGAGAGAGAGTCAGGCTAGAATACACTCGTGTGTACAGATCATGCCGTACACCCCAATAGTGTTTGCCTATCTATACCATGTTTTTCTAAAATCTAATCCATTGATCTTCATGGTTACAATAATAATAGGTCACATATAAAATTTGAACTCATTTGGATGAGTGTAAGTCACTCATCCAAGGACAACAAAATCTACACACAAGACTAATTTGAAATACATGATGTTTGCCTCCTTCATATGCACGACCTATAAGTGTCCAAATGAGCTAAAATTTTATTATATAGTATGATCTTATGATAATTAGGAAGATCAACGGTTTAGATTTTTCAAAAATTTATTGCATCTTCAAAAATGACTGAGGTGTATGGTGCCTCCAATACACTCGAGTGTACACTAGCCTGACTCTCTCTCTCTCTCTCTCTCTCTCTATATATATATATATATATATATATATATATATATATATATATATATATATATATATATATATAAGTCTAAGTATGTTAAATGTATTGCATGTAAGTATGAAGTAATGCATATTCAAATGCTGACAGTATATAATCATATGCTCAAATTCTCAAGAATACTTATCTATAGAGTTTAGTGTTTAATTTATATTCTTTTTAAGTAGATCACCCACAGGTGCCCATGGGCCAATCCATTAGACCCACTTAATAAATGAGTTAAACTAGTTTAGTCCATAATTAAATGAGTAGCCATAACTCATACCTAGGGCTGTAAATAGGCAAGAGTATACCCGCATATCTTCAAATTCATACCCTCTAAACCCGTTATGGATATAAACTTTTATAATCATGTAACCGCTTACCCTATTATCTGGATACCCGCCTCTCACTAGGTAGGTTCTGGTTATGTATACCCATACTCTATATACCCATATACCCATTCAATTATAGTCTTATATAAACAATTTATATAAAAATGTAATGGTACATATTTTAGCATATACATCTAGCAAGTATAAGTACCTTGCAATAGTAAAATTATATATTAGAATGTAGTGACCCATATTGTAGCACTCACATCTAGTAAATATAAGTACCTTATAATAGTAAATAAATAAATCTAGATTGAGAATGCCATAAATTCTCTCTTATTTTGTTCTTTTTCCCTCAACGCATTGAATGATGTTTTGTCATAACACATTTAGAGGAATATTACTTATTTTTGGAATGTACTTCTCCTCCCAATGTGAAGGCAAACCAACACAATTTCAAGATCAACAACACAATCAAACTCCATAATATTCACGAGCCAACAATTTTCATTTTACTTTTGTAATTTTATTTAACTCTATCAACATGTTACCTTTGGTTGTCCATTTTAATGTGGCATATTATTCATTTGTTAACTACCATATTTGACACCATACTAGTACCAATATCATCCATTTAGTGTGGTAGTTTGTTGTATACTAAAGTTTGTGGTGTATTATTAGAAAGTCTATTCTTAACCATATTCCTAATTACCCATATATATATCCAACGGTTATACATATATGTGTATGGTACGGGTATAATTTTGACAAAGTGGGTACCCGTACCTGTACCCGCATAACTAAAAAGTCAAGATTATGAATATGACCATATCTGTACGATGTTGTTTGCACGGCCGTGCTGCCCAACACGGCCGTGTTGGCTGAGTTACAGAATCATCAAAATTTGTCAAATTTTAATTTGTTACTACTCCTATAAATTGATATATACTGACCCCTAATTAATACATTATAACAGAATTGAATTGTGCATTTGTGTTGTTGCAGGTGCTATTGACTTGTTGTTGACTTGCATATATTTCTTCTTCAGCTTACAAGTGAGGTATACTATTCTCACTCTCCCAATGTGCCATTTTATTTGACAAGTAAATCAACCAATAATAAAAATATGTATTCATTCATATCTACATTTTGTTATCAATCATACATTCCAGAAATATGAGGGTAGACATTGTGTATTCTCAGATTGACACTTTAGGATTTATATATGAGATCATCGATGCATGATGTTTAACTTAATATATAAATATGACAATAATACATTTATGCATGTATCAACTTAGAAACCCGTTCAAAATTTACTCATAGGAGTAAATTTTGGATAGTCCCAGGTTTGGGACTGTTTTTGGATATTTAATCTCACTTAGGATGTAACTGTATAATGTATGTTTAGTTTTGAAGAAAATTTTAGTAGTATTTCCTCATTTGTTCTCTGGGTACATATGTGAGTGGTTATTTATCATTTACATCGGTGTACTTGGAGAACTTAGGGGAAATGCTACTGAAATTTTTTTCAAAACTAAACATACATTATACAATTACTAGTGAGATTAAATATTCAAAATTGGGATAGGTGGTACACTTTAGTATAAAAGTAATTAACTTCCTATCAATAAAAACTTACAGCTTATAGTATCAATATTAAATGCTTAGTTTTATAATTAATTTTTAATGTGATATAGAAAATGGATTGAATTTGGATGTCTATCAAGAACCGTTATAGTCTAGAGTTTGCCAAAGGTCTTGATGAATTTATCAGATTTGCTGAGGAACATAGAAAACTACCTACAGATAGGTTCTATTGTCCATGTAGACATTGTGGTAACAATTTGAAAGTTGATACTGCTGAGGAAATTAAGAATCATGCCATATGCAATGGGATCATACAAGTTTAATGAATGGTATTGGCATGGAGAGAAAATTAATAATGGATCAGAAAATGTCGATACTAATAGTTGTGGCATAGAAGATATAGATAATGATGATAATTTCAATGATGAACCGATTCAGGATGACCCGATTCAGGATGATATGGTTGATGAGATGCTACGTAGTTGTCGGGACAATGTCGATCCACCTTCTTTATTTGCAAACATTGTCCATGATTCTGAAAAACCTTTATATAAGGGTTGTACTAAGTTCACGAGGTTGAGTGCTGTGATGTGATTATATACTCTTAAAGCTCAAAACCGATGGAGTGATAAGAGTTTCACTTCACTGTTGTCTTTGTTAAAGGAAATTCTTCCTGAAGGCAACGAGCTTCCAATTTCAACATATCAAGCAAAGAAAATAATGTGCCCAATGGGAATGGAGGCTAAGAAGATTCATGCATGTCCAAATGATTGTGTGTTATTTCAGAAGGACTATAGTAATTTAATAAATTGTCCAAAATGTGGTGCGTCAAGGTATAAGACCACAAATTCAGCTAAGGCTAAAAATGACTCTCATGTCAAGGTGATGTGGTATCTACCAATAATACCATGATTTCAACGCTTATTTTCTAATACAGAAGATGCGCAAAATTTCTCTTGGCATGGGGAGTTAAAGGCCAATGATGATGGCGTCCTACGACATGCATCTGATTCATCACAATGGAAGAAAATTGATTTATCATACCCTCAATTTGGTAAAGAACCAAGAAACTTAAGACTTGGACTCTGTACAGATGGAATGAATCCCTATGGTACATTAAGCAGCCAACATAGCACGTGGCCTGTTATGATTGTTATATACAATCTTCCTCCTTGGTTGTGTATGAAAAATAAGTATGTCATGTTGTCAATATTGATATCAGGGCCCAATCAACCTGGAAATGATATTGATGTTTACCTTCAACCTCTAATAGATGACCTAATGAAACTATGGGAAGAAGGTATTATGACATATGATGCTTCACGTAAAGAGACCTTCAGTTTGCGTGCTATGTTGTTTTGCACGATTAATGACTTTCCAGCTTATGTAAATTTGTCTAGATATAGCATAAAAGGTTGCAAAGCATGTCCTATTTGTGAGGAAAATACTGATTCAATCAGACTGAAACATGGTGGTAAAATCGTATATCTTGGTCATCAGAGATTTCTCCCACCAGTGCATCCTTATCGAAGGCAACACAAAACCTTTAATGGGTCAACTGAGGAACGAAGTGCTCCTAAACTTATACTAGGAAATGTTGTATATGATAGGGTGAAACATATTGTTAATGAATATGGAAAGAGTTCAAGTAGTCATACACTCACATGTGACAAATCTCTATACAAGAAGAGGTCAATAATCTGGGATCTTCCTTATTGGAGATCTTTGGCAATTAGACACTGCATTGACGTCATGTATGTTGAAAAAAATATTTGTGATAGCATCATCAGTATGCTATTGAACATACCAGGAAATACTAAAGATGGCATCAAATCTAGAAAAGATTTAGAATTAATGGGTATAAGAAAAGAATTATCAGTGGAGATCAGGGGTCGCCGCACATATTTACCACCAGCTTGTTACACTTTGTCAAAGAAGGAGAAAAAGACTTATGTGAGTGCTTGTATAAGTTTATGGTTCCACAAAGATACTCTTCTAATATTCATAGATTGGTATCAATGAAGGATCTGAAACTGATAGGTCTCAAATCTCACGATTGTCACACCTTAATGCAACAAATTTTACCTGTGGCTATTCGATCTATATTGCCGAAGCATGTAAGGTTTGCAATCACAAGACTCTATTTCTTCTTCAATGAAATATGCAACAAAGTGATACATCCTGATACTCTTGATAAATTATAGAAAGATGTAATTGTTACCATGTGTCAGCTTGAAATGTACTTTCCACAAACGGATTTTCATACTACACAAAGCGTCAAGATGAAAGTAGTGTAGTTCAAAATAGTGGGGTCACTGTTCAAGCTTGTTCGTTGTATTTTGCTAGTGCCAAAGATAAAAGACCACGCGAAGCTGAGATGTCATATTACGGCGTCATTGAGGACATATGGGAAATGGACTATACAAATTTTCGAGTTCCTATCTTTAGGTGTAATTGGGTTGACAACAAAAAAGGAGTTTTAGTGGATGAGTTGGGTTTCAAATTGGTGAATTTTGAAAAGATTGGTGAGAAAGATGAGCCATTCATCATGGCAGACCAAGCAAAACAAGTATTCTATATTGATGACCCGACAAATAAAAATTGGTCTGTCATTCTTCATGGAAAAAGACAGTTTACTGTAGATCCTATAAATGAAGAAGAATACTACGAAAAGTATGATGATTCCAGTCCATTCTCAGTTGGTTTGCCAAGTGTAAATGTTGAAGATAACACCGATGAATATTATAAACGTCAAGACCATGCTGAAGGAATTTTCCTTGACTAACAACTCAACCAATATAGAGGCATGTATTCTTTGAATAATTTATTTTATTATCATTCAAGCTAGTATACCTTATCACTTGTGCTTTTATTATCACTTATTTTTTTATCATGTATACTTGCAGGTTCTAAAATGGCGAGTGAAGATGAACATTCTGAGCATGAGCATGAGCACCACAAGGATGGTAGTGGTGATGCTAAGAAAAGTAGAGGTCCCACACTGATGCGTAGGCTGCAGGAGCTCAGGGCTAAAGGGGAAAAATTGCCAGTCCAGTTTGATATCACAGGAGCACCTGTTGGGGAACATGATAGTGCTTTCAAGCATTACGTAGGGGCGACCACGCGCAGTAAGGTGCCAATAGATATAGAAAATTGGCATGATGTTCCTAATGCCAAAAAAAACCTCATATGGAAAGATATATCTGTGAGTGGAAGTGATATTCATTTAATATGTTTTTTTATCTATTGATTCTAATTTAGTTTGCTTGGAATTAATTGCTTTTCAAAACAACATTATTAATTGCTTCTTTTGTATGTATAGGGTGTTTTTCATCTAAATGAAAAAGATCACAAGAAAAGAGTGCTACAACGTTGTGGTGTACGATGGAGGGGTTTTAAGACATATCTCGCAAGGGAATTTATAGATAATCCTAAACAAAAGAAGAAAACAACAGATGTATATATTTTTATAGATCCTGAGGTGTGGGAAACATTTGCTGCAGCTAGGAGATCAGAAGAGTTTCAGGTAATAAAGATTTTGATGTATTGTATGAATCTTTAATTTTATACAATTAAGGAGGTGAATCTTTTTATACATGTTTGCCAAGTCTGAATTGCAATATCTCATTTTAAATGATCAGGCTATCCACCAGGCTCAAAAGGAAAGACGGGCCAAAAATGTGCATGACCATCGCTTGGGGCCCGGTGGTTATGCCTTCCGCCGCCAACTACAAGAGAAGCAATCCTCTTCTGGAGAAGAATCTAGTACAACTCAAGTTGAGCGTCCACCCCGACACTTGACATGGATTGATGCTAGAAAGAATCAAGCAGGTGAAATTGTCAACCCTGCAACTAAGGAGGTGGCACAAAAGATGGTAGGTTTATCCCAACTAAGTAAAGAGTAACTCCCACAAACTTTGATTTATTTATATCTAATTGATATTGTGATTTAATATTTTTATTAACTATGAATAGATTGATCTCCACAAGCAAAGGAAGGAAGGAAATTTCATCCCAATTGGCCACATGGATGAACTATCAGTTGCTCTTGGTACGAAGGAGCATCCTGGCCGTGTTAGGGGATTAGGAGCTGGCATAGGATTCAAGTATTATTTTGGCCCTTCGCAATCTAAAAGAGGTCGTGCAGGAGGTCTTACACAAGAGGAGGTTGAAGTATTAGTAGCGCAGAAAGTACAAGAAATAATGTCTTCATTTCAGCCTACTCAACCTTCTCAACCTATTCATACTGTGCGTCTCTCAAGTGATGAGGTACAAGCTGACCATGCTCCAGTTGTAGAAGGTCATGGGAGCACTCCCAATGACCCACCACAACAATATGCAGTAAGTTTTTGTTCTATATGTTGTGTTATTAGTATGATATATATATGATAATATATATAGTTGTAACATGTATCTGTTCTACTGCTTCTTATATAACCTATATTATTTCAATCTAGGTTGGTATGAACTGTAAACTTGCAGTGGAGGTTCCAGAATATAATATTGTGGCAGAGGGCAAGGTGTACAACCTTGGTGGTACATTGCATTGCCAAAAAATTACTGATGACATTTGCCGTGTGTCCATCCATCTTGTGTATGACGGAATGGGGGACAAACCACTACCCATACCTAATCCTGAATATAGTACAGTTGAAGAAGCAGAGGGCGCTGTGGTGGGTTGGCCTAGACACTTGGTTATCAATGATAGGGTATACTTGAATTCTACCATGTTTTTCATATTTGACTGCATATATGAAATCGTGTAATAGAAGTATGTAATTTAATTAACAGGTTTGCAAACCAAAAAGTAAAAATTCAACTAGTCGTCCTCCTATGCCCAGGCCATCTATTATTCCAGAATCCACATTTGACGAGTTGGGAAGTAAATGTAAATGTTTGTGTCGATACTTAGCCAACCAAAGCTCTGGACTACAAATGTTGATCAATTTAATAGAAGATGCAACTGGGAGGGACTTTGACAATTATATTTTTCTTGATGATATTATAAAGTTGTTCAGTTATGATTTGCTACATACTTCGATATTAGAAGTATGGATAAGGTAAGGATCTATCAATATAGAAAATTCCAATACACATTTTTAGCTTATTTCTACATATAAAAATAATTACAAATGTTTAACAACCATTTATATACCGAGGCCACAAACTTTGATATAAAGAATGTTGGATTCTTAGTTCCTTCGGTCACTAGTCAGGTGGAGACAAATATTGAAGAAGTGAGTGAGTACTTCTCTGATGCATTCAAATATTTTGCTACTGTGGGAAAGGAAATTATCCTAATTCCTTTTAACATCCAGTAAGTATTATTATTCAATATAATTTTAATATTGAACAAATGTATTTATTTTAATGTTTGTTTTATTCTTACTCAGATCTAGACATTGGGAATTAGTGGTGATTGCCCCAAAATTGATGACTCTTTATTATCTTGACCCAATGGGAAAAACAACAAGGGGTCACAAGCTGAAATTGCCAGCTATGGCGTAAGCATAAATATTGTCAATGCTTCAACATGATATTTCTATTTAGAATTTCTATTTTACCAACTATCATTTAATTGATAGGGGTATAAAAGATTTTCGTGAAGGCGGAGGACAAATACCCACAAAATTAAAGACATTGACTTTGAAAAATTTCAAGATAGCTACTTTGACAACTGCTTAGTCTTATATGTATTAATTTTCAACTCTTATATGTCAACTCTTATAATCTTCTATTTATAGTAGTTACTAACATTAAGTATAATTCGTTATTTGTAGTGTCCTATAAAAAATAATGGCTGGGCTTGTGGTTACTATGTAATAAAATATATACAAGCTATTGTCAAACAAGCATCAAATGACATTCAGACTATAGATCAGGTAATAAAGAATAACATCATAAATTTACAAGTGAGTTGTAGTCATTTTTATAAAATATTAGCATGTGCATTTTCTGTTACAGATCTTTACAACTCAGCCTTACACACGTGAGGACTTAAATGAATTCTGAGAAAGTGGTCAGATGCTTTTCTAAATGAAGTCAATATAGCATTGGAATAAATATTTCAGTTACGTTCTATTTATGCATGTGGTTTCAGTACTCTTTCATATTTACTTTTGTATATGACATTTAATATCATCTCAGACTTGCAATCTATCATTTTGTAAATTATGATGTGACTATGTGTACTCAACTCCATATATGAATCATTTTTGTTATGAATGTGTGGTTTGGAATGGTGATGGTTGAGCATCAATGCTCCCCTCTCCCATATCTTATTCTTGTTCTTCTGTTTTGTTCTGTTCAGTTTCTGTAGAAAGTTTTTAAAAAAAATTTGACCCTATAGCGTCGGTTTTTTTAAAAACTGACGCTATAGGTCTTGGCCATTCCGTGTAGAATGGCCGTGCTGCATAAAACGACCGTGTTGGGATGAGGTAGAACGGCCGTGCCGTGCTAATATAGACCAACACGGCTGTGCTAGGTGGCACGCCCGTTCTACCTCATCCCAACACGGCCGTTTTATGCAGCACGACCATTCTACGCGGAACGGACAAGCCACCTATAAGGTCGGTTTTTTAAGCAAACCGACACTATAGGTTTTTTTAGAGTCAGTTATTTAGTAACAAACCGTCCTTAGAAATAATCTTTAGAGTCAGTTATTTATTAAAAACCGACGTTATAGGGTTCATGTACAAATTCATTTCTCATTTGGGTTTAGTTTTTGAGGGCCTATAGGGTCGGTTTTTACTATACAAGGTCGGTTTTTTGGGTTAAAATAACCGACGCTATAGAGAAATTTCTGTAGCGACGACCACTTAGGCGTCGGCTGAAAAGTGACGCTATAGGCTTAAAAAAACTGACGATATAGACCGTTTCTGTACTAGTGTATACATATATATTTATATATGTATATTATATAAACAAATATATATATGTATGTATAAATATATATATATATATACATGTATGAGTATATACATATATACATATATATATATATGTTATATGTACATATATATATATATGTTATATGTACATACATATATATATATATATATATATATACATATATGGCTAAAAGAATTGTGTACCCGAGTACATGTAACTTGCATGTACCTGCCTTCATTTATGATGATTGTAAAATTAACTTGCACTATCCAACCTTATAGATGTGTTGTATACTACTTAGATAAGACGTGTATAAAAAATCACCAACATCTTATATTCATAGATCATCCAATGAAAGAATTTGTGTGTTATTTAATCAACGGTAAGTTGCAAATATTGTAGAAACCGTTGGATGATATATTGTTATATTTCATGATCTATACAATTTATTGGTATGATTTTTTAAACACATCTAATCTATTTAATTTTGAATCAATCCATATGGTTGAATTTTATTAACATGCTCTACATATGTCATTTTAATGGCCGGTACACATAACTTACATGTACCGGCCGGTACAAACTTCCTAACCTCTACATATATATATATATATTAATGTATATATGTATATATGTATACATATACATATATACATATATGTATATGTATGTATATATATGTATATAAATATGTATATATATGTATATACATGCGTATATGTATATGTAAATATATGCACATATATGTATATATATGTGTGTGTGTATGTATATACATATATACACATATATGTATTCTAGCTTCTATGTATATACATATATACATACACAGATGTATTCTACATTTTATTCTTTTTCTTCTATTTGAACCACTGGTTCGATCCGTTTTGGTCCGGTACCCTGGCCGGATCCGTCGGATCGTGTTTTCGACTAGTTGAACTGGGGAAAAAAATATAACCTTTTTTTAGACTTCTGGACCAGTCCTCCACCGGTTTACTGGTCTGACTGATCAGACCGGTCGATCCGATTTGGTTTAAAAAACACTGGTTTACATTGTCTATATTCAGTGTAGTTACACATTATGTGCATATTTTACTACACATTGTATGTATAGCTTACTATATATTATAAATAAATATAACAATTTTCTTTCTCAATTGTGATGTTAAGTTTCTTTACTTTTTTATTAACAAGAGGGAAATAACATCAAATATGTTGTTAACTTGATTCTCATCTTTGACCCTTTTTATTGCTGGTCCATGCAGAGAACTTAAAATTGTGTTTTATATGTAAAAATCCTTGTGGAAAATACTAGTATCTAAATTCCCAAGGTACTTCCTTTTTAACAAGACTTGAAATGGGATTATATTGGAATTTGATTTGCTTTAGTTTTTTTCACAAACATGTTTACAAGAGCAAACCCCTTTTTGCCAATTGAGGTTTGAAAAATTGGGTTCCTTTTGATCATGATTGAATTATGATTTTGAAATGAAATTATGTTTCTCTTATCTGATATTGATGTTACTTATTAGGATTAATTGATTCAGAACAATGAAATGTTATATCTCCTTCATGGGATTGGTTTATTTACTTCTCTAAGCCTCTTGCAAGAAGCTAATTGTAACTAAGGAAGTTGTGTACCTTCCCTTGTTGAATTATATATTTTACTTTTTTTTTGAGTTATGTTAATTGATCTTGTCCCAGCCTCTTAGCTATATTGATAGTGTGATGATTACATTTTCCCAACTTAATTTTCTCTTTGCCTTTAATTTAATTTGTTGGAAACATTGGGGTACTTAAACATGATCAAATTCTTAAATATATGTTACTTTTACTTACGTGCAAATCAACACTCTCACAATTGGCTTTTGTTGACTGTTTGTCTAGTGTGTTTAGAACAAGTAAATAACAAGGTCTAGTTATCATTTATAGAACATTATTCAATGTTGTACATATTACATAAATTTTAAAACTACATAGTATTTTTTATGGTGGTTTAGTTTTAGTCGCCTATTTTTAGATTTGGTTATTTTTGGTAACCTACATCTATATTGAAATCTAGAATAAGAATTATTCACATAGATTGATCATGTTAAACTGTAATACATTGACGGGCATTAACTCTGATAATGCAAGAATTATGTAGTCATGGAGATAGAATGTGACAAAATGAATTTTAGCATTATTATGAATTAATTACAATTTTATCCTCATTATGTAAACTCTTGATACCAATATATTTTTCTTGGCCTCTACATAAATATTGATACTCAAATTCAAAATATGGTGATCAATGTAAACTTTATACACTTTGTGACACCACATACTTGATTAATTTGTTACTCTACCCAAAGATATAAATTGGTCCATTAAGCTT
Organism: Alisma plantago-aquatica; assembly: GCA_963693085.1. Classification (NCBI taxonomy): domain Eukaryota; kingdom Viridiplantae; phylum Streptophyta; class Magnoliopsida; order Alismatales; family Alismataceae; genus Alisma; species Alisma plantago-aquatica. The sequence goes on from OY856412.1 coordinate 961,632,218, forward strand.
CACCACCTAGACATCAAACTTTTTCTAAATATTCTCCACATTTTTATTGCTATGTTCCAAGTTTCATCTTATTTGGACATTCCTACTATTTACCACGATTTTTTGAAGATAATATACTAAAAATCCATTTATTGACCTTTTATTTGGGCCTTTTCCAAGTCAGTAATCCGTGGTCCGCTTTAGGGGAGAACCATGGCCCTCATATCAGGCTCCCATGGATTGAATGCCTGATCGATTGGCCAGGAGGTTGTCTCCTACCCCCCACTGACTGCGGGGAGGAGACAAGACCACTGTAATGGTCGATCTCCCCCCTACGACCGTGATTCAAAATTCTGAGCAAGTGGAAATGCTGCTCTCACAATTTTGAACTCTCCCAACCCCACTTTGACCATCATTATCTCTCTTCAGCTGCCAAAACCAGTTCCTCACCTCCCCTTCTCTGTTTGACGGCCATGGCTGCTATGAAGACCTTGTTTAGCCCTAAAACCCTAGCCTCAACACTATAAAAGGGGTCCCCTATGCTTGCCATCACCACACCAAGCTACAAGCCTCATTCTTGAGCTCAGATTCGGCCTTGGGCAGCCTAATTTTTTCTCTGACCACCTGCTGCTCTCTGAGCTCCATAGCATAGCCCGTTTTGGACGTCCCACCTATACGGCTTCTCGCCTCTAATAGCCACCGCCATTCCTTTCACGCATAGTAAAAAAGTCTCCAAACTTTACGAAAAATTGGCATTTTTTGTGATTTTATAGGCCCCTGAATGTTCACCATGATTAATACGTTGGTCACTGATTTTTCATGACTTTTCACAATTTTCCTACTTTTTCGCGATTTATACAATTTTTTACGATTCTTTGTGACTTATCACATTTTTTTCATGATTTTTCTCTTTTAAGTTGTTTGCTCCTTTTTTAACAAACCATGTACAAAGAACTCCTCATATACACTAAAAGTCTAATCCCCCACTCTCCTGACACTGCGTTGTTATTATGCAACTATTCTTTAACTCTTTTCCTACTTTTTTCACTCAATAAGATTGTATCTCTAGTGACCTTAATAGTTAAATTTGTATATGATATGTATATGTATATGTATATATATGTACATATATGTATGTATGTGTCTATATATAAGTATATATATATGTACATATAGGTATATATAGCTGACTTATTCTCAATTATTTCTGAATATTTGATCGAACTTCGATCGAATATATCGACTTTTTCACAAAATTTTCTGATTTTTTCCAAATTCCTATTTTTTCCCGCCAGCTAAAAAGTTGTCGAATCCCAAATTTGTCACTACTTTCGTGAGGCCCCAGTGTTTCTAAACAACACATCTGTTGCTCATACCAACTACTCCTACCCCTAAGCCCTCCCTACACCGGTGAGCTTCCTCCACCTAGTTCTGGGCTTACATGGAGTCTTGGACAAAGGGAGAAGGTCCAAGACCGACCGTTCCAGAGGAGTCTAACAACTACCAAACTGGCCAAGACCCGGGTCCAAATCAGCCTTGAACCTGACAAATTAGGAATTGAACCGGACCTTTGAGCTAGCAAGCCACATATCTACGTGGCTCAATCTCAAAAGTTGATTGTGCATCCAATGGTCCCCCTATTTCCCAATTAAAGGTATTTTGCTCCTCTCTAACAAATAATCAATTAAATAGTCAGATCTTGGTTAAATCTAGAAAATGCATCCTAGCTCCAAAAATTAAGAATAAATATTTAGTTTTGATAAGAAAAATCCAATGATTTATTTAAAAATGGTTATGAAGCCTAATTCTAGATGTTTAACACTGATATCCCTAGATCTTAAACTCTTGCTATTTATTTTGTCATATGGCGCAATAATGATGTTTAATCTTTGAGAAACCCTAATTTTGACTCTAATGATCAGCTTGAAACTAAACTAGACTAAATATGAGTTTACATCTGATGATGTGACTCATCTACCCTAGAATATGAATCATGCACCTTGAAATAAGGATCAACCTTAATATTATGATATTGGATATAAATCTTGTGAAATCCTTGGTCATATGTATGATCCATGACTCTAGTTTTATCAAACTAATATTGATTTTCAATTATGCTAAGTATCATAATGATGATGATCTAGAAATGTGATGATGACTTGGATAATGATCATAAAATTAGGGTTAACACATATGACCCTAGAAAACCTAGGTAGGTTATTCATACCTGAAAAAATGCTTAATACTTGAAATAATGTTGGACATATTGAAATATTGGTTGGTTAAAAGTGAATGACCTAACCCAAAGGTTGACATAGGAAAGTGTAACCCTAATCTTGAATATTGAAACATGATCTTCAAATATCATGATCTTTGATCCAAACATTATGATTTAGGATCTGACTCGAAGGCTCGACCTATTACTTGTTGATCTATACTCAAAATCTTCAGTGAAAGGTACGCTATTATATCTCCTCCTTGATTGTACTGAAGATACCTTTTATGTATCTCTTGATTGTATACTTGGCTATATACTTGTTTGAGATACTGTTCCCTATTGATTAGTCTTTCATTTTTCCTATATTATATATTGATAAAAACATGAGAAAAAAAATAATATTGCCCATTATGACTGTCTGTATATTGATGATGATGATGATGATGTTGATAATGTTGATATTGAGTGCAAGCAACCTCCTCATTTGGAGGTGGAACTTGTACATTGGCCTCCTACCTCATATGGAGAGAAGGAGCCTGGTGACCTCCCCCATTGCGTTGGGGTGATGGAGTCACACAAATTATCTAATCATTCTTCTCGATTATAGCATAATTGTGAAAGTTGATAAAAGCTATGAGAAAATTGTGAAAGTTGATTAAGAAATTGATACCATGATCTGACCTTAGTTTGAAAACTCAATTTTGATCAATGAAAATTTTGAAATCAAATATTCAGCATGACCCATTCATGAAAACTTGATTTAAACAAAATGGACTACATGTTTCCTATGTTTGAGGTAAATCTTGATTTGGTGAAATAACAAGGATTCATACCTTATACCTCATTGTTGATGAGGTCCCTATTTGATTAAGTCCCTATTCTAAAATCCTTGACCTGGGTTCAGGGCTAACCCTATTTGTTTGGCTTAAATAAGTTTCTTAGAACTTTAATATAATTATCTAAGTGTTTTGTTATCAGGTGACAAACTTATGTTTCAAGTTTGGTCCTGTTTGAATGATGTTTGAGCAATGTTCTCTTGTTTTGGACTAGAATGAAATTTACCCAAGATGAGGGGTTATATTGCAATATGTCACATGTTGAATGTACATCATGTGATTTATCATCATAAGAAAAAGAATTATTCTAAGGGGTGTCTTGTGGAAAGCCTGAGTTCCAAGTGTAAGCTTGTTTGAATAATGCTAGTGCCTTGTGTATCAATTTTGGTACAAATTGTAATTTACCCAAAATGCAGGGTTGATGCGCAAATTACCACCTCTATAGTGTCCCTATTCCCTCCTAGTATCATATAGAGGAGATATAAATAATGATACACTAGGTTTGAATCATATTTGAGTAATGGTACTCTTGATGATGAAAAGACCAAGAAAGGGTTGAATGTGAAACCTTAATTAGAGTTGAATCGGGTTGTAGAGTTCATATGAGAGTGCCTATTGGTCAAGGAGCCATAGAATGAGTCTCATATCGGTTTGTGAACTCTTGGACTTTTCCATTATGGGCTAAGAACCTCAAGGAGGTGAAGTGTATCGGTTTACAACTTCCTTGGAAAAGTTGTATCGGGTTGCGAATAAAGTGGTGATTGAGTTGAAATATCTTATCCAACAAGATAAGTTATGGCTGAAATTTCATATATAGATTATCCTCAAGTGTTTTGCATGTCAATATAAATATGCATACAGGGACACGTGTCAACCGTGCATGGACACGTGGCACCTAGTGGTGTGAAACGATGACACCTCATATACGCTCTTTTTCATGAACTACAACCCTATTTCTCTTACTTATCATGCATAGTGAAGGGGTATCATGCATAGAGCCTTGGTATCGGCCATAGCAAGGTGATATCGACCATAGTGAAGTGATATCGGCCATAGCAAGGTGATATCGGCCATAGTGAAGTGATATCGGCCACAAGTGAAGGGATATCGACAACAAGTGGGGGGATATCATGCATGAGTAGTGAGATATCATGCATGGTGCTAAGGAACAAGAAGGAGCTCAAGTCTTAACCCTAATTTGAAGCCATGATCATCTTCAACCTTGGATTAAAGCATGGATTTGGGGTTGGGGTCTTCCTTTCTTTTCTTCTTCACCAAATACTTATCCATGGTAATTCTTTGCATATAGAGGAGTTGTGAAGCTCATCTTCAACCTTGGGAACGTGAACATTTGTATCTTGGATCTTTGAACTTGTTCTTGAGGTGGTTTATATAACTTGAACCCAATTATGTTATTATTCACCTTCAATTCTGTTGTACTTGTTGATCTACTTTCAATTTTGAATTCTCTTGAATAATTGATGATCTTATGAGTTCTAAAAGTTGTTTAGGACTATTGTCCATGAACTAGAATAGTAAGAACAAGATTCTAGAGGTTGATGATGATGAAATCATCATGGTCCAACCCGATATTGGGTTGAAGCACCTCTAACTCGATATGGTGAGATGAACATACCACTAGCACGATACAATGTTGAAGCTTATACCTTGTGCGTGATATGATGATGAAGTGCACACCTTGTGCACGATATGGTGTAAGGAATACACCTTGTGCATGATATGGGGTCAAGAACACACCTTATACATGATATGGAGTCAAGTATACACTCTAACCCGATATGGTGTTGAAACCCATCATGGTAATGTGAAACCCGATATACCTTTGAACCCCAAACCCCTAGTGTTTTGTACACCTAGTTTCGTCTAGAATAACCTGTTATTTAGCCTATCACTTATTACATGACGAATGGTAGGACGATACCACGAAGGTTTGATGGGACCCGATATGCAAACCCTAATGATGAAGCAACCTGATATGGGAGCATGATATGGTGAAGAGGGTACACCACAATCATGATATGGAAACACGATATGGTGTCAAGTACACAACTCTATGCCCGATATGGTGGAAGCACCTCAATTTAATGTACTTGATTAAGTAACACATGAAGTGTGTTATGTCAAATGATACATTAAGATGTTCACTGCATTTCGATAAGTAGGCTAAAGTACCTTGAAGAAAGGGGTTGAGCCAATTCAATAGAGTATGATGCAAATAACATCCTAGTAAGGGTATGAGAGAAACTATACTTGTGTGATAATCATGTAATGAGAATACATTGATACTCCTAATATGAGTGGAGTATGAATTAGGGTTTGAAACTCTAACCCTAATAAATAGCGATGATATGATTTGAAACCCTAATTGATAAGGAAGGGAAAACCCTAACCCTAATAAATAGTGATGATATGGTTTGAAACCCTAATTGGTAAGGAAGGGAAAAACCTAATCCTAATGAATAGTTTTGATATGAATCTGAAACCCTAATCAGTTAGAATGAGAAACCCTAACCCTGATAAGGGAAGGTTGTATTTCTCTTGTATCACATAGTGTTGATATGAATATGAAATAATCAGTTAGAATGAGAAACGATAACCCTGATAATGGGAAGGTTGTATTTCTCTTGTATCACATAGTGATGACATGAATATGAAACCCTAATTGGTTAGAATGAGAAACCCTAATCCTGATAATGGGAATGTTGTATTTCTATTGTATTACATAGTGATGATATGAATCTGAAACCCTAATCGGTTAGAATGAGAAAGCCTAACCCTGAGAATGGGAAGGTTGTATTTATCTTATATTACATAGTGATGATATGAATATGAAATCCTAATCAGTTAGAATGAGTAACCCTAACCCTGATACTGGGAAGGTTGTATTTCTCTTGTATCACATAGTGATGATATGAATCTGAAACCCTAATCGGTTAGAATGGGAAACCCTAACCCTGATAATGGGAAGGTTGTATTTCTCTTATATAGCATGGTGATGTTATGTACTTGCTATTGTTTTTTATCATGAAGTGCTAACCATACAGAAATCATGAGATGACGAGCATAGCCAGGTATGAGCTATGATGTTTCATATAATATAGATTGAAATGGTCCTTGTGAGCCATGTGAAGTACTTGTATGACAAGTATAATGCTTATAGGGTCTGATGACCTAAAAATATAGTTGTTGCCTAGTGAGAACTGACAAGATGTTTAAATGGGCTTTGTGAGCTATGTGAAATACTTGTGCAACAAGTATAATGTATACCTTGGTCTGATGAACTAGAGGTAATGGTTACCTGATAAGTGGTAACAACGTTAAGTGATGAACTAAGAGTTTGAATACCCAGATCTAGCAATCATGATGATGATAATATTAAGGGATGAGAATTCCCAGAATTGTGATAAGGGACTAAGATCCCGAGTGTTTTATATTCACTGTGTTCCAAAGATTATTAAAGTACTTGATAAATGTATTACACCTTTCTTTGTAGCATATGTTATAATTCTTGCTTGTAACTTGATTGATGCTAAAAGATACTATCATACACCTAATTAATAAAGTGGAATCTTATCATGTCGTTGATGTCATGATTTGTTGAATGGTGAAATGAGTATAACTTGGAGTGCATATTTTCGAATATGTGGGGGTGAAGGACGAACATATCCTTACGTCCATATGGGGATTGATGTGTTATCTCCTTGATGAATGCCATGGTTTCCGTGTGATCGCCCTAATGAAAATATACTGGGGATTGATGTGTTATCTCCCCGATGAATGCCAGGGTTGCCGTGTGATCACCCTGATGAAAATGTACCGGGGATGGATGTGATATCTCCCCAAAGAGAGTGCATGTTGCACCTGTATCTCTATAGCGAAGATACCAGTATACCCTGGTAAGCTAATTGTAGTTGACACAAGATGTCCTGCTTGTAGTCTCATACTGATCGAGACGGGTGAGGTCTTAGAATCCAGCTCTTCCTTTGACCTTGTATGGTACCGATGCTTTACATAGCTGTGGTCGGTTGGAGAATGAGTGGTATACCTTATCTCCTCTAGGCATAAGTGTGATTGTGAACATGTAATCAGCCGTATAACATATTTGCTTAAGGAATGAATACAGAAATATTAGTTATTGATGCTTCATTACTTTTATACATCTGAGATGATAGATGTTATGCATGTTCTTCATATTACTTATAAAGAAAATAGATGATCTATAGCTCTGTTATGGATAGTTGAACTGTTAAAACAATGCTATTGTTTTGCAATGCAATCAAACAATGATTAAACATGCTTATTTACATAAAAGATCCTTTGCTCAGTTTTATACTGTTTACCTATGATAATACTATTGTTGGCGGAGAGTTATATCTCTCGTTGGGACAATTGTCTCACCCCGTGGGTTCCACAATTTTTAGGTGGACGCGGACGGAGAGGTAGATGCCTTACTGCAGAGGGAGAACAACAGCAACAGGGGCAGCAGTAACAGCTCAGGTTGAGTGTACTGTCTATCATGTCTTGTAGATAGAAGTCCTATGTGTTGTCTCTGTACTCTCAGGTCTTTGGAGTTAGTACGAAATGGTTTTATAAACGATCTGAGATTTTGTCTTGTATGCCTCGAGGTTTTATGTTGCTTATGAATATGTTTGAGAAAAGAAACTATTATATGTTATCCTCGAGATGAGATGGTAAAATGTATGTACAATGGGAACCATGATGTATACAAAATTTTGGTTCTTTTTTTAAGAGTTTTCCTAAGAGTGTTGTGGCTGCAGTTGAGGTCCCAAATTCAGGTTCTTTTGATGAAGTTTCTGCTGCCAGTCCAAATGCTAGAAATGATTCTGTTAATCTGATTGTCAATAATTATGATGAGAAATTTCATGTCCCCAAAGAATCATTAGAATACAACACTTCTACTTCTGAAGTCTATAAGGAGGATGGAGGTGTTAGTAACAATATGGGTGCGGTTGTGGACTTTTCTACTCCATGAAATTTTGATGAGAATGCGATTGATCAATCTGGATTTGCAGTACCAAAAGTTAACAAGAAGAAGAAAGTTAAGGCAAAGGGTAGAAAGTTACTTGTTGTTCACAAGGAGCCTCATAACTCATCTCAAAACTCACTGATCAACAAGTTTGACAATTTAAAGGTTCTTTGTGATGAAACCAATGGAGTGGAAGTTGTTTTGTACCAAACCAATAAAGTACTGGGTAAAAATGGTTTCCATGAATAATACAAACTTCAATATATTTTCCTAGAATGTCAAAGGCCTTATTCTTAAGGCATCTGCATTCCAGGAAAAATAAATGAGCTTAAGCATCATAAGGTGCTGCTGAATGGAACTAAAGTTATAGAAAGGAGGATGTCTAAGATCATTAGTAGGTTTTTTTTCAGTGTTCCATTGGGTTTCAAACCATGGTTCTCATGCTTTGGGCATAGTGATAGTTTTATCAAGGGATGATCATTGCTGAGTAAGGAAAATTCAGGAGTTCGGTTAGTCTGTTCACGTTGAAGTTACTTTTGACAATAAAGTGTTCTCTCTTATTGTAGTTTATGGGAACAACCCTGATAATGACAGAGTCCTTTTATGGAATGAGATCTAATCTATCAACTATAATATGAATCTCCCTTGGGTAATCTTGGGTGATTTCAATGTTGTTAGGAGAGAAGAGGAGAGAATGGGTAAAGACCTTCTTCAAAAAAATCTATGAAATAATTTAATGACTATTTGCTCAACTCTAGTGTCTTTGAGCTTAGACTCAATGGGTTTCACTTTTCCTGGGATAATCACCATCCTGGTGTTAATTTTTTTTCTTCATATATTGATAGAATTCTTTACAACACTGAGTTCATGAAATCTTCCTATGAGTTTAAAGATGTCCTTCATTCTAATATCATCAGTGATTATAAAGTTTTAACTCTTGATATTGGAGATAGAGTTAAAGTTAAAACCCCTTTTTTATTTATTAATACTTAGTAAGATAAAACTGGTTTTCTTGATGTTGTAAAAAGAAGTCGGTCCTATGAAGTTGATGTGTTCCCTATCTATAAAGTTTACACTAAGTTCAAGAAATTAAGATTGACTCTTTCTGTGTGGAAAAAAGATGTAGTTGGCAACTTTTCTAATCAGGATCGTATCAAAGAGTTATATGATATCAAGGATCAAGTCAAATTCGATTCTAACCATGCAATTCTGATCTTCAACTTGAGGCAAGCAACAAGAAGAAAGAGGCTGCACAAGCTAGATTACGTGAAGATTCTCTCCTGAGGCAGAAGTCCAAAGTATCCCAGTTAAGGGAAGGTGATTCCAATTTGAAATATTTTTATTCCTCAATTAAAGTGAGATGTTCCATGAATCATATTAAACCTCTTGTTATTAATGGGTCTATGTGCACAGGTCCTAGTATTATCAAGGAGCACATCATTTCTTATTTCTCTAACATCTTCAATAAAGGCCATACAATTGATTTAGATATGTTAAACAATCTGAATTTTCCTGTGTTGAATGAATTGGACAAAATGTCCTTAGATAGATGCTTCTATGGGAAGTGCATTCTTGAGGTTATTAATAACCTGAATGTGGGCAAGTGCCCTGGGCCAGATGGTTTTAATGGTAAATTCTTCAAGACCTATTGGAGCATTGTTTGTTCTGACATGGTTGAGGCTATTTTCAATTTTTTCAATTTTGGTAAGCTCTTAAGAGAAGCCAATCATACTTTTGTCACTCTTATCCAAAAGTTAGAGATTCTAATGAGATGAAGAACCTGTGTCCTATTTCTTTGTGTAACATTTTTTTATTAAGTCATGTCTATATTGATGACCAACAGACTTCAAGGCATTCTTCCTTCTCTAATTAGCTACAACCAGTGTGCTTTTGTGAAAGGACGAAGCATTAAAGATGTTGTTCTTTTGTCTAATGAGTTGATCCATGATTTTAACAAGAAGTCTAGTAAACTGAGAATGTGCCTTAAGATTGATATCTATAAGGCTTATGACTCCATTTCTTGGGAGGCAATCTTTTGTATTCTTAGCCGTATGAATTTCCCTCACTATTGGATCATTTGGCTTAAGGAAATTTTAAACACCATGTCATGAGGTTCTGGTTAATGGAGAAGCCACTGAGGCTTTTAGACCCAGCAATGGAGTTTGCCAAGGTGATCCTTTGGCACCTTATATCTTTGGCATAGTTATGCAGGTTGTATCTATTCTGTTTGATAAAGAAATTGAAGATGACAACCTTAGTCATTCGAGAGCTTCCTCCGACTTTTCTATATCACATTTGATATTTGTAGATGACTTAATGGTCTTTGCTGAAGTAGATGATCAGAGTGCTCATGCTATTAGAAGGGTGTTTGACAAACTATTTGTTACTATAGGTCTAAAAATCAATACTGAGAAGAGTGGTGTGATCTTTAGATGTGGACCTAATAAGGAATGAATTTGTGATGTTTTGGGCATTAATTATTGTTCTTTACCTCAAAGATACCTTGATATTCCCCTTTTTACTGGGTATCTCACAAAAATCATTGCAATCCTCTGTTGGATAAGATTAAAAGAAGCTTGGATGGCTGGAAAGCAAATTCGTTATGAATGGATGTTAGAGGTGAGCTTGCTCTGTCTACTCTCATGTCTATCCATCAGTATTGGTCTTCCATTTTCCCTCAGCCTTGTTCTTCTTATGATGAGATTGAAAGGTTAAGTCATAATTTCACTTGGGGAAAGTCTGAAAACAAGAATTCTTTTCATCTTATCAAATGGAATGATGTCACCAAGCCTAAGGATGAAGGGTTTTGGCTATCAAATGTATTAAGGAGGTCATTAAAGCTTCTATCTTACTGAATGGTTGGAATATTGCAAAAAAGAGGGATGGCATGTGGATTAAATGGGTACATGAAAAGTACTTAATCAGACATTCCTTTTTCTATCTTCCAATTAATGAATCTCACTCATGGTTCTTCAATAGAGTTCTTAATGAAAGAAGTATGTTGAGAGTGAATATTGCTTTTGTTATTGGGGATGGTCATAGTACCTCCATTTGGAATGACCCTTGGTTTCCTGTCTCTAGATTTTTAGTTGATGTGTTGGGCAGAAAGAGCATTAGTCAACTAGGTTTGAAGTCAAGTTTGAAAGTCAGTTCTCTAATTAAAGAAGGAAGATGGTTTTTTGAGAGATCCATATTACATAGTCATCTCATGGGTTTGTTGGATGAGCTACCTAAGCCTAGAGGTTGCAGTGATGAAATTCTCTTTGATGGTAAATCTGATGTGAAGTTGAGAGATGTCTGGAATTGTATTAGATCTAAGAATAGCTTCTCTCCATATTTTTCAGTGGCTTTGGAGGTTCAAATGTCCTAGCACATTTTAGGTCCTTAGTTGGAAAGTGGATCACAACAAGATTCTTACTTATAACTAAATTAAATGGTTTGATATTAGTTTGGCTTCTTTTCTATTTCTTTGCAATTGTAGTGAGGAGGATGTTGTTTATATATTCTTTGGTTGTACCTATGCTTCAAACATATGGATCATGACACCTCATCACACTAAATGAGATTACTCAAAACACAAAATATGATCAACTACTAATTAATCACACAGTAAAAATGCAGAATAATTAAAACCAATTCCAACAATGTAAATAAACTCTAGAACATTTACATAAAGGTCTATCATTCCATTCTCACATACTATAACAAATATTCACATATGGGTCCAAAGACCTCAGTCACATCTTGCATACAAAAGATATTTTACATGTACATGCCATATATTTACAAACATTGGCATACTACCAAAGTATCGTGTCGATACAAGTATATCATCTAAAAAAACACATCCCATACCCGGACCTGAGAGTACAAGGATGAGACTAGGACTCTACTACTAACATCTACAACTAACCAACCTTATGAATCTATTGATCACCAGGTTAGTTCTCTTCGACAACACGACTTCGACCTCGTTTCCCGTGACCACCTAAAAAAATGTGGTGACCCACAGGTGAGACCCAGTCCTAGTGAGAGATATAACACTATGACATATATTGATTATAATATATTGATTGATAGTAAATGAATTGAGCAGTTATAGTAATGAATAAGCAATTTAAGCAGATTGAATAGGTTAAGCATACTAAGAAATTAAGCAAATTAACTTGACAAGAAGTATAATTACTCAAAGGTCATATGATATCATCTTGTAAACACTGAGTAGTATAAAGATAAGTTAAAGACCAATTAAACAATGTGAGACATATTTAACCATAGCCAGTATACTACACGGCTTATATCACTTCTTTTATTACATTGCCCTAAGGGATTTGAGGAATACCACTCAAGTCCCAACTGACCACTACTAAGTCAAAATTAGTACCATACAAGATCTAGGAAGATCCAGACTCCTAAGATCTTCTCTGCCCCCGATCAGTATGGGTCCGCCACAATGACACATAAGGTCAAGCTGCTCACAACCTAATTCATCCTTGGTACATGTCAGGGCAGTAGTGAAAGGAGGCGGGTATCCATACCCAACCATCCAAGGTACAACCACAGTTGTCCTCCATTCTCATCATTTATATATATATAATATATGATTATAATATATATATATATATATATATATATATATATATATATATATATATATATATATATATATATATATATAATCACAGAGACATGACCACAATCGTTCTCAAACTCAGGGCTAGGTATACTACAGAAAAGGCCTTTGGTGTCGGTTATTTAGATCCTTTAGTGTCGGTTTCCAAGCTACACCCAAGTGGGCACCGCTAAAGGTCGACACCTTCAGCGTCGGTTTTTAACCGACGCCATAACCCTTCTACCACCGAAAATGTGCCAGCACGAGAACTATAAGCGTCGGTTCTTAACAAAAACCGACACAATATTATGATCAAAGACGTCGGTTATTAAACAAACACCGACGCCATAACCCTTCCTGCCACCGAAAATGCGCCAACAAGGGAACTATAAGTGTCAGTTAGTAAAGAAAACCGACACTATATCATGGTTAAACACATCGGTTATTAAACAATAATCGATGCCATATCCCTGCCAGCACGGCCGTGCTTCCCAACACGGCCGTGGTACCTGACCACAATAGGCGTCAGTTCTTACAGATAACCGACACCAGCCATGGAAAAGACGTCGTTTTTTTTGCTAATAACCGATGTTGTATGTCGTTGGTGTCGGTTTTATACAAATAACCGACGCCTATGTTCTGATTTTTTTTCTTATCTATTTGCATTCCTGCTGTATGGCTGGTTAGCATGATGCAGAACCTGCAGTTCAGTTCTGAACTGCAGGTTTACAACATCCATTGATATCATCCAACAACAGGCCACAAACCTACAAAGTCATTCACATTCAAATACATGTATTGATCAGATACATGTAGAAACCTACAAAGTAATTTACATTCACATTCAGTTCCATTCATTTCATCTCTTTTCACATTCAGACACATGTAGAAACATTCATGTATTGATCAAAAAAAGTCATTCACATTCACACATATGAAAATTCAGAAAAAGTCATTCACATTCAAACAAAAATAATTATGAGAACAAAGTTTAGAAATATCATTCTTTATTCATCATCGTCATCATTGTCATCATTGTCCCAATTATATTTAAAAATTCCCACTACTTGTAGGGCTTTTTCCCATTCTTCTCTTACAACATCTAATTCCTCCCTCGTATAGGGAGTATGTACATCTAATAACTTTCCACCCGTGCTGAAGTCAGTTTTAAACACCTACAAAGAGAATGACGTATATATATAATTAATAATATATAATAAGATTGATATATTTCATATTATCTAATGAGACTATATATAATACCTGATATATAGTTTCGATTTCCATTACGGCATATTTGATGATTAGGTCCATAAATCGCATCACATAGTAGGCACATGCCCAGCCGTTGTCTTGTGTAGCACACTATAAATTGAAACATACAAAATATTCAAAAATACAAATAAGCACAGTTCACATAAATAATATATACATTGGAGTCGGGAAATTACTTTCACATTCTCCCAAATTAGTGACAGATTCTTTTTCTTGGGGACCTTTCCTCCAACTTTTTTGAACTTTTCTAAATCCCTACATGTTAATGTAACACATTAATTTGCATAATTAAATAGTAATATAATAACATATGTTAATGAATATAAAAATATGAAATATTTCTCACGGGAATAATGGCTTTTTCATTATGTGTCCATATAATGTATTCAATTCCTTCCCCGCAAGATCTAGATAATAGACAGTGAACATCTTGTGGACAATAACTAGTAACTCCCAATGCCTACCACTACAGGTAAGAAAGTTAAAAATTAATAACTCAAAATCCACAATAAAAATATAATTTTCTTAAGTCCAAATTACAAGCAAAATAAACTTACTCGACATTGAATGGCGCTATTATCATTGTCTTCTTATTTTTACCAAAATATTCAAAAGTAGCACAATAGGATGAAGTCACTGAAGAAGGGTCTGTATCTACAAGTCTAATCAATGGAACAAAAAATCCCACATGGGAAAATGTAAAATCTGTACATATCGTGTGTAAGTGGCTGCAAAACATGTATTACGCATGCATTAATATATAAGAAACCAGATCACCATATATAAAACAAGGTATATGGATATATAAACAAGATCTCACCATATCCACAACTCTATCATAGATGTGTTCAGCCAATCATAATGAAACAACTCCAAAATATCTTGTATAAATAGCTTGTTATCGTATGATTGACCTGTATTAATACGTATGCATAAATGTGTATGCAAAACTTGTATTACGTATACAAAACTTGTATCAATAGATGTTTATCGTATGATTGACCTGTAGCATCCTCCAGAATAGTAACATTTATAGGGCAATTTGAATCATGTTCGTCTATCCATATTGCCATACCCCTACAATTAGGACCTAACGAGGCATGTAGGTCCCTTAGAAGCCAACTTGGCACTTTAGGAGCTGGAGGTGGAGGTCGAGATGTAGCAGGTATCTTCCTTTTGACCTGTATATATAATTTCAGATCAATTGACTCATATATACACACTAACAAATTAACGTAATGTAAATTTACCATACAATATTAGTATAGACGACATCCGCTTTAGGCCACATTATCACTCCGCCTTCTGCCTCACCAAGCGTTTCAGAATCTGGGTGGGCATATGTCAGTGGAAAATCCCTCCAATCGGGGAGTATATGTATCGAGCTCACACGAACCGCACCAGCTGGTACTGGAGTCCCATGAAACATCTCCCCTGGAAGGGCTGGGTAAGCATGTGCCTCTGCAATGATATATTCTTGACTTATTAGATGGCATGTCTTCAACCCCTATAAATTTATGTAAAGAATGTTATATACATATATACATAAACATATCATCTTGAAAAGACTAGCTACTATATATATCATAAAAATACTTATAGAGGGCGTGCTAGGTGGTGGGTCAATAGGACTACTCCCAACCTCTACAGTAGGAGATGAGTGGGCCGCCACAAGTATTGTCTGAGTGGCAGTCTAAGACGCCTACCACTTGCTAATTGCTTCATTGACTCTCTTATCAAGTGTTTCCTCGAATATCCTATCAAGTGCTTCCTCCACTCTCCTTTCAATTAACTGATCTACCTATACATGAACAAAAGAAATGCTAGCTCCTGATTATTGAATTCTCTTTCGCAATAACATTCTAAAAAAAGAATAAGTTGCCTCAGCTTGTAAAAGTCCTGCTCTTGGGACTGGTTTGCGTTGTGATGGCCCAAAGAATGCTTTGATGCCCACACCAGCGCTTGCACCCCTAACACGTCCAGGATGCTCTAGGTTACCCAGAGCAACTTTCAATTCATCCTTTGTGCCCTCAAGGATGAACTTGCCTTCCTTCCTCTACTCGTGCAGCTCCCACTAATCGACATCAATAGAAATTGGTAAGTAAACATAACAATAATCAATATCAATTGATTTCTCTAAGAGTTGAATTTTACCATTTTGCCAGCCGCCTTAGCAGTTGCGGGCTTCATTATATGTCTCTTCTTGTTTTGCCTCCTAGCTATCCACATAGCATGGCAAGGCAGAGGTGCGGGACCAATAGTAGAGGACTCCTCAGTAGTAGCAGACTGAGCAGTAGACTCAGCCTGTAGTCTTTGGCGAACGCCTGCATAGCCTCTTAGACCCATTGTGTGGCCATGCACATTCAGTACACGCCTTGCTATTTGAGCATCGATGATTGCCTTGTTAGTAAGCACATTGATTTGGTTAGTAACACTAAAGGTTAATCTTGAATAGGTGAATACATAAGAATGCATATTAATTAAATTGGGAGTGGCGCTTAATACCTTGAATTCATCCGTTTTTCTTTGGATAACAAACTCCTCCCAGTCTTTGGTGTCCAGGTAGTTCCATTGCTCAGTGGCTGCCTTCTGCCTAAATTTATTTAAATTTTTAAAGAGAATACAAACAAAAATTATTGGTGTAGAGTTAGTCAAAAAGTGATCAATGTCTAGAATTGGAAATCAATCAAGAACCTCTTCTCAGCATCGCGTATGTAATCTCGGGTGAGATCTATCCTATAGTTCCTTAGGACCCTCCCACAGCGTTGCATCACACATTTACGATTCAACTTTTCATCCAGATCAAATATACTCTACAAAATAGAATTGCTATTAACTAGTATCCTAAAAATTAGTATTCTACAAAAATAGAATTGCAAATAATAATAACTCACGCATAGTTCCTTCCATAATAAGTCTTTCTTTCCCTTAGGAACTTTATGACAGGATTCAAAAATAGGACTACAATGGCTGTGAGTAAGAACCCCAAGATATGAAATAAATGAGTTGCAGTTCACTCCAATTGGATTTCCTGCATGATCAAAATCCACAGCCAGTTTGGGTCCATTGCCCCTTTGCTGTAGTAACTTGTTCATCATTGTGATGCCCCTCACTTTCCCAATTTTTTTTGCCACTCATCAAGTGCCCCAATTTCTTCAGGAGGTACATCACCAACCTAAAATTTGACAAAAAAAACACACTTACAGGATATAACTATAAATGAACATATAGATAGAAACCTCAGGGATATATTAAAACTTACATTGTGAGGTAGCACATTGAAATCCTCACCCTCACGGTAATCATCAACATGGTCATCAGGAGAATGCTCAGCAATATGAAAGTTCACATTCACATTTTAAAGTTTACATTGTAAAGTTCACATTCACATTGTAAAGTAATTCACATTGTAAAGTTCACATTCACATTGTAAAGTTCACATTGTAAAGTTCACATTCAAAAAAATAAAACATATAAAAAATATAAACATGCATGCCTCTAATATTGCGATCTTTTATCAATTAACAATCCTTCATTGTGATCTCCGCGCACATACAAGTCATCATTAGCTTCAATATTTGGTGGTGTTGGCAACCCAACTGAGAATGGACTGCAGTCATCATTTTTATCATAGTACTCTTCTTCATCTATAGGATCTTCAATGAACTATCTTTTACCATGAAGAACAACTGACCATTTATCATTTACAGGATCATCGATATAAAATACTTATTTCGCCTGTGATGCCAATATGAATGGTTCACCCTTCTCGCCAATCTTTTCAAAGTTCACTAATGTGAAACCCAATTCATCCACTATAACTCCTTTGGTGTTATTAACCTAATTACATTTACAGATCATAATTCTGAAATCTACGTAGTCAAACTCCCATATGTCTTCAATGACACTGTAATATGACATTTTAGCTTCACGTGGACTCTTATCCTTTGTACTTGCAAAAAACAATGAAGACGCTTGAAGGGTGACCCCAGTGTTTTGGACGACACTCTTATCATCTTGACGCTTTGTGTAATATGAGAATCCATTTATGTCAAACCCTTCATAAGACATACCATTCAATTTTGGTTTAAAGGCGAGGCATTTGATAGTTTCAGTTGGATTATCTGGTGTTTGAGATAGTTGATGTAAGACTTTATCTTCAAACCACTTAATAAATGTCTTGTTATGTTCTCTAGCAAGCCACACTGAATTGGCTCAAGGATATTGTCTCTTGATGAAATTGGTATGTTCCTCGATATAAACACTCACTTCGTCGATGTTGTGTAAAATATACAAGTGACCTTGTTCCAACTGCTCACGGCTGATTAGTTTCATCCGTGATCCCAAAATTCCTTTGCCAAAATACACTTCAATATTCTTGTCATTAACAGGAGTGTCATTAGCACTCTGAAAGTCATTGCAAAAATCCATAACCTCTCTCGCCACATAACCCTCAATAATACTCCCTTCAGGCTGATAACGGTTTCGAACATCACCTTTAAAAACGCTCATGTATCGTTCAAAGGGATAGATCCAATGCAAGAAAACTGGTCCCAACATTTTCACTTTCCTAGTCAAGTGGACAACAAGATGTACCATGATATCAAAGAACGAAGGAGGAAAATACATCTCAAGCTGACATAGGGTAACAACCACTTCTCTTTGTAATTTATCGGGAGTATCAGGGTCAATAACTTTGCTGCATAGACTGTTGAAAAAGAAATAAAGTCTGGTGATTGCAAACCTTTCATGCTTTGGCAATATAGATCGAATTGCCACGGGTAATATTTATTGTATTAGATTGTGACAATCATGAGATTTAAGACCTATCAACTTCAGATCTTTCATTGATACCAATGTACGGATGTTGGATGAGTAACCCTGTGGCACCTTAACATTTACCAAGCATTCACAAAAAGCTTTCTTCTCCTTTCTCGACAACGTGTAACAGGCAGGAGGTAAGTATGTTCTCAGATCGCTACTAATGATGTTTTGTCATAACACATTTAGAGGAATATTACTTATTTTTAGATGTACTTCTCCTCCCAATGTGAAGGCAAACCAACACAATTTCCAAGATCAACATCACAATCAAACTCCATAATATTCACGAGCCAACAATTTTCATTTTACTTTTGTAATTTTATTTAACTCTATCAACATGTTACCTTTGGTTGTCCATTTTAATGTGGCATATTATTCATTTGTTAACTACCATATTTGACACCATACTAGTACCAATATCATCCATTTAGTGTGGTAGTTTGTTGTATACTAAAGTTTGTGGCATATTATTAGAAAGTCTATTCTTAACCATATCCCTAATTACCCATATATATATCCAACGGTTATACATATATGTGTATGGTACAAGTATAACTTTTGACAAAGTGGGTACCCGTACATGTACCCGCATAACTAAAAAGTCAAGATTATAAATATGACCATATCTGCACCATATTGTACCCATTTACAGCCATACCCTTATCCAATTCATATTGAGCGATTTGATCCGCGAGTGCCCCCGGTTCAATGATATATTTTGATACGTCTATTCTCATGCATTCGAGAACAAGGTCATTCATTGTTATAATCCCACCGCGGCGCTGTTTTATTACCCATTTTAGTGGGTTGATCTTTTTCTCTCCCAATGACGATTGTCGACAAGTATGCGTTCATCTCCATCCCTCTAAACCATATAAAACCCAATTTCAATGGGTTAAACGATTAGACTGTTCTAATCTTACTTTCGAAAAAATATAGAAATTACCTTCTGATACAAAAAATTAGAGACAATATGTATTATGTTTGTGTTTAGTCTTTTGATACCAGACGTTTAAAGCTGGAAGTTCTAGAAAATGTGTCCGTGACATGCATTTGGACTTATTTCGTTATACTTCTGTTTGCCAATCCCAATTAGTTCTGTTTTGATGATGTCATAGATGCTTCGCTTGTAGGCCTTCTTTTAAAAGTGTTTAATGGCATGCTTAATTGTTTGGCAGCCTCAATGGATAATGTGGTGACCATTCAAGTATTTTTCTCTACAATTTTAGTGGCCTTCTACCATTAGTCAATAACACATTATATTTGATTTTCTTAAAGCTCTACGATGGGATGGCAGCGGTGGCGGTAATTGCACCCAAAAAAAAAAGCACAACGTACCGTATCCAATTATCCATCGTGATTTTAAGAAATGAAGGTCATATTCACGGATTATAAACCAAAATAGCACGATTTCATAAAAATATGTACTGAAATAGCACCATAGTCATCTTAATTCCCGAAATAGCCCACTTTCCAGAGAAAGCGCCAACATTTTTGGCGTTTTACTGTATCCGGGGCTGAAAGCGCCAAAAAAATGGCGTTTTCAGCTGAAAGCGCCAAGTTTTTGGCGTTTTTCATGCAAAAGCGCCAAAAAATTGGCATTTTTTTTTAACGCTTTTACATTGAAAACGCCAAAAACTTGGCGCTTTCAGCTGAAAACGCCATTTTTTTGGCGCTTTTGGCCCCCGGATACAGTAAAACGCCAAAAGTGCTGGCGCTTTCACCCGAAAGTGGGCTATTTCGGGAATTAAGATGGCTTTGGTGCTATTTCAGTACATATTTTTATCAAAGTGTGCTATTTTGGTTTATACTCCCATATTCACATCGGCACCATTGTAAAGGACTATATATACAATATAATTCTACACTATCCACTGCGGTTTTAATAAATGAAGACAATAGGAAAATTTATAATACATTTTATCGTTGCAGAAACGAAATAGAGAACATATATTGCACATTATCTAATTGAGGAACAACATTGATATTCATTAATGTTGATTAAATCTCAAAATGGAACATGCAATTATACATGTTAACTATACTTACTATATGATGTTGTGATTTTAACCATGACTTTTCGTCAATATCATAACTACACTACAAATTGGAGGGCTTTCAAAGTGGAAATTACATATGCACCATAATCATTTAATCAGATTATGCAGTTAAAAACTAATGAGGTTATCTACTGATATGGTCTTTTCTTTACACCAAATGTTAAATTATATGTAAAATGAATAATACTTATTTATAATTAATACATTGCAGTGTTTGAATTTTGCATAGTATTAGAATTTTGATCGAAGTAACAATAAGATTCAGAACTATGTCTTTGATTTTTGTGTAAATCTAAAAAATTAATAGTGTACGCATTAGGCTTAAGGTCTCATTACATCATTATAACCACGAATTTGTGATTTGCTTACATCAATGTTTTCATAATCGAACCGGTGGTCAGATCGGTGTTGACTCAAACCGGATTGAGTCGGGTTCAACCGGAGTGGTCGAACCAGTTGGACCAGAAATGACATCAACATGAAATAAAAAAAAGTTTGAACCGGAAAAACCAAACCGGTCAACACAATGTAAGGCACTTAGTGGTCGGACCGGTCAAACCGGCTAAACCAGGCACAATATATATACTGATATACATATATATGTGTGTATATTCATACATACATATACATATATATGTGTGTATATTCACATCGGCACCATTGTAAAGGACTATATATACAATATAATTCTACACTATCCACTGCGGTTTTAATAAATGAAGACAATAGGAAAATTTATAATACATTTTATCGTTGCAGAAACGAAATAGAGAACATATATTGCACATTATCTAATTGAGGAACAACATTGATATTCATTAATGTTGATTAAATCTCAAAATGGAACATGCAATTATACATGTTAACTATACTTACTATATGATGTTGTGATTTTAACCATGACTTTTCGTCAATATCATAACTACACTACAAATTGGAGGGCTTTCAAAGTGGAAATTACATATGCACCATAATCATTTAATCAGATTATGCAGTTAAAAACTAATGAGGTTATCTACTGATATGGTCTTTTCTTTACACCAAATGTTAAATTATATGTAAAATGAATAATACTTATTTATAATTAATACATTGCAGTGTTTGAATTTTGCATAGTATAAGAATTTTGATCGAAGTAACAATAAGATTCAGAACTATGTCTTTGATTTTTGTGTAAATCTAAAAAATTAATAGTGTACGCATTAGGCTTAAGGTCTCATTACATCATTATAACCACGAATTTGTGATTTGCTTACATCAATGTTTTCATAATCGAACCGGTGGTCAGACCGGTGTTGACTCAAACCGGATTGAGTCGGGTTCAACCGGAGTGGTCGAACCAGTTGGACCAGAAATGACATCAACATGAAATAAAAAAAAGTTTGAACCGGAAAAACCAAACCGGTCAACACAATGTAAGGCACTTAGTGGTCGGACCGGTCAAACCGGCTAAACCAGGCACAATATATATACTGATATACATATATATGTGTGTATATTCATACATACATATACATATATATGTGTGTATATTCACATCGGCACCATTGTAAAGGACTATATATACAATATAATTCTACACTATCCACTGCGGTTTTAATAAATGAAGACAATAGGAAAATTTATAATACATTTTATCGTTGCAGAAACGAAATAGAGAACATATATTGCACATTATCTAATTGAGGAACAACATTGATATTCATTAATGTTGATTAAATCTCAAAATGGAACATGCAATTATACATGTTAACTATACTTACTATATGATGTTGTGATTTTAACCATGACTTTTCGTCAATATCATAACTACACTACAAATTGGAGGGCTTTCAAAGTGGAAATTACATATGCACCATAATCATTTAATCAGATTATGCAGTTAAAAACTAATGAGGTTATCTACTGATATGGTCTTTTCTTTACACCAAATGTTAAATTATATGTAAAATGAATAATACTTATTTATAATTAATACATTGCAGTGTTTGAATTTTGCATAGTATTAGAATTTTGATCGAAGTAACAATAAGATTCAGAACTATGTCTTTGATTTTTGTGTAAATCTAAAAAATTAATAGTGTACGCATTAGGCTTAAGGTCTCATTACATCATTATAACCACGAATTTGTGATTTGCTTACATCAATGTTTTCATAATCGAACCGGTGGTCAGACCGGTGTTGACTCAAACCGGATTGAGTCGGGTTCAACCGGAGTGGTCGAACCAGTTGGACCAGAAATGACATCAACATGAAATAAAAAAAGTTTGAACCGGAAAAACCAAACCGGTCAACACAATGTAAGGCACTTAGTGGTCGGACCGGTCAAACCGGCTAAACCAGGCACAATATATATACTGATATACATATATATGTGTGTATATTCATACATACATATACATATATATTTACATATGTATATTATATAAACAAATATATATATGTATGTATGTATGTATGTATATATATACATGTATGAGTATATACATATATATATGTTATACGTACATATATATATATATATATATATATATATATATATATATATATATATATACAGAGAGAGAGAGAGAGAGAGTCTGGCTAGAATACACTCGAGTATACAGATCGCATGGATACACTCAAGTGTGTTTGTATATCAAGACTATTTTTTTGCAAAATGTAAACTATTGATCTTCACCATCATACTATAACTAGGCTACATACAAATTTTGAGCCCATTTGGATGATTGTAAGTCACTCATTTGAGGGTAATAAAATCGACGCACGAAACTAATTTGAAATGCATAATTTTTGTAGTCTTCATAATATGACCTATAAATGTCCAAATATACTCAAATTTTGCGTATGAGCTATTCACATGGTGTTTAAGAAGATCAATGGATTATATTTTTGAAAACATATTGCATCATAAAAAACTACTTGAGTGTATTCTGCTCTGAATACACTTGAGTATATTGTAGCCTGACTCTATATATATATATATACATATATATATATATATATATATATATATATATGTATATATGTATACATATACATATATACATATATGTATATGTATGTATATATGTATATAAATAGGTATATATATGTATATGCATGCATATATGTATATGTAAATATATGCACATATATGTATATATATATGTGTGTGTGTATGTATATACATATATACACATATATGTATTCTAGCTTCTATTTATATACATATATATACATATATACATACACATATGTATTCTACATTTTATTCCTTTTCTTCTATTTGAACCACTGGTTCGATCCGTTTTGGTCTGGTACCCTGGTCGGATCCGTCGGATCGTGTTTTCGACTAGTTGAACTGGGAAAAAATATAACCTTTTTTTAGACTTCTGGACCGGTCCTCCACCGGTTTACTGGTCTGACCGGTCGGACCGGTCAATCCGATTCAGTTTAAAAAACACTGGTTTACATTGTCTATATTCAGTCTAGTTACACATTATGTGCATATTTTACTACACATTGTATGTATAGCTTACTATATATTATAAATAAATAAAACATTTTTCTTTCTCAATTGTGATGTTAAGTTTATTTACTTTTTTATTAACAAGAGGGAAATAACATCAAATATGTTGTTAACTTGATTCTCATCTTCGACCCTTTTTATTGCTGGACCATGCGGTGAACTTAAAATTGTGTTTTATATGTAAAAATCCTTGTAGAAAATACTAGTATCTAAATTCCCAAGGTACTTCCTTTTTCACAAGACTTGAAATGGGATTATATTGGAATTTGATTTGCTTTAGTTTTTTTCACAAACATGTTTACAAGAGCAGACCCCTTTTTGCCAATTGAGGTTTGAAAAATTGGGCTCCTTTTGAGCATGATTGAATTATGATTTTGAAATGAAATTATGCTTCTCTTATCTGATATTGATGTTACTTATTAGGATTCATTGATTCAGAACAACGAAATGTTATATCTCCTTCATTGGATTGGTTTATTTACTTCTCTAAGCCTCTTGCAAGAAGCTAATTGTAACTAAGGAAGTTGTGTACCTTCCCTTGTTGAATTATATATTTTACTTTTTTTTAGTTATGTTAATTGATCTTGTCCCAGCCTCTTAGCTATATTGATAGTGTGATGATTACATTTTCCCAACTTAATTTTCTCTTTGCCTTTAATTTAATTTGTTGGAAACATTGGGGTACTTAAACATGATCAAATTCTTAAATATATGTTACTTTTACTTACGTGCAAATCAACACTCTCACAATT
The DNA here is from genome assembly GCA_963693085.1 of Alisma plantago-aquatica. NCBI lineage: Eukaryota > Viridiplantae > Streptophyta > Magnoliopsida > Alismatales > Alismataceae > Alisma > Alisma plantago-aquatica. The sequence goes on from OY856412.1 coordinate 961,657,294, forward strand.
GGCTTTTGTTGACTGTTTGTCTAGTGTGTTTAGAACAAGTAAATAACAAGGTCTAGTTATCATTTATAGAACATTATTCAATGTTGTACATATTACATAAATTTTAAAACTACATAATATTTTTTATGGTGGTTTAGTTTTAGTCGCCTATTTTTAGATTTGGTTATTTTTGGTAATCTACATCTATATTGAAATCTAGAATAAGAATTATTCACATCGATTGATCATGTTAAACTGTAATACATTGATGGGCATTAACTCTGATAATGCAAGAATTATGTAGTCATGGAGATAGAATGTGACAAAGTGAAATTTAGCATTATTATGAATTAATTACAATTTTACCCTCATTATGTTAACTCTTGATACCAATATATTTTTCTTGGCCTCTACATCAATATTGATACTCGAATTCAAAATATGGTGATCAATGTGAACTTTATACACTTTGTGACACCACGTACTTGATTAATTTGTTACTCTACCCAAAGATATAAATTGGTCCATTAAGCTTCACCACCTAGACCTCAAACTTTTTCTAAATATTCTCCACATTTTTTATAGCTATGATCCAAGTTTCATATGATTTGGACATTCCTACTATTTACCACGATTTTTTGAAGATAATATACTGAAAATCCATTTATTTACCTTTTATTTGGGCCTTTTCCAAGTCAGTAATATGTGGGTCGCTTTAGGGGAGAACCATGGGCCTCATATCAGGCTCCCATGGATTGAATTCCTGATCGATTGGCCAGGAGGTTGTCTCCTACCCCCCACTGACTGCGGGGAGGAGACAAGACCACTGTAATGGACGATCTCCCCCCTACGACTGTGATTCAAAATTCTGAGCAAGTGGAAACGCTCCTCTCACAATTTTGAACTCTCCCAACCCCACTTTGACCATCATTATCTCTCTTCAGCTGCCAAAACCTATTCCTCACCTCCCCTTCTCTGTCTAACGGCCATGGCTGCTATCAAGACCTTGTTTAGCCCTAAAACCCTAGCCTCAACACTATAAAAGGGGTCCTCTATGCTCGCCATCACCACACCAAGCTGTAAGCCTCATTCTTGAGCTCAGTTTCGTTCTTAGGCAGCCTAATTTTTGCTCTGACCACCTGCTGCTCTCTGAGCTCCGCATCATAGCCCATTTTGGACGTCCCACCTCTACGACCTCTCGCCTCTAATAGCCACCGCCATTCCTTTCGGACATAGTAAAAAAGTCTGCAAACTTTACGAAAAATTGGCATTTTTTTGTAATTTTATAGGCCCCTGAATGTTCACCATGATTAATACGTTGGTCACTAATTTTTCATGACTTTTCACAAATTTTCTACTTTTTCACGATTTATACAATTTTTTACGATTCTTTGTGACTTATCACATTTTTCATGATTTTTCTCTTTTAAGTCGTTTGCTCCTTTTTTACCAAACCATGTACAAAGAACTCCTCATATACACTAAAACTCCAATCCCCCACTCTCCTGACACTGCGTTGTTATTATGCAACTATTCTTTAACTCTTTTCCTACTTTTTTCACTCAATAAGATTGTATCTCTAGTGACCTTTTTTTTAATTAAGCCAGAGGGTTCTCTATTCATCCCACCCCTCTCTTGTGGGAAAAACCATCCACAGAATACACCTCCTGCTTATGTGTCCGCAGGTTTGTTCCCCCCAGAATACCAGATAAAAAAAACCTCACAACCCAGACAAAGAAACAACTAAAAAAACAACCATGATTCATCAAGCGTCGATCCTCTGCAGGTGCACGTAGGGAATGCACCTTTTCTCCAAAGTTGCCATGCCTCGAATTCTATTCGGTATCTTCCTTCTATCCGTAATAACTGTCATCTCTAAAGATCTTTTCCCCCATCTCCCAATCTCTCTGGGTATAGAGTTAGCAACTTTGTGAACCATTGACCCAATAATACTAGATCTAACCAACTCGGACCTCAGATCTCTAACAAACGGCTTGATCTAACCATCTCTAGTGACCTTAATAGTTAAATTTGTATCTGATATGAATATGTATATGTATATGTATATGTATATATATGTACATATATGTATATATGTGTCTATATATAAGTATATATATGTACATATAGGTGTATATATATCCGACTTATTCTCAATTATTTCTGAATATTTGATCAAACTTTGACCGAATATATCGAATTTTTCACGAAATTTTCCGATTTTTTCCAAATTCCTATTTTTTCCCTCCAGCTGAAAAGTTGTCGAATCCCGAATTTGTCACTCTTCTTTCATGAGGCCCCAATGTTTCTAAATAGCACATCCGTTGCTCGCACCAACTACTCCTACCCCTGAGCCCTCCCTACACCAGTGAGCTTCCTCCACCTGGTTTTGGGCTTGCGTGGAGTCTTGGACAAAAGGAGAAGGTCCAGGACCGACCGTTCCAGAGGAGTCTAACACAGACCGAACCGGCCAAGACCCGGGTCCAAATCAGCCTTGAACCTGAAAAATCAGGAATTGAACCAAACCTTTGAGCTAGCAAGCCACAGATCTACGTGCCTCAATCTCAACCGTTGATTGTGCATTCAATGGTCCCCCTATTTCCCAATTAAAGGTATTTTTCTCCTCTCTAACAAATAATCAAATAAATAGTCAGATCTTGGTTAAATCATAGAAAATGCATCCTAGCTCCAAAAATTACGAATAAATAGTTAGTTTTGATAAGAAAAATCCAATGATTTATTTAAAAATGCTTATGAAGCCTAATTATAGATGTTTAACACTGATATCCCTAGATCTTTAACTCTTGCTATTTATTTTGTCATATGGCGCAATAATGATGTTTAATCTTTGAGAAACCCTAATTTTGACTCTAATGATCATCTTGAAACTAAACTAGACTAAATATGAGTTTATATCTGATGTTGTGACTCATCTATCCTAGAATATGAATCATGCACCTTGAAATAAGGATCAACCTTAATATTATGATATTGGATCTAAATCTTATGAAATCCTTGGTCATATGTATGATCCATGACTCTAGTTTTATCAAACTAATATTGATTTTCAATTATGCTAAGTATCATAATGATGATGATCTAGAAATGTGATGATGACTTGGATAATGATCATAAAATTAGGGTTAACACATATGACCCTAGAAAACCTAGGTAGGTTATTCATACCTAAAAAAATGCTCAATACTTGAAATAATGTTGGACATATTGAAATATTGGTTGGTTATAAGTGGATGACCTAACCCAAAGGTTGACATAGGAAAGTGTAACCCTAATCTTGAATATTGAAACATGATCTTCAAATATCATGATCTTTGATCCAAACATTATGATTTAGGATCTGACTCGAAGGCTCGACCTATTACTTGTTGATCTATACTCGAAATCTTTAGTGAAAGGTATGCTATTATACCTCCTCCTTGATTGTACTAAAGATACCTTTTATGTATCTCTTGATTGTATACTTGGCTATATACTTGTTTGAGATATTGTTCCCTATTGATTAGTCTTTCGTTTTTCCTATATTATATATTGAGAAAAATATGAGAAAATAAATAATATTTCCCATTATGACTGCCCGTATATTGATGATGATGATGATGTTGATAATGTTGATATTGAGTGCAAGCGACCTCCTCATTTGGAGGTGGAACTTGTACATTGGCCTCCTACCTCATATGGAGAGAAGGAGCCTGGTGACCTCCCCCATTGCATTGGGGTGATGGAGTCACACAAATTATCTAATCATGCTTCTCGATTGTAGCATAATGGAAACTCATAATAAAAATTTCATTGCTCGAAATAAACATCTTGTCGAATAAATTTTGGGATTTGGAAAAAATCACTTGTTCTACTTTTGAATATAAAACCTGCTAAGTGTACTCTTTTGCTATAAACTATTTTACTTGTTTTTGATAGCGTACCATGAAATTACATGATTGTGTCTCGATTTTCTTGATTTTAAGCAAAACAAATGGAACACTGACTAGATTGCTTCCACACTCAATATACTCTAATGACAAGGAAATAACTGCAAAATATCCTTTATAGGTTAGTTGTTCTTTAAATCTCCTATTTTTGAGTTATTATTTCTTATTGTATATGCCCGTGTGTGAGATCCTTTTGGGCCAAGATTCCCCACTCTACCTGGCCTTAATTGATCCAGAACTAGACCTAAAGGTTCTCTATTGAAGCCCTAGAGAGTCTTCCAACATCTCATCTCTTCACTAAGGACTACCCTAAGCCACCCAAGTAGATGATGATTAGGTATCTCCTCATGTGATCCTACTCTCATCACCATTTTGCCACATGATGTCTCGATCGAGGGTAACTTATGTATGGGAAAAATAAAAGCTATGAGAAAATTGTGAAAGTTGATTAAGAATTTGATACCATGATCTGACCTTAGTTTGAAAACTCGATTTTGATCAATGAAAATTTTGAAATCAAATATTCAGCATGACCCATTCATGAAAACTCGATTTAACCAAAATTGGACTACATGTTTCCTATGTTTGAGGTAAATTTTGATTTGGTGAAATAACGAAGATTCATACCTTATACCTCAGTGTTGATGAGGTCCCTATTTGATTAAGTCCCTATTGTAACATCCTTGACCTGGGTTCAGGGCTAACCCTATTTGTTTGGCTTAAATAAGTTTCTTAGAACTTTGATATAATTCTCTAAGTGTTTTGTTATCAGGTGACAAACTTATGTTTCAAGTTTGGTCCTGTTTGAATGATGTTTGAGCAATGTTCTCTTGTTTTGGACCAGAATGCAATTTACCCAAGATGAGGGGTTATATTGCAATATGTCACATGTTGAATGTACAACATGTGATTTATCATCATAAGAAAAAGAATTATTCTAAGGGGTGGCTTGTGGAAAGCCTGAGTTCCAAGTTTAAGCTTGTTTGAATAATGTTAGTGCCCTGTGTATCAATTTTGGTACAAATTGTAATTTACCCAAAATGCAGGGTTGATGCGCAAATTACCTCCTCTATAGTGTCGTTATTCCCTCCTAGTATCATCTAGAGGAGAGATAAATAAGGATACACTAGGTTTGAATCATATTTGAGTGATGGTACTCTTGATGATGAAAAGACCAAGAAAAGATTGAATGTGAAACCTTAATTAGAGTTGAATTGGGTTGTGGAGTTCAGATGAGAGTGCCTATTGGTCAAGGAGCTATAGAAAGAGTCTCAATTCGGTTTGTGAACTCTTGGACTTGCCCATTATGGGCTAAGCACCTCAAGGAGGTGAAGTGTATCGGTTTACAACTTCCTTGGAAAAGTTGTATCGGGTTGTGAATAAAGTGGTGATTCAGTTGAAATATCTTATCCAACAAGATAAGTTATGGCTGAAATTTTATCTCTAGATTATCCTCAAGTGTTTTTCATGTCAATATAAATATGCATACAGGGACACCTAGTGGTGTGAAACGATGACACCTCATATACACTCTTTTTCATGAACCACACCTATATATATACCATTCCTTTCACCTACTAGTGAAATTTTTCGAATCTTACCACCCTATTTCTCTTACATATCATGCATAGTGAAGGGGTATCATGCATAGAGCCTTGGTATCGGCCATAGCAAGGTGATATCGGTCATAGTGAAGTGATATCGACCATAGTGAAGTGATATCGGCCACAAGTGAAGGGATATCGGCAACAAGTGGGGGGATATCATGCATGAGTAGTGAGATATCATGCATGGTGATAAGGAACAAGAAGGAGCTCAATTCTTAACCCTAATTTGAAGGCATGATCATCTTCAACCTTGGATTAAAGCATGGATCTAGGGTTGGGGTCTTCCTTTCTTTTCTTCTTCACCAAATACTTATCCATGGTAATTATTTGCATATAGAGGAGTTGTGAAGCTCATCTTCAACCTTGGGAACGTGAAGATTTGTAGCTTGGAGCTTTGAAGTTGTTCTTGAGGTGGTTTATATAACTTGAACCCAATTATGTTATTATTCACCTTCAATTCTGTTGTACTTGTTGATCAATTTCAATTGTGAATTCTCTTGAATAATTGATGATCTTATGAATTCTAAAAGTTGTTTAAGACTATTTTCCATGAACTAAAATAGTAAGAACAAGATTCTAGAGGTTGATGATGATGAAATCATCATGGTCCAACCCGATATTGGGTTGAAGCACCTCTAACCCGATATGGTGAGGTGAACATACCACTAGCACGATACAATGTTGAAGCTTATACCTTGTGCATGATATGATGATGAAGTGCACACCTTGTGCACGATATGGTGTAAAGAATACACCTTGTACATGATACGGGGTCAAGAACACACCTTATACACGATATGGAGTCAAGTATACACTCTAACCCGATATGGTGTTGAAACCCATCATGGTAATGTGAAACCCGATATACCTTTGAACCCCAAACCCCTAGTGTTTTGTACACCTGGTTTGGTCTAGAATAACCTGTTATTTAGCCTATCACTTATTACATGATGAATGGTAGGACGATACCATGAAGGTTTTATGGGACCCGATATGCAAACCCTAATGATGAAGCAACCTGATATGGGAGGATGCTATGGTGAAGAGGGTACACCTCAATCATGATATGGAAACACGATATGGTGTCAAGTACACACCTCTATGCCCGATATGGTGGAAGCACCTCAATTTAATGTACTTGATTAAGTAACACATGAAGTGTGTTATGTCAAATGATACATTAAGATGTTCACTGCATTTCGATAAGTAGGCTAAAGTACCTTGAAGAAAGGGGTTGAGCCAATTCAATAGAGTATGATGCAAATAACATCCTAGTAAGGGTATGAGAGAAACTATACTTGTGTGATAATCATGTAATGAGAATACATTGATACTCCTAATATGAGTGGAGTATGAATTAGGGTTTGATTCTTGATTATATGATCTTGAAACCCTAATCGGATAAATAGGGAAAACTCTAACCCTAATAAATAGTGATGATATGATTTGAAACCCTAATTGATAAGGAAGGGAAAACCGTAACCCTAATAAATAGTGATGATATGGTTTGAAACCCTAATTGGTAAGGAAGGGAAAACCCTAATCCTAATGAATAGTTTTGATATGAATCTGAAACCCTAATCAGTTAGAATGAGAAACCCTAACCCTGTTAAGGGAAGGTTGTATTTCTCTTGTATCACATAGTGTTGATATGAATCTGAAATAATCAGTTAGAATGAGAAACTCTAACCCTGATAATGGGAAGGTTGTATTTCTCTTGTATCACATAGTGATGACATGAATATGAAACCCTAATTGGTTAGAATGAGAAACCCTAATCCTGGTCATGGGAATGTTGTATTTCTCTTGTATTGCATAGTGATGATATGAATCTGAAACCCTAATTGGTTAGAATGACAAACCCTAACCCTGAGAATGGGAAGGTTGTATTTCTCTTATATCACATAGTGATGATATGAATCTGAAATGCTAATCAGTTAGAATGGGAAACCCTAACCCTGATAATGGGAAGGTTGTATTTCTCTTGTATCACATAGTGATGATATGAATCTAAAATCCTAATCAGTTAGAATGAGAAACCCTAACCCTGATAATGGGAAGGTTGTATTTCTCTTGTATCACATAGTGATGATATAAATATGAAACCCTAATCGGTTAGAATGGGAAACCCTAACCCTGATAATGGGAAGGTTGTATTTCTCTTATATAGCATGATGATGTTATGTACTTGCTATTGTTTTTATCATGAAGTGCTAACCATGCAGAATTCTTGAGATGATAAGCATAGCCAGGTATGAGCTATGATGTTTCATATAATATAGATTTAAATGGTCCTTGTGAGCCATGTGAAGTACTTGTATGACAAGTATAATGCTTATAGGGTCTGATGACCTAAAAATATAGTTGTTGCCTAGTGAGAACTGACAAGATGTTTAAATGGGCTTTGTGAGCTATGTGAAATACTTTTGCAACAAGTATAATGTATACCTTGGTCTGATGACCTAGGGGTAATGGTTACCTGATAAGTGGTAACAACGTTAAGTGATGAACTAAGAGTTTGAATACCCAGATCTAGCAATCATGATGATGATAATATTAAGGGATGAGAATTCCTAGAATTGTGATAAGGGACTGAGATCCCGAGTGTTATGTATTCACTGTGTTCCAAAGATTATTAAAGTACTTGATAAATGTATTACAACTTTCTTTGTAGCATCTGTTATAATTCTTGCTTGTAACTTGATTGATGCTAAACGATACTATCATACACCTAATTAATAAAGTGGAATCTTATCATGTCGTTGATGTCAGGATTTGTTGAGTGGTGAAATGAGTTTAACTTGGAGTGCATATTTTTGAATATGTGGGGGTGAAGGACGAACATATCCTTACGTCCATATGGGGATTGATGTGTTATCTCCCCGATGAATGCCATGGTTGCCGTGTGATCTCCCTAATGAAAATATACTGGGGATTGATGTGTTATCTCCCCGATGAATGCCAGGGTTGCCGTGTGATCGCCCTGATGAAAATGTACCAGGGATGGATGTGATATCTCCCCAAAGAGAGTGCATGTTGCAGCTGTAGCTCTATAGAGAAGATATCAGTATACCCTGGTAAGCTAATTGTAGTTGACACAAGATGTCCTGCCAGTAGTCTCGTACTGATCGAGATGGGTGAGGTCTTAGAAGCCAGCTCTTCCTTTGACCTTGTATGGTACCGATGCTTTACATAGCTGTGGTTGGTTGGAGAATGAGTGGTATACCTCATCTCCTCCGGGCATAAGTGTGATTGTGAACATGTAATCAGCCGTATAACATATTTGCTTAAGGAATGAATACAGAAATATTAGTTGATGCTTCATTACTTTTATACATCTTAGATGATAGATGTTATGCATGTTCTTCATATTACTTATAAAGCAAATAGATGATCTATAGCTCAGTTATGGATAGTTGAACTGTTAAAACAATGCTATTGTTTTGCAATGCAATCAAACAATGATTAAACATGCTTATTTACATAAAAGATCCTTTGCTCGGTTTTATACTATTTACCTGTGATAATAATATTGTTGGCGGAGAGTTATATCTCTCGTTGGGACAATTGTCTCACCCTGTGGGTTCCACAATTTTTAGGCGGACGCAGACAGAGAGGTTGAGGCCTTACTGCAGAGGGAGAACAACAGCAACAGGGGCAGCAGTAACAACTCAGATTGAGTGTACTATCTATTGTGTCTTGCAGATAGAAGTCCTATGTGTTGTCTTTGTACTCTCAGGTCCTTGGAGTTAGTACGAAATGGTTTTATAAACGATATGAGATTTTAGCTTGTATGCCTCAAGGTTTTATGTTGCTTATGAATATGTTTGAGCAAAGAAACTATTATATGTTATCCTCGAGACGAGATGGTAAAATGTATGTACAATGGGAACCATGATGTATATAAATTTTTGGTTCTTTTTTAAGAGTTTTCCTAAGAGTGTTGTGGCTGCAGTTGAGGTCCCAAATTTAGGTTCTTTTGATGAAGTTTCTGCTGCCAGTCCAAATGCTAGAAATGATTCTATTAATCTGATTGTCAATAATTATGATGAGAAATTTCATGTCCCCAAAGAATCATTAGAATACAACACTTCTACTTCTGAAGTCTATAAGGAGGATGGAGGTGTTAGTAACAATATGGGTGCGGTTGTGGACTTTTCTACTCCATGAAATTTTGATGAGAATGCGATTGATCAATCTGGATTTGCAGTACCAAAAGTTAACAAGAAGAAGAAAGTTAAGGCAAAGGGTAGAAAGTTACTTGTTGTTCACAAGGAGCCTCATAACTCATCTCAAAACTCACTGATCAACAAGTTTGACAATTTAAAGGTTCTTTGTGATGAAACCAATGGAGTGGAAGTTGTTTTATACCAAACCAATAAAGTACTAGGTAAAAATGGTTTCCATGAATAATACAAACTTCAATATATTTTCCTAGAATGTCAAAGGCCTTATTCTTAAGGCATCTGCATTCCAGGAAAAATAAATGAGCTTAAGCCTCATAAGTTGCTGCTGAATGGAACTAAAGTTATAGAGAGGAAGATGTCTAAGATCATTAGTAGGTTTTTTTCAGTGTTCCACTGGGTTTCAAACTGTGGTTCTCATGCTTTGGGCATAGTGATAGTTTTATCAAGGGATGATCATTGCTGAGTAAGGAAAATTCAGGAGTTCGGTCAGTCTGTTCACGTTGAAGTTACTTTTGACAATAAAGTGTTCTCTCTTATTGCAGTTTATGAGCACAACCCTGATAATGACATAGTCCTTTTATGGAATGAGATCTAATTTATCAACTATAATATGAATCTCCCTTGGGTAATCTTGGGTGGTTTCAATGTTGTTAGGAGAATAGAATGGGTAAAGACCTTCTTCAAAAAAATCTATGAAAGATTTTAATAACTATTTGCTCAACTCTAGTGTCTTTGAGCTTAGACTCAATGTGTTTCACTTTTTTTGGGATAATCACCATCCTGGTGTTAATTTTTTTGCTTCATATATTGATAGAATTCTTTACAACACTGAGTTCATGAAATTTTCCTATGAGTTTAAAGGTGTACTTCATTCTAATATCACAAGTGATTATAAAGTTTTAACTCTTGATATTGGAGATAGAGTTAAAGTTAAAACCCCTTTTTTATTTATTAACACTTAGTCAGATAAAACTGGTTTTATTGATGTTGTAAGAAGAAGTCGGTACTATGAAGTTGATGTGTTCCCTATCTATAAAGTTTACACTAAGTTCAAGAAATTAAGATTGACTTTTTCTTTGTGGAAAAAAGATGTAGTTGACAACTTTTCTAATCAGGATCGTATCAAAGAGTTCTATGATATGGAGGATCAAGTCAAATTCAATTCTAACCATCCAATTCTGATCTTCAACTTGAGGCATGCAACAAGAAGAAAGAGGCAGCACAAGCTAGATTACGTGAAGAGTCTCTCCTGAGGCAGAAGTCCAAAGTATCCCAGTTAAGGGAAGGTGATTCCAATTTGAAATATTTTTATTCCTCAATTAAAGTGAGATGTTCCATGAATCATATTAAAACTCTTATTATTAATGGGTCTATGTGCACAGGTCCTAGTATTATCAAGGAGCACATCATTTCTTATTTCTCTAACATCTTCAATAAATGCCATACAATTGATTTAGATATGTTAAACTATCTGAATTTTCTTGTGTTGAATGATGTGGACAAAATGTCCTTAGATAGATTCTTATATGTGAAGTACATTTTTGAGGTTATTAATAACCTGAATGTGGGCAAGTGCCCTGGGCTAGATGGTTTTAATGGTAAATTTTTCAAGACCTGGTGGAGCATTGTTTGTTCTGACATGGTTGAGGCTATTTTCAGTTTTTTCAATTTTGGTAAGCTCTTAAGAGAAGCCAATCATACTTTTGTCACTCTTATCCAAAAGTTAGAGATTCTAATGAGATGAAGAACCTGTGACCTATTTCTTTGTGTAACATTTTTTATTAAGTCATGTCTATATCGATGACCGACAGACTTCAAGGCATTCTGCCTTCTCTAATTAGCTGCAACCAGTGTGCTTTTGTGAAAGGATGAAGCATTAAAGATGTTGTTCTTTTATCTAATGAGTTGATCCATGACTTTAACAAGAAGTCTAGTAAAATGAGAATGTGCCTTAAGATTGATATCTATAAGGCTTATGACTCCATTTCTAAGGGAGGCAATCTTTTGTATTCTTAGTCGTATGAATTTCCCTCACTGTTGGATCATTTGGCTTAAGGAAATTTTAAACAACATGTCATGAGATTCTGGTTAATGGAGAAGCCACTGAGGCTTTTAGACCCAGCAATGGAGTTTGCAAGGTGATCCTTTTGCACCTTATGTCTTTGTCATAGTTATGCAGGTTGTATCTATTCTGTTTGATAAAGAAATTCAAGATGACAACCTTAGTCGTTTGAGAGCTTCCTCCAACTTTTCTATATCACATTTGATATTTGTAGATGACTTAATGGTCTTTGCTGAAGTAGATGATCAGAGTTCTCATGCTATTAGAAGGGTGTTTGACAGACTGTTTGTTACTATAGGTCTGAAAATCAATACTGAGAAGAGTGGTGTGATCTTTAGATGTGGACCTAATAAGGAATGAATTTGTGATGTTTTGGGCATTAATTATTGTTATTTACCTCAAAGATACCTTGGTATTCCCCTTTTTATTGGGAATCTCACAAAAATCATTGCAATCCTCTCTTGGATAAGATTAAAAGAAGCTTGGATGACTGGAAAGAAAGTTCATTATGAATGGATGTTAGAGGTGAGCTTGCTCAGTCTACTCTCATGTCTATCCATCAGTATTGGTCTTCCATTTTCACTCAGCCTTGTTGTTCTTATGATGAGATTTAAAGGTTAAGTCGTAATTTCACTTGGGGAAAGTTTGAAAATAAGAATTCTTTTCATCTTATCAAACGGAATGATGTCACCAAGCCTAAGGATGAAGGGTTTTAGCTATCAAATGTATTAGGGAGGTCATTAAAGCTTCTATCTTATTGAATGGTTGGAATATTGCAAAAAAGAGGGATGGCATGTGGATTAAATGGGTACGTGAAAAGTACTTAATCGGACATTCCTTTTTCTATCTTCCAATTAATGAATCTCACTCATGGTTCTTCAATAGAGTTCTTAATGAAAGAAGTATGTTGAGAGTGAATACTGCTTTTGTTATTGGCGATGGTCATAATACCTCCATTTGGAATGACCCTTGGTTTCCTGTGTCTAGATTTTTGGTTGATGTGTTGGGCAGACAGAGCATTAGTCAACTAGATTTGAAGTCAAGTTTGAAAGTCAGTTCTCTAATTAAAGAAGGAAGATGGTTTTTTGAGAGATCCATATTACATAGTCATCTCATGGGTTTGTTGGATGAGCTACCTAAGCCTAGAGGTTGCAGTGATGAAATTCTCTTTGATGGTAAATCTGATGTGAAGTTGAGAGATGTCTGGAATTGTATTAGATCTAAGAATAGCCTCTCTCCATATTTTTCAGTGGCTTTGGAGGTTCAAATGTCCTAGCAGGTTTTAGGTCCTTAGTTGGAAAGTGGATCACAACAGGATTCTTACTTCTAACTAAATTAAATGGTTCGATATTAGTTTGGCTTCTTTTTTATTCCTTTGCAATTGTAGTGAGGAGGATGTTGTTCATATATTTTTTGGTTGTACCTATGCTTCAAACATATGGAGTGTGACACCTCATCACACTAAATGAGATTACTCAAAACACAACATACGATCAACTACTAATTAATCACACAGTAAAAAATGTGGAATAATTAAAACCAATTTAAACAATGTAAATAAACTCTAGAACATTTACATAAAGGTCTATCATTCCATTCTCACATACTATAACAAATATTCACATATGGGTCCAAAGACCTCAGTCACATCCTGCATACAAAAGATATTTTACATGTACATGCCATATATTTACAAACATTGTCATACTACCAAAGTATCGTGTCGATACGAGTATACCATCTAAAAAAACACATCCCATACCCGGACCTGAGAGTACAAGGATGAGACTAGGACTCTACTACTAACATCTACAACTAACCAACCTTCTGAATCTATTGATCACCAGGTTAGTTCTCTTCCACAACACGACTTTGACCTCGTTGCCCACGACCACCTAAAAAAATGTGGTGACCCACGGGTGAGACCCAGTCCCAGTGAGAGATATAACTCTACGACATATATTGATTATAATATATTGATTGATAATAAATGAATTGAGAAGTTATAGTAATGAATAAGCAATTTAAGCAAATTGAATATGTTAAGCATTCTAAGTAATTAAGAAAATTAACTTGACAAGAAGTATAATTACTCAAAGGTCATATGATATCATCTTGTAAACACCGAGTAGTATAAAGATAAGTTAAAGATCAATCAAACAATGTGAGACATATTTAACCATAGCCAGTATAATACACGACTTATATCACTTCTTTTATTACATTGCCTTGAGGGATTTGAGGAATACCACTCAAGTCCCAACTGACCACTACTAAGTCAAAATCAATGCCATACAAGATCTAGGAAGAGCCGGACTCCTAAGATATTCTCTGCCCCCGGTCAATACGGATCCGCCACAATGACACATAAGGTCAAGCTGCTAACAACCTAGTTCATCCTTGGTACATGTCAGGGCACTAGTGAAAGGAGGCAGGTATGCATACCCTACCATCCAAGGTACAACCACAGTTGTCCTCCATTCTCATCATTTGTATATATATAATTATAATATATATATGATTATAATATATATATATATATATATATATATATATATATATATATATATATATATAATCACGGAGACATGACCGCAATCGTTCTCAAACTAAGGGCTAGGTATACTATAGAAAAGGCCTTTGGTGTCGGTTATTTAGAGCCTTTAGCGTCGGTTTCTAAGCGACACCCAAGTGGGCACCGCTAAAGGTCGACACCTTCAACATCGGTTTTTAACCGACGCCATAACCCTTCCGCCACCGAAAATGCACCAACAAGAGAACTATAAGCGTCGGTTCTTAACAAAAACCGACACTATATCATGATCAAAGACGTCGGTTATTAAACAAACACCGACACCATAACCCTTCCTGCCACAAAAAACACGCCAGCAAGGGAACTATAAGTGTCGGTTAGTAAAGAAAACCGTCACTATATCATGGTTAAACACATCAGTTATTAAACAATAAGGATGCCATATCCCTTCCTGCACGGCCGTGCTTCTCAACACGGTCGTGGCACCTGGCCACAATAGGCGTCGGTTCTTACAGATAACCGACACCATCCATGGAAAAGACGTCCGTTTTTGCTAATAACTGATGTTGTATGTCGTTGGTGTCAGTTTTATACAAATAACCGACGCCTATGTTCTGATTTTTTTTCTTATCAGTTTGTAGGCCTTCTGTATGGCTGGTTAGCATGATGCAAAACCTGCAGTTCAGTTTTGAACTACATGTTTACAACAACCATTGATATCAGCCAACAACATGCCACAAACATGCAAAGTCATTCAAATTCAAACACATGTATTGATCAGATACATGTAGAAACCTGCAAAGTAATTTACATTCACATTCAGTTCCATTCATTCATCTCTTTTCACATTCAAACACATGTAGAAACATTCATGTATTGATCGGAAAAAGTCATTCACATTCACACATATGACAATTCAGAAAACGTCATTCACATTCACACAAAAATAATTATGAGAACAAAGTTTAGAAATATCATTCTTTATTCATCATCATCATCATTGTCATCATTGTCCCAATTATATTTAAAAATTCCCACTACTTATAGGGATTTTGCCCATTCTTCTCTTACAACATCTAATTCCTCCCTCGTATAGGGAGTATGTACATCTAATAACTTTCCACCTGTGCTGAAGTCAGTTTTAAACACCTGCAAAGAAATTGACGTATATATATAATTAATAATATATAATAAGATTGATATATTTCATATTATCTAATGAGACTATATATAATACCTGATGTATAGTTTTGATTTCCATTACGACATATTTGATGATTAGGTCCATAAATCGCATCACATCGTAGGCACATGCCCAGCCGTTGTCTTGTGTAGCACACTATAAATTGAAACATACAAAATATTCAAAAATACAAATAAGCACAGTTCACATAAATAATATATACATTGGAGTCGGAAAATTACTTTCACATTCTCCCAAATTAGTGGCTGATTCTTTTTCCTGGGAACCTTTCCTCCAACTTTTTTGAACTTTTCTAAAGCCCTACATGTTAATGTAACACATTAAATTGCATAATTAAATAGTAATGTAATAACATATTTTAACGGATATAAAAATATGAAATATTTCTCACAGAAATAATGGCCTTTTCATCGTGTGTCCATATAATGTATTCAATTCCTTCCTCGCAGGATCTAGATAATAGACAATGAACGTCTTGGGGACAATAACTAGTAACTCCCAATGCCTACCACTACAGGTAAGAAAGTTAAAAATTAATAACTCAAAATCCACAATAAAAATGTAATTTTCTTAAGTCCAAATTACAAGCAAAGTAAACTTACTCGACATTGAATGGAGCTATTTTCACCGTCTTCTTATTTTTACCAAAATATTCAAAAGTAGCACAATAGGATGAAGTCACTGAAGAAGGGTCTGTATCTACAAGACTAATCAAAGATGGAACCAAAAATCCCACATGGGAAAATGCAAAATCTGTACATATCGTGTGTAAGTGGCTGCAAAACATGTATTACGTATGCATTAATATATAAGAAACCAGATCATCGTATATAAAACAAGGTATATGGATGTATAAACAAGATCTCACCATATCCACAGCTCTATCATAGATGTGTTCAGCCAATCATAACGAAACAACTCCAAAATATCTTGTATAAATAGCTTGTTATCGTATGATTGACCTGCATTAATACGCATGCATTAATGTGTATGCAAAACTTGTATTACGTATGCAAAACTTGTATCAATAGATTGTTATCGTATGATTGACCTGTAGCATCCTCCAGAATAGTAACATTTATAGGGCAATTTGAATCATGTTCGTCTATACATATTGCCATACCCCTACAATTAGGACCTAACGAGGCGTGTAGGTCCCTTGGAAGCCAACTTGGCACTTTAGGAGCTGGAGGTGGAGGCCGAGATGTAGCGGGTGTCTTCCTTTTGACATGTATATATAATTTCAGATCAATTGACTCATATATACACACTAACAAATTAACGTAATGTAAATTTACCATACAATATTAGTATAGACGACATCCGCTTTGGGCCACATTATCACTCCGCCTTCTACCTCACCAAGCGTTTCAGAATCTGGGTGGGCATATGGCAGTGGAAGATCCCTCCAATCGGGGAGTATATGTATCGAGCTCACATGAACTGCACCAGCTGGTACTGGAGTCCCATGAAACATATCCCCTGGAAGGGCTGGGTAAACATGTGCCTCTACAACGATATATTCTTGACTTTTTAGATGGCATGGCTTCAAACCCTACAAATTTACATAAAGAATGTTATATACATATATACATAAAATATCATCTTGAAAAGACTAGATACTATTTATGTCATAAAAATACTTATAGCGGGCGTGCTAGGTGGTGGGTCTACAGGATTACTCCCAACCTCTGTAGTAGGAGAAGAGCGGGCCGCCACAGGTACTATCTGAGTGGCAGTCTGAGACGCCTACCACTTGCTAATTGCTTCATTGACTCTCTTATCAAGTGTTTCCTCGACTCTCCTATCAAGTGCTTCCTCCACTCTCCTTTCAATTAACTGATCTACCTATACATGGACAAAAGAAACACTAGCTTCTGATTATTGAATTCTCTTTCAAAATAACATTCTAAAAAAAGAATAAGTTACCTCATCTTGTAAAAGTCCCGCTCTTGGGAGTGGTTTGCGTTGTGATGGCCCAAAGAACGCTTTGATTCCCACACCAGCGCCTGCACCCCTAACACGTCTAGGATGCTCTGGGTTACCCAGAGCAACTGTCAATTCATCCCTTGTTCCCTCAAGGATGAACTTGCCTTCCTTCCTCTGCTCGTGTAGCTCCCACTAATCGACATCAACAGAAATTGGTAATTAAACATAACAATAATCAATATCAATCGATTGCTCTAAGAGTTGAATTTTACCATTTTGCTAGCCGCCTTAGCAGTTGCAGGCTTCATTATATCTCCCTTTTTGTTTTGCCTCCTAGCTATCCACATAGCATGGTGAGGCAAAGGTGCGAGACCAATAGTAGAGGACTCATGATTAGCAGCAGACTGAGCAGTAGACTCCGACTATAGTCATTGCAAAATGCCTGCATAGCCTCTTGGACCTGTGTGGTCATGCACATTCAGTGTACGCCTTGCTATTTGAGCATCGTTGATAGCCTTATTAGTAAGCACATTGATTTGGTTAGTAACACTAAAGGTTAATCTTGAATAGGTGAATACATAAGAACATATATTAATTAAATTGGGAGTGACACTTAATACCATGAATTCATCCATTTTTCTTTAGGTAACAAACTCCTCCCAGTCTTTGGTGTCTAGGTAGTTCCATTGCTCAGTGGCTGCCTTCTGCCTAAATTTATTTTTTAAAGAGAATACAAACAAAAATTATTAGTGTAGAGTTAGTCAAAAAGCGATCAATGTCTAGAATTGGAAATCAATCAAGAACCTCTTCTCAACATCGCGTATGTAATCTCGGGTGAGATTTGTCCTATAGTTCCTTAGGACCCTCCCACAGTGTTGCATCACGCATTTACGATGCAGCTTTTCATCCAGATCAAATATACTATGCAAAATAGAATTTCTATTAACTAGTATCCTAAAAATTAGTATTCTACAAAAACAGAATTGCAAATAATAATAAATCACGCATAGTTCCTTCCATACTAAGTCTTTCTTCCCCTTAGGAACTTTATGACTGGATTCAAAAATAGGACTACAATGGCTGTGAGTAAGAACCCCAAGATATGAAATAAATGAGTTGTGGTTCACTCCAACTGGATTTCCTACATGATCGAAATCCACAACAAGTTTGGGTCCATTGCCCCTTTGCTGTAGTAACTTGTTCATCATTGTGATGCCCCTCACTTTCCAATTTTTTTTACTGCTCATCAAGTGCCCCAATTTCTTCAGGGGGTACATCCCCAACCTAAAATTTGACAAAAAAAACACACTTACAAGATATAACTATAAACGAACATATAGATAGAAACCTCAGGGTTATATTTTTAAAACTTACATTGTGAGGCAGTGCATTGACATCCTCACCCTCATGGTAATCATCAGTACGGTCATCAGGAGAATGCTCAGCAATCTAAAAGTTCACATTCACATTGTATAGTTCACATTGTAAAGTAATTCACATTGTAAAGTTCACATTCACATTGTAAAGTAATTCACATTGTAAAGTTCACATTCACATTGTAAAGTTCACATTCAGAAAAATAAAACATTTAAAAAATATAAACATGCATGCCTTTAATATTGCGATCTTTTATCAATTAACAGTCCTTCATTGTGATCTCCACGCACATACAACTCATCATTAGCTTCAATATTTGGTGGTGTTGGCAACCCAACTGAGAATGGACTGGAGTCATCATTCTTATCATAGTACTCTTCTTCATCTATAGGATCTTCAATGAACTGTCTTTTACCATGAAGAACAACCGACCATTTATCATTTACAGGATCATCGATATAAAATACTTATTTCGCCTGTGATGCAAATATGAATGGTTCACCCTTTTTGCCAATCTTTTCAAAGTTCACTAATGTGAAACCCAATTCATCCACTATAACTCCTTTGGTGTTATTAACCCAATTACATTTAAAGAGCAAAATTCTGAAATCTACGTAGTCAAACTCCCATAGGTCTTCAATGACACCGTAATATGACATTTTAGCTTCACGTGGACTCTTATCATTTGCAGTTGCAAAAAATAATGAAGATGCTTGAAGGGTGACCCCATTGTTTTGGACGACACTCTTATCATCTTGACGCTTTGTGTAATATGAGAATCCATTTATGTCAAACCCTTCATAAGACATAACATTCAATTTTGGTTTAAAGGCGAGGCATTTGATAGTTTCAGTAAGATTATCTGGTGTTTGATATAGTTGATGTAAGGCTTTATCTTCAAATCATTTTAACATGTCCTTTCTTGCCACATTCGAAACACCTAAGAGCGGAAGAGGAAGAAACACTAGAATTTTTGTTAGATCTATACCTTTTATATTTCTTACCATTTACAATAAGTGCATCTTCTTCATCATCTCCTTCACTTGTTTCATCACTTTCTTGAGTGATGACTTTTGTTGGTTTTAGGGCTACGTACTTCCTTCTTTTTTTTTGAAGTTCAAGCTCCTATCTTTCTTCCTCCTCTAAGGCGACCTCATGAGTTTCCAAATTTCCAATGAGTTGTTCCATCTTTAGTTTGGTGAGGTCATTAGCTTCTTCAATAGCTGTCACTTTCGGCTTGTATTTTGGAGGCAAAGACCTAAGAATCTTCGAGACTTGATCTTCTTCACTTATGTATTTTCCTAATGCACTTAAGCCATTAACAATAGTAGAAAATGGTGCATACATATCACTAATAGACTCATTTAGTTGTGTACAAAATTGTTCAAACTTTTGTTTAAGCATACTAATCTTAGAATTTTTAACTTGTACAGTTCTTTCATGTGTAATGGAAAGTCTATGCCATATATCATATGTTGTTTCACATGAGAAAGGAAAGAAAGTCTCTTCCAAGAAGAAGGGAGAGAAATCATACAAAGCTGCATGGGATGAGTCAAGTGATGATAGTGAAAGTGGAGAAGAAAATGTAGAGTGTCTTATGGCCAAAGAAGATGAAAATGAAGATTCAAATGAGGTAAGCGTAATTGATTTATCAAAAGAAGAATTAGTTTCTAGTATTTAAGAATTACATGACAAATATATTGATTGTAAAAAGAAACTAAAAAGAGTTACAAAAACTAATGAAGAATTGTATGCTCAATTAAATGATCTTGCTTCTGAATAGGAAAGTATTATTTCTGAAAATTCTACCTTGAAATCATCTTTTAATGATTTCAATACAAAGTTTCTTACTCTAGAAACGAACTATAATTTTCTTTATCAAGAAAAGGTTGAATTGCTTGCAAAATTAAATGATCTTCAAATTCAACCTATCTTGTGTACTCATCTAGATTATGATTCTATTTTCAAAGAAAGAGATGCTTTATCATCTAATCTAGACCAAGTAAAGTTAAATATCAAAAAGAAAATGGATGAGATTGCTAAGTTACAAAAGGAAATTAGTAGCTTGAAAAATAATGGTGTTCTTGATAAGATCCTAAGAGATTTTTCTGGTCATATTGGAAGGATAGGTTAGGATATGTTCCAAAAGAAAAATCTCATCAACCTAAACCTAGGAGAGAAAAAGCACCCAAGACCAAGATCATATATGTACCCAAGAACAACTCAACTGAAAACCTTAGAAAGAGAAATGAATTTGATTCCATTTGTTGTCACTATTGCTTGCGTCTTGGACACTATTCTTTCTCATGCCCATACAAGAAAAAGGATGTTGAATTAGTTTGGGTTCCAAGACCACAAACTTAGCAAACTTAAATATGATTAAGTTGAGATTTGACCTAAAACTTCACTTTGAATATCATAATGTCTTATCTCAACTAAATGTACTGGTACCTTAGCACATTGCAGTAATTTATGCTCAAATTAGAATAAACAAAATTATTGAAAACAAATAGACACAATCTCAGTCGACAAAGAGTTCGACCGAGACCCTCTTCGTTCGAGAAAATGTTCGACCAAGGGAATTTCTATCTCAAACATGCACCTTTTATAAAAATAGTAATAGTCCCGGTCAAGAAAATCTTTGACCGAGATACAGTCGGTCGAAAAAATAGTCGACCAAGAAAGTTACTATTTCACACATATATCAACCTGTAAAATAGAAACACTTTCAATCGACAAAATATTCGACCGAGACACTTTTCAGTCGAAATATTTGTCGACCGAGTATAGTTTTGTTCAATTTAATACATTCAACTGTTAAGATCTTGTAATTATATTCAATTTGTTATTAAATGGTTCTAACTAAAAAGGACCATCACATGGGTACCAAAATATGTCTCTTTTTTAGGATTGGGTGGTTGATAGTGAATGTTCTAAGCATATGACCAGAAACCAAAAGGATTTTCAAACATTTGAAGAAAAGAAAAGCGGAACAGTCACGTTTGGAGACAATGGAAAAGGAAAAATTGTTGGAATAGGTAACATTGGTACAAACCTTCAAATAAAAAATGTTTTACTTGTTGATGGTCTACATCATAATTTAATTAGTGTTAGTCAACTGTGTGATAGTGGCTATGATGTTTTATTCAATGAAACTTGTTGTAAACTATTAATTGAAAACACTATTGAAATCATTTATGAAGGAAAAAGAATAGGAAATCTCTACATAATTAGGCCTAATTCTATGCAGGCTATTATTGGAAAATGCCTTCTTGCAAAAGATGAATCCTTACAACTATGGCATAGAAAATTAGGTCATGCAAGTTCACATGTTATCAAAAAGTTAATTAAATATGATCTTGTACGTGGGTTACCGAAAATATCTTTTAATAAACCTGAAAATTGTGAACCATGTACCTTGGGAAAGCAAAACAAAACTTCTTTCAAATAAAAAACAATGCTCAACACTATTAGATCATTAGAGCTTATTCACATGGATCTGTTTGATCCTATGAGAACTCAATCTATTGGTGGAAAAATATATTGCTTTATCATTGTAGATGATTATAGTAGATACACATGGGTTCATTTTCTTGCAAACAAAGATGATACAATCCAAACATTCATAAAATTTTGTTCTAAGATTGAAAATCTATTACAAAATAAAATATGTACAATTAGGAGTGATCATGGTGGGGAATTTGAAAATCACATCTTTGAAGAATTTTGTACATCTCAAGGATACACTCATAATTTTTCAGCTCCACGCACTCCACAACGAAATGGCATAGTAGAAAGGAAAAATAGATCCTTACAAGAAATGACTAGAACAATGTTACTTAAACATAATACACCTAAAACTTTTTGGGATGAAGCGGTAAATACAACATGATATGTGTTAAATAGAGTAACGTTACATTCTCATCTAAAGAAAACTCCATATGAACTCATCTTCAAAAAAAAACCAAGAGTTGATTATTTTCATACCTTTGGGACAACTTGTTATATCTTAAATACCAAAGATGATAAAGTTAAGTTTGATTATAAATCACATAAATCATTCTTTTTGGGATATTCAACTTCTAGCAAAGCTTTTAGAATATACAATACTATTACTAGAAAAGTTAAAGTATCCATCCATATCACTTTTGGTGAGGTAACAACTCAAAATGCTGAAAATGAATATGAGGATATAAATGACATTACTCATCAAATAGAAGACTTAACTATAACCACAAAAGACGATCAAAATACTGAAAATAATCAACAAAATGAGACACAAAAACATCTTCCTAGATTAATCAAAGATCATCCCCAAGATTTAATCATTAGAAATCCTCATGATAAAGTAATAACCCGATCATCATTTAGAGATTTTGCAAATATGGCATTTGTATCAATCATTGAACCTAAAAAGGTAAATGAAGCACTAAAATATGAATATTGGATAATGACTATGCAACAAAAACTAAATCAATTCACAAAAAATGAGGTATGGGACCTAGTTCCTAAACCACAAGACAAAACCATCATTGGAACTAAATGGGTTTTTCGAAATAAACTTAATGAAGCCGGGGAGGTAGTAAGAAATAAATATAGATTGGTGACTCAAGGGTACAATCAACAAGAAGGAATAGATTTTGATGAAACTTATGCACCCCTGGCAAGACTTGAAGCTATTAGAATGGTATTAGCCATAGCTTCCCCCAAAGACATCAAACTATTCCAAATGGATGTAAAAAGTGCATTTTTAAAT
Organism: Alisma plantago-aquatica; assembly: GCA_963693085.1. Taxonomy (NCBI): domain Eukaryota; kingdom Viridiplantae; phylum Streptophyta; class Magnoliopsida; order Alismatales; family Alismataceae; genus Alisma; species Alisma plantago-aquatica. The sequence continues at coordinate 961,680,875 of OY856412.1, forward strand.
GGAATCATACAAGATGATGTATATGTTGCCCAACCACCTGGATTCGAAATCCTTGGAAAAAGTGATCATGAATATAAACTTAAGAAAGCACTTTATGTGCTTAAACAAGCACCTCTAAACTGGTATGAAAGACTTAAAAATTATTTATTCGATAACAATTTCTCAATTGGAAATTCGGACTCTACATTATTCTTCAAAACATATGAATCATATTTTCTTGTTGTATGAATATATGTTGATGACATCATTTTTGGTGCCTCAAAATATTCCTTATGCAAACAATTTAGTGACATAATGCAAAAGGAATTTGAAATAAGTCTAATGGGTGAATTAACATTCTTTCTTGGCTTTCAAATAAAACAAACGCCCGCTGGAATTTTCTTAAGCCAAGAGAAGTACACTAATGAACTATAAAAACATTTTGGAATGGAAAATTACAAGCATGCTACCACACCAATGGCCACTTCTGCTAAAATTGACAAGGATGAAGATGGAGAACCCATTGATGATTCCTTATATAGGGCTATGATTGGTAGCTTGTTATACTTAACTGCTTCTAGACCAGACATTATGTTTTCCATTGGACTTTGTGCTAGATTTCAATCTAAACCAATGTAATCTCATTTTTAAGCCGTTAAACGTATCTTAAGATATCTTGCTGGTACTACCAACTATGGATTATGGTATCCTAAAGGTCAATCACTAGACTTAAAGCTTTTACTGATGTCGATTATGCTGGTTGTCGACTTGATTGCAAAAGCACAAGTGGTGGTTGCTTCTTATTAGGACGAGCTTTAGTATCATGGTTTAGTAAGAAACAAAATACAGTCGCCCTCTCTACCACTGAAGCCAAATATATGGCGGCTAGTTCATGTTGTGCTCAAATTCTTTACATGCAATAAGTTTTGAATGATTATGGCTTTACATTTTCATCTACGCCAATTTTCTGTGATAATACAAGTGCTATAAATTTGGCACACAATCCTATTTTACATAGTCGTGCTAAACATATTGAAATCTGACATCATTTCTTAAGAGATCATATTTCTAAAAATCACATATCTCTTCATCATGTTGACACTGAAGAACAATTGGATGATATTTTTACAAAACCGCTTCCACTTGATCAATTTCAATATATTAGAAAGAAGTTATTTATTACTCCCCTAGATGATATCTTCTTTGATATATGTGCTCCAAACTCTTAAAAATTATAAATTAATACAATATCATATTTGATTTTCATGACTATTACTAAAAACAAGCTCAAACATCCTTCATAACAACCTTTCACAGCAGTTCAGTCGGTCTGCAGAAACTTCAATTGAGAATGTCTCGGTCAACAAGTTTGTCGAACGAGGATAACTTGGTTGGTATATTTCTGGACCGAAATCCACTAGGCATATTTTGCATAATTCTGACTAAATATTGGTCTCGGTCGACAAAAACTTCGATCGAGGACCTCTAGGTGGACCCCTTATTCGAGTGATATAAGCTGCAACTTTTGATTGAAAAAAAAGAAAAAAGAAAACGTGCAATGGCTATTTTTTGAAAAACTCGACCGACCGACCGTTGCTAGAGGAGCGTGTAAAAAATGACCGTTGGGACACTCGGTCGACAAATTTGTCGACCGAGAAGGCCTCTGTTTTGCTATAAATAGAGCCCAAAACAACCATTCTTCTCACCAATTCACAATCTCTCTTCTCTAGCTCCCCTCTAAAGTTTTCTTATGCGAATTTTTAGCTATTCTCTTCCATAATCTTGCCTTGCTCATCTTCCATCTCATATCTTCAAGATGGCTTCTTCTTCTTCACATGGAAAGAAGCAAGTTTTGGCAAGGAAAGGAAGGACGGTCTCTCCGGCTCTGACGATCATCAACGACATTCCCTTCAATGACGTTGCTACCGGAGATCGTTATCTAAAGCTATCCTCAAAGACTCCTCTTCCTCGGTGACCCGTGGACGTCAACAACTTCATCACTATCGTTGATCTAGATGAGCTCTTTCAGGTGCAACATCTTTCTGAATTTCTTACTCCATCCTTCCGTTCCTACTCTGCACAAGCCGTGAATGAGTTTTATGCCAATCTAGCCATAAATACTGACCACTCTCACTCTTTCTCCTCTATGGTTAGTGGGTTTGTATTTCATTTTTCTAAGGAGGATGTTCTTAATATGTTAAACATTGATGTAGAAGAATATAGGGGGTTCATTGACTCAACCACTGGAAATCCCCTTTCTAAACTATCACAAGATGACACTACCATCAACTTGAGTGACATTAATAGAACTATCTTTCTACCCAACACATCCTGCCATGGAGAACGGGGTACCTGTTATACAATCAATATAAAACCTAAAGCTAGGATAGTGAACCTTATTTTTTCAACTAATATTTATCCTAGAGCCAATAAATTCGAAGTACCAACCTTTAGAATGTATCTCATTTATGCCATTCTCAAAAGCATACCCATAAACTTCATCTACCTTATTCTAAAAAATATGGTTGAATTTACTGGCAATCCTCCTTATGCTAACTTTGTTTGCCAAATTACCCAACATTGCCTTAAGAAAAGCCTTGAGGACTTGGGATTTAAAAGTGATAGGAAACCTCAAAAGATTACCAGAAATACAGTTGAGAAAATGGGAATTGACTTTGGACATAAAAGGGCTAGGACTGAAGGGGAGCCATCTACTCAAGATATTCCTCCACCTCCTACTACTCCTAGCCAACCCATTGATCACCTATCCAATAACATTACCTACCTAACTGGGGCTACCTATCACTTAGGAAGGAAAATGGATTATACTCATCATGCCATGACCTACATAAACCAAAGAATGTAGGCTCTCACTCCAAATGACCCAGATAACTGTCCTTATTCAGGCTATCCTGGTCCTCTACCCTTATAATCCATCTCACAACTACGCTCAAGTTCCACCTCCACTATCACTTGACCTCTCCCACACCCAATTCTCACCCATGCAACTTCAAGATATTGTTGTCCACTTCTGTTTTGATTGCGTACCCACATTCTTGGAAGCTTACACCCTCACCAACAAAGGTGCACTAGACTGGTAGTCATTGGTGAAGTACTATGGTGTCACTCCTTTCCTTGGAAAGGATCCCGAGGTTGATGTAATTCTGAGATCTATTCAGTGAGGTGTTATCATGTAGTGAGATGCTTGTAATCACTTTGTAGTGGACTATCTTTCTTCTATGCACTTGAGCTTGTTGTCATCATTACCATAATAATAAAAAGTGGTTACTTTGTGGCTTGCATTGGACATCTTTTATACTTTTGCTTTTCAATTTGAGTGTCATATTGAGGGGGAGCATCATATTCAGGGGGAGTACTAATAATAGTCTTAATTATAATGCTTGGTTATCTTTTTGAAATGAAAAAGGGGAAGAAGTAATATAAATAAAAAACAAAATTATATAACTCAAAATTATTTGAGTTTCATAATCTCTTGGCTTCACATAAAATGTTGCTATATTCCTTAAAGAGTTGGATACTACGTTCCATATCTCTTTGGGAACAACTAGCACACACTTCATAAATAAACAAGTGAATGTCTACGTAAGGTAAAACTCAGGTATGAAACTCATGCTATTTAAATTCCCTTGATTTATATTTAAGAAATGTTTGTCATCTTCAAAAAGAGGGAGATTGTTGGCTAAATTGGACATTAATAAACCCTTTGTTTTGATGATGATAAGCATTTCATTCTTTTGGATCTAACTTGTTATTTGAGTGTTTTAGGGATACACAAATAAGGAAGTGGATAGTTGAAGATCAATACAAATTGGAAGATCAACTTGCTTAGATTACTTTTATCTTCATGATTGTACTCAATGTAAAAACTTGCATAAGTATATAATGTACAAGTACATAGATATCATGTAAATCAAGCGTTAGATCTTTCCTTTCCACTCACAACACTTATATAGATTCTACCCTAAGATAGAATCACAATTACACATTGATACACAGACTTAGTAAATGATTTAACATGTTAAAATAAGGACTTTATTGGTCGACAAACTTCTCGACCGAGACACCCTCATTCGACAAAATTCTCGACCGAGAATAGTCCTTCCAGCAGGTTCTATAGACGTTAGACTGATTTGGAAAAGTGTTTGGAAGTTGGAAATGAACGTTGCAACAAACCTTCACTCGGTCGACGAAATGCTCGACCGAGACGCACTCGGTCGACAAACTCCTCGACCAAGACAGGTTTTGGAACAACACTTTTCAGCACTAAACAAATTGCCATTGCAAAGTAATTTATGGACACCTAACGGCTAGTTGAGCACTAAGAACACCCTAAAAAGTGTCTAGAACGTCCCTAGACCCTTGTAAGCCATTCCTATAAATAGGACATGCCTTAGGACACCCAAATCAACTTGAGCATACACATTGCAACTTGCGAATCATTCCTTGTAAGCAACAAGCAAAGTTCCACTTGCGATTCAGTTTCCTTGAGCTCTACATTAGTGCCCTATAGGTTAGTATCTCCTAGACACCACACTACCACGTTCATTTAAACTAGATAGGAGATCAATACACTTGATATAGGATCAAAGAGTTGTACTCATTGGTAACATTGTTTCTTTCTTCCAATCTTGTTCCTTTTATTATATTTTGTTCTCCTTGACTACTCCTAGGTTGGAGGCTGTTGAAAGGAGGTTTGTGGAGCTACTTCAGGTGGTGAAGGCTTCTCTTGGTGACTTGGAGTTACTTCAGAAGGCTGCCTCAAGGATTGAAGCTTCTTCAGGTAAAGGCTACTTCAAGGGTGAGCTTGGAGTTACTTCAGAAGGCTGCTTCTAAGGGAATTGAGGCTACTTCAGGTGAAGGCTACTTCAAGGGTGTATGAAAGTAATTGTATTTTGTGTAACATCCTCAAGAGGTAATAAAATAAGTTTCTTTCAAAACCCCGGTTGGAAATAATCAGGTAGTGGACTAACTACCTTAGATTTCTAAGGTAGGAACCACTCTACATCCTTGTGTCTTCCTTGTTTCCTCGTACTTCTTGTTCAAAGTGTTTTAATTGTTTAATTAACTTTAAAACTCCAAAAAGCTCTATTCACCCCCCTTTAGATCTTTCATAGGTTTCTAGGGTAAGTGGTATTAGGGAAATTGAGAGCCAAAGGTAGGAATGGGAGTAGAGATGAGGGTGTTTCACCTCATGTAACTTGCCATCTAGCCTTTCGAAAACTCTAGGCAATTGCACTAATCACACTTACACTAGCTACTTAGATCTCACACCTACTTGTAGGAGATTGGAGTTGTATGTACAAACAAAGGGGATAGCTAGGGATCCACTAATTGGACCTAGGAGCCATTCTTAAGATAGCCACATACATTCTATTTTCCCCTAGAAGGTAAGTGTCATTAAACATCATAAAATAAGCAATCTATGTTTAAAAGAACAAACCACAAGCAAGATAATGGAAAATGAGATAGAAGAAGAGGCAATCATCATAGAAAGGAAATATGTTCAATATAAGTTATTTTTCCCCAACATGGTATCAAAGTAACATTTTAACCCCAAACAGCCCACCACTAGGGGCTTAGCTAGACATGATCATACAAAAGAGCAAAGAAAGGAGAAGAAAGGGGTAGGAATCCATGGAGAGCATGGAAGCTTCTTCTCCTTCACCTCCTAGATACTGTAGAACGTGGCTATTCCTCTAAGGTAGGTGAATAACATGGAGATATGGGGGATTATGGCAGGGAACCTAGAAAAGTAGGTTTGTATGGTGGAAATGGAGTGGGAGGTAGGTGAAAGGTTTGGAAAGTAAGGAAATATTTAAGGAGTATCTAAAGAGGTGATAGGGAAGCTAACCTTCATGCTGTGGCCGCCACATATGTATATATAGGTGGTGGGGAGGCACTAGGGTAAGTGGGGGCAAAATGGGAAAAACAATGGAGAAAAAGTGTAGGTTTAGGTGGTCACCACGGCTGTGGAGAGGTGCCATGACTGTGGTGGGGGTTATATGGAATGGTTGTGGGTAATGGAATGGTCGAGGTGGAAGGTGTAGCTGAGGTGTAAGTATGTATGGTGGCTACAGGCATGGTGGGTGCCACGTTTGTGTTGGGTAGAGGGTGCCACAGTTGTGTTAGAGGAGGTGGCCACGAGTGAGGTTGCTCTGAGTTCGTCTTGTCTTCGACTCACCACAGTCGTAGAGGTCACCATGGGTGAGGTGGGCTTCAGTGGCCACGGTCATGATGATCGCCATGACCGTGGCCATCTACATGTATAATGAGCTGAGTCACTATTGAATTTTGGGGTCTTGAGGAATAAATCGCCACGGTTGTGGCAAGGGCCACAAGCGAGTTGGAATGCGCTGGCCATGGCCATTTTGATGACCATGATCGTGGTGTCTTCAGTGACCATGGTCGTTTTGCTGACCATGACCATGATCATTCATGTAAAAAATTGGTAAAACCACTCTAACTTTTATACATTAATTCACCACGACTGTGGTGGTTTACCATGGCTGTTTTGGGGCTTCTTGCTGCTGATTTCCACTTCAACTTATTCATTTGGCCTCTTTTTCTTTGAATTGATTCTTGTGAATCCAAAGAGAGCTTGGGGAAGAGGTAGGTCCAATCTTGGGGTGCATGGGCCCAAAAATGTTCTTCATCTCTCTCCCCTGCATCAATGCATGCTTAAGTACCCTGAAAAACACACAAAAGGAAGCATAAGTGCATTTGACATAAAAGAACACATTGGAGGAAATAACTTGCAATATACAATGTTTAGATGTGATTATCATGTAAAAAGACACAGGATGAAGCCCTAATATAGGGCTGCATCACCACCTCAAACTTAGAAATACTTGTCCTTAAGTATGCTCCAACTTCATCTCTCTTTCAACTTAATCAAGGAGCAAAGATAATGTAATCATTGTGATGTTTATTGGCTAAAATGAGTTCACATGAGGAATTAGGCATGCAATCCACTACTCTGATTTTCATTCTTTTCAAGTGTGAATCAAGCTCAAAGAACAAGAACTTGGAATATAGATCACCATTCACATATGCAAGCAATGCAATTTTTATAATGCTCCGGATAAACTGTATCTTGCATGAAATACATTCAAAAGGTTAGGATCACTATTTCACTTACTAGCGCTACCTCATACATTTCCTTTAACTGCTCATGAACTACTTAGCCTGTGTAGCGGGATGAGGGATAGAGTTGATTTACCCTATCCCTACTAGGCATAAAAAGAGATGAAATGGTTATGGAAGGGAATGGAGTGTTGTTACACTCATCTTTTCTTTATTTGGATGCTCTTAAATAGGAGCACCCTTTATTTTTCTTTTTGCTTTTTCCTTTCTATTTCTTTTCTTTGCCCTTGGTGTAGGTAGGGCATATGATGACAAGAGTGAAGCGGGGAGGTAAAGGTATGACCAGCCCAAACTTTTGGGGGTGTCCAAGACTGATATGTTCACTTTGGCATCCTTTCATGAGGTGGAGAGGCAAGAAAATGGTGGAAGAAATGTCGGATCAAAGAGGGGTTACAAGCAGTGGAAATTCATGTATAATCTCACTCAAGCATGTTAGTCCATGTAACATCCACCAATCAAACAAGTCATGCATAAAATGAACAATATAGTAGATTGCATCTTTTTCATAAAGAACAATAAAACCCAAACTTTCAAGACTTGCAAGAATCACTCGTTTATTCAAAGCAACAAATTATCAAAAGAGGCTTGGAGCACATGAATAATTCCTACATAGGAATCATTCTAGCCACAAACATCAAAATCAAGTTACATTATCTGAGATTTAACCATTTTCATCACAACAGATAGAGATTCAATTGAAACATACTATTGAGCAAGGATATTCAAGTTTGGGAAAAGTTGGTCAAAATGGTGCCAATTTGCAATCAATCACAGCTAAACCTACATTTAGGGAAGTTTAAAACATAAATCAACAAATCCTAGTTAAAACACACAAAAATACCAAAATCTACATGGAAATGCAATGCATGATATTGAAGATCAAAAAGAATATTTTTTTAAAAAAATTACGTAAAAATGCATGAAATTAAACTACATATATGCATGAATGCAAATAGAATGAAATCTATACTAGAAAGAGTAAAGTCAATCAATCCAAAATCAGGTGGGACAAGCATAAAAAAAATGAGAGTCAGAGTCAAGGTGGTACATATCGCCCTACCACCCCAAACTTTTAAATCTCCTCAACATGAAACTAAAACTTTGGGATAGTAGGGTAAGGATCAAGGCTGGTGATACTGATCAAAAGGCAAGTATCCCTATTGTGGATGGTCTGGCTGCTCTGGTTGTACTGATGAGAACTTTCTAGAGGAGGTGGAGGAATGTCGTTCTAGTCATAGTGCTGCCCTTTACTTGAAGCTCGGTGGTGAGAATTCTCAGCAAGATGCTTGAACAAGGGCCAAGACTCCTCTAGTGGCTTTTCCATGAATGGGCCTCCACATGAGGAATCAACATTGTTTTGACTCAACTCAACCAGCCTGGAGTAGAAAGCTTGAACAAGCTTCCACAAAGGTACCTCATGACAAGGATAGTCATGTAGGAGATTTTGGAACCTTTCCCAAGCTTCATGGACGGGTTTATTCTCTTTTTGTGAGAATGCGGTAATGCATCTCCACATCTGAGTCAACATTGTGATTGGGTAGAACTTATTAAGGAAATCATTCTTCACCGCATTCCATGTCGCTAACTCAGACTTGGATATGTACCACTCCTTAGCTTTTTCTTTTAGGGAAAAGGGGAAGAGGGTTCTTCGGATTGAGTCATCGGTGGTGGAAGTTGTGCGAAAAGTGGAGCAGGTGGTATGGATTCTCATTTTCCATCCCATAGTAAGTAGGAAGGAGTCCAAGAAGTGCTGGTGGAATGGATAATTATTGACCTGACATTTGATCAACAAGGGTGGAAATTGGGGAGTTGTAGTTCCCCGGGGTGAAGTACTCGTGGAGAGGGTAGTGGGGCTGTGGTTGAGCTTCACCATGAGGACCATGACCTTCCATTTTAGCTGATTGGTGTTGTTTGCGGATGCTTTGGCATCTTCTTCTACCTATCTCGGGGTCGTATGACACCAAGTTAGTACAATTTGAACGCATACTGCTCATGCACAACTGTCACCTACACAACACCCAAACAAGAAACAAGGACCAAGTTAGTGAGGGAAGTAGGAAAAGATAAGATACACTAACTATCTAGGACAAGTGTCTCTATCCCCAACAATGGCTCGAAAAATCTTGATGTGTCCCTACCAATGGTGTTACACACTACTCAATTGGAGTTTGAATAGATGTAACCTCGTAGACAGACAGACACGATGAATCACTTTAAAATTTATAGTGGACCTAGTCTAACACACCTACTTAAACTAATCACATGTTCCCACAAGTGCACAGGGTCATGTTGTAGTATAGGCAAGCAGTAAGAGAAGGGTCAATCCTCAGGGAGAGAGGGGGCACTAGATATAAAGTTAATGTAGCTACATTCCTAAAGCGAAGAGTAGGGTTTTAGGGTTTAAAAGTTGGTTTTGGTTGATACACTACAATGGCAAGAAATTAAGAGCAATAAGGAGACTAGATTACCAAAAGTCCTAAATTACCCTAAGCAGGTTAAGACTAAGAACAAGGCAGGACAAATAACAATACTAGAGCAAGAGGAACTACACTACACTAGCAAGGCAATTAACAACTAAGAAAAAAGTTAAGCACTAAAGCAAGAAAGAACCTAGGTTATCACTAGCTAACAAGATCAACACAAGCAAGCTCAAAAGAGCCCTAACTACTTATGCAAATCCTAACTATCAAGAACTAAGCAACTAGCTAAGAAGTAACAAAGGCAATTAACTAAACTAGCATTAACAAGCTAAGATGACAAAGGTGGATGTTAAGAAATAAGATGTATAGGTGGGCCGTTTGGGAATGAGACTTTCATATTAGTTGGGGGAGGTTACATAACATGCAAGTTTTATATCTTCAATCTAGATTACCAATTCAAACAACAAGGCAAGTGCTATTGGAATATACCCTATGCTACTAGTTGGAGAACTACGACTAGGTGTAATTCTAATGGGACTTGACAAGTCTAGGTTTCCAGGGTAAGTGGTATTAGGGCAATTGAGAGCCAAGGGTAGGAATGGGAGTGGAGATGAGGGTGATTCACCTCATGTTACTTGCCATCTAACCTTTAAAAAACTCTAGGAAATTGCACTAATCACACTTACACTAGCTCATTAGATCTCACACCTACTTTTAGGAAAAGGGAGTTGTATGTAGGAACAAAGGGGGCTAGCTAGGGATCCACTAATTTGACCTAGGAACCATTGCTAAGATAGACACATACATTCCATTTTCCCCTAGAAGATAAGTGTCATCAAGCATCATAAAACAAGCAATCTATGTTTAAAAGCACAAAACACAAGCAAGATAATGGAAAATGAGACAGAAGCAAGAGGAAATCATCATAGAATGGAAATATGTTCAATACAAGTTATTTTTCCCCAACATGGTATCAAAGTAGCATTTTAACCCCAATCAACCCATCACTAGGGGCTTAGCTAGACAAGATCATACAAAAGAGCAAAGAAAGGAGAATAAAGGGGTAGGAATCCATGGAGCTGATGGAAGCTTCTTCTCCTTCACCTCCTAGCTGTTGTAGAACGTGGCTCCTTCTCCAAGGTATGTGAATAACATCGAGATATGGGGGATTATGGTAGGGAACATAGAAAACTAGGTTTGTATGGTGGAAATGGAGTGGGAGGTATGTTAATGGTTTATATAGAAAGGAAATGTCTAAGGAGTAGCTAGAGAGGTGATAGAGAAGCCAACCTTTGTGCTATGACCGCCACCTATGTATATATAGGTGGTGGGGAGGAACTAGGGTAAGTGGAGGCAAAATGGGAAAAACAATGGAGAAAAAGTGTAGGTTTAGGTGGTCACCACGGACGTGGCGAGGTGCCATGGTCATGGTGGGGGTTATATGGCACGGTCGTGGGCAATGGAATGGCCGAGGTGGAAGGTGGAGGTGGGGTGTAAGTATGTATGGTGTCCACGACCGTGGTGGGTGCCACGATCGTGTTGGGTAGAGGGTACCATGACCCTATTGGGTGGCACGACCATGTTGAAGGAGGTGTCCATGGGCGAGGTTGCTCTGAGTTCATCTTGTCTTAGGCTTGCCATGGTTGTGGAGGTCACCATGGGTGAGGTGGGCTTCAGTGGCCATGATCATGCTGATGGCCACGACTGTGGTCATTTATGTGTAAAATGAGCTGAGTCACTGCTGAATTTTGGGGTCTTGAGGAATAAATCGCCATAGTCGTGGTAGGGGCAACAGGTGGGTTGGAATGCGCTGGCCATGATCATTCTGATGACCACAGACGTGGTGTCTTTAGTGACCATAACTGTTTTTCTAACCACAACCGTGGTCATTCATGTAAAAAATTGGCGAAGTCACTGTAATTTTTAGACATTAATCCACCACGACCATGGTGGTTTACCATGACTATTTTGGGGCTTCTTGCTATTGATTTCCACTTCAACTTCTTTATTTGAACTCCTTTTGATTTGAATTGATTCTTATGCATCCAAAGAGAGCTCAGGGAAGAGGTAGGTCCAATCTTTGGGTGCAAGGACCCAAATATGTTCTTCATCTCTCTCCCTTGCATCAATGCATGCATAAATACCCTAAAAAACTCACAAAAGGAGACATAAGTGCATTTGACATAAAGGAGCACATTAGAGGAAATAACTTGCAATCTACAATGTTTAGATGTGATTATCATAAAAAAAGATATAAGATGAAGCCCTAAAATAGAGCTGCATCAACTATATGTCACTGGACGCAGTTGACTGGTATGAATCTGTAGTGTACTCGTGTATTAACCACAAGGTTTGGTGAGGTCATGGATTTAGGCTCTTTCATGGACCTTGTACGTCACTGATTTCTACTTAGTAGTGGTCAGTTGGATTTGAGTGGTATGACTCAAATCCTTGGTGAATAATAAAATACGTAATCAGCCGTGGGGTATACTTGCTTAGGTTTAAAATATGGGAACATTGGTTGAAGCATTGCCTTGATTTTGTAATTATTAGTTGGTAGAATATTTACATGTTATTCATATTACTTTTATGACGATAAGATGTTCTACAAACCAATTGTAGTTGCTTATATTATTTAGAAATGATTATTTGCCTTATACATATCATTCAGCTAGATCTATTTATCATAGTGGTAGCTTTACCGTGTTCTTTAATTACCTTATCTGTGTTAATAATAGTGTTGGTGGAGAGTTATATCTCACACTAAGATTTGGATCTCATATGTGGGTTCTTCACATCTTGTAGGTGGACGTGCATGAGGAGGTAGAGATCGTGCAGCTAAGGCAGAGCAACAACAAGAAGGACAATAGCTGATAAGGTTGGATGTGCTGCTAGTCTTTTGGTGTAGAGTCCTACAGTTGTCCCTGTACACTCAGGTATTTGGGATGGTTTTGGGGTGTGTTTTGTAGATATTCTATCGATGTGTGGTTTTGGTTTACATTCCCTTTGTTGTAAAGATATGTCAATGCTTATATGTAGCACCTTGTAGAAGATTGATGGCATATGTGATAAGAATATGTTGATGTAAGCACCTTGTGATCTATGAGGACTTATATGTAATGGTTTTTGCAGCTTTGGTGCTTAATGAAAATGGTTTTAATTTTCAATATTTTCTGATAATTCGCTTATTTAGTTTGGTTTTTGCATTAGTTTAGAGTTATCTCGTTGGTTTGTGGTGCAGGGCATCACACCATGTACACTAACAAAGTATGGACTTTGGTGGATGCACCTGAAGGGGTACAATCCATAGGGTGTAAGTGCGTATTTGAGAAGAAGACTACATGGTCCATAAAGAATGATTAGTTGCAAAAGGTTTTAGACAAGTTCAAGGTATTGACTATGACAAATCTTTTCACCAGTTTCCTTGGTGAAATCCATTAGTATCATGCTCACCATTACAACTTATTAATTCTTGTTGTTTGTGCAAAAAATTGACCAGGGAATATGATTCCCTAGAGTTTAGTCTTTAAAGTGGCAATCAATGTGCCTGCAAGCAAATAGGTTAATTGTAGTATAGAAAAGGGATCAAACCCATGTGAAAATATGATTAATAGTTGTATTTGAACCTATTTCTAAGAGTAATATTTAAAGTCTAATTTTAGAGAGGGTCTATAAATAAAATAGGAAATAAAGATAGTAGAAGTAAAATTTATTTCATTCAATCAGTAAAGAGATACTAGAGATTCGGGGGTTCATCACCATAGACAATGTATTTGCTTTAATTGATTAACTCCTCAATTTAATTACTTAGATCTGGAACAAGTGGTTTTGCATCATTTCATAACCGCAGATTTTGCAAGGGTCAAACTTCCCACAAACTCAGGATCTCGATATTTTTAGATCATTGTTCAACCATCCACTAAAACCCCATATGGGGTCTCATTTGGAGTTTTACGAGTTTCACCTAGTATTCCAACCCAAGGATCTGAGATCTCATCACCAATATTATAACTAACAAAAAATAGATATATCAATCATATAGTATTAGGATCCAAGATCTCATCACCAAGATTATAACAACATATATATAATTTATCGAACCATGGAACACACACATAAATTTGAAGAAACACATCTAACCAATAGAAATCTTGGAGTAAAAAACAATTAAAAGATATATGGGCTATGCCGCTACGACCCATGCCCCTGAATGAAGGTTTTACCTACTCATGATGGAAACAAACACAAAAGTACAAATAGGGATCAAAAAGTCATGTTTCCAGAGTCTAGAAACAATAAAGTTGTCTTCATGAGGATGATAAACAACTCCTTTTATTTCCTTGCTTCATGCACTAGAGGGAGGCTATGGCTGAGTATAATATGGTTTGTGCTTGGACCCCCCTCTGCCTTTAATAGGGGGGTGGAATGTGGCTCTGAAATCATTAAAACACATTTGGAGGCGGCTATTGAGATTGGATGCGCAACGCCAGTCAGTCGACTAGAAGTTAAGCGGTCGAATGGGGTAGGCCGAGGTACAAGATCATACGTAGGGTAGTTGTTCAGTTGGGAGACTTGTTGGTTGAGTGGTTAATTTGATGCTTGGCTTAAATACATGTTAGCCAATCAAGTCAATGTGAATCATATGGTTCTACTCTAATAAAGTCCCACATGTTCTTGTCGATTTGATCGACTGTGCGGCCAGTTGATCGGATGGAAATTCTGAATTTGACCAGAGTTGTATGTGAGTCGGCCAAGTGGGTGTGTTAGTCGACCAACTGGAGAGTCTAAGAGGCTAAGATGTATATATAAAGCCTCCTAGATCTTATAATCTTTGGGGTTTATCAGGCCTTGGAGTGATTGAGCCATTTTTTGTAATAAATGAGCAAATATAATAAAACACTAATTTTGTAGAATTAAAATAATTAATTCCTAAAATAGGAAATAACAACAAAACGTCCCTAAAGAATGACCTAAAAGATGATATAAAACCTATATGAATATGCATTAGTCAAATTACTCCAAACTTGAACACTGCACATCCTCAAGCAACAAAAATTACAAATAATTACCAAATAAAAAAACCATATCATCCTCTCTTGCATGACACTACTTGAATCCTTACCACATTCCAATGCCAAGCAACGTTGATTTATTAGAATCACATAATACATTTTCTACATTCCCTACCAGAATTGGTTCACATCTTGTTTCCATTTCAAGACATGTAAAGAAATAGATGTCATATCCCTTATGCTTTTACTAATCCCTCATATTCTTACAAGTTCCACACAAAAATACAGTTTGTTGGTTGAGTGGATTGGGGGTATGTAGAGTCCCCTAGGTAGAAAATCATAGTGATTGGAGGCGTGGAAGAAGATGATATCTCTTCTATTAGACTTGAAATCTTTTCCTTTATGATGCAATTATATTGTTTACATTTTTTATATGCACATTGGCATCTTTTCTTTATTGGTGGTACGGCCCTATTATATACAAAGGGTACAAAAGAATCATTAGAGGGGGAAGGGTGTACTACCCCAAAATTGGAATTTGACACTACTTTTGGATTTTTGTTTATTTTTTTTGCTAATTAAGGGATAGGAAGGTGATGGGATAGATGTAGAAGAGGTTGGATTTGTACACCTTGCATTTTGAATTTAGCAGATTGGAAATTCAA
The DNA here is from genome assembly GCA_963693085.1 of Alisma plantago-aquatica. NCBI lineage: Eukaryota > Viridiplantae > Streptophyta > Magnoliopsida > Alismatales > Alismataceae > Alisma > Alisma plantago-aquatica. Next base: position 961,696,115 of record OY856412.1, read on the forward strand.
TTCTCTTTGTAACAAGCAACACTCAAGAAATTTTACAATTTATTACACAATTTGAGATGGGACACATTGTGTTTGATTCCTATCTATTCATTATGGCTTGCCATCTTTTCCAATGAGTAGTGCTACTTAAGGTCATAGGTGATAGGGTAAGTTCTATCAATGGTAGTTTGTGAAATAGTTACAAGAGAATTCACTTTCATTTAGAAGGGGTCATTGATTAAACATGTATAATTGGATGACTAGACATAGTTCAAAACATATGTAAGAAAAATAAAAATAGAAATTTTTAAAGCAACCTAAATAACATGATAAAATTGCTAAAATAAGGGAAGATAGAGTGGGTAGAATAGATACATACCACCCACCTCCACCCCAAACGTATAATTTTTCTTGTCTCGTACAAATCCTAAATATGGAATGGAGGGAAGAAAAGTGACGAGTTACCTCCTAATACATGCATTGTTTAACGTCGAAGGCCCAAGGGTTGTGTTATCCACCATGGAGGAGTGACAACTGGAACTTACATGGGACTACTTGGTTTTTTCCCTTTTAGAAACTCCCTAATCCTAGCTTGGATTTGTTCTTCTATGATCTACCATGAACGATGCAATGTATGTCAAAATACCAAGGCAAACAATTGGAGTTGTACCTAGTTGGTCCCCACTGCTCGATGTATGATGATGAATGACAATGAGGGATTTGAGATTAACTAACATGATAATGTTGGGGTGTGTGGGAGTAAGGTTTACTAGATGCATAGTCATCACATGATAATGGTAACTAACATCTATGGGGATAGGATCTGGAGGTTGGTACTCAGGATATTGAAAACCCATGTGCCCATTTGATACTTCTTAATTGAGGTATATGGTATTCCTCATAGGTTGGAACCTAGTGAAAGGAAGGGGGAAAGTGAGTGGGGACTATTTGATGCAGACCTGGGGTTTGAAGATAGACAAGTATTTACTGAATGGATCATTCTTGAGCACTTGAGGTGTACTTTGTAGGAGTGTCTTCAAGAGGAAGGGTGTCTATTTTATGGTTGGGGGCCTGTTTTCTTGCATGGAGTAGATAGGTGCATTTCAATAATCTTTGCACTATGATTGTCCTCTAAGGATATCCTGCACTCAGGCATCAATGGGCTTTTTGAGGGGGAAAGTTGTTGTTGCATCAGAGTTTATCAATGCAGTCAAGGAAGTATGCTTCTTTTTCTTTGGTTTACTTTGTGAACCCTCTAAGTTCTTGGAAGTCAATAGATTGGTTTCCCACATGTAGGGTCAGAAGCCTACTTTGACATTAATCAAGGCCCTAGCAGTGGCCATCAATGGCCTATCAAAAATAAGAGGGCAGTGATGATCCTCCTTTATATATAACACCATGAAATCACAAGGGGTGTACAACTCCCCAACCTTTACTGTTATATCCTTGATGATACCAATTGGCCTAGTTGGGGAGGAGTCAGTGAGTATGATATTCATGCTAGTGGACCAAGCATTGGTGAGGCTGAGCCTTCTGTATAAGCTAAGATGTGTGATAGAAATGTTGGTTCCAAGATAAGCTAGTCATGTTTAACTAGTGGAATCACTTATGGAGCATGTAATCTCAAAGGACTGTGGATCCATGCATTTGTGAGACATCTTATTCTGAATGAAGTTTGGTGATGTTCTTGCCAATTTCACCATTTTACATTTCTAGTTATGTGTTTGCAATTAAACAAGAACTTGAAGAATTTAGTCGAATGAGGCACTTCGACCATGACATCGAGTAATGGGATATTAACATACAACTTTTTCATGGTATCTTTAAATTTATTGAACCTGAATCCAGTTGGGTTTGATTCAACCAACCTTGGTAAGGCACACACGACTCATAAACAAGAACATCTGATGCATACATTGGAATTTTGGGTTGATTTGTTGTCAGTATCTGGTTGATGCATCATCTTTATCATCATGGCTTGTTGCCATAGTAGAAGGGCTCACCTTCTCAGGAAGGGTAAGTCCAAAGCAAGTTGTCAAAGCCTTAAGTTGTTCCATGTGTTATTCCGTGTGCTTTGGATGAGGTTATGGTTTCACAAAAAGAGAACCTACATTATGATGTTGGATTCCATGAGCTGGGCTAACCAAGAATATGTTACGTTTTGAAGAGCTTGCTGAGATAGAACTATCTGCTCTAAGATAGCAATCTTGTCATCTATTTTTAGAGGAGAGGCTTTCTGCATTTGTGGTACTTGGTATTTACCTTAGTTCCTACATCTTTGTTGGTTTTTATATTGGAACCCTAGAGGAGAACAACCTTGGTTGTTCATTTGAGAAGGTCATTCTTGTGTTGCATTGTTTGCACCGACTGGATACCATACTAGAAACCAACATGGTTTCTAGTTTGATTCAGGTTATAATAGGCCTAGCCAGGTATTCCATGGATGGAATTAAGACTCTCCATATGTGGCCCATCTTCAGATTGTACGAGACCAAATTCACGATGGAATTGTATATGAGTTGGCATTATAGAGTGTAATGGTCGTGGCCTTTACCAATATAGAAACCGAGATATGTAGATCTTACATTCTATAGAGGTTGTGGTCGTCCTCTCATTCACAACCATTAAAAGTGGACTCTAAGTTGTCTTGCTTTAGGACAAGCATCTTAAGTGTAACGTCCCTCCAAGCACATCCATATCAGCGGAAGCAAACCCCATATTGTCCATAACAAGGGTCACTTGATTTGGAGGAACATCACAAAACATGATATACATAATATCAAGATAAATGAGACACCATGAATTAAGTGGAAATATAGATTCATATATTATTCTTTGAAAGGGGAAACATAAATGGTCTCATCTTGATTTCAAACCTAATACATGTAGACTAAGAAAATCTAAAACATGAAATGATAAACTAGACTAAAGAATCTGTTGAGTGGTATATGGAACCCTACCAAGATAAAGTCTCCTTTGATGTCAGCTAATTTGAAGGGCTCACTTCATTCCTCTCTTGCTCCTTGATTTAGGTACATCTCATCCCACGACCATGCGAAACAAAGCAACAACATAAGTAAGTGACATTATGCATTATATAAGAACTAAAATGTAAGCATATATACTTTAACTGAAATAAACTTGACATGAATCAATAAAAAGTATCATTACACATTATCTTTCATAACATCAATGAATTAAGAAACACTACTATATGCATTCTCTATAACTTCCCACCTGGGGCACATCATGCTCAGAAATCCCATCATTGCTAGTAAGTCCATAATGATCATAAAGGTCCATCATCATGAGAAGAATATATTAAGTTACTTAATTCTCTTATCTTAATCATTACATCATTGTTATTATCTTGCCATCAATGTAAATTGTTCTCATCCAATAATTGCACCAAGGTGCTCATCAATGCCATAAAGACAAAATAAAATCAAGAGGAACAATTCATAACTTAAGCGATTATTGTAATAATTATGGGATTTCTCCCTCTTAATCTTAGAACTAACATTACATGATTTACATGATTCTTTCTTCAATGTCTTAATCATTAGATGATCATAGAAATAAACTAATGAGTGTCTGTGATAAACATTAAACTTTATGATTATAAAAAACAATGTGCAATAATATAATCCGAGGGATAATCATTATATTAGTTTCATTTATGAACTTGGAATTTAAAGGATAATCCTAAATCATACATAACACACAATTCATCCAAAATACATATGCATAGTAGCATGACCTGCTTACCTCGATAAAGGTAGATCCTAACTTAGTCTCCCTATCCTTGAGTCAATCCTTGGTTTCCTAAATTAACATGATTTATATTAATTATCACCTTAAATACATCCTAATCCCTAATTTGAGTCTTTTAAAGAAACATGATAAAAAATGATGAAATTAGGGTTTGAAAATACTAAAATTAAATTTTATGTGAAAAATCCTTTCCAAAAAGTATTTATATGTATTTTTCTAACCATTTAATCAATTACTGTGAATTATTAAACTTCTGACCAATCACAATGCGAGATAAAACCACATTGGGAAAATGTCTAAAAATGTAACAACAATGCTTAGCTAGGCCAATATCGCACGTCCAAACTACCACATAGGTCCAATGAGCCAGGGTGCGTTACTGAGAACAAAAACACGTGATAAAATACCAATAATACTCTTGCAATTATAATTGTGTGATTTAGCTTACAAGGGCAATGGGGAAACATAACTCACGATTGTTCATTATCTTCACAATGAAAAACATCAAGAGGTTGACCAAAACAAAATCTCTACTTGAAGGTCACAATTTTGAATTCGTGAAATACTCAAGAAACCAATCATGGAATCATCTTCCTCATCCCTAGCCGAACTTGAGGATCTCAATCATGGAAAAAGAGGTGGATGTGAGTCTCCATAAGGTCTTCCTCCATGGTTGGTAGGAGGTACTAATATGAGGACAATGAAAATTATTGCATCGTGTACAAGCCTAGGGACCCAATAGCTCTATAACTTAAAGATAGAGTTGGATGCAACAAAAAGTGAGAAGAAACACCAGCCCGACACTTGAATTGATCCTGGTCTTGATACAAATGGAAAAAGGGAAAAAATGGTACATGTGCTTTTGGGGTGAATCAAAATAGATGGAGGCTCCCTGGGGTCATCGTTGACTCTTCCCTAACTTCAGCAGAGGTGGCGGAGGTCAAGGATGGCTCATTGGTGTCGGGCGAGGAAGTTTGGGTGAGTCTGGGAGCAAAGGAGGATGAAACGATAACTTCTTTGGGTTTTAGGGATGTTGTGTGTGGTTTTAGGGAGCACACTTAAATAGGCGATGGTCAAGAGGGGCCAGATTCTTAGCCAGAGCAGGAACCAGGGGAGGAGGAGAGGAACACTTGTTGATCAGGGAGTTTAGGTCACATAGTCCCATAAAATTTGGGATGGATATGTTTGGTAGGGAGAGAGGAAGGTGAGAGAGAGGTCTGTTGTATTTGGGAATCATCACATAGAGAGATTAGGTTTGAGAAGGGAAGCAGTAGTTGTTGAATCCATGAGGGATAAGACTCGAGTGACAGAGGAGCCTTCCCAGTGTGTGACTACCTCTGGGTCTAAATCCGACCCGACTCAGACAACTGAAGGCGTGTGACACCAAAAAAAACGGAACTTAGGGTTAATAAAAAAGTAATTCAAATATTCAATTGATTTTTCAATTAAACTATATACAAACTCCTTATATTGATTTGAAGGGTCAAAACATGTTCGATTGACTTCAAATTGCAACAATTGGTTATCTAATGAGTCTAGATTCTCCTTATCTAGTTAGATTTAAGTTTTGATTAACTTTTATCCATCAAACTCACATAATCTATTGTCTTAGTTTATATATAAAAGGTGAGATAAGGTCAAACGTCTTTTACTTAGTGAGTTAGGTTTTGAGCCAAAGTTTGAGATTAAGAGAAATGGTTCATTATATTTGGATTTAAAAGTCACATTAGGTTCTATTTAATAGATGAAATCTTAAATTTGAAAAATTAGGGTTTCCCATTAAGGGTCATTGATAAGTTCAAATTTTGAGGATGTTACAATTCTACCCACCTTAAATAAATTTCGTCCTCAAAATTTTTTCATACTACTCACCTTAAATAAATTTCTTCCTTGAAATTTTATCAGACTACTACCCATCTTTGGGTTTTCCATATCCTATAATGTCATAAAATACTATTCAAATTCTCATGACTATACACATATATGGTCTGAATACAAAGCCATAATCTAAAAGTGGAAATCATACTCTGATCATTTTCCTCCTCCATGTTCATTGCAAATATTCTTGCCTATGTCTTAGGAGTTGGGTTTTGGTTTCTGTCTTCCTTCCTCTATATCTTAGGACAATCTGACTTCATGTGTCCAGACTCTCCAAAATAATAGCACAATCTAGTAACAAACCTGCACGACCCTCCATGGACCATTTTACAAGTTGACCACTATGATTTCTCTCGGGAAGTAGGCGAGTCAACCTTAGGAGCCTTCCTCTTGTTGTTCAGAGGTTGATGTTGATACTAGTTGTTCTTCTGAGGAGCTTCCTTCTTGTAGGACCTTCCAGAGTGGTCTTCTAGCTCTAGGACTGCATCCAAAGAAGCCTGAAGGGTCCTATGGCCTCTTCCTGATAGGGCGAAGCTTAGGTCGGGCTTGAGTACTCAGATGAACTTCTTGGTTCTGTGTCGCTCATCATAGTCGTAACCATATTTTTATATGATTCTAAACTTCATGTCATATTAGTTAACCATCATGTCACCCACCTGAGCTAGATTGGTAAACTCTAGCTCCTTCTTCTCTATCATTGCTTCAGACACAGTGCTCCTGGAAGGCTTCAACAAATCCTTCCCATGTGAGTGTAGGTGCATCGGCTACCCTTGAGTTGAGGAAGTTCTCCACCATGTATGGGCTTCTCCCTTTAGCATGTGGGTTTCAAGGTGAACCCTAGAATGTTGAGGGCAGTCCAGGTCATGAAACAATGTTCCATTCTTCTAATCCATTCTTCTCCCTTGGCAACGACATCATCTTCTCCTTCTCCAGTAAAGGAATCATGCCTAATCTTCAAGAAGTCCACTAAAGTCAGCTCATGGTGTATGGGTTGATGTTGTCCTTATCTTAGGGCATTCGTGAGTATTTGGAATAAGTCCTCCAAGGTTGCCTTAGGGTTCCTTCAATTTTAGCTTCCCTCACCAGAACAGCTAGCACCTCATTATCCTTTCCCTTGTTAGATCTCTTAGGAGCCATCTAGAAAACAAGGCATACCTAGGGTTAGAACATGTGAATCTTTAGCTTAGTGACCATCTACTCATAGCTTTGATACCATATTGTAATGCCCCTCCAAGCACATATATATTAGGGGAAGCAAACCCCATGTTTTCCATAACAAGGGTCACTCGATTTGGAGGAACATCACATATCATGATATACATAGTAGAAAGATAAATGAAACACCATGCATTAAGTGGAAATATAGATTCATACATTGTTGTTTGAAATGGGTAACATAAATTATCTCATCTTGATCTCAAACCTAATACATTTAGACTAAGAAAATCTAAAATATGAAATGATAAACTAGACTAAAGAATCTACTGAGCGGTAGATGGCACCCCACCAAGCTGAAGTCTCCTTTGATGTCAGCTAATCTGAAGGGCTCACTTCAGTCCTCTCTTGGTCCTTGAACTAGGGACATCTCATCCCATGACCATGTCAAACAAAGCAACAACGCAAGTAAGCGACATTATGCATTTTATAAGAACTGAAATGTAAGCATATATACTTGAACTGAAATAAACTTGACATGACATAATCATTAAAAATTATCATTACACATTATCTTTCATAACATCAATGAATTAAGAAACACTACTAATATGCATTCTCTATATAACTGCCCACGTGGGGCACATCATGCTCAGAAAACCCATCATTGTTAGGAAGCCCATAACAACCATAAACGTCCATCATTGCCAGAAGCATATAATAAGTAACTTAATTCTCTTATCTTAATCATCAACATCATTGTTCTTATCTTACCATCAATGTAAATCGTCCTCATCTAAAATTAACATGATTTATATTAATTATCACCTTAAATACATCCTAAACCCTAATTTGAGTCTTTTAAAGAAACATGGTCATAGATGATGAAATTAGGGTTTGAAAATATTGAAATTAGATTCTATGCAAAAAATCCTTTCCAAAAAGTATTTATATGTATTTTTCTGACCATTTAATCAATTACTGTGAATTATTAAACTTTCGACCAATCACAACGCGAGATTAAACCATGTTGGAAAAATGTCCAAAAATGTAGCAGAGATGCTTAGCTAGGCCAATACTATGCATCCAAACTGCCACATAGGCCTAGTGAGTCAGTGTGCGCTACTGAGAACAAAAATGCTCGAGAAAATACCAAGAATACCCTTGCGATCATAATTGTGTGATTTAGCTTAAAAGTGCAAATGGGGAAACATAGCCCATGATTGTTCATCATCTTTGCAATGATGAACAAGATAGGTAGACTAAAACAAAATTCAATTCCATAAGGTCACATTCTGAATATGTGAAATACTCAAGAAACTAATCGCAGACTCATCTTCCTCATCCCTTGTCGGACTCAAGGATCTCAATCATGGACTAAGAGGTGGATGGGAGTCTCCAAAAGGTCTTCCACCATGGCTGGCAGGAGGTACTGATATGAGGATGGTGAAAACCATTGCATTGCACACATTCCTAGGTACCTAGTAGCTCTATCGATCAAAGACATAGTCGGATGTAGTAGAAACTGAGAAGAAACACCAACCCAACACTTGAATTGCTCTTGGTCTTGATACAAAGGAAAAAAAGGAAAAACAACTGGTACCTATGCTTTGGGGGTGAATCAAAATAGATGGAAGCTCTCTGAGGTCGTTGTTGACTCTTCTGTGACTTCAATAGAGGTGGCAGAGGTCAACGACGGCCCGTCACTATCATTCTTGTAGCTAGTCATAGGTGGAGAAGGTTGGCTGAGTCTGAGAGCAAATGAGGATGAAATGATAACTTCTTTGGGTTTTGGGGATGTTGTGTGTGGTTTCAGGAGCCACACTTAAATAGGCGATAATCAGGAGGGCCAGATTCCTAGCTAAAGCAGGAAAAAGGGAAGGAGGAGAGGAACTCCTGTCGACCGGGGAGTCTAGGATATAGAGTCCCATCAAATTTGGGATGGTTACGTTTGGTAGGGTTAGAGGATGGAGAGAGAGAGGTCCATTTTATCTGGCAATCATCAGGGAGAGAAATCGGGTTTGAGAAGGGAAGCAGCAGATATTGGGTTCATGAGGGACAAGACTCAGGTGAGAGAGGGGCCTTCCCAACGCACAGATGCCTCCGGGTCCAAATCTAACCCGACTCAAACAGCTAAAGGTGTGTGACACAAAAAAAGGAACTTAGGGTTAATAAAAAACTAATTCAAATGTTCGATTGATTTTTCAATTAAACTATATACAAACTCCTTATATTGATTTGAAGGGTCAAACAAGGTTGTATTGACTTTAAATTTTAACCATAGGTTATCCAAGGGCTCTAGATTTTCCTTATCCATTTAGATTTAAGTTTCATCACCTTTTACCCATCAAACTCACATAATCCATTATCTTAATTTATATATAAAAGTTGAGATAAGGTGAAACATCAAACATCTTTTACTTAGTGAGTTAGGTTTTGAGCCAAAGTTCGAGGTTAAGAGAAATAGTGCATTATATTTGGATCTAAAAGTCACATGAGGTTCGATTTGATAGATGAAATATTAAATTTTCAAAATTTGGGTTTCCCATTAAGGGTCATTGATAAGTTTACATTTTGTGAATGTTACATTAAGGGTCAAAACTATCTTTGACTGGCTACCTTAGTGACCCTGCCTTATCGATTGGATTAGGCTTATTCTCAACACTTGTTTTGACAACTTCCCAAGTGATTTCAATGTTTTAGAACATGAAGTTACCTCTAGATGATGTGTCAAGGAAGGTTTCAATGTTTTCATAAACACCTCACTAGAACATCTCAATAATCAAAACTTGAAAGATGCCATGATGTGGGCAACATTGAATGAGCTCTTTATATTGCTTCCAAGCTTCGACCAAGGATTTGCATGGAACCATGACAAATTTCATGAGTTGTCTTTTTATCTAATAGGTGATGAATGTGCGATAGTACTTTTCAAGAAACTTGGACTGGATATCGTCCCACATGGTGATGTGATATCCTTCCATGGAATTGTATCAATTTCTAGACTGATCAGTTAATGAGCAATTAAATAGATACAATTTCATGGTGTCCTCAGAAACACCTAACATCTTGTGCAAGGCACAAAGGTCAGTGAAGCGCTGGAGATGTCCTTGGCAATTCTTGTCGATATTATCACCAAATATGCTGCTCAAAAGCATAGTGATCCACTATGTGTAGGGCTAAAATCGTGGGATGGTAATAGTGGGTGGCACGATGGAATGCAGTTTGTCGACTACTTTATAGACTGAGAAGTTCTTAAGTTGCTTCTGCCACTCTACTTCCTTTTATGAGGCATCTTAGGCTTCCCGTTTGGCAGCCACGGGTGTCATCGTCTCAGCCTTTAGGGCCTCTTATTGTGCCATAAGGGCTAGTTGTATCTGACGGTTGACTTCCTCCTCATCCGTCTTGTACTGATGGATCCCATTCAGGTGATGAAAAGTCTTGTTGATCTCAGGGTTGATGCCTTGCAAGTTTCACATACACCGCTAGTCCCTGAAAGAGATCAAACAATGTTAAGACTCGAGGAAAAAATAAATTCAAGGAGATATGAGTGATTATTAATTGAAAAGATAAAGAATCCTAATTATTCAAAGCAATGGGGTCCAAAAGCAACTATGTTGTCCCCGAAAATGAATTCAAATTTAAGATGTGTTGTTTGCACCAACAAAATTGCCACGGTATATGATTCCCTAAACTTTAGACTTTGAAGTAGCAATTAACGCACCCACAAGCGAACTAGTTTATTGTAGTATAGAAAAGGGTCAAACCCATGAGACAATATGATGAAGAGTTGTATTTGAACCTATTGCTAAGAGTAATATCTAAAATCCAACTTTATAGAGAGATTGTAACTAAAAGAGGAAATAAATATATCAATGGTAAGAATAATTTAATTTAATTAATAAAGAGATATTCGGGGTTCGGGGGTTCACCACCGTAGACCATATATTTTCTTTAATTGATTCAACTTGCTAATTTTATTTGTTAGATCTGGATCAAGCAGATTTGCATCCTTTTGGAATGCAAATCTGGAAAGGGTCAAACTTCCCACAAACTAGGGATCTCGACTTATGTGCATCGTTGTTCATCAATCCAATAAAACTTCATATGGGGGTATCATCTAGAGTTTTATGAGTTTCACCCTGTGTTCCAACCCAAGGACTCGGGATCTCATCATTAAGAAATATAACTAACAAGAAAAATAGATAAATCAATCATAGAACTTCATCTGGGAACTCATCTAGAGTTCTATGGATTCATATAGTATTTTAGTCTTAGGATCCAAGATCTAGTCACTCATGATTATGACAACATAAATATAATTGATCAATCCATAGAACAAGCACATAAATCATGATAAACACATATAAACAATAGAAATTTTATAACAAAGACAATTTAAATAAATACATGCTATGGGAATACACCCCATGCACCAATATCAAGGTTTTACTCACTCATGATAGACACAAACATAAAGGTACATATAGGGAATGAAAGAATCATGTTGCAGGAGTTAAGAAATAATAAAGCAGTCTCCACAGAATGACAAATGGCTCCTTCTCCGTGCACCTGAGGAAGACTCTGAGATGGATGAGTATGAGACAGTTTGTGCTTGGACTCCCCTCCTCCTTTCATAGGGGGGAATGTGGCCCCGAAACCCTAAAAATGCATTTGGCAATAGATGTTGACACTGGATCCACGATGCCAGTTGAACAACTGGCAGTCAACCGATCTACTGGGGTAGGTTGAGGCATAAAATCATCTGCATACCAGTTAGTTGGTTGGGGATCAGCCGGTCAACTGGTCAATTTGATGTTTGGGTTCAATGCAGCTGAGCCAACTTGTTTGATGTGAATAGTCTAATTTGACTCTAATATAAGTCACATTTTTTTCATGTCAAGTCGGTCGACTCAGTTGCAGTCGATCAATTAGCAGTTCTGAACTTGACCAAATCTTGTATCTGAGTCAACCAACTGGGTGTGTCAGTCGACCAACTGGAGAGTCTAGGAGTCTGAGATGTGTATTTGAAGCCTCTTAGATCTTTTGATCTTTGGGGTTTATTGGGCCTCAGAGTGATTGGGACATTTTCTTATAATAAATGAGAAAATATATGGGATTAAGAGAGAAAGATTTCTCCCCCCTCTCCCATGCCTGTGGCAAAGACCGAATGCCCGGGAGGGTGGTAAATCAAGGCAGCAACTGGGATTCAAACTCGAGTCCCTTCATGAGGAGACACCGTGCTTGACCACTTGAGCCACTCCTTGTCGGCCATGAGAAAAAAATGAGAAAATATAACAAACTCTAATTTAATAGAATTAAACAATTAAATCCTAAAACTAGGAAATAACAACAAAATGTCCCTAAGAATTGACCTAAATGATGAGATACCAACTACATATATATATGCATTCATCACTTGTCATGACTATGAGATTTGGCATATGGATATTAAAATGGATTTCCTTAATAGGAATCTTCTATAGGATCTGCATATGACATAGTTTGAAGGTTTTATTTCTCCAAATGGAGACAATAAAGTATGTAAGTTACAAAGGTAAATCTATGGATTAAATCAAGCATCTAGAACCTTTTCTTTTATGAGATGATCAAAGAGTTTGACTTTATCAAAAATGAAGATGAAACTTGTGTGTACAAGATGGTTAGTGAGAGCATAATTGCATTTCTCACGTTATATGTTGATGATATATTATTGATGAGAAATGGCATACCTAATCTATGACTGGTTTAGAATTGATTGGGAAATGCTATCTCCTTGAAGAACTTAGGCTAAGAATCCAATATTTAAGAAATCAAGATCTATATAGATAGATCTATAATGATTCTTGGCCTAAGACAAAGTGCATACATTGCCCAGGTGTTGAAGAGATTCAACGTGCATGATTTTAAGAGAGGTAACATACCCATATATACTAGATATTTGTAAGAATGAACATGCATCGGTAAGATTCCATATGCATATGAAATTGGATCCATCATTTTCTCAATGTTATATACACACCCATACCCATATGTTTTTTATGCTTTGGGCATGGCGAGCATGTACCAGACAGGTCCCCCCTGAATCTCATTAGATTGTTGTGAATAATATCTTGAAGTACTTGAAAAGAACTAAGGACTAATTATTGATATACATAGGTGATGAAGATTTAGTTACAAAGGGTTAAACTGATGCAAACTTCCATACCGACAAAGTCAATTATCGACCGCAAATCAAGATTTGTGTTTTTCCTAAACGATAGAGTTATATGTTAGAAGAGTTACAAGCAAGAGACAAGCAGATTCTATAATAGAAGTTGAGTATATTGGAACATAAAATGTATCAAACGAAGAAGTATGGATCAAAAAGTTCATTAGTGAACTTGGGGATGCTATAACCATTGAGGTTGTAGTGGCATTACTGTGACAAAAATGGAGCCATTGCACAAGCTAAGGGACCCATATCACATCAGAGTTCTAAGAACATACTTCTATGATATCATCTCATACAAGAGATGTACAAAGAGGAGATGTAAAGATTTGTAGAGTACCAACTGAAAGTAATGGTGATAATTCCTTAATAAAGTACTTTCACAAAAGAAGCACGATGGTCATGTTAGATCACTTAGAACTCGATTCATGAGTTATTGGCTCTAGTGCAAGTGGGATATTGCTGGTTGTATGTCTTGAGAGACATCATGTGATAATTGTAATATGGATACATTGTAAAAGATTTGATTAACCATAAAGGCAATTTCATTTATATTACGATTATGAATAAATGTTATAATGTCCTGACAATATTTGAATCAATGGCATGATTTGGATTGATAACATAAACATGATATCATATGTATACTTAACGTTTCATTCTTGTTATGTTCCTAGTAAATTATTAGTGTAGATATTATAGGAAAAAAATAATACATAAGACTAGTTTTTACGTTGAGTGATGATGATGTCTCCTTAGTTATGATATTGGATATCAACTCAGATACATGGGTAAATATTAGAGAACAACTTGTAAAAACAATATCCACTTTGATCATGACACATGGAAGTCATGCCATGGCAAGTCAAAGTCATATCTCAACGTGAAAATGGTGACTGTGATCCTTATATCTAAAGTCACTACACTAGTCACTGTTGTACTTCAACACTACACCAACATGACTCTATATAAGAGTTTCCATACACATGGTGATTGGGTGCATTATGAAACCTATGGATCGCTGTGAGTGATGTAGGTGGAATTTGTCCCCCCATTGAAGTATGTTAGTAGCCACTTGACAAGCGAGACAATGAAATGCATGGCTATGTGAGTCAATATATGATATTGAGCACACACAATCTCAATAGTCTGCTCTAGTTCAAGAAGCATAGATTGAATGTTAAGAGGATGACAATTCCATGCCTCAATTTCAATATGGATATCTCTGACAAAGGGATTATCCGGTCATGGTAACATTGGCTTTATAGGTTCAAGTTGTTTTCAACTTATTCCAATTAGTCGGCCATCGCGACGTGTTCCCAGAAACCAATGTTTGCTTATGAGGTTATGAGTATAATTACCAATGTAATTTGAAACCTACAAGGTCACAAACATAAGGACACATAGGGGAATTCAAGTTTGTAAACAAACATATGATTAGAATGGTGCTAAGTCATGTACATGCTAATTTCCATCTCAATTGGGAAATTGGAAGGTCCTGTTGGGTGATTGGATGGTTTGTTTTAGTGAAACAATTGATTTTTGACCGATCAATTCATCTTCACCTTGGAAAAATGATGAGTCAGACGACTTATAAAGGGAATCATGCAACTAGTCCAAATCATGGAAAGGAAAGAAAGATACCTTGTTTGATTTCAAATCAAATTGGAAAATTGAATTTGACATGGAATGATGAGTTAAGAGACTTCGTAGATGAGTCAGGAAGCTCATAGTACAAATTGGTCCCTATCATAGGATTGGGTTACCATCTGAGTTTTCCTTGTTTAAGTCTAATTTTAAGTTGTGATTAGAAACTAGATTGGATTTTGGGAATTTCAAGCCCATGGTTCTTCGATGTAAAGTGGTGTACGTCCATGGGGTGAGACACACTTGAGAAACACTATGAGACAAGTTATGTAACAAGTTTTCCTCTTGGAGATAGAACTCATTCCAAGGACAACACCCCAAAGAGGATGCGAATGAGAGGAAACAACACTAGTATGTCATCAACTCCAAATTATGCTTCCTCTTGTCTACCAAGGTGGTGCACCAAGAGTTCCCACATCTGTATGGGTGATGTAGAGGTAGAAGACCTTGGGCATAGGCTTGATAACAAGTTACTTATTCAATAAGAAGATAAGGTTCTTGTAACAATAAGGTTCTAACAATAACTACTAATTTAGATCCAGATCTAAAAGTACAATTTTTACATCAATACAAGACATGTCGAGTTATTTGACAACTAGTGTGTGCCATTGTATATTTGATATACCTTATATGTCTTTGATATACCCAACCTTTTGTGGTCATGAAGGATATGTTGGCTTAGGGTTTATTGGGATACATTTTTATATTTCAGCTGCGCCCCTCTCCTTGAAACTCTACATGTATGTGTTAATATAATACCAAATTATGAGTTTTGGGCATCAAACTCATGAAATTGTGAAGCTAAAGACTACTCTTAACTAAGTTGAAATCAACTAGAGTGGTGGAAAATATTGAGTTGGTTGGTTGCAAATAAAAAACCAAATTTACAAAGTCATTATGAAAACTGTCGTGAAATCACTTGGATGGATTCTCTACGATAATAAGTTTCACCAACATGAAATATTTACTTGATTATCTATCCAAAAACAAACATTCATTGCTTAAAAAGAATTAGGTATTTTTAGTTTTCATCACCCAATTATTCTTTAATGCACTATTTAATCTAGTCAAAAACCCACTTTCACAGTGTTCATGTAAAAGACAAAATGATTGATTTCTCTCTAGATACTTTACCTCACAACTATTATCCCATTTTCATAGTGAATTAAAAACTATGTCAATGATAATATTTCCAATATTTAAACCGTATTCATAGTGAGAAACCATTTGAAGCATGAACAAGGTAATCTATCTTGAACATGGAGCAATGAAACATATAATCATTAAAATTTCAAGAAAAAAAAGTTGTCAAGTTCATGTTAACGCCAACCTTCTTTGGGGACATGAAGAAGAAGGGATCATCCCTGCATATTATCATCATAGATTTTTTAGGAGAAGGAAAACATAAAAATAATTACATATAATCAAGGGAAAAATGAATAATGGAGACCCCCCTTCAAAGATGGGTACAAACGGACAATGGTTAAGACACCAAAGCGTTCCTCAAAAGTATTGGGATGCTCTTCTCTCCATTTTTCCCCTTCCTCTCTCCTCCTTTTGGGCTAGGGCTAACTATCGAACACTCTATGATGTGTTGTTGATGGCCTATGTGTCTTGGGTTCTATAGAATCAAAATGCCCTAAGAAAAATCCAGATAGTTAATTTTAGGTTTAAAATCTTAATCATCCATATTTTAACATTGGTATCACCGACATTTTTGGTGGCATCAACTCCTCTTAATCCTTTTCTAATCATAAGTGTTTTGATATCATCAATAGGGGGTTCGATGGTATCGAGTTGATACCGTACTTTTAGGGGTTAACTCTTATTGGCACCAAGATTGGTCTCAATGCTCTTGACTTTGCTATGCACTTTCCAATTATTGATACACATTGGTGGCATTGTGAAGTGTGTGAGTGGTACTGACTTGCTAAATATATTTAGAATATCTTAAATGCATAGTTATTTCATTAGATTGATATGTAAAATGATAATTTCATAAAAATTCATGTAATATGCTAAATTAATGAAAAAGAGTATCACATTTAGTTTTTCATAATATGAATGTACATACATATATATATGTATATATATGTGTATATATATATATATATATATATATATATATATATATATATATATATATATATATATATATATATATATATATATATATATATATATATATATATATGAGAATGCATATGATGATATAGTGCATAAACTAGACTGTGAAATAGTTCCAAAGTTGCATGCATAACCCCCCCCGAAGGTTGAATATGGTTCATCCTCAAGCAACACTGCTCTTTTATTTACTTAAAAAAGTCAGCATTACAAACAAACTTAATTTTCCTAACAACCCTTCCTTGGTCGGTCCCAAGTTTTCCCTTACCAACCCCACAATAGGTGAATACTCTACATTTATCAATCATATTTACAAAAAGAGATGAAAACATAAGTAAGTTCGAGTAGAATAACATCATGGTTAGTAGGACAAACACTTGATGCACCATGTGGTTTTCTTATCTACATTGGTCTGATAAGAAACTATAATCTACATGAAACCAATTTCCCTAAATAAACATATATGAGGGAAAATCATGGTGATATCTACCTTGTAGAGCAATGGGTGGAATGAAAGGTTGGCTCGAAAATAGGGTTCATAAGGACAATCCAAATCATCTACGCATTGAATAAAATATGATGCACCTATATGATGAATACAATACACATGTATGACTTCTAATTCATATATTTTTGGTAGTATGAGGTATGCAATGGATATCTCATCCTAATGATTGGGTGGAAATTTGTTTGTAGATAAAAAATTCAAATATCTCCTTATTTATAGCTTAGACAAATATGATATTGAATTTACAAATCATTTTCATCCTTTTCTCCTTTTTTTCTTTCTCTTTCTCAAATACATTTTTCTGCCCTTCTTTTAGAAAGATAAATAAATTCATTCTTGGGATATCACACTGGAGAAGAAGTAAGGCTATGTTTTCTCTATTTAATATAGGAGAAAATGAAAAATAAATACAACACTTTTATGCAATGGGAAAAACTAAACTGTAAAAACAAAATGATATGCAAAAAAATTCTTTCTCAATGAGAAATAAATGAATTAACTATATGCTTCTTTCCATGTCATGTAATGCAATAAGAAGAAATCAATCAAAATTAAAGTTTTTCATCTTGTAGTGAATGAAGATTACTAAAGGTGGATGAGATCACATGACTAATAGACAATGCATTTCCCACCCATGATATGTCCCTCTTTTCAAGAAGACTAAACCAACCTATTCCTCCAATTAATGCACTATAAAACATAACAAATTAAGCTGTAGGAATATATATTTAACCTATTTTTTTAACTTGATACCATGTCAAAAACAAGACTAAACCTAATCCACAATTACACTAGACAGATGTGGACCTAAAGATAAAGTGCAAATCTAATATTTTAAAAATTTATGTATATGTATGAAAATGGAAAACATGATAAGTAGTAAAGGTACAAGGTATAGAGATAGAGGCACCGTTACATTAAAGCTTGCCCAAATCTAGAGATGAATCAACTTTTCAGAGATACAAACAAGCAAAGAAAGATGCTAAGAAGGTACTTCAAGAGGCAAGGTCTAGACACACTGATGAGATATAAGAACTTGGACAATAGAGTAGGGGGAAACACTATTTATAAAATGGCTCATAAAGAAAAGAAAGGAAGAGTCTTGAGCCAAGTAAAGTGCAACAAAAATGAAGACGACAAAGTATTGGTGAAGGATGATGAGATAGAGAATCAATGAAGAAACTAATTTCATAAGTTTTTCAATACAAATATTGTGAATAATGTTAGAGACTCAGTGACGTGAATGCAAGACATCACTTACACACATTGAATTTTCACTATATGAGGTCAAGAATTCTTTTAAAAAGATGAAAATGAAAAGGCATGCATTCTAGATGGTATTCCCATTGATGTATGGAACAGTATGGGGGATGAAGGATCTATGTGAATAATAATTTCTTGTAACGAGATTAAGAAGACAAAGAAGATGTTGGATGAATGGAGAAATAGTACTATAGCCTGATCTACAAGAGCAAAGAAGATGTTTAGAGTTGTAAAAACTAAATAGGTATCAAGTTTATGAGTCACATCATGAGGCATTGAGAGAAAATTATTGAGCAAAGGATAAGATCAACAACATAGATATCAAACAAACAAATTAG
This sequence comes from Alisma plantago-aquatica, assembly GCA_963693085.1. Lineage (NCBI taxonomy): Eukaryota > Viridiplantae > Streptophyta > Magnoliopsida > Alismatales > Alismataceae > Alisma > Alisma plantago-aquatica. Next base: position 961,714,992 of record OY856412.1, read on the forward strand.
CTTTATGGAGGGAAGTTAAAAAACAAATGTTATTTTTCTAATAATGTGGCTTATGGAGACGTACATAGTAAACAAAATAGATCTTCAGATGGTGCTTATTGATATGGAAAAGGCCTATGATTGGGTAACTAGGAAAATGTTATGGAGGGTTTTGAATAAAAAGGATGTGCCTGTCCAATAAATTGACCTTAATAAAGGCATGTATGATGGCTCAACTACAAGTGTTAAGAATCCTGGAGGAGAGACACAAATGCTTCCCATCACTGGGGTACATCAAAGACCGACACTTAGCCCAAATCAATTTATTCTTATTATGGATGAGTTAACAAAGCATGTTCAAGATAATATCCCTTGGTGCATGCTATTAGCTAATGATCTTGTGTTGATTGATGAAAGAAAAGAAATATTGAATGATGAAGTTGAATTTGGAGAAATGCATTAGAATCTAATGGTTTTAGGATTAGTAGAAGCAAAACTAAATATATACATTGCAATTTTAGCCAATCTAGAACTGCGAATGGTGGGGTCAAATTGGATATATGGATGAAATAATATGTGATAACTGATAAGTTTTGTTACTTGGGTTCTATTAATGCAAGGGAGGGTGAGGTTCAAAATGATATTTATCACAAGATCACAATAAGATGGTTGAAGTGGAGGAGTGCAACTGTAGTATGTGACTAGAAGATCCCTCTTAGATTGAAAACAAGTTTTATAGAACAAAGTTATGGAAAGTCATGCTATATGGGAGTGAATGATGGTGGCTAGTGAAGAAAAAAGGTCACAATAAGATGAGTGTGTCTAAAATGCATGTGTTGAGATGGATGTTTGGGAAGAGAAGAAAAGATTGTTTGAGGAATGGCTATATCACAAACAAAGTGGGGTGGTGAGAATCAATGACAAGTTGTGTGAAGGTCATCTAAGATGGTATGGACATGTGTAGTAAATATTGATAATGCATCTATTTGAAGCAAGGTTCTTCAATCAAGCACAATGAAAAGAATCATATATAGACCTAGATTAACTCGAAAAGATCTTATAAAGAGAGATTTTGAATTTTTACATCTTGATTAGAGTATGACCCATAATAGATCTTATTGGAAAAGAAGGATACATGTAGATGTCCCCAATATGGTTGGAATTGAGGGTTCCGTCATGATGATGATAAGTCTTGAATATGGCAATGTTCTCAATTTTAAAAACAAAGGAATACAAATGTAGTGGTGGTACCAGTGAATTTCTTATACAAGAAGGGAAAACGTCTGGAATTGAATTGACATGGAGGTACTTTGGCCCAAAAAGTGTATCACCACCTAGAGATGTAAGTAAGAACGATGGTAACAATGTTATTCCGATGTTGAGAAAAGTGGGTGATTTAAAAAAGATAAACATGTTTATATCATCTGTCACACTCATGTTTAAGGAGTATATAATGGAATGAAGAAATGACTACTCAAAGTCTCCCCCTTGCATTAATATGCACAATCAACAATTTACCAGTGTTCGTGTGACCAACATTGTTCTTGGTGGTACTAAAATTTTACTGCTCAAAACTTGATAATTGTCTTGGTGCAACTGATGCTGCTATCGATGTTACCAAGATTAAACTGTGAATTTCTCAACTAATCCATGATGGGTCTTTGTAAAACCAACATGGTAATCAATGCCACCAAGATTGTTCTACTTGAATACATACACATTGAGAGAATTCATCACATTACCTTTTTTAGTTTCACTAAAATCAAATATTTATCATCAATTACTATATATAATGGACTAATCTAAAATAAAATTAAACAAATCTAAATTGATTTATAAATAGTGGGTTTCCTTCCACTAGGTCCCCTTTTTTGTGTCTAGGATCGACTTAATACTTACCTATGTATTGGGTTATCTTAGGTGGATGATGAAGAATGTGTCAGAAATCTAAATTCCATCCTTTCCACATAATTGCCCAGTGTGAGGTATCCTCTTCCCAATGAAATGTTTACATCACCAGTAGCTTGGAACAAACTTCCTAACATTAGTCAGATCCATGCATTAATTTTATGTCTACAGCCACAAAGTTGATTGAATAAATAAATATATCAACAATCACCAAGTTGAATAAATAAATTTATCAACATTCACCAAGACATCTTCACAAATCTCAAAAAGCCTTACTCTAGAATTATTTGGAGGCTCCTTAATTCCAAGCTTCTTGAAAATGACAAGAGGTATGATATTTATGCTTGCCCCAGAGTCACATAATGCTTCTTTGAACTTGTTACTACCAATGGAGCATGCGATATTGAAACACCCCATATCTTGTATCTTTGGCAAAAATCTTCCTTGAACAATGCACACATTACCTCAATTACTTATATGATGTCGGAATCATTGATCTTGCTTTTGTTGAAAACATCGAGAGATTTAAAAAAGTTTTTGTTCTACTCTTATGGATTCATACTATCTCATACAAGAGTTGGTGTGGGGTTGCACTTGTGTGGATGTATATACAAATTCTTAGGGAGTCTCCTCCCCTAAGCTTGAACTGAAATCTTCACATTTTATATAGAAATTTGGGGTGACTGTGGCATCTGGATGGAGCTCTCTTCTTGGCTCAACAGAGTAGGCAAGACTGGACCATCCTATGGTATCTCCTTCTCATTATAAATATACATGAATTTTGCTGCCTGGTGATAGTATGGGACATTAATATTTCTTAGGAAACTTGTGTTGTTATTTTTTTTTCTAAATCTGCAATGTCAGTATCTAGGTGAGAAATTTGCTTCTCCATGATTCTTATTTGAGACCCTTGATTATATTGCTTCCTTCTTGTTTGAGCATAATATTTCTTATTTTTAGTCATGATCTCCCAAAACATGTCCTCCGATCTATTAATTTGATTTGCTTGTTGGTTTTGTTGGGAGTTGTGTTGTTGTTGTTGTGTAGGTGGCTTCACTTGATATGGTCCATCTTCAACTTTTTTTAGGATCTTTCCAAGAAAATTTTGGATGGGTATTGATCATTCCTCTTGTTGTTGGGCTACTACATAAACATGTATTTCTCCTCACCATCCTCATATTGGCCAGAGTTCATTGATCCCAACCTTCTATCTTGTTGGATCACATGTTACTTGATCTCTTTTACCTTAGGACTCCATAACACTCTTCATCAAGCTTAGGTTATCATGCTCCTCACCCTGATACTGATTCATGGCCGTATTCATTAGTATTTCCAGACATTTCTTGGCCATAAGGCAATCAAGAAGATATATGATACTACACTATCAAGTTTGGTCCTCTCCCCTTTGTGTAGTACCTAGTAAAAGATTTTACCTTGGTCAAAGAGATGTATACCTTGATGGTGGACCTTTCTAAGCATATGCATGTAGCATTTCTCAAAATTAGATTAATCATATAGTTGCTTGAAGTTGTGAATCTTCCCTACAAAGTGCACATTCTTTTGTGGAGGAAAATAATGTTAAAAATGGTCTATCATCTGATACCATGTCTCAACATATTCTAGCTCAAAACCTTTAAACAATGTCTTCTCCCTATCCATAACTAAACATGGAAACAATATTAAATAAATCAGAGTCAGAGCCTCCCTGTCGTTCTTCAAAGTATCACAAGTTTCCACAAAGTTGTTGATGTGTTACATTGGGTCTTCAATAGTGTGGCCATGGAATGCATGAGACCTCACTAAATCCATCCAGCTTGGATCAAATGTGTGATTATACACATTCACATCATGTCATTTAAATGGACACATCTGGCAGTGGTAGTTGATGCCTTGATTTTCTCCCACATGGTCTGCCCCTCATCTTCCCCTATGTGACCATCATCATCATGATTAGACATTTCTAGTTCTTCTTGTTCATCCTTCGGGTCTTCTGGGTCGCTCATCGGTTCCTCTTGATATTTTAGTGGTACTATTCTCTCTGGAAGGGTGGTGATGCTTTTTGATCTTTGTATTGGATGGTATGGGTGCTAAGAGTAAACTAGCACCTGATACCAAATAAACGTGAGAAGGTGCTAAAAATATGAGTGAAGATTTTGCAATTACAAATTTAGTAAAAAAAATAAATATAGAATTACAATAAAAATTAACATGGAGTGGATACGTTTAGCACTTGTACTATTACAATTGCCAATTGCTCAACAAAGGCGCAAAACACTTGACACACATTTACTATGAGTGTAAATCTCAAGCGTACGGGTCAAAGTGACACTAGATTTTGAGTTCTAGGTATAGAAATTAGGGAATTATGAATCTAGAGACTGCTACTAACCAAGACTAGATCATCTAGAATGGAGGAAAATAAAGAGTTGTTTGATCACAAATTAGAAACTAAAATTAACAAAGCGATAATTAATATCATTTTGAAAATGGAGAGATGGATTCTTTAGTATAATTGGTTTCATCATGACAAATTTATACTTGATTTTAATCTTCAAAAACAAAAAATAATTGCTTAAAGGAATTCATGATCTTTTGTTTGCATCACCCACTTTCATAGTACAATTCACAACCTAATCTAGTCCAAACCCACTTTCATAGTATAATTTACGATCTAATCTAGTCCAAACCTCCTTTCATAGTGTTTAAGTAAAATACTAAGTTATTAACGATCTCTATCCAAATACTTAACCTCACAAATGTTAGCCCATTTTTGCTGTGCATTATGAACCATGTCAACAATGATTTTGTTGATACTTAAACCTGATTTCATAGTGAGAAACCAATTGTAGTAAAAGAAGGGTGATAAATCAAGAGCTTAGAACAATGAAGCATATTATCATTAAAAAACCAAGCAATGAAATTTATTTTAGATAAAAATTGTCAAGTACAAATTAACACTAGAACTACTCTCATGTCCAAGAGAAGAGGGGATTATCCCTACCTATTAAACACAATATCATAGTTTTTATAGGAGAAGGAAAACATGAAAATAATTAGATGGAATTAAGGAGTAGTGAATAATCAAGATTCCATGCGAAGATGGGCGCAAACAAACAACATTTTGGCTACCAAACAACTCCTATGAGGTGTCATGATTCTCTTTTCTCCATGTTTATGCCTTTTGGTCTATGCCAACTATCCACCACTCTTTGATATGTTGATAACGACTGAGCTGCCTTGGGTTTTATAGAACCCTAAGTGTTGATAGGAAGATCTGGGTCATTGATTTTATATTTGAAATCTTGATCATCAATATTTTTACGTCATTGACATTAACATAGTTAGTGAAATCAAACCCTCTATATTCTTTCCAAATCAAAAGTGTGTCAGTACCACCAATAGGAGTGTGAGTGGCACTGAGTTGATACTATGATTTTGGGGTGCACTCTCCGTGCTCTTGACTTTTCTCTACACTTTCCAATTATTGATGCACGTAATGGTACATATCTCGTGGTACTAATTTTCTAAATGTATCTAAAATCACTAAAATGCAAAGAGATTTTGTAAGGTTAAGATGTAAAATGATAATTTCATGCAAATATATGAAAAAAATATTAAATTGATGCAAAAGAGTCTCACATACTTTTTGTGTAATATGAGTGGAAACACATATCTTTGAGAACAAATATCATGAATTTTTACACACAATATCCTATGAAATAACCACATTTTATGTGCATTTGTAGCCTATTGGTTCATCAGTTAGTGGCCCTACTGCATCATACCATTAGTAGACAACTCTCAGGTTTTGACAGTGGGCTGTGTCATTGATTGATGGTGCCTTGTGTGATGACCCTGAATTTTAGGGTTTTGATACCTAACATAGTAGTTCAAAACCATGAATGCTATGTAGGTGATTTATATCAAATTGATGAATGGGTTATTCAATTATCGACTCTTTTCACCCAAAAAGTGTAACTAGAGATGCAATTGATGATTATCATTCCTAATTGAGTTCAATCATGATGAATAGATTTTATTAATTGACTTGGGTCCTTAGGAGGCCAATATGTCCACATAGTAGACATGGTAAGATGAAGTGGTGAATGCATGATACTTGAGGTATGTTAGTATTGTAACAAGAGTTTTTGGACAATGTTGGATTAAAATTTGATGACCACATGAACTGGGTTTAAGGTTTACACACATATTTGTAAGATTTTTTGAAGAATTTATTTGCATAAACAAATAATGGATTTTGAGTCTCAAAATTTGATAAAAGCTACTTTAGGATTTTATGAGCCTATATCCAAAATACAAAGAAATATAACAATTTAAAGTTGTAGACATTTATGATACAAATATTTTCAAACTTTTTTTTCATTTGGTATCTAGGATATAAGGTGTCATACTAGCTATTTACCCTTTTTTCTTGGGAGCGGCCTTTGGCCTAGAATGCGTGGCTAACATCTAGCCCTTAGTAAAGAAATTGAGGACATGGACTTCATCCCTAACCTTTAGCCATTTCGAAATAGGAGGAGGCTGATCAAGCCATGCTCCTCTTCAATGGTCACACCATATATCTGACCTCCATGCTTTTATTGTTGGGGAACTGGATCTGAAATACTGGGAACTTTTCAAAGGCACCTCAAATGGGTCCTTTGGTGGTAGGATGAAAAAGATCGACCCTTCTAGTTCCCCCCTATTTCCATTGCTAGATACAGAAGAGCGAGAAGAGTGATTGAGGTCGAGCAAGCTATTAGGTAGAATTTTAGGTGAGAAAATCCATCCTCAAAGCTAGACTATATGATCAATACCATCGTTCTTGTGTCCTCTCAGCAACTCCATGTCTGTTGAACTCAACCTCTAGGTGAATCTAGTAGGAATTGTTGGACCCACGATAAGAAGATCCTAGGGATTGTTAAGGGAATCAACATGTCCATAGAGGCATTGAGAAGCTCCTAGAAGCCTCTATTTGAGCCCATGTCTAGTGAAGGTCGATGCCCCTTTCTTGTCTTCACCAAAATAACAACCAACCAACGAGCTCTCCACATCGATGGTTCCTACGTCTCTGGTCAAATTCAAATGCCTAAAAGAGTGAGGCCAGGCCAAGGAAAGCTTATGGATCCATGTCCAGGAGGTAAGGAGGCCAGAACCTCCCTTAATGCCTCGACGTCGCTCAACCCTACAACAGTTCCCACACACATTATGGAATAGAGTACGAGAACAGAGAGGTGTGGGGAAATTCATGAATGCAAACTGTCGATGGGTCATTGCTATCCAAACAGAGGGCCACAACTAACCTTGTTTAACTGCGTGGATGCTCCTGATCCACTTGGCTTCTAGATCTGAAGACCCTTGTTAGTGTAATGAGGTAAATCTTTTTCTGAAATCCCAACTTATATCATTAAAAATGCATGGAAACCTAGGAAATGCATTAAAAATAGACCCCTTGACCATTAAATCCCCTAAAAATATTCTCAAATTAAAAAATATGCCTAGTTTATTATACTACCTCTAAATCATACCTTTTAAACACTAATATTGATGGGTTATAAATTACAACAATGATGCTTCATTTTAGGATGTATGTGATATAATAAATGCTATCTATTTGAATAAATTCTCAAAAATTCATTTGGAACCATAATGTTTTGTGGATATTTAATATGGACTTTGATCTGACTATATTTTCAAAATATTAGGTTTACCCCATTAATGTATAATTAAATGTTTTAACCTTATTCTAATTCTAGAAAATAGACCAAGCATCAGAAATATATGAAATTGACCTAGAACCTAATCATAACATCTAGATAAGTATAAATATACCAGACACATGTTTTGGACTAGTGGAACCTAGAACTGTCTTAAAGCCCTAATTGGACCTAAATATCATCAATAATGGTGAATATTGTATTAATGATGATTAATTTCTTTTAATCAGGTAGTGATTTGAATAGTAGATGGCGGTGGACATATTAGGAATCTATGAACTCAAGTGCGTGGGCTTTATCTAACTATATGACTAGTTTTCTTGTGTGGAATAGCAATGATGTATTGTTGTTCTTATTTGAGAATATTACTTAGATGTACTATTCTTATAGTATTGATCTTTGCCATGTCACTAAAAAACAAAGAATATGGATGGATTGTAGCTACTAAGTGTTTACATTCTCTCTCTCCCCCTCTCTTTCTTTCTTTCTGTATATAAGGTCGACACATCCCCATAGCCCAAGGGTCGGGGGACTACGACACCACTTAGTAGTACAATTTCATCAAAAGACATTTAAAAAATATGTGTTTATCTAATTCTCACATTAAATAATGCTTTCTTTTACTCTTTCTTTTCTTTCTCAAATTATTTCAATTATGCAAGCATATTAGTATGTATCCTTGTACCCATGTACACAACACCTTGTGTGTTTATTAATTGTTTCATGTATGTTTTAGGTTCAAAGATAGCATGGGATAAAAGATGGGAAGTGAGTAGTTGAATAGGTTGTATATATTATATAAGATCCTAGCATACATGTTCATACTTATGTAAAATCTTCTTTCAATATGTACCCACAATTCATGTTGTATTAATTCATTTTGTAACACATACATCTTAAGTGTTGAGAATGTTACGATGTATGTTTATGGTTGTTTGTTCATTTATGCACAATAATGCTTCAACATTGTTCTTTGATACAATTCCTAATGTTTTCAGATTTGTCCTCTCGGGCCTTCTAAGTCTCAAGATGGCAGAATCCGGGGACGTTACAGTTGGTATCAGAGCATGAACAATAGCTACACCTGATAATTACTCACCATGAAACATAAAAACTAAAATTCACTTTTCACTTAAAACCCTATATGATTAGTAAGTTGTTGAATAAGGAGTAGGTTTGTGTTAGCCTCCAGGTTAGAACCCAGATGTTTGAGAACTGGGTTTAGACAAGCGCGTGAAACCATTTCCATATAGAGCTCATATGTATTGGGTAGATACACTAGTGTACACCTTGTTCTCACCATTTTAGTAGGTGACATGGCACTAGACTATGTATTGCATGTGGGACACTCGATTTTGGTGATTTGGTTTTGCTTTCCAATCGGTTCAAGCCTCGACAGTTTTCTTTGACATTTGCCTTCTCAGAGAAAAACTATATATTATTTTATTATATATATGTAAATATAAAACTATGTTCCTCACAAAGAAGAGTAGGAGGTGTTCATACAACCTAAGTGGAAGGAATTGACATTAGTTTAGAAGAGGGAGTAGATCTAGATTAGATGACTAGAGCCTTATAAAAATGTGATAGTTATAGAAGATAATTGAATGATAAATGATACGAGCATGGATAGCCTTGTCTAAGTTTGATCTCTGATTATATAAGTTTCTTGTATAGATCTAAGTTGTATATGAGATCTAAATCCGAATATGAAAATATGAGTTAAGTCTTGATGATGAAAGTAGTTAGGATTTATTCTTACATAAGCTAATCTAAGTTAATACATGGTTGAATATATATGCATGAGTCTCAAGCTCTTTTACAAGGATGACCTCTTATGTTAGGACGAGATAAGTGGTGAACTCTAGAGAGAGTGAGACCCACAGGGAGAAGGTCATAGGACCTAACCTCCAATATATGAGAAATGTGAAATATGTTCAAAATAATGTGTCCTAAGCTAATTTACTCTGTAGTAGATGAGTTGAGTCCTTGTGCATGATTCTATAGTTTATATAAGTTCTATATGTTGAAATTTGGGGTTAAAATAGTGCTATTGGTAGGTAACTCATGATGAGAAAGTCAATTTCTTGACTAAGTTAGACCTTAGATTGAGTGACTTAGACTAGTTATGTTCATCATTAATTGCAAGTGATGTGATTTATGAAGTGCTAGTTCTTGGAGGAAAATGCCTTGTGCATAAGATACTCAATGCATGTCGATCCTTCTTCTTCTCATTCTCTATATATGATGTTAAAAACCCCACTTGAGCTATTTGAATGATTATGTATGGAGTGTCACTCATACAAGCTTGACCGGTTCCATATTCCCTTCCCATATCATACATGTAATATCCATGTTTGAAATCATGATAATCTTGGCTTAGTATATTCTCTTTTCCTTCATGTCATACATGAAACATGTAAATTTGAAATCATGAGCTTGAAATGAAGACATCCTTAGATCTTTGATTACATGGTCAAAAAATATACTCCTTAACCTTAAACGCTCTGCATCTTAGCTTCTAGTTTGATGACAATTCACACAATGGTATGAAACCTTAACATTCAATTATGTAAAGGAACCCCTTCTCTAATAATGGATTCCTAACATGATGTTGATCATGAGTCACGATAATGATGTTAAGTGTGACAATTTTGTTAACAAATAACGTGTAATCTTGATACCACCTTACATGTGTAAGTAAACTGAAAGATGAAACCTTGAATGATATCTTCTCAACTTTATAAATATGAATAAAACCTTATTTCTTAGAGAGATAGGGCATGAAATCTGAACTTAAAAGAATGTCATGTTATGACTAAGTTACTCAATGATGCTTCAACCTATATAAGGTGGGGTGGGTACACCCTAGATGCTCTAAATCCTAAGCTGAAACTTAGGGTTCTTTTAGAACTATAATGACCTTGGCACCAAGAAGCAATGACTATATGAAGCTAGACTCCTTGATATCACCATGAGTATAAGATCATTTGAATTTTGAGGATGAAATTCCTTATAAGATGGGGTGAATGTGATGACTCTACATTTTAGGGTTCAGATACCTAGCATAGTAGTTAAAAACCATGAATTTTACTTAGATGACTGATACCAAATTGAGGAATGGGTTATTCAATTATCAACGCTTCTCACCCAAAAAGTGTAACTTGAGATGCAACTGATGATTATCATACCTAATTGAGTTCAATCACAATGGATATCTTTTTTAATTGACATGGGTCCTTACGAGGCCAATATGTCCATATAGTAGACATGGTGACATCAAGTGGTGAATTCATGATACCTGAGGTATGTTAGTATCATAAAAGGAGTTTTTTTGACAATGTCAGATTAAGATTTGATGATCACATGAATTGGGTTTAAGATTTATGCACCTGTTTGTAAGATTGTTTGAAGAACTTATTAGCATAAACAATTAATGGCATTTGAGTCTCAAACTTTGACAAAATCTACTTTCAAATTTTATGAACAATTGTCTGAAATTTTAGATTGCTTGGAGATTGCTACAAAGAGATATAGTAGTTTGAAGTTATAAACATTTATGATATAAATATTTCCAAACTTTGGTCTTTTTTTCATTTGGTAACTAGGTCGTAAGGTGACGCCAGATATCTCCCCCTTTTCTTGGGAGAGGCCTTTGGCCTAGGATGCATGGCCAACATCTGGTCCTTAGTAAAGAAATTAAGGACAAGGAGTTCATCCCTAACCTCTGGCCATTTTAGAACAGGAGGAGGCTAACCAATCCCTGCTCCTCTTCAATGCTTACGTCATGCATTGTGACCTCCATGCTTTTATGGTTGGGGAACTGGATCTGAAATACTAGGAGTTTTCCAAGGGCATCTCAAATGGGTCCTTTAGCAGTACGATGATAGAGATAGACCCTTCTAGTTTCCCCCTCTTCTCCATTGCTAAACACAAAAGAGTGCGAGGAGTGATTGAAGTCGATGAAGGGATTAGGTAGAGTTTTAGGTGAGAAAATCCATCCTCAAAGCTAGACAAGATGACCAGTACTATCGATCTCATGGCCTCTCAACAACTCCATGGTTGTTGAACCCAACCTATGGGGGAAGCTAGTAGGAGTTGGTGGACCCACAATAAGTAGATCCTAGGGGTTTTTAAGGGCATCAATAGGTCCTTGGAGGCCCTGAGAAGCTCCCAGAAGCCTCTATTTGAGCCCTTGTCTGGTGAAGTTCGTTGCCCCTTTCTAGTCTTCACTACGGTGACACCCAACCAACGAGTTCTCCACATCGCTAGTTCCTACATCTCTGACCAGATTTAGATGCCCAAAAGAGCAAAGAGGTTGAGGAAAGCTTATGGATCTATGTCCAGGCGGTAAAGAGGCCAGAACCTCCCTTAATGCCTCACCATCACTCAGCCATGTGTCAGTTCCCGCGCACACTATGGATAGAGGATGAGAAGGGAGAAGTATGGGGTGATCTGTGAATGCAGAAAGGTGACGGGTCATTGCTATCCAAACAGAGGGCCACACTCAACTTTGTTTAACTGCATGGACACTCCTGGTCCACTTGTCTTCTAGATCCGACAACATCCGTTAGTGTAATGAGGTAAATCTTTTTCTAAAATCCCATATTATATCATTAAAAACACATGGAAACTTGGGAAATGCATTAAAAATAGACCCCTTGGCCACAATATCCCCCCAAAACATCCTCATATTTAGAAAAAGCCTAGTTTATTATAAGACCCCTATATTAGACCTTTGAAATAGTAAATTTGATGGGTTCTAGTTTACAAGATGATGCTTCATTTTAGGATGTATGTGATATAATCAATGCTATCTATTTGAGATGAATTTCTTATAAAATTCGTTTTAAACCGTAATGTTGTGAGGATTATTAATATGGACTCTAATCTGACTATAATATCAAAATGTAAGGTTTTTACCATTAATGCCTAACTATATGCTTTTAACCTTATTTTAATTCTAGAAAATAGACCAAGTATAAAAAAAATGAAAATTGACCCGGAGCCTAATCATAACATCTAGATCAGTAGAATAGTGGAACTTAGAATTGTCCAAAAACCCTAATTGGACCTAAATGTCATCAATAATGGTGAACATTGTATTAATGATGATTAATTGATATTAATTAGGTGGTGATCAGAATAGTAGATGATGATGGACATATTTGGAATCTATGAACTCAGGTACATGGGCTTTATCGAAGTATATGACTTGGTTTCTTGTGTGAAATAACTATCATGTATTGCTTGTTCTTATTTAAGAATATTTCTTGTATGTACTATGCTTATAGTATTGATCTTCACCATGTCACTAAGAACAACAAAGAATGTGGATGGATTGTAGCTACTATATATTTACATTCTCTCTCTCTCTCTCTCTCTCTCTCTCTCTCTTTCTCTCTCTGTTTCTGAATATAAGTTTGGCACATCCATATAGCCGAAGAGCGGGGATCCCCATAGCCCAAGGGGTAGGGAAAAATGAAGTGCGACACCATTTAGTAGTACAATCACATTAAAAAATCTAAAAAATATGAGTTTACCTAATTATCACATTAAACAATGTTTTCTTTTACTCTTTCTTTTCTTTCTCAAATTATTTCAATTATGCAAGCATATTAGTATGTATCTTTATACCCATGTACACAAAACCTTGTGTGTTGATTCATTATTTCATGTATGTTATAGGTTCAGAGCCAGCATGGGAGAAAAGATGGAAAGTGAGCTGTTGAATAGGTTGTACCTATTGTGTAAGATCCTAGCATACATGTTCAAACTTATGTAAAATCTCCTTTCAATATGTAATTGTATTTCATGTTGTATTAACTCATTTTGTAACATATACATGTTGAATGGTTAGAATGTTATGGTGTATGCTTGTGGTTGTTTGTTCATGTATGCACAATAATGCTTCCAAATCATTCTTTGATACAATTCATAACATTTTTTAATTTGTCCTCTCGGGCCTTCTAAGTTTTGAGATGGTAGAATCTGGGGACATTACACCTTGATGCATCACCATATGCTGTTATGATGATTTTCATCAGTGAAGGGATCTATGCTTCTATCGGTTGACGAACATGGAACTTCATCAGTGGAGGACCGCCAATCATATCTTTAATAGATGAGTGATGATATTTGTTGGTTGATAACTGGTGGATAATTCAATTCGATGAAGATTTTGGATGGTGAACTCATCCATTGAGAACAATTTGATGAAGATCAATTGATGGAAATGCTATTTTGGCACCAAACTTGAAAATTTATCTCAAAAATATGCAAAGTAATTAATTAATAGTAACCTTTATTAATAAATATAATTACAAGATTTATCATTATGAAGTATAAGATATTAGAGTAGAGATACATACCATCTGTAGACACTCAACACAGATTAAATCCAATCATTAAATATATCATTCATCTTGAATTAATAACATTACAGATTTTTGAGATCATATATCCCATTTGTGACTCACTATGGGTGAATCTTGTACATTTGGTCTCCAAGAAGGGGGAAACATAGTGGTCCTAAATGACAAGAATGAGTTGATTCCTACACAAACAATCACATGATGGAGGATGTGCATAAATAATTGGAAGTTGAACAAAGTGGCACTCAAAGGTTAGTTCCCACTTCCTTCCCTAGATGAGGCATTATAAACACTTTCCCACTTCCTTCCCTAGATAAGGAATTATAAACACTTTCATACAAGGAGTGATTTTACTATCTATATGGTTATTATGGTTTCTACCAGATTCCAATACATGTTTACAACAAAACAAGACCAATTCTATATACCCATTCTAGACATGTTTTCTTCAAGAGGATGCCTTTTGGTATGTTCAATGCACATGTGATCTCTCAACGGTGTGTCACAACCATATTTTTATGACTTAATAGAAATTATAATGGAAGTTTCATAGATGACTTCTCCATCTATGGATAATTGTTTGACACATGTATACATCACCTTTCCCTAATACTTTCAAGAAGTAATGAAGCACACTTGGTGCTCAATTGGAAACAATATTACTTCATGGTGAAGGAAGCCATAGTACTAGGATTCCAAGTTAGCATCAAAGGTATAAAAGTGGACAAAGAAAAGATAAATGCCATTTCAATACATGCACCTCCCTCCACAAACAGATTAGTCAAGACCTTTCTAGGCCATGTAAGGTTCTATATAAGATTCATTATATACTTTCTTAGTATTGCCAAAGCACTGAAAAAACTCCTACTAAAGAATGTAAAGTGCATGAAGTGATTCAACAATATGAAAGCATCTCACACATCCACATACATGACTCGGGTGCTATATTGGTCTCTTCTTTTTGAGACCACATGTCATGCCAATAACTATGATGTGGAGGTTGTCATGTGGTAATGGGTTGACAATAAGCATCATGCGTTCTATTATGTACGCAAGATGTTGGGAAAAGCTCAAAGAAATTATTAACCACTAAAAAGGAGGTTCTATTGATAAATACAAGCAATATGTGGTGGGCTCACTGGTCCTAATCTACACAAATCACACAACATTCAAAAATCTATAAACAAAGAAAAATGTGAAGCCTAGACTAATTTGATGGATTCTTCTCCTATAAGAATTCAACCTTGAAATCCATGAAAATAATGACACTAAGAATTTAGTTTCCAATCACTTGATCCACCTTCACATACATTACACAAATACTATTCCAGTCAATGACTCGCTTTCAGATGATCATCTGAAAAAAGTCTTCACATACACTCTTTGGTACATGAACTTTGTCGACTATCTTGTAGATGGCGTATTAAATCCTGAGTGCACCGGGTATGCCGAGAATAAGTTCATGCATGAAATAAAAATCTACTATTGGAGGGAGCTATATATTTTTTTACCTTTGCATAGTGGGCCTTTTGCGCCATTGTGCATGACATAAAAAACTACTATTGGAGGAGGAACCTCTTATTCTGGGCAGTGTCATTCGTGCCCCACTAGGGGTCACATGAGCTCCACAAAATTGTGATGAAATTCCTACAATACATTTTATTCTATTGGACAAATTTCAAAGGCACCCATCTCTTCATACTCTCCCGCGACAAGTGCTGAAGGTAAAGTAATATCTCTAAGTGAGATGAGATGCCATTGTAGATGTGTAGGAAGTTACGGTATATGATGTATAATGGCCATACTATATGGGTAAATTTTCCTCTTCTTATATATTCTAGTATATACTAGTAGTCATATACCACATATCTATGCGAGTGAAATCCATCCCCAATGTATCTTGTGACTCAAAGCTAGTTACCAAAATTGTCAAAGATATTATTTGAGAGACCCCTGACCTTGCTCAAAGCATTGAACCTACTTAACTATCATAATTTAATGTTTATAACCTTAATATAACCTTGTGATATTCTTTGTAATCATAATACAAGCTTAAGTTTCACATTTGGTCCAATTTGGACACTGTTTGTGCAAGTTATGCAATTTTATGCACATTTTAAACTTTTTTGCAATTTACCCAATTGAGGGGTTTATTTGAAATTGATCACTTTCATTATGTTCTTTGGATGTTCTATCATAATTCTTGAGATTTTTGAGACATGGGGTGCCTATTTGAACCTTGGTTTGGAGGTGTTTTTCTCATGGGTATTTTAAGGTTTACCTCGTTATGGATGAGCTGCCTTAGGAGCTATCACCTAATGATTTATTTGTTTTGCTTGGAAATTCAAGAAATGAGGGATAAACAGGTATCCATGGATGGTGGGTCATCTGATTGTGTGTCTGCTTGTATATCCTTAATAGTTTAAGGCCATGGACACATGGGGAAGCTACTTTTACACCTCATGCTTGCTTCCATCCTTATCCATGGGCTATATTTACTGCTTCCTTGCCCAAGTACAAAACCTTGCTTACTTTATCTTTCCTCTAACCTGTAGCAACGAATCCACTCTGTTTTTATGTGGAACTAAGTGCTCTAAGGTAGAAGACAACCTCTTTTTGTAGAATAAGGTATCCTAGAGCTCCATCTAGCCCTACCTAGGGTTTCCAAGGTCATCTTCTAGGGATTTCGACCAAGGCAAGTTGTTTTCTTCCTTCCTTCTCCGTTTCTCTATTTATTATCCTTCCTTAGACTTCCTCCAGGTCTGAACCTTGCTGTTCCATGGTAGAAATTGCTCTAAAGCTCTAAAACCCTACCTTTCTTGCTCCTTATGCTTAGGGTTTGCTCATTTGATGAAGAAAGGTGCTAGATGGATGAGTTCACAAATTATGCTTGGATTTTCTACCCTACTGCTAGTGTTTTCTTCTGTTTTGGAGTTTATCTTCTAATTATAGGCAAGTTTTATAACTTTCTCCACGTTTATTGCTTACCATAAGCTTGCTAGCTCATGTTCTTGCTTTTAAATGATGATCCATGCACTAAAAAGCTATGCTTGACTTGGATTTCAATTTTTATAATGTTACTTATTCTGATTTCAGTTCTAGATGAACCTGTGATCATGTTTACATTATTCCTAAGGTATAGTATGACTAGGATCAGGTTGGTTTGACAACCGATGGTGCTAAACACCTATCAACCAATGGTCAATTTTAAGGTTTAAAGCTGATTTCTTCTATAAACACATGACTCAATGGTGGTACCATTGCAACAACCGATGGTGTTGTATTCATGACAACTGATGGTGGTGACCAAGGGTGTCAAGTGACGTTCACCCCTTAGGTCATGTGTTGGCCTAATTAAAAGCTTAGTGATTAACCACTAAGTACCCTAATGATGCTATCAATCAATTGTGATATAAGTTTGATATTCGATGGTGATTAACAAATATAGTGCTGATCTAACAACCTATGGTGACTTAATGGTCACTATTGAGGGTGGATCAGGTCTTCACAACCTATGGCGAGTTATGCATGTAGTTTTAGCATCAATTAAGCCTTAAATCAATGGTTTCTTAGGTCATTTGATGCAATTGTCGGACCTATACTCCAATTGATGGTTTTAATATATGAACTTGACCTAATGGTTAAGGTCTAATGTTTCTTTATCCAATGAATTGGAATGATGCCTAAATAGAATATGTTGGTCGTAATAGAGTGATTTAAATGGTTTTTCTATATGAGATCAACTTAAGAAGCTCATTTACTGACGACTTGTTTTAAATAAACAATCGCTTGTGGGTTTTACCCTACTCTCAATGGAACTTTTTTGTGTTGTTACTCAAGGGATGTCTAGGGTTAGATGGTGACTCTTTCTAGAGCACAACTCAATGACTTCATAGGTGGTTTGTTCAATATGTTTACTTATGTAAACGACCAATGACTTTACCTTTTCAACATTTAATGGTTAGAAGTTGATGCCTCAATATTCCCATTGTTTTGGGTGAAGCCTATAGTGTAATGTTATGATTCTAATGATGAGAACTTGATGATTCAATGCCTTAAACTTGTAGTCTTACCCTTCCCCTTGTATGATTATGATTTATAATCACCATAATGAATTAATGGGTAACTCTAATGAGGTATAGCTTGTTATACCTAGCTTTAATATAACTAAATGATGGTATTTGGGTATGAATAGTCCTTGAATGATTAATACAATCATGGAGTACTCTCTTATTGTTTTTGAAACCTTAGTATGCTATAACCTAATGGTTACACCTTGATTTATGTGTGGATTCATACTTGAGAATAGTATGGAATGTGATGGTGATGCTTCACCTTATGCATCCATGATCCAATGGGGATGTCGTGAGTTAGGGTTTGGGTATAAGTGTTGATTAGTAACATTAATATAATTTATCTTGTTGAACCTAACTCTAATGCAAATAGATAAAGATGAGTATTCATGTTTAACAGTCTTATATGATGGAATGATGGTGAAATAACCTCCTTAATATGATCATAACCTTAATATGTTGATTGATGGTTATCATTGCCACATGGTTGATATTTACTTATGCTAAACATGTACATTATGAATATGATGAGGATTAATCATATCTAGATTCCTTGCATGTTGATGTAATAAAGGAATGTTCTTAACTTTAATATAACCCTACTATGATTGTTTATGAATATCTCCTAGCTCATTAATCCAATATTATGTAAGTGATGTTGTTGAGCCTTGTTATAAGGCATGCAAAGATAATGATGATCTTGTAGGGAATAGTATGATGGTCTTAATGACCTTTGGGCATGGTTGAGCCCTGAATGAGGTGTAATCCTCTTATGTTGATAAGGGTTGATACCCTGTGATATTGTGAAAAGGATTTATATCTTGTTATAGTGTGATAACTAGTGTAGTCTCATGAATAGCAAGTGAATAGTACCATGTGATGATGAAATAAGAAATTATGTTTCACATGTTTTATATCTTTTGAAGTTGTGATTTTATATTCTTGCTAGAAGTGAATTAGGGTTTTATGTCCACTTGTTTGATGCAACCTTAATTCACCCAATTGGCATAACTAATCAAGTGCAACTCTAATCATGTAGTGCCCTGTGCCGTAGAGCCGTCTTCAGTGTCAGAACTTGCTGGATGGTGAAATGAGTATTCCTAAGGGAAACTTAGAGCACACACTGTTGAGAATGTGGGGGTGGCAAGTTGAGGATATATCCTTGTCATCCACAATGTAGGTTATGTAGGATGGCTATGGCCATGCCTTAGACATTTGATGTGATTAAGGACAACTACGATTGTAACTTGGATTAGAGGGTTTTGTATGCCCTAGTTTATAGTGTCGTGAACTGTACCAAGGGTAGACTAGTGGTTAGAAGCTTGACTATATGTCACTGTAGTGGCAGCTTTGACTGATATGTCACTACCTTTTTACTCGTACTGACCGAGGGGAAGAGATCTTAGGATACCACCACTCCTAGATCTTATACGGAACCGAATACCCTTCACAGGGGTCAGTTGGACTTTGGACGGTACGATTCAAATTCCCCAGGGCGTAATAAAAGATGTAATATGGACGTGTAGCCTATTTGTTTATGGTTATACATGACATTTCACATTGGATGATAACCCTTGTTTGTTATCTTTACATAAAGATGATTCTTAGTGCAATTAAGAGATAGTAGATATACTTAGGTTGCGGATATGCTTAAGATTTTAGATGTGAATATACAGTAGCTATGCTTTTGTTGATAACTATACTGCTACTGTTGATTATAATCATGATGCTAGCTATCTCATGTTGTTAGTTATGTTTAGCATGCTAGCCATGCCTTTGTAGCTAGAGATGCATATACTGCTAATCATGCTTATCCAGATAATTGTGCTTATGTTGTAGCTCTTCTTATGATGTTGATATGTTCAACCTCTTAGACATGCTGATGTTGTTAGCTATGCATGTGATACTAGACTTATTAATGATGTTAGAGATGATCATGCTTCTAGACTCCTTATACTATTAATAGGGATATGAGAATAGTCTGGCTAATGAAGATAGTTATTATATGCTCCTTTATGTATTTTTGTTAATCATCAGTGTTGTTGAGCTTATTTGTTATATATGATTAAACTATTTAAACTGTCTCATTACCTAAAAATGGTGGAATCAATAAATGTTGTTGGAGGTTATATCTCTTGCTGGGACATGGGTCTCACCCTGGTGATTCACCACTTTTTTTAGGTAATTAGAAGTGACGAAAACAAACCTGTCTCAGCAAAGAGGATCTATAGTAATGAATCTATGAGAAAGTTGATTATATTTCTAGTGTGTCCTAGAGTCATCCCTATACTCTCAGGTCCGGGCAGAAAAAGTTTGTATATGGTGTTTCAAACGAATCAGAATTTTATTAGCATGTTAATGCTTGTTTGTGTGGCATATACAAATATTGTTCTCCTATGTATATATGTTTTGGCTAAGGCAATAGAACAATTTGTATCAAATTCTTGTCATAGTATGGATATAAGAAAGATGTTGGGCTCTTATGCAAATGTTTTAGAGCGGGTGTTGATGTAGAAATTGGTTTTAATTTACCCATATTTTTGGGTATGTGATTAATTAATGATTGATTGTGTTTTATGTTTTGAGTAATCTCAATTAGTGTAACATGTTCTCAAAAGTTGGTATCAGAGCTTTAGGTTCATTGAGTCTATAGGGACACTAGGACTTAGGACTAGGATGATGTTAAAGTTAGGAATATGGCACAAAAACATGGTGCATACTGCCTAATCTCAATACTTGGGTACCCTGGCCAGGTATTCAATTATTGAAGAAAAGGTGAGTATGGAACTCTTAGATTCTTATCTTTTTTATTGCACAGATCAAGTAGTCATTTTGAAACAATCTAAAGAGTATAATGAATATAAAAATCATGGTGTAGATAACTCAAATTTACCTCAAGAGAAGATGAGGATTGCATCATTATCTATCAAAACTTGAATGATTGGTAACTATAAGAGAAAGATACAACACCATGAAATATAAATCCGAATACAAATAAGAAAAAGAGGAGTTATTGAAGATAAAATTCAAGAAGATAATAAAGTAAGTGACAAAGTGGTTTGTTATTATAAAGTGATTCAAGGTATGAAATTCACATAAGATGGAGAGAATCCTATGATAAGTATAAAATGAGAAGATGAATGGGAACAATGAAAAAGGAATAAAGTGGATGTCTCCTTCACTGCCATTCGTCAAGTTTTAGCCCTGGTGGGTTTCTCTATCATTTGATAAATGTCTGGAACATTGGATTACAAACTGGTGACCTATGTATGTAAGAAAATTTTAATGTAAAATCAGCATGACATGTGAAAGAAATTAAGGGAGATGATCCTTGTTTAATGAAGAAAACGTGGAATATGATGATTTACCTCTTGATAAGTGGTTGAAAAACATAATAAAACAAGAGAGAATACCCAAATGTGATAAATAGTCATCAAGGAAGGAGCAATGAGATATGTTAATCATGATGATTCCTATTCTAATGGCAAGGAACCCAGAATGAAAAAGGTAAAATGATACATAGGAAGCTGTAACCTGCATAATGAAAAATAGAATTGGTTATCTTTCTGCTAGTAACCCTTGAAAAATAGTACTATGGTATGGGAAGTGTGTTTCCCTTTGTGTCTTTCCTTTCTAGGGCACAACTTTTAAGTGGATCATTTTCACTTGGTATATGTGGATTCATTGTAAACATGAAGGTGGATAGCTTATTATAACATAAGGTTGCTTGGACTATGGTTCCAAGATCATAAAGTTAGTGATGAGTTTACTTTTGAGCCTTCCAATAATTTGGGAGACTCCTCTTATATGTTTTGAAATTTATTATGTTGGTAAAAGTAGATGAGATAAGGATGTGAGTTCCTTATAGCACATGAGGTGGATACCAAGGTAACGAATCCTAGTATCCAAGATGTATCAACAATATGGGAAGTATGTGAAGGTTGGAGATGTTTACTAAATGAACATATCAAGTATTCCTCCCCCTTAAAGAGAGGGAGAGAGAGAGTTGATGATGACCCTCTAAATGTTGTTTGGAAGAAAAAACAAAAGTGATTCTATAATGTTGTGTATGGTTCAGTGATAGCTAGGCAAGACCACTATCAAGGATAAATGGTTTGTTGGTCAATATACATGTGATACCATGTTCCTTTAAGATAAATCTAGGATCAAATATCAATGCATAAGAGTTAGAGTGGATAACATAAGTTACATGACCGTGGTGAGTTTATGGTTATGTCCTTTAGACTAACCAATGTACCAATAGAATTTATGAATAGGAAGAACATAGTGTTTAGGTCATGTCTTACAAGTTGTAGCAAGCTTTGAATGATGACATCTCAAGGTATTTCAGAGATGGTCTGTAACATGGTCAACATCTTTGCTAAACCTTAATAATATTGAAGTAACTGTACTTATGTGTGACAAGTCTAGAAAGAATGAGTTGGGGGTTGACTAAAGTGTCCTCTTGGAGTTAGGATACCTCTTTTAAGTATGTTATGTGAATCCTGATAAGATGAAGACAATGTCATTGCTCTACCCCTAACAATGTCAATTCAGGAAGTTTTATTTGTTAACAGTTATAGACAAGTGTATGATTCTTCAACTAGACTGATGGCTAGTCCATCATTAAGATGATTGAAGATTATTCTAAGAACCTATGCCTTATAGTTCTTGACAATTAGGTGATACATGCCTGATTGATTGAGTTGTTAATTACACCAACCATTAAAGGATCATAGAGATGAAACCTTATAAATTTACATATGATAAGATATACATGATGTTCTATTTTTGGTAATAGCCAACGAGTATGCCCCCTAAGTGATGTGTGATACAACAGATAGAATAGTTTAGGACGACAGTAGAGTCCCAAAGTTGAAAGGTACTACCATACCTATACATGTGGTACAACCGTTCTTATGTTGAACCAAGGTGACACATGCAAGAGCTGAAGGAGAAGAATATGACTTCTATGAGAATAATGTGATATCATCATGATATGAAAGTTACCATGTCGAATATTGGGGATGAGGTGCATGAGAAGCATCTATCTTTTTTTACCTTGGATTTCGAGGGTGAAATCCCTATTAGGGGTTTATGGTTGAGAGACCCCTGACCTTGCTAAAAGTATTGAACCTAGTTAAATATCATAATTTAATGTTTAGAACCTTAATCTAACCTTTTTATATGCTTTGTAGTCATAATACAAGCTTAAGTTTCAAGTTTGGTCCAATTTGGACACTATTTGTGCAACTTATGCAAATTTATGCACATTTTGGACTTTTCTACAATTTACCCAATTGAGATGTTTTCATTTCCATTTATCACTGTCATTATGTTCTTTGGATGTTATCTCATCATTCTTGAGATTTTTGAGCCATGTGTCGCCTAGTTGAACCTTGGTTTGGAGGTTTTTTCCTCAAGGGTACCCTTTATGGAGAAGCTACCTTTAGGAGGTATCAACTAATGATTTATTTAGTTTGCTTGGAAATTCAAGAAAGTAGGGATAAGTAGGTATCCATGGACTATGGGTCAGATGCTTGTGTGATTTCTTGTATATCCTTAATAGTTTAAGGCCATTGACACATGGGGAAGCTACTTTTACACCTCATTCTTGCTTCCATCCTTATCCATGGGCTATATTTACCTCCTCCTTGCCCAAGTATGAAACTTCGCTTACTTTATCTTTCCTCTAACCTAGAGCAATGACTCCAATCTATTTTTATGTGGAACTAAGTGCTATAAAGTAGAAGAGAACCTCTTTTTGGAGAATAAGGTCTCCTAGAGCTCCATCTAGCCCTACCTAGGGTTTTCAAGGTCATCTTCTAGGGATTTCGACCAAGGCTAGTTGTTTTCTTCCTTCCTTCTCCATTTCTCTAGATATTCTCCTTCCTTAGACCTTCCTCCAGGTCAGAACCTTGCTTTTCCATGGTATAAATTGCTCTAAAGATCTAAAACCCTACCTTTCTTGCTCCTTATGCTTAGGGTTTGCTCTTTTGATGAAGAAAGGTGATAGATGGACGAGTTCACAGCTTATGCATGGATTTTCTACCCTACCTGCTCATGTTTTCTTCTATTTGGGAGTTTATATTCTAATTAGAGGCAAGTTTTATAACTTGCTCCATGTTTATTGCTTACCATAAGCTTTCTAGCTCACGTTCTTTCTTATAAATGATGATCAATGCATTAAAAAGCTATGCTTCACTTGGATTTCGATTTTTATAATGTTCCCTGTTCTAATTTTAGTTCTAGATGAACTTGTGATCATGTGTATGTTATTCCTAAGGTATAATATGACTAGGATCAGGTTGGTTTGACAACTGATGGTGCTAAACACCTATCAACCAATGGTCAATTTTAGGGTTTAAAGTTGAATTCTTCTATAAACACATGACTCAATGGTGGTACCATTGCAACAACTGATGGTGTTGTCTTCATGACAACTGATGGTGGTGACCAACAGTGTCAACTGACATTCACCCCTTATGTAAGGCCCCTAAATTTGCTTAATGAGTTGAATAAGCTTAATTATCATAATTAAATTCTTATAAACCTAATATAACCTTGTGATATGCTTTGAAATCACAAGACAAGCTTAATTTTCAAATTTGGTCCAATTTGGACATTGTTTGAGTAAGGTGTGTAGTTTTATGCACATTTGGACTTCTCTACAATTTACCCAATGGAGAGGTTTTCTTTGAAATTTACCAATTGCATTATGTTCCTTGGATATTCTATCATCATTCTTGAGCTTGTTGAGCCATGGGGCGCCTATTTAAACCTTAGTTTGAAGGTGTTTTCCTCAAGGGTATTTTAGGGTTTACCCCTTCATGGATAAGCTACCTTTAGTAGCTATCAACTAATGAATTATTTATTTTTCTTGGAAATTCAAGAAACAAGGGATAAGCATGTCTCTATGGATGGTGGGTGAGCTGCTTGTGTGTGTGCTTGTATATTCTTAATGGTTTAAGGCCATGGACACTTGGAAAGATACTAGAACTTCAACCTTTTCTTTTTCTTTATCTTAAAGTTTCATATACTTATCCCTAAGAACCAAAACTAGCCATTTGCTCTCCACCACTTAACTACTTCTATGAACCTTATTCTCCCTCTCTGTTGCTATGAATTTCCTGTCAAGGAAGAAGAAAGAGGGGATCTTCTTGGAAAAAGAATCTAGGGTTGCAATTGACTTCCTTTTAGGGTTTGAAAAGCTTCATTCTAGTGATCTTGACATAAAAGAGTAAGAATCCCATTCTTTCCTCCTTTTATTTCTTTTTTATCCTTCCTCCTACGTTTCTTTAGGTTGGAACCTTGTTGTTCCATAGTAGAAATTGCTCTAAATCTCTAAAACCCTACCTTTCTTGCTCCTTATGCTTAGGGTTTGCTCATTTGATGAAGAAAGGTGCTAGATGGACGAGTTCACAACTTATGATTGGATTCTCTACCCTACTTGCTTGAGTTTTCTTATGTTTGGAGTTTCATCTTCTAATTAGAGGCAAGTTTTATAACTTGCTCCACGTTTATTGCTTACCATAAGCTTTCTAGCTCATGTTCTTGCTTAAAAATGATGATCCATACACTAAAAAGCTATGCTTGACTTGGATTTCGATTTTTATAATGTTTCCTATTCTGATTTCAGTTCTAGATGAACTTCTGATCATGTGTACGTTATTCCTAAGGTATAATATGACTTGGATCAGGTTGGCTTGACAACCTATGGTTCCAAGCACCTATCAACCAATGGTGAATTTTAGGGTTTAAAGTTGATTTCTTCTATAAACACATGACCCATTGGTGGAACCATTGCAACAAACAATGGTGTTGTCTTAATGACAACTGATTATGGTGACCAAGAGTGTCAACTGACGTTCACCCCTTAGGTCAAGTTTTGCATAATTAGAATCTTAATGATCAACAACTAAGTACCCTAATGATGCTATCAATCAATGGTGACATTAGCTTGATATTAGATGGTGATTAATGAATATAATGTTTATCTAACAACCTATGGTGACTTAATGGTCACTACTGATGGCGGATCAGGTCTCTACAACCTATGGTGAGTTGAGCATGTAGTTATAACATCAATTAAGCCTTAAACCAAGGGTTTCTTGGGTCATTTGTTGCAATGGTCATACCTATACTACAATTGACGATTTTAACATATGAACTTGACCCAATGGTCAAGATCTAATGTTTATTCCTCCAATAAAGTGGAATGATGGCTAATGTAATATGTTTGTCCTAATAATGTAATTTAGATGGCTTCCTTTATATGATCAACTTAAGGATCTTACTTGTTGATAATGGATGGCTTGTTTTAAATGAGCAGTTGATTGTGGGTTTTATCCTACTCTCAATGGAACTTTTTGTGTTGTTAATTAAGGGATTTTTAGAGTTAAATGGTGATTATTTCTAGAGAACAAATCAAGGACTTCATAGGTGGTTTATCTTAGGTGTTTACTTATGTAAACAACCAGTGGTCTTACCTTTTAAACATCCAATGGTTCTGGGTGACATTGTGGTATGGTGATATGGGTTGAATGATGATGGAACAAATGGAGGGTTACCCTTAATAAGGCAGTCTTACCCATTCACTTATATGAATATAAGGGACGATAACCATATTGTGTTGATATGTAACCCTAATGAGGTATAGCTTGTTATACCTAGCGTTAATATAACTAAATGATGGTAATTGGGTATGAATAGTCCTTGAATGACTAATACAATCATGGAGTACTTTGTTACTGTTGTTGAAACCCTAGTATGCTATAACTCGATGGTTACACCTTGATTTATGTGTGGGTTCATACTTGAGAATAGTATGGAATGTGACGGTGATGCTTCACCTTATTCATCCATTATCCAATGGGGATGCCGTGAGTTAGGGTTTGGGTATAAGTTTTGATTAGTAACATCGATATAATTTATCATGTTGAACCTAACTCTAATGCAAATAGATAAAGATGAGTATTCATGCTTAACATTCTTATATGATGGAATGATGGTGGAATGACCTCCTTAACATGATCATAACCTTAATGTGTTAATTGGTGGTTATCATAGCCACATGGTTGATACTTTCTTATGATAAACATGTGCATTATGAATATGATGAGTGTTAATCATATCTAGATTCCTTTCATGTTAATGTAATAAAGGAATGTTCTTAATGTTAATATAACCCTGCTATGATTGTTTATGAATATATCCTAGCTCATTAATGCAATATTGTGCTGATCTGGTGTATTATATGTAAGTGATGTTGTTGAGCCTTGTTATAAAGCATGGAAAGATAATGTTGATCTTGCAAGGAATAGTATGATGGTCTTAATGACCTTTGGGAATGGTTGAGCCCTGAATGAGGTGTAATCCTCTTGTGTTGATAAGGGTTGATACCCTGTGATATTGTGAAAAGGATTTATATCCTGTGATAGTATGAAGATCTTAATGACCTTTGGGCATGGTTGAGCCCTGAATGAGGTGTAATCCTCTTATGTTGATAAGGATTGATACCCTGTGATATTGTGAAAAGGATTTATATCTTGTGATAGTATGATGACTAATGTGCTCTGATGAATGGAAAGTGAATAGTACCATGTGACGATGAGATGAGAAATTATGTTTCACACGTTTGATATCTTTTAAAAGTTGTGATATTTATATGCTTGCTAGAAGTGAATTAGGGTTTGTATGCCCACTTGTTTGATGCAGCCTTAATTCACCCAATTGGCATAACTAATCAAATGTAACTCTAATCATGTAGTGCCCTGTGTCATAGAGCCAACTTCAGTGTCAGAATTTTCTTGATGGAGAAATGAGTATTCCTAAGGGAAACTTGTAGAACATACTGTTGAGTATGTGGGGGTGCAGGTTGAGGATATGTCCTTGTCATCCACAATGTAGATTGTGGAGGATGGGTATGGTCATGCCTCATACATCTGATGTGATCGAGAATGGTTGTGGCCGTGTCTCGGTGATTATAACATGATGTGATTAGAGGGAAACTATAGTTGTGCCTCAGTGATTGGGTTTGAATACCCTAGATGCTAGTGCCGTGACATGTATCAAGGTGGGCTAGTTACATGACTATATGTCACTATGGTGGTAGCTTTGACTGATATGCCACTGCCTTTTTACTCATACTGATTGAGGGGAAGAGATGTTAGGATACCAGCACTCCTAGATCTTGTACGGAATCGAATAGCCCTTCGTAGGGGTCGGTTGGACTTTGAATGGTATGATTCAAATTCCCCAGGGCATAATAAAAGATGTTAGACTGCCGTGTAACATATCTATTTAGGGTTATACACAATGCTTCATATTGGATGATAACCCTTGTTTGCTTTCTTTTCACTGAGATCATATATAGTACAATAAGAAATAATAGATATGCTTATGTTGTAGTTATGCTTATGTTGTCAAATATACTGACACTGATGGTTAAGATGTTGCTGCTAGCTATGTTTAATATTGCTAGCCATGCCTATGTAATTAGAAATGATTAAACTGCTAATCATGCCTGTGCAGTTCATTGTGCTATGATGTTAGTTCTACTTATGATATAGATTTGTTCCCTTTATTTGAGATGCCAATATTGATAGCCATGTTATGTTATTAGACATATTTGTGATGTCAGGGAAGCTTATGCTTATATTTCTAGCTATCCCTTTATAACTAGAAATGCATATACTACTAATCATGCTTATCCAGATAGTTTTTCTTATGTTCTTAGCTCTTCTTATGATGTTGATATGTTCAACCTGTTAGACATGCTGATGTTTTTAGCTATGCTTATGATACTAGACTTATTCATGATGTTAGAGATGTTCATGTTGTTAGAATCCTTATACTGTTAATAGGGATATGAGAATAGTCTGGCTAATGAAGATAGTTATTATCTACTCCTTTATGTATTTTGTTAATCATCAGTGTTGTTGAGCTTATTTGTTATATATGATGAAACTGCTTAAACTGTCTCATTACCTAAAAATGTTGGAACTAATAAATGTTATTGGAGGTTATATCTCTTGCTGGGACATGGGTCTCACCCTTGTGGTTTGCCACATTCTTTTTAGGTAATTGAAAGTGACAAAAACAAACATGTGGAAGCAAAGAGGAGATATAGTAATGAATCTTTGAGAAAGTTGATTAGATGTCTAGTGTGTCCTAGAGTCATCCCTGTACTCTCAGGTCCAGACAGGAAAAGTTTGTATATGGTGTTTCAAACAAATCGAAATTTTGTTAGCATGTTAATGCTTGTTTGGGTGGCATATACGAATATTGTTCTCCTGTGTATATATGTTGTGGCTAAGATGATAGAACAATTTGTATCAAATTCTTAGCATAGTATGGATATAAGAAAGATGTTCGGCTCTTATGCAAATGTTTCTGAACAAGTGCTGACGTTGAAATCAGTTTTAATTTACCCATATTTTTGGGTATGTGATTAATTAGTGATCGATTATGCTTTATGTTTTGAGTAATCTTGCTTAGTGTAATGGGTTCTCACAAGTTGGTATCAGAGCTTTAGGTTCACTAAGTCTACATGGACACTAGGACTTAAGACTATGATGATGTCGAAGTTCAGAACATGACATAAAAACATGGTGCATACTGCCTAATCTCAGTACTTAGATGCCCTGGTCAGGTATTCAATTATTGAAGAAAAGGTAAGTATGGAACTCTTAGATTGTTATCTTTTTTATTACTCTGATCAAGTATTCATTTTCAAACAATCTAAAGAGAATAACAAATAAGAAATCATGGTGTGAATATCTCAATCCTACCTTAAAGAAGATGAGAATTGCATCATAATCTATCAAAACTTGAATGTTTGGTAGCTAAAGAGAAAGACACAACACCAAGAAATATAAATCCGAATACAAATAAGCAAAAAGAGGAGTTCTTGAAGATGTGATTCAAGAAGATAATAAAGTAAAAGATAGATAAGTCTATGCCTATAAAGTGATTCAAGGTATGAAATCCACATAAGATGGAGAGAACTTCAATGATAAGTATAAAATGAGAAGATAAATGAGAACAATGACAAAGGAATAAGGAGGAACCTGAGTTCATATCAGACCAACCTATGTGTGTAATAAAGTGTTAATGTAAAATAAGCATGGCGTTTGAAAGAAATTAAGGTAGATGATCCATGTTTAATGAAGAAAATGTGGAATATGATGATTTACCTGTTGATAAGTGGTTTGAAAACATAATAAAATAAGAGAACATACCCAAGTGTGATAAATAGTCATCAAGGAAGGAGCAATGAAATATGTTAATCATGATGATTCCTAGGCTAATGGCAAGGAACCCAAAATGAAAAGGGTAAAATGATACATAAGAAGCTGTAACTTTCATAATGAAAATAGAATTGGTTACCTTTTTGCTAGTGACCCTTGAACAATGTTGCTATGATGTTGGAAGTGTGTTTCCCTTTGTGTATTTCCTTTCTAGGGAACAACTTTCAAGTGAATCATTTCCACTTGGTACGTATGGATTCACTGCAAACATGAGGATGGATAGCTTATTATAGAATAAGGTTGCTTGGACTATGGTTCCAAGATCATAAAGTTTGTGATGAGTTTGCTTTTGAGCCTTCCAATAATTTGGGAGACTCCTCTAATATGTTTTGAAATTTATAATGTGGGTAAAAGTAGATGAGATAAGGATGTGATTTCCTTATAATACATGAGGTGGATACCAAGGTAATGAATCCTAGTATCCAAGATGTATCAACTATATGGGAAGTATGTGAAGGTTGGAAATGTTTATTAAATGAACATTCCAAGTGTTCATCCTCCTTAGAGAGAGAGAGAGAGAGTTGATGATGACCCTCTAAATGTTGTTTGGAAGGAAAAACAAAAGTGATTCTATAATATTGTGTATGGTTCAGTGATAGCTGGGCAAGACCACTATCAAGGATAAATGGTTTGTTTATCAGTAGACATGTACTACCGTGTTCCTTTAAGATAAAATATCCTTTAGACATAAGAGTTAGAATGGATGAAATAAGTTACATGACCATGGTGAGTTTAGGGTTATGTCCTTTAGACTAACCAATGTACCAATAGAATTTATGAATAGGAGGAACAGAGTGTTTAGGTCATGTCTTACAAGTTGTAGCAAGCTTTGAATAATGACATATCAAAGTATTCCAGAGATGGTAAGTAATGTGGTCAACATATTTGATAAAACTTAAGAATGTTGAAGTAATTATACTTATGTGTGACAAGTTCAACAAGAGTGAGTTGGTGGTTAACTAGTGTACCCTCTTGGAGTTATGGTACATCTGCTAAGTGGGTTGTGTGAATCCTGATAAGATGAAGACAATGTTGTTGATCCACCCCTAACAAGGTTGACTAGGAATTATGTTTCCTTGTATGGAATGACATGTGTCGGCGTTAGCATTTCTTTTGATGCTGAAAAAGAACTGACAAGTGTTCTAGTGTCAGTGTAATTAGAAAAAAAAAGAAGGATGGATACATCACCTTTTTTATGCTTCAAGGAATGGTATGAGACACATGCCATGATTGGTAAAATGCTAGAAAGTATGAATTTTGAGTGATGTGTTGATACAATAGATATAATTTTAGGATGATATCTATAATTTAAAGTTGAAAGTCACTACTAGATTTGTACAGGTGGCACAACAAGTTTCTATGCTCCATATTTGAAAATGTCTTCTTATGTGGGGGGTTTTGTGCTGACCCAAGATGAGATATGTATGAATGATCTGACATCACCATGATATGAAAGTAACCATGTGAAGGTAAAAGGATGAGATGCAAATAAAGTACCCATCTTTGTTTACCTTGGATTTTGGGGGCAAAATCCCTATTAGGGGTTTATAGTTGTAAGGCCCCTAAACTTGCTTAATGAGTTGAATAAGCTTAATTATCATAATTGAATTCTTATAACCCTAATATAACCTTGTGATATTCTTTCAAATCATAATACAAGCTTAAGTTTCAAATTTGGTCCAATTTGGACATTGTTTGAGCAAGGTATGCAATTTTATGCACATTTTGGTATTTTCTGCAATTTACCCAATTGATAGGTTTTCTTTGCAATTTACCACTTGAATTATGTTCCTTGTATATTCTATCATCATTATTGAGATTATTGTGCCATGGGGAACCTATTTAAACCTTATTTTGAAGGTGTTTTCCTCAAGGGTATTTTAGGGTTTGCCCCTTCATGGATGAGCTACCTTTAGTAGCTATCAACTAATGCATTATTTGTTTTGCTTAGAAATTCAGAAAACGAGGGATAAGCATGTCTTTATAGATGGTGGGGTAGCTTCTTGTGTATCCTCTTGTATATTCTTAATGGTTTAAGACCATGGACACTTGGAAAGATACTAGAACTTCAACCTTTTCTTTTTCTTTATCTTAAAGTTTCATACACTTATCCCTAAGCACCAAAACGAACCATTTTCTCTCCACCACTTCCCTCCTTCTATGAACGTCGTTCTCCCTCTATGATGATGCGAATTTCCTGTCCAAGGAAGAAGAAAGAGGGGATCTTCTTGGAAAAAGAATCTAGGGTTGCAATTGACTTCCTTTTAGGGATTAAAAAGCTTCCTTCTAGTGATCTTGACCTAAAAGAGTAAGAATCCCCTTATTTCCTCCGTTTGTTTTTGTCTATCCTTCCTCCTACCTTTCTCCAGGTTGGAACCTTTCTGTTTCATAGTAGAAATTGCTCTAAAGCTCGAAAACCCTACCTTTCTTGCTCCTTATGCTTAGGGTTTGCTCATTTGATGAAGAAAGGTGCTAGATGGACGAGTTCACAACTTATGCTTGGATTTTCTACCCTACCTGCTTGAGTTTTCTTATGTTTGGAGTTTCATCTTCTAATTAGAGGCAAGTTTTATAACTTTCTCCACATTTATTGCTTACCATAAGCTTTCTAGCTCATGTTCTTGCTTAAAAATGATGATCCATGCACTAAAAAGCTATGCTTGACTTGGATTTCGATTTTTATAATGTTCCCTATTCTGATTTCAGTTCTAGATGAACTTCTGATCATGTGTACGTTATTCCTAAGGTATAATATGACTTGGATCAGGTTGGCTTGACAACCTATGGTGCCAAGCACCTATCAACCAATGGTGAATTTTAGGGTTTAAAGTTGATTTCTTCTATAAACACATGACCCATTGGTGGAACCATTGCAACAAACAATGGTGTTGTCTTCATGACAACTGATTATGGTGACCAAGAGTGTCAACTTATGTTCACCCCTTAGGTCAGGTTTTTTCATAATTAGAATCTTAATGATCAACAACTAAGTACCCTAATGATGCTATCAATCAATGGTGACATTAGCTTGATATTAGATGGTGATTAATGAATATAGTGTTGATATAACAACCTATGGTGACTTAATGGTCACTACTGATGGT
Source organism: Alisma plantago-aquatica (assembly GCA_963693085.1). NCBI lineage: Eukaryota > Viridiplantae > Streptophyta > Magnoliopsida > Alismatales > Alismataceae > Alisma > Alisma plantago-aquatica. Next base: position 961,748,458 of record OY856412.1, read on the forward strand.
GGATCAGGTCTCCACAACCTATGGTGAGTTGGGCATGTAGTTATAGCATCAATTAAGACTTAAACCAAGGGTTTCTTAGGTCATTTGTTGCAACAGTCGGACCTATACTACAATTGATGGTTTTAACATATAAACTTGACCCAATGGTCAAGATCTAATGTTTATTCCTCCAATAAAGTAGAATGATGGCTAATGTAATATGTTGGTCCTAATAATGTGATTTATATGGTTTCCTTTATATGATCAACTTAAGGAGCTTACTTGTTGACAATGGATGGCTTGTTTTAAATGAACAACCAATTATGGGTTTTATCCTACTCTCAATGGAACTTTTTGTGATGTTAATTAAGGGATGTCTAGGGTTAAATGGTGACTCTTTATAGAGAACAAATCAAGGACTTCATAGGTGGTTTATCCAAGGTGTTTACTTATGTAAACAACCAATGGTCTTACCTTTTAAACATCCAATTGTTCTGGGTGACATTGTTGTATGGTGATATGGGTTGAATGATGATGGAACAATTGGAGGGTTACCCTTAATAAGGTAGTCTTACCTATTTACTTATATGATTAGAAGGGACGATAACCATATTGTGTTGATATGTAACCCTAATGAGGTATAGCTTGTTATACCTAGCTTTAATATAACTAAATGATGGTACTTGGGTATGAATATCCCTTGAATGACTAATACAATCATGGAGTACTCTGTTACTGTTGTTGAAACCCTAGTATGCTATAACCCGATGGTTATACCTTGATTTATGTGTGGGTTCATACTTGAGAATAGTATGGAATGTGATGGTGATGCTTCACCTTATGCATCCATGATCCAATGGGGATGCTGTGAGTTACGGTTTGGGTATAAGTTTTGATTAGTAACATTGATATAATTTATCATGTTGAACCTAACGCTAATGCAAATAGGTAAAGATGAGTATTCATGTGTAAAATTCTTATATGATGGAATGATGGTGGAATGACCTCCTTAACATGATCATAACCTTAATGTGTTAATTGGTGGTTATCATAGCCACATGGTTGATACTTTCTTATGCTAAACATGTGCATTATGAATATGATGAGTGTTAATCATATCTAGATTCCTTGCATGTTGATGTAATAAAGGAATGTTCTTAATGTTAATATATCCCTGCTATGATTGTTTATGAATATCTCCTAGCTCATTAATGCAATATTGTGCTGATATGGTGTATTATATGTAAGTGATGTTATTGAGCCTTGTTATAAGGTATGGAAAGATAATTATGATCTTGCAGGGAATAGTATGATGGTATTAATGACCTTTGGGCATGGTTGAGCCCTGAATGAGGTGTAATCCTCTTGTGTTGATAAGGGTTGATACCCTATGATATTGTGAAAAGGATTTATATCATGTGATAGTATGATGGTCTTAATGACCTTTGGGCATGGTTGAGCCTTGAATGAGGTGTAATCCTCTTATGTTGATAAGGGTTGATACCATGTGATATTGTAAAAAGGATTTATATCTTATGGCAGTATGATGACTAGTGTGGTCTCATGAATGGCAGGTGAATAGTACCATGTGATGATGAGATGAGAAATTATGTTTCACACGTTTTATCTTTTAAAAGTTGTGATATTTATATGCTTGCTAGAAGTGAATTAGGGTTTGTATGTACACTTGTTTGATGCAGCCTTAATTCACCCAATTGGCATAACTAATCAAGTGCAACTCTAATCATGTAGTGCCCTATGTCGTAGAGCCATCTTTAGTGTCAAAAATTGCTGGATGGTGAAATGAGTATTCCTAAGGGAAACTCAGAGAACATACTATTGAGTATGTGGGGGTGGCAGGTTGAGGATATATCTTGTCAACCACGATGCAAATTGTGGAGGATGGCTATGGTCATGCCTCATACATCTGATGTGATTGAGAATGGCTGATGTCGTGTCTTGGTGATTATAACATGATGTGATTAGAGGACAACTACGATTGTACCTCAGTGATTGGGTTTGAATACCCTAGATGCTAGCGTTGTGACCTGTACCAAGGTGGGTTAGTTACAGGACTATATGTCGATGTGGTGGCAGCTTTGACTAATATGTCACTACCTTTTAACTCATACTGACCGAGGGGAAGAGATCTTAGGATACCGACACTCCTAGATCTTGTACGGAATCGAATAGCCCTTCGTAGGGGTCGGTTGGGCTTTGAATGGTACGATTCAAATTCCCCAGGGCATAATAAAATATGTAAGACAACCATGTAACATATCTATTTAGGGTTATACACAATGCTTCATATTGAATAATAACCCTTGTTTGCTTTCTTTTCACTGAGATCATATATAGTACAATAAGAGATAATAGATATTCTTATGTTGTAGTTATGCTCATGTGGTAAACATGCTTATGTTGTCAAATATACTAACACTGATGGTTAAGATGATGCTGCTAGTTATGTTTAATATTGCTAGCCATGCCTATGTAATTAGATATGCTTAAACTGCTAATCATGCTTATGCAGTTCATTGTGATATGATGTAGCCTCCAAGCTGGGGGGCGGATCAAATCAAAGTTTCCTTAGGTAGCCACCGACCAATAGTTATCTTGATAATTTGAAATAATCTTATTATTCTTTATTGAGATTGAGTTTGTGAAAAAAAGAAAAGAAAATGAATGGGAAAATGACGGGAATTGAACCCACGCATGGTGGATTCACAATCCACCACCTTGATCCACTTGGCTGACGTCGATGTATTTGAATGATGTTAGCAATGTTTTGGAAGAGTGGCACGGGTGGACATGTCGGTGCAGATGCTACTGCCTGCAATCAGTATTTGGTAGGGGTATGGGGTTTGGGATGTCAATTAATTCCTACCTTCCTATTTTAATTTAAACATGGGTTTGATTAACACTCCGTGTTCCGAGAAATATTTACCATCCACAAAGAGGAAAAAATGGAGTCTTTGTCTAAAGAAATGCGTTGAGAAATGGCATATGTATAGAACCTTGCAAGAAGATAGTGATTTTTCAAATATCTTAAAATGGAATCTGTTCCAAACATATATGCCATGGTTCCTTACTTCGACAAGGTGCAAATATCTAAATTTCACCCTTTTAGATACTTTTTGAAAAAGTAAGTTACGAACAACATCGACGTAGGGCAACTCCATTTTTTTGTTGGGGGCTGTAGGGACACGAAGTTTGGTGAATGATTCCACAAAAAAATCAAATAAAGAAAGATAGATATGCCAGAAAGACACGGGGAGCCATACTCCACTCTATGAAAGAAGGGCATCGAGGTCAAAATATTGCTTTCAAATTAAGTTCCGAATTAGTAGATGCAACCAAAGGGAGTGGCGATGCCATACGCAAAAAGGAAGAGATCTCCCACTCTTCGAGGATGCCCTCAGCATCGAGGAACATGTAGTAGGGTGTATGTGCGACTCGTTCAGATCATAAACTCAAACAAATGAGACAATTTTTTGAAAATTAATCAATAAAATGGATATAATACAAAAATAATATTTATTTTATGTATTATTGAAACGAAAAATGAGGATTTCTTATATACTTTTTGGAATTTGTGGTTTCTATTGGTGCAAACCGTGGAGCTTGATGGATCATATGTAATTCCCCAATTGAGAACTTCTTGGAAATTCTAATCTAATTCTTCAGTTTCACTTTTTTCCTTTTCTTTTTCCCATGGTAAGGAAAAGTAGTGCAATTTCAGAGAAAACATGTGTGCACATCTATCCTCATGGTTTTGTGTGAAGAAAAAAATCTGTAGAAAACATGGTCAATGGGAAATGTTTGAAGAGACATTTTATGATGCCTAACATCAATGTGGATCACCATCTTGTACTTTATTTCACCTCATCAATCCAACAATTAAAATCCATGTGTTGGATCAATGATGTAAAACACAATGCTTATAGGGAAGCAACCCAATTGCTATTTCTTAACCTCAGATTATACACTTCATAATGTCAGCATCATCATCCCAAGTAATAATTTAGCACATTTCATGCTAAGATCTAAGTTTCACATTTTTATCGTAGGTGTATGGCTCTTCATTGAATGGATAGCAACCACACCTCATCTGGCAAATAGCATGATCTTCATCGTCCATCTCGAGTTTCATGTTTGCTCAGGGATGAGAAAATTTTGAAGCTTGGGTGGAGGGTGGGTGGTATGTATTCTAATTTCTTACCACACATATATGTTCTTGGATTAAGATCTTATCATTACATATCTCACTGTATTTAGCTAATTATTTTAAAATTTTCTTTTCTAGAAAAATCAAACCCATTATCTTGCTAGGTTATACTCAAATTATCTATTTACACCCATGCATGTTAGCATCATTAACCTCCCCTAATTTGAAGAAATTCCCCACAATGACCAATAGTTTAAACTAAACAATGGCTAGAAATTACCCCATCTAGTCTAGGAACACAAACATCATGTTTCTATGGAAAATATGGCAAGTATTGGAGGAACTTAAAGGGATCAAACACATCATTATCCGTAATGACTAGTGAAACAATTGGATACCAAGTGTCCCGATGTCATGTCACTATTTAAGCATAGAGAAACAAACAGAGCAACCCACACAATGCATGCAAATCAAGCTGTGTGTTGATCCAAACTCTCTTCTACGTGTGTCTTCCATCTTCTTACCATCCATCCAACAAAACAAAACAAAAATTCTCAAAATTATGCCAAACACTAAGTTTGGGGTGACACACCACCCTTCTTTCTATCTGCTTCTTCCATACACCTCTCTTTGTAATAGGGGTGTACCACCTAAAAGTGAAATAAGGATGCCAATTTACACAACAAGAAAGCATGTACATTATTTAAGGCAAAAATAAAGATAAAAATGCAGTCTCAAGTCAAATAGAGGATAGTTTGAAATCTTTCTCCATACCTTTATTCACTCCTTGGTCTGCCAAAAGTCACAACGGATGCCTCATTCTTACATCCTTTTGATGCACTCCAATGTATGATAATATGAATTTTTATCATCATGTGGGTCTCTCTGAGATCTCATGAAAGTCTTAGACATGTGTGATGTTGACTATTGAGGAAGTGTTTTTATAAAGCAAACTCAAGGAGTAAAGTCATGGTAGATGTCTTCGTGATCTCAAGAATTTGGGTAGATTGTCTATATTTGATTGTAGGGAAAATAACATTATGTGAAGATGACACAATTTCATGGGCTAAAGTATTGTTCTTGCAAAATTTTCAAATTTTGTATTACTCGAGGATGAGCAACATTGAAGTTTGGGGTTGTTTGATCAATAAATATTGATCACTATTTAGTTACAACTCTTAGATTAACTTGCATCTCGTTCGACATTTTATCCTTCAATTTAGTCCATTAGTTTTCTATTTCTCTAGTTTTCTTTTAGATAGGTTTTAACAAAATATTCATTATGTTTAATTACCTAAATTGTTGCCAATTAAGACAAAGCAGCAAAGCTCGACCCATCAAGCTCTCATTTAAGATTCTACACCTCTCAATATTCCATAGAAGGTGTTAGACCCCCCTGCCACATTTGATAATTATGATCCCCCTTTTGACATTTGCCATATCGAGCCTTCTCCTCTAAGAAACATTCGACAAGTGTCACTCAATTGACCTACCAAGGCATGTATATTACACACATACCAAGCCTCTCAATGCCATTTCCATGCCTACACCTATCAAGGGTAGGGCCCATGATACCTTCTATCAACAAGCTATGTATCTAGCACTCGACCTCTGCCTATTGATATATTTCATGCGCCCACCAAGCCATTTAGGTCGCAAACAAGCTGCTTGCACATCACACCTTTGGCATATGCTACTATATCAATAGACAATGTCTATCAAGGACCTAAATTCATCAACCAATATTAGGTAGTTCATCAAGCCTTACTCCTCAAGACAAGTGCACTAGCATAGTCGATGCAAGCAATCTACAAACTAGCAACCTAGACCTATCAAACGGGTGGGTGGGTTGGGTCGTCACGTGTTTACATCTTGCAGATGTGGGTTAAAAAGATGCAATGTTATACGGGTGGAGCAATAACACACTCAAACCCGACCCAACATGTTGTGGGTCCACCCGTGAGTGCCCATGTAATGTGTGTACGATAAAAACATGTTATAATTTATCTCTCTACAACAATAAGTAGAATGTTTCATTGATTAATCTTAGTGAAAAGATAGGATAATGAGAGGACCTCATCCACTTTGTCCAATGTCAAACAGTAATAAACTGAACTCTATGTATAATCTTAGTCTAGCTCTTTCCACTAATTCATTTCTATCCTTTATGTCCTTGATGTTGAATTAGTGGAATTTATAGAGGTTTGGTGTACATTTGTTCATTATTTATGCCAATATAAGAGTTTATACACAAATATCTCAGTGAAATTTTACATAAGGATATAAAATGGAAAATATCCACTTAAATGTAATAATGATAAATAATTTCATTCTAGAATTTTCTATAACCTTTTGGAACATGGAAGAGATTAAAAAGACAAATAATAATTCTTTAAGCAAGATAAGGTGATAGTGAATAATTAATAAAGGAAATTGTGGTAATAATGGATAATAGGACAAAATTTATTAAAGGAAAACTAATTGGTTAAAATAACTTCAAATTCATTTTCTTTGGGTTGATTCAGCTTGGAGGCTAAGTTTCATGAATTTGGGATAATATTAATCATATATATTTTACTTTGAAAAGAAAAGGTGAATTTCCTTCAATATATGAGATAAACCATTTACTGACCCTAAAAGAGAAAATTAATTTGAGGTTCATAGTCTACACATTAAAATCAGCATTTGGGTAAATTTTCACACAATTTGGATAATTTTAATGTGTAGGAGAGAGAAAGTGGAATTAAAGCCAAAATACTAAATAATTTATCAAATTATGCCAAAGGATAAAATTAATGGCCAATTCATATTCCAAATAGTTTAGTTTGTTTGAGGGTGAAGTTTAAAAAAAATGGATAATTCTAGAAGTCTTTAATGTGAAAAGAAAGAGAAAATATGAATTTCTTTAAAAGAAAAAAAAATACAATTTTAGAGTCTTCAAAAGTGAAAAATAATGGCATATTCGGATTCTACACATTCATTTTAGGCTAGGTATCTAATATCAATTAATTTGGAGTTAGTTTGGACTCTCAAATTAGGAGACATAAAAAGTTAAATAATTATATATGTCACTTTATTCAAACCTGATTTGGAATTACATTTAATGTGTCACGCATATTTTTGGCTGATTTTTTTTCTTCTCTTGTACGCCCAATCTAGATCATTGGTTACACGATCCAATGACTCCTCTCATCATCAAGCTTGATCCCAAAAAGGAAACAAGAACAGTTCACATACGATCTTCAAATCGATATTTCTTGCTCCCTACTTAACCTCCAATCGAGATTCTTTTTTCATTGTATTCCAAATACAATATCTCACCTAATGATCCATAATTTCTGCATAATTTGATTTGTGAAATGCTCAAATCTACTTCTCGAGTTCTCGAATCACCACTACCCATAGCCCTAGGATCATAACCTCACCTATAAATACCCTACCCCTAGTCTTCTTCGGGTACATTGCAATCTTTCTCTCGCATTGATTTCTCTGCTGATCGTGTGCTTGGTTGTCAGGATAAAGTTCCTCTCTAGGGTTTGTGGTGGCTTGTTCTCTTGCTCCTCACCATCTCCAACCAATTCCACCTAACAGTAAGTTCGTCTCCTCCTTCTCTAACTTTTTGTGCATGATGATTTCCCAAATCATCATGCTACATGGTCTTCCCCAAATCCTTGGCCGAGTTTCTCCTCGTGTAGTAACGCGTGAGCATGGCGAAGGGGATGAATCCCCTATGCGATTTCTCGATCCTAACCCTCTCCTTTTCTCTTTTCTTCATTTTATTACGCAAAGGTATAATCGTCTTTTCTCTTCTCTTTTCTTTGTTGTAGATAAGTCAAAGTCGAGCCTTTGACCCATGACTTGGCTACCCCTGATTGGGCCAAGTCAGCGGGTCGGCCCCACTCTTTTTCCCTTTTCTCAAGTTTTTCTCACTTATTTGGAATTTTCTAATTTCTTGATTGGCTAATTTTGTAAAATTTATATCTTTTAATCTACTTGTTCAAAAATTGAATGGAAATATGTTTGAAATAGGAAAAATGTGTTATTTCTAATAAAAAATTTCAAAGATCGATATTCATGTTTTTTGAAGGGTGATTTTTGGAAAATGAATTTAATACCTAAAATCCATAAAAATTACAACTTAATCATATTAACTCCAAAATTAACATAAAATATGCTTTCTTAATCAGGTAAACCTAATAAATCAATTGGTCAGATTTTCAGAGTCAAAATTCGATTTTTTCTAAAAAGGTCCAAAAATTAGGGTTTCTCTACATTAAGGTGCATTATGTGCTCTAGTACATGTTAATAAATTAAAATAGGCAAAGGTGAACTTGGGATCATCTAAAAGTGGTGAAAGTTGATAATTGAACTTAGTAAGAGAGGTATGTGCATCTTTAAACCCTAACTTAGGATATTTGCAAACTAAGCCATATATTCCCTAATGAGGCAATATATGAACCCTATTCTCTCCATTAATATTTCTTTTCTTGTATTTGCCTCAAAATCAATATTGATATTCTATTTCTTGGGTTTTGTACCCTACTGCCATGATTTAAATATATGATGCTTCTACTTGCCATAATTTCTCTCTACATGTTGATTTTGTTAGACTATTTAGCTAATGTTGTGGCACTTCTGTACAACCACCCGTAGATAGGGCATGTGTTATTTTGCCTTGGTGAATGTGTTTACTCTCCTCCTTATAAAATATCATGTAGGTAACTGGGAATGTGTTAATCACCCCTAACCTATAGGTTGAGGTCTGGTAGGTGCCTCAATCCTAGTTAGTTAACGTAGTCAATATTAATCTTGCATACAAATCTTTTACTATTTTCTTGTTATGGCAATCATCTTTTTTATTATGCCTCATAATCTTGACCTCTTCATCTTATGATGAAATCTTAGCATTTATTTCCATATTATTTCTTTATCTTTTGTTCTAGTGAAATATTTTGACACATATCTTGTTTCTTTCTCTTGTTGGGTGATTTCCCTACCACCCAGGATTTGAACAAGGTATTGAATAAGGTCAAGGAAACCAAAATCAAGAGTAGATTCAAGTCTTGCTTAAAGGATGTCTAGGTTGCTACTGCTAGATCTTATTAATTTTCTTTCTAGTTTTTTCTTTCATGAAACTCATGTAGTGAATTGAGTTCAAAAGCAATGTAATAACTTAGTTTTCCTTTCCCCTGCTACTATTGACAGTTTTGTATATGTATCATGCTTGTTTACATGGAATATTATACATGCATCCTGCAATATCTATTCTCTTTGTGCAAAAGATGGATGTTTTGTATTTACTTTAAATTTTATTAAGGAGGTGATATCGACTCTTTACAACATGGTATCAGAGCCTGTTGGACAGCTACTAGGGCATAAGTTGAAAGCAAGGGTGTTTAGAAAGGGCCATGGTCTGAGGGCTAGCAAGAATTTCCTCCATGCCACTAGCTTGGTTTACGAGGACTCTCAGATACATATAATACCTTCCTGGCCTAAGCTGATACTGAATGTTTGAAATAGCATGCCCATAGGTAATAATAGCCATAGATAGCTCTGTTGTCTACTCCTAGAAATATTATGTTATACCTTTATCTTTTAGGAGGGGTGATTTGTTTGAGGACATGAATAACTCGTCCAAGGGTGCTTCTTCTAGCAACATCGACAACCGTGACACCCTAGAGACTCCCCAAAATAACACAATGACATCTACTCCTCTTGTAGGTACATGATGCAGCCCTATTTTAGGGCTCCATCTTGTGCCATTTTGTACTTTATTCACGTCTAAACATAGTAGAATGCAAGTTAAATTCCCCAATGTGAGTATTATTATCAAATGCACTTATGGACGTTCTTTGCATTATTTTCAAGTACTTGGACCATGCTTTGGATGGATGAGAGAGAAGGAAGGAGTTCTAGGGTTCCAACACTCATGGAGGGGTTCAAAGAAGGTCCCAAAGCTCCCTCAACCTACCCCTAATGACCAAGATTTGACATCAAGCAAAGAAGTCCATTGATGATGAAGATTGAAGTTAAGTTTTTGCCACTGAAGACCCCAATACAGCCGTGGGCATCCACCACGGTCATGTGAATTAAAGCCAAGAATCACATGGACGTCAGTACTTCTGCACCGAAAGCACCACGATCGTGGCCATCAGCACGGTCATGGCCAAATGAAGACATCACGGCCGTGCCCATCAGCACAATCGTGGCCAACTGAAGACATCACGTCCATGACCTCCCACCACAGTTGTGGGAATTATGCATAAAGTTCCCCAAAACCAACAGAGAAGTGGTCCATTTTACACATGAATGATCACTGTCATGGCCTCCCACCACGGTCGTGGCCCTTGAAGACTGCCTCTGTAACATACCGAATCTTGGACCCTACCCTAGAACTTTGACCTTTTGGGTTTGACCGAACAAGGTTAAAGTTAGAATGTTCCCTACAAGCTAATACATGAATAATGTAATATAATATGTCACATAATTCATTTGGATGATAATAAGAAGATAATGGACTTATTTGGTTAAGTAATGTGGCTAATGGGCCATATGGTATATCTCATTTAAATAAATCCCAAAAGTGAAATCTAAGTTTAAAATTGTGTACCTTGGGTCCCAATTTCCTTGGGAGTCAAGTTTCACATTATTCACATAATAATAATTCATTTAATTCAAATTGGAAAAGAAGGTGTGTATTTTCCCCAAAATATCAACTAAAATAATAAATGACTCTAAAAGAGGAAAATAATCATACATTGTAATATACATAATAAAAATAGCCTTTGGGTGAAATTTCATCCAATTTGGAGAAAGTTTACTTAAAAGGTGAAATCAAGAGAGAGAAATTGTCTAAAATGAGTAATAGATAAATAAAGGTAATTCATGACACCAAAAGTTGGAAATAAAGGCAAATTCATGTTCAACACACTTAATTTAACTTGTGAATGAAGTTTCACCTAATTTGGATAATCCTAATGTCATTAATGTAAGAAGAAAGAGAAACTAAGTTTTTAACAATAAATGCATTAAAAGTTATCAAAAGGCAAATCTAATTTCATAAATGGAATCTACATGCTTTAATTAGCCTATGGACAAAATTTTACCTAATTTGGGGTTTGTTTGAGCCTCCAAAAGAAGAAAGAGAAAAGTTAAATTAATATGAATGTCACTTTATTCGATTTTGTTTTGAATTTCAATGTGTCACGCTGGCTTTGGGCTTCTTTATTTGATTTCAGGCCTCGTTTGGGCCGTTGGATCTTGATCCAACAGAATCTGTTCTTCTCCTACCTCTGTCTCTTTCCCTTTCACGCTGTTGTAGTGTTGTCGCTGAGCTTTCCCTCTCTGACTCGGATCGCCTACTTTCCTTTATTTCTTTCCCTCTATTTTCTCCTCCATCACCTTCCTTGCTTCTTCCCGAATCCATTGGTCCTATAAAAGATAGGGCACTAGGTCTTCATCTGGAACTCACTGGGCGCCGCCCCTTTGTCTCCTATTCTCCCTGGGTTTCCCCTATTTTCGCCTGCCTCCTCTTCTTTGTTTTGTTCCTGGGCATCAGACTACTAGGGAACTACTCCCAGACAATCGTCAAGTTCCCTGGTACCTCTCCTCAATCATAAATTGACCTATCTTCAGCCTGCGAGCATTTCCCCAAATCAACCTAACACCGCTAGATGTCTGGAGTCGGCAGGAAGACGCATACCTTCGCATGGTCGATGGAGGTCTTGGACGCTTTCCCTGGGATCGTGTGGTGGTTTTAGGCCTTTTGATTTGATAGCAATGCCGGTATGCAGCATATCCATCCTTCTCGCCCTTCTCCTTCCAGTTTCCGACGTGGTTAGGGACTGGAGCCGCCGTCTTCATAGATTTTCTCCATGGTTTTCTCTTGTGCTTGGTTCGTCGAGCTCATCTCGGTCTTGCAGTGTTTTTGGGTGACTTTGTTTGGACGCTTGGTTGCCCAAACTCTCGATAGCTCCTAGCGTGGAGGTCACTTCTCGTGGCCATGGCGGGTTGCTGGTTTGGGGGTAGGTTCATCATCTTGAAGTCTCCTTTCTGTCCCTCGTTTCCTCTCGTGACTTGCTTTTCTGATCGAGGGTGTTTTGGTCTTTTTTTCACTTTATTGATCTGTGAGGATGCTCTGGGACCTTGCGATGACTCACGTTTGATCCGTCCCAGTTGGCCAGTTCCCATTGGGCTGAGGTGGCCATGGGGATTGTTGACCAGATTCTAAGCAAGTAGTATTGCACATATGGCTTTTTCGAGAATTTTCATTGGTTGATTTTCTAAAAATTGTATCTAATTATTTATAACTAAGAAAAAATTAAAGTAAAATATGTTTTGAGACCATAAAAATAAGATCTAACTAATGATATTAGTTTTGATGGCTAAATCCAATGCTTAGTAACACATGTTTTCAATAGATTTAATTAATTATGAATTAACTTGTAAAAGTCATAACTAATTATCTATAAGTCAGAAAAATATAATAAAATATATTTTGGAATCTTAATAACCTAATCTATAATGTGGCATGATTTTCATAACATAATCCACATAAAGATAAAAAGGTGGTTTCTTTTAGGGTTTATAAAATCAATATAAACCTAACCCTAATCCCACATATATGTTAATAGGTGCTCTGGAAGCCTAGGCTTGGACCTAGAAGTGACTTTGGATCATTTGATTCGAAAGTTGAGGTATGTTGTATCCCATATTCCTCTATGTTGACCAATTCACCTATCTTATCATTCTTTTGACTTTAGCATACACATATGTCTTTTCTCTTGATATCATGGTTCGTGGGAACTATCTTGCTTGTTATGAACTTGAATATTGATATCTATCTTGTGCCTTGGTTCATGTGGGTCCCTTATATTGTCATACACCCACTTTGAAGTGTATGTTTATATGTTTGTGTTGTCCATTTTGTGATGGAAAAATTGTACAATTCTGACTATACTTTCTACTTGCCTCTACATTAAACATGCTATGTGATTCAGTAGCACTAGAGTAGTGTAATTGCATTGGTTTTGTTTATAGCAGATGTGATATTTTCTGCTCTTTTGGGACGGAAAGGGACCTCGTACCCAGGGTTTTCAACTTTATGAGGGTTGGCCCATTTTATATATATTTGGGAGATTGGCAATATTCTTTTCTCTATCAGGTTCCAACTTTATGAGGGTTGGCCACCAGTTGTTATTTATATTGTTCTAGGGCTATGCTTATCTCACATGCATGCAGGTTGATGATGTTTATGATGGGTTATGTGCCCAAATTGATGATGGGTTGTGTGCCCAAAAATCTTGATGGGTTATGTGCCCAAATCTTGATATGTGCTTATGTGCCAATACTTTATTATTTTATGCAAGTATCTTCTTTTATGATGATGATTCTTTTCTTTTATGCTTGATTGGGTAGGAATTATCTCTTGCATGGGAAGCCTTTTATTTTGATGTCCCTTATTCTTTATAAATTACTCAAATTGCCTTTTAATATGCACTTACCAGCTTTTGCTTATGTCTCCTTTTGTTTCTCTTTTGTTGGGGTATGCTTCCAACTCTAGGTGAAGGACATGGATGGCTTGACATGTGGACCCATACTTAGATTGTGAAGTTAAATCTTAGAGACAATCTTGAGGTGGTTTAGATTTCCTGTACATGGATCCTTGTGATGTAAGTTTGTATCCCTTTGTTTTATAATTGAATATAGTCATGTTTTTATTCCGCTACTATACTTTGGTCTTTTGATTACCATTAATAAAGATTTGAAAATTTTACACCCACTTCATCATACCTTTTGAGTGTGTTTGGATTGAATGTTTTATTGTTCAAATTTTTAGTAAGGAGGTGATTTCACTTCTTTACAGCCTCACCCGTGGTGCTCCCCACGTCCATTGTGAACTGAAGACAAAGACGACCTCCAAGCTGCCTCACCTGTGGACTCCTCCTCCAACACGGTCGTGGTCCTCCAACACGGCCATGGTACTCCTTACCCATCACGATTGTGGCAACTCGCCACGGTCTTGGTCTCCATGTATACTTAGCATTTCCACTCCATTTCACACTTCGACCGTGTCCCCACACCACGGCCATGCCACCTAACCCTTGACATGGTCGTGTCCATCCACCATGACCGTTTTGATCACTCAACCCTACTATTTTTCTGCACTGCTTTTCCTATTCTACCTCTACTTACCCTAATGCTTCCCCACCACCTATATATACATAGGTGGCAGCTGGAGAATGAAGGTTACACTACCCCAGATGCCATTACTCCTCACCCTCGCTTGAGCATTCATTGCATTCCCCTTGCATTAATGCTCTCCACCCACCATTTCCACCATAGAAACCTAGTTTTCTAGGTTTTCTACCATAACCCCCTCCATTTTCATGCCCATAAATCATCTTAGAGGAAGGAGGTCACCCTACACTAGCTGGGAGGTGAAGGAGGAGGATCTACTTTGTGCTCAATGGAGTCCTATCCCCTTCTTCTCATTTCTTTTTCCATTTCTTTGATTATGTCTAGCTAAGCCCTTAGTGGTGGGATGTTTGGGGTAAAAATGTGACTTTGATACCATGTTGGGGGAGAATAATTTGTAATGAACATAATTTCATTCTATGATGATTGCCTTTGCTTCTATCACATTTCCCATTATCTTGCATGTGATTTTTGCTCTTAAACTTAAATTGCTTAGTTTGTGATGTTTGATGACACTTAGCTTCTAGGAGGAATTGGAATGTATGTAGCAATCTTAGGAATGGATCCTAGGTCCAATTAGTGGATCCCTAGCTAGCTCCCTTTGTTCCTACATACATATCCCTCCTTTTACAAGTGAGTGTGAGATCTAAGTGACTAGTGTAAGTGTGATTAGTGCAATTGCCTAGATCTTTCTAAAGGTTAGATAGCTTGTAGCATGTGGTGAAAAACCCTCATCTCTACTCCCATTCCTACCCTTGGCTCTCAATTACCCTAATACCACTTACCCTAGAAACCTAGACTTGACAAGTACTACTAGAATTACACCTAATCCTAGTTCTCTAACTAGTAGTATAGGGTACATTCTAATAGCACTTGCCTTATTGTTTGGTTTGGTAATCTAGATTGAATTATGATAATTGCATGTCATGTTGACACCCCCCAACTAATATCAAATCACATTACCAAACGTCCCACCTACCTAATGTGGCGAACAAAACGTGATTCACCAAACGGAAGCGATCATTAACAGCGGATTACTAAAAATCACTAAAAATTAAAACCTTTTTCAAAGAGATCCAAGCACAGGAAAACTCTTTTATCAAGAACCATTGTATTTCATTTACATCCTGGTTCATAAGTACATATCTTGTACCATTCCTTCTCGAGGATTACCAACATCAAATGCTCTTTTAAAACTATACATAAGCATCATAAGACCCTCGAGACATCAAGCCAAAATCTCGGATTGATTCATTCTAAGCATTAACTACTAACTCTGAGGACCTGAGAGTACAGAGACGACACATAGGACTTTCTATACAAAAATATGACATCCAGAGTCTCCACCTGGAGTTTTACAACTGTCCCTGTTGATGTTGCTGCTCTCCCCCTGCTATAGGGTTTCTTCCTCTTCTTCTGCATCTACCTAAAAAGTTGGATCCCACGGGGGTGAGACAATTGAAAATTGTCCCAGCGAGAGATATAACTCTATGCCAGAAACATTATTATTGCAGATTGATAGAATAAAACTGAGTAGGAGTTCTTTTATATTAACAACAGTATTAATCATTGTATGAACAGAATAGGATAATCTCCTTCTTAAGGAGAACATTGCATCTACCCATGGTAGAATTATACATCATCTATCTACTTTGCAAGGAATGCAAGGAATCATAATATATATCATTTATCAACTAAAGATGCATAAAAAAATTTAACATCAACCAATGATTTTCGTAATCAATCCTTAAGAAAACATGCTATCCGGATGATTACATTTTACAATCACACTTATGCTCTGAGGAGATGAGGTATACCGCTCATACTCCAATCGACCATTGCGAAGTCAGAATCGGTGCCATACAAGGTCAATGGAAGAGCCAACTTCCATGACCTCCCTTATCTCGGTCAGTTGAGATTTAATGCAGGACATCTTGTATCTCTGCTAAATAGCTTTCCAGGGTATACTGGTAACTTCGCTATAGAGTTATAGTGGCGGCTGTACTCTCTTCGCAATCGAGAAATTTCATGTTTATCTCACATCGATCTAACATTAATATTATCGGGAGATTCGTGATAAATCCATCCCATTATTGGGGGATTTGTGATACATCCACCCGACTTATATAATGAAGGATTGAGAGATTTAATGTTTATCTCGCATCAATTCCTCCATTAGGGCGTAAGGATATTTTCCCATCACCCCCGCATATTCAAAAATATGCATTCCAGGTTATGCCGCGGAGCAACCCGTTTCACCATCCAGCAAATTCTGACACTGATGGTTATATGTCCAGGGCACTACATGATAAGATTCCACTTGATTAACTATGTGCATTACTATATTCTTTTAGCATCAGTCAAGTTCTCAAATATTATTATGACAAATGCTACAAAGAAAAGTATAATTCATCTATCAAGTACTTTTCAAAACTTAATAAAACATTGGGATCTTAATCCCTTGTCACATCATGGGCATTCTCATCCCTTAACATTTCATCATCATGATTATGGAATATGGGTATTCAAACCCTCAGTTCATCAAAGAACATTTGTTACCACTTATCAAGTAACTAATACCTTCAGGTCATCTGACCAAGGTAAACATGATACTTGCTACACAAGCATCTCACATGGCTCTCAAATCCCATTTAGTCTCTTGTTACCTCTTACTAGGCAACAATACATATAATGGCTCACAAGGCCCATAAATCATTTAAATAATTAACACATCATAGCTCATACCTGGCTATGCTCATCATCTCATGATCACCTGTATGATCATTACATAATAACAGTTATATCAATTACATATCAACACTATGCAATGTAAGAGTAGCATCACTATTCCCTTATTTAGGGTTAGGATTTCTCTTACATATCATCACCATTCATCATATTTATGGTTTCCATGATTAACTATTTAGGTTCTCAAGATCATATTATTAATGATCAAGCCCTAATTCATTGCTCCACATAGTTAGGAGCCAACATTGATAACATAAGTATTAATCATGCTTATTTATTCTCATCACTTATCATTAAATGAATTATCAACACAAGATATAAGTTCCTCTCTCAACTTTACCAAAATATGATTACATCATACTTTATTGATTTGGCTTAATCTTTTCATAAGGCATGTTAGCCTACACTTATCAAAGTGCATTACATCTCAATGTAACAATTGACATGACACACTTCATGTGTTACTCATCCAAGTATATTGGATTTAGAATACATCAAGGTGTATCAATCTTGAGGTGCTGGAAGTGATATCTATCA
Source organism: Alisma plantago-aquatica (assembly GCA_963693085.1). Classification (NCBI taxonomy): domain Eukaryota; kingdom Viridiplantae; phylum Streptophyta; class Magnoliopsida; order Alismatales; family Alismataceae; genus Alisma; species Alisma plantago-aquatica. The sequence goes on from OY856412.1 coordinate 961,766,087, forward strand.
TGTCTTGATGTATCACTTCCCTCATCACCTTTATCTTAAGTTCATCAACTTATCTTATATTAGGGTATCTCCCATCCTAATATTTTATGCACCAGTTCATCACATTTATCATGTAATGTATTGGTCATAAGTCACTTATTTGAAATATGCAACCATTATCAATGATATGGACTCATCTCGAATTAAGGAATTATTGATATAAAGATATCTATTATCAACCTCTTTAGATGTTTCACTTATCAATATATTAGTCACTATTCCATTAATAGGAATAGGGTTTTCCATCTTTATAAATTAGGGTTCACATAACATCTCACCATATATGGGTTTCACATAGCATTACCCGAAATTAGGGTTTCTCAACTCAACCCAAAGTTATGGTTTATCATCATAATGCCCAAAATTAGGGTTTCATGCTCTATAACCCAAAATTAGGGCTTCACATACCTTTACCCTATATCAGGATTAGGATTTCATATTAGGGATTCATATAGCATTATATAGCATCACCCTGGGATTAGAGTCCACATCACATCTCTGTATTAGGGTTTCACTTGACATCACCCTTGATTAGGGTTTCACATGACTTCACCCTTAATTAGGGTTTCACATGACATCACCCTTAATTAGGGTTTCACATGACTTCACCCTTAATTAGGGTTTCACATGACATCGCCCTTAATTAGGGTTTCACATGACATCACCCTTAATTAGGGTTTCACATGGCATCACCCTTAATTAGGGTTTCACATGACATCAACCTTAATTAGGGTTACACACCACATCACTGCATTAGGGTTTCACATGTAGTTTAACCCAAAATTAGGGTTTCATGAAGCATCCCCTTAAATTAGGGTTTTTCATTATATTACCCTAAATTGGGATTTCTCATATCATCACCCTAGATTAGGGTTATACCATTACCCTTGATTAGGGTTTCATGTAGCATTGCCCTAAATTAGGGTTAGGGTTCATCAACCTTCTCAATTAGGGTTTCATGATCTCTTTATAAAGGATCATACCCTAATTACATATTATATTCATGTTGAAAGTATTGAGGCTTAACCACTACATGATTATTATACATGTATGGATTTCCTCTCTCTCTCATCCTCTCTAGGATGTTGATCACTTCAAACTTGATTAGATTAGGTCAACCCCTTATTTAAGTATACACACTTAGGGTTAGCTTAGTGCGTTGAGATGTCGCTTCCATAAGCATCAAAGATTAACCATTCAAATGGTACTAATCACTTAAGTACCTTGAAAGTACAATCATTGTAATTACCTTTGATAAATATCATCAACAATCATGGGGTTGATTGTACTTACAAGATTTGAATCAATTAAACCTTCAAACAGTTTTGAGGTATTAGACCTTCAAATGGTTTTAAGACCGTTAGACCTTAAACGGTCTTGGTTCAATTGTATCTCCAAACGGTCTTGAGGTGCTTGACCTCCAATCGGTCTTGCCATGACTCCTTCAATCGGTTTTGAAACCGTTTGCTCAATTTATCATTGAAACTAATTTAACCTCAAACGGTTTGAGACGTTTTTCCCTCCAAACGGTCTGAGGACCGTTTGATCCCAAACAGTCTCAAGACCGTTTGGACTCAAATGGTCTCAAGACCGTTTGGTCCAAAACATATTGGAACTGATTGTATCAACTGGGGTTACCTCCAACCAATCGATTGATTTTAGGGTTTGCTTTATTGAATCGATCATCAATTGAACCATTGAGAGTACATCCAATTACATCCCTTAGATCTCCAACCATCCATCACAACCCTTGAACTCCAAACGGTCTTGAGACCGTTTGGACCATCAACCATGAAATTGATCCAATTAAATTAGGAATTCTTCAATCAATCGATTAGCATTTGCAATTCATGGATCATTCATTCTAGAGTTCATTATAATTAAATCAATTTGAGCTATTGGATCTTCATCTTTCACATCAGCAATTAACCTCAATCGATTTTGAAGTTCAATTTATCCATTCGATCTTGAGATCCATTACCCATTCGGTTTTGAACTCAATTACCCATTCGATCTTGTATTCATTTACCCATTCAGTCTTGTAGTCATTTACCCATTCGGTCTTGTAGTCATTTACCATTTGGTCTTGGGTTCAATTTCCCATTCGGTCTTGGGTTCAATTGCCCATTCGGTCTTGAAACCGAATCAACCCATTCGGTTTTGAAACCAAATAAGCTCAATCGGTTTTGAAAACCATTTGACCCTTCCTTTGTTGAGGTGTGTGCTGAAGATGACATCATCATCATCAAGCTTCAAACCTTCGAAATCAGTTGTGATTCTTATGGTGATTTCAACAATTAATCAAAAGGAAATCGAGAAAGAAGAAAGGTTCGACACATAGTGAATAAATTGCAAGTAATAATGACATTTAAGGGTTCAAGTTATATAACCCACCTTCAAAACTGAATCCAAGATTCAAGCTTCACGTCCTCAATGGTGAATGAAGCTCTCTCAACTGTCCAAGGCTCGTTCTCAAGTCTTTGAGTGAAATGAATGGCTAAGGTTGAAGATTGAATGAAGAAAACAAGAAATTAAGCATTGAATTTCGATTTCCACCATGAAATCAAGGTTGAAGATGACTATGGATCTTACCTACAGGTTGGGGAACGTCCTCCTATTGCTCCTAAGCTCCTTTGTGCATGGAAAAAGCAAGGAAAGAAAAAGGGATCAAAAAAGCCTTTCATGTGGGTTGAAAATGGGATGTATATAAGGGAATTCCAATGAGAGAGAAAGTGATAATAAAATCCTCTAATTCCTCAAAATTGGTGCCACATAATCCCCTCAATCCCTTGCATAAGAAGCCATCTCACCCACCTTGTAATTACTCTTCATTATGCATGAATTAAAGAAAACCAAATTAAGCACCTTAACCATTATAATAATAATATCCAAAATTGAGTGGATATTACTTTTTAGTTAACTAATGTGAGTGGGCTCTCCACTCACTTTAGATATTTCGTGGCCTTTGCAAGGAACAAGGCCGTTCATAATTATGCAAATTCAACCATCACATTTTGGTTGAAGGGCACTCCCATTAATATAATTATTTTTGCATTAAATTGAACCAGGGTTTCAATTATGCTTAAATCTTGATTATTTTAATATCAAGATTCTCTCTCCTCCAAAGTGATTCAAATGAGACGCCCCTCTGATTTTCTTGTATGTAATTTATACCAAGAAATATTAGGGACTCTCTAGAAGTGGTATTTTGCACATTGAACCCTAGTTTTTGGGTAAATTGCACATTACACCAAAACTAGGTTTTAATGCACAAACATTGCTTAATAAGCTCTTTCTTGGTGCTCAGGCTACCACAAGCCATAAATCTGCATAATTTTCATTCTTATGATGCTTCAACACTTGAGGAACATTTTATCATGTAATATTTGCAAGTTAACCCCTCAACTTGGGTAATTTGCACTTTAGTTCAAAACAAGTAAAACATTATTTCAACATTATTCAAAAAGGACTAAAATTGAAACATAAGTTCCTCTGGAGCCTTAATTACTTTTCAAAAGATAAGAGCAAGAATATAAATGACTTACTTAAGAAAAACCTCTAGGGTTAATCCTTAACCCAGATCAGGGATGTTACACCTAATCCATTGCTTGAAACCCACCTTAGCCTTCTTGCTTGTTAATGCTAGTATAGCTTAATTGTCTTTGCTTCTTTTAGTTAATTGCTTATTCTTGATAGTTAGGGTTAATATAGATCCTTTCTTGCTTTAGTGGTTAGCTTAGCTATTAGTTGATAATTGCTTTTCTAGAGTAGAGTAGATCATCTTGGTGTTGCTTAGTTGATTGCTTAATCTAGCTTCTTAGATCCAAATTTCTTAGGATAACCTAGTTTTTGGTAATCTAGTTTTCATATTACCTTTATTTGCTTGTTGCATAGTGTAATCAAACCAAAACCCCTTTTAAACCCTTCAACCCTAGTCTCCGCTTTAGGAACATAGCCAATGCCAACTAAACTCTAGTACCCCCTCTGTCCCTGAAGATTGACCCCTATATTTTTGCCTCTTATCTTTACTACAATAGTACCCCGTGCACTTGCGGGTGACCTATTTAGTATTGTGATTGAGTCTTTTTAGGGTTTATATAAATATCAAAAGGCCACAGTACGTTCGAGTTCCATGGGGTGCACCTAATCAAACCTAATTGGTTAGTGTGTGCACCTCTGGCTTGACGCGCCAAGCTTTCTGGTGTCGTTGTCGAGGATAGAGCCTTTCCTATTGCTCTCATCATTTCTATTCTTTATTCTCTATTTACTTTTGCATATTGCCATTCTAACTTGGTTTCTTGTTGTTTGTTTGTGTATTGTGTAGGTGACTGATGTGCATGCACCATACACATTCTACTTGTACCGACTTAGTGTTGTACGACCCTGAGATAGGTAGGAGGAGACACCAAAGTCATCGCAAGCAAAACCAAGCAAACGACATGGCAGAAAACAACCCTAATGGAAATGCTCAACCACCATCGCAGCCCAACTTCCCCCTCCATGAGTATTTCACCTTGGGGAACTAAAATTCTCCCATTGCCACCCTTGTTGACCAAACGTCAGGTCAACAATTCTCCATTCCACCCGCACTCCTTAGACTCCTTCCTACATACTATGGGATGGAGAATGAAAATCCCAACCATCACATCAATGCCTTCCTTGAGACTTGTTCCACCTTCCACACCCCACTTCCACCGATGACTCCATTCGGAGGACTCTCTTCCCTTTCTCTCTAAAGGAAAAGGATAAAGAATGGTACATTTCAAAGCCGGAGCTGGTGACTTGGAATGTAGTCAAAAACAAGTTTCTCAAGACGTTCTTTCCAATTGCAAGATGCATCACCACATTTACCCAAAAGGAAAACGAACCTTTCCACGAGGCGTGGGAAAGGTTCCAAAAGCTCCTTTGTGACTGCCCCCATCATGAGGTACCATTGTGGTAGCTGGTCAAGCCTTCTACAACAGGCTTGAAGAGTTAAGACAGAACAATGTTGACTCATGTGGAGGCACGTTCATGGAGAAGCCACCTGAGAGTGATGGTCATTGTTTGAACACCTTGATGAAAATTCCCGTAATCGAGTTTCTACTAAAGGGGAACAATGTAGATGAAACTATGTCCCTCCACCTCCTCCTGTAGCTGCACCCCGCATTGCTGCCAACCCCGACATGATGAAGATTATGGTAGACATGATGAATATGAGGAAGAGCCAAGCTGGTGGTTCTTCTAGTCAATCCGCCATGGCGGTTGAAGCCGAAGAAGAGGAAGTTCATGCTTTGCACTATTTTGGCAACTGGAACAATCAAGGTCCTATGTCTAACACTTACACTCCCGAGTGGAGAAACCATCCTAATTTTTCATGGAAACAACAAAATGAAGATGGCCAAGACAAGGGAAGATGAGGCCACGATATAGCTCCAAGTTTGAAGATGAAGTGCTTGGAAGATTGAGAAGTTTGGATGAGGTAAAAAAGGATGTATTCTCACATGGGCAGTCCATTAGCCGTCTTGAGCAAAGATTGGACCAAATATCTCTCACTTGTTAGGAGAGAGGAAGGAAGACTCCCATCCCAACCAATGTCAAATCCAAACAATGATAGCACTTTCATGGGAAATGCTCAAAGTTCATATGCTCCACCTTCATATCAAGCACCACCAAATCCCTATGATCCACCACCTCCTCAATCTCCTCTCAACTATCAATATGCTCCACCTCCACCTCACTCATACCAATAGCTACCTCCGCAATACCACCCCCATCCACAACAACCACAACCACCACAACAACCACAACCACAATTCATCCTTTAAAATCCCAACTCACCCCACCAAAGACCACCACCACCTCAATAGCAAAAACCAAATCCACAAGCTTCCTCTTCCTCCACCCATGAACATGTGAAGGCGATGATGGTTTTGAGGAGTAGCCAGACTTTGGAGCAGCCCCGTGATACTGTTGTTGATAGAGTAGCCAGTGAGGATAGAGGTGATATTGTGATCAGGCAAGTTGATACTGAGATACATCTTGATGATATTTTTATGAGAAATAGAGTTGATATTGTAACACCAGGCAGTGATACTGTGATATTGAGAAGTGATACTGTGATTCCAGTTGATGATTCTATTGATCCGAGCCGTTTGGGAGCCAAACTTCCCCCATTTCCTGATGCTCTTAAGGAGCCTTTTGTTGTTATAATAAAGAAGAAACATACTGAAGATATCATGGAAACCTTCAAACAAGTGAAGATAAACATTCCTTTGCTTTATGTGGTCAAGCAAATCCCTTCCTATGCTAAGTTTCTGAAAGATTTGTGCACTTTTAAAAGAAAGACAATGGGAACAATACCCAATAAGGTCAAGCTCACCGAGCAAGCGAGCTCAATTCTGCAACACACCATGCTAAGAAAGAGGAAAGACCTCGGTGCTCCCATCATTTCATGTTACATTGGGGCACATCGCATAGACCAAGCCCTTCTAGACTTGGGTTCTAGCATTAACTTGATGTCGTATGATGTGTTTTCCGAGCTCCAAATGGGACAATTAGGTTCGGCTCATTGTACTTTGTAGTTGGCCGATTGATCAGTGAAGATGCCTAGAGGGCGTGTGGATGATGTGCTAGTTACACTCGATGATGAGACTTCTGCTTTCTTCCCCACTGACTTCATTGTGCTAGATATGGAAAAAGATACAAGAAGATTACCTATCATCTTGGGAAGGCCATTCCTAGCTACAGCTGATGCAGTGATTCATGTGAGAACCGGGATTATGTATGTGACATTCATGCACATGAAGATCCGGTTGAACATCTTTAAATCTTCAGCCACAGCTGAGGTGATAGGAGCCACTAAAGAAGATTGCTATCTTGTTGAATGCCTTGATGAGATTGTGGAGGAGTGCCTACCTGTATGGATTCAAACTGCTACTCAAGGTAGAGGTTTAGAGCGTATAGTTGAGTTCCCTGATGATGATGATGAAGAGGATGAAGTGAATGAGCTAGCCTTTGTGGCTGCAAGCAAGGACCTCCCATCAATTTCTGAGCCATTAAAGAACTCTCTTTAAGAACCCACAACTCTTGAGATCAAGTCACTCCCTAAAGGACTGAAGTATGCTTTTCTAGAATCCAATGACACCCTCTCTATGGCGAAATGTTTCAGAGAAAACATTATTAACGATGTGGAAGTGATTAATTAGCAGCGGAATTACTGAAAATCATTAAAAATTAAAACTTTTTATAAAGAGAGCTACAAACTGTGAAACTTTTTCATTAAGAAACAAGGTAAGTCATTTACAAGCTGATACATCAGCACAATGCAAAACAAAGATAATTTTACTATTCAAGGGTTGCACCACTAAGCCCTTACTAGGGTTAGGGTTTCCCTTCTCAATTTAATTAGGGTTAACCAACCCCTTTAGCTCACTTAGGAATAGTGATTCCTCATTTCATAATTCAATCAAAGAGTTTCATGCTTAAAAGAATAACCCAGAATTAGGGTTTACTTTTCACATCATCACATTACCCTAGATTAGGGTTTACTATTCATATCACATCACATTACCCTAGATTAGGGTTTACTATTCACATTACAATGAATTAAGATCATACCATCATCATGCATTAGGATTACTTCCATTAATGCCCTCAATTAGGTTTATGATACATTAGCTATCATAACTAGGGTTTCATGATCTCACTATCATGGATCATACCCTAATTAGGTATTCATCCATATTGGGAGTTCATTATTTGATTAACATTCATATAAGAAGTCTTCTTTCTCATTTTTCTATAAGTTGATGTTTGCATCACCCTTGATTAGGCTAAGTCAATTCAACATTGACATCATGGGTTATGTCATTACTATTGTGATCATTAAGGCTTACTCATCCAAAGAGTACTAATCACTCTATCCCATCAAGGGTATCTTTGTAATGATCACCACTAATTATAACATGCATTAATCAACTAATTACTTGGCCCCTTAATCACTTTAGGTATCTATGAGGTTTAGGTTAATCAACCACTAAACCATCTTGACTACTAAGGCATCAAATGATCTTGACCATCATAGACCTCAAACGGTCTTGCACACTAAACCCCCAAACGGTCTTGGACTGCCCTTGAAATCATTTGGTGATGAAGATTGTTTGGTCAAGTTTGACTTTGAAACCGTTTGGTCATGAAGACCATTTGGTCAAGTTTGACTTTGAAACCATTTGGTCATGAAGACCATTTGGTCTTGACCTGACCCCAAATGGTCTTGGGATCGTTTGGATGACCTCCAAACGGTCTTGAGACCGTTTGCTCAAGTCAACATCAAAAACCAACTCAACCAATTAAGGTTTGGCTCATTGGATTGATCACTAGGTCAAAAACAACACTTGTTATCAAGTAACATATTGCCATCAAGTCATTTTAACAGTATGAACATGATAGTAGCAATATAGACCTTTCTCATGGCTTGTACAGCCTATCAGTCTCATTTGTTACCTCTCACTAGGCAACATAGCATATCATTGCTTTCAAAACTTGTAAAGTGCTTTTAATGAATGTGACATCATAGATCTTACCTGGCTATGCTCACTATTTCATAAAGACCTGCATGATTAATACAAATGATAACAGACACATTATCTCTATATCGGCACAATGTAAAATAAAGATAACTATACTATTCAAGGGTTGCACCACTATGCCCTTATTAGGGTTAGGGTTTCCCTTTTTAATTGAGTTATAAAACCCACCTCTAGGACTGATCCATAGCTCCCAGCTTCATAGCTTTAATGGTGGATGAAGCTCCAATAGTTGTCCAAGGTCCGTTCTTCAAGTTTTGGATGGAGAAGATGGCTAGAAAGGAAAATCGTGTGAAGAACACCATGAATCTAACCTTATATTGTGGTTTCCACCATGAATTCGAGGTAGATGGTGATCAACACTTACCAAGTCATCTTGGTCGTCCTTCCTCTGCTCCAGAGCTCCTTCTTGGTCGGTCAAAGCAAAGTGATGAGAGAAAGAAACTAAGGAAACAATCCTTTGAGTTGTTGGAAAGATACACTTATATATTTTTGGATATTTTCAAGGAAAGTGGAAAGAAGAGGATTATCTCCTTTTATTTCCCAACTAAAACCACCAAAGCTTCCTCCATCCTTTGGCCACGTTTCCACCTTCTAAACTCATGCAAAAATCCTCCATTATCCAAGGTTTAAAAAGAACAAAACACCTTTTTAAGATATGTATATTAATATCCACCCTTATTGGATATTGCTTTTTTTTAGAGCAAAAGGATCGATTCATTACTTGTTAGCCATACGACATCTACAATTGGGAAGAAACATACAGACATAACATACAAACATCACGTTCAGTAACCTAAGGGCACTACAACTCATATTGGAACAAGAGAAAGAAACTTCTGCATTGATTCTTCTTCCTTGAGGTTGTCTTAAGCAGCTTTTTATGAAGAATTCCTTCAACCTGAGCGTTGAGTAGTGGTAGAGGGGTTGGAACAAGACAATATTCTGCTCGTATATCAACTCAAACAAAGCCATACAACTGAGTAATAAGATCAATCCAAAGCAAAGATGAGATCTAGTCGTAGTAAGATATCTCATCGCTCTCCTGAAGAGAGGTCGCAGCGAAGCGCGAAAGATGAACGCCGACTAGCGGTGAGAAAATAGACAGATCAACTGCCAAAACCACTGGCTAAACAAGCCAAGACAGAATGAAAAAAGGGAAACAACGTAGAATGATAAACGCACAAAAGAACGGGAAACTTGGGTTACGCGGTCCCAGAAAGCTGGCAAGCTGTGGCAGAAAGCGATCGCAACAGCAAAGAGGGGAGTCGAGGTGTGCCTCAGTGCCCCTTGCACTGCAGACAACACCCACACCATGAGTACCGTCGAGAACCAGACCCTAGGGTCCAGAAGCCGGCGCCGCTCGGAGCAGAAGAGGAGGTAGCCGATCCCGCCACAGCTGACCACCAGGATCTGGATCCTCCCAACCCAAGCAAAGAGAGAGCCCGGGGGGAGCAGGCCGGCACATACCGACAGCCGGAACCCCTCCCCCAAGCCAGCCTCCGTGCACAGGAGCACCGGCCCTAGTCGCCCCTTCTGTCTCCATACGCGAGACGCAACCTTCCGTTTCAGTCCCCTTATTGGATATTGCTTAAAATATTATTAGTGTGAGTGGTTTCCACTTCTACCATGATCATTTAAATGAGGCGCCCTTCTCATTTTCTTTGCTCTACTTGATTTCAAGAAACATGAGAGATTCTCTAGAGGGTATATTTTACATGTTGGACCCTAGGCTTTGGGTAAATTGCACTTTACACCAAAACTAGGTTTTAAAGCACAAGGATTGCTCTACAAGCTATATCTTGGTACCTAAGCTTGTGAAAACTTTACCACTTCACCATATTCATTCTTATGATGTCTCATCATTAGAGGAACACCTTAACATGTGTAATTTTCAAGTTAACCCCTCTACTTTGTTAATTTGCACTTTAGTCCATTATTAACAAAACAATGTTTCAACATTATGCAAAAAGGGCTGAAAATGAAATATAAGTTCCTCAAAAGCTTTAATTACTTTTCAAGAAATATAAGCAAGCATATAATCAACTTTATTAGACAAAACACCTAGGGTTAGTTCATAACCCAGGTCAGGGATGTTACACTCTCGGTGATCATTTCTTCCATTCTCTCTCCAAAACAAGAAAAGGCATTGATGAAAGTCCTAAAGAAGAACATTCAGGCCATTGGATGGTCTATTACTGATTTGAGGGGTACCCCTCCATTTGTGTGCATAGGATCTATTTGGAGGATGATGCAAGACTGGCCCACCAAATGCAAAGGCAGTTGAATCCAAAAATGAAGGAAGTTGTTACTCAAGAGGTTGTGAAGTTGTTAGATGCTAGGATTATTTATCCAATTTTTGATAGCACATGGGTGAGTCCCATCCATGTTGTACCAAAGTAGGGTGGGATCACAGTGGTAGAGAATACATATGGTGAGCCGATGCCTGTTAGAGAACAATCAAAATGGAGAATGTCTGTTGACTAAAGGAAGTTCAATGAGAAGACTAAGAAGGACCACTATCCTCTCCCATTTCTTGATTATATTTTAGATAGGTTAGAGGGGCAATGTTTCTATTGTTTTCTTGATGGACACTCTGGGTATTACCAAATTGTTGTGCATCCTGCGAACCAAGAAAAGACGACATTCACTTGCCCAAGTGGTACATTTTCTTACCGAAGAATGCCATTTGAGATGTGTAATGCCCCTTCTACTTTTCAGAGATGTGTGACCTCAATCTTCACTGATATGCTTGATTCAATGCTTGAAGTGTTTATGGATTATTTCTCAGTTTTTGGTAAAACTTTTGATGAGTGCTTGTTGTATTTGGTTGTTGTTCTTGAGAGATGCGTCAAGGTTCGCCTAGTGATATCTTGGGAGAAGAGACATTTTATGGTACCCGAAGGCATCGTTCTGGGCCACTGGGTTTTAAAAGACAGGATTGAAGTTGATAGGGCCAAGGTGGGCCTTATTTCTACTCTCACCATTCCTTCTACCGTGAGACATGTCTGGTCTTTCTTGGGACATGCATGCTTCTATCAGCACTTCATAAAAGATTTTAGCAAGATCTCGAGACCTCTCTATTACTTGCTAGAGAAAGATGATGAGTTTCATTTTGATGACAAGTGTACCACTTGAAGGAAAAGCTAGTTTCTGCTCCTATAATGCAGCCCCTGGACTTCTCTTTGCCATTTGAGATCATGACTAATGCATCTGACATGGCAGTGGGGGTTGTACTGGGCCAAAGAGTTGGCTGGATTTCACATTCTATCTACTATGCCAACAAGACTCTAGATGAAGCCCAAAGAAACTACACGACTACTGAGAAAGAGTTACTTACAGTAATCTTTGCTCTTGACAAGTTTAGATCATATCTTCTGCAAAACAAGGTGATTATATACATGGGCCATGCTGCTTTGAAATATTTAATGGTGAAGAAAGACTCTAAGCCAAGGCTGATCCATTAGATATTGTTGCTTCAAAAGTTCGATATTGAGATTGTAGACAAGTAGGGAGTAGAAAATGCTGTTGCCGACCATCTCTCCCAAATTGAAGCACCTTTTGATGACACAAGTAGAATCAAAGAGACGATGTCACATGAGTAGCTATTCCTAATCTCATCCACTCAAAGGACATGGGATAAAAACATAGCTAACTTCTTAGCTACTGGATGGATACCAAACACTTGGACGAGGGAGGAAAGCAAAAGGTTGTTTGCTATGGCCAAAAGTTATGTTTGGGATGATCCTCACCTATTCAAGTATTGCCTCGACCAACTTATTCGAAGATGTGTTCCAAAGATGGAGCAGTAAGAAATTCTGTCTATGTGCCATTTCATAGTTTGTGGAGGCCATTTTGGTGGAAAACGCACGGCTGCCAAGGTTCCCCAAAGTCGTTTCTATTGGCCCTCCTTGTTTAAAGACTCACATGAATTTTGCAAGTGTTGTTTTATGTGGCAAAAGGTGGGCACTATCTATAAGAGGGACATGATACCTCTATCACCCATTCTTGTGGTGGAGTTGTTTGTTGTTTCGTGCATTGACTTTATGGGTCCTTTTTCTCCCTCTTTTGGATATGTCTATATTTTGGTTGTTGTTGATTACGTATCAAAGTGTATCGAGGTTGTTGCAACAAGGACAAATGATCACAAAGTGGTGTGTGTCTTTGTGAAATCCAATATCTTTAGCCGGTTTGGTATTCTAAGAGCTATGATTAGTGATGGGGGAAGTCACTTCATCCATCGCACCTTTGAAGGCTTGCTTAAGAAACATGGAGTGAACCATCGTGTGGCTACTCCTTACCACCCCCAAACAAGTGGTCAAGTTGAGTTGGCCAATCAGGAGATAAAACTTGTTCTAGAAAAGGCAGTGAGACCGGACCACAAGGATTGGTCACTACATCTTAATGAAGCTTTATGGGCCTATAGGACTGCATACAAAGTCCCGATTGGCACCACACAATTCAAGCTTGTGTATGGCAAAAACTACCATTTTCCAGTTGAGATGCAACACAAGGCATTATGGGCTTTGAAGGCCATGGACTTTGATGGAGAGAATGTTATAATGAAGAGAAAGTTTTAGCAGAATGAATAAGAGGATATGCACCATGAAGCTTATGAAATGTCCAAGTGCTACAAAGAGAGAACAAAGTTTCTACATGACAAGGTGATCAAGAAGAAAGACTTTGAACCCAGAAAGTGGGTATGGTTGTATAACTCAAAGATGAAGGGTCTAGATGGGAAGGGCCTTATCTAATCAAAAAGGTGTATCCATCTGGAGCTGTGTTGATTTGTGAGAAAGAAGGAGCTAAAGAATTCATCGTGAATGGTCAAAGATTGAAATCAGTTGTGGAAGTAGGTCTGGACTAAGAAAATCACAGTTTTGATATTGTGATGCTAGTGGAGGAACATCACATTGATGAGGAGATGTGCTTGAATGTGGATGAAAGAGACATTTACTACAAAGATGCTTTGGTAATCCCATGGAGATGAATGAAGTCAAGAATCAATAAGCCCGACAAAAGGCATAAAATTTAGTTCTAGTGGGAGGTAGCCCACCTAGGTTTGGGAGCTTTTTCACCCAACCTTCTATTTTTGATACTTTTGCTTTCTTTTCCACAAAATACACACACATGTGTTTTATAGTTTTCTTTTAGTTTTGAGGATATGGCAGGTGTTAGGCACTAAAGAGAGAGGTATCAGGTGAATCATGGCCACTAAGATCAACTTGTGGCAAAAATCTTGAAGAAAAACAAAGTTCTTGAATTTGATCTAAAAAAATGAAGAAATGTCCCCCACAATGGCTGTGGAGCTTGCCACGAATGTGGCCATAGTTGTCCAACACGGTCGTGGTCTCCCGCCACGGCCGTGGGAATTAATTGTCAAATAAGTCAGAGGATCAGGTTGATTGGCCAAGTTGTACATGAATGGCCACAGTCGTAGCCAACCACCACGGAAGTGTCAAGGACAGATGACCACGACTGTGGCAGGAGACCACGATTGTGGCGAGGTTGGTTGGGTGTGCTTTTTATAGACAACACAACCATGGTGCTGACCACGACCGTGCTACCAAGCCCTCACCATGACTGTGGCCACCCGCCACGGTCGTGGCGTGCCCCGACCCTACAAAAAAATATAACTAAAACTCCTCTCCAGCCTGACCCCCATTCTATTTTCTTCCTTCGCAAGCGCACCACTAAGGTGGATATATATATATATATATATATATGTATATATATTATATAATGTATATATAATGTATATATAGCCCCCAAATCACCTCCAACCCACAACCAATCACTCCATAATGATCCCTTTACCATTCCCCTTCCATTTCCACACCAAATCATCCATCAATCCACCCTCCACCACCACTCTCACCTCCATTTTGTCCTACAACCACCCCTACCCAAAACCTCCACCAAAACCTCCATTTGTCATCCAAACCAAAAACTAACCATTCACCTCCCATCTAAACCTCCATATCCTTCCATTCCACCCCTTAATCCACCTCCATCTCATCCTATATCCAAAAATCCAAATTCCACACCCCTATCACACTACATGAAAAATGCCCATTAGTGGCATTTATTCTAGTGGCTTTTATAAAAAAACGCCACTATTAATTTAATTTACAGTCATTTTTATATAAAATGCCTCTAATCCCCCTACGATTTAGTTTCACAAAAATAGTAAATTTTAAAGGCATTTATATATATTATTTGTGGAATTTAAAAAATGCCAGATATTTCAATATTTCGCCAATTTGATAGCGCGGGGAGTCCAGTTGCCTGCAATTAGTCTTCGACCTATTCCCCACCAGCTTCTCCCCCCCCCCCCCCCCGACGCGATCTCAATGGCGTGATCCCCCACGCAGACTAGGAGGAGACGACGTGAGCTGGAGACTAAGCGTGGATGAGGAGGAGACGACGCGAGCCGACGACTGGGTAGCAGCTTGGAGAGAGCACCACTGACTAGGAGAGGAGCAACAATGGCCAGGAGAGGAGCACCAGTGCCTAGGATGATTGGCACTAGATCTTCAGTCAAGGTAAGCCTATTAATCCTTTTAAACACCCATAGTTCTCTCTCTCACTGTGAAATGAAAGTTTGGGGATGGGCGTGACACGCTGCGCCCTAGGGCGGCGGCGGGTGAGGGATCTCTAACTGGTGGGTGTGGGCATCTTCAGGGTTCCAAGACCAGGCGGTCCTCCTAGATGGTGGGCTTGTGGGCGGATTGTGTTCGTTAGCCCCTTGTGCGGCGGCGCGAGACCTGCTGGCGAGAGTGGGGCGGAAGAAGATGGCCTACAGCAGCCTGGCCCTAATCTCACAAGGCGACCACGATGCGGGGAGGACCAGTGGACTGACTATTTCCTTCTCTCTTAGGATCGATGGTCATTTCCTCCTCTTCTCCTCTTCTCTTCTTCCCCGTCACTCCCTTATCTATTTCCTCTGTTGTTCTCTCCTCGATCCTCCTTTGTATCTTCCTTGATCCCGAGTTGCCTAGCCATCTGTCACCCAACCGCCACAGTAGGAGAGATTGTAGCCGACAACCTACTACAACAACATTGCCTTCTCACAGCCACGCCTCCACATTGGCATGCCTCCTCCTCCCTCTGTGCGCCGCCGCCCATGGCTATAGCTCATTGTAGTGCAGAGTCATGGATGGCAGTTCACCTACTCGCACATTTGCCAATGTGGAATCAGCTCCTATACAGCTATTGTAATACCAACCTAGTACCATTAATCTATCTCTAAGAACTCCAGGCCTCTTGCTTATAGTGGTCAATCTATTTTTTTGTCCAAAATCCATGGGACTGCCTGCTTGGTTCCTTGAAACTTACTCTTCAAAAAACTCCAATTACCTATAACCGTTGTAAAACACAGACAGGAGGGATAACCTCCACTCTACATCCATGAACCAGTGGGCTATCTCCAATTTGTCTCCAAGAAACATGAGGCATGAATAAAATAGCCATCATTAAGGGCATGTTCATTTGAAGATTTATTCAGGCACATGATCAGTTGGTGATTCTCCTTTTACAGTATTTCAGAATTCAATCTTATTTATAGGACTATGAGGACGTATGCACCCATTTAGACAAGAGAAATGTAATTATAAATGCCATTAAGATTACTATGTCAAGTATCCTTACAGTTACCTTATTAGTATACATAGTAGGGTATTAGTATTTGTATTAGTTAGCAAAAGTTTCCTAGTTCAATAGGCTAATCGTATTGTGTATACCTAACTGCATAATAGTTAGTATTTGAGTGTGGTAACATGTTAAAATGGAAGATTGTATAGATTATGTCTTACGAGTGAATTACTTTTCAAAATATCATGCTTTGGTATGAAAGAATATAATATCCAAGCTAAGAAAACTTGTAGCAGATCTAGTCACTCCAAGATTCACAGTCACACTATAGAAACCTTCTCACTGTATTTTAGACTGCATGCTTATTTTTATGAAAATGTGTAGTTTTTTTTAGCATAAATGACAATATACACTTTGGTGATTAGCTTTTCAATGACTTCTAACATTTAATCTCTGCATTGTGTTGCACATGGACTCAGCGATATTGTTGGTTGCTTCTTATTCACTCCAAATCCTTATTTAGTTGGTCCCCCTCCCACATAGGATCGGTCCATCCATTGCTCCCAACCATTGAAGTCAGTAAAGCAGGTCATACATCCAACCGTAGCCTTTAATTTTATGACTAATGATTAATGAAAAAGTCCCTTCTATAGCCCATACCTGGATCTATGTTAGTGTCATTTTGTTATCTAACAACATCTGGTCTTCTAAAAGAACCCGACCCATCTCTATGTGCTAGTAACTCCTTCATGATGATGCCATCTTGGATATCTAGCTCAGGATAGAATGTCTTAATGCACTCCATGAGACCGTCCATAATCAAACTTGTACTATCGATCTCAATCTTTCCAATAAAAAAATGGGTTCAAATAATAACATGTTTAATTTGATTTGTAGCGTTATATCTAATTTCATCAAATTAATTGCACAAAAGAGTGGTGTTCAACTGCCTACAACATGTAAGGGTTGATTGAGTTTGTTGTCCCATTTATCTCGGACTATATGAAACACCTGCTTGCGAAGCGGCTCATTATCAACTAACTTTTTATCTCGTTCATCAAGCGTGCAGATCATAGCTTGTTGTATGTAGTCCAAAGTGGGTGTTTTCTCCCCATCAACCAGTCATAGAACGTTGGCCAGCGGTTTGAAATTTTAAGCATCAAGTGAACTCCTCTTGAAAATTGGGATCCACCAACTGTAGTTGTAGCCTTAATGCCCTCAGGAGTCTTTGAAAATTTGAATTTGAGCAATTCTTCAGTAACAAACATCCTTCTTAAATTGGACATGTTCTTCAGGAGGCTTTCCAAACTCAAATGTTGTACAAAATCTTGTGACACCTGATCTGACCAGTTCACATCCCAAGAAGCTTGTCATGATACTCAAGTTAAATGCTGGCTATAGACCATTATAGTGAGTGCTTTTGCTTTTTTCATAATATTTTGCACCCGGTTCAACTTTCCAATCGCCTCCAACATCAAGTCGATGTAGTGTGCTACACATGGAGTCCAAAATATTATTGGTTTCTTATCCTTTAGTTGGCAACGCGTGGCAAGATTAGTTGGAACGTTGTCACTGACCAACTAGACAACATTCTCTTCTCCTACTTCAATAGCAACATCAACAAGGTTAAATATGTAGTTTGCATTGTGTATTTGCCCTGAATAATCAACTGCCTTTGAGAAACTAGGTCCCAAACCAGCTATTTACGCATATATTCATGATACTTGTATTACATTTGATTGTCCAACCATCTGTTATCAAAGAGCATCCAGACTGCTTTCATTCTTCCCTATGTAGTGCAAGAGCTTCTTTGGTAGTTTCCACCTTAGTCCGTGTAACGACTCCCTCAACTCAAGATAAGATGGTCCCTTCAAATCAGGTCCAAACTCTCCTATAACTTCTAGCATAACTTGGAAGTTGTTGAGGTTAAAGGTATTCATTGGGATCCCTAATTAGAAAAAAAAGTGTATACAATTTATCAAAATAATAATCTAATAATTAGAGTTTTATAAAATTTGAAACTAGTATTGTATTTGAAATCTATGAGTACGAGTCAGAGTTTTACCAGCCTCATCGAGCTATATATTGGCATGTCCTAGCCCTCCGCTCTTTACCCAACTTGTATTGTATTGTTGATTGCTTTGAGGACACCCTTTCTTTGACAATATCCTCTGGGTTTCTAAAGAAATAAGTGTCAACTTGACCAGCAACTTTCGGCTTGTTTCTTTGTCTATCCTCAATGTCGACAACGTCATCAACACATTTTTCAATTTCTGCCTCACCGCACAAATCCTTTAACTTCCGATCCTTCTTGTTCTTCTTCATAGCATACACGTCCAGATAGTCAATATTTCTCTCTTTACCTCAGGAGTAACCACCTTGCATGCGTCGACATCTCCATGCTGGCCTGCAAGATGTTTGTTGAATCGGAAAATTCCACTTGTCGATAGATGACCACATAAGTTGCATTTCACTTTCTCCCTTCGGGGTGCATCTTGAAGATGGAAATACTTCCATCTGGGATCATTTGATTTACTCAAAGTTTGATCACCACCGACCGTACTAATTGTGGTAGAAAATAAGATATATATTATTCAGTAGATTCATTTCTAGTTAGTAATTAATTATAATAGTCATGTAATCATAGTATCATTGAAAATTACTGATATTACTGTATCATACATATTATTAAGAGTACAACACCTTACTGATATTATTGATGTGTATGTTGACTCCATGGAACTTTTCCAAAAGTACATTAATGCTATGGAAAATTTTCATACAATAATTAATACTACTTTTAGAGTAGTCATATAATTATCAAACAATACTGATATAATTATCATATTATTGATGAACTAGTGCAAATATGTAATACATTAGGTAACAAAATAACAATATCGAGTCAGTAGGCAGATATACAAGGTTCATTGAGTGAAATTGGCAATTTTTGAAACTATTCTATATCAATAACATACTAACCACGTACAACAATTTGGGGATGCCCTACATATCCAATATTTGATATTATAACACAAATAAGTACACATATCTATATAGCTCATACTTGCAAAATTGCATAACTTAATTCCTACATTTTCATCAAAACTCTTCATCGATGAAGGACCATCCCCCCAACCTACACCCACATAAAATTTTATTGCATAAAATGATGCATTTAGGTGTAGAGATCACGCCTCTAAAATTTCATGTATTATTTTTTTCATTTTGGCATCAAAACGGGCATAGTTGCATCTATCCAAATTTTCATCAAAATTTAAAAAAATTCGGTTTCCTTGCTGCCGAAATGGCATCAAAACCAGATACCTCGTTCCTTGCCTCTGAGAGATGGGCAACTATATTCCCTACAACAATGTTGAAGGATAGGAGACTATTGGGTTCGAGCCGATGATGCTTGGTGGTGGTGGGGGTTTGCTTGGCCCTGTCGGTGCCATCCTAGGGGAGTAGAGGGGTGTTTCTACAAACCCCTCGAGATGACAAGCTGAGCGCCCTTTGTTCTCAACCTTGATTATAGCATAGTGGTATAGCCGACGTCCAATATAGCGGGAAAAATCTAGGGAGAAGGAGAGGAATTGAAGGGAGAGGGAGGGGACCCTGTGGTGGTGGAGAACTCGGTAGAGTTATGGTCCAGAGGAAGATAATCTAGAAGAGGAAGGTGATCCAAAGAGGGACAGGGATGGCAGCACATTTTTCACGCACGTGACGTCTCTCTCTTTCTCACTCTCTTTTGATTTGAGATACGGGTGGTTGCATATGATCAATCCTACACCCATGCTTTAGGATACTTAAGAGTTTGGTTGACGCCGACTGAGGATCCTAGGATCTAGACCTTGGGTTTGGATCTCATGCTCTAATTCCAATGAATGCAAACCAAGTTTGTGAAAACTATGTTCATGCATCTAATTCAACCAGTCAGCGAATACCCCCAAGCGTGGGGTTATATAGATAACTCTGGAGATAATCTAGTTGGCATATTTCCGCTAATGAGCCAACCGAAATAAGAAATAACTATTAATTGAGAACTTTCAAATAAGTTCTTAACTACTATACATAATTCCTATTTTGAAATAATTGCGAATAAACCCTCAAACGGAAACTCATTAAAGACGAACACAACATGCTCCAATCAAGAGGTGATAAACACTACCCTGGCTCTAGATGAGCAACCAGTCCTACATCACTTTTACAATAGGATGAAAAAGAAAACAATAAAAAAAGATAAAGAGCAGCTGGAGAAGACGGGAATGGAGACCTAGTAGGAGGGAACAAGCTAAAGAAAAAAAAGAGAAGAAGGGGAGGCACATGATGAGGAAGGGGAAAACAAAAAAGAATAGAAGCAGTAGCAGTAGGAGACTTAGGACAGTAGGAGGAACAAAAAAATGATAAGCAGTAGGTAATCTGTACTGCAGCATTTTCGGCAGCAGCTCTAGTCACCACTTGCAGTACTAGCAAAAGGGGCTTCTGAGCCTGGGTGGTCCGCATGAACCGCCTAGCCAGCCTAGGTACCTATCTGAGCCTTGGATACATTAGCAGCCTTCTTGCAATGGATAGATGGAGGCACATGATGAGGAAGGGGAAAAACTAAAAAGAATAGAAGCAGTAGCAGTAGGAAACTTAGGACAGTAGGAGGAAATAAGAAAAAATGATAAGCAGTAGGTAGAGTAGTCTGTACTGCAACATTTGCGGCAGAAGCTCTAGTCACCACTTTCAGCACTAGCAGAAGGGGTTCAGAGCCTGGATGGTCCACCTGGACTGCCTAGGAAGCCCCCCAACCAGCTTAGGTTCCTATCTGAGCCTTGGATGCATTAACAGTCTTCTTGCAATGGATAGAGTGAGCCATTTTGGAAAAAAAAATGTTTATGGCAACTAGGACTGTGTCATGTCTATGTGATGTACTGGGTAGTCCCAGGACTCCCAACACAAGTCCACCATGCCAAGGTCTTGCTGAGGGATGTGGAATGGGAAGTGTTGTACACAAACCAGTATTCTGCTAAGGGAGGCCTCAATTTTTTTTATTGAAGATGTCTTTTACTAAGGACTGTGAGCTGGTGTGGGATACCACCATGCTCTTTCATTTCATTTCAGCCTCAGATCTTTTTGTTGGAGCCTTCCACAATTTCCTTGTTGTTTACTGAAGGACCAACAAAGTGGAATTTGGGATGTTAGGTGATAAGGAAGGTCACATTGTTACCTAACCAGTTGCCAATCTAGTGGCGCTAGATGCTAGAGAAAGTCAAGTGGAGCATAGAACCTTCCAGCTTCAATGAGACCCACTGGCCTCGAGGACCTTCTGGGTGACTGCTTTCCACTGGTTTGCCCTCTGTTACAAGGACATTGCCCTTCCGAGCATCATTCGTAGCTGGGCCTTGATGGCCACTTGGGAGCAAGGTGGAAGCACTTGCCC
Source organism: Alisma plantago-aquatica (assembly GCA_963693085.1). Classification (NCBI taxonomy): domain Eukaryota; kingdom Viridiplantae; phylum Streptophyta; class Magnoliopsida; order Alismatales; family Alismataceae; genus Alisma; species Alisma plantago-aquatica. Next base: position 961,787,711 of record OY856412.1, read on the forward strand.
ACAAGTTCTCCTTGACAATCCCTCCTTCCCCAATGCTGGTGGCTCAGTTGTAGACATCCCTTTGCCATTTAAACAGTTTAGAGGAAAGTAGAACAGAATCCACCCTCTCTCTGAAGTCCAAACATACAACATTAGTGGCTGATTAGAGCTCTACTGTATCTGTGGGATTTATATGGTCAGGATTGTCAGATTCACTAATGCAATCAGTTTCATTCTATGTGAGTTAATATATTTTTTTGAAGGCTGAATTCATATTTTTTTTATTGAATATGGAGCGACTCTTTCAATCTACTGGCTTCTAGTGTTCAGTTGTTTTTGTTTGTATTGCCTTTAAAGTGTCTCTTTTTAATCGTTGTTTCTAAACAAGTGCCAAATTTTGAGTTAATTTTATGATTTTGCAGATGCTCCACTGGACAATATCACTGCTACAGAAGGATATCTGCCAGAAGTTGGTATACAGAACGAGAAACTGTGTGGACTGTGTGAAGAGTTCACTTCTCTAGTAGTAAATTACTTAAGTGAGAATATGACTCAAGAAGATATCATCGAGTCCCTTCACGAAGTCTGTTACAAATTGCGTTCTCTTCAGCAGTAGGTCAGGCTGTGTTTAACTAACTAGAAAGTTCTATTCCAGAGAACTTCATAGTACTTGCTAAACAAAAAGTATGCAATGATGTAGCATTTTTTGTTTGCTAAAGTTTCCATTTGTTTCAGTGTCTTGTCTTTATTGATCATTACGCACCTCAATTCTTTGAAGAGATCAACCTTTTCAATCCTGATAGTTTCTGCAAGAAAGTAAATCTTTGTGATGAGAGATATGTTGCTTCACCACTAAAACATAGTAGCACGTGCTCTACATGGCATCAGGCTGTGGTTGAATTCCTTGTCCAGTTAAAGGATAGATGGGCCCAACCGAGTGGAAACCAAAAGGCAGCTCCAAGTGCAAAACCAAGGAGCATATTCTGCACTCGCCATCTCAAGGAACCAAGCAATATGAGACCAGATACAGTAGCAGTTGCTGAGCCAGCTCCAGCAATGTTGAAGACATCATGTATGCCACGTTGTTCAGCAAGAAGATTTGGCAAACCATAAAATGCAGCAGTAAACATTAGTGTTGTAATCAATATAAGGGGCAAGGTAAAACGTCCTTCCCATGTAATTCAATATAAGGGTTAAGGTAAAATGTTGAATGAAAGTATATCATTGGTGTTGTATTCAATATAAGGGGCAAGGTAAAATGTCCTCCCCATGTAATTCTCAATTGATTATAAATAAAAATTATTCATACTTTCAGAAAAGTGACTTCATCTACAATTGACATTCATTTAGAAATAATGATAATGAATTGAAAACTGAACGACTAAAAGCCATGAAAATGTAGTAATACAGAACTAATAGTCATTAGTGGCTTTTTTTATACGCCATTAAACTCAATAAGAATATTTTCATACACCAACATAATACAAAATAGTGGCATTTGTATAAAAGCCAATTGATGGATAGTGGCTTTTTTATAAATGCCAAATGATGGTTTAGTGGCCTTTATGTGGCATTTATTCGAAGCCACTAAAGGCAGACCTTTAGTGGCTTTTACAACTTAAGCCACTATCTTCCTAGTGGCATTGGCGCTAGAGGCATTTTTTTAAATGTCAACAAATGCCGCTAAACCTGTTTACTGGCTTTTATTTTTTTTAGTGGCATTTCTGAAAGGCCGCTAATGAGTATGTTTGCTGTAGTGTCACCACCTCCATATCCAAAAAAATATGAAGGGAATCACTAAGGTAGTAAAGAAAGGGGCTCAAAAGAGCCTTGAGGTGATCACTGACAGCAAGACACACACCACGAGAGCCTCCTCCTAGGTCTCCATGCCTTTGCACACTCCCTCACCATCCAATTCTGTTGCCCAGACGCTCCCCCAATCGATGTTCGTGAGTGCATCCCACACACGGTCATTTGACAACCATCACATCACTGACGAGACATATAGGAAAGAGGGGGAGGAGGCATCCGAGGGTAACTTAGACAACTTGATCTATGAGGTCGAGCCAATGGTTGCAAAAAGAGGCCAAAGATCCAAAGCATCCCCGTCCTCATCATAGCATCTGCTGAAGCCCACTCTAGCCCACCATTCGACATCTTCCATGGCTGAGGGGGATGGGAAGCAGCTGCAAGCAAGGCGGCAATTGCATCTGGAAGAAGAACAATTTGCACAGTGGTATCCCAAACAGCGGGTACCACTCAATCTTAATACAAGTTCTGGGTCTCAATCATACAAGATGGATGAAGAAGAGGATGACGGTGATGATGAAGAGATGGAATTGCCATCTGAGACAGAGGATATACTGGCACAACTGGAGGATGACAGATTGAAGGCCTTAGGAAAGGCCCCCCCTGGAGTGTCCTTTGGAAGAGGACACAGACAAAGAATAATTGCCCTCACATACCCCAAATGCATGGCAAGGAGAGTCATCTCCACCAGGTATGGATGTGAGAAGGTTATTGATGAGCTGGGAATCAAGGTGGCTATGGAGAGTATTTTGAAGCAAGTTGGGTTGTGGAACGTTCTTTTCACACCCCAACCAACTTATACCACGTTGACTCGAGAATTCTTTGCCACACTTGAAAAGACAAAGGTGAGAGGTGATGAGGCAATTAAATTTTCCATGATGGGAAAAATGCACACTCTCAGGGAAGCTGAATTGAATTGTATATTTGCTGCCAACCCCGAAGAGGCCAAGAAAATGGATAAAGGCCTACTTGAAAGAGAGGTGGATTTTAATTATGCAAATTTCTAGTACCTCTTGACAGGAAGAAAGGACTATTATGTAGGGAAGTCAAAAACTTCATCTATAAGAAATCCCATGTTCCATTATGTGTAGAAGGTTTTGGCCAACACCATTGTTGGCAGATATGATAATCAAGGCATGGTTTCTTAGAAAGACATTTTCTTCTCGATGGAAATGCATAACAAATGGTATATTGAGCTTGGAGTGCATTTGATTGATCATTTGAGGTTCATACCCTCCAAAAGTAAAACACCTTTTGTCATGGGAGGGTTTGTAACCTCAATTTCCCTAGCTTTGGGGTGTGATGTTTCTGGGATAGAAGACACAGATGAAGCTAAATTTGTTGACTTGAACTATCTCACTCGCTCCCACACTATCATGATCAATAAAAAAAAGAATGATGTATCATGCGAGTAGTGTGTCAAAGATTGATATTGATCTACCATACCATGTTGTGCCACTTCTCTCTGTGTTGGGAATCCCCCATAACCTAGAGGTAAAATTGCATAAATGGCATTAGAACAACCCAAGGGAAACATACACCAGGGGAGCCACTGCCGCACAAGAAGAAATTGTTGAGTCCAATGTGCAAGGGTAGGAGTAAGAAGTTGAAGAAGAAAGGCAGCCCCAAAAGTCAAGAAGAAGGGATGAAGGAACATCCCAACTACAACAACCCTCAACAAATGCCTATGACATGTCCGTCATCCAGGCACATGATATTGAGCTGCCATACCATGTTGTACCACTTCTCTCTTTGTTGGGAATCCCCCATAACCTAGAGGTAAAATTGCATAAATGGCATCAGAACAACAGGGGAGCCACTGCCGCACAAGAAGAAATTGTTGAGTCCAATGTGTAAGGGTAGGAGTAAGAAGCTGAAGAAGAAAGGCAGCCCCAAAATTCAAGAAGAAGGGATGAAGGAACATCCCAACTACAGCAACCCTAAACAAATTCCTATGACATGTCTGTCATCCAGGAACAACTTGAGGGCATTCAACAGACACATCACGATATGTAGTTGATCCTGTAGTACATGTGGCAAGACCAACAACAGATGCACCACCAGGTCAACCACATGTACCATTACCACCATGCCCAAGCAACAAGAAACCCCGAATGGGGTGGAGACTTTTGGGGTGGTATTGCAGGATATTCAGATACATACCCTCCACTTCAGGACAACTACTGGGGGCACACTACCAACATCCTCCCTCAGGATCAGCCCCTCCTCAAGATTATCCTCATTCATTCGACCAGCCACCACAACAACCATGACACTTCCCCTATCTACCCTAACCTATAGCTTCATGCTGAGGACAACATGATTTTAAAGTTTGGGGTGGGTAGGGCGGTATGCACCACCCTATCTCTATCTCTTTGTGATTTTTGTTCCACCTCTACCATGCTATGAGTATCTAGCTTAGCTTTTCTTGATCTTACTTTTGCTTGCATCCATGCATAGTATGTAGTTACTTTCATGCATTTTGCGTAATTTTTCAAAAAAAATGCTCATTTTGTCACTCCATAGAATGCATTGCATTTTCATGTAGTTTTTGCTAATTTGTAGCTAGATTTTCTGCTTTATGTTTTAATTTCCCTAAAGTAGGTTTAGATGTGATTGAATGCAAATTGGCACCATTTTGGCCAATTTTGCCCAAACTTGAATGTTCTTACCTAAAAGCATGGTTTGACTTAATCTCCACTATTTGAAATGAAAATTTTAGTCTTTCGACAAATGCATGTCATTTTCTTAGAGTTTATTACTATATGGTCTTGATTGTTGACTTTTTACATGTGCACCACTTCTCTGAAGTCTGTGAATGTTTCGATTGAATTGTGAATTGAGCAAGCTATAAACGCTTAGAGACTATGGAACCACTTGATATAATGTGGATCTCATGTTGTTCAATCATGTGGTGTGATATCATTTGATGAAGTGTTGGATTAGTTTTCATGTAGGAAATCCTATGTTGAGGATACACTAATGACCTCCCTTTTTACCCGACTCTTCTCTCACCATCTTCATACCCCTCTGCCTCATGAAAGGATGCCTTAGAGCACATATTTAGCCTTGGCCATCTCCAAAAGTTTGGGGTGGCCATATGTACATCTCCCTGCTTCACTCTATCCATCATATGCCCTATCTACACCAAGGGCAAAACAAAAGAAAAAGAAGAAAGAAAAAAAAAGAAAAAAGAAATTAAAAAAGATTCTCCTGTTTAAAAGCATCTAAATAAAAAAAGATGAGTGCTCTATGTAATAGCAATCCAAAAATCTTTCCACAATCCTTTCTTCCATTTTCATACCTATTGAGCTAGAAAACATCAAATCTAGCTCACTTCACCCTTTTACAGCCTCGTGGGTCATTTGGTGTGGTTTGAGGCATAAGATTGAATGCATGAAAGTGAAACAACACTCATAGTCATCTTTGATTAACGCTAGCATGAAACTGTTTACCTAGAATGATATGAAGGACATATGTAAATCTTGTGTATTCTATGCTTTATATTTGAAGTTTGTATGCTCAGTGCTCATTTCATGGTTGGTATGTGAAAGAGGAGAGGAGAGAGGTGGAACACATGCACTTAGTCACTTCTAAGACCACTTAGTCAATAATCATATGTTGCTATGCATTTGTCATTCTTATTTATTGAAAGAAAACTGAAAAGAGAGATTAAGTTGGAGCATACTTGAGGACAAGTATGTTTTAGTACACCAGTCCATATCCCTGAACAAGAGATGACCATGTTGCGCCAGCTGCTCTCGACCACCTTAGTGGGAGAACTCTCCAATGTTGCAGTCATTGTAAGCAATCCTAAGGAGTTCACTCTGACAGACTTCATCAAGATGCAACCACCATTCTTCAAGGTTGAGAGTGAACCAAACATGATGGATAGGATGATGATTGGGTGTTGGCCCAGAGCGTACTTTCAAGGGAATGTCATGTCCTCCTCATTAGAAGGTTCAATTTCCAACTTATGTGTTGAACGGGCCAGTATGGGTTTGGTGGACTGGTATGGCTTGTACCTGGGACACCTTGATCATGATCTAGGAGTAGTTCCTCATGCTATTCCTTGAGAAGTACATATGTCCCACTTTTGATCTGAAAAGGAAGGAAGCAGATTTATATAGCCCGACAAGGAATATTGAGTGTTCTGAGTATGTTCAACATTTCTTGCTTCCAGAGCATTATTTCGTTGATCTCAGAGCTGAACGAAGATCAATCCTTTTACTAGAAGGACTTAGATACAACGTTGGTTGCAACCTTGTTCCCCAACTACCTCTTACTTTTTACAAAATGGTGGACAAGACGCTTAAGATAGAGTCCTATCCCAGATTTCAGTCTTCTAGGCACAACAACAACAACAACAATAAGATGGAGAACTTAGGAGTTAATCATGGACGTGACAAGTGCAATCGTGTTTCCTGCTCTCATCAGCCTAGGAGGTTCCCAGTTGGAAATGTCCCACCCTGTAGAGATGATCGACATGCACCTATCTGCCATGAGTGTGGCCAAGCTAGCCACACACGACCAAATTGTCCTAAGCTTCAGTGTGGACAAGCCCCAACTCATCAGCCTGCTCAACAGCTACAACAGTGACAAAATTTGCTTCCAAGGAACAACAAAAACCAGAACCAGCAAGGTCATCACCCACCTATAGAATATGGAAAAGATAATGAAGTCATCAAAAGTACTTTACATCTTAATATGCATCTTATTAAAGCACTTTTTGATTCTGGCTCATCAAACACTTTCATATCTACTCAACTTGCTTCAATGTTAGAGATAGAATCAAAATACATAAGATCATGTGCTAGATGTTAAAACCCCTAGTAGTAGAATCTAATCTTCTTATCTCAAACTCACAACCTTAGACCTTTGTATACCTGGGAAGATGTTTCCCTCAGATTTCATCCTTCTTGATATGGCTACTTTTGATGTTATCCTGGGATGGATTTGCTGAAGAGGTATAAGGCAATTTTGTTATGTGAAAAATTGAAAGCTAGTTTGTTACATCCTTTAAAAGGAAGGATGTATATACAGGGTAGAAAGTCAGAGGATAGATAGTTCATCATCTCCTCTATGAAAGCCAAAAAGCTTGTCTCAAAAGGGTGTAGAGCATTCCTAGTATCCATCATCCTCAATTGCACACCCCCTACTCTAGATCATATAGATGTAGTGAAGGGTTTTACTTATATGTTTTCTGAGGAGTTGCCCAGGTTAGGAGTTTCCATGAAGATTGTGTCTGGAACTTTGACTATCTCGAAGATGCCATATCACTTGGCACATGCTGAACTAACTGAGCCTAAGAAGCAACTTCACGGGCATCTTTACATGGGTTTTGTTTGCCCTAGTGTTTCACCTTAGGGAGCCCCTATCTTGTTTGTAAAGAAGAAGGATGGTTCATTGTAGATTTGCATGGATTACTGTATGCTTAATCAAGTGATGACAAAGAACCATTATCCTTTACCCCGCATTGATGACATGTTCGATCAACTTAAGTTGGCCACTGTGTTTTTGAAGATGGATCTACAAAGTGGCTACTATCAGATGCGTGTGAAGGATGAGGATGTTTCAAAGACAAATTTTAGAACTCGATATGGGAATTATGAGTTTCTGGTCATGCAATTCGGCTTGACTAATGCCCCTACTTCTTTCATGGATATGATGAATCGAGTGTTTTGTCCTTATATCGATTAGTTTATATGGTGTTCATAGATGACATGTTAGTATACTCTGAGTCTGAAGAACAACATCATGAACATGTACAAATCATGTTGAACACACTAAGAGAGAATGAACTTTATGCTAAATTCTCAAAGTGTGAGTTCTGGATAAAGCAAGTGATGTTTTTGGGTCATGTGATTTCTACCGGACATATTGTTGTTGATCTTGCAAAGGTAGAAGCTGTGACCAAGTGGAAAGCTCTGAAGAATCTGTCTGAAATACATAGTTTCCTCAGTTTAGCATGTTAGTACCATAGGTTTATTAAGAGTTTCTCTGAGTGATCTCTCCCTCTGACAAAGTTGACATGAAGAGAAGTCAAGTTTGTGTGGACACTAGAATGTGAGGACAATTTTCATAAGATGAAAGGATGTTTGACATCTACTCTAGTTCTTGCATTACCTGTTGAAGGCAAACCCTATATCATTTTCAATGAAGATTCAAAGCAAGGCTTAGGGTGTGTGCTACTGCAAGAAGATCGAGTGATCACCTATGCTTAATTTCAGTTGAACCCTAATGAAGAGAACTGGCCTACACATGATTTAGAGCTTACCGCTATCATGCATGCTTCTGTATGGAGTGAAGTTTGAAGTCTTCTTAGATCATTAAAGTTTGAAGTATCTTTTACCGTAGAAGGATGTGAATCTAAGACAACAAAGATGGATCCAATACCTTAAGGACTATGACTTTACCATCACTTATCATCCCGATAAAGCAAATGTAGTTGCTAACGCTTTGAGTCAGAAGAAAGATGCAGTCTATGCTGCTATGAATCTGGAGTATTCTTCTTGTTGGAAACCATCACCTATTAATGAAGATGATACTGAGAAGTTGTGTGCTCACCTGACTAGTTTTTCCATGGCACCAACTTGGATCTCAGAAGTTGTTGCTGCCCAATTAGAAGGCCTGAGCTTTATGACATGAAGGCCTTAGCTGAGAAACTACAATCTAACTTTTCAGTTGGAGTGGATGGTGTTGTTTGTTTTTGACAAAGATTGTGGATTCCCGAAGTTGGTGATCTGTGACAGAAAGTTCTCAGTGAAGCCCATGGGTCTAAGTAAACTATACACCCTAGTTTGACCAATATGTACAAGGACCTACAATGAAGTTTTTGGTGGAAGAATATGAAGAAGTATATCACTCTATTTGTGGAAAAGTGTTTGACCTCCCAACAAGTTAAGATAGAGCATCAATGACCTGGTGGTCTTCTTCACCCTCTTGAGATTCTATAATGGAAATGGGAGAAGCTTACTATGGACATTGTCACTGGTTTCCTTAAGACTAGGAAAGGACATGATGCAGTGCGTGTGGTGATTGATTGACTTACTAAATTTGCCCACTTTTTTCCTTTCAAGTCCACTTTCAAGGTTGATGAGATGGCTCAATTGTATGTGGATTGCATCATTCATCTGCATGGTGTTCCTAGAGTGATAGTATCTGATCGTAACCTAAAGTTTACCTCTTATTTGTGGAGTCAGATTCAAGAGGAATTGGGAACTGACTTATGTTTCAATATAGCTTATCATCAACAAACAGAAAGTCGGTCTAAGAGAATAGTGCAAACTCTAGAATATTTGCTTTGTGCTTGTGTTATAGATTAGGGAGGTGCATAGGATAAGTGTCTTCTGTTGGCTGAGTTTTCTTACAACAATAGCTACCAAGCTAGTATTGGTATGCCACCTCATGAAGCTTTGTATGGAAGGCCTTGTCGTTCTTCATTACACTAGGATGATGTGGGAGAACATGCTCTGGTGAAGACTGATGATATGCAAATGATGATAGAGAAGGTTCAGTTGATTAAGAAGCATATGCAATATGCACATGATTGATAGAAGATGTATGCAGACAAGAATAGGTTTGATGTAAGTTTCTTAGTGGGTGACAATGTGTTCCTAAAGATCAAGCCTATACAATCTATTGCACGATCTAAAGTTAAAGGCAAGTTAGTCCCCACTATGTTGAATCATTTGAGATCTTGGATAAGGTTGGAGACTATGCATACTATTTAGCTCTTCCTGCGACCTATTACAAGATCCATAATGTGTTTCATGTTTCTATGTTAAGGAAGTATGTGAAAGGCCCTTCTCATGTAATTGCAAAAGAACCTTTGGAGATTCAAGAGAACCTAACCTATGAGGAGTTACCTATGAAGATTATTGACTCCCAAGTTAAACAATTGAAGAACAAGGAGATTGAGCTTGTGATAGTCTTATGGTAGTATCATGGTTTGGAAGAAACCACTAGGGAGCGTAGAGATTAGATGTGTGTAGTCACCCTTCTTTTTTTTTGAGATTTCAGGGATGAAATCCTTTTTAATGGGTGGAGTGCTTTAATGAACTTAAATATATTTATAATCTTAGTCTAGACCTTAGCCTAAGTTTTCCTTTCATTTTTGTCCTTTATGTCCTTGATGTTGAATTAGTGGAATTTATAGAGGTTTTGTGTACATTTGTTCTTCATTTATGCCAATATAAGGGTTTATGCACAAATACCTCAATGAAAGTTTACATAAGGATCTAAAATGAAAAATATCCACTTAAGTGGGATAATGGTAAATAAATTCATTCTAGAATTTTCTATAACAGTTTGGAACAAGGAAGAGATAAAAATACAAATAATAATTCTTTAAGAGGTGAATTCCCTCCAAAATATAAGATAAAACATTTCGTGACCCCAAAAGAGAAAGTTAATCTTAGATTCGTAATCTAAACATTAAAATTAGCCTTTGGATAAATTTTCACACAATTTGGATAGTCTTTGATGTATAGGAGAGAGAAAGTGGAATTAAAGCCAAAATACTAAATAATGTGTCAAATAATGCCAAAGGACAAAATCAATGGCCAATTCGTGTTCCAAATAGTTTAGTTTGCTTGAGGGTGAAGTTCCACAAAAACTGGATAATTTTAGAAGTCTCTAATGTGATAAGAAAGAGAAAATATGAATTTCTTTAAAAGAATCAAGTAAAATATTTGAGTCTTCAAAAGTGAAAACTAATGGAATATTCAGATCATACATGTTCAATTTTGTCTAGGTATCAAATCTCAGTTAATTTGTACTTAGTTTGCACCCTCAAATGAGGAGAGAGAAAAAGTTAAATAATTATATATGTCACTTTATTCGAATCTGATTTGGAATTACATTTAATGTGTCACACGTAGTATTTTTGGATGATTTTTATTTTTCTCTCATGTCCCACCCTGGACCATTGGATTCAGGATCCAACGGCTCCCACTCATCATCAAGCTTGAGCCCAAAAGGAAACAAGATCAGTTCACATACGATCTTCAAATTGAGATTTCTTTCTCCCTACTGAACCTTCGATCGAGATTCTTTTTCCATTGTATTCAAAATACAATTTCTCACCTAATGATCCATAATTTCTATCAAATTGTTGAAGATTTGTGAAACACCCAAATCTACTTCTTGAGTTCTCAGATCACCACTACCCATAGCCCTAGGATCATAATGTCACCTATAAATACCCTACCCTTGGTCTTCTTTAGGTAAATTGAAATCTTTCTCTCACACTAATTTCTCTACAGATCTTGTGCTTGGTTGTCAGTGATCAAGTTCCTATCTAGGTTTTGTGATGGCTTGTTCTCTTGCTCCTCGCCATCTCCAACCAATTCCACCTAGCAGTAAGTTCGTCTCCTCCTTCTCTAGCTTTCTATGCATGATGATTTCCCAAATCAACATGCTACATGCTTTTTCACAAATCCTCAACTGAGTTTCTCATCATGCAGTAACCATGGTGTGAGCTTGGCAAAGGGGATGAATCCCTTGTGTGATTTCTCAATCCTACCCCTCTCGTTTTCTCTTTTCTTCATTTTATCACGCAAGAGTATAATCGTCTTTTCTCTTCTCTTTTCTTTGTTGTAGATAAGTCAAAGCCAAGCCTTTGACCCATGACTTGGTCGCCCCTGATTGGGTCAAGTAAGTGGGTTGACCTCGGTCTTTTTTCCTTTTTGGAGCTTTTCTCACTTGTTTGGAATTTTCTAATTTCTTGAATGGCCAATTTTGTAAAATTTGTATCTTTTAATCTATTTGTCCAAAAATTAAATGAAAATATATTTTAAATCAGAAAAATATGTTCTTTCTAATAAAAGTAATTTCAAAGCCCGATTTCCATGTTTTTGAAGGGTGATTTTTGGAAAATGAATTTAATGCCTATAATTCATAAAAATTACAACTTAATCATATTTACTCCAAAATTAACATAAAATTATGTTTTCTAGATTAGGAAAACCTAAAAATCAATTGGTGAGATTTTTAGATTCAAAATCTGAGTTTTGCTAAAAAGGTCCAAAAATTAGGGTTTCTGTACATTAAGGTGCATTATGTGCTCTAATACATGTTAATAAATTGAAATAGGCAAAGTTGAACTTGGGATCATCTAGAAGTGGTAAAAGCTGGTAACTAAACTCAGTAAGAGAGTTATGTGAATCCTTACACCCTAAGTAGGGATATTTGCAAACAAACACTATATTCCCTAATGACGCACTATATGAACCCTATTCTCTCCATTAATATTTCTTTTGTTATATATGCCTCAAAATCAATATTTCATATTCTATTTCTTGGGTCTTGTACCCAACTGACATGTTTCAAATATATGATGCTTCTACTTGCCATAGTTTCTCTTTAGCATGTTGATTTTATTAGACTATTTAGCTAATGTAGTGGTACTTTTGTACAACCACCCATAAATATGGCATGTGTTATTTTACCCCGGGGAATGTGTTTACTCTCCCCCTTATAAAATATTTTGTAGGTAACTGGGAATGTGCTATTCTCCCCTCACCTATAGGTTGAGGTCTGGTAGGTGCATCAATCCTACTTAGTTAACATAGTGAATATTAATTATGCATGCAAATCTTTTACTATTCTCTTATTATGGCAAGCATCTATTTGATTATGCCTCATACTCTTGATATCTTCATCTTATGATGAAATCTTAGCCTTTATTTCCATGTTATTTCTTTATCTTTTGTTCTTATTTACTATTTTGACACATACCTTGTTTATTTCTGTTGCAGGTTGATTTCCCAACCACCCATGTTTTGAACAAGCTACTAAACAATGTCAAGGAAACTAGAATCAAGAGTAGATTCAAGTCCTGCTTAAAGAATGTCTAGGTTGCTACTGCTAGATCCTATTAGTTTTCTTTCTAGTTTTTCATTTCATGAAACTCATGTAGTGAACTGAGTTCAAAAGCAATGTAATAACTTAGTTTTCCTTTCCACTGCTACTATTGACAGTTTCATATCTAAATCATGCTTGTTTACTTGGAATATTATACATGCATCCCACAATATCTATTATCTTTGTGAAAAGGATAGATTTTTTTATTTCCTTTAAATCTTAGTGAGGAGGTGATCTCATCTCTTTACAACATGGTATCAAAGCATGTTGGACAACTACTAGGGCATAAGTTGAAAGCAAGGGTGTCTAGAAAGGATCAGGGTCTAGGGGCTGGCAAGACTTTCCTCTATGCCACTAGCTTAGTTTATGAGGACTATCGAATCTGTATGATACCTGTCTGGCCTAAGCTGATCTTGACTGTATGAAATAGCATGCCCATAGGCAACAGTAGCCATAGATATCTCTATTGTCTACTCCTGGAAATCTTATGTTATACCTTTATCTTTAAATAGGGGTGAAATGTTTGGGGACATGAACAACTCATCCAAGGGTGCTTCTTCTACCAACAACAACAACTGGGACACCCCAATCACTCCCCAAAACAACACAATGACCTCTACTCCTTATGTAGGAACACTGGTCCTGACCCCTGAATAAGAGTTGACCATGTTGCGCCAGCTGCTCTCGACCACCTTAGTGGGACAACTCTCCAATACTACAGCCATTGCAAGCAAGCCTAAGGAGTTCGCTTTGACGGATATCATCAAGATGCGACCACTACACTTCAAGAGTGAGAGTGAACCAAACATGTGGGATAGGATGATGATTGGGTATTGGCCCTGGAGCATACTTTCGAGGGCATGTCATGTCCTCCGCATTAGAAGGTTTTCTTTGCAACTTATGTGTTGGATGGGCCAACATAGGTTTGGTGGGCTGGTATGGCTCGTACTTGGGACACCTCGAGGATGAGCTGAGAGCAGTTCCTCAAGTTGTTCCATGAGAAGTACATCTAGCCTACTTATATTAAAAGGAAGGAAGCAGAGTTATATAGCATGCGACAAGGAAGCAGAAGCATTTCTGAGTACAATCAATGTTTCCTACTTTTGGAGTGCTATGCTTTGATCTCGGAGCTGAATGAAGATCAACCCTTTTCTTGAAGGACTTAGCTACAATGTTGGTCACAACCTTATTCCCCAACTACCTCTTACTTTTCAACAAATGGTGGACAAAGTGTGTGCTTGTGATATAGTCCTATCATGGTTATCAGTCTTACAGGCACAACAACAACAACAAGAGGAAGAACTTAGGCGGTAACCAAGGACGTGACAAGTGCAACCATTGTTCCTGCTCTCATCTGCCTGGGAGGATCCCAGTTGGTAATTCCTCACCCCAAAGAGATGACTGACATGCGCCTATATTCCACAAGTGTGGCCAAGATGGACAAGCCTGACCTAATTGTCCTAAGATTCAGTGTGGATAAGTCCCAACTCAACATCTTGCTCAACAGCTACAACAACGAAAAAATTCACCTCCAAGGAAAAACAACAACTAGAACCAGTAAGGTCGTAGTCCACCTATGGAAAGGCGGAATGGTAGAGTGTTCACTTTGATTTCTAAAGAAGTTGGAGAAGATAAATAAGTCATCGAAGGTACTTCACATCTTAATATGCATCCTATTAAAGCAATTTTTGATTCTGGCTCATCAACTACTTTCATATCAACTCAGCTTTGCTTCAATGTTAGAGATAGAATAAAAATACATGGATCATGTACTAGATGTTAAAACCCCTAGTGGTAGAATCTGCTCTTCTTATCTCAAACTCACAAACTTAGACCTTTGTATCTTTGGGAAGATGTTTCCCTCGGATTTCATTCTACTTGATATGAATGCTTTTGATGTTATCCTGGGGATGGATTGGTTGAAGAGGTATAAGGTAGTTTTGTTCTGTGAAGAATCAAAAGCTAGTTTATTACATCCTGTAGAAGGAAGGATGTGTATCTAGGGTAGGAAGTGAGAGGATCAACAATTCATTATCTCCACTATCAAAGTCAAAAAGCTTTTCTCGCAAGGGTGTAGAGCATACGTAGCATCCATCGTCCTCAATGCCACACCCCCTGCTCTATACCATATAGATGTGGTGAAGGATTTTCTTGATGTTTTTTCCAAGGAGTTGCCCGGGTTGCCCCCAACTCATGAAGTGGAGTTTTCCATTGAGATTGCACCTGGAACTTCACCTATCTTGAAGATGCCATATTGCTTGGCACCTACTGAACTCATTGAGCTAAAGAAGCAGCTTCAAGATCTTCTTGACATGGGTTTTATTCAGCCAAGTGTTTCACCTTGGGGAGCCCCTATCTTGTTTATGAAAAAGAAGGGTGGTTTGTTGTGTATGTGCATGGATTATCGTATGCTTAATCAAGTGACAATAAAGAACCGCTATCCTTTACCCTACATCGATGGCCTATTCTATCAACTTAAGTCAATCATTGTGTTTTCAAAGATGGATCTATGAAGTGTCTACTACAAGATGCGTGTGAAGGATGACGATGTCCTGAAGACGGATTTCAGAACTTGATATGGGCATTATGAGTTTTTGGTCATGCCATTTGGCTTGCCTAATGCCCATGATGCTTTCATGGATCTGAGCAATCAAATGTTTCATCCTTATCTTGATTAGTTCATAGTGGTGTTCATAGAGGATGTGTTAGTTTACTCTGAGTCTGAAGAACAACATCGTGTACATCTATGAATCACACTGAACACACTAAGAGAGAATCAACTCTATGCTAAATTCTCAAAGTGTGAATTCTGAATAAAGGAAGTGATGTTTCTAGGTCATGTGATTTCTGCCGGACATTTTTCTATTGATCCTGTAAAGGTAGAAGATGATACCAAGCGGAAAGCTCTGAAGACTCCATCTGAGATATGTTGTTTCCTCGGTCTATCATTTTACTATAGGAGGTTTATCAAGATTTTCTATGAGTTATATTCCCCTCTGATAAAGTTGACACAAAAAGAAATCAAGTTTGTGTGGACACCGAAATGTGAGGACAGTTTTCAGAAGATGAAAGGATGTTTGACATTTGCTCCAGTTCTTATGTTACCTGTTGAAGGAAAACCCTATATCATTTTTAGTGATGCTTCTAAGAAAGGCTTAGGGTGTGTCTTCATGCAAGAAGATTGAGTGATCACCTACGCTTCACGCCAGTTGAAGCCTAATGAAGATAACTGGCCTATGCATGATTTAGATCTTGCGTGCATTCTTTAAGGATCTGGCGACACTATTTGTTTGGAGTGAAGTTTGAAGTCTTCTTAGATCATAAAAGTTTGAAGTATTTTTTAACATAGAATGACCTGAATCTGAGATAATGAAGATGGATGGAATACCTTAAGGACTAAAACTTTACCATCACTCATCATCCTGGTAAAGCAAATGTAGTTGTTGATGCTTTGAGTCAGAAGAAAGATGCAGTCTATGCTGCTATGATTCTAGAGTATGTTTCTTATTGGCAACCGCAACCTGTTGATGAAGATGATGTAGAGAAGTGGTGTGTTCACATGGATAGTTTTTCCATTGCACCATCTTGGATCTCGAAAGTTGTTGCTGCCCAATGAGAAAAAAATTGAGCTGGATGTGATGAAGGCCTTAGTTGAGAAAGCACAATCTGAATTTTTAGTTGGAGTGGATGGTGATGTTTGTTTCTGACAAAGATTGTGGATTCCTGTAGTTGGTGATATGTGACAGAAAGTTCTGAGTGAAGCCCATGGGTCTAAGTACACTATACACCCTTGTACGACAAAGATGTACAATGACCTATAACGAAGTTTCTAGTGGAACCATATGAAGAAGGATATGATTTTGTTTGTGGCAAAGTGTTTGACCTCCCAATAAGTTAAGATAGAGAATCAACAACCTGGTGGTCTTCTTCACACTCTTGAGATTCCAGAATGGAAATGGGAGAAGATTAATATTGACATTGGTTTCCTTAAGGCCAGGGAAGGACATGATGCAGTGTGGGTGGTGATTGATTGACTTAATAAGTTTGCCCACTTCTTTCCTTTCAAGTCCACTTACAAGGTTTACGAGATGGCTCAATTGTATGTGGATTGGGTTGATAGAAGATGTATGCAGACAAGAAGAGGTATGATGTAAGTTTCTTAGTGGTGACCATGTGTTCCTAAAGATTTCCTATACGTTCTATTACACGATCTAAAGTTAAAGGCAAGCTTAGTTCCCTCTATGTTAAACTTTTGAGATGTTGTATAAGGTTGGAGATTGTACATACCATTTAGCTCTTCTTCCTTCCTATGACAAGATCCATATTGTGTTTCATGTTTCTGTACTAAGGAAGTATGTGAAAGACCCTTCACATGTACTTACAATAGAACCTTTGGAGATTCAAGAGAACCTGACCTACGAGGAGTTACATGTGAAGATTCTTGACTCCCGAGTTAAGTATTTGAAGAATAAGGAGATTGAGCTAGTGAAAGTCTTATGGCAGTATCATGCTTGGAAGAAACCACTTGGGAGCTTAGAGATGAGATGTTGTGTACTCACTCTTCTCTTTTTGTTTGAGATTTCAAGGATGAAATCCTTTTTAACAGGTGGCGTGCTATAATGAACTAAAATCTATGAAAGGATGAAATCCTTTTTAACAGGTGGAGTTCTATAATGAACTAAAATCTATGTATAATCTTAGTCTAGCCCTTTTCCTAAGTGTTCCTTTCATTTCTATCCTTTATGTCCTTGATGTTGAATTAGTAAAATTTATAGAGGTTTGGTGTACATTTGTTCACTATTTATGCCAACATAAGAGTTTATGCACAAATACCTCAATGAAAGTTTATATAAGGATCTAAAATGCAAAATATCCACTTAAGTGGGATAATGGTAAATAAATTCATTCTAGAATTTTCTATAACCTTTTGGAACAAGGAAGAGATAAAAAGACAAATAATAATTCTTTAAGAAAGATAAGGTGATAGTGATAAATTATATAGGAAATTGTGTTAATAATGGATAATAGGAAAAAATTCATTAAAGGAAGACGAATTGGTTAAAAATAACTTCAGATTCATTTTCTTTGGGTTTGATTTGGCTTGGAGGCCAAGTTTCACAAATTTGGGATAATATTAACCATATCTATTTTATTTCAAAAAGAAAAGGTGAATTTCCTCCAAAATATAAGATAAAACATTTATGAACACAAAAGAAAAAAATAATCTTAGATTCGTAATCTACACAATAAAATTAGCCTTTGGGTAAATTTTCATGCAATTTGGGCAGTCTTTAATGTGTAGGAGAAAAAAGTATAATTAAAGACAAAATATTACATAATGTATCAAATAATGCCAAAGGATAAAATTAATTCCCAATTCATGTTACAAATAGTTTAGTTTCCTTGAGGGTGAAGTTTCACAAAAAATGGATTATTCTTGAAGTCTCTGATGTGATAAGAAAGAGAAAATATGAATTTCTTTAAAAGAATTAAATAAAACTTACAGAGTCTTCAAAAGCAAAAACTAATGGCATATTCGGATTCTACATGTTCATTTTATTCTAGGTGTCAAATTTCAATTAATTTGAAGTTAGTTTGCACCCTCAAATAAGGATAGAGAAAAAGTTAAATAACTATATATGTCACTTTATTCGAATCTGATTTGGAATTACATTGAATGTGTCGTGCGTAGTATTTTCTGTTGATTTTTATTTTTCTAGACTGTTGGATTCACGATCCAATGATTCCCACTCACCGTCAAGCTTGAGCCCAAAAAGGAAACAGGATCAGTTCACATACTATCTTCAAATTGGGATTTCTTGCTCCCTACTTAACCTCTGATCGAGATTCTTTTTCCATTATATTCCAAATACAATTTCACACCTAATGATACATTATTTTTACTAAATTGTAAGAGATTTGTAAAATGCCCAAATCTACTTCTTGAGTTCTCAAATCACCACTACCCATATCCCTAGGATCATAACCTCACCTATAAATACCCTACCCCTAGTCTTCTTCAGGTACATTACAATCTTTCTCTTGCACTAATTTCTCTACTGATGGTATTCTTGGTTTCTGATGATCAAGTTCCTATCTAGGGTTTCTGGTGGCTTTTTTTCTTGCTCCTCGCCATCTCCAACCAATTCCACAAAGTAGTAAGTTTGTCTCCTCCTTCTCTAGTTTTCTGTGCTCTTGATTTCCCAAATCATCATGCTATGTGGTTTACCCCAAATCCTCGGTTGAGCTGCTCCTCGTTCAGTAACCATGGTGTGAGCCTGACAAAGGGGATGAATCCCTTATGCGATTTCTCGATCCTACCCCTCTCATTTTCTCTTTTCTTCGGTTTATCACACATAGGTATAATCGTCTTTTTGCTTCTATTTTATTTGTTATAGATAACTCAAAGCCAAGCCTTTGACTCATGACTTGGCTACTTGTGATTGGGTCAAGTCAGTGGGTCGGCCCTGCTCTTTTCCCTTTTCTCGAGTTTTTCTCGCTTATTTGGAATTTTCTAATTTCCTGATTGGCCGATGTTGTAAAATTCATATCTTTTAACCTACTTGTCCAAAAATTAATTAAAATATGTTTTGAAATTAGAAGAATGTGTTCTTTCTAATAAAATAGTTTCAAAGCATAATTTCAATGTTTTTTGAAGGGTGATTTTTGGAAAATGAATTCAATGACTGAAATCCATAAAAATTACAACTTAACCATATTAACTCAAAAATTAACAAAAAAATATGTACTCTTGATCAGGAAAACCTAATAAGTTGATTGGTGAGATTTTTAGAGTCAAAATTTGAGTTTTTCTAAAAAGGTCCAAAAATTAGGGTTTCTCTACATTAAGGTGCATTATGTGCTTTAATACATGTTAATAAATTGAAATAGCAAAGTTGAAATTGGGATCATCTGTGGTGAAAGTTTGTAATTGAACTCAGTAAGAGAGGTACGTGCATCCTTACACCCTATTTTGGGATATTTGCAAACCAAATCCTATATTCCCTAAGGAGTCACTATATGAACCTATTCTCTCCATTAATATTTATTTTGCTATATTTTCCTCAAAAACAATATTGATATTTTATTTCTTTCATCCTTGTACCACACTGCCATGTTTCAAATATATTGATGCTTCTACTTGCCATAGTTTCACTTTAGCAAGTTGATTTTATTATACTATTTAGCTAATATAGTGTTACTTTTGTACAACCACCCATAGATAGGGCATATGTTATTTTGCATGGCGAATGTCTTTACTCCCCCCTTATAAAATATTTTGTAGATGACTAGGAATGTGTTATTCTCCCCTCACCTATAGATTGAGGTCCAGTAGGTGCCTCAATCCTACTTAGTTAACGTAGTCAATATTAATCATGCATGCAAATCTTTTACAATTTTTTTTGTTATGGCAAGCATCTATTTGATTATGCCTCATACTCTTAATCTCTTCATGTTATGATGGAATCTTAGCCTTTATTTCCATGTTATTTCTTTATATTTTGTTCTTGTTTACTATTTTGACACACACCTTGTTTCTTTCTCTTACTGGGTGATTTCCCAACCACCCAGGCTTTGGACAAGGTGTTGAACAAGGTTAAGGAAACTAGAATCAGGAGTAGATTCAAGTCTTGCTTAAAGGATGTCTAGGTTGCTACTGCTAGAACCTATTAGTTTTCTTTCTAGTTTTTCCTTTCATGAAACTCATGTAGCGAACTGAGTTCAAAAGCAATGTAATAACTTAGTTTTTCTTTTTGCTGCTACTGTTGGCAGTTTTATATATGAATCATGCTTGTTTACATGGAATATTATACATGCATCCTACAATATCTATTATGTTTTTGAAAAGGATGGATGTTTGTATTTCCTTTAAATTTTAGTAAGGAGGTGATCTCACCTCTTTACAACATTGTATTATAGCATGTTGGACAACTACTAGGGAATAAATTGAAAGCAAGGGAGTATAGAAAGGATCAGGGTCTGGGGGCTAGCAAGATTTTCCTCCATGCTACTAGCTAGGTTTACGAGGACTCCCGATTCTGTATGATACATGTCTAGCCTAAGCTAGTACTGACTATCCAAAATAGCATGCACATAGGCAATGGTAGTCATAGATATCTCTATTGTCTACTCCTGGAAATCTAATAGTATACCTTCATCTCCAGAACCAGCAAGGTCGTCGCCCACCTATGGAGAGGAAGAATGGTAAAGTGTTCTCTTTGAATGTTGAAGAAGCTGGACAAGATAATGAAGTCATCGAAGGTACTTTACATCTTAATATGCATCCTATCAAAGCAATTTTTGATTCTAGCTTGTCAAATGCTTTCATATCAACTCTGCTTGCTTCAATGTTAGATATAGAATCAAAATACATGGATTACGTGCTAGATGTTAAAACCCTACTGGAAGAATATTCTCTTTTTATCTCAAACTCCCAACCATAGACCTTTGTATCTCTGGGAAGATGTTTCCCTCGGATTTCATCCTGCTTGATATGACTACTTTTGATGTTATCCTAGGGATGTATTGGTTGAAGAGGTATAAGGTAGTTTTTTTCTATGAAGAATCAAAAGCTAGTTTGCTACATCCTACAGACAAGAAGGATGTGTATCCAGGGTAGGAAATGAGAGGATCAGCACTTCACCATCTCTTCTATCTAAGTCGAAAATCTTGTCTCACAATGGTGTAGAGCATACCTAGCATCCATCATCCTTGGTGCCACACCCATGCTCTAGATCATATAGATGCAGTGAAGGATTTTCTTGATATTTTTTCTGAGGAGTTTTTGGGGTTGCCCCCAACTGGTGAGGTGGAGTTTTCCATCGAACTTGCACCTAGAACTTTTCCTATCTCAAAGCCTCCATATCACTTGGCACCTACTCAACTCGTTGAGCTTAAGAAGAAAATTCAAGATCTTCTTTACATGAGTTTTGTTCACCCTAGTGTTTCACCTTGGGGATCTCCTATCTTGTTTGTGAAGAAGAAGGATAGTTAATAGTAGATGTGCATGGATTATCATATGCTTAATCAAGTGACAATAAAGAACTGTCATCCTTTACCTCACATCGATGACCTATTCGATCGGCTTAAGTCGACAATTGTGTTTTTAGAGATGGATCTGTAAAGTGGCTACTACCATATCTGTGTGAAGGATAAGGATATTCCCAAGAGAGCTTTCAAAACTCAATATGGGAATTATGAGTTTCTAGTCATGCCATTCGTCTTGACAAATGCCCATGCTGCTTTCATGGATCTGACAAATTGAGTGTTTCATCCTTATCTTGATCAGTTCGTAGTGGTGTTCATAGATGATGTATTAGTCTAATCTGAGTTTGAAGAACAACATCGTGAACATATAAGAATCATGCTGAACATACTAAGAGAGAATCAACTCTATGCTAAATTATCAAAGTGTGAGTTATGGATAAAGGAAGTGATGTTTCTGGGTAATGTGATTTCTGTCGGATATATTGTTGTTGATCCTGCAAAGGTAGAATCTATGACCAAGTAGAAAGCTTCGAAGACCCCATCTGAGATGCATAGTTTCCTCAATTTAGCATGTTACTACCAGAGGTTTATCAAGAGTTTCTCTGAGTTTACTTTCCCTCTGAAAAAGTTGATACAAAAAGAAGTCAAGTTTTTGAGGACATCGAAATATGAGGATAGTTTTTAGAAACTGAAAGGATGTTTGACATCTGCTCCAGTTCTTGCATAACCTATTGAAGGCAAACCCTATATCATTTTTGGTGATGCTTCTAAGCATGGCTTAGAGTGTGTCTTGATGCAAGAAGATCAAGTGATTGCCTACACTTCACGCTAGTTGAAACCTAATGAAGATAATTGGCCTACGCATGATTTAGATCTTGCCTCTATTGTGCACACTTTAAAGATATGGAAACACTATCTGTATGGAGTGAAGTTTGAAGTCTTCTCACATCATAAAAGGTCGATGTATTTTTTAACATAGAAGGAACTGAATATGAGACAATGAAGATGGATGGAATACTTTAAGGACTACGACTTTTCCATCACTTATCATCCTAGTAAAGCAAACATAGTTGATGATGCTTTGAGGTGAAAAAAAGATGCAGTGTATGCTGCTATGAATCTGGAGTATGTTTCTTGTTGGAAACCGTAGCCTGTAGATGAAGATGATGTTGAGAAGTTGTGTGCACCATCTTGGATATCAGAAGTTGTTGCTTCCTAGTTAGAAAGTCTTGAGCTTAATGAGATCAAGGCCTTAGTTGAGAAACCACAATCTAACTTTTCTGTTGGAGTGGATGGTGTTGTTCATTTTTGACAAAGAATGTGGATTGTTGAAGTTGGTGATCTGCAACATAAATTCTCAGCAAAGCCCATGGGTCTAAGTACACTATACACCCTGGTACGACAAAGATGTATAAGGACCAACAACAAAGTTTCTGGTGGAAGAATATGAAGAAGTATATCACTCTATTTGTGGCAAAGTGTTTGACCTCCCAGCAAGTTAAGATAGATCATCAATGACCTGGTGGTCTTCTTCACCCTCTTGAGATTCTGGAATGGAAATGAGAGAAGATTACTATGGACTTTGTCACTAGTTTCCTTATGACCAGGAAAGGACATGATGCAATGTGGGTGGTGATTGATTGACTTACTAAATTTGCCCACTTTTTGCCTTACAAGTCCACTTTCAAGGTTGATGAGATGGCTCAGTTGTATGTGGATTGGATTGTTCATATGTATGGTGTTCCTGGAGTGATAGTATCTGATTGTGACCTGAAGTTTACCTCTCGTATGTGGAGCCAGATTCAAGAGGAAATGGGTATTGACTTAGGTTTCTAACAATTTATCATCCACAAATAGATGATCAGTCTGAGAGAATAGTGTAGATTCTGGAAGATTTGCTTCATGCTTGTGTTATAGATTGGGGAGGTTCAT
This sequence comes from Alisma plantago-aquatica, assembly GCA_963693085.1. Taxonomy (NCBI): domain Eukaryota; kingdom Viridiplantae; phylum Streptophyta; class Magnoliopsida; order Alismatales; family Alismataceae; genus Alisma; species Alisma plantago-aquatica. Next base: position 961,811,285 of record OY856412.1, read on the forward strand.
GGGATAAGTATCTTTTGTTGGTTGAGTTTACTTACAACAATACCTACCAAGCTAGTATTGGTATGCCACCTTAAGAAGCTCTGTATGGAAGACCTTGTTGTTCTCCATTACATTAGGATGATGTGGGAGAACATGCGCCGGTGAAGACTGATGATATGCAAATGATGATAGAGAAGGTTCAGTTGATTAAGAAGCGTATGAAAGCTGCAAAATATCGATAGAAAGATGTATGCAGACAAGAAGAGGTTTGATGTAAGTTCCTTTGTAGGTGACCATGTCTTCCTAAAGATCAGGCCTATACATTCTATTGCACAATCTAAAGTAAAAGGCAAGCTTAGTCCCGGCTAGGTTAGACCATTTAAGATGTTTGATAAGGTTGTAGACTGTGTGTACCATTTAACTCTTCCTCCTTCATATGACAAGATCCATAATGTGTTTCATGTTTCTATGCTAATGAAGTATGTGGAAGACTCTTCTCATGTAGTTACAATAGAACCTTTGAAGATTCAAGAGAACTGGCCTACAAGGAGTTTCATATGAAGATTCTTGAATCCTGAGTTAAGTAGTTGAAGAATAAGGAGATTGAGTTAGTGAAAGTCTTATGGAAATATCATGCTTTGGAAGAAACCACTTGGGATCTTAGAGATGAGATGTTGTGTACTCACCCTTCTCTTTTGTTTGAGATTTTGGAAACAGAAATCCTTTTTAATGGGTGGAGTGCTGTTATGAACTGAAGTCTATGTATAATCTTAGTCTAGTCCTTTTCCTAAATTTTCCTTTCACTTTTGTCCTTGATGTCATTGATGTTGAATTAGTGGAATTTATAGAGCTTTGGAGTACATTTGTTCACTATGTTTTTCAATATAAGAGTTTATGCACAAATACCTCAATGAAAGTTTATATAAGGATCTAAAATGCAAAATATCCACAATAAAATTAGCCTTTGGGTAAATTTTTATGCAATTTGGATAATTTTTAATGTGTAGGAGAGTGAAAGTGGATTAAAGCCAAAATATCAAATAATTCCAAAGGATAAAACTATTGTACAATTCATGTTCCAAATAGTTTAGTTTGCTTGAGGGTGAATTTCACAAAAATTGGATAATTTAAGAAGTCTCTAATGTGATAAGAAAGATAAAATATGAATTTCTATATAATTTGTTTTATAGAGTCTTCAAAAGTAAAAACTAATTGCATGTTCGAATTCTAAATATTCATTTCAGGCTAGGTATCAAATTTCAATTAATTTGGAGTTAGTTTGCACCATGAAATGAAGAGAGAGAAAAAGTTAAATAACTATATATGTCACTTTGTTCGAATCTGATTTGGAATTACATTTAATGTGTCACACATAATATTTTTGACCAATATTTATTTTTCTCTCACACCCGTGATATGGACCATTGGATTCACAATCCAACGGCTCCCACTCATCGTCAAGCTTGAGCCCAAAAAGGAAACAAGATCAGTTCACATACGATCTTCAAATTGGAATTTCTTGCTCCCTACTTAACCTCTGATCAAGATTCTTTTTCCATTGTATTCCAAATAAAATTTCACACATAATGATTCATAATTTTCATTGAATTGTTGAAGATTTGTGAAACACCCAAATCTACTTCTCGAGTTCTCGGATCACCATTACCCATAGCCCTAGGATCATAACCTCACTTATAAATACCCTACCCCTGGTCCTCTTCAGGTACATTGCAATCTTTCTCTCACACTAATTTCTCTACTAATCAATATGCTTGGTTGCCGGTGATCAAGTTCCTATCTATGGTTTGTGGCAGCTTATTCTCTTGCTCCTCGCCATCTCCAACCAATTCCACCTAGCAATAAGTTTGTCTCTTCCTTCTCTAGATTTCTATGTTCTTAATTTCCCAAATCCTCATGCAATGTGGCTTTCCCCAAATCCTTGGCCGAGATGCTTCTTATGCAGTAGCCATGGCGTGAGCCTAGCAAAGGGGATGAATCCCATGTATGATTTATTGACCCTACCCTTCTCAATTTCTCTTTTCTTTATTTTATCATGAAAGGGTATAATTGTCTTTTTGCTTCTATTTTCTTTGTTGTAGATAAGTCAAAGCCGAGCATTTGACCCGTGACTTGGTCGCCCCTGATGGGGTCAAGTCAACGGGCCAGGCCTACTCTTTTTCCCTTTTCTCAAGTTTTTCTCACTTATTTGGAATTTGCAAATTTCATGATTGGCCAGTTTTGTAAAATTCATACCTTTTAATCTACTTGTCCAAAAATTAATTAAAAATATGTTTTGAAAATAGAAAAAAATGTGTTCTTTCTATTAAAAATATTTTCAAAGCCTAATTTGCATTTTTCATAGTGCAATTTTTTGAAAATGAATTTAATACCTAAAATTCATAAAATTATAACTTAATCATATTAAGTCCAAAATTAACATAAAAATATGTTTTCTTGATCAGGAAAACCGAATCAGTTGACTGGCGAGATTTTCATATTCAAAAACTGAGTTTTGCTAAAAAGGTCCAAAATTTAGGATTTCTCTACATTAAGGTGCATTATGTGCTCTAATACATGTTAATAAATTGAAATAGGCAAAGTTGAACTTGGGATCATCTAAAAGTAGTGAAAGTTGGTAATTGAACTCGGTAAGAGAGGTATGTGCATCCTTACACCCTAAGTTGAGATATTTGCAAACCAAACCCTATATTCCCTAATGAGGCACTATATGAACCCTATTTCTCTCCAATAATATTTTTTTGCTATATTTGCCTCACAATCAGTACTGATATTCTATTTGTTGGGTCTTGTACCACACTTCTATGTTTCAAATATATGATGCTTCTACTTGCCATAGTTTCTCTTTAGCATGTTGATTTTGTTAGACTATTTAGCTAATGTAGTGGTACTTTTGTACATCCACCCATAGATAGGGCATGTGTTATTTTACCCTGCAGAATGTGTTTAGTATTTTTTAGGTGACTGGGAATGTGTTATTTTCCCCTCACCTATAGGTTGAGGTTTGGTAGGTGCCTCAATCCTACTCAGTTAGCGTAGTCCATATTAATCATGCATGTAAATCTTTTACTATTTTCTTGTTATGGCAAGCATCTATTTGATTATGTCTCATACTCTTGATCTCTTCATCTTATGATGAAATCTTAGTCTTTATTTCCATGTTATTTTTTTATCTATTGTTCTTGTTTACTTTTTTGACACGTACCTTATTTATTTCTCTTGCCGGGTGATTTCCCAACCCCCCATGTTTTGAACAAGGTGTTGAACAAGGTCAAGGAAACTAGAATCAGGAGTAGATTCAAGTCTTGCTTAAAGGATGTTTAGGTTGCTACTGCTAGATCCTATTAGTTTTCTTTATAGTTTTTCCTTTCATGAAACTCATGTAGTGAACTGAGTTAAAAAACAATGTAATAACTTAGTTTTCCTTTCCACTACTACTATTGACAGTTTTGCGTCTGAATCATGCTTGTTTACTTGGAATATTATACATGCATCTCACAATATCTATTATAATTGTGAATAGGATGGATGTTTTATATTTCCTTTACATTTTAGTAAGGAGGTGATCTTACCTCTTTTGATAAACATAATGTACTACCCATTGTTTTGTATAAATTTAAAATTGAAAAAAAGAAAACTAGAAACTGCTATAATGTAAAACTGAAAAAATAAATGATATACATGATACAAAAAACCATAATATATCACTATAACAACACTATATTTTCCTTGTAACATTAGAAATCACTAATATTGCACGTTCTTGTGGTTACCTACTCTACAAAATGAACATAAAAAGAATATAATTGATACGACTAATTTAAGACATGTATCATGAGCATTATATGTTCATGAACATAAACAATAATGTAGAATATAACTACTTTGTTTCCATTGGCATAAAAAATTAACAAAACATATCAAATATGGCCTTAAGGGTTGTCTTTTTACACTATATACATTACACATCATCCATTTAGTTGCTTTAAAAATGTGTGGGGCATGGCATGTCTTGAGAATCATACATGTAAATTTGTTTTAATATATATACCTTAGTTAACTGGGTCACCTGCAAGTGCCCACAGATTATCTGTGAAACCCACCAATTAAATGGGTGGGTAAGAGTTTTGGTGAATTCTAGTGGGTGGAAAATTCCATCACCTAAACCCAACTTAAACGAGTTGACCCATGGGTGCTTGCAAATTTGGACCAAATTTGACATGTGTACAACAACCCAACACTACACCCAAGCGGCCTATCAGGTCTGACTACAACTACACATGCTGTCAACACTTCCATGTAATAGTTGTTGACACAGCTAGTACCCCACCATTGACTACCACACATAAGATACCAAGGACCCTATACACCATGCATGCATATCGAAAGTCACTGCTCCATCCATAGACAATCCTACCATGTTCCTGATGTCCCTCAACATCAACAAAACTAACCGAGGTCCTTTTGTCAAAATACTCGGTACTATAAGATCCAAAGCCATCAACCAACAACCTGACTATCTCTTGATACACAACATGTCAAGGTCTAAAACCATTAGACTTTGACACCACTTTCAAGCATGTGCTAGCTTTTATGATACATCTCTCAACACTGATCTATCAAGAGTCCACTCACAAGACCTCTCAACACTGAATGATTGAGACCCAACCTCAACACTCAACCAACCTCTGATACATGTACTTATGGGTGGGCCCCAACCTAACTCTGATGATCCTCCACTCTTTATGAACAACACAACACCACATATATGAAAATGGTTGGCAGTTGCTTATCTAAGAGACTCCATAAGATTGCTCTACTATTTCCCCTCCTCCCCATAATGCAAACCAAGTCCTCATACCAACTGTTGGTAGCTATCAAGAATCTATTACCCACTAGGGTTGATAGTTTGATCTCAAGTGACATTATCCCCTCATCACCTGCATCTCCATGGATATTCATATCCACCATCAACAACCCTCATCATCCATTGCTGGCATCCAATCACCTATAATTCCATTTCATCATTGGATAAGACCAAGAAAGAATAATAGATAAAGGAATTTGCTCAACATAGACTACCTCTTACTACCCTCCTTCTACAATCATGACCATGACTGTTCCTTATTATTCCATAAGTTGTATTGATCTCACCATGAGGAGTTAGTAGTTTATTTGATATGATGTGGGTATTATCTCTGCTACATGTACTTCATGAACTTACTTTATTATATACTACTTGTATGAATTGTTTAATTAGATATTATCTCCATTACATGTTGCAAAATTTTAACACTTATGTTACATGTCTATTATAATTTTAGGCCTAGATAACTTCGAACATTGGGTTTGGTATGCCAATTAATTCTAGTTGAAAATTTACATATGGGTAGTTTTCAAGGTGACATAAACATGATCCATAGGTAATGTGATGATGAGCTTATGGTGATATCCATTCTTGAAATTTACTCAATATGGAAAAGGATTACAATTTGTTTGGACTTAATCTAATATCCATATGAACAATTATGCAATGTGAGTGAATGAATGTGTGATAATGGTGTTGGAAATCAATTCTACCACGTTGTTTCCATTATCAATTAGATATCATCATCAATTGATCTTTATTTTCATTGTAAGTAGATAGAACTAATAAAACTTTTGAATTTATATATTAATCTTTACTTTAATTGGATAAAATTAACAAAGTTATTCAAAACATTTTCAAGTGGGATTCAATCCTTAACTATACTACAATAATACCCATATGCTTGTAGGTGGTGTTATGATATTAATGTTTTGGTAAGAACTAGATATTTATATCCTTAGTAAATTTGCTCGTGTAAATTCACTTCAGGCAACATGTGATCTCAGACCAAGGTATGGGTATGCATTGTGGGGCCTACGACCATGTGGCTCACTTGTTGTGACTACATATATTCTTATCCATCTTTTCTTAGTTAACCTTTCCTATAACAATAGGGAGTTAACAATTATTTATGTTCATAATCTTGTTGTTTTAGTGGTGAGATTCTTGTTTGTTCATTTATATACTATTTTAATTAAAGTGGAATCCATACATCTTCTTCTCCAAGCATAGGTATACTTCAAAAATAACATGCCATATTTGTTTAAACATTTTATATTATACAACATCTATTACTGGTTGCGATGTCTTTTTATGTATGATGTGTCGAAAGGGCTCAACGAACATCTACAAAAGTGTATATAGATAAAATGGGATCTCTTTTAGTCAACCATGTTTGTCATCAACAATGTATGCAAAACCTAAAATTGAAGTCATGTATATAATGTGTATGGATGTGTAATAGCTAATCATGAAGCTAACCGGTCCAACTAGAATAATCATTTTATTTCTGATTTTGTCAATCTTGCTTGATATTGAAGTTTATTTTGAAATTAAAATCGTATCAATTTAGGTTTTAGATTTCATCTTTGAGAATGGTTCATGTTGGTTTCTTACATCTCTGTTAATTTTTCCTACCACTTCTATAGCTTGCACGTGCTAATAATGGTCATGTAGATGATGATCCTGGATGTGTATCTATCTATCTATCTATCTATCTATCCATCTATCTATCTATCTATCTATCTATCTATCTATCTATCTATCTATCTATATGTATATCGGTCTATCTATCTATATATCTATCTATTTATCTATCTATCTATCTATCTGTTTGTTTATCTATCTATCTATCTATCTATCTATCTATCTATCTATCTATCTATGTATCTACACACACACACACACACACACACACACATATATATATATATATATATATATATATATATATATATGTGTGTGTGTGTGTGTATGTATATATATATTAGTGAGGAGTAGCCTACTTTAAAATAAGAGTAGGTAATTCTAAAATGAGTACCTTATCAGGTATGTGAGGAAGAAAATATGCCATCCTGTTGGAGGTGGGGATCTATCTCTTATATTTACTTACTCTGAGCCTTCCCTTACTAGAGTATGTGGATCAGTGTATTTGCTCCCCCTATTCTTTGTAGTTATTTTTTTAACCAACTGGCACTGATCAGGGATAGAAGAGTAATCATTAAAATGATACTGACATGTTTCTTTAATTGAGATATGGTATACTTATGAATAAATGGAACACATATTTATGTAAAAATATTTTATATTATATGGTGACATATGTGCATCTCTATCTTCTTTGTTGTAGAGTTTGGCAATTTCACTCTATATATTAATTAAGATTCACAATTAATTATACAATGTTCTAATTTATAGTCAATCATGCATAAAATTAACAATGTGTGCCACGCCTAAAAATGAAGTCAAGTGTAGAAATATATGTATAGCAACATAGTACCTAATCATGAATCTAATTAGAATCACACATGATACATTATTTTTATTTAAAATTGTCAATACTAGTTGGTATTCAAAGTTGATGTCTAAATGAAAGCCACATCATTTTAGCTTGTTTATATTTTGTTAATATAAATCTAAATATGAAGTATAAATCCACAATATCTAAGTATATATTAGAGACTATGGAATTTTTATATTTTGGAGGTTGAAATTATAAATGAGGGTTGTAAGGAGTGGGACCCAGAGGGGATCCACTCCCTACTCATATTTGAAGAATAAAACATCCATTCCAAACACACTCAAAAGGTATGTTGGAACAAGTGTAAATTTTTAAATCTTATATAATGGTATACAAAAGACCGAAGTGTAGCAACGGAATATAAAATATGACCATAATCAATTTTACAAAGGTACATCATCATCTCCAATATAGGGTTTACATTGATGTTACAACATAATGATCTTGATAGAGGGAAATGTAAACCATGTCAAGTTTGTCTCCAAACATCAACTTCATGAGATAAGTCCATGTCTAAATCCATGTACTCCTCATCCTAATCCTAGACTGGTCCTTCATGCTCCTTTTACACAACTCTGATCCTAGGCCTAGGTGGTTGGGAAATAACCCATCAAGAGTGAGAGAAACAAGGTATGTGTCAAATGAGGAAGAAGAGAAAGGTAAAGAAATAACATGAAAATAAAGGCTAAGATTTCAACATAAGATGAAGAGATCAAAAGTATGAGGCATAATCAAATAGATGCTTGCCATATTGAGAAAAATAGTAAAAGATTTACATGTGTGATTAATATTTACTACCTTAACTAAGTAGGGTTGAGGCACCTACCTAACCTCAACCAATAGGTGAGGGAGAGTAACACATTCTAGTCATCTACAACAATTTTATAGTGGGTGTGGAGTAACACATTCGCCAGGGTGAAATAACACATGCCCTATCTATGGGTGGTTGTACAAAACTACCACTACATTAGCTTAACAGTCTAATAAAATTAACATGCTAAAGAGAAACTATGGAAAGTGGAAGAATCATATATTTGAAACATGTCTGTGATGTTCAAGACCCAAGAAATACATTTTCAATATTGATTTTGAGGAAAATATAGCAAAATAAATAATAGTACAAAGATAAGGATTCATATAATGCCTCATTAAGGAAATTAGGGTTATGTTTGCAAATATCCCAACTTAGTATGTAGGAATGCACATACCTCTCTTATTGAGTTCAATTATAAACTTACACCACCTTTAGATGATACCAAGTTCAACTTTGCCTATTTCAATTTATTAACATGTATTAGAGCATATAATGCACTTTAATGATGAGAAATCCTAATTTTGGAACTATTTAACAAAACTCAAATTTTGACTATGAAAATATCACCAATCAACTTATTATATTCTCCTGATGTAGAAAACATATTTTTATGTTCAATTTGGAGATTATATGATTAAGTTACAAATTTTATGACTTTCATGCATATATTTCATTCTCTAAAAATCATCCTTCAAAAAACATGGAAATCAGGCTCTGGAACAATTTTTATAGAAATATCATATTTTTTATTCCACAGCATATTTTTACTAAATGTTTGGAAAAGTGAATCAAAATATTTGATTTTTATAAAATTGACCAATCAGAAAATAATAAAAATCCATATAAGTAAGAAATTGTGAGAGAGAGGTATTAGGCCCACTGACATGGCCCAATCATCAGTGGCCAACTCGCCATGTCAACGGCCAGTGGGGAGCTCTACTAAGGAAGTAAAACATGGCTATAAAGATGTGACTGCCCCTATTGAGAAAAAGAAATGAAAGGAGAAGAGAAGGGAATTTTTGGGAAAACATAGGGGATTATCCCCTTCCCTCACATGCCCCGCCATGGCTACTCGAAGCAGGCTGGATGGTTGGAATGGATTTGGGGATATCTCTAGGAGTTATGAAACTAAACATATGATCGTAAAAAATCGAAGAACATGGTTCACTAATTCATATCCTAGAAGCAATTGGATCAACACATTGTGGGGAGAGAGAATGAGGCATCGACATTGCGGTGTCCCTATGTTTGTGGTGGTGATGGGTGAGGGTTAGGGAACAAATTGAAATGTCATGCGAGTTCCCAGAGGTGTGAAGGATACAAGGGTTAAGTTTCCATATATATAGGATGTGAGGAGAGACCAGGGTGTATGGAGGCTTCGAGAAGCCATGGGATGAGAATTGGGTGTTACTTGAATCCTCTAAAATAGGATGCAAGTAGGGGATCAAAGCGTGTAGAATCTTCTTACAGTTTTAATGCATGAACAATCATGCAAAATGATCAAGAAATCTATGATTTACTTGGACACCAGCCTGACACACTGTTCATACACGGGGGCTCCTCCTAGCTGAGGTAGGAGATAAGTCCCACGCCGTCAGATCAACGATCAGGCAGTCCACAATGAGCATGAAAAAATAAGATGTGTGACATTTAAATACATTCAGAGTATAATTAGGACTATTTTTATTATAAAGATCATATTTTTTGTTTTGAAACATATTTTTACTAAACTTTTGGAAAGAGAATCGAAAGACTTTATTTTTATAAAACTGACCAATCAAAAAATAATAAAAAGCCATATAAGCAAGAAATTGAGAGAGGGGGGATCGAGCCCACTGATGTGGCCCAAACATCAGCGGATGACTCGCCATGTCAGTGGCAAGTGAGGCGCTCAACTAAGGAAGCAAAACATGGCTGAAAAGACATTACTTCCCCTATCGAGAAAAATTAATGAAAGGAGAAGAGAAGGGCATTTCTAGGAAAACAGAGGGGATTATCCCCTTCCCTCACATGCCCCACCATGGTTTCTCGAAGCAACCTGGCTGGTCAGCATGGATTTAGGGATATTTCTATGAGTCATGAAACCAAAGATATGATTGTCAAAAATCAAAGAATAAGGTTCAAGAATTCATACCCTAGAAGAAATTGGATCAACACATTGTGAGGAAAAAGAACAGAGCACCGACATTGTGGTGTAGTTCCAACATTTGCTGAAGTGATGGGTGAGAGTTAGGGAACAAATTGAAGCGTTAGGAGAGTTCCTAGAGGTGCGAAAAATACAAGGGTTTATATGCCATATATAGGATATCAGGAGAGACCAGGGTGTATGGAGGTTTTGAGAGGCCATGGGGTGAGAAGTGGGTGTTTCTTGAATCCTCTAGAATAGGATGCAAGTAGGAATTCAAAGCATGTGGAATCTTCTTACAGATTCAATGCATGAACAATCACTCAAAATGATCAAGAAATCTATGATTTACTCGACACCATCCCGACAGACTGCTCACACGCGGGGGCTCCTCCTAGACAAGGTAGGAGATAAGTCTTATACCATCGGATCAACAATTGGGTGGTCCACAATGAGCGCGAAAAAGCAAAGATGTGTGACATTTAAATACATTCCGAGTATAATTAGGACTATATTGTAGATACATTTCTTTCTCCTTTTCTCTCTCCTCAATTGAGGGTGTACATGAACTCCAAGATTAATGAAATTTGACATCTAAGCTAATCTGGACATGTAGCATCTGAATATGGCATAGATTTTGCTTTTAAAATTCCTAATATTTTATTTAATTCTTTTAAAGTAATTCATATTTTTTTATCACATTAGAGACTTATAGGATTAGTCAATTTTTGTGAAACTTTACCCTCAAGCAATCTAAACCATATGGAATAGGAATTGGCCACTAATTTTATTCTTTGGCATTATTTGATACATTATTTAATATTTTGACTTTAATTCCATTTTCTCTATCCTGAACATTAAAGAATACCCAAATTACATGAAAAATCACCCAAAGGCTACTTTTAATGTGTAGAATACGAATCCAAGATTAGTTTTCTATTTTGGGGTCATTTAATATTTCATTTGATATTTTTGGAGAAGACTCATATCTTCTTTTCCAAATAGAATTGATATAATTATTATTATCCCAAAAATTATGAAACTGGGCTTCCAAGACAAACCAAACCCAAGGAAAATGAATCTCAAGTTCTCTTTAACCAATTAATCTCCATTTTATGAATTTTATCCCATTATCCAATATTATAACTATATCTCATATTAAATAATTCAATATCACATTAACATGTTTAAAGCATTATTATTCATTCCTTTTTCTCTTCCTTGATCCATAGGGCTAAGGATTGTTCTAGAATGAACCTATTTTATGATTATGTCACATAAGTGGTAAATTTTCATATTAGACCCTGAATAAAACATCTACTGATGTATTTGTACATAAACCCATATATCGGCATAAACGGTGACCAAATTCACCCGAAACCACTAATATTCCACAAATTCAACATCAAGGACAAAAAGTATAGAAAAGATAGGAAAAGCATGGGAGAATGGTCAAAAAGATAATATGCCCAGATTTTAGTTCATTACAGGGGCAATTCTAGGTTAGCCACTATAAAAAAAAATGGTTTCTAGTCCCCTAGGAAGTTGCTAATTTCTTTGCACTGATTGTCTATACACTTATGCCAAAAATTACATACCATGCGTAAGATGCCAACTTTTACTTAAATTGTATCTACCTTCATTTTGTTAAGATTAAATAATTTCACAAAGGAATCAACATCAAGTAAGTTTTTCAACGTGTGCCAATCCTAGTTGACCAATTTAGAAGTTTTAGTTATTAACATGCATTAAATATTACTATTATCAAATTTATTGAACATTATAGAAATTGTATTTTATTTTGTGTTACATATTTTGGATTGGATTAAAATTTATCTATCTAGATATGGGTTGGTCCAAGATTGGAAGTTGATAAGCAAGTTTTCAACACTCATATAGATACCTATATAAATTTACATATTGTGGGTGATAAATCTACATTTTTGTAACATGTTTGCCACAATATATTTATGAATAACATTATCAATTGTGTATTACCCATGTTTAAAAAATATATAGATATAGCTTCTATGATCGTCAAGTTTATGGTAGAGCAATTAATCCCAACTAATTATAACACGAAAAGAACTAGTTTCAACTTTGAATTTTGTAAATTTTTATGGATATGGAAGAAACTGGGCCAGTTCTAGATTATTTAAATCTAATTAGTATTAAAACATTTAACTAAATCTCTAAGTTTTCCATTTTTCCATTAGAAATAATAATCCACAATTTATAAATGAAACAAATAATCTCTATAAATGAAAAAAAGTAAGAGTGACTATTTTATATTTAGAACTCATTATAATAGACCATTTTAGTTGTATCATGGGTACTTAGAACATGTATTACATATAATGTAGAAGATTTCTCTAACCTATCTATATACTCATTGATATAGTTTGTAGACGGAGCAGACCTAGAATTCAAAATTGGATGTTTTGAAAAATTTAAAATTTACTATAAATTGAAATGGTTAGCTTAGACTTAATTCTTTATGTGTCACATGAAACCAACTACTCCACAATGTATCCTAGATCCTATAAACTTTTCTCTAGGATTTATCTACATGTATGGATGGTACAAAATTGAACAAAATAAAAAAGTGGAAGAGTTATGATTAAATATTGAAGTATGAACAAGACGATTTATTAGAAATAAGTTATATAAATTTGTATTCAATTGATTCAATGAATTATAACAAATAATTCATTTGGACTAACTAATGTATGCATATATATATCTATGTATATGAAAAATGGGCTTAAGTACTCAACATCAAGAAATGTTCCATTCTTGAAAATCGATGTGTATACTGACATACCTTTTGTTTCTCATATAGAAATTTTTTTTTTCTGATGACTGGAATTTGATCTTTCTATTTTTAAAACTGAGAAATTTAAAAAATAAGCACACATAATTATGATTCATCGTAGTAATGATACTTACATTTGGAATGGAAAAGATATTCCTTATGGAAATGTATTTCTATAAAATAATAAAGAACTTTAGAGTACAACTGAACTCTAACATAAGATTCACATATGCTAAATTCACAAGTATTAAACTATACATGATTTTCTTATTAGATTAATTATGACACACTACCTTATAATACCTTTACATAATAATGTCATATGACAAAGGAAACTCACATTAGATTATTCCCTATTTTTAATTTATATTAATTTTAAGGTAATTTTAAATTTTGTTTTAAAAATATATCAAGGACTTTGATTAATAATTTTGTTTGATGATGTAATGTAAATTTAAGAATTATAAATTATAAAATCAACATTTTCAATTTGACATGTGCATGTGCGCGTGTTGTTTACTAGTTTTCTAGAAATTAGGGTGATTTTGTGTAGGGATTGAGAATGCATGTGTAAGGTAATTAGAGATGGGGAAAAAATGACCTATACTTATGTGTTTTTGTTGTTGATTTAGAAATAAAAATGTAAAATACTTAGAAAAGAAGGAAAATATAAGAAAAATTAGGGGAGGTTTGTGGTTAATTTAGGATATATTTATGATATCATTTTTTATTATTTTTATGTGTGAGACATGCAAGGGGGATACTAATATAGAGGGGTGAGTGTGTCTTTGAGAATGTGAGTAGTGTGGAAATGATAGTGTACATTGTTTTACATCTAGAAAAAGTAAATATAGGAGTAAAAGCAAGTCATATAGAATGTTTCTCAAATATGGAGGGAGGTGACGTTAAAGAGATATAGGAGAGGAGATTTTGTGGGGATGATGGTGACGACCTCCGATCCAATTCCCTCCAATCCTCGCCCTAATTCAAATAAGAAGATATGCACAATTGCTCCTTCTTCCAATAAATGGACCGATCTATTCTCAAACTAGAGGCAAAAGGAGAACATGTGCTAAAATTCATTTCTGTAATACAAATTAAGGTGGGGGTGATATACAAGACATTGAAGGTAGAGGAGACAACAAAGAAATGAAGAAATGCAATTGTGGTGTACATTTTTGACTTGAAACTACATTTTCCTGCACTAGTAAGACACTCTTAGATCATTTGGAAATCCCATTAACCAATTGAGATCATGTTGAGGAATAAAATATTCTTTGTAGTTAAGTTCTAAGATGAGGAAAATTTAAATATGGCAGTAGAAGGCGGCCCTTGACTTGCTGGAGAGAAACATCTTCTCTTAAATAAGTGGGAGATGGGGATGTCGGTTGAGAATTAGAAGCTCACAGAAATACCAATATGGATTAGGTTCTCAAATATACCTCTTGAGTTATGGGCTGATGAGATGTTAAGTCTTCTAGGGAATAACATTGGTAAACCACTTTGTTTTGATTTCATTATTAAGACGATGAAGAAGCTTGATTATGCATCTATGCTCGTAGTCAAGTCTTGCTTTGTAAAAAAATATGAGTTTCGTAGCTCTATTGTTTTTCATAGTGATGAACGTAATTGAGATGATTCTTTTGTAGTTTTAAAAGGATTCTACTCAAAATGTGGTTGCTATCGTAATGAATCTAGAAGTTTCATCTTTGGTGATCGTAAACGGAAATGGGTTCCCATTAATGCTAGTTTAAAGGGTCAACATGGTCAACAAAGTGTGAATGGATTCAATACTATTGTTCTAAACTAGGGCACACATTTTTATGTCAAAAAAAGTTCTAAAGTAAATAAGTATATGTCTATTGGGGAATTTATTGTCTCTAGTGAGGTTATGAATACTTAAGAAAGACTTTCTGGGGCTCAATAAGTCATCAGTAGATCTATATAATAGTAGAGTAGTTTTTCTTTATGTTCTCTAAGGGATATACAAATACTAGAGTTTAGTGGTGAAGGAATTCAGAAATGATCCTCTACAAATACTAGGGATATAACTCAGTAAGAGTTTGATTGACATACCATGATTGAATTCCTTACCCCATAGAAACCCGTGAGTCAGAATGAATCTTGACTTACTACTTCTCAGGATCCCTTTCTCATCATGC
Organism: Alisma plantago-aquatica; assembly: GCA_963693085.1. NCBI lineage: Eukaryota > Viridiplantae > Streptophyta > Magnoliopsida > Alismatales > Alismataceae > Alisma > Alisma plantago-aquatica. Next base: position 961,826,586 of record OY856412.1, read on the forward strand.
AATATAGAACTCCTATAAACATGTAGAGTAATGTAGATAACAATATTTCAACTTAGTGGCCAAGAGTGTATAAGGAGGGATTTCAAGATGTTGTGAATTGGCATAGAAACCCCCCAATGAAAACTGAGAAACCAAACTCTACAACTAAGAAATTAACAAATGGAGTGTCTATCGATATGCTTGAAACTTTGGGAGATCTAATGGGTAATGATCCAAATGTTAATGATATTGGATGAGTTTTAGTGGAAGTTCAATCTATTGACTAAGTATTTAGATATTTTTTTCTTAGAATGTCTAAGGTTTATATAAACTAGACATTAAAAAAGGATTGAAGAGGTATAATAATCTTAAACTCCCTTTGAATGCTATAATGGATATTAATGTTAGAAACAAAAAAATCCGATAAGACTTGAGTAGAATTTGGAGTAGTAAATCCTATTTTTCAAATCACAATGCTCATGCTCTTGGTAGAATTGTCTTACTCTGGGATCAACATGTCTTAGTCTAAAGAAAATTAATTAAACTGATCGGCTTCTTCAATGTGAGGTGGAATTTAAAAGGGACATCTTCTATATTAATGGCTTTCATGGTTATAAAAAAGAGGATAGAAGAACCTATCTATGGGTGATCTAATAAAGATTAATAAAGATATGTAGGATACTTGTTATTGGTTGATGAATTCAATGCTATCGATTACTCTAATAAAAGGAAATGGAAGGGGTTTTGTTTTGTCTAGGCTATGGAAGAGCTTAATGATGTGCTTCTAGAATTTTATCTACATGAAATGGATACGAAGGGTTCCTTATTCACATGGGACAATATACAAAGATGTGAAAATCTTGTTATCTAAAATAGATAAATTCATGTTCAATGATGATTTCAGATATTGTTATAGAGATTGTTGGGGGAAATTCAAGGCACTATTTTTAGTGACCACACTCAACTGATTATCAAAATGGATAATATCTCTAATAAGAATAGAAGACATTTCAAATTCATTAGTTATTGGACTAAGCACCCTTATTTCTTAAGGATAGTGAAGAAACTCGCAACATTGATATTGAAGGGAATCCTATATATAAAGTTGCTAAGAAATTTAAGTCTGTCAAAAAAACTCATCATGTGGAATAATGTAAACTTTGGAGACATTGTTGATATGGCTAGGATTCTGGCATATGATGTTGTGGAAGCTCTTAAGGTGGCTGGTATGAACCCATATGATCACGTTCTTAGAGACATTGTCATTGGGAAAAGGAAGGATTTCTCCCTAGCTTATGAAAAGGAAGAGTCACTTGCCAAACAAGTTTACAAGGTCAATTGGTTGAATCTAGGAGATAAGAACACAATTTTCTTCTATAAGTCTGTCAAAACTGGATCTACAAGGAACCATATGGATGTTGAGGGTAGTATGACTTTCAATGACAAATACATAATTGTTCATGCCTTCCATTTCTACAACATGTTGTTCAATCAGTATCATGGAGAAGATAACTAGTTATGGGTGAGGAATGGGAAGTATCAACTATTTCTATCAATTATTTTGATAAGATGTGTGCTTTAGTGACTAAACAAGATATAGATAGAGTTATCAAATGAGAGTGATGGGATAGGATTCCAAGCCCTCATGGATTCATTGGCCACTTCCATAAATCGACTTGGGATATTGGCAATGATGCTAAAACTAGAATTTAGAACTTTTTCAAAAGTAATAAGCTATTGAAGGAAGTCAAAATATATTTTGTTACTCTCATACCCAAAGTTTACAGAGCTTCTAATATTAGAGACTGGATTCCCATTTACCTATGACATTTCTTGAACAAAATCATGATGTAGGATATCTAGCCCATCCTGAGCCTAGCTAGGATTTGGCGCCTCTTAAATAGGATATGTCATGATTTATGTTTTATTTACCTTTGTACTTTTATTATTTGTTGCATCTTCATTTTCACTAGGGTATACTATGAAATTGTTTTGGTTTTAGGACCTAAGTTAACATTAGGGACTTACTTGTAAGTCCTTAATTAGTTAGTTTTTTATTCTTATTTTAGTTGAGTCTTCAATGCAAATAAGCCAACTAGGGTTTCTTATTTTAGTTTTTAATTCTTATTTTAGTTGTTATTTGGTATAAGCCTATGCCCAGATGTCTTGTCTAGCGTAGTTGAATTAAAAATTATAAGCCTATGCCCAGATGTATTGTCTAGCGTAGTTGAATTAAAAATTGAGTTTTATTGCATCAGATCATCTCGAAAGTTCTTGCTAATAGGTTGCAATATGCCCTTCCGTCTATTATTAGTCATAACCAAAGTGTGTTTGTTAAAGTTAGGAGGATATCTAATTCTTTATTACTCAATAATGATATGATTAGTAATTAAAGATATTCTAATGTATTAGCTAAGATGTTGTGAAAAACTAAAATTTTGCTTAATTTTGAGGACAAAATTTCTCTTAAGTTGTGTAGGATGTGATGGAGTGGAATTTTGGAATCCTTATACATCCAATGACATAAGTGAATTCATGCATATTTGGTTATATCAAGAGTTCCAAGTGTTTTTCTAAAGTTTGGATGTCAATGATATTTATATCATGATTAAAATCCCTATATTTAATGTCCTTTAAGGAATTTAGTTGACAAGTCAAATAGCTGAGTTTTGACACCAAATTTGTGTAGAATGTAGCTTGAGAGGTAGTAAAACTATGGTTAAAATATAGTGGCAATTGGAGTATCTTAGAGGGAGTTATTAAGGTTTGAAATTTGGAAAATAATGTGCATTTTGATGATTTATGGACATATGTTTTCATCTTAGGCCTGGTTGAATGCAAGGTCACCCGCCCAGGGACCTGTGTTCTGGAGGGTGCCACAGATCAACCTTTTGTAGCCTTTGGATGTGGATGGTCTGACCACTCTCAGTCATCTCGTACCTTGCGGTTAGAGCAAGGTAGTGGAACTATTGGAACCGTGACCATCCCATGACCCCACGTCGTGAAGGAAGGGGATGCGTGCGAGTCTAAGGGCTCATTTGGTAGCAACGAAAATCAACACGCGAGTTGCAACCGTGTATATTTTTCGACTACATTCGTTTGGTTGGACGCAGGTTGAACCCACGGTGCGTAAACGAACTACCCAAGTTCATCGAGTCATGTAGAAATATTGGTAACTCGAACTGCGTCATTTTTCGGCGCGGTTCATTTCCACGTGATGCTGGCAGCCGGATGACGCACATCGACAGCTTTGTGACGGGGAGTGCACAACACTATTTACGAAGTTTGTGGTACTCAGTTCTCTGCCGCCACATCCCTGGTCGCCATACCATGAACGGACACTGGTTGTCTTCCGCCGGAGATGTACTTGCTGTAGTGTGAGATGGCAGACTGAGACATTTCCCCATCTCGAAAGGTAGTGATCGGCATTCTGGGATCTGTTGGGTAACAAGTCGAGGTACTCGCCGGAAGAATGGACCCATTTCCCCTCCTGAACTCTTCTTAGATGTTCTGCTATCTCCATTGAGGTTTTATAGAGCCACCAGATCTCTTCATGAGCAGATGCCCACCGCCATACAGGGACCTAGTCGGTGCTATAGGTAATCACCACTTCTAGTATTTGTCTACACGGATATGAAGTGGCTTTGTTTCTTCATGGGAGATGGACGTGGAGAGACAAAAAGCTAGAAAGATCGCATGCATGCCCATGCCTAGTTGCATGTTCTGTTTCCATCTTCAGGGACGAACCCCGTCCAACCAAATAGAAAAGCACAAAACCAACAGGTTATATTTCATTCAAACCAAACAAAGTAGTTGGAGTTTCAACACATAGAGTTAGATTTCCTGTTTTTAAACTCTTGCTGCGGGTTGATTTTGCGCTGAACCAAACTAGCCCTAAGTGGGCATTTGTACTCAGCTAGAGACAATCAATCCTTTGATCTCTTGAACAAACTATTTTTCCGCCTCTAGTCTATAATCGAATACGAAGGTCACGGAAGCACTAGAAGTGTCCGAAGAGGAGAGGATCACAGTTGATTGCTCGCCGACGTGAGAGCTCGCGGTAGAACTACTGCTAGTGGGAGACAGTCCCGTGGACCGACGCACGTGACATAATTCGCCTTAGGGCTCATTTGGTTCTGGTGAAAACGAACTTGTGCAGTTGCAACAACACATCAGGTTCCAATTCTTTCGTTTGGTTTCACGTAGATGAAACTTGCGGCTGGGAAACCAACCGCACGGTGAAGTCAAAGATTGTAGAAAATACGGAAAAGCAACCGCCCCCAAAAAAAGGCGCGGTTTGTTTTCCTCAATGGCTCTAGGGTTACATCCACCGTCTGGTAATAAGTATACGCTAGGGGACTCTTGTGCAGTGACTGTCCGGCAGACATATTAAACAACTTAGATGGCTGGTAACTTCAATTTGATAACTAGAGGGGAGCAGATACCGTCGTCGTATATGTAGCTGCTAGTTCAGGCTAGAACAACATTGTACCAAACAACAACAAACCAAAATTCTGAGTTCCACTTACATCTAACCAAACCAAAAATGTTGAACTGCAATTCATGCCTTTTTGTTTCATGAGTCTGAATTCCTAATGTGGGATGATTTTACACAAAACCAAACGTACCCTTAGACGAGAGACAGAGAGGACCAGGTCTACGACCATGAACCACCATCTGATTGGACCAAGAAAATCAACCAAAACTGCGTTGGACCAGACGGTTCACCCAATCCAGACTGAGTAGGCCATGGGACATGTGACACCATCTGATTGGCCACAAAGAGGTAAAAACCTAGAAAATATGCAATTCTTCAATAAATCGTAGAAAATAGCCTTCTTATCAGAAAATTACAATTAAGGTACCACAATTCTCAAAAAAATACGTAGAATAACATGGAATCACCATATCAGTCTTTTTATGCTTAAATCATAGTGATATTATGCAAGATGTATTATACTTGTTTCATGGATAATAAATATCAAACAATGGCTTAAAATTATGATGAAATGTCAGTAAATCCATATTCATGTTTATAATCCATTTAAGGCCAGTGATAATGATGTTGAGGCATGAAATCATATAATTTTCTTAGTATGGCTATCTAGGGCTGATAACCCTAAATAAAATGTAGAAAATACATATATGTTCAATAAATCCTGGAAATTATAAAGTAAGCTCATATTAGTAACTAGAAGCTAATGTAGAACTTTAATATTAGTTAGATGCATATAATTCTTGTTATATGAAGATGACCCTTAATACATGTTACGAAACTATAATTTAGGTTAATGAGTTAATATGTGCATAAAATACTATGGAAGCTAATGTTCAGATGATGAACCCTAGTCTGTAACACAATTGGAAAATATGACATTAGTGAGATAATTCTAAGACAAGAATGCAAGTAAAAGTGGGAATATCCTAATGAGTTAAGTAAACCCTAAAATGGATATAACTAGGGTTAAGATGATGGTACATATGATCTTGTCTTGATCACAGTTTGACAAAGATATAGATGACCTCAGGAATATGGTTTAGAATGTCTCTTGATCAAGGTGCACCATTACCTCTTACTTGGCCTACTATTTAGTATGGTTGAATTATATGTGTACAAAATGCTTGCCATATGATATAGGATGAAATGATTGTTCTCGTATGATATCTTGTTAGATTTTCCATATTTATGGCTATGAACACATGCAAACATAATATGTCTGATCCATCATATGACAGCACTAAACTCTTTAGTAGTACAGTGCAGTGAAGTGATCTAACTATTTGGTAGGAGATCACATTGTATATATGATCTAACTCTTTGGTAGGATATCATAAGGCCTAAAAGAATCTATCCCTTTGGTGACATATGTATGGGATATATGATGGAAATGTGCTTAAAATATGTGTGCTCTTTGGTTAATAACATCTTTGTTCAAGTATATGTCTTTTGTTATATTTCCTTAAAACTGTCAAGTATTAGTTTTATCTTATTGCCAGGCTTAGTAATGAGAGGTATATAAAAAGACATGTAGCCATACTCAGTACCATATTATTGAATATTTTGTTGACGTGTACCACATGTAATCTTTTATTTAGGTTGTGGACATATGATCTTGAAGACCTGAATAGTATGAGAGGTGTGTGGCGAGCTGATGTACAGGTGGACTTGTTGTCTTAAGATATTGTTGTTTAATGGTAGTACATATATATGTAAAATTTTATTGTTAAATATGTAATAATAAATGTTGTAATTATATGTTATATGGTGAACATGTGTTGTATGGTTTTATTATTGTTGATGTGCATGTGCTACTATTGTTTCCTTCTGACTTCCTCTGATTTTCTTCTTCTTAGCCTAGTGTGTGGTGTTTAAATTGGAATGCTCGCTGAGGTGAGGTTTCAATTTATACGTCACAAATCAGATTAAGTTTTAGAAAATCTGGGGATGTCACATATGTGTATAAAGTTGATTCATTCAAAGCTTACAATTTTATTAGGTGTCCATATATGTTCCTTGTGTTAAGAAAGATGGGATTACCAAAATGTTGGATTTACTAGATTCAAATGCTCATGAGCACTACTAGTCTTCATATCCTTATTAATGGGATTCCTTTTTATTCTTATATCCTTCTAATGGAATTAGATAGGGTGATTCCCTTTCCCCCTCCCTTTTTGTAATTGCCCTGGAGGAATCTAGTGCAACGATGGGAAGTTCAATGAAAACAAGATCTGATTTGTCCATTCTCAAACGGTGTTTCTCATATATCTCATATCCTATTTGCTGACAATGTAATGATTTTCTCAATGGCTGATCAAAGAAGTGCTTCTCATACTCAGTCTCTTCTAAAGAAAATTGGATCTTTTTCAGGATTTTCCACTAACACTAAGAACATCTATGTTTTTGGAGCCAATGATAATAAAAAGGCTATGTATGATATATTGAAGATTGATACTGCTAGGTTTCCTATGTGATACTCGAGACTCCTTATTTTTTGTGGTAAAATTAAAGGATCCTTTTGTATTCACTTGTTGGGTAAAATTAGAAATTGTCTGGATAGCTAGAAAATGATATCATTATCATTTGGTGGTATACTAGAGATTGTAAATTTCATCATATCAGCTATGCATCTAGTTCAGTCAACTACCTTCCTTCTACCTATTTCCATTTGGGAATACAATAACAAATTTGCAAATGTTTTGTTTGGGTACGTGCTAATATTTAGAAGAAGATCCATTATGTAAAATGGGATCTTATTTGAAGACCCAAACATGGAGGAGGTTTGGGGATTTATAGGGTTGAGGATTCAAGTAAAGCTAGTTTTTGTATGAATGCTTGGAGTGTTGCCTTTAATAAAGATACATTTTGGGTCAAGTGGTTGAATGAGAATCACTTAAGAAAGGAGTTGTGATGGGACACATTAATACCAAAATTGGAGATGGTAGGAAGTTCATGATCTAGAAAGATCTCTAGGTTAAAGGTAATCAATTCCTTGATGAGTATTTTGACAAAAAGAATATCTTGCATATCGGTTTTGATACTTATGGTTGATTGAGTAAGTTCATAGAGAAATGGAGGTGGAAGCTTCCTAACAATAGGTATTTATCTAATTTGAAGGGAATCCTGGATAAAGCCAATATTATCTATAATAAAGACTCTATTAGCATTAGAGGCAGAGAGATAATAAGGATCTAAAGATGTTTTGGGACTTAACTAGAACTGATTATCATGAACTTGACTGGGACAAATGTTTTTGGAAATATAACCACTATAACATCATTATTGTTGGATGGAGGTCCATTCGGGACAATCTTGCAAGTATAGGTATTTTGTGGAAAAGTAGTATGTATATTGTATCTAAATGTTCCATGTATGAGAAGAACAAGGAAAACATTGAGCATTCTATATTTAAATGTTGCTACACTATTGAAATACAAGAAAGTTTATGACATTGGTTGGATCCCTAATATCCCTTGTACAATAATGGAATTTTTTTTCAATTCAAGGCTAAGTGTGAACAACTTGCTTGGTTTGCTATAATGCACTCTATATGGATGAAAAGAAATTGGAGAATCTTTAGGAGAAAAAGTTTGATACTAATGACACCTGTACATAAACTATCTCTAGCGTCGATTAAAACAACCCTATAATGTCAGTTAAAGACTGACACTTAAGTGGGCGACACTACAACCACAGGTCTAAGACGTCAGTTATTTGGAGACGGCAAAACCGACGAAAGAGATCCAACCTTGGTTGTGTGGATAAAATAAATGTACATAGATAGGAGTATGAGGCATGAGTTATATGAAAAAACCAACATCGCAAAAGCCATACCAGGTCACATTTGTAACTGGTAAATGACTCTACGTCGTCGGTTTTGATAACATCCAACACCTGATTAGCATTTTTGTCGTCGGTTTCAGCCCATATGACTGATGACTATAATGTATAGTGATGGTTTAGTCAACTAAACCAACAACTATGTCATGCTACCTAGCACGGTCATGTTATCCAGTACGTCCGTTTTGGTTTTCTCATTTAATGCCAATTTTTTACCGAAACTGATGACTCAGGCTTATAGTGTCATTTCTTTTACAACCAACAACTAAGTTTTTTTTAAATAGTAGGCCTGCAGACCTGCTACCCGACTGGTCAGTAGGATGCAGAACCTGTAGTTAAAAATTAGAATTCTTCACTATAGGGTAACAACATCCTATGAGTTTAGTTTAACAACAGGCCACCAAACCTGCAATAACAATTAAACATAATATGCATATAATTTCTATTCATTATCCAATTCCATTTCATCACATGTGCAAACATAAATCTTCACATTCATTCATACACATGATACTTCATTTCTATATACACCAATTCCATTCTCATGATATGTAGAAACACAATTCATGACATTTAGAAATACAATTCATTCATTCATACACAATTCATTCATTCATCTTCACATTCACACACATGTATATATATCATCATTAACATATGCACCAATGATTTACTCACATCAAATTTAAAGTTACAAGAAGTCATAAGCACCACATGTATATAGAAATAATGACATCAAACTTTAGAAAAGTCATACTTTATCCCACTCAAATTCAAAGTTCACTTCCTTTTTAAGGCTTGTGCCCATTGTTCTAGTATCTCATCTAGTTTTTCTATCGTATAGGGCATTTGTATGTCTTCTAGCTTTTCTAGCATATTGAAGTCTTTCATTTTAAACATTTGCAAAGATAATGACATATATAATTAATATGTTTGATATTGTCATACTATCTAATGCGCCTATATAAACTTATGATGATCAAGACTGTATATATAGATTACATTTTGTATCTCATCGATGTCTTGTATCTCATATCTGACAATCATGTTCATATATCACATCACGTAGTATCCGCACAGCCAACTGTTGTCTTGTATAGAAGACTATAAATTTCAATATACAAAATGTTAATAAATAAAAGTAAGCATAGTTGGCATAAATATGCATTGGAGTCAGAAAACTACCTCAACATTCTCCCAAACTATCTTTTTCTTATGCACCTTTCCTCTAGATTTTTTAAATTCTTTTATATCTCTATACGTTAATGTAATACATTGAATTATGTTAGTAAATAATCATGTAATATATATATATGTTAACAGATATAAGTATAAAAATTTACTCATGTGAATAATGCCTTATTCAAATCATATCACCCATTGTCTATTTTGTCACCCTTAGGATCTAGATAATACACTGTTAACATCACGGGGACAATAACCAATAACACCCAATGTTCATTCCTGAGTGATAAGAAAGAAAAAAAAATATAACTCAAAATCCACAATGAAATGTAATTTATGAAGTCAACATTATAAGCAGAGTAAGTAAACTTACTCAAAATTGTATGGAGATGACATCACACTCTTTTTCTTTTTACCTTGGGTAACATATGCATGGTCTTTAATTTCACGACTGATAAAAAATGAAACTAGAATTGGCACATGGGGTAGTGAAAACTCTATACAGACTGTATGTAAGTGGCAACTGCATAACATATATCATGTATGCATTAATACATAAGAAAACACATCAACATATATAAAACGAGGTATGCAGATATATAAAATAATACCATATCAAAATCTCTATCGCATATGTATTCAACCAAGCATAACCAAACAACTCCAAAATATCTTGCAAAAGTATACTAGTATCATGAGGTTGACCTACATTGTCCTTCTTAATATAAACCATCATAGGCGACCCTTATTTATGTTTTCCTATCCATAGTGCCATACCCCTGCATTGAGGACCTATCGAGTCGAATAGATCCTTTAGAAACCAACTAGGTAATTGATGAGGAGGTGGAGGTGGAGGTGGAGGAGAGCTATAAGGGGTTTTTAGGCACCATGTCCAGCATATATATAATCTTATATCAATGGTGTCACATATATAAATATACAAACACAATGTAAATTTACCATATATTGGTATAGATAACTCCAACTTTGGGCCACACACAACGTTGCTTTCTGCATCACCTATAGTGTCATGCTCACAGTGGTCATATGGCAGTGCAGTCTACTTCCAAGTATTGTAGACAAGGTTTGGCATCACACGACCGCATTGAAAGGCAACAATGCACCATGAATCGTGTCACCTTCAAGGCATGGGTGAGCCGCACCCACAAAAATGACATATTCTTGTAATTTAAGACAACATGGCCTCAACCCCTACAAATTTGCATAGGTTTTATATATATTATCTATATCATTCTGAAAGACTACTATGTCATAAAAATACTTACAACCGACATGATAGGTGGAGGGTCCACAAGATTACTCCCAACCACTTTAGTTGTAGGAGGGTCTAACTCATATGAAGAGTGGGGCGACACATGTACTGTCTAAGGAGCTGATGGAGAAGAATGCTACTGACTCTTACTTCTTGGATTCCCTTTGCAATTAACTCTTGTACCTCCTTTTTTTAGATATCCCTATTTGTATATAGATTTACACTTATGCTCTGATGGCTCAAAGAACGCTCTTATACCGGCACCAACTCTTGCAGCCCTAACACACCTAATATGCTCTAGGTTACCTAGAGCAATGGTCAATACATCCTATGTGCCCTAAGGGATGACTTGCCTTTTTCCTTTACTTGTGGAGCTCCTGCTAATCATCATCAATAGTAATTGGTAAGTAAAACATAACAATCATCAATACTAATTGCACTAAGAGTTGAATTTTACCATTTTGCACCCACCTCAGTAGTTGCGGGGATGGGTATATCTCCATATTTGTTTTGCCTCCCAACTATCTATAGATCATGGCAAAGTAGAGGTTCAGTAGTAGTAGAGGAGTCAATAGTCCCAGGAGTAGGTTGCTGAGAAGAATACGCTTGCAGTAGCTTTTGACGAATATGTGAATAGCCAGTTGGACCCATCATGTGGTTGTACATACTCTTTACATGCCTTTCTCTTTGGGCATTGCTTGCATCCAGGCTAGTAACAATCATCAATAGTAATTGGTAATTAAAACATAACAATAAGGTCAAGGTAATTTAATGAATTCATATGAATGTATTTAAAATGGTGAGTGAGGCTTAATACCTTGAATTCAATGGTATTTTTCATAGAAACAAACACCTCCCACATCTCCGATTCAAGATAGCTTCATTGCTCAATGGTTGAATTCTTCCTATTCTCAGCGTCCCGTATGTATAGTCTTGTTAGATTTGTCATATAATTCCTTAATACCCTCCCACAACATTGCATCACCTTTTAACGATACAGGTTTTCATCCAGGTCAAATATGCTTTGTAAAAGTTCATATACTTAATGGAATATTCTTTAAAATAGAATTGTAAATAGCTTTAAAAATAGAATTTCAAATGATAATATCTCACATAGTTCTTTCCATATAAATTCTTTCTTGATTTTATCAAATTTATGCTAAGATTCTACTTCTACACTACAATGGCTATGAGTAAGAACCCCTAGATATGCTAAAAAAGAGTTGCAACTCATTCTAAAAGGATTTCATGCATAACCAACTTTGATCTGTTACCCCTTTATTTTATCAACTTGTTCATCATGGTGATGCCCCTTATTTTTTCACACTAACAATGTTGCTCATCAAGCTGAACAAGATCCTCAGGGCATACATCCTCAACCTAAAATTGACAAAAAAAACACATATAGGTCATAAAAAGATATAACTTATAAATGTGATAAAACAATTCCAAAATACAACAAGATAAATATATTGTAAAATGCACATCTCTGTGATAAAATAATACAACTTACACCAATGTCAAGGTGCACATTGTGGTGTTTCTCATCCTCATAGTAATCATCATTATGGCCATCATACTCATGGTATGACATCATCTAAAACAATTTCAGATAAAAAATAGTCAAATAATGAAATATAAGATTGTAAAATGCACATCTAGCATCGAAAAAAAAAATAAAAACATGCCTCTAATATTGAGATCTTTTATCAATTTACATTCCCTCATTGTGATCTCTATGCACATATAAGTCAACGTCAGCTTCAATATTTGGTCTTAGAAAGCCAACTGAGAATGGACTAGAGTTATCATACTTGTCATAGTACTCTTCTTCATCTATAGGATCTTCAATGAACTGCCTTTTCCATGAAGAACAACCAACCATTTTTCTTTTGTAGGATCATCGATATAAAATACTTGATTCTCCTATGATGCCATTATGAATGGTTCACCCTTCTCACCAATCTTTTTAAAATTCACTAATGTGAAATCCAATTCATCCATTACAACTCCTTTGGTGTTATCAACCCAATTAATCTTAGATATCAGAATTTTGAAATCTATGTAGTCAAACTCCCATGCCTTCAATGACACTATAATATGACATTTTAGCTTCATGTGGACTCTTATCCTTTGCACTAGAAAAAAACAATGATTACACTTGAAGGTTGACCCACTATTTTAGACGACACTCTTATCATCTAGACGCTTTGTGTAATATGAAAACCCAATTATTTCAAACCCTTCATAAGACATAACATTCATTTTTGGTTTAAAGGTGAGGCATTTGATACTTTTAGCAACATTATTTGGTGTTTGAGATAGTTCAAACCACCCAATAAATGTCATGTTATGCTCTCTAACAAGCCACATTGAATTGACTCGAGGATATATTGTCTTAATGAAATTGGTATGTTCGGTGATATGGACACTCACCTCATCGATGTTGTGTAAAGTATACAAGTGAGCTTGTTCCCACATCTCATGACTGATTACTTTCACTTGCGCTCCTAAAGTCCCTTTTCCAAAATATTCTATATTATTATCATTTACAAGAGCTCCATGACAACTCAGAAATTCATTGCAAAAGTCCATAACCTCCTTCTCCACATAACCCTAAATAATACTCCCTTTAGTCCGATAGAGGTTTCAAACATCACTTTTAAAAACACTCATGCACTGTTCAAAAGGATGCATCCAATGCAAGAAAACTAGTCCCAACATTTTCACTTCCCTAGTTAAATGGACAATAAGATGTACCATGATATCAATGAATGAAGGAGGAAAATACATCTCAATTAGTCATAGGGTAACAACCACTTCTCTTTGCAGCTTATAAAGATTCTCAGGATCAATAACTTTGTTCAGTAGAGTGTTGAAGAAGAAACAAAGTTTGGTGATTGCAAACCTTACATGCTTCAACAATATAGATCGAATTGCCACATGCAACATTTGTTGCATTAGAGTGTGACAATAATGAGATTTAAGACCTAACAGCTTCATATCTTTCATTGTACCATTCTATCGAATATTGGAAGAGTACCCATGTGGATCCTTAACATTAAGTAAACACTTGCAAAAAGTTTTCTTCTCCTTTCTAGACAACTTGTAATAAGCATGACGTAAATATATTTTTCGATCACTCCTAACTAATTATGTTAAATTTGTCCTTATTCCCATTTCATGTAGGTCAATTCTAGATTTGATGCCATCTTTAGTTTTACCTGATATATTAAATAGAGTACCAATGACGCAATCACAAACATTTTTCTCAACATACATGACATCGATATAATGCCTAACTGCCAAAGAACTCCAATAAGAAAGATCCTAGAATATTGTCCTCTTCTTGTATAAATATTTGTCACTTTGTGTGGGAATGGTACATTGTGATCTCTTACCAAATTCATTGACAAAGTCTTTTACTCTTTCATTAACAACCTCCCCTAATATAGGTTAGGGGCACTCCGTTCCTCATTCGATCCATTGAGCGCTTTGCGTAAGCTTTGATAAGGATGAATTTTCGGAAGAAACTTTTGATGACTAAGATATACAATCTTGCCGCCATGTTTAAGTAGCATCGAATCAATGTTCTCTTCACAAATAGGGCATGCTTTGGATCCTTTTACAATGTATCCAAACAAATTCCCATATGCTAGAAAGTCATTAATAGTGCAAAACAACATAGCATGCAAACTAAATGTCTCTCTATACGAATCATCATAGTTCATCACACCTTTTACCTATAGTTTATTTAAGCCATCAATCCGAGGTTCAAGATAAATGTCGATATCATTTCCAGGTTGTTTACAACCTGATATCAACAATGACAACATAACATACTTATTTTTCATACACAACCAGGGCAGAAGATTGTATATAACAAACATAACAGGCCAAGTGCTATGTGAGCTGCTCAATGTGCCATATGGATTCATCCCATCGGTACAAATCCCAAATCTTAGATTCATGACTTCTTCATCAAATTTAGGGCACAATAAATCAATCTTCTTCCACTGTGGGGAATCTGACACATGTCGTAGGATCCCATCATTGTTTTTCTTAACATCTGCGTGCCACCTTAAATTCTCTGTATCCATTGAATTGGAAAACAACCGTCAAAACTGTGATAGTATAGGTAGATACCACATCACCTAGTAGGAGAGCCAGTTTGGACTTCCGCAAAGTCATCACTTTATACCTTGACGCCCATATTTTGGATAATCTTTCAAATCAACATAGTCCTTTTACAATAACACACATTCATTTGGGCATTCATGCATCTTCTTAGCCTTCATTCCCATTGGGAATAACATTTTCTTTAATTTGTATGTTGACATTGGAAGTTCGTTGCCTTCAGAAAGAATTTCTTTCAACAAAGACAACAATGATGTGAAGCTTTTGTCGCTTCCATCTATTGTTAGCCTTCAGATTATACAATCTCAACACAACGCTCAACTTCGTAAACTTAGTACAACCTATGTATAATGGTCTCTCAGCATCATGTATAATGTTCTTGAATAAAGTGGATCAGTGTGCTATACCCCACAACTATGTAGCATCACATCAACCATGTTTATCAGAATCAGTTTGTTTTCTACATCATTGGTGGTAATTTCTTCTTCAACACAAGTACTTCTATCGAAATCTACCAATCTCATGGTTGGAATCTCTCCATGCCATTACCATTCTGTATAGCCATGTACAATCTTGTCGCTCATGACATTACTTTTGATTTCGTCACTAGTGTTGACTTTCAAGTTGTTACCGCAATGTCTACATAGACAATAGAACTTATCTCCAGGTTGTTTCCTATGTTCCTTCACAGATCTTATGAACTGATCAAGACCAGTAATAAACTCAAGGGTGCAATGATTTGGAATGGACATCCATGATCTATCCATTCTATAATCAAAGAGAAAGCAAGTATTAGGGTTTATTGATTAGGTTAAGGATTTACCAATAGATTAGGGTTTATTAATTTGGATTTAGGGATAAGGGTTTATAGATTAGGGTTTAGGGTTTATAGATTAGGGTTTATGGTTTATAGATTAGGGTTTATGGTTTATAGATTAGGGTTTAGGGTTCAATAATGAATGTGCGTACCACCTATCCCATTCTTCAACAACCTAATCTCACTAGTATGTGCACAATGTGTATTCAGTTTTCAAGAAAATTTCGACAACATTTGCCCACAGTTATCCAAGTACACCGATGTAGATGGGCAAATATCCACAAACATATGTACTTAGAGAACAAAGGGGGAAGTGCTGACAAAACATCTTGAAATTGAATATACATTATACACTTTACATCCTAAGCGAGATTAAGTGTTCAAGAATAGTTTCAAACTAGGGACTATCTAAAACTTACTCCTAATGAGTAAATCTCAGACGGGTTTCTAGGCTAATAAAATACATGTATATATGTTGTCATTCCTATACCTATGATCACAGTTTCATCATTCATATCCCATGTTTTATGTATCATCATTTAATTCAATTCATTCTTCTATTTGGATTAGGTCATTCATGCATCATTAACCCTAATTAATCAATATTAATCCATACAACATTCAAATTTATCAATGCACCCAATTAATAACTAATCGATTTATGCAACAATCAAATTGAATCAATGTATCATCAAGAACTAACTGATCTATCATTAGGCATTTTACCATCAATCAAATGTTAAATACCATTAATCATTCATTTTTCCAAACATAAATATAAATTCTAATTAGATATACAATTAGAATTTGGTGACCTAGCATAATACATAACAAAGCATTTTATAGCAAATCATAATACAATGTAAAATTTAACGACCTAAACACAATACATGCATTTTCATAATAAATCAAAAATTACATTTTAAAGTGTGCATTTAAGGGTTTAAGCACTCACCACAATGTTGGATCAGGCTACGGCGACATCGGTGACCAGAGGGGGAGGTGGAGGTGGTCGCGGCTAGAGTAGGCTGGAGCAAAAAAGGTGAAGCTGGCGTGGTGATGGCTGGAGCAGGCTGGAGCGGCAATGGGTGGAGCAGTAGTGGTTGGAGTAGGCTGGAGTAAGGCGACTGTAGTCGCCGGTGAGGTGGCGCAATAGGGAAGCAGTAGCGGTAGGGCATAGGTGGCGCGATGGCGGCTAGAGTAGGGTAGAAATAGTAGGGTAGAAGGGAAAATCACTAGAGCTAGGCGGAAGAGGGTGATGAAACAAAAGATTGAGGAAAAGAACTATTTCATGGGTTCTCTTAAGTGAACTTAGTTGTCGGTTGTTAAATGAAACTGATGCATAAGAACTTAATCGTTAGTTAATCAAATCAAACCAAAACATATAGTGATGCTAACAACATGACCATGCAGATCAGCACGACCGTGTTGGTGACTTAGTCGTCAGTTTTAAAATAGGCTTAAACCGACGATAGAATCCCTAATCTTAAAAAAAAGTTAACCTTTATTAGGAGACTTAGTCATCAATTTTCTTAGCTAAAATCGACGACTAAACTAGCACTTAGAAGTTATTTAAACTATGAAAGCCAACAATAGATACCCATCCCCAAACAAAAAACGTTGACATCAACAAGGTATCTTTGTCATCAGTTTTGTAAAGGAACCGACGACGCCGAAGTAATTTTTTAGGGGAAATAATTTCACAAGCACAATGCACGAAAGCACTCAGACATCAGTTCAGTATCTAAAAATTATGACAGAGATCCTTTCACAAACAAAAACAATTGGGCCTCAGTAAGGAGACTATATTGTCAGTTCATCCTAGTAACCAACGACTCA
Source organism: Alisma plantago-aquatica (assembly GCA_963693085.1). Taxonomy (NCBI): domain Eukaryota; kingdom Viridiplantae; phylum Streptophyta; class Magnoliopsida; order Alismatales; family Alismataceae; genus Alisma; species Alisma plantago-aquatica. The sequence goes on from OY856412.1 coordinate 961,844,154, forward strand.
GAAGCAATTTGGGAGAGAATAATTTTTTCTACGAGTGCAAGACACAAACTTTGTGTCGTCAGTTTAAAGAAAAACTGACACTAAAAGAAAAGTTTTTGGAGGAAAACATTTTCCCTAAAAAGTTGTATTTCAGTTTCGCTTAAACGTAATCGATGTTATAGTAAAAGTGGCACCTGTGTCTTTTCTAAATCACGGGACTTGACCAATGGTGACAGTTTTTCTTTAGAACTGACGTTATTGGTAGTATGGTGTCATTTTTTTTCTTTGTAACTGACGTTAGCAAAAGTGACATCAGGTGTCAGAAATGCACTAGTGTCAAATGTTGGGAGAGGATTCTGTTTAAATATATTTCCTTTTACTTTGCATTTTCTATTTCTTCTCTTCTTGTATATCCTGTCATGTTGAACTATTTTTTACACATGAATAACAAAGAGGGGCATACTTACTAAGAAAATAAGGTGAGAAAAGAACATTAAGGAATTGAACAATTCTAAAAAATTGTATACTTTAATTATGGAATAATTTGAGGAAAAATAGTAGTATGTGCATGCTCACTTTATGGTAGTATTGGCATACTATACATGTATTATTATTCTTTTAAACATGTTCTATTTTGTCTCTTATAGCTATCTTACTTTTTGATAGGAGATAGATTCATGAAACTGTTATGACTGATTCTTTTTGTCCCCACACAATCAATTTTAGTATACCTCTTGTATAGAATTGGGGTCACGAGATAATTATGTTGAAATTATTGAAGGAAAAATAGATAAGATAAAAGAAAATGCGAAAAAGTAGTTTTAAGAGAGTTTAAGGCAACTAACTATTTTTTTAAATTTGTTCTATTATTTCATCATATGTAGATAGAGAATTTGACATGTATGAAAAATGGGAGCTTGAGAAAACTCTTGAGGTTTTCCTCTAACATAAAGTTAAACTTTGTAAGAAAATAACAAATGACATTGTTTTTTTTATGAACAATGACTTATATTAATTATCTATGTATAATGAAGATTATTTTTATAAGATTAAACATCTACTTTTGTTACACGCAATAAAATAGTACAACATAAAAGCTAGTAAATTAAATGATTTAAATTTTCAACCATGTAAAAGTATTCATATAAAAGGGACATCACCTATACATAAAAATTGGTAACCATTTCATGATATATATATATATATATATAAATCAGTGATATCACCTTATTAAAATAAAATCTTAAGTTTTTCAATTGCATTATATGTGCTACATTGTTGCCATGACATGGCTCCAATGCAAATCTAGATCTAGGTTCTTTATGTACAAGAGAGAATAGATTGTTGCATTCATAGCACCAATAGCATATGACATAGACAAATGATTTAATAAAAATAAAATCAAATGTGGCACCCACATGGAATCTTTGGTAGTAATGAATATGGAAATCATGAAAGGAACACAATCTTTTAAAGTAGAGTAAATTTTAAAAATTGTGAACCAAACTTCAATATATAGGTTAGTAGAAACTAAGCTTACAAAGATGAAATGTAGTGAGATTCTTAGAGTAGGAATGCATATTCACTAGTGGGATCAAAGAAATATAGAAAGAAAACAAGGAACAATAACAATATAACAAAACATTAAGGAAAACAACATAGAGGGTTTCATTTACTTTTTGAAGCATAGTGGGGAAACAACATACCAAAGAAATCCCTTCTCTCCTTTTTCTAAAACTTCAAGCATCAAATAGGGTTAGCATACTAAGATTTATAGTTACATAAATATAATACATAAGTTACATGTTGCCATTATGACTGTTTTAATTATGAGAAGCAAAAATAGACACAATCACATAAGAATTTTTTTATGTATGGGCATTGATAAATGGATGCCAAAATTTGTAGATCAATTATTTGAAATATTAAAAGACATAAGATAACTTTATATCTATTATCATAAAATATAAATACTAGGCGTATCACAAATTAAATGATATTATGGAATTGTGAAAAGAAGAAAAATAACAAGAATGAAAATGAATTCATAAACACACAAAACACATATGCATGGAAAGAATTCTAACATCTAAAATGTATGGAAAAAAGTAGGACCAACTCGTGGATGTAATTCATCTAAAGTTAAACAACTGCAAGATATAAGCAAAAAGAACATTTTAAGTCTTATATCTTATAGATGTTACCTCCCAAGTATTTTATTGGTTTCCTATGAGCAAAATATGAGCATGAAGCTTGTGATACTCGACAATAATGACAACTTCTGGCAATGGTTCCAAATGAACATGCTCTATGGATGAAAAATATATAAAACTATTACAAATAAGGGAAAAAGGATATACAAATCAAAGGTAACAAGAAAATAAATTTAAGGTTCTGATCCAATAAGAGATAATAGCAATCAATACCTCTTAGTATTCTACTTGGCCATGATATGAGGTCATAAAATAGTATGCTAGAGGGGTGTTGTTGTTGTATTCTTGTTATATAAAATTAGTTTTATAGCCATTGATTTTGTTCCATATTACTTGCCTTGAAGCAATAGAACATGTGATTTATCTTTTTCTCAAATAACTTTTTTTTGTTTTATTTTTCAAAATGAGCTTTTGATTTTCTATTTATTTCATTTGAAGTCGCTGAGAGCGCAAAAGACATCAATAATTATTTATCTTTATTATCCTTAAAAGCTTCTCATTAATGTGATGTTAAAGACCCATGCCAAGAAATACCAACTATTTTGACGTGCACGAACAACATTAGTTATTAGTCTTGATTATCCTTAAAAGTTGCATGTTTATCTGACGATAAATACACACATTGGAAGAGATTAACCATTTCTATGTGCGCAATGTGTGTGGGCTGTTACTATAAGGTGCTACCATAAGGTTCACTCTAGATGGTTCTCCTTATATAGAGACGTTCTCTCTCCTTTGAAATACCCCTACACCTAGACTATATATTCCCCCTTACACCCACCATATTCTAGACCCCTATTTATCTCTCCTAAAGCCAAAGATATGCCTACCTCTTCCTTCTATTTTCTATTTGTGACCAAGGGATCATTCCTATAGCCCAAATGCTCCTATTAACCTTGGTCGGCGGCTCAATAATAATTGTTGCTTTTCTATTATATCCATGCCAGTAACTATTTTTTACTCTAATATGTTGATAATTGTTCATATCTACATGCTCATTCTCAAAGATCTAATCTTCCTCTACCAAATCTATCTATTTCACCTCTCTCTCCCTTCATACATATCAATCCTAACTGCCAATGATGGATCTTTATCGTGGGAGGTCCTCAGGCAATTAGGACCACAACACGCCTAGAAACTAGAACCTTTAGGATTATTATGGGAAAGCCATAACTGTAACGACCGACAATCAAATCGTTACTAATTAAGCGGAATTAAACATAAACAACAGATTAACAAAAATCACTAAAAATTAATACCATTTTTCAAAGAGATCCATTCCAAGGAAAACTCTTACGGAAAGGTCCAAAACCTTATATACATCATTATTCACATTGTACATATCTGGTACATCTCATCTCGAGAATAACATATAACAGTTGTTTTACCAAACTATACATGAGAAACATAAAACCTCGAGGCGCGTAACCCAAAATCTCTTATTGATCATAAAACCAGTACAAACCAACTCCAAGGACCTGAGAGTACAGAGATGACACATAGGACTCATATCTACAAGACATGACAGACAATACACTCAACCTGAGCTGTCACTGCTGCCTCAGCTGTTGTTCTTCCTCTGCAAAAAGGTCTTCACCTCCTCATGCACGTCCACCTAAAAGTTTGGGTCCCACGGGGGTGAGACAATTGTAATTATCCCAGCGAGAGATATAACTCTCCGTCGACCATATTATTATCACAGATTAAGCATTTATAAACTGAGCAGAGGTTCTTTTTATATTAACAAGCAGGATAATTCACTATATGAACAGAATGAAGTAATCTCCTTTCATAAGGAGAACATTGCATCTACCCATGGTAGATTATAATTCATCTATCTACTTTCCAAGGAATGTAAAGAAACATAAATAACATCTATCAACTAGAATGTATAATTGTATTGCACATCAAGCAATGTTTCTCATATTCAATCCTTAAGCAGATATACTACACGGCTGAACATATTTTACAAATCACACTTATGCCCTGAGGAGATGGAGCATACCCCAGCCATCTCCAACCGACCACAAACTTGTCACAAGTTGGTACCATACAAGGTCAATGGTAGAGCCGGTTTCCATGACCTCAGACCGTCTCGGTCAGTATGAGACCACATGCAGGACATCTCGTGTCACTGCTAACAAGCTGTTCCAGGGCACCTAGGCATCCATGCTTAGAGCTACATCGTCAACTGCACTCTCTTAGGGGAAACATCTACAAACAACCATCCCCAGTCTGAGTCATGGTGACACAAGCACCATACTCCGAGCCATGGGCCAGTTCACCGTGCTCAGCACAGAGTCTACGACCGAAGTCGCACTCAAGCCAGGATAGGGCATATAGCCAAATCCCCATTCATTTTGGGATTGTAAGGGGATCGGCTCACACAGTACCGTCCGTACTTACACCCTCACATACTCAAAAGTATGCACTCTGGGTTATGCCGCGGAGCAACCCGTTTCACCATCAACAAGTTTTGACACCGATGGATCTATGGTCAGGGCAATGTTTTATAGTTTCTAGTGATATATTACGTGCATTACATCATTCTTTTAGCATCAAACAAGTTATCTTTATCAAACACAACAAATGCTAAAAAGAAAGGTGTAATACATCTATCACGTACTTGTCCAATTCTTTTAAACACATGATACTTGGGATCTCAGTCCCTAATCACATTACTAGGAATTCTCATCCCTTCACATCATCATTATCATGATTACTGGATCTAGGTATTCAAACCCTTAGATCATCACTGAACACTCTTACCACTTATCAGGTAACTATTACCTCTGGGTTCTCAGACCAAGGTATACATGATACTTGTTATACAAGCATCTCACATGGCTCACAAGGCCCAGTAAATATCTTGTCACCTCGCACTAGGCAACAAACTATCACATGGCTCATAAGGCCATTACACATCTTGTCACCTCTCATTAGGCAACAACTTATTCACATGGCTCACAAGGCATTACACATCTTGTCACCTCTCACTAGGCAACAACTTTATTCACATGGCTCACAAGGCCATTACACATGATACTTGTTATACAAGTAATTAACATGCCTTACAAGGCTTATGCAATAAGAGCAATACAACCTTCCCATCATTAGGGTTAGGGTTTTCCCTTTCTTATCGATTAGGGTTTCTCTTACATATCATTACCCTTCCTTAGGGTTAGGGTTTTCCATTATTAACCATTTAGGTTTTCAAGATCATATTATCAATGGTCAAACCCTAATTCATTGCTACACACATCTAGGAGCAAACATTGATATCATAAGTATTCAATCATACTTATTCATTCTCATCATTTATCATTAAATGAATCATCAACACAAGGTATGAGTTCCTCTCTCATCCTTACCAGGGTATGATTACATCAGACTTTATTAACTTGGATTAACCCTTTCTCAAAGTATGTTAGCCCACACTTATCAAAGTGCATTAAACTTATTACGTCTCAATGTAACAATTGACATAACACACTTCATGTGTTACTCATCCAAGTATATTGGATTTAAGGTGCATCAAGGTACATCAACCTTGAAGTGCTGGATGTGATATCTATCATGTCTTGATGTATCACTTCCCTCATCACTTTTAACATACTTAAGTTCATCAACTTATCTTGTATTAGGGTATGTCCCATCCTAATACTTTATGCACTAGCTCATCACATTTATCATGTAATGTATTGTTCATAAGTCACATAATTGAATTGTTCAACCATCATTAATGATATGAACTCATCTCGGGTTAAGGCATTATTGATATAGGATTAACCATTATCAACCACTCTAGGTGTTTCACCTATCAAGGTATTATCCACACCATTACTTGGTGTTACACTCATCACTCCTAAGATTGTCTTTCCCTTACCTTTACAAGGTGTATAGACTTAAATCATGTGCATATGTTCACCATATCGGGTTGTAGGTTTATAGACACTCACCATATCGGGATAGGATTTGCACTTGTCTCCATATCGGGCATGAGATACCTTCTTGACCTCATATCGGGCACAAGATATATGTATGTGTCTCCCATGATACTTATGAGGTATCAACCCATCACCATATCGGGCTAGGAGCACATTCAATCACCCTATCGGGCTAGTCACCATCTAGGGTTAGCCATGATGGGTTAGGGTTACCATATTGTTTAGGGTTGTGTATCGTACAACCCTGTCATGCAACCATGTCATACAAGGTCATGTAGGCCTCATGATACTAAGTATCAATTATGTATCATATGATCATATCATGCAATAACATTTGTTACTCTTCACTTATATCGGGTTACCCAATTTAGGGTTTCTTGTCAACTTACAAGTATAAAATTGACCTTGTATCGTGCATGGAGTCTATAATAGACTTCGTATCGTGAAAGAGGTGTATACTACACCCCCATATCGTTCAATAAGGTTTACAAACCTATTCATATCATTTTAGTGAAATAGGTGCATCATCATATCGGGTTAGAGGTGCTTGCTTATGTGCATGCACCTGATATCACTTTTATAAGGTGATATCACAATCTTCAAGCTCTATACCTTTATTCTAACTATTATGGTTCAAGTCAACAGGTCTAAGCAACTACTAGAACTCATAATTTCATCAACTATTTCAGGAAATTTTGGAATTAAAAGTAGATCATTAAATACAACAATTTAGGTGATGAATAATAACATGATTGAGTTCAAGTTATATAACCCGCCTTAAGAACCACTTCAAAGCTTCAAGGTACAAAGATCCATGTTCCTAAGGTTGAATATGACTTTATCAAAGGTCCAAGGCTCGTTCACAACTCCTTCATATACAAGGAATCACCATGGATAAGCAATTGGTGAAGAAGAAAAGAAAGGTAGATCATAACCCTAATTCCATGCTTCAATTCAAGCTTGAAGACAACTATATCTTACCTTAGGGTTAAGTTTTGAGTTCCTTAGCTCCTTGGCCGACACTCTACCACTATTGGGTGATATGGACTTCCTCTTGGCCGACACAACTTTTCTTTTGGCCGATACTGTTGACTCAAGGTCAATTAGGTCAATGTTGACTCACATCTAAATTGACTAAACCCGTGTTTTGATGATGACTAACCATTCCACATATTGGTGTCTAATGTCTCTACTTGAGTGATTTCAGATTTGGTATAGACACACTCCAAATGCCCCAACTTGCGCATCTCAAATTGGAGAAAAGACAAGTCAAAGTCATACAAGTGCATGTTTTTGTAATATGATGTAAATCCATTAGAATAATGTTGTAAATCACTTGTAATGATTGTATGACTTGTAATTAAGCTTAGAAAAATATCAGGAGAACTTAGATCGAATATTAGAGAACTTTAGATGCATCTTTGAAAATTGATTACAGGCACTTTGTCGGTCGAGTTTCCCTGGCTTGAAACTCGACCGATCAGTCCTTGGTCGATTTTCTGAAGATAGCATCAGTCGAGTTGTGTTTACACAGAACTCGACCGATGGAGTAGCTGACCAAATCGATTTTCATTGGTCGGTCGAGTTTCCTTAGGACAAACTCGACCGATGGTCTGAATATCGGCTTTGTCTTTTATTCTATCGGTCGAGTTACCCCTATAGAAACTCGACCGTTTTCACTGTACGGGAAAGTATAGAAAAGTGCTTCTAGCTGTTGTGGAGTTGCAACAAGTGAAAATAGATCCGTTGCAAGCCACAAAATGGCTAGTTTTCGGCCCCAAGTGTTCCCAAAGGATAAGAGGCATCCCCAGCTATAAATAGGACCCCTTGGGCTTCATTCCAAGGTTGAGCATTCATTGCAAATTCTATGTGAGGTTCCTATTCTATAGTTGAGTGCTTCCTACAGCCTCCTCTCTCTCTAAGCTTAATCACTTGCTACATCCATTAGAGTGAGTAGGAAATCTATAAGAGAGCTAGTTTTATATGTATATCTTGTGAGGATCTCACTTCCACCACCTCCCCATCTCTCATTTGCAATCATGAAGATGAAGGTTCTCTCTCTTGTTCAAGAGAGGTGAAGAAGAACAAGGGAAGGCGTCCCTTGGTGAAGATCAAGGCTGAAGACTTGGAGCTAGAGTGGGTAAGCCCTTGGAGAAGGCAGAAGACTCAAGCTCAAGTAGGTAAGTCCTTGGTGGAAGCTTCTCCGAGTGAATGTGAAGTCAAAATCTGAAGATCCAAGAAGAGTGGGTGATCCCTGCAAGGCTGAAGACTTGTGCAAGAGTGGGTAAGTCCTTGGAGAAGGCCAAAGACTCTTGCAAAGTGGGTAAGTACTTGGTAAGGTTGAAGACTCTTTGTATTGGATAGGTAAGTCTTTTGTTTGGTCATGCATTGTATGTCTTATGAATTAATATAAGAGTGTAATAGTTTGGAAGTCCTAGAGGTTGACCTCTCTAGGAAAGTGGACTGACACACTTCTAGTTTGAAGTGTGGAACCACTCTAAATAGCTTGTCTAATTGGTGTATGTTCAATCTCTCTCTCCCTTGCTATGTATGTTTTAGTTGCACTCAAATTACCTATTTAGCAACCTTATCTTGTCAAATATCTTGAAGGTTTAATGAGTTTTGTTTAAGTGCTTTCAGCTCTATTCACCCCCCTCTAGAGCATCTAATCACCCATCTAGGATCCAACAATTAGTATCAGAGCGGGTCTTCTCCAAGCATACTTCAACAAGTAGGAGAAGATGGGTGACTACCTAGGAGGGAGATTCTCGACCAGCCTTCCAATATTTGATGGGAGCAATTTCCTCTATTGGAGAAGAAGGCTTCAATTCTACATCCAAGGATCAAGTCTTGAGATGTGGCAAATGGTGAACAACCCATACATGCTACCAAAGACAAAGATTGAAGAATGGTATGAAGCCGCCTTGATGAAAGTAACCTTGAATGCTAGAGCCATGCACATCCTATATGCCTCCATGACCCCCACCGAGTTCAACCAGATTTCTTCATGTGAAACAGCCTATGAGGTATGGAGAAAGCTTTGCATCACTTATGAAGGGACGGATCAAGTGAAGGAAAACAAAGTCTACATGCTCAAAGGGCTGCTTGAGAACTTCAAGATGGGAAAGGAGGAGAGTATAGCCAACATGTACTCAAGGCTCAACACCATTGTGAATGGTCTTGCTGTTCTAGGACATCCTATATCTAGTGGAGAGATCAACTCAAAGATCCTTAGAACTCTCCCCAAGAGGTGGGAACCCAAGGTAACTTCTATTGAAGAAGCAAGGTCTCTTAAGGATATTCCTATTGAAGAGCTCATTGGAAATCTACAAGCACATGAAGCTACACTTGACAAGAGGGAGGAAGTAGAAAGACAAGAGAAGAAAGAGCTAAAGAGAATGAAGAAGGCTGAAATTAAGGCTCAAATTGAAGCTATCATGGAACAAGTCTCTCCATCCTCTCAAGCTAAAGAAGATGCCATGTACTCCAAGGATAAACCCTACAAAGGCAAGTCCTCCTCCATCCGGTGCTTCACATGTGGAAAGAAGGGTCACTACAAGGAAGATTGCTCACAAGGCAAAAAGACCCATCTTCACAAGAAGAAATGGCAATCAAGCTCAAGTGGCTCCTCCAACTCAAGCTCAAGTGAAGATTCAAGTGAAGGATCAAGCTCAAGCTCTAGTGATGAAGGAGAATGCCATTTTTCTCTTATAGATTCAACAAGTGAAGACTTAATTGAGGTAAATCTAAACTCTTTAGATAAAGAATCTTTGATTGATCTTATTCATGATATTTGTGCCTATCTTAAGTCTTCTCAAAAGAAAAGGAAAAAGCTTGCTAAAATTGTTGATAATTTGCATGTAGAATTAGATGATCTTGAACATGCTAATTCTTGCTTGCTTGATGATAAAAATGATTGTCTTAGTCAAGTAGATTCTCTTAAACTTGAAAATGCTAGTTTGCTTGATAAGATTAGATTTCTAGAAGCTCAACCTCTCATACCTAGTTCTAATGAAGAGCATACTTTAATTATTGATTCTCTCATGCATGATATTGATGTTCTTAAATCTGAAAACAAGGACAAAGATTTTGTGTTGCAAGAATTAGAAATAGAAAATGCCTCCTTGCTTGCTAAAATCAATATGCATGAATCTTGCTCTAGTTCTACTAGTAGAGAGAATGATGTTGCTGCTCTTCATATTTGATAGAGATTCTTATTTAACTAAAACTCTTTGCTTAGAAAATGATCTTTTGCATGCTATAGATAATATCAATCATTTGTCTTCTACTACTACCTCTCTTATGCATGATAATGATAGTTTGAGATCTTCTTTACAAAGATTCTTAGTTGGTAAGAAGAGCCTTACTGATATCCTACGCCATACTACTAAACAAATTGGTAGACATGGTTTAGGGTATGATAGTAGTCAAGGGAACAACAAAGGCAAAGGACCTCCAATCTTCCATGGAGAATCCTCTAGTTCCAAGACTATGGGCACATGCAACTATTGCAATGAAATTGGTCATTATTCTACTTGTTGTCCTTTTAGGAAAGCATCCAAGAGCAATAGGATTTGGATTACTAAACTAACCCCTCCGGACCCAAAAACATGACTGGGGACCATTTCATCTTTCTTCTTGTAGGAACTTGCAAATGGATTGATTTGAGCTATTGAATTGCAAATTGACTTCTCAATCCACATGAAAGAAGAAAGGTGAGATGTGTACAGGGTGACAACAAGTGGAAAAAGCAATGGTAAGCACAAAGGTAAAGGTTTTATTGCTTATAACCATTTCTAACTTGTTTTTGTCAAGTTAGTATGCACTATACATATGGTTTTTGAGTCAAAAGTGGTATTTTGTGTTTCTCTTCACACTCTTGCTCAAAAACTATTTCTAATGCCTCTATAGTGCATTACTAACTTGCTTAGACATGTTTGGATATGGTTTGTATTTTTAGCATGCCTCTATATATGCTTTTATGAAATATATGTGCTTTTTGACACCTGATCTGTCAGTCGAGTTTTCCCTATTGAAACTCGACCGATAGGCACCAATGGGTGTTTCCTACATCTGTCATCGGTCGAGTTGTCAATGCACAGAAATCGACCGATAACACTGTGCACAGAATACACAGTTGGCTTATTGAATGAGAATTTCCCTCTCAATTAGATTTTCTCAACCAATAGCCTTATTCTTTGGCACTCCTTTGGTACCTTTATATATGCATATTGCCATGTTCTAAATTTCCTATCTTGCTTACAACTCTATCTCTCTAATTTCTCTAAATTGGTATATCTATATGTTGCAATTACTTGCTTCGAGTTGTTTTGCAGGTTTTGATGATGATCTCTTTGGATCTCTTTGTTGTGTCTTAAATTGCTTCCGTTGTGCTCTAACTTGCTACATCTATCTAGGTGCATATCTTGTTTTGATACAACCTTGAGGTTTGTAGGGGTAATCATCTTATGGTAAGGATGCATATCTAGTGAGTTATATCCTTTCATGATTCTAAAATTGCATATATATTTGTTTGGATATATCTCTACATCTACTCATAGCTTGCTCTATCTTGTGTATCCTTTGGTATCTCTTGCTATGATCTAGATCCTACTAGTAGTCCTAACTTGTGATATCATCTACTAGTAGTTCATATACATGTAGTTCTAACCTTGTTTATAATTGACATCTTTGCTCACTATATGCTATACTTGTATCTTGTCTCATACATGCTCAAGCTTGTTCCTTGAATTGCATATCTACTATCTTGAGTTTCTTGCATAACATTGTGATGCAGGGTACATAGATCTACATTATATGTAGAAATTGGAGTATTTTTCTTGAATTTTATGCAGATTTTGCTCCAGTTTCAGTTTTGGGTGCAAGACTAGTGTTTTTCATGCAGAAACAACCTTCTGAGCAAGACTCATCGTTTCGCCATGAGCTCTGATGGTTTTTGGTCAAATTCTGTCATCTTGAGGGTAAAAAATGTGATTTATTGTTTTTTTGTAGCACTTCATCTTGCATTTTGGGTTGTTCAAGTATATGCTTTAACTTGCTTTTCTTTCTATGCTTGGACAAGCCCCTATCAGTTCTCTTCTACTCTCCTTATATATATTTGTGTTATCTCCTTTCTCTTTAACAAGTGACATTTCTTATTTCTTCATAACCCCACTTTTTGAAATGATAAAGGGGGAGAAAGGTATGTCTTCTTTTAAAAGAGGAAGAAGGCATGTCTTACATGAAGAGGAGAAGCATGTCCATGTAAAGGGGAGAAGGTAAAGGGGAGAAGACATATATGTGTAGAACATATATGAGTAGAAGACATAGTTTCTACAAATGTTGTGAAAGATAACCATGCAGGAGAAATAGCATCAATTGAGGGGGAGTATGAGAACTCCATGCACATCAATTGAGGGGGAGCATATGAACTCAATTACATTGAAAACCCTAGGTTTCTCCAAAGTTATGAATTTACTTAAATTCTTTCAATACATTTATGGAATGGTTTGTCATCTTCAAAACGGGGGAGAATGTTGACTCAAGGTCAATTAGGTCAATGTTGACTCACGTCTAAATTAACTAAACCCGTGTTTTGATGATGACTAACCATTCCACATATTGGTGTCTAATGACTCTACTTGAGTGATTTCAGATTAGGTATAGACACACTCCAAATGCCCCAACTTGCACATCTCAAATTGGAGAAAAGACAAGTCAAAGTCATACAAGTGATAGTTTTTTTAATATGATGTAAATCCATTAGAATCATGTTGTAAATCACTTGTAATGATTGTATGACTTGTAATTAAGCTTAGAAAAAATATCAGGAGCACTTAGATCGAATATTAGAGCACTTTAGATGCATCTTTGAAAATTGATTACAGGCACTTTGTCGGTCGAGTTTCCCTGGCTTGAAACTCGACCGATCAGTCCTTGGTCGATTTTCTGAAGATTGCATCGGTCGAGTTGTGTTTACACAGAACTCGACCGATGGAGTAGCAGACCAAATTGATTTTCATTGGTCGGTCGAGTTTCCTCAGGACAAACTCGACCGATGGTCTGAATATCGGCTTTGTCTTTTACTCTATCGGTCGAGTTACCCCTATATAAACTCGACCATTTGCACTGTACGGAAAAGTGCAAAAAAGTGCTTCTAGCCATTGTGGAGTTGCAACAAGTGAAAATAGATCTGTTGCAAGCCACAAAACGGATAGTTTTCGGCCCCAAGTGTTCCCAAAGGCTAAGAGGCATCCCCAGCTATAAATAGGACCCCTTGGGCTTCATTCCAAGGTTGAGCATTCATTGCAAACTCTATGTGAGGTTCCTATTCTATAGTTGAGTGCTTCCTACAACCTCCTCTCTCTCTCTAAGCTTAATCACTTGCTACATCCATTAGAGTGAGTAGGAAATCTGTAAGAGAGCTAGTTTTATATGTATATCTTGTGAGACTCTCACTTCCACCACCTCCCCATCTCTCATTTGCAATCATCAAAATGAAGGTTCTCTCTCTTGTTCAAGAGAGGTGAAGAAGAACAAGGGAAGGCGTCCCTTGGCGAAGATTAAGTCTGAAGACTTGGAGCTAGAGTGGGTAAGCCCTTGGAGAAGGCAGAAGACTCAAGCTCAAGTAGGTAAGTCCTTGGTGGAAGCTTCTCCGAGTGAAGGTGAAGTCAAAAGCTGAAGATCCAAGAAGAGTGGGTGATCGTTGCAAGGCTGAAGACTTGTGCAAGAGTGGGTAAGTCCTTGGAGAAGGCCGAAGACTCTTGCAAAGTGGGTAAGTCCTTGGTAAGGTTGAAGACTCTTTGTATTGGATAGGTAAGTCTTTTGTTTGGTCATGCATTGTATGTCTTATGAATGAATGTAAGAGTGAAATAATTTGAAAGTCCTAGAGGTTGACCTCTCTAGGCAAGTGGACTGACACACTTCTAGTTTGAAGTTTGGAACCACTCTAAATAGCTTGTCTAATTGGTGCATGTTCAATCTCTCTCTCCCTTGCTATGTATGTTTTAGTTGCACTCAAATTACCTATTTAGCAACCTTATCTTGTCAAATATCTTGAAGGTTTAATGAGTTTTGTTTAAGTGCTTTCATCTCTATTCACCCCCACTCTAGATCATCTAATCACCCATCTAGGATCCAACAGATATCCCCTCACTTGTGGTCAAAATCACTTCAATTGGCTGATATCGACTTGCTATCGGCATTATCAACATGGTATGGCCGATATACTTGCTATTGACGATATACAAGGCCTATGCATGATACCCTTTTGCTCTTGCACGACATGCCACCCCTCTTGCACGATATGATACTCACTTGCATGATATGGCACTTACTTGGAGTCAAAACACTTCACTCTATGGCCGATATCACCCTATATAGCTGATATCACCTATTTGGGCGATATGGTCTTGCCATGGGTGATACCCCAAGGACCATGCACGATACCACAGCATCCCTTCACGATATGGGAGCTCTAGGCACGATACCTTAGGGTAGGAGGGTGGTAAGGGTCGCAAAATTGCACCAAGGGGTGAAACTAGGGGTATATATACTTGTTGATCATGAAGAAAGGCAAAAATGAGGTGTCAACATTTTGAGCTAGTAGGTGCCACGTGACATTCATGGGTGACACATGTCCATACATGCATAAACATTTATCTTGACATGAAAAAAGGTTGAGGATCATATAAAGATGCAAATTCGTCCATTGCTTATCCATTTGGATTAGTCATCTAGGTTTAATCACTATTTTATGTCAAGCCGATACACTTTTTCTAAGGAAACTTGTTGGCCGTCATACCTCACCTCCTTGAGGTGCTTTGAACGATATGGACTTTTGCAAGAGTTCACAAAACGATATGGAACACCTCCTTGGGCTCCATGGCCGATAGGCACTCATATATAAGCTTTTCAACTTGATACAACTCAAGTTAAGCTTCCAAATTCAACCCTTTTCTTGGTCATTTCATCACCAAGATTACCATCATTCATAATGGAATAAAAAATGGCGTATAATTAATTGTATCTCCTCTAAATGATACATAGAGGAAATAGGAACACTCTAGAGGTGGTAATTTGCATATCAACCCCACATTTTGGGTAAATTACAATTTGTACAAAAATTGGTGCACAAGGTACCAGCATTGTTCTAACAAGTTCAAACTTGGAATTTAGGCTTTCCACAAGACACCACCTTGCATCATTCTATCAATAATGATGCTGAAACACATGAGGCATGTTCAACATGTGACATTTTGCATTATAGCCCCTCAATTTGGGTAAATTGCACTTTGGTCCAAAACAAAGGAAAATTGCTCAAACAACATTCAATCGGGACCAAAATTGAAACATGAGTGTGTCACATGATAACAAAATACCTTAGAGGATTATATTAAAGTTCTAAGCAACTTTATTAGCCAAAAAAAATAGGGTTACCTCATAACCCAGGTCATGGTTGTTACAAGTTATAAACCCCTAACAAGGATTTCATCCCCGAAATCCCAGGTAAAGGAAGACATATATTATTCATTCATCATACCATCAAGTCTCCACATAACATCTTAATGTCATGGAGATGACATAGAACTTTGATCAACACAAAGTTCTTCCACACAGGGTTATCATTGAATCTTTCACACAGGGCACATATTCCACTGTCTTTTTCATTATTGACTGTAGAGTCAACTCTATGTCAGGTAATACTTTTCTTAGTCAGGGAAACATCATTCATACCTTATTTAACTCAGGTGTCATACCTTACTGATTTGTCACCTTTATCAACTTACAACTTTATGTGACAAGATTCTGGGAAGTCTCCCATACTCCTCATTTAGCATTTTACTTTTAAAGGAAAGACCAGAGTCATGTTCTGTCACCCACTTGTGACTACAAGTCTTGTCATATATTTGTTGTGTCATCTAATCTACTGATACAACATTAAACTTTATTACTACTTGTACCAACTATCTCATTAGTTGTACATTCTCTTATAATAAGGGGAGGTTACTTATCAATTAAGAACTTATCTTAGAGGTATCTTTAGATGTTATATATAAGTTGCCTTAACAGATCTAGATAGGGGTATTCTAAGAAATTATTTTTAGCTTGATAAGCTTTTCCCAAAATGATTTTACAATTGTTCCTTCAAATAGTACATACTTATCGATGTTATGTTTATGCGGAGCATAAAACCCTAACATGTTATGTCCATACTATTTTATGTAACTAGACTGATTTCACAGTTGGCCATCCCAGGTAACCCACATAAATCAGTTGATTAGGAGTTATGCTTTTACTTTTCCATATCACTTGATACTTCTTAGATACCAGAATTTCTTATCTTGGTATCCATCACATGTGTCGAAAACACATCACATCCTCATCTTTCTTTCATCTTGGGACATTACTTGTTACACATATCTTTATCTTGGAACCAAAGTCCAAGACAAACTGATACTTTTCTAAGTATCCATCAATTGAACATTTTTAACTTATGCACATCAAGTGTCATAAGACCCACATGATTACCATGTCCCAGAAGGGAAAGAACACAAAGGAACATATTCTTGTTATCACCCCATCATCATCCAGGGTTGTTTATCAAAGAGAAGAGATTATCATCTTTGATTATTGCATGAACTTTCAACTATTCATGAGTCATTTACTCGTGTTTCATCCTAGGTTCCTTGCCATCAGCATAGGAATTATAAGGATGATTACATGTCATTATTCATTTCTTTGTTATTGTCTAACATGTTCATGAGCATTTTGTGATTTTATCACATTTCCCATTTCCACATCATGGGAAAAGATCTTTACTATTCACACATGCTTTATCTGACAGGGATCATCTCCCTTGTTCTCATTCTCTTATCATGATGATTATACTTTTCATTTCCTCATACATACAGATTGATCTGAGATCATCTCAGATTCCACTTTATTGCACTTAGGATGTGATATACATGTCCATACCATATTTCCAGTTTCATTATACTTACTAGATTGTCCCAGAATGACTACTTGATCAGAGTAATCAGAAAGTTAACAATCTAAGAGTTCCATACTCACCTTATCTCCAATAATTATATACCTGGCCAGGGTATACAAGTATTGAGATTAAGTAGTATGCACTTTGTTTACTATCATATTCCTTACTTTTCGTATAATAACCAACACATGATTTAACATTCCTGGATTTTCTCCAGGCATCTCTTCTATACCTCATCCTTTTTCACACAGATAAGAGCAATTATAGAGCATTTAAAAGAATACTGAACAGAATATAAATTCTAGTTCTCATTGAAAAACACTAGGGGGGGGTGAATAGAGTTTTTAAATAATTTTAACAATTTATTTAACTCAAACAACCACAATTAAAAATTAGAAGAAGGAGACAGGTGTTTAGAGTGGTTCCAACTTTAGCAACTACTAAAGTTGTCAGTCCACTACCCGGTTGCTTACCCAACCGGGATTTTGAAAGTATTTATTTTATTACCTTCCCAAGGAATTATACAAAATACAATACTTTCCTTTACACCCTTTGAACAGCCTTCACTTGAAGTAGGTGCACCAACTTTGAGGTAGCCTTCTTGAAGTAACTCCAAGCTCCCCCTTGAAGTAGCCTTCCTATCTAGAAGTAACCTCCAGTTGTACCAGCCTTCTGAAGTAGCTCAAAGTCACCTTCTTCACCAAGAAGAACTCCACCCTCTCCAATCAGCAGCCTCCAACCTAGGAGTAGCAAGGAGAGTACAAACGGTAATAGAGAACAAGAAAGAAAAAGGAAATTACAACTTATCCTTTGTAGCCCAAGGCTTGATTTGCCTAGATCAAGCGTATAGATCTCCTAACCAAGTGTGTGGACTTGTGATTGCAGTGGGTAGGAGATACTAGCCTATAGGACATGAATTATGAGCTAAGGAATGAAATGGCCAATTGTCACAATGCTCAAATTGCTCACAAACAGATTGCTCAAAGTATGCTCAAGGATTTCTCAAGTGTAGCAAGTGTGTTTGAGTGTCCTATGGCTTGTCCTATTTATAGGAATGGCCTAAGGATGTTTAAGGACGTTCTAGACAACTTCTAGGGGTTTCTAAGTGCTTAACTAGCCGTTAGGTACAAAGTTGTTTCTTTAACAACGGCTAATTAATTAATTCTGCAGTTGTTGTCAGAGACCATCTCGGTCGAGGAATGGTCGACCGAGACACCTACTCGGTCGAACAATTGTCGACCGACAGGCACTCTGGAACAAGTGATTTGCAACGTCTTTCTCCAACTGCCAACTAACTTGTCAGTTGTGTCTAACGGCTACTTTGGATCTTTCTCGGTCGAGAAGATTGTCGACCGAGAGTGTCTCGGTCGAGGAGTTTGTCGACCGAGATTGATCCTGTTTCAATGTTTCAATTTAGGCACTAACTATATGTATGAGTGTGCAAATGTGATCCTATTTGAAGGGAATGACTTAACTAAATGTGGTGTTTAGCTAGGGAGAATCTAACGCTTGATTTACATGCAATCTAAGTACTTGTACATTATATATTTGTACAAGTTTTTACAAAGCGATTACATTGCATGAAAACATAAACATATAAGCATATGGATTTCCCTAGTTGCTTTGTCATCCACCTTTAATCCTGCACACTCAAGTAGCTCGTTAGATTAATAAGAATGAAATGTTTGTCATAATCAAAACAAAGGGATTTATAGATGTCCATTTAGCCAACAATCTCCCCCTTTTTGAAGATGACAAACATTTCCAAAAATATAAATAAAGGAAATATGAACCATATGAGTTTCGTACCTTTAGATTACCTTTTGTAGCTTTTCCTCTTGGTTATAAAATGTGTGCTTATTATTCCCCTTGAATTTTGGAACATGAAATCCAATTCACTAGGGAATATAGCAACTTTCAATGTAAAGCCAAGAGTTTATTTATGAAACTCATTGATTGAGTGTTTCTAAGTTTTAGTTTTATATTTATTTCTCCCCCTTTGTCATTTCAAAAAGATATCCGTTTAGAAATAAAAACTCCCCTTAATTAGATGTCCCATCAAATCTAATGAAAAATATGTCCATTTAAAAGCCAAAATATCATGATGCAAATAAGAGTTTTTGTTTAAGTAGCACAAATATCAAAGAAAACATCTTCCAAAGGAGTGATAAGCAGTTGCTTCCTAATTTTGTTAAATTGATCTAGTGGAAGCGGTTTTGTAAAAATATCAGCCAATTGATCTTCCGTATCAACGTGATGAAGGGAAACATGATTCTTGGAAATGTGATCCCTTAAACAATGATGACGGATTTCAATATGTTTAGCTCGACTGTGTAAAATAGGATTGTGTGCTAAGTTTATAGCGCTCGTGTTGTCACAAAAAATAGGCGTAGATGAAAGAGTAAAACCATAATCGTTTAATACTTGTTGCATATAAAGCACTTGAGCACAACAAGGCCCAGCTGCCATATATTCATCTTCAGTTGTAGATAGGGCAACCGTATTTTGTTTCTTGCTAAACCAAGATACTAAGGCTCTCCCTAACAAGAAACAACCACCACTAGTACTCTTGCGATCAAGGCGACAACCAGCATAATCCGCATCAATATAAGCTTTAAAATCCAAGGATTGTCCTTTTGGATACCATAAACCAAAACAAGTAGTGCCGACTAGGTAACGAAGAATTCGTTTAACTGCTAAAAAATGAGAGTGCATAGGTTGTGATTGAAATCGAGCACAAAGACCAACGGGAAACATTATGTCCGGTCTAGAAGCAGTTAAGTAAAGCAAACTACCAATCATGGCTCTATATAAAGAATCATCAATAGGTTCCCCATTTTCATCCTTATCAATTTTAATAGAAGTAGCCATAGGAGTAGTAGCATGTTTGCACTGATCCATCCCAAAACATTTTAAGAGTTCTTTAGTATATTTTTCTTGGCTTATGAATATTCTTGCAGGTGTTTGCTTAATTTGAAAACCAAGAAAGAAAGTTAGTTCACCCATGAGGCTCATTTCAAATTCTTTTTGCATAATATCACTAAATTGTGTGCACAATGAATCATTAGAAGCTCCAAAAATAATGTCATCAACATATATTTGTACAACTAGAAAATCAGATGTGTATGTTTTAAAAAATAAAGTAGAATCTGAATTTCCAATAGAAAAACCATTATCAAAAAGATATGTCTTGAGCCTTTCATACCAATTTCTTGGTGCTTGTTTTAAACCATAAAGTGCTTTCTTAAGTTTATAAACATAGTCACCTTTTTCTGGTATTTCAAAACCAGGTGGTTGGGCAACATATACTTCTTCTTGAATGATTCCATTTAGAAATGCACTTTTTACATCCATTTGGTAGAGTTTGATGTTTTTATGTGCAGCAATAGCTAGTAACATTCTAATAGCTTCAAGTCTAGCTACCGGTACATACGTTTCATCAAAATCTATTCCTTCTTGTTTATTATATCCTTGTGCTACTAACTGAGCTTTATTCCTTATTACTTCTCCTGCCTCATTTAGCTTGTTTCTAAAAACCCATTTAGTTCCTATTATGGTTTTATCTTGTGGTTTAGGAACTAAATCCCATACATCATTTTTAGTGAATTGATTCAATTCTTCTTGCATGGCTATTATCCAATAATCATCTTTAAGAGCTTCAGATATCTTTTTAGGTTCAATGATAGAAACAAAAGCCATGTTTGCAACATCTTTGAAGGAAGACCGAGTTTTAACTTTATCATTAGGATCTCCAATAATTAATTCTTGAGGATGATCTTTAATAAGCCTAGGTGTAGGTTGTGGTTCAACTTGGTGATTATTTTTAGTACTTTTCTCACTATCATTTGGTATGTTTAAATTTTCGAATTGATTTGTGAGATCTATGATTTCTAGATTTTCAGATTTGGACTCTTCATGAAAAGAAACATGAATAGATTCCTCAACTTTTCTAGATATAGTGTTATATACTCTAAAAGCTTTGCTAGAAGTGGAATATCCCAAAAAGAATGCTTTGTGTGATTTTGAGTCAAACTTATCTCTATCATCTTTGGTATTTAAGATATAGCATGTGGAGCCAAAGGTATGAAAATAGTCAACTCTAGGTTTCTTAAAATGTATTAGTTCATATGGAGTTTTCTTTAAATGAGAGTGAACAGTTACTCTATTTAGCACATAGCATGCAGTGTTTACAGCTTCAGCCCAAAAGGTTTTGGGTGTGTTATGTTCAAGCATCATAGTTCTAGCCATTTCTTGTAGTGATCGGTTTTTCCTTTCAACTATACCATTTTGTTGTGGGGTGCGTGGAGCAGAAAAATTATGAGTGTACCCTTGAGATATACAAAACTCTTCAAATGTATGATTTTCAAATTCTCCACCATGATCACTTCTAATGGTACATATTTTGCTTTGTAATAGATTTTCAATCTTGGAACAAAATTGTATAAAAACATGAATAGTATCATCTTTAGTTGCAATAAAGTGTACCCATGTGTATCTACTATAATCATCAACAATAACAAAACAGTATCTTTTACCGCCAATAGATTGTGTCCTCATGGGTCCAAATAAATCTATATGAATTAATTCTAAGGACCTACTGGTGCTAAGTAGATGTTTTGGTTTAAAAGAGGTTTTGGTTTGCTTTCCCATTGTGCATGGTTCACAGTTTTCAACTTGATCAAAAGATAAAGTAGGCAATCCACGAACAAGATCATATTTCACTAACTTTTTAATAACATGTGAACTAGCATGTCCTAGCTTTTTATGCCATACTTGTAAGGTATTTTCATTTGCAAGCAAGCATTTTTACACTACTTATTTCATAGAGTTAGGTTTAAGAATATAAAGATTTCCAACTCTATTTCCTTCATAAACAACATTTGTAGTGTTTTCTATCAATAACTTGCAGCAAGTTTTGTTAAATAACACATCATAACCACTATCACATAGTTGACTAACACTTATCAAATTATGGTGCAAACCATCAACGAGTAGAACATTCTTTATTTCGAGGTTTGTACCAACATTACCTATTCCAACGATTTTGCCCTTACCATTGTCTCCAAAGGTGATTGTTCCACTTTTCTTTTCTTCAAAGGTTTGGAATGCATCCTTGTTTCCGGTCATATGTTTGGAACATCCACTGTCAACCACCCATTCCTGCATTAAAATGTAGATTTTGGTACCCATGTGATGGTCCGATATGGTTAGAATCATTTAAGTACAGATTTGTATAAGAGTTCTGAATCAGAAGTCCAGTCGGTCGACAATTGTTCGACCGACATATGTCTCGGTCGACAAATTGTCGATCGAGAAGATTACTGTATTACAAACCAGAAAGCACAGAAATGTAGCTCGGTTGACCAATTTTCGACCGAAATAATTGCTGTAAATTTTGATATGTTACATACATTCGGTCGGTCGACAATACTTCGACCGATTAATGGTTCGGTCGACAATACTTCGACCGACTAAGTTTCTGTTTCAGTTCAACAATGCAAAAAATTAACAATAAGCATGAAATCTTTTGTTTAGTTAAGATAAGACAATATAAATAGCAAAATGGAGCTTTTTGGTCATATCTCAACTAAATTCTATTTGACTCTACTAAGTTTGAGGTTTTGGGACCCAAACTAATTCGGAATCTTTAGTTTTATAAGGGCATGAAAAGGAATAGTGTCCAAGACGTAAACAAAAATGGCAAGTAATAGAATCAACTTCATTTCTCTTTCTAGCCATTTTGTTCTTGGGTACAAACATAGTTTGAGTTCTTTTGGGTTGATTTTTCTTTGGAGCATATCCCAAACCTTTTCTTCCGTTGAAAACAGTACCAATGCTTAGAATGTTATCAAGTATATCTTTTCTTCTTAACTCATAAAGTTCTCTTTGCAGCTGAGCAATATCATTCATTTTCTTTTGTAAATCTTTTCTTGCTTGATCTAAATCAGATAGCAATGAATCTCTTTCTTTTATAACATTATCATAGTCTAGATGATTACACAAAATAGGTTGAGTCTGAAAATCTTTTAGTTTAGCTAACAAGTCAGTCTTTTCTTTAGAAAGAAGATCAACATTTGTTTCTAAAGTGAGTAGCTTTCTAGTGCAATCATCTAAAGATGTTTTTAAAGACAAATTCTCAAGATCAATGTTATTCTTTTCAGAAGAAAGATTATCTAATTTAGCAATTTTCTCATCATTTGATTTGATAACCTTCTTTAGTTTCTTCTTGACATCAACATACTTATCATGAATTTCTTGTAGACTAGTAACTAACTCTTCTTTAGAAAGATCAAGTAGGCTTACCTCTTGAGAGTTTTCATCATCTTCTCTTGCCATTAGACAATCCACGGTTTCTTCTCCGCTTTCACTGTCACTTGACTCGTCCCATGCAGCTTTATAGGCTTTTTCTCCCTTCTTCTTGTGAGAGCTTTACTTTCCTTTCTTTGCTTTAGGACATTCATTTTTGAAATGCCCTTTCTTCCCACATTCAAAGCACCTAGGAGGGGTAGAAGAAGAGCTGGAAATTTTGTTAGATTTAAATCTTTTGTATTTCTTACCATTTACTATCAAGGCTTCTTCCCCCTCTTCTTCACTTGACTCCTCACTTTCTTGTGTGACAGCCTTTGAAGCTTTTAGAGCCACATCCTTCTTCTTTCCTTGCTGAAGTTCATGTGCTCTTCTTTCTTCCTCTTCTAGGGTTGCTTCATGAGCTTCTAAGTTGCCAATAAGTTGCTCCATTTTCTGTCGAGTGAGGTCGTTTGCTTCTTCAATGGCTGTCACCTTTGGCTTATATTTTGGAGGAAGTGAACGAAGGATCTTTGATACCTGATCTTCTTCAGGGATAGGTTTTCCTAGAGCACTTAAACCATTAACAATAGTAGAGAATTTTGCAAACATTTCACTGATTGATTCATTAGAATCCATACGAAAGTGTTCAAAATTTTGTTTAAACATGCTAATTTTGGAATTTTTGACTTGGACTGTACCTTCATAGTTTATGGATAGTCTATGCCAAATATCATAGGCTGTGTCACAATTAGATATTCTATTAAATTCTCCTACCGAAATAGAACAATATAAAATGCTTACAGCTTTTGCATTCATTTGGGCCAGCTTTACCGTATTTGCATCCCATTCTGCAAATTGAATTTGAGGGAGCTCATATGGGGTTGACACCATTCTCCATAAGTCCCAATTGATGCCTTGGAAATAGAACTGCATCCTTCTTTTCCAATATTGGTAGTTTGTTCCATCGAACGCTGGAGGCCTAGCAACAAGTGTCCCTTCGAGGTTGAGGTTGTTGAGCACTCCATCACCCATTTCTTCAAGACCTTGTTAGGGTTCCTTGAAGCCTGCTCTGATACCAATTGAAAAACACTAGAGGGGGGGTGAATAGAGTTTTTAAATAATTTTAACAATTTATTTAACTCAAACAACCACAATTAAAAATTAGAAGAAGGAGACAGGTGTTTAGAGTGGTTCTAACTTTAGCAACTACTAAAGTTGTCAGTCCACTACCCAGTTGCTTACCCAACTGGGATTTTGAAAGTATTTATTTTATTACCTTCCCAAGGATTTATACAAAATACAATACTTTCCTTTACACCCTTTGAACAACCTTCACTTGAAGTAGGTGCACCAACTTTGAGGTAGCCTTCTTGAAGTAACTCCAAGCTCCCCCTTGAAGTAGCCTTCCTCTCTAGAAGTAACCTCCCGTTGCACCAGCCTTCTGAAGTAGCTCAAAGTCACCTTCTTCACCAAGAAGAACTCCACCCTCTCCAATCAGCAGCCTCCAACCTAGGAGTAGCAAAGAGAGTACAAATGGTAATAGAGAACAAGAAAGAAAAAGGAAATTACAACTTATCCTTTGTAGCCCAAGGCTTGATTTTCCTAGATCAAGCGTATAGATCTCCTAACCAAGTGTGTGGACTTGTGATTGCAGTGGGTAGGAGATACTAGCCTATAGGACACGAATTATGAGCTAAGGAATGAAATGGCCAATTGTCACAATGCTCAAATTGCTCACAAACAGATTGCTCAAAGTATGCTCAAGGATTTCTCAAGTGTAGCAAGTGTGTTTGAGTGTCCTATGGCTTGTCCTATTTATAGGAATGGCCTAAGGATGTTTAAGGACGTTCTAGACAACTTCTAGGGGTTTCCAAGTGCTTAACTAGCCGTTAGGTACAAAGTTGTTGCTTTAACAATGACTAATTAATTAATTCTGCAGTTGCTGTCAGAGACCATCTCAGTCGAGGAATGGTCGACCGAGACACCTACTCGGTTGAACAATTGTCGACCGATAGGCACTCTGGAACAAGTGATTTGCAACGTCTTTCTCCAACTTCCAACTAACTTGTCTGTTGTGTCTAACGGCTACTTTGGATCTTTCTCGGTCGAGAAGATTGTCGACCGAGAGTGTCTCGGTCGAGGAGTTTGTCGACCGAGATTGATCCTGTTTCAATGTTTCAATTTAGGCACTAACTATATGTATGAGTGTGCAAATGTGATCCTATTTGAAGGGAATGACTTAACTAAATGTGGTGTTTAGCTAGGAAGAATCTAACGCTTGATTTACATGCAATCTAAGTACTTGTAAATTATATATTTGTACAAGTTTTTACAAAGCGATTACATTGCATGAAAACATAAACATATAAGCATATGGATTTCCCTAGTTGCTTTGTCATCCACCTTTAATCCTGCACACTCAAGTAGCTCGTTAGATTAATAAGAATGAAATGTTTGTCATAATCAAAACAAAGGGATTTATAGATGTCCATTTAGCCAACACTCATCATTTCTTCCCTATGTCCCCATAGGACAATCAATAGGGAAGTCCATAACAACAATCCTTTTTAGGAATATCAGGTAACATCAAAAGAAGGCATATCAAAATGAAAAAGCTCTATCTGATTGTTACCCCCCGCGGTCATCCACCGCTTTAGGTTGACTCAACCCATAGAGTCTAGCTGTTTCATGTTGTTACTTTTGGCTTTTTAGAACCACTAGGAAAAAGTCTCTAGAATTGTAATGACATTTCCTTAATTCTCGGCTTATTGCCCCTTCTTGGGCACTGCCATCACAGATATACTATCTGTCTAAACTTATGGCAGAGTCTACTTTCTCGCCATATGTTAATCTTTCCCACATTTTCCATTGTTCCAACATGACTATGTCATTCAGGAACCCTTTCAAAGCCCAAAGTTTCTGTATTGAGGACTGGTAACCTAGGTTGTAATGCTAGTATCCAGTCTACTATATGCATCATTGTTGTCCTAACCTGCCCAACAAGAGCATAAACATAGGATTCTCTATCCTGATCGGGTCATGATGGGAATTCTCAGACATTCATTCTTCTCTTGCCTGATCCCTTGCACCCTTTCCTGGTGCAACAACATTGCCCTCAACAATGTATTCCTCGTGTTCCCCAGTCATTTATAAACTTCACCCTTTCTTCTGCACAAGCAAAAGTCACTATAGGGTATACTGGAGGAAACTAACATAGACTCAACACCTTAGTCCTATGTCTCTGTAGACTCAGCGAACCTTAAGCTCTGATACCAAAACTGTAACGACCGATAATCAAATTGTTACTAATTAAGCGGAATTAAACATAAACAATAGATTAACAAAAATCACTAAAAATTAAAACCATTTTTCAAAGAGATCCATTCCAAGGAAAACTCTTACTGAAAGGTCCAAAACCTTATATACATCATTATTCACATTGTACATATATGGTACATCTCATCTCGAGAATAACATATAACAGTTGCTTTACCAAACTATACATGAGCAACATAAAACCTCAAGGCGCGTAAGCCAAAATCTCTTATTGATCATAAAACCAGTACGAACCAACTCCAAGAACCTGAGAGTACAAAGACGACACATAGGACTCATATCTAAAAGACATGACAGACAGTACACTCAACCTGAGCTGCCACTGCTGCCTCAGCTGTTGTTCTTCCTCTGCAAAAAGGTCTTCACCTCCTCGTGCACGTCCACCTAAAAATTTGGGTCCCACGGGGGTGAGACAATTGTAATTGTCCCAGCAAGAGATATAACTCTCCGCCGACCATATTATTATCACAGATTAAGCATTTATAAACTGAGAAGAGGTTATTTTATATTAACAAGCAGGATAATTCACTATATGAACAGAATGAAGTAATCTCCTTTCATAAGGAGAACATTGCATCTACCCATGGTAGATTATAATTCATCTATCTGCTTTGCAAGGAATGTAAAGAAACATAAATAACATCTATCAACTAGAATGTATAACTGTATTGCGCATCAAGCAATGTTTCTCATATTTGATCCTTAAGCAAATATACTACACGGCTGAACATATTTTACAAATCACACTTATGCCCTGAGGAGATGGAGCATACCCCGACCATCTCCAACCGACCACAAACTTCTCACAAGTTGGTACCATACAAGGTCAATGGTAGAGCTGGTTTCCATGACCTCAGGCCATCTCGGTCAGTACGAGACCACATGCAGGACATCTCGTGTCACTGCTAACAAGCTGTTCCAGGGCACGTAGGCATCCACGCTTAGAGCTACAACGTCAACTGCACTCTCTTAGGGGAAACATCTACAAACAACTGTCCCCAGTCTGAGTCATGGTGACACAAGCACCATACTCTGAGCCACGGGCCAGTTCACCGTGCTCAACACAGAGTCTACGACTGAAGTCGCACTCAAGCCAGGATAGGGCATATAGACAAATCCCCATTCATTTCGGGATCGTAAGAGGATCGGCTCACACAGTACCATCTGTACTTACGCCCTCACATACTCAAAAGTATGCACTCCGGGTTATGCCACGGAGCAACCCGTTTCACCATCAGCAAGTTCTGACACTGATGGATCTATGGTCAGGGCCATGTTTTATAGTTTCTAGTGATATATTACGTGCATTACATCATTCTTTTAGCATCAAACAAGTTATCTTTATCAAACACAACAAATGCTACAAAGAAATGTGTAATACATCTATCACGTACTTGTCCAATTCTTTTAAACACATGATACTTGGGATCTCAGTCCCTAATCACATTACTGGGAATTCTCATCCCTTCACATCATCATTATCATGATTACTGGATCTAGGTATTCAAACCCTTAGATCATCACTGAACACTGTTACCACTTATCAGGTAACTATTACCTCTGGGTCCTCAGACCAAGGTATACATGATACTTGTTATACAAGCATCTCACATGGCTCACAAGGCCCATTAAATATCTTGTCACCACTCACTAGGCAACAAACTATCACATGGCTCACAAGTCCATTACACATCTTGTCACCTCTCATTAGGCAACAACTTATTCACATGGCTCACAAGGCCATTACACATCTTGTCACCTCTCACTAGGCAACAACTTTATTCACATGGCTCACAAGGCCATTACACATTATACTTATTATACAAGTAATTAACATGCCTTACAAGGCTTATGCAATAAGAGAAATACAACCTTCCCACCATTAGGGTTAGGGTTTTCCCTTTCTTATCGATTAGGGTTTCTCTTACATATCATTACCCTTCATTAGGGTTAGGGTTTTCCATTATTAACCATTTAGGTTTTCAAGATCATATTATCAATGATCAAACCCTAACTCATTGCTCCACACATCTAGGAGAAAACATTGATATCATTTTTGGATCCTAGATGGGTGATTAGATGCTCTAGAGGGGGGTGAATAGAGCTGAAAGCACTTAAACAAAACTCATTAAACCTTCAAGATATATGACAAGATAAGGTTGCTAAATAGGTAATTTGAGTGCAACTAAAACATACATAGCAAGGGAGAGAGAGATTGAACATGCACCAATTAGACAAGCTATTTAGAGTGGTTCCACACTTCAAACTAGAAGTGTGTCAGTCCACTTTCCTAGAGAGGTCAACCTCTAGGACTTCCAAACTATTGCACTCTTATATTCCTTCATAAGACATACAATGCATGACCAAACAAAAGACTTACCTATCCAATACAAAGAGTCTTCAACCTTACCAAGGACTTACCCACTTTGCAAGAGTCTTCCGCCTTCTGCAAGGACTTACCCACTCTTACACAAGTCTTCAGTCTTGCAGGGATCACTCACTCTTCTTGGATCTTCAGCTTTTGACATCACCTTCACTCGGAGAAGCTTCCACCAAGGACTTACCTACTTGAGCTTGAGTCTTCTGCCTTCTCCAAGGGCTTACCCACTCTAGCTCCAAGTCTTCAGCCTTGATCTTCACCAAGGGACGCCTTCCCTTGTTCTTCTTCACCTCTCTTGGACAAGAGAGAAAACCTTCATCTTCATGATTGGAAATGAGAGATGGAGAGGTGGTGGAAGTGAGAGCCTCACAAGATATACATGTAGGACTAGCTCTCTTACGGATTTCCTACTCACTCTAATGGATGTAGCAAGTGATTAAGCTTAGAGAGAGAGAGGAGGCTGTAGGAAGCACTCAACTATAGAATAGGAACCTCACATAGAGTTTGCAATGAATGCTCAACCTTGGAATGAAGCCCAAGGGGTCCTATTTATAGCTAGGAATGCCTCTTAGCCTTTGGGAACACTTGTGAATGAAAACTAGCCGTTTTGTGGCTTGCAACAGATCTATTTTCACTTGTTGCAACTCCACAACGGCTAGAAGCACTTTTCTGCACTTTTCCGTACAGTGCAATCGGTCGAGTTTCTATAGGGATAACTCGACCGATAGAGTAAAAGACAAAGCCGATATTCAGACCATCGGTCGAGTTTGTCCTGAGGAAACTCGACCGACCAATGAAAATCGATTTGGTCAGTTACTCCATCGGTCGAGTTCTGTTTAAACACAACTCGACGGATGCAATCTTTAGAAAATCGACCAAGGACTGATCGATCGAGTTTCAAGCTAGGGAATCTCGACCGACAAAGTGCTTGTAATCTATTTTCAAATTTTCATCTAAAGTGCTATAATATTCTATCTAAGTGCTCCTGATATTTTTCTAAGCTTAATTACAAGTCATACAATCATTACAAGTTATTTACAACATGAGTCTAATGGATATACATCATTTTACAAAAATGTGCACTTGTATGACTTTGACTTGTCTTTTCTCCAATTTGAGATGCGCAAGTTAGGGCAACTGGAGTGTGTCTATACGTAATCTGAAATCACTCAAGTAGAGACATTAGACACCGATATGTGGAATGGTTAGTCATCATCAAAACACGGGTTTAGTCAATTTAGACGTGAGTCAACATTGACCTAATTAACCTTGAGTCAACATTCTCCCCCTTTTTGAAGATGACAAACCATTCCATAAATGTATTGAAAGCATTTACATAAAATCATACCTTTGGAGAAACCTAGGGGTTTCAATATAATTGAATTCATATGCCCCCCCTCAATTGATGCTAGTGGAGTTCTCATACTCCCCCTCAATTGGTGCCATTTCTCCTCAATGGTTAGCTTTCATAACATTAATAGAGTACTATGTATTCTACTCATATATGTTCTACACATATATGTCTTCTCCCCTTTACCTTCTCCCTTTACATGAACATGCTTCTCCTCTTCATGTAAGACATGCCTTCTTTCTCTTTTTAAAAGAAGACATACATTTCTCCCCCTTTGTCATTTCAAAAAGTGGGGTTATGAAGAAATAAGAAATGTCAGTTGTTAAAGAGAAAGGAGATAACACAAATATATATAAGGAGAGCAGAAGAGCATAGATAGGGGCTTGTCCAAGCAAGAAAGAAAAGCAAGTTAAAGAAAATACTTGAACAACCCAAAAAGCAAGATAAAGTGTTGTAGAATATTAATCAAACACAATTTTGACCCTCAAGATGATAGAATTTGACCAAAAACCATCAGAGCTCATCCCGACGCAATGAGTCTTGCTCAGAAGGTCGTTTCTGCATGAAAAACACTAGTTTTGCACCAAAAACTGAAATTGGAGCAAACCTGCATAAAATCCAAAAATACTCCAATTTCTACATACAATGTAGATCTATGTACCCTACATCACAATGTTATGCAAGCAACTCAAGATAGTAAATATGCAATTCAAGGAACAAACTTGAGCATGTATGAGACAAGATACAAGCATAGCATATAGATGAGCAAAGACGCCAATTATAAACAAGGTTAGAACTACATGTATATGAACTACTAGTAGATGATATCACCGGTTAGGACTACTAGTAGGATCTAGATCATAGCAAGAGATACCAAAAGATACACAAGATAAAGCAAGCTATGAGTAGATGTAGAGATATATCCAAAGCAAAGAGATAAGCAATTTTAGAAGCATCAAAGGATATAACTCACTAGATATGCATCCTTACCAAAATATGATTACCCCTAAGAATCTCAAGGTTGTATCAAAACAAGATATACACCTAGATAGATGTAGCAAGTTTGAGTACAACGGAAGCAATTTTTAGACACAACCAAGAGATCCAAAGAGATCATCATCAAAACCTACAAAACAACTCAAAGCAAGTAATTGCAAGATATAGATATACCAATTTAGAGCAATTAGAGAGATAGATTTGTAAGCAAGATAGACAATTTAGAACATGGCAATATGCATATATAAAGGTACCAAATGAGAGTGCCAAAGAATAAGGCTATTGGTTGAGAAAATCTAGTTGAGAGGGAAATTATCACTCAATAAGCCAAATGTATATTCTGTGCACAGTGTTATCGGTCGAGTTCTGTGCATTGACAACTCGATCGATGACAGTTGTTGGCAACACCCATTGGTGCCTATCGGTCGAGTTTCAAGCAGGGCAAACTCGACCGACAGAGAAGCTGTCAAAGAGCATATATATTTCATAAAAGCATATATAAAGGCATTCTAAAAATACAAACCATATCTAAACATGTCTAAGCAAGTTAGTAATGCACTATAGAAGCATTAGAAATAGTTTTTGAGAAAGTGTGTGAAGAGAAACACAAAATACCACTTTTGACTCAAAAACCATATGTATAGTGCATACCATCTTGAAAAAACAAGTTAGGATTGGTTATAAGCAATAAAACCTTTACCTTTGTTCTTACCATTCCTTTTCCACTTATTGTCACCCTCTACACATCTCACCTTTCTTCTTTCATGTGGATTGAGAAGTCAATTTGCAATTCAAAGCTCAAGTCAATCCATTTGCATGTACCTATAAGAAGAAAGATGAAATGGTCCCCAATCATGTTTTTGGGTCCGGAGGGGTTAGTTTAGCAACCCAAGTCCTATTGCTCTTGGGTGCTTTCCTAAAAGGCCAACAAGTAGAATAATGACCAATTTCATTTCAATGATTACAAGTGCCTGTAGCCTTGAACTGGAGGATTCTTCATTGAAAATTGAAGGTCCTTTGTCTTTGTTGTTCCTTTGGCTACAGTTAAGTCCAATGCCATCTATACCCATTTGTTTGGTAGTATGGTCTAGGATTTGATTAAGATTCTTTTGATCACATAAGAATCTTTGCAAAGAAGATCTCAAACTATGATTGTCATGCACAAGAGAAGTAAAGGTAAAACACAATAGATTCATATCATATCTAGCATGCAAAAAATCATTTTCTAAGAAAAGAGCTTTTGTTAAATATGAATCTCTATCAATATGAAGAAAAGCAACATCTATCTCTCTACTAGTAGAACTAGAACAAGATACATGCCCATTGATTTTAGCAAGCAAGGAGGCATTTTCTATTTCTAATTCTTGCAAAACAAAATCTTTGTCCTTATTTTCAGATTTAAGAACATCAATATCATGCATGAGAGAATCAACAATTAAAGTATGCTCTTCATTAGAACTATGCATGAGAGGTTGAGCTTCTAGAAATCTAATCTTATCAAGCAAACTAGAATTTTCAAGTTTAAGAGAATCTACTTGACTAAGACAATCATTCTTATCATCAAGCAAGCAAGAATTAGCATGTTCAAGATCATCTAGTTCTACATTCAAATTATCAACAATTCTAGCAAGTTTTTTCCTTTTCCTTTTAGAAGACTTAAGAGAGGTACAAATATCATGAATAATAGCAATCAAAGATTCTTTATCTAAAGAGTTTAGATTTACCTCACTTGAATCTTCACTTGTTGATGCTATAAGAGCAAAAGGGCATTCTCTTTCATCACTAGAGCTTGAGCTTGATCCTTCACTTGAATCTTCACTTCAGCTTGAGTTGGAGGAGCCACTTGAACTTGAGTGCAATTTCTCCTTCTTGTGAAGATGGGTCTTTTTGCCTTGTGGGAAATCTTCCTTGTAGTGACCCTTCTTTCCACATGTGAAGCACCGGATGGAGGAGGACTTGCCTTTGTAGAATTTACCTTTATAGTACATGGCATCTTCTTTAGTTTGAGAGGATGGAGAGACTTGTTCCAGGTTAGCCTCAATTTGAGCCTTCATTTCAGCCTTCTTCATTCTCTTTAGCTCTTTCTTCTCTTGTCTTTCTACTTCCTCCCTCTTGTCAAGTGTGGCTTCATGTGCTTGTAGATTTCCAATGAGCTCTTCAACAGGAATATCCTTAAGAGACCTTGCTTTTTCAATTGAAGTCACCTTGGGTTCCCACCTCTTGGGGAGAGTTCTAAGAATCTTTGAGTTGATCTCTCCACTAGACATAGGATGTCCTAGAACAGAAAGACCATTCACAATGGTGTTGAGCCTTGAGTACATGTTTGCTATGCTCTCCTCTTTTCCCATCTTGAAGTTCTCAAGCAGCCCTTTAAGCATGTAGACTTTGCTTTCCTTCACTTGATCTGTCCCTTCATAAGTGATGCAAAGCTTTCTCCATACCTCATAGGTTGTTTCACATGAAGAAATTCGGTTGAACTCGGCGGGGGTCATGAAGGCATAGAGGATGTGCATGGCTCTAGCATTCAAGGTTGCTTTTGTCAAGGTAGCTTCATCCCATTCTTCTATCTTTGTCTTTGGTAGCATTTATGGGCTATTCACCATTAGCCACATCTCAAGACTTGATCCTTGGATGTAGAACTGAAGCCTTCTTCTCCAATAGAGGAAATTGCTCCCATCAAAGATTGGAAGGCTGCCCAAGTATCTCCCTCTGTGGTAGTCGCCCATCTTCTCCTACTTGTTGAAGTATGCTTGGAGAAGACTCACTCTGATACCAATCGTTGGATCTTAGATGGGTGATTAGATGCTCTAGAGGGGGGGTGAATAGAGCCTAAAGCACTTAAACAAAACTTATTAAACCTTCAAGATATATGACAAGATAAGGTTGCTAAATAGATAATTTGAGTGCAACGAAAACATACACAGCAAGGGAGAGAGAGATTGAACATGCACCAATTAGACAAGCTATTTAGAGTGGTTCCACACTTCAAACTAGAAGTGTGTCAATCCACTTGCCTAGAGAGGTCAACCTCTAGGACTTCCAAACTATTGCACTCTTATATTCCTTCATAAGACATACAATGCATGACCAAACAAAAGACTTACCTATCCAATACAAAGAGTCTTCAACCTTACCAAGGACTTACCCACTTTGAAAGAGTCTTCGACCTTCTCCAAGGACGTACCCACTCTTGCACAAGTCTTCAGCCTTGCAGGGATCACCCACTCTTCTTGGATCTTCAACTTTTGACTTCACCTTCACTCGGAGAAGCTTCCACCAAGGACTTACCTACTTGAGCTTGAGTCTTCTGCCTTCTCCAAGGGCTTACCCACTCTAGCTCCAAGTCTTCAGCCTTGATCTTCACCAAGGGATGCCTTCCCTTGTTCTTCTTCACCTCTCTTGGACAAGAGAGAGAACCTTCATCTTCATGATTGGAAATGAGAGATGGAGAGGTGGTGGAAGTGAGAGCCTCACAAGATATACATGTAGGACTAGCTCTCTTATAGATTTCCTACTCACTCTAATGGATGTAGCAAGTGATTAAGCTTAGAGAGAGAGGAGGCTGTAGGAAGCACTCAACTATAGAATAGGAACCTCACATAGAGTTTGCAATGAATGCCCAACCTTGGAATGAAGCCCAAGGGGTCCTATTTATAGATAGGGATGCCTCTTAGCCTTTGGGAACACTTGTGAACAAAAACTAGGCATTTTGTGGCTTGCAACGGATCTATTTTCACTTGTTGCAACTCCACAACGGCTAGAAGCACTTTTCTGCACTTTTCCGTACAGTGCAATCAGTTGAGTTTCTATAGGGGTAACTCGACCGATAGAGTAAAAGACAAAGTCGATATTCAGACCATCGGTCGAGTTGTTTGTCCTGAGGAAACTCGACCGACCAATGAAAATCGATTTGGTCAGTTACTCCATCGGTCGAGTTCTGTGTAAACACAACTCGACCGATGCAATCTTCAGAAAATCGAATAAGGACTGATCGGTCGAGTTTCAAGCCAAGGAAACTCGACCGACAAAGTGCCTGTAATCAATTTTCAAAGTTGCATCTAAAGTTCTCTAATATTCGTTCTAAGTGCTCCTGATATTTTTCTAAGCTTAATTACAAGTCATACAATCATTACAAGTGATTTACAACATGATTCTAATGGATATACATCATTTTACAAAAACATGCACTTGTATGACTTTGACTTGTCTTTTCTCCAATTTGAGATGCGCAAGTTAGGGAAATTGGAGTGTGTCTATACCTAATCTGAAATCACTCAAGTAGAGACATTAGACACCAATATGTGGAATGGTTAGTCATCATCAAAACACGGGTTTAGTCAATTTAGACGTGAGTCACCATTGACCTAATTGACCTTGAGTCAACATTCTCCCCCTTTTTGAAGATGAAAGACCATTCCATAAATGTATTGAAAGCATTTACATAAAATCATACCTTTACATAAACCTAGGGGTTTCAATAGAATTGAGTTCATATGCTCCCCCTCAATTGATGCTAGTGGAGTTCTCATACTCCCCCTCAATTGGTGCTATTTCTCCTGCATGGTTAGCTTTCATAACATTTATAGAGTACTATGTCTTCTACTCATATATGTTCTACACATATATGTCTTCTCCCCTTTACCTTCTCCTTTTACATGAACATGCTTCTCCTCTTCATGTAAGACATGCCTTCTTCCTCTTATTAAAAGAAGACATACCTTTCTCCCCCTTTGTCATTTCAAAAAGTGGGGTTATGAAGAAATAAGAAATGTCACTTGTTAAAGAGAAAGGAGATAACACAAATATATATAAGGAGAGTAGAAGAGCACAGATAGGGGCTTTTCCAAGCAAGAAAGAAAAGCAAGTTAAAGCATATACTTGAACAACCCAAAAAGCAAGATAAAGTGTTGTAGAAAAATAATCAAACACAATTTTGACCCTCAAGATGACGGAATTTGACCAAAAACCATCAGAGCTCATCGCGAGAGAATGAGTCTGGCTCAGATGATCATTTCTGCATGAAAAACACTAGTCTTGCACCAAAAACTGAAACTGGAGCAAACCTGCATAAAATCCAAAAATACTCCAATTTCTACATACAATGTAGATATATGTACCCTGCATCACAATGTTATGCAAGCAACTCAAGATAGTAGATATGAAATTCAAGGAACAAACTTGAGCATGTATGGGACAAGATACAAGCATAGCATATAGATGAGCAAAGACGCCAATTATAAACAAGGTTAGAACTACATGTATATGAACTACTAGTAGATGATATCACAAGTTAGGAGTACTACTAGTAGGATCTAGATCATAGCAAGAGATACCAAAAGATACACAAGAGAAAGCAAGCTATGAGTAGATGTAGAGATATATCCAAAGCAAAGAGATAAGCAATTTTAGAAGCATGAAAGGATATAACTCACTAGATATGCATCCTTACCAAAAGATGATTACCCCTAAGAATCTCAAGGTTGTATCAAAACAATATATACACCTAGATAGATGTAGCAAGTTAGAGTACAATGAAAGAAATTTTTAGACACAACCAAGAGATCCAAAGAGATCATCATCAAAACCTGCAAAACAACTCAAAGCAAGCAATTGCAAGATATAGATATACCAATTTAGAGCAATTAGAGAAATATAGTTGTAAGCAAGATAGACAATTTAGAACATGGCAATATACATATATAAAGGTACCAAATGAGAGTGCCAAAGAATAAGGCTATTGGTTGAGAAAATCTAGTTGAGAGGGAAATTCCCACTCAATAAGCCAAATGTATATTCTGTGCACAGTGTCATCGGTCGAGTTCTATGCATTGACAACTCGACCGATGAAAGTTGTTGGCAACACCCATTGGTGCCTATCGGTCAAGTTTCAAGCAAGGCAAACTCGACCGACAGAGCAGCTTTCAAAGAGCATATATATATCATAAAAGCATATATAGAGGCATGCTAAAAATACAAACCATATCCAAACATGTCTAAGCAAGTTAGTAATGCACTATAGAAGCATTAGAAATAGTTTTTGAGTAAGAGTGTGAAGCGAAACACAAAATACCACTTTTGACTCAAAAACCATATGTATAGTGCATACCATCTTGACAAAACAAGTTAGGATTGGTTATAAGCAATAAAACCTTTACCTTTGTTCTTACCATTCCTTTTCCACTTATTGTCACCCTCTACACATCTCACCTATCTTCTTTCATGTGGATTGAAAAGTCAATTTGCAATTCAAAGCTCAAGTCAATCCATTTGCATGTACCTACAAGAAGAAAGATGAAATGGTCCCCAATCATGTTTTTTGGTCCGGAGGGGTTAGTTTAGCAACCCAAGTCCTATTTCTCTTGGGTGCTTTCCTAAAAGGACAACAAGTAGAATAATGACCAATTTCATTGCAATGATTACAAGTGCCCGTAGCCTTGGAACTGGAGGATTCTTCATTGAAAATTGAAGGTCCTTTGTCTTTGTTGTTCCTTTGGCTATAGTCAAGTCCAATGCCATCTCTACCCATTTGTTTGGTAGTATGGTCTAGGATTTGATTAAGATTCTTTTTATCACATAAGAATCTTTGCAAAGAAGATCTCAAACTATGATTTTCATGCACAAGAGAAGTAAAGGTAAAACACAATAGATTCATATCATCTCTAGCATGCAAAAGATCATTTTCTAAGCAAAGAGCTTTAGTTAAATAATAATCTCTATCAATATGAAGAGCAGCAACATCATTCTCTCTACTAGTAGAACTGCAACAAGATACATGCCCATTGATTTTAGCAAGCAAGGAGGCATTTTCTATTTCTAATTCTTGCAAAACAAAATCTTTGTCCTTATTTTCAGATTTAAGAACATCAATATCATGCATGAGAGAATCAACAATTAAAATATGCTCTTCATTAGAACTATGCATGAGAGGTTGAGCTTCTAGAAATCTAATCTTATCAAGCAAACTAGAATTTTCAAGTTTAAGAGAATATACTTGACTAAGACAATCATTTTTATCATCAAGCAAGCAAGAATTATCATGTTCAAAATCATCTAGTTCTACATGCAAATTATCAACAATTCTTGCAAGCTTTTTCCTTTTCCTTTTAGAAGACTTAAGAGAGGTACAAATATCATGAATAATAGCAATCAAAGATTCTTTATCTAAAGAGTTTAGATTTACCTCACTTGAGTCTTCACTTGTTGATGCTATAAGAGCATAATGGCATTTTCTTTCATTATTAGAGCTTGAGCTTGATCCTTCACTTGAATCTTCACTTGAGCTTGAGTTGGAGGAGCCACTTGAACTTGAGTGTCATTTCTCCTTCTTGTGAAGATGGGTCTTTTTGCCTTGTGGGCAATCTTCCTTGTAGTGACCCTTCTTTCCACATGTGAAGCACCGGATGGAGGAGGACTTGCCTTTGTAGAATTTACCTTTATAGTACATGGCATCTTCTTTAGCTTGAGAGGATGGATAGACGTGTTCCATGATACCCTCAATTTGAGCCTTCATTTCAGCCTTCTTCATTCTCTTTAGCTCTTTCTTCTCTTGTCTTTCTACTTCCTCCCTCTGGTCAAGTGTGGCTTCATGTGCTTGTAGATTTCCAATGAGCTCTTCAATAGGAATATCCTTAATAGACCTTACTTCTTCAATTGAAGTCACCTTGGGTTCCCATCTCTTGGGGAGAGTTCTAAGGATCTTTGAGTTGATCTCTCCACTAGACATAGGATGTCCTAGAACAGCAAGACCATTCACAATGGTGTTGAGCCTTGAGTACATGTTTGCTATGCTCTCCTCCTTTCCCATCTTGAAGTTCTCAAGCAGCCCTTTAAGCATGTAGACTTTGCTTTCCTTCACTTGATATGTCCCTTCATAAGTGATGCAAAGCTTTCTCCATACCTCATAGGCTGTTTCACATGAAGAAATCTGGTTGAACTCGGTGGGGGTCATGAAGGCATAGAGGATGTGCATGGCTCTAGCATTCAAGGTTTCTTTCATCAAGGTAGCTTCATCCCATTCTTCTATCTTTGTCTTTGGTAGCATGTATGGGTTATTCACCATTTGCCACATCTCAAGACTTGATCCTTGGATGTAGAATTGAAGCCTTCTTCTCCAATAGAGGAAATTGCTCCCATCAAAGATTGGAAGGCTGCCCAAGTATCTCCCTCCGTGGTAGTCACCCATCTTCTCCTACTTGTTGAAGTATGCTTGGAGAAGACCCGCTCTGATACCGATTGTTGGATCCTAGATGGGTGATTATATGCTCTAGAGGGGGGGTGAATAGAGCTGTAAGCACTTAAACAAAACTCATTACACCTTCAAGATATATGACAAGATAAGGTTGCTAAATAGGTAATTTGAGTGCAACTAAAACATACATAGAAAGGGAGAGAGAGATTGAACATGCACCAATTAGACAAGCTATTTAGAGTGGTTCCACACTTCAAACTAGAAGTGTGTCAGTCCACTTGCCTAGAGAGGTCGACCTCTAGGACTTCCAAACTATTGCACTCTTATATTCCTTCATAAGACATACAATGCATGACCAAACAAAAGACTTACCTATCCAATACAAAGAGTCTTCAACCTTACCAAGGACTTACCCACTTTGCAAGAGTCTTCGGCCTTCTCCAAGGACTTACCCACTCTTGCACAAGTCTTCAGCCTTGCAGGGATCACCTACTCTTCTTGGATCTTCAGCTTTTCACTTCACCTTCACTCGGAGAAGCTTCCACCAAGGACTTACCTACTTGAGCTTGAGTCTTCTACCTTCTCCAAGGGCTTACCCACTCTAGCTCCAAGTCTTTAGCCTTGATCTTCACCAAGGGACGCCTTCCCTTGTTCTTCTTCACCTCTCTTGGGCAAGAGAGAGAACCTTCATCTTCATGATTGGAAATGAGAGATGGAGAGGTGGTGGAAGTGAGAGCCTCACCAGATATACATGTAGGACTAGCTCTCTTATAGATTTCCTACTCACTCTAATGGATGTAGCAAGTGATTAAGCTTAGAGAGAGAGAGAGGAGGTTGTAGGAAGCACTCAACTATAGAATAGGAACCTCACATAGAGTTTGCAATGAATGCTCAACCTTAGAATGAAGCCCAAGGGGTCCTATTTATAGCTAGGAATGCCTCTTAGCCTTTGGGAACACTTGTGAACAAAAACTAGTCGTTTTTTGGCTTGCAACAGATCTATTTTCACTTGTTGAAATCCACAACGACTAGAAGCACTTTTCTGCAATTTTCCGTACAGTGCAATCGGTCGAGTTTATATAGGGGTAACTCGACCGATAGAGTAAAAGACAAAGCTGATATTCAGACCATCGGTCGAGTTTGTCCAGAGGAAACTTGACCGACCAATGAAAATTGATTTGGTCAGTTACTCCATCGGTCGAGTTCTGTGTAAACACAACTCGACCGATGCAATCGTCAGAAAATTGACCAAGGACTGATCGGTCGAGTTTCAAGCCAGGGAAACTCGACCGAAAAAGTGCCTGTAATCAATTTTCAAAGTTGCATCTAAAGTGCTCTAATATTCGATCTAAGTGCTCCTGATATTTTTCTAAGCTTAATTACAAGTCATACAATCATTACAAGTGATTTACAACATTATTCTAATGGATATACATCATTTTACAAAAACGTGCACTTGTATGACTTTGACTTGTCTTTTCTCCAATTTGAGATGTGCAAGTTAGGGAAATTGGAGTGTGTCTATACCTAATCTGAAATCACTCAAGTAGAGACATTAGACACCAATATGTGGAATGGTTAGTCATCATCAAAACACGGGTTTAGTCAATTTAGACGTGAGTCAAAATTGACCTAATTGACCTTGAGTCAACATTCTCCCCCTTTTTGAAGATGACAAACCATTCCATAAATGTATTGAAAGCATTTACATAAAATCATACCTTTGGAGAAACCTAGGGGTTTCAATAGAATTGAGTTCATATGCTCCCCCTCAATTGATGCTAGTGGAGTTCTCATACTCCCCCTCAATTGGTGCTATTTCTCCTGCATCGTTAGCTTTCATAACATTTATAGAGTACTATGTCTTCTACTCATATATGTTCTACACATATATGTCTTCTCCCTTTACATGAACATGCTTCTCCTCTTCATGTAAGACATACCTTCTTCCTCTTTTTAAAATAAGACATACCTTTCTCCCCCTTTGTCATTTCAAAAAGTGGGGTTATGAAGAAATAAGAAATGTCACTTGTTAAAGAGAAAGGAGATAACAAAAATATATATAAGGAGAGTAGAAGAGCACAGATAGGAGCTTGTCCAAGCATAGAAATAAAAGCAAGTTAAAGCATATACTTGAACAACCCAAAAATCAAGATAAAGTGCTGTAGAAAAATAATCAAACACAATTTTGACCCTCAAGATGACGGAATTTGACCAAAAACCATCAAAGCTCATCGCGAAGCAATGAGTCTTGCTCAGAAGGTAGTTTCTTCATGAAACACACTAGTCTTGCACCAAAAACTGAAACTGGAGCAAACCTACATAAAATCCAAAAATACTCCAATTTCTACATACAATGTAGATCTATGTACCCTGCATCACAATGTTATGCAAGCAACTCAAGATAGTAGATATGCAATTCAAGGAACAAACTTGAGCATGTATGAGACAAGATACAAGCATAGCATATAGATGAGCAAAGACGCCAATTATAAACAAGGTTAGAACTACATGTATATGAACTACTAGTAGATGATATCACAAGTTAGGACTACTAGTAGGATCTAGATCATAGCAAGAGATACCAAAAGATACACAAGATAAAGCAAGCTATGAGTTGATGTAGAGATATATCCAAAGCAAAGAGATAAGAAATTTTAGAAGCATGAAAGGATATAACTCACTAGATATGCATCCTTACCAAAAGATGATTACCCCTAAGAATATCAAGGTTGTATCAAAACAAGATATACACCTAGATAGATGTAGCAAGTTAGAGTACAACGGAAGCAATTTTTAGACACAACCAAGAGATCCAAAGAGATCATCATCAAAACCTG
Organism: Alisma plantago-aquatica; assembly: GCA_963693085.1. Lineage (NCBI taxonomy): Eukaryota > Viridiplantae > Streptophyta > Magnoliopsida > Alismatales > Alismataceae > Alisma > Alisma plantago-aquatica. The sequence goes on from OY856412.1 coordinate 961,886,665, forward strand.
CAAAACAACTCAAAGCAAGTAATTGCAAGATATAGATATACCAATTTAGAGAAATTAGAGAGATAGAGTTGTAAGCAAGATAGACAATTTAGAACATGGAAATATGCATATATAAAGGTACCAAATGAGAGTGCCAAAGAATAAGGCTATTGGTTGAGAAAATCTAGTTGAGAGGGAATTTCTCACTCAATAAGCCAAATGTATATTCTGTGCACAGTGTTATCGGTCGAGTTATGTGCATTGACAACTCGACCGATGACAGTTGTTGGCAACACCCATTGGTGCCTATCGGTCGAGTTTCAAGCAGGGCAAACTCGACCGACAGAGCAGCTGTCAAAGAGCATATATATTTCATAAAACCATATATAGAGGCATGCTTAATATACAAACCATATCCAAACATGTCTAAGCAAGTTAGTAATGCACTATAGAAGCATTAGAAATAGTTTTTGAGCAAGAGTGTGAAGAGAAACACAAAATACCACTTTTGACTCAAAAACCATATGTATAGTGCATACCATCTTGACAAAACAAGTTAGGATTGGTTATAAGCAATAAAACCTTTACCTTTGTGCTTACCATTCCTTTTCCACTTATTGTCACCCTCTACACATCTCACCTTTCTTCTTTCATGTGGATTGAGAAGTCAATTTGCAATTCAAAGCTCAAGTCAATCCATTTGCATGTACCTACAAGAAGAAATATGAAATGGTCCCCAATCATGCTTTTGGGTTCGGAGGGGTTAGTTTAGCAACCCAAGTCCTATTGCTCTTGGGTGCTTTCCTAAAAGGACAACAAGTAGAATAATGACCAATTTCATTGCAATGATTATAAGTGCCTGTAGCCTTGGAACTGGAGGATTCTTCATTGAAAATTGAAGGTCCTTTGTCTTTGTTGTTCCTTTGGCTACAGTCAAGTCCAATGCCATCTCTACCCATTTGTTTGGTAGTATGGTCTAGGATTTGATTAAGATTCTTTTTATCACATAAGAATCTTTGCAAAGAAGATCTCAAACTATTATTTTCATGCACAAGAGAAGTAAAGGTAAAACACAATAGATTCATATCATCTCTAGCATGTAAAAGATCATTTTCTAACCAAAGAGCTTTAGTTAAATAAGAATCTCTATCAATATGAAGAGCAGCAACATCATTCTCTCTACTAGTAGAACTAGAACAAGATACATGCCCATTGATTTTAGCAAGCAAAGAGGCATTTTCTATTTCTAATTCTTGCAAAACAAAATCTTTGTCCTTATTTTCATATTTAAGAACATCAATATCATGCATGAGAGAATCAACAATTAAAGTATGCTATATTAGAACTATGCATGAGAGGTTGAGCTTCTAGAAATCTAATCTTATCAAGCAAACTAGAATTTTCAAGTTTAAGAGAATATACTTGACTAAGACAATCATTTTTATCATCAAGCAAGCAAGAATTAGCATGTTCAAGACCATCTAGTTCTACATGCAAATTATCAACAATTCTAGCAAGCTTTTTCCTTTTCCTTCTAGAAGACTTAAGAGAGGTACAAATATCATGAATAATAGCAATCAAAGATTTTTTTATCTAAAGAGTTTAGATTTACCTCACTTGAGTCTTCACTTGTTGATGCTATAAGAGCAGAATGGCATTCTCTTTCATTATTAGAGCTTGAGCTTGATCCTTCACTTGAATCTTCACTTGAGCTTGAGTTGGAGGAGCCACTTGAACTTGAGTGCCATTTCTCCTTCTTGTGAAGATGGGACTTTTTTCCTTGTGGGCAATCTTCCTTGTAGTGACTCTTCTTTCCACATGTGAAGCACCGGATGAAAGAGGACTTGCCTTTGTAGAATTTACCTTTATATTACATGGCATCTTCTTTAGCTTGAGAGGATGGAGAGACGTGTTCCATGATACCCTCAATTTGAGCCTTCATTTCAGCCTTCTTCATTCTCTTTAGCTCTTTCTTCTCTTGTCTTTCTACTTCCTCCCTCTTGTCAAGTGTGGCTTCATGTGCTTGTAGATTTCCAATGAGCTCTTCAATAGGAATATCCTTAAGAGACCTTGCTTCTTCAATTGAAGTCACCTTGGGTTCCCACCTCTTGGGGAGAGTTCTAAGGATCTTTGAGTTGATCTCTCCACTAGACATAGGATGTCCTAGAACAGCAAGACCATTCACAATGGTGTTGAGCCTTGAGTACATGTTTGCTATGCTCTCCTCCTTTCCCATCTTGAAGTTCTCAAGCAGCCCTTTAAGCATGTAGACTTTGCTTTCCTTCACTTGATCTATCCTTCATAAGTGATGCAAAGCTTTCTCCATACCTCATAGGCTGTTTCACATGAAGAAATCCGGTTGAACTCGGTGGGGGTCATGAAGGCATAGAGGATGTGCATGGCTCTAGCATTCAAGGTTTCTTTTGTCAAGGTAGCTTCATCCCATTCTTCTATCTTTGTCTTTGGTAGCATGTATGGGTTATTCACCATTTGCCACATCTCAAGACTTGATCCTTGGATGTAGAATTGAAGCCTTCTTCTCCAATAGAGGAAATTGCTCCCATCAAAGATTGGAAGGCTGCCCAAGTATCTCCCTCCGTGGTAGTCACCCATCTTCTCCTACTTGTTGAAGTATGCTTGGAGAAGACCCGCTCTGATACCGATTGTTGGATCCTAGATGGGTGATTAGATGCTCTAGAGGGGGGTGAATAGAGCTGAAAGCACTTAAACAAAACTCATTAAACCTTCAAGATATATGACAAGATAAGGTTGATAAATAGGTAATTTGAGTGCAACTAAAACATACATAGCAAGGGAGAGAGAGATTGAACATGCACCAATTAGACAAGCTATTTAGAGTGGTTCCACACTTCAAACTAGAAGTGTGTTAGTCCACTTGCCTAGAGAGGTCAACCTCTAGGACTTCCAAACTATTGCACTCTTATATTCCTTCATAAGACATACAATGCATGACCAAACAAAAGACTTATCTATCCAATACAAAGAGTCTTCAACCTTACCAAGGACTTACCCACTTTGCAAGAGTCTCCGGCCTTCTCCAAGGACTTACCCACTCTTGCACAAGTCTTCAGCCTTGCAGGGATCACCCACTCTTCTTGGATCTTCAGCTTTTGACTTCACCTTCACTCGGAGAAGCTTCCACCAAGGACTTACCTACTTGAGCTTGAGTCTTCTGCCTTCTCCAAGTGCTTACCCACTCTAGCTCTAAGTCTTCAGCCTTGATCTTCACCAAGGGCCGCCTTCCCTTGTTCTTCTTCACCTCTCTTGGACAAGAGAGAGAACCTTCATCTTCATGATTGGAAATGAGAGATGGAGAGGTGGTGGAAGTGAGAGCCTCACAAGATATACATGTAGGACTAGCTCTCTTACGGATTTCCTACTCACTCTAATGGATGTAGCAAGTGATTAAGCTTAGAGAGAGAGAGAGGAGGCTGTAGGAAGCACTCAACTATAGAATAGGAACCTCACATAGAGTTTGCTATGAATGCTCAACCTTGGAATGAAGCCCAAGGGGTCCTATTTATAACTAGGAATGCCTCTTAGCCTTTGGGAACACTTGTGAACAAAAACTAGCCATTTTTTGGCTTGCAACAGATCTATTTTCACTTGTTGCAACTCCACAACGACTAGAAGCACTTTTATGCAATTTTCCGTACAGTGCAATCGGTCAAGTTTATATAAGGGTAACTCGACCGATAGAGTAAAAGACAAAGCCGATATTCAGACCATCGGTCGAGTTTGTCCTGAGGAAACTCGACCGACCAATGAAAATTGATTTGGTCAGTTACTCCATCGGTCGAGTTCTATGTAAACACAACTCGACCGATGCAATCTTCAGAAAATTGACCAAGGATTGATCGGTCGAGTTTCTAGGCAGGGAAACTCGACCGATAAAGTGCATGTAATCAATTTTCAAAGTTGCATCTAAAGTGCTCTAATATTCGATCTAAGTGCTCCTGATATTTTTCTAAGCTTAATTACAAGTCATACAATCATTACAAGTGATTTACAACATGATTCTAATGGATATACATCATTTTACAAAAATGTGCACTTGTATGACTTTGACTTGTCTTTTCTCCAATTTGAGATGCGCAAGTTAGGGAAATTGGAGTGTGTCTATACCTAATCTGAAATCACTCAAGTAGAGACATTAGACACCAATATGTGGAATGGTTAGTCATCATCAAAACACGGGTTTAGTCAATTTAGACATGAGTCAACATTGACCTAATTGACCTTGAGTCAACATTCTCCCCCTTTTTGAAGATGACAAACCATTCCATAAATGTATTGAAAGCATTTACATAAAATCATACCTTTGGAGAAACCTAGGGGTTTCAATAGAATTGAGTTCATATGCTCCCCCTCAATTGATGCTAGTGGAGTTCTCATACTCCCCCTCAATTGGTGCTATTTCTCCTGCATGGTTAGCTTTCATAACATTTATAGAGTACTATGTCTTCTACTCATATATGTTCTACACATATTTGTCTTCTCCCCTTTACCTTCTCCCTTTACATGAACATGCTTCTCCTCTTCATGTAAGACATGCCTTCTTCCTCTTTTTAAAAGAAGACATACCTTTCTCCCCCTTTGTCATTTCAAAAGGTGGGGTTATGAAGAAATAAGAAATGTCACTTGTTAAAGAGAAAGGAGATAACAAAAATATATATAAGGAGAGTAGAAGAGCACAGGTAGGGGCTTGTCCAAGCATAGAAAGAAAAGCAAGTTAAAGCATATACTTGAACAACCCAAAAAGCAAGATAAAGTGCTGTAGAAAAATAATCAAACACAATTTTGACCCTCAAGATGACGGAATTTGACCAAAAACCATCAGAGCTCATCGCAAAGCAATGAGTCTTGCTCAGAAGGTCGTTTCTTCATGAAAAACACTAGTCTTGCACCAAAAACTGAAACTGGAGCAAACCTGCATAAAATCCAAAAATACTCCAATTTCTACATATAATGTAGATCTATGTACCCTGCATCACAATGTTATGCAAGCAACTCAATATAGTAGATATACAATTCAAGGAACAAACTTGAGCATGTATGAGACAAGATACAAGCATAGCATATAGATGAGCAAAGACGCCAATTATAAACAAGGTTAGAACTACATGTATATGAACTACTAGTAGATGATATCACAAGTTAGGACTACTAGTAGGATCTAGATCATAGCAAGAGATACCAAAAGATACACAAGATAAAGCAAGCTATGAGTAGATGTGGAGATATATCCAAAGCAAAGAGATAAGAAATTTTAGAAGCATGAAAGGATATAACTCACTAGATATGCATCCTTACCAAAAGATGATTACCCCTAAGAATCTCAAGGTTGTATCAAAACAAGATATACACCTAGATAGATGTAGCAAGTTAGAGTACAACGGAAGCCATTTTTAGACACAACCAAGAGATCCAAAGAGATCATCATCAAAACCTGCAAAACAACTCAAAGCAAGTAATTGCAAGATATAGATATACCAATTTAGAGCAATTAGAGAGATAGAGTTTTAAGCAAGATAGACAATTTAGAACATGGCAATATGCATATATAAAGGTACCAAATGAGAGTGCCAAAGAATAAGGCTATTGGTTGAGAAAATCTAGTTGAGAGGGAAATTCTCACTCAATAAGCCAAATGTATATTCTGTGCATAGTGTTATCGGTCGAGTTATGTGCATTGACAACTCGACCGATGACAGTTGTTGGCAACACCCATTGGTGCCTATCGGTCGAGTGTCAAGCAGGGCAAACTCGACCGACAGAGCAGATGTCAAAGAGCATATATATTTCATAAAAGCATATATAGAGGCATGCTAAAAATACAAACCATATCCAAACATGTCTAAGCAAGTTAGTAATGCACTATAGAAGCATTAGAAATAGTTTTTGAGCAAGAGTGTGAAGAGAAACACAAAATACCACTTTTGACTCAAAAACCATATGTATAGTGCATACCATCTTGACAAAACAAGTTAGGATTGGTTATAAGCAATAAAACCTTTACCTTTGTTCTTACCATTCCTTTTCCACTTATTGTCACCCTCTACACATCTCACCTTTCTTCTTTCATGTGGATTGATAAGTCAATTTGCAATTCAAAGCTCAAGTCAATCCATTTGCATGTACCTACAAGAAGAAAGATGAAATGGTCCCCAATCATGTTTTTGGGTCCGGAGGGGTTAGTTTAGCAACCCAAGTCCTATTTCTCTTGGGTGCTTTCCTAAAAGGACAACAAGTAGAATAATGACCAATTTCATTGCAATGATTACAAGTGCCCGTAGCCTTGGAACTGGAGGATTCTTCATTGAAAATTGAAGGTCCTTTGTCTTTGTTGTTCCTTTGGCTACAGTCAAGTCCAATTCCATCTCTACCAATTTGTTTGGTAGTATGGTCTAGGATTTTATTAAGATTCTTTTTATCACATAAGAATCTTTGCAAAGAAGATCTCAAACTATGATTTTCATGCACAAGAGAAGTAAAGGTAAAACACAATAGATTCATGTCATCTCTAGAATGCAAAAGATCATTTTCTAAGAAAAGAGCTTTAGTTAAATAAGAATCTCTATCATTATGAAGAGCAACAACATCATTCTCTCTACTAGTAGAACTAGAACAAGATACATGCCCATTGATTTTAGCAAGCAAGGAGGCATTTTCTATTTTTAATTCTTGGAAAACAAAATCTTTGTCCTTATTTTCAAATTTAAGAACATCAATATCATGCATGAGAGAATCAACAATTAAAGTATGCTCTTCATTAGAACTATGCATGAGAGTTTGAGCTTCTAGAAATCTAATCTTATCAAGCAAACTAGAATTTTCAAGTTTAACAGAATATACTTGACTAAGACAATCATTTTTATCATCAAGCAAGAAAGAATTACATGTTCAAGATCATCTAGTTCTACATGCAAATTATCAACAATTCTAGCAAGCTTTTTCCTTTTCCTTTTAGAAGACTTAAGAGAGGTACAAATATCATGAATAATAGCAATCAAAGATTCTTTATCTAAAGAGTTTAGATTTACCTCACTTGAGTCTTCACTTGTTAATGCTATAAGAGCAGAATGGTATTCTCTTTCATTATTAGAGCTTGAGCTTGATCCTTCACTTGAATCTTCACTTGAGCTTGAGTTGGAGGAGCCACTTGAACTTGAGTGCCATTTCTCCTTCTTGTGAAGATGAGTCTTTTTGCCTTGTGGGAAATCTTCCTTGTAGTGACCCTTCTTTCCACATGTGAAGCACCGGATGGAGGAGGACTTGCCTTTGTAGAATTTACCTTTATAGTACATGGCATCTTCTTTAGCTTGAGAGGATGGAGAGACGTGTTCCATGATACCCTCAATTTGAGCCTTCATTTCAGCCTTCTTCATTCTCTTTAGCTCTTTCTTCTCTTGTCTTTCTACTTCCTCCCTCTTGTCAAGTGTGGCTTCATGTGCTTGTAGATTTCCAATGAGCTCTTCAATAGGAATATCCTTAAGACACCTTGCTTATTCAATTGAAGTCACCTTGGGTTCCCACCTCTTGGGGAGAGTTCTAAGGATCTTTGAGTAGATATCTCCACTAGACATAGGATGTCCTAGAACAGCAAGACCATTCACAATGGTGTTGAGCCTTGAGTACATGTTTGATATGCTCTCCTCCTTTCCCATCTTGAAGTTCTCAAGCAGCCTTTTAAGCATGTAGACTTTGCTTTCCTTCACTTGATCTATCCCTTCATAAGTGATGCAAAGCTTTCTACATACCTCATAGGCTGTTTCACATGAAGAAATCCGGTTGAACTCGGTGGGGGTCATGAAGGCATAGAGGATGTGCATGGCTCTAGCATTCAAGGTTTCTTTCATCAAAGTAGCTTCATCCCATTCTTCTATCTTTGTCTTTGGTAGCATGTATGGGTTATTCACCATTTGCCACATCTCAAGACTTGATCCTTGGATGTAGAATTGAAGCCTTCTTCTCCAATAGAGGAAATTGCTCCCATCAAAGATTAGAAGGCTGCCCAAGTATCTCCCTCCGTGGTAGTCACCCATCTTCTCCTACTTGTTGAAGTATGCTTGGAGAAGACCCACTCTGATACCGATTGTTGGATCCTAGATGGGTGATTAGATGCTCTAGAGGGGGGGTGAATAGAGATGAAAGCACTTAAACAAAACTCATTAAACCTTCAAGATATATGACAAGATAAGGTTGCTAAATAGGTAATTTGAGTGCAACTAAAACATACATAGCAAGGGAGAGAGATATTGAACATGCACCAATTAGACAAGCTATTTAGAGTGGTTCCACACTTCAAACTAGAAGTGTGTCAGTCCACTTGCCTAGAGAGGTCAACCTCTAGGACTTCCAAACTATTGCACTCTTATATTCCTTCATAAGACATACAATGCATGACCAAACAAAAGACTTACCTATCCAATACAAAGAGTCTTCAACCTTACCAAGAACTTACCCACTTTGCAAGAGTCTTCGGCCTTCTCCAAGGACTTACCCACTCTTGCACAAGTCTTTAGCCTTGCAGGGATCACCCACTCTTCTTGGATCTTCAGCTTTTGACTTCACCTTCACTCGAAGAAGCTTCCACCAATGACTTACCTACTTGAGCTTGAGTCTTCTGCCTTCTCCAAGGGCTTACCCACTCTAGCTCCAAGTCTTCAGCCTTGATCTTCACCAAGGGATGCCTTCCCTTGTTCTTCTTCACCTCTCTTGGACAAGAGAGAGAACCTTCATCTTCATGATTGGAAATGAGAGATGGAGAGGTGGTGGAAGTGAGAGCCTCACCAGATATACATGTAGGACTAGCTCTCTTACAGATTTCCTACTCACTCTAATGGATGTAGCAAGTGATTAAGCTTAGAGAGAGAGAGAGGAGGCTGTAGGAAGCACTCAACTATAGAATAGGAACCTCACATAGAGTTTGCAATGAATGCTCAACCTTGGAATGAAGCCCAAGGGGTCCTATTTATAGCTAGGAATGCATCTTAGTCTTTGGGAACACTTGTGAACAAAAACTAGCCGTTTTTTGGCTTGCAACAGATCTATTTTCACTTGTTGCAACTCCACAACGACTAGAAGCACTTTTATGCAATTTTCCGTACAGTGCAATCGGTCGAGTTTCTATAGGGGTAACTCGACCGATAGAGTAAAAAACAAAGCCGATATTCAGACCATCGGTCGAGTTTGTCCTGAGGAAACTCGACCGACCAATGAAAATCGATTTGGTCAGTTACTCCATCGGTCGAGTTCTGTGTAAACACAACTCGACCGATGCAATCTTCAGAAAATTGACCAAGGACTGATCGGTCGAGTTTCAAGCCAGGGAAACTCGACCGACAAAGTGCCTGTAATCAATTTTCAAAGTTGCATCTAAAGTTCTCTAATATTCGATCTAAGTGCTCCTGATATTTTTCTAAGCTTAATTACAAGTCATACAATCATTACAACTGATTTACAACATGATTCTAATGGATATACATCATTTTACAAAAAAGTGCACTTGTATGACTTTGACTTGTATTTTCTCCAATTTGAGATGCGCAAGTTCGGGAAATTGGAGTGTGTCTATACCTAATCTGAAATCACTCAAGTAGAGACATTAGACACCAATATGTGGAATGGTTAGTCATCATCAAAACACGGGTTTAGTCAATTTAGACGTGAGTCAACATTGACCTAATTGACCTTGAGTCAACATTCTCCCCCTTTTCGAAGATGACAAACCATTCCATAAATGTATTGAAAGCATTTACATAAAATCATACCTTTGGAGAAACCTAGGGGTTTCAATAGAATTGAGTTCATATGCTCCCCCTCAATTGATGCTAGTGGAGTTCTCATACTCCCCCTCAATTGGTGCTATTTCTCCTGCATGGTTAGCTTTCATAACATTTATAGAGTACTATGTCTTCTACTCATATATGTTCTACACATATATGTCTTCTCCCTTTACATGAACATGCTTCTCCTCTTCATGTAAGACATGCCTTCTTCCTCTTTTTAAAAGAAGACATACCTTTCTCCCCCTTTGTCATTTCAAAAGGTGGGGTTATGAAGAAATAAGAAATGTCACTTGTTAAAGAGAAAGGAGATAACAAAAATATATATAAGGAGAGTAGAAGAGCACAGATAGGGGCTTGTCCAAGCATAGAAAGAAAAGCAAGTTAAAGCATATACTTGAACAACCCAAAAATCAAGATAAAGTGCTGTAGAAAAATAATCAAACACAATTCTGACCCTCAAGATGACGGAATTTGACCAAAAACCATCATAGCCAATCGCAAAACAATGAGTCTTGCTCAGAAGGTCGTTTCTTCATGAAAAACACTAGTCTTGCACCAAAAACTGAAACTGGAGCAAACCTGCATAAAATCCAAAAATACTCCAATTTCTACATACAATGTAGATCTATGTACCCTGCATCACAATGTTATGCAAGCAACTCAAGATAGTAGATATGCAATTCAAGGAACAAACTTGAGCATTTATGAGACAAGATACAAGCATAGCATATAGATGAGCAAAGACGCCAATTATAAACAAGGTTAGAACTACATGTATATGAACTACTAGTAGATGATATCACAAGTTAGGACTACTAGTAGGATCTAGATCATAGCAAGAGATACCAAAAGATACACAAGATAAAGCAAGCTATGAGTAGATGTGGAGATATATCCAAAGCAAAGAGATAAGAAATTTTAGAAGCATGAAAGGATATAACTCACTAGATATGCATCCTTACCAAAAGATGATTACCCCTAAGAATCTCAAGGTTGTATCAAAACAAGATATACACCTAGATAGATGTATCAAGTTAGAGTACAACGGAAGCAATTTTTAGACACAACCAAGAGATCCAAAGAGATCATCATCAAAACCTGCAAAACAACTCAAAGCAAGTAATTGCAAGATATAGATATACCAATTTAGAGAAATTAGAGAGAGAGAGTTGTAAGCAAGATAGACAATTTAGAACATGGCAATATGCATATATAAAGGTACTAAATGAGAGTGCCAAAGAATAAGGCTATTGGTTGAGAAAATCTAGTTGAGAGGGAAATTCTCACTCAATAAGCCAAATGTATATTCTGTGCACAGTGTTATCGGTCGAGTTATGTGCATTGACAACTCGACCGATGACAGTTGTTGGCAACACCCATTGGTGCCTATCGGTCGAGTTTCAAGCAGGGCAAACTCGACCGACAGAGCAGATGTCAAAGAGCATATATATTTCATAAAAGCATATATAGAGGCATGCTAAAAATACAAACCATATCCAAACATGTCTAAGCAAGTTAGTAATGCACTATAGAAGCATTAGAAATAGTTTTTGAGCAAGAGTGTGAAGAGAAACACAAAATACCACTTTTGACTCAAAAACCATATGTATAGTGCATACCATCTTGACAAAACAAGTTAGGATTGGTTATAAGCAATAAAACCTTTACCTTTGTTCTTACCATTCCTTTTCCACTTATTGTCACCCTCTACACATCTCACCTTTCTTCTTTCATGTGGATTGAGAAGTCAATTTGCAATTCAAAGCTCAAGTCAATCCATTTGCATGTACCTACAAGAAGAAAGATGAAATGGTCCCCAATCATGTTTTTAGGTCCGGAGGGGTTAGTTTAGCAACCCAAGTCCTATTGCTCTTGGGTGCTTTCCTAAAAGGACAACAAGTAGAATAATGACCAATTTCATTGCAATGATTACAAGTGCCCATAGCCTTGGAACTGGAGGATTCTTCATTGAAAATTGAAGGTCCTTTGTCTTTGTTGTTCCTTTGGCTACAGTCAAGTCCAATGCCATCTCTACCCATTTGTTTGGTAGTATGGTCTAGGATTTGATTAAGATTCTTTTTATCACATAAGAATCTTTGCAAAGAAGATCTCAAACTATGATTTTCATGCACAAGAGAAGTAAAGGTAAAACACAATAGATTCATATCATCTCTAGCATGCAAAAGATCATTTTCTAAGAAAAGAGCTTTAGTTAAATAAGAATCTCTATCAATATGAAGAGCAGCAGCATCATTCTCTCTACTAGTAGAACTAGAACAAGATACATGCCCATTGATTTTAGCAAGCAAGGAGGCATTTTCTATTTCTAATTCTTGCAAAACAAAATCTTTGTCCTTATTTTCAAATTTAAGAACATCAATATCATGAATGAGAGAATCAACAATTAAAGTATGCTCTTCATTAGAACTATGCATGAGAGTTTGAGCTTCTAGAAATCTAATCTTATCAAGCAAACTAGAATTTTCAAGTTTAAGAGAATATACTTGACTAAGACAATCATTTTTATCATCAAGCAAGCAAGAATTAGCATGTTCAAGATCATCTAGTTCTACATGCAAATTATCAACAATTCTAGCAAGCTTTTTCCTTTTCCTTTTAGAAGACTTAAGAGAGGTACAAATATCATGAATAATAGCAATCAAAGATTCTTTATCTAAAGAGTTTAGATTTACCTCACTTGAGTCTTCACTTGTTGATGCTATAAGAGCAGAATGGCATTCTCTTTCATTATTAGAGCTTGAGCTTGATCCTTCACTTGAATCTTCACTTGAGCTTGAGTTGGAGGAGCCACTTGAACTTGAGTGCCATTTCTCCTTCTTATGAAGATGGGTCTTTTTGCCTTGTGGGCAATCTTCCTTGTAGTGACCCTTCTTTCCACATGTGAAGCACCGGATGGAGGAGGACTTGCCTTTGTAGAATTTACCTTTATAGTACATGGCATCTTCTTTAGCTTGAGAGGATGGAGAGACGTGTTCCATGATACCCTCAATTTGAGCCTTCATTTCAGCATTCTTCATTCTCTTTAGCTCTTTCTTCTCTTGTCTTTCTACTTCCTCCCTCTTGTCAAGTGTGGCTTCATGTGCTTGTAGATTTCCAATAAGCTCTTCAATAGGAATATCCTTAAGAGACCTTGCTTCTTCAATTGAAGTCACCTTGGGTTCCCACCTCTTGGGGAGAGTTCTAAGGATCTTTGAGTTGATCTCTCTACTAGACATAGGATGTCCTAGAACAGCAAGACCATTCACAATGGTGTTGATCCTTGAGTACATGTTTGCTATGCTCTCCTCCTTTCCCATCTTGAAGTTCTCAAGCAGCCCTTTAAGCATGTAGACTTTGCTTTCCTTCACTTGATTTGTCCCTTCATAAGTGATGCAAAGCTTTCTCCATACCTCATAGGCTGTTTCACATGAAGAAATCCGGTTGAACTCGGTGGGGGTCATGAAGGCATAGAGGATGTGCATGGCTCTAGCATTCAAGGTTTCTTTCGTCAAGGTAGCTTCATCCCATTCTTCTATCTTTGTCTTTGGTAGCATGTATGGGTTATTCACCATTTTCCACATCTCAAGACTTGATCCTTGAATGTAGAATTGAAGCCTTCTTCTCCAATAGAGGAAATTGCTCCCATCAAAGATTGGAAGGCTGCCCAAGTATCTCCCTCCGTGGTAGTCACCCATCTTCTCCTACTTATTGAAGTATGCTTGGAGAAGACCCGCTCTGATACCGATTGTTTGATCCTAGATGGGTGATTATATGCTCTAGAGGGGGGGGGTGAATAGAGCTGAAAGCACTTAAACAAAACTCATTAAACCTTCAAGATATATGACAAGATAAGGTTGCTAAATAGGTAATTTGAGTGCAACTAAAACATACATAGCAAGGGAGAGAGAGATTGAACATGCACCAATTAGACAAACTATTTAGAGTGGTTCCACACTTATAACTAGAAGTGTGTCAGTCCACTTGCCTTGAGAGGTCAACCTCTAGGACTTCCAAATTATTGCACTCTTATATTCCTTCATAAGACATACAATGCATGACCAAACAAAAGACTTACCTATCCAATACAAAGAGTCTTCAACCTTACCAAGGACTTACCCACTTTGCAAGAGTCTTCGGCCTTCTCCAAGGACTTACCCACTCTTGCACAAAAGTCTTCAGCCTTGCAGGGATCACCCACTCTTCTTGGATCTTCAGCTTTTGACTTCACCTTCACTCGGAGAAGCTTCCACCAAGGACTTACCTACTTGAGCTTGAGTCTTCTGCCTTCTCCAAGGGCTTACCCACTCTAGCTCCAAGTCTTCATCCTTGATCTTCACCAAGGGACGCCTTCCCTTGTTCTTCTTCACCTCTCTTGGACAAGAGAGAGAACCTTCATCTTCATGATTGGAAATGAGAGATGGAGAGGTGGTGGAAGTGAGAGCCTCACCAGATATACATGTAGGACTAGCTCTCTTACAGATTTCCTACTCACTCTAATGGATGTAGCAAGTGATTAAGCTTAGAGAGAGAGAGAGAGAGGAGGCTGTAGGAAGCACTCAACTATAGAATAGGAACCTCACATAGAGTTTGCAATGAATGCTCAAACTTGGAATGAAGCCCAAGGGGTCCTATTTATAGCTAGGAATGCCTCTTAGCCTTTGGGAACACTTGTGAACAAAAACTAGCCGTTTTTTGGCTTGCAACAGATCTATTTTCACTTGTTGCAACTCCACAACGACTAGAAGCACTTTTCTGCAATTTTCCGTACAGTGCAATCGGTCGAGTTTCTATAGGGGTAACTCGACCGATAGAGTAAAACACAAAGCCGATATTCAGACCATCGGTCGAGTTTGTCCTGAGGAAACTCGACCGACCAATGAAAATCGATTTGGTCAGTTACTCCATCGGTCGAGTTCTGTGTAAACACAACTCGACCGATGCAATCTTCAGAAAATTGACCAAGGACTGATCGGTCGAGTTTCAAGCCAGGGAAACTCGACCGACAAAGTGCCTGTAATCAATTTTCAAAGTTGCATCTAAAGTTCTCTAATATTCGATCTAAGTGCTCCTGATATTTTTCTAAGCTTAATTACAAGTCATACAATCATTACAACTGATTTACAACATGATTCTAATGGATATACATCATTTTACAAAAAAGTGCACTTGTATGACTTTGACTTGTATTTTCTCCAATTTGAGATGCGCAAGTTCGGGAAATTGGAGTGTGTCTATACCTAATCTGAAATCACTCAAGTAGAGACATTAGACACCAATATGTGGAATGGTTAGTCATCATCAAAACACGGGTTTAGTCAATTTAGACGTGAGTCAACATTGACCTAATTGACCTTGAGTCAACATTCTCCCCCTTTTCGAAGATGACAAACCATTCCATAAATGTATTGAAAGCATTTACATAAAATCATACCTTTGGAGAAACCTAGGGGTTTCAATAGAATTGAGTTCATATGCTCCCCCTCAATTGATGCTAGTGGAGTTCTCATACTCCCCCTCAATTGGTGCTATTTCTCCTGCATGGTTAGCTTTCATAACATTTATAGAGTACTATGTCTTCTACTCATATATGTTCTACACATATATGTCTTCTCCCTTTACATGAACATGCTTCTCCTCTTCATGTAAGACATGCCTTCTTCCTCTTTTTAAAAGAAGACATACCTTTCTCCCCCTTTGTCATTTCAAAAGGTGGGGTTATGAAGAAATAAGAAATGTCACTTGTTAAAGAGAAAGGAGATAACAAAAATATATATAAGGAGAGTAGAAGAGCACAGATAGGGGCTTGTCCAAGCATAGAAAGAAAAGCAAGTTAAAGCATATACTTGAACAACCCAAAAAGCAAGATAAAGTGCTGTAGAAAAATAATCAAACACAATTTTGACCCTCAAGATGACGGAATTTGACCAAAAACCATCAGAGCTCATCGCAAAGCAATGAGTCTTGCTCAGAAGGTCGTTTCTTCATGAAAAACACTAGTCTTGCACCAAAAACTGAAACTGGAGCAAACCTGCATAAAATCCAAAAATACTCAAATTTCTACATACAATGTAGATCTATGTACCCTGCATCACAATGTTATGCAAGCAACTCAAGATAGTAGATATGCAATTCAAGGAACAAACTTGAGCATGTATGAGACAAGATACAAGCATAGCATATAGATGAGCAAAGACGCCAATTATAAACAAGGTTAGAACTACATGTATATGAACTACTAGTAGATGATATCACAAGTTAGGACTACTAGTAGGATCTAGATCATAGCAAGAGATACCAAAAGATACACAAGATAAAGCAAGCTATGAGTAGATGTGGAGATATATCCAAAGCAAAGAGATAAGAAATTTTAGAAGCATGAAAGGATATAACTCACTAGATATGCATCCTTACCAAAAGATGATTACCCCTAAGAATCTCAAGGTTGTATCAAAACAAGATATACACCTAGATAGATGTATCAAGTTAGAGTACAACGGAAGCAATTTTTAGACACAACCAAGAGATCCAAAGAGATCATCATCAAAACCTACAAAACAACTCAATGCAAGTAATTGCAAGATATAGATATACCAATTTAGAGCAATTAGAGAGAGAGAGTTGTAAGCAAGATAGACAATTTAGAACATGGCAATATGCATATATAAAGGTACCAAATGAGAGTGCCAAAGAATAAGGCTATTGGTTGAGAAAATCTAGTTGAGAGGGAAATTCTCACTCAATAAGACAAATGTATATTCTGTGCACAGTGTTATCGGTCGAGTTATGTGCATTGACAACTCGACCGATGACAGTTGTTGGCAACACCCATTGGTGCCTATCGGTCGAGTTTCAAGCAGGGCAAACTCGACCGACAGAGCAGATGTCAAAGAGCATATATATTTCATAAAAGCATATATAGAGGCATGCTAAAAATACAAACCATATCCAAACATGTCTAAGCAAGTTAGTAATGCACTATAGAAGCATTAGAAATAGTTTTTGAGCAAGAGTGTGAAGAGAAACACAAAATACCACTTTTGACTCAAAAACCATATGTATAGTGCATACCATCTTGACAAAACAAGTTAGGATTGGTTATAAGCAATAAAACATTTACCTTTGTTCTTACCATTCCTTTTCCACTTATTGTCACCCTCTACACATCTCACCTTTCTTCTTTCATGTGGATTGAGAAGTCAATTTGCAATTCAAAGCTCAAGTCAATCCATTTGCATGTACCTACAAGAAGAAAGATGAAATGGTCCCCAATCATGTTTTTAGGTCCGGAGGGGTTAGTTTAGCAACCCAAGTCCTATTGCTCTTGGGTGCTTTCCTAAAAGGACAACAAGTAGAATAATGACCAATTTCATTGCAATGATTACAAGTGCCCATAGCCTTGGAACTGGAGGATTCTTCATTGAAAATTGAAGGTCCTTTGTCTTTGTTGTTCCTTTGGCTACAGTCAAGTCCAATGCCATCTCTACCCATTTGTTTGGTAGTATGGTCTAGGATTTGATTAAGATTCTTTTTATCACATAAGAATCTTTGCAAAGAAGATCTCAAACTATGATTTTCATGCACAAGAGAAGTAAAGGTAAAACACAATAGATTCATATCATCTCTAGCATGCAAAAGATCATTTTCTAAGCAAAGAGCTTTAGTTAAATAAGAATCTCTATCAATATGAAGAGCAGCAGCATCATTCTCTCTACTAGTAGAACTAGAACAAGATACATGCCCATTGATTTTAGCAAGCAAGGAGGCATTTTCTATTTCTAATTCTTGCAAAACAAAATCTTTGTCCTTATTTTCAAATTTAAGAACATCAATATCATGCATGAGAGAATCAACAATTAAAGTATGCTCTTCATTAGAACTATGCATGAGAGTTTGAGCTTCTAGAAATCTAATCTTATCAAGCAAACTAGAATTTTCAAGTTTAAGATAATATACTTGACTAAGACAATCATTTTTATCATCAAGCAAGCAAGAATTAGCATGTTCAAGATCATCTAGTTCTACATGCAAATTATCAACAATTCTAGCAAGCTTTTTCCTTTTCCTTTTAGAAGACTTAAGAGAGGTACAAATATCATGAATAATAGCAATCAATGATTCTTTATCTAAAGAGTTTAGATTTACCTCATTTGAGTCTTCACTTGTTGATGCTATAAGAGCAGAATGGCATTCTCTTTCATTATTAGAGCTTGAGCTTGATCCTTCACTTGAATCTTCACTTGAGCTTGAGTTGGAGGAGCCACTTGAACTTGAGTGCCATTTCTCCTTCTTGTGAAGATGGGTCTTTTTGCCTTGTGGGCAATCTTCCTTGTAGTGACCCTTCTTTCCACATGTGAAGCACCGGATGGAGGAGGACTTGCCTTTGTAGAATTTACCTTTATAGTACATGGAATCTTCTTTAGCTTGAGAGGATGGAGAGACGTGTTCCATGATACCCTCAATTTGAGCCTTCATTTCAGCATTCTTCATTCTCTTTAGCTCTTTCTTCTCTTGTCTTTCTACTTCCTCCCTCTTGTCAAGTGTGGCTTCATGTGCTTGTAGATTTCCAATAAGCTCTTCAATAGGAATATCCTTAAGAGACCTTGCTTCTTCAATTGAAGTCACCTTGGGTTCCCACCTCTTGGGGAGAGTTCTAAGGATCTTTGAGTTGATCTCTCCACTAGACATAGGATGTCCTAGAACAGCAAGACCATTCACAATGGTGTTGATCCTTGAGTACATGTTTGCTATGCTCTCCTCCTTTCCCATCTTGAAGTTCTCAAGAAGCCCTTTAAGCATGTAGACTTTGCTTTCCTTCACTTGATCTGTCCCTTCATAAGTGATGCAAAGCTTTCTCCATACCTCATAGGCTGTTTCACATGAAGAAATCCGGTTGAAATCGGTGGGGGTCATGAAGGCATAGAGGATGTGCATGGCTCTAGCATTCAAGGTTTCTTTCGTCAAGGTAGCTTCATCCCATTCTTCTATCTTTGTCTTTGGTAGCATGTATGGGTTATTCACCATTTTCCACATCTCAAGACTTGATCCTTGAATGTAGAATTGAAGCCTTTTTCTCCAATAGAGGAAATTGCTCCCATCAAAGATTGGAAGGCTGCCCAAGTATCTCCCTCCGTGGTAGTCACCCATCTTCTCCTACTTGTTGAAGTATGCTTGGAGAAGACCCGCTCTGATACCGATTGTTTGATCCTAGATGGGTGATTAGATGCTCTAGAGGGGGGGTGAATAGAGCTGAAAGCACTTAAACAAAACTCATTAAACCTTCAAGATATATGACAAGATAAGGTTGCTAAATAGGTAATTTGAGTGCAACTAAAACATACATAGAAAGGGAGAGAGAGATTGAACATGCACCAATTAGACAAGCTATTTAGAGTGGTTCCACACTTCAAACTAGAAGTGTGTCAGTCCACTTGCCTAGAGAGGTCAACCTCTAGGACTTCCAAACTATTGCACTCTTATATTCCTTCATAAGACATACAATGCATGACCAAACAAAAGACTTACCTATCCAATACAAAGAGTCTTCAACCTTACCAAGGACTTACCCACTTTGCAAGAGTCTTCAACCTTCTCCAAGGACTTACCCACTCTTGCACAAGTCTTCAGCCTTGCAGGGATCACCCACTCTTCTTGGATCTTCAGCTTTTGACTTCACCTTCACTCGGAGAAGCTTCCACCAATGACTTACCTACTTGAGCTTGAGTCTTCTGCCTTCTCCAAGGGCTTACCCACTCTAGCTCCAAGTCTACAGCCTTGATCTTCACCAAGGGACGCCTTCCCTTGTTCTTCTTCACCTCTCTTGGACAAGAGAGAGAACCTTCATCTTCATGATTGGAAATGAGAGATGGAGAGGTGGTGGAAGTGAGAGCCTCACCAGATATACATGTAGGACTATCTCTCTTACAGATTTCCTACTCACTCTAATGGATGTAGCAAGTGATTAAGCTTAGAGAGAGAGAGGAGGCTGTAGGAAGCACTCAACAATAGAATAGGAACCTCACATAGAGTTTGCAATGAATGCTCAACCTTGGAATGAAGCCCAAGGGGTCCTATTTATAGCTAGGAATGCCTCTTAGCCTTTGGGAACACTTGTGAACAAAAACTAGCCGTTTTTTGGCTTGCAACGGATCTATTTTCACTTGTTGCAACTCCACAACGACTAGAAGCACTTTTCTGCAATTTTCCGTACAGTGCAATCGGTCGAGTTTCTATAGGGGTAACTCGACCGATAGAGTAAAACACAAAGCCGATATTCAGACCATCGGTCGAGTTTGTCCTGAGGAAACTCGACCGACCAATGAAAATCGATTTGGTCAGTTACTCCATCGGTCGAGTTCTGTGTAAACACAACTCGACCGATGCAATCTTCAGAAAATTGACCAAGGACTGATCGGTCGAGTTTCAAGCCAGGGAAACTCGACCGACAAAGTGCCTGTAATCAATTTTCAAAGTTGCATATAAAGTGCTCTAATATTCGATCTAAGTGCTCCTGATATTTTTCTAAGCTTAATTACAAGTCATACAATCATTACAACTGATTTACAACATGATTCTAATGGATATACATCATTTTACAAAAAAGTGCACTTGTATGACTTTGACTTGTCTTTTCTCCAATTTGAGATGCGCAAGTTAGGGAAATTGAAGTGTGTCTATACCTAATCTGAAATCACTCAAGTAGAGACATTACACACCAATATGTGGAATGGTTAGTCATCATCAAAACACGGGTTTAGTCAATTTAGACGTGAGTCAACATTGACCTAATTGACCTTGAGTCAACATTCTCCCCCTTTTTGAAGATGACAAACCATTCCATAAATGTATTGAAAGCATTTACATAAAATCATACCTTTGGAGAAACCTAGGGGTTTCAATAGAATTGAGTTCATATGCTCCCCCTCAATTGATGCTAGTGGAGTTCTCATACTCCCTCTCAATTGGTGCTATTTCTCCTGCATGGTTAGCTTTCATAACATTTATAGAGTACTATGTCTTCAACTCATATATGTTTTACACATATATGTCTTCTCCCTTTACATGAACATGCTTCTCCTCTTCATGTAAGACATGCCTTCTTCCTCTTTTTAAAAGAAGACATACCTTTCTCCCCCTTTGTCATTTCAAAAGGTGGGGTTATGAAGAAATAAGAAATGTCACTTGTTAAAGAGAAAGGAGATAACAAAAATATATATAAGGAGAGTAGAAGAGCACAGATAGGGGCTTGTCCAAGCATAGAAAGAAAAGCAAGTTAAAGCATATACTTGAACAACCCAAAAAGCAAGATAAAGTGCTGTAGAAAAATAATCAAACACAATTTTGACCCTCAAGATGACGGAATTTGACCAAAAACCATCAGAGCTCATCGCGAAGCAATGAGTCTTGCTCAGAAGGTCGTTTCTTCATGAAAAACACTAGTCTTGCACCAAAAACTGAAACTGGAGCAAACCTGCATAAAATCCAAAAATACTCAAATTTCTACATACAATGTAGATCTATGTACCCTGCATCACAATGTTATGCAAGCAACTCAAGATAGTAGATATGCAATTCAAGGAACAAACTTGAGCATGTATGAGACAAGATACAAGCATAGCATATAGATGAGCAAAGACGCCAATTATAAACAAGGTTAGAACTACATGTATATGAACTACTAGTAGATGATATCACAAGTTAGGACTACTAGTAGGATCTAGATCATAGCAAGAGATACCAAAAGATACACAAGATAAAGCAAGCTATGAGTAGATGTGGAGATATATCCAAAGCAAAGAGATAAGAAGTTTTAGAAGCATGAAAGGATATAACTCACTAGATATGCATCCTTACCAAAAGATGATTACCCCTAAGAATCTCAAGGTTGTATCAAAACAAGATATACACCTAGATAGATGTATCAAGTTAGAGTACAACGGAAGCAATTTTTAGACACAACCAAGAGATCCAAAGAGATCATCATCAAAACCTGCAAAACAACTCAAAGCAAGTAATTGCAAGATATAGATATACCAATTTAGAGCAATTAGAGAGAGAGAGAGTTGTAAGCAAGATAGACAATTTAGAACGTGGCAATATGCATATATAAAGGTACCAAATGAGAGTGCCAAAGAATAAGGCTATTGGTTGAGAAAATCTAGTTGAGAGGGAAATTCTCACTCAATAAGACAAATGTATATTCTGTGCACAGTGTTATCGGTCGAGTTATGTGCATTGACAACTCGACCGATGACAGTTGTTGGCAACACCCATTGGTGCCTATCGGTCGAGTTTCAAGCAGGGCAAACTCGACCGACAGAGCAGATGTCAAAGAGCATATATATTTCATAAAAGCATATATAGAGGCATGCTAAAAATACAAACCATATCCAAACATGTCTAAGCAAGTTAGTAATGCACTATAGAAGCATTAGAAATAGTTTTTGAGCAAGAGTGTGAAGAGAAACACAAAATACCACTTTTGACTCAAAAACCATATGTATAGTGCATACCATCTTGACAAAACAAGTTAGGATTGGTTATAAGCAATAAAACCTTTACCTTTGTTCTTACCATTCCTTTTCCACTTATTGTCACCCTCTACACATCTCACCTTTCTTCTTTCATGTGGATTGAGAAGTCAATTTGCAATTCAAAGCTCAAGTCAATCCATTTGCATGTACCTACAAGAAGAAAGATGAAATGGTCCCCAATCATGTTTTTAGGTCCGGAGGGGTTAGTTTAGCAACCCAAGTCCTATTGCTCTTGGGTGCTTTCCTAAAAGGACAACAAGTAGAATAATGACCAATTTCATTGCAATGATTACAAGTGCCCGTAGCCTTGGAACTGGAGGATTCTTCATTGAAAATTGAAGGTCCTTTGTCTTTGTTGTTCCTTTGGCTACAGTCAAGTCCAATGCCATCTCTACCCATTTGTTTGGTAGTATGGTCTAGGATTTGATTAAGATTCTTTTTATCACATAAGAATCTTTGCAAAGAAGATCTCAAACTATGATTTTCATGCACAAGAGAAGTAAAGGTAAAACACAATAGATTCATATCATCTCTAGCATGCAAAAGATCATTTTCTAAGCAAAGAGCTTTAGTTAAATAAGAATCTCTATCAATATGAAGAGCAGCAGCATCATTCTCTCTACTAGTAGAACTAGAACAAGATACATGCCCATTGATTTTAGCAAGCAAGGAGGCATTTTCTATTTCTAATTCATGCAAAACAAAATTTTTGTCCTTATTTTCAAATTTAAGAACATCAATATCATGCATGAGAGAATCAACAATTAAAGTATGCTCTTCATTAGAACTATGCATGAGAGTTTGAGCTTCTAGAAATCTAATCTTATCTAGCAAACTAGAATTTTCAAGTTTAAGAGAATATACTTGACTAAGACAATCATTTTTATCATCAAGCAAGCAAGAATTAGCATGTTCAAGATCATCTAGTTCTACATGCAAATTATCAACAATTCTATCAAGCTTTTTCCTTTTCCTTTTAGAAGACTTAAGAGAGGTACAAATATCATGAATAATAGCAATCAAAGATTCTTTATCTAAAGAGTTTAGATTTACCTCACTTGAGTCTTCACTTGTTGATGCTATAAGAGCAGAATGGCATTCTCTTTCATTATTAGAGCTTGAGCTTGATCCTTCACTTGAATCTTCACTTGAGCTTGAGTTGGAGGATCCACTTGAACTTGAGTGCCATTTATCCTTCTTGTGAAGATGGGTCTTTTTGCCTTGTGGGCAATCTTCCTTGTAGTGACCCTTCTTTCCACATGTGAAGCACCGGATGGAGGAGGACTTGCCTTTGTAGAATTTACCTTTATAGTACATGGCATCTTCTTTAGCTTGAGAGGATGGAGAGACGTGTTCCATGATACCCTCAATTTGAGCCTTCATTTCAGCATTCTTCATTCTCTTTAGCTCTTTCTTCTCTTGTCTTTCTACTTCCTCCCTCTTGTCAAGTGTGGCTTCATGTGCTTGTAGATTTCCAATAAGCTCTTCAATAGGAATATCCTTAAGAGACCTTGCTTCTTCAATTGAAGTCACCTTGGGTTCCCACCTCTTGGGGAGAGTTCTAAGGATCTTTGAGTTGATCTCTCCACTAGACATAGGATGTCCTAGAACAGCAAGACCATTCACAATGTTGTTGATCCTTGAGTACATGTTTGCTATGCTCTCCTCCTTTCCCATCTTGAAGTTCTCAAGAAGCCCTTTAAGCATGTAGACTTTGCTTTCCTTCACTTGATATGTCCCTTCATAAGTGATGCAAAGCTTTCTCCATACCTCATAGGCTGTTTCACATGAAGAAATCCGGTTGAACTCGGTGGGGGTCATGAAGGCATAGAGGATGTGCATGGCTCTAGCATTCAAGGTTTCTTTCGTCAAGGTAGCTTCATCCCATTCTTCTATCTTTGTCTTTGGTAGCATGTATGGGTTATTCACCATTTTCCACATCTCAAGACTTGATCCTTGAATGTAGAATTGAAGCCTTCTTCTCCAATAGAGGAAATTGCTCCCATCAAAGATTGGAAGGCTGCCCAAGTATCTCCCTCCGTGGTAGTCACCCATCTTCTCCTACTTGTTGAAGTATGCTTGGAGAAGACCCGCTCTGATACCGATTGTTTGATCCTAGATGGGTGATTAGATGCTCTAGAGGGGGGGTGAATAGAGCTGAAAGCACTTAAACAAAACTCATTAAACCTTCAAGATATATGACAAGATAAGGTTGCTAAATAGGTAATTTGAGTGCAACTAAAACATACATAGCAAGGGAGAGAGAGATTGAACATGCACCAATTAGACAAGCTATTTAGAGTGGTTCCACACTTCAAACTAGAAGTGTGTCAGTCCACTTGCCTAGAGAGGTCAACCTCTAGGACTTCCAAACTATTGCACTCTTATATTCCTTCATAAGACATACAATGCATGACCAAACAAAAGACTTACCTATCCAATACAAAGAGTCTTCAACCTTACCAAGGACTTACCCACTTTGCAAGAGTCTTTGGCCTTCTCCAAGGACTTACCCACTCTTGCACAAGTCTTCAGCCTTGCAGGGATCACCCACTCTTCTTGGATCTTCAGCTTTTGACTTCACCTTCACTCGGAGAAGCTTCCACCAATGACTTACCTACTTGAGCTTGAGTCTTCTGCCTTCTCCAAGGGCTTACCCACTCTAGCTCCAAGTCTTCAGCCTTGATCTTCACCAAGGGACGCCTTCCCTTGTTCTTCTTCACCTCTCTTGGACAAGAGAGAGAACCTTCATCTTCATGATTGGAAATGAGAGATGGTGAGGTGGTGGAAGTGAGAGCCTTACCAGATATACATGTAGGACTAGCTCTCTTACAGATTTCCTACTCACTCTAATGGATGTAGCAAGTGATTAAGCTTAGAGAGAGAGAGGAGGCTGTAGGAAGCACTCAACTATAGAATAGGAACCTCACATAGAGTTTGCAATGAATGCTCAACCTTGGAATGAAGCCCAAGGGGTCCTATTTATAGCTAGGAATGCCTCTTAGCCTTTGGGAACACTTGTGAACAAAAACTAGACGTTTTTTGGCTTGTAACAGATCTATTTTCACTTGTTGCAACTCCACAACGACTAGAAGCACTTTTCTGCAATTTTCCGTACAGTGCAATCGGTCGAGTTTCTATAGGGGTAACTCGACCGATAGAGTAAAACACAAAGCCGATATTCAGACCATCGATCGAGTTTGTCCTGAGGAAACTCGACCGACCAATGAAAATCGATTTGGTCAGTTACTCCATCGGTCGAGTTCTGTGTAAACACAACTCGACCGATGCAATCTTCAGAAAATTGACCAAGGACTGATCGGTCGAGTTTCAAGCCAGGGAAACTCGACCGACAAAGTGCCTGTAATCAATTTTCAAAGTTGCATCTAAAGTGCTCTAATATTCGATCTAAGTGCTCCTGATATTTTTCTAAGCTTAATTACAAGTCATACAATCATTACAACTGATTTACAACATGATTCTAATGGATATACATCATTTTACAAAAAATTGCACTTGTATGACTTTGACTTGTCTTTTCTCCAATTTGAGATGCGCAAGTTAGGGAAATTGGAGTGTGTCTATACCTAATCTGAAATCACTCAAGTAGAGACATTAGACACCAATATGTGGAATGGTTAGTCATCATCAAAACACGGGTTTAGTCAATTTAGACGTGAGTCAACATTGACCTAATTGACCTTGAGTCAACATTCTCCCCCTTTTTGAAGATGACAAACCATTCCATAAATGTATTGAAAGCATTTACATAAAATCATACCTTTGGAGAAACCTAGGGGTTTCAATAGAATTGAGTTCATATGCTCCCCCTCAATTGATGCTAGTGGAGTTCTCATACTCCCCCTCAATTGGTGCTATTTCTCCTGCATGGTTAGCTTTAATAACATTTATAGAGTACTATGTCTTCAACACATATATGTCTTCTCCCTTTACATGAACATGCTTCTCCTCTTCATGTAAGACATGCCTTCTTCCTCTTTTTAAAAGAAGACATACCTTTCTCCCCCTTTGTCATTTCAAAAGGTGGGGTTATGAAGAAATAAGAAATGTCACTTGTTAAAGAGAAAGGAGATAACAAAAATATATATAAGGAGAGTAGAAGAGCACAGATAGGGGCTTGTCCAAGCATAGAAAGAAAAGCAAGTTAAAGCATATACTTGAACAACCCAAAAAGCAAGATAAAGTGCTGTAGAAAAATAATCAAACACAATTTTGACCCTCAAGATGACGGAATTTGACCAAAAACCATCAGAGCTCATCGCAAAGCAATGAGTCTTGCTCAGAAGGTCGTTTCTTCATGAAAAACACTAGTCTTGCACCAAAAACTGAAACTGGAGCAAACCTGCATAAAATCCAAAAATACTCAAATTTCTACATACAATGTAGATCTATGTACCCTGCATCACAATGTTATGCAAGCAACTCAAGATAGTAGATATGCAATTCAAGGAACAAACTTGAGCATGTATGAGACAAGATACAAGCATAGCATATAGATGAGCAAAGACGCCAATTATAAACAAGGTTAGAACTACATGTATATGAACTACTAGTAGATGATATCACAAGTTAGGACTACTAGTAGGATCTAGATCATAGCAAGAGATACCAAAAGATACACAAGATAAAGCAAGCTATGAGTAGATGTGGAGATATATCCAAAGCAAAGAGATAAGAAATTTTAGAAGCATGAAAGGATATAACTCACTAGATATGCATCCTTACCAAAAGATGATTACCCCTAAGAATCTCAAGGTTGTATCAAAACAAGATATACACCTAGATAGATGTATCAAGTTAGAGTACAACGGAAGCAATTTTTAGACACAACCAAGAGATCCAAAGAGATCATCATCAAAACCTACAAAACAACTCAATGCAAGTAATTGCAAGATATAGATATACCAATTTAGAGCAATTAGAGAGAGAGAGTTGTAAGCAAGATAGACAATTTAGAACATGGCAATATGCATATATAAAGGTACCAAATGAGAGTGCCAAAGAATAAGGCTATTGGTTGAGAAAATCTAGTTGAGAGGGAAATTCTCACTCAATAAGACAAATGTATATTCTGTGCACAGTGTTATCGGTCGAGTTATGTGCATTGACAACTCGACCGATGACAGTTGTTGGCAACACCCATTGGTGCCTATCGGTCGAGTTTCAAGCAGGGCAAACTCGACCGACAGAGCAGATGTCAAAGAGCATATATATTTCATAAAAGCATATATAGAGGCATGCTAAAAATACAAACCATATCCAAACATGTCTAAGCAAGTTAGTAATGCACTATAGAAGCATTAGAAATAGTTTTTGAGCAAGAGTGTGAAGAGAAACACAAAATACCACTTTTGACTCAAAAACCATATGTATAGTGCATACCATCTTGACAAAACAAGTTAGGATTGGTTATAAGCAATAAAACATTTACCTTTGTTCTTACCATTCCTTTTCCACTTATTGTCACCCTCTACACATCTCACCTTTCTTCTTTCATGTGGATTGAGAAGTCAATTTGCAATTCAAAGCTCAAGTCAATCCATTTGCATGTACCTACAAGAAGAAAGATGAAATGGTCCCCAATCATGTTTTTAGGTCCGGAGGGGTTAGTTTAGCAACCCAAGTCCTATTGCTCTTGGGTGCTTTCCTAAAAGGACAACAAGTAGAATAATGACCAATTTCATTGCAATGATTACAAGTGCCCATAGCCTTGGAACTGGAGGATTCTTCATTGAAAATTGAAGGTCCTTTGTCTTTGTTGTTCCTTTGGCTACAGTCAAGTCCAATGCCATCTCTACCCATTTGTTTGGTAGTATGGTCTAGGATTTGATTAAGATTCTTTTTATCACATAAGAATCTTTGCAAAGAAGATCTCAAACTATGATTTTCATGCACAAGAGAAGTAAAGGTAAAACACAATAGATTCATATCATCTCTAGCATGCAAAAGATCATTTTCTAAGCAAAGAGCTTTAGTTAAATAAGAATCTCTATCAATATGAAGAGCAGCAGCATCATTCTCTCTACTAGTAGAACTAGAACAAGATACATGCCCATTGATTTTAGCAAGCAAGGAGGCATTTTCTATTTCTAATTCTTGCAAAACAAAATCTTTGTCCTTATTTTCAAATTTAAGAACATCAATATCATGCATGAGAGAATCAACAATTAAAGTATGCTCTTCATTAGAACTATGCATGAGAGTTTGAGCTTCTAGAAATCTAATCTTATCAAGCAAACTAGAATTTTCAAGTTTAAGATAATATACTTGACTAAGACAATCATTTTTATCATCAAGCAAGCAAGAATTAGCATGTTCAAGATCATCTAGTTCTACATGCAAATTATCAACAATTCTAGCAAGCTTTTTCCTTTTCCTTTTAGAAGACTTAAGAGAGGTACAAATATCATGAATAATAGCAATCAATGATTCTTTATCTAAAGAGTTTAGATTTACCTCATTTGAGTCTTCACTTGTTGATGCTATAAGAGCAGAATGGCATTCTCTTTCATTATTAGAGCTTGAGCTTGATCCTTCACTTGAATCTTCACTTGAGCTTGAGTTGGAGGAGCCACTTGAACTTGAGTGCCATTTCTCCTTCTTGTGAAGATGGGTCTTTTTGCCTTGTGGGCAATCTTCCTTGTAGTGACCCTTCTTTCCACATGTGAAGCACCGGATGGAGGAGGACTTGCCTTTGTAGAATTTACCTTTATAGTACATGGAATCTTCTTTAGCTTGAGAGGATGGAGAGACGTGTTCCATGATACCCTCAATTTGAGCCTTCATTTCAGCATTCTTCATTCTCTTTAGCTCTTTCTTCTCTTGTCTTTCTACTTCCTCCCTCTTGTCAAGTGTGGCTTCATGTGCTTGTAGATTTCCAATAAGCTCTTCAATAGGAATATCCTTAAGAGACCTTGCTTCTTCAATTGAAGTCACCTTGGGTTCCCACCTCTTGGGGAGAGTTCTAAGGATCTTTGAGTTGATCTCTCCACTAGACATAGGATGTCCTAGAACAGCAAGACCATTCACAATGGTGTTGATCCTTGAGTACATGTTTGCTATGCTCTCCTCCTTTCCCATCTTGAAGTTCTCAAGAAGCCCTTTAAGCATGTAGACTTTGCTTTCCTTCACTTGATCTGTCCCTTCATAAGTGATGCAAAGCTTTCTCCATACCTCATAGGCTGTTTCACATGAAGAAATCCGGTTGAAATCGGTGGGGGTCATGAAGGCATAGAGGATGTGCATGGCTCTAGCATTCAAGGTTTCTTTCGTCAAGGTAGCTTCATCCCATTCTTCTATCTTTGTCTTTGGTAGCATGTATGGGTTATTCACCATTTTCCACATCTCAAGACTTGATCCTTGAATGTAGAATTGAAGCCTTTTTCTCCAATAGAGGAAATTGCTCCCATCAAAGATTGGAAGGCTGCCCAAGTATCTCCCTCCGTGGTAGTCACCCATCTTCTCCTACTTGTTGAAGTATGCTTGGAGAAGACCCGCTCTGATACCGATTGTTTGATCCTAGATGGGTGATTAGATGCTCTAGAGGGGGGGTGAATAGAGCTGAAAGCACTTAAACAAAACTCATTAAACCTTCAAGATATATGACAAGATAAGGTTGCTAAATAGGTAATTTGAGTGCAACTAAAACATACATAGAAAGGGAGAGAGAGATTGAACATGCACCAATTAGACAAGCTATTTAGAGTGGTTCCACACTTCAAACTAGAAGTGTGTCAGTCCACTTGCCTAGAGAGGTCAACCTCTAGGACTTCCAAACTATTGCACTCTTATATTCCTTCATAAGACATACAATGCATGACCAAACAAAAGACTTACCTATCCAATACAAAGAGTCTTCAACCTTACCAAGGACTTACCCACTTTGCAAGAGTCTTCAACCTTCTCCAAGGACTTACCCACTCTTGCACAAGTCTTCAGCCTTGCAGGGATCACCCACTCTTCTTGGATCTTCAGCTTTTGACTTCACCTTCACTCGGAGAAGCTTCCACCAATGACTTACCTACTTGAGCTTGAGTCTTCTGCCTTCTCCAAGGGCTTACCCACTCTAGCTCCAAGTCTACAGCCTTGATCTTCACCAAGGGACGCCTTCCCTTGTTCTTCTTCACCTCTCTTGGACAAGAGAGAGAACCTTCATCTTCATGATTGGAAATGAGAGATGGAGAGGTGGTGGAAGTGAGAGCCTCACCAGATATACATGTAGGACTATCTCTCTTACAGATTTCCTACTCACTCTAATGGATGTAGCAAGTGATTAAGCTTAGAGAGAGAGAGGAGGCTGTAGGAAGCACTCAACAATAGAATAGGAACCTCACATAGAGTTTGCAATGAATGCTCAACCTTGGAATGAAGCCCAAGGGGTCCTATTTATAGCTAGGAATGCCTCTTAGCCTTTGGGAACACTTGTGAACAAAAACTAGCCGTTTTTTGGCTTGCAACGGATCTATTTTCACTTGTTGCAACTCCACAACGACTAGAAGCACTTTTCTACAATTTTCCGTACAGTGCAATCGGTCGAGTTTCTATAGGGGTAACTCGACCGATAGAGTAAAACACAAAGCCGATATTCAGACCATCGGTCGAGTTTGTCCTGAGGAAACTCGACCGACCAATGAAAATCGATTTGGTCAGTTACTCCATCGGTCGAGTTCTGTGTAAACACAACTCGACCGATGCAATCTTCAGAAAATTGACCAAGGACTGATCGGTCGAGTTTCAAGCCAGGGAAACTCGACCGACAAAGTGCCTGTAATCAATTTTCAAAGTTGCATATAAAGTGCTCTAATATTCGATCTAAGTGCTCCTGATATTTTTCTAAGCTTAATTACAAGTCATACAATCATTACAACTGATTTACAACATGATTCTAATGGATATACATCATTTTACAAAAAAGTGCACTTGTATGACTTTGACTTGTCTTTTCTCCAATTTGAGATGCGCAAGTTAGGGAAATTGAAGTGTGTCTATACCTAATCTGAAATCACTCAAGTAGAGACATTACACACCAATATGTGGAATGGTTAGTCATCATCAAAACACGGGTTTAGTCAATTTAGACGTGAGTCAACATTGACCTAATTGACCTTGAGTCAACATTCTCCCCCTTTTTGAAGATGACAAACCATTCCATAAATGTATTGAAAGCATTTACATAAAATCATACCTTTGGAGAAACCTAGGGGTTTCAATAGAATTGAGTTCATATGCTCCCCCTCAATTGATGCTAGTGGAGTTCTCATACTCCCTCTCAATTGGTGCTATTTCTCCTGCATGGTTAGCTTTCATAACATTTATAGAGTACTATGTCTTCAACTCATATATGTTTTACACATATATGTCTTCTCCCTTTACATGAACATGCTTCTCCTCTTCATGTAAGACATGCCTTCTTCCTCTTTTTAAAAGAAGACATACCTTTCTCCCCCTTTGTCATTTCAAAAGGTGGGGTTATGAAGAAATAAGAAATGTCACTTGTTAAAGAGAAAGGAGATAACAAAAATATATATAAGGAGAGTAGAAGAGCACAGATAGGGGCTTGTCCAAGCATAGAAAGAAAAGCAAGTTAAAGCATATACTTGAACAACCCAAAAAGCAAGATAAAGTGCTGTAGAAAAATAATCAAACACAATTTTGACCCTCAAGATGACGGAATTTGACCAAAAACCATCAGAGCTCATCGCGAAGCAATGAGTCTTGCTCAGAAGGTCGTTTCTTCATGAAAAACACTAGTCTTGCACCAAAAACTGAAACTGGAGCAAACCTGCATAAAATCCAAAAATACTCAAATTTCTACATACAATGTAGATCTATGTACCCTGCATCACAATGTTATGCAAGCAACTCAAGATAGTAGATATGCAATTCAAGGAACAAACTTGAGCATGTATGAGACAAGATACAAGCATAGCATATAGATGAGCAAAGACGCCAATTATAAACAAGGTTAGAACTACATGTATATGAACTACTAGTAGATGATATCACAAGTTAGGACTACTAGTAGGATCTAGATCATAGCAAGAGATACCAAAAGATACACAAGATAAAGCAAGCTATGAGTAGATGTGGAGATATATCCAAAGCAAAGAGATAAGAAGTTTTAGAAGCATGAAAGGATATAACTCACTAGATATGCATCCTTACCAAAAGATGATTACCCCTAAGAATCTCAAGGTTGTATCAAAACAAGATATACACCTAGATAGATGTATCAAGTTAGAGTACAACGGAAGCAATTTTTAGACACAACCAAGAGATCCAAAGAGATCATCATCAAAACCTGCAAAACAACTCAAAGCAAGTAATTGCAAGATATAGATATACCAATTTAGAGCAATTAGAGAGAGAGAGAGTTGTAAGCAAGATAGACAATTTAGAACGTGGCAATATGCATATATAAAGGTACCAAATGAGAGTGCCAAAGAATAAGGCTATTGGTTGAGAAAATCTAGTTGAGAGGGAAATTCTCACTCAATAAGACAAATGTATATTCTGTGCACAGTGTTATCGGTCGAGTTATGTGCATTGACAACTCGACCGATGACAGTTGTTGGCAACACCCATTGGTGCCTATCGGTCGAGTTTCAAGCAGGGCAAACTCGACCGACAGAGCAGATGTCAAAGAGCATATATATTTCATAAAAGCATATATAGAGGCATGCTAAAAATACAAACCATATCCAAACATGTCTAAGCAAGTTAGTAATGCACTATAGAAGCATTAGAAATAGTTTTTGAGCAAGAGTGTGAAGAGAAACACAAAATACCACTTTTGACTCAAAAACCATATGTATAGTGCATACCATCTTGACAAAACAAGTTAGGATTGGTTATAAGCAATAAAACCTTTACCTTTGTTCTTACCATTCCTTTTCCACTTATTGTCACCCTCTACACATCTCACCTTTCTTCTTTCATGTGGATTGAGAAGTCAATTTGCAATTCAAAGCTCAAGTCAATCCATTTGCATGTACCTACAAGAAGAAAGATGAAATGGTCCCCAATCATGTTTTTAGGTCCGGAGGGGTTAGTTTAGCAACCCAAGTCCTATTGCTCTTGGGTGCTTTCCTAAAAGGACAACAAGTAGAATAATGACCAATTTCATTGCAATGATTACAAGTGCCCGTAGCCTTGGAACTGGAGGATTCTTCATTGAAAATTGAAGGTCCTTTGTCTTTGTTGTTCCTTTGGCTACAGTCAAGTCCAATGCCATCTCTACCCATTTGTTTGGTAGTATGGTCTAGGATTTGATTAAGATTCTTTTTATCACATAAGAATCTTTGCAAAGAAGATCTCAAACTATGATTTTCATGCACAAGAGAAGTAAAGGTAAAACACAATAGATTCATATCATCTCTAGCATGCAAAAGATCATTTTCTAAGCAAAGAGCTTTAGTTAAATAAGAATCTCTATCAATATGAAGAGCAGCAGCATCATTCTCTCTACTAGTAGAACTAGAACAAGATACATGCCCATTGATTTTAGCAAGCAAGGAGGCATTTTCTATTTCTAATTCATGCAAAACAAAATTTTTGTCCTTATTTTCAAATTTAAGAACATCAATATCATGCATGAGAGAATCAACAATTAAAGTATGCTCTTCATTAGAACTATGCATGAGAGTTTGAGCTTCTAGAAATCTAATCTTATCTAGCAAACTAGAATTTTCAAGTTTAAGAGAATATACTTGACTAAGACAATCATTTTTATCATCAAGCAAGCAAGAATTAGCATGTTCAAGATCATCTAGTTCTACATGCAAATTATCAACAATTCTATCAAGCTTTTTCCTTTTCCTTTTAGAAGACTTAAGAGAGGTACAAATATCATGAATAATAGCAATCAAAGATTCTTTATCTAAAGAGTTTAGATTTACCTCACTTGAGTCTTCACTTGTTGATGCTATAAGAGCAGAATGGCATTCTCTTTCATTATTAGAGCTTGAGCTTGATCCTTCACTTGAATCTTCACTTGAGCTTGAGTTGGAGGATCCACTTGAACTTGAGTGCCATTTCTCCTTCTTGTGAAGATGGGTCTTTTTGCCTTGTGGGCAATCTTCCTTGTAGTGACCCTTCTTTCCACATGTGAAGCACCGGATGGAGGAGGACTTGCCTTTGTAGAATTTACCTTTATAGTACATGGCATCTTCTTTAGCTTGAGAGGATGGAGAGACGTGTTCCATGATACCCTCAATTTGAGCCTTCATTTCAGCATTCTTCATTCTCTTTAGCTCTTTCTTCTCTTGTCTTTCTACTTCCTCCCTCTTGTCAAGTGTGGCTTCATGTGCTTGTAGATTTCCAATAAGCTCTTCAATAGGAATATCCTTAAGAGACCTTGCTTCTTCAATTGAAGTCACCTTGGGTTCCCACCTCTTGGGGAGAGTTCTAAGGATCTTTGAGTTGATCTCTCCACTAGACATAGGATGTCCTAGAACAGCAAGACCATTCACAATGTTGTTGATCCTTGAGTACATGTTTGCTATGCTCTCCTCCTTTCCCATCTTGAAGTTCTCAAGAAGCCCTTTAAGCATGTAGACTTTGCTTTCCTTCACTTGATATGTCCCTTCATAAGTGATGCAAAGCTTTCTCCATACCTCATAGGCTGTTTCACATGAAGAAATCCGGTTGAACTCGGTGGGGGTCATGAAGGCATAGAGGATGTGCATGGCTCTAGCATTCAAGGTTTCTTTCGTCAAGGTAGCTTCATCCCATTCTTCTATCTTTGTCTTTGGTAGCATGTATGGGTTATTCACCATTTTCCACATCTCAAGACTTGATCCTTGAATGTAGAATTGAAGCCTTCTTCTCCAATAGAGGAAATTGCTCCCATCAAAGATTGGAAGGCTGCCCAAGTATCTCCCTCCGTGGTAGTCACCCATCTTCTCCTACTTGTTGAAGTATGCTTGGAGAAGACCCGCTCTGATACCGATTGTTTGATCCTAGATGGGTGATTAGATGCTCTAGAGGGGGGGTGAATAGAGCTGAAAGCACTTAAACAAAACTCATTAAACCTTCAAGATATATGACAAGATAAGGTTGCTAAATAGGTAATTTGAGTGCAACTAAAACATACATAGCAAGGGAGAGAGAGATTGAACATGCACCAATTAGACAAGCTATTTAGAGTGGTTCCACACTTCAAACTAGAAGTGTGTCAGTCCACTTGCCTAGAGAGGTCAACCTCTAGGACTTCCAAACTATTGCACTCTTATATTCCTTCATAAGACATACAATGCATGACCAAACAAAAGACTTACCTATCCAATACAAAGAGTCTTCAACCTTACCAAGGACTTACCCACTTTGCAAGAGTCTTTGGCCTTCTCCAAGGACTTACCCACTCTTGCACAAGTCTTCAGCCTTGCAGGGATCACCCACTCTTCTTGGATCTTCAGCTTTTGACTTCACCTTCACTCGGAGAAGCTTCCACCAATGACTTACCTACTTGAGCTTGAGTCTTCTGCCTTCTCCAAGGGCTTACCCACTCTAGCTCCAAGTCTTCAGCCTTGATCTTCACCAAGGGACGCCTTCCCTTGTTCTTCTTCACCTCTCTTGGACAAGAGAGAGAACCTTCATCTTCATGATTGGAAATGAGAGATGGTGAGGTGGTGGAAGTGAGAGCCTTACCAGATATACATGTAGGACTAGCTCTCTTACAGATTTCCTACTCACTCTAATGGATGTAGCAAGTGATTAAGCTTAGAGAGAGAGAGGAGGCTGTAGGAAGCACTCAACTATAGAATAGGAACCTCACATAGAGTTTGCAATGAATGCTCAACCTTGGAATGAAGCCCAAGGGGTCCTATTTATAGCTAGGAATGCCTCTTAGCCTTTGGGAACACTTGTGAACAAAAACTAGACGTTTTTTGGCTTGTAACAGATCTATTTTCACTTGTTGCAACTCCACAACGACTAGAAGCACTTTTCTGCAATTTTCCGTACAGTGCAATCGGTCGAGTTTCTATAGGGGTAACTCGACCGATAGAGTAAAACACAAAGCCGATATTCAGACCATCGATCGAGTTTGTCCTGAGGAAACTCGACCGACCAATGAAAATCGATTTGGTCAGTTACTCCATCGGTCGAGTTCTGTGTAAACACAACTCGACCGATGCAATCTTCAGAAAATTGACCAAGGACTGATCGGTCGAGTTTCAAGCCAGGGAAACTCGACCGACAAAGTGCCTGTAATCAATTTTCAAAGTTGCATCTAAAGTGCTCTAATATTCGATCTAAGTGCTCCTGATATTTTTCTAAGCTTAATTACAAGTCATACAATCATTACAACTGATTTACAACATGATTCTAATGGATATACATCATTTTACAAAAAATTGCACTTGTATGACTTTGACTTGTCTTTTCTCCAATTTGAGATGCGCAAGTTAGGGAAATTGGAGTGTGTCTATACCTAATCTGAAATCACTCAAGTAGAGACATTAGACACCAATATGTGGAATGGTTAGTCATCATCAAAACACGGGTTTAGTCAATTTAGACGTGAGTCAACATTGACCTAATTGACCTTGAGTCAACATTCTCCCCCTTTTTGAAGATGACAAACCATTCCATAAATGTATTGAAAGCATTTACATAAAATCATACCTTTGGAGAAACCTAGGGGTTTCAATAGAATTGAGTTCATATGCTCCCCCTCAATTGATGCTAGTGGAGTTCTCATACTCCCCCTCAATTGGTGCTATTTCTCCTGCATGGTTAGCTTTAATAACATTTATAGAGTACTATGTCTTCAACACATATATGTCTTCTCCCTTTACATGAACATGCTTCTCCTCTTCATGTAAGACATGCCTTCTTCCTCTTTTTAAAAGAAGACATACCTTTCTCCCCCTTTGTCATTTCAAAAGGTGGGGTTATGAAGAAATAAGAAATGTCACTTGTTAAAGAGAAAGGAGATAACAAAAATATATATAAGGAGAGTAGAAGAGCACAGATAGGGGCTTGTCCAAGCATAGAAAGAAAAGCAAGTTAAAGCATATACTTGAACAACCCAAAAAGCAAGATAAAGTGCTGTAGAAAAATAATCAAACACAATTTTGACCCTCAAGATGACGGAATTTGACCAAAAACCATCAGAGCTCATCGCAAAGCAATGAGTCTTGCTCAGAAGGTCGTTTCTTCATGAAAAACACTAGTCTTGCACCAAAAACTGAAACTGGAGCAAACCTGCATAAAATCCAAAAATACTCAAATTTCTACATACAATGTAGATCTATGTACCCTGCATCACAATGTTATGCAAGCAACTCAAGATAGTAGATATGCAATTCAAGGAACAAACTTGAGCATGTATGAGACAAGATACAAGCATAGCATATAGATGAGCAAAGACGCCAATTATAAACAAGGTTAGAACTACATGTATATGAACTACTAGTAGATGATATCACAAGTTAGGACTACTAGTAGGATCTAGATCATAGCAAGAGATACCAAAAGATACACAAGATAAAGCAAGCTATGAGTAGATGTGGAGATATATCCAAAGCAAAGAGATAAGAAATTTTAGAAGCATGAAAGGATATAACTCACTAGATATGCATCCTTACCAAATGATGATTACCCCTAAGAATCTCAAGGTTGTATCAAAACAAGATATACACCTAGATAGATGTATCAAGTTAGAGTACAACGGAAGCAATTTTTAGACACAACCAAGAGATCCAAAGAGATCATCATCAAAACCTGCAAAACAACTCAAAGCAAGTAATTGCAAGATATAGATATACCAATTTAGAGCAATTAGAGAGAGAGAGTTGTAAGCAAGATAGACAATTTAGAACATGGCAATATGCATATATAAAGGTACCAAATGAGAGTGCCAAAGAATAAAGCTATTGGTTGAGAAAATCTAGTTGAGAGGGAAATTCTCACTCAATAAGCCAAATGTATATTCTGTGCACAGTGTTATCGGTCGAGTTATGTGCATTGACAACTCGACCGATGACAGTTGTTGGCAACACCCATTGGTGCCTATCGGTCGAGTTTCAAGCAGGGCAAACTCGACCGACAGAGCAGATGTCAAAGAGCATATATATTTAATAAAAGCATATATAGAGGCATGCTAAAAATACAAACCATATCCAAACATGTCTAAGCAAGTTAGTAATGCACTATAGAAGCATTAGAAATAGTTTTTGAGCAAGAGTGTGAAGAGAAACACAAAATACCACTTTTGACTCAAAAACCATATGTATAGTGCATACCATCTTGACAAAACAAGTTAGGATTGGTTATAAGCAATAAAACCTTTACCTTTGTTCTTACCATTCCTTTTCCACTTATTGTCACCCTCTACACATCTCACCTTTCTTCTTTCATGTGGATTGAGAAGTCAATTTGCAATTCAAAGCTCAAGTAAATCCATTTGCATATACCTACAAGAAGAAAGATGAAATGGTCCCCAATCATGTTTTTAGGTCCGGAGGGGTTAGTTTAGCAACCCAAGTCCTATTGCTCTTGGGTGCTTTCCTAAAAGGACAACAAGTAGAATAATGACCAATTTCATTGCAATGATTACAAGTGCCCGTAGCCTTGGAACTGGAGGATTCTTCATTGAAAATTGAAGGTCCTTTGTCTTTGTTGTTCCTTTGGCTACAGTCAAGTCCAATGCCATCTCTACCCATTTGTTTGGTAGTATGGTCTAGGATTTGATTAATATTCTTTTTATCACATAAGAATCTTTGCAAAGAAGATCTCAAACTATGATTTTCATGCACAAGAGAAGTAAAGGTAAAACACAATAGATTCATATCATCTCTAGCATGCAAAAGATCATTTTCTAAGCAAAGAGCTTTAGTTAAATAAGAATCTCTATCAATATGAAGAGCAGCAACATCATTCTCTCTACTAGTAGAACTAGAACAATATACATGCCCATTGATTTTAGCAAGCAAGGAGGCATTTTCTATTTCTAATTCTTGCAAAACAAAATCTTTGTCCTTATTTTCAAATTTAAGAACATCAATATCATGCATGAGAGAATCAACAATTAAAGTATGCTCTTCATTATAACTATGCATGAGAGTTTGAGCTTCTAGAAATCTAATCTTATCAAGCAAACTAGAATTTTCAAGTTTAAGAGAATATACTTGACTAAGACAATCATTTTTATCATCAAGCAAGCAAGAATTAGCATGTTCAAGATCATCTAGTTCTACATGCAAATTATCAACAATTCTAGCAAGCTTTTTCCTTTTCCTTTTAGAAGACTTAAGAGAGGTACAAATATCATGAATAATAGCAATCAAAGATTCTTTATCTAAAGAGTTTAGATTTACCTCACTTGAGTCTTCACTTGTTGATGCTATAAGAGCAGAATGGCATTCTCTTTCATTATTAGAGCTTGAGCTTGATCCTTCACTTGAATCTTCACTTGAGCTTGAGTTGGAGGAGCCACTTGAACTTGAGTGCCATTTCTCCTTCTTGTGAAGATGGGTCTTTTTGCCTTGTGGGCAATCTTCCTTGTAGTGACCCTTCTTTCCACATGTGAAGCACCGGATGGAGGAGGACTTGCCTTTGTAGAATTTACCTTTATAGTACATGGCATCTTCTTTAGCTTGAGAGGATGGAGAGACGTGTTCCATGATACCCTCAATTTGAGCCTTCATTTCAGCATTCTTCATTCTCTTTAGCTCTTTCTTCTCTTGTCTTTCTACTTCCTCCCTCTTGTCAAGTGTGGCTTCATGTGCTTGTAGATTTCCAATAAGCTCTTCAATAGGAATATCCTTAAGAGACCTTGCTTCTTCAATTGAAGTCACCTTGGGTTCCCACCTCTTGGGGAGAGTTCTAAGGATCTTTGAGTTGATCTCTCCACTAGACATAGGATGTCCTAGAACAGCAAGACCATTCACAATGTTGTTGATCCTTGAGTACATGTTTGCTAT
This sequence comes from Alisma plantago-aquatica, assembly GCA_963693085.1. NCBI lineage: Eukaryota > Viridiplantae > Streptophyta > Magnoliopsida > Alismatales > Alismataceae > Alisma > Alisma plantago-aquatica. The sequence continues at coordinate 961,926,934 of OY856412.1, forward strand.
GCTCTCCTCCTTTCCCATCTTGAAGTTCTCAAGAAGCCCTTTAAGCATGTAGACTTTGCTTTCCTTCACTTGATATGTCCCTTCATAAGTGATGCAAAGCTTTCTCCATACCTCATAGGCTGTTTCACATGAAGAAATCCGGTTGAACTCGGTGGGGGTCATGAAGGCATAGAGGATGTGCATGGCTCTAGCATTCAAGGTTTCTTTCGTCAAGGTAGCTTCATCCCATTCTTCTATCTTTGTCTTTGGTAGCATGTATGGGTTATTCACCATTTTCCACATCTCAAGACTTGATCCTTGAATGTAGAATTGAAGCCTTCTTCTCCAATAGAGGAAATTGCTCCCATCAAAGATTGGAAGGCTGCCCAAGTATCTCCCTCCGTGGTAGTCACCCATCTTCTCCTACTTGTTGAAGTATGCTTGGAGAAGACCCGCTCTGATACCGATTGTTTGATCCTAGATGGGTGATTAGATGCTCTAGAGGGGGGGTGAATAGAGCTGAAAGCACTTAAACAAAACTCATTAAACCTTCAAGATATATGACAAGATAAGGTTGCTAAATAGGTAATTTGAGTGCAACTAAAACATACATAGCAAGGGAGAGAGAGATTGAACATGCACCAATTAGACAAGCTATTTAGAGTGGTTCCACACTTCAAACTAGAAGTGTGGCAGTCCACTTGCCTAGAGAGGTCAACCTCTAGGACTTCCAAACTATTGCACTCTTATATTCCTTCATAAGACATACAATGCATGACCAAACAAAAGACTTACCTATCCAATACAAAGAGTCTTCAACCTTACCAAGGACTTACCCACTTTGCAAGAGTCTTTGGCCTTCTCCAAGGACTTACCCACTCTTGCACAAGTCTTCAGCCTTGCAGGGATCACCCACTCTTCTTGGATCTTCAGCTTTTGACTTCACCTTCACTCGGAGAAGCTTCCACCAATGACTTACCTACTTGAGCTTGAGTCTTCTGCCTTCTCCAAGGGCTTACCCACTCTAGCTCCAAGTCTTCAGCCTTGATCTTCACCAAGGGACGCCTTCCCTTGTTCTTCTTCACCTCTCTTGGACAAGAGAGAGAACCTTCATCTTCATGATTGGAAATGAGAGATGGTGAGGTGGTGGAAGTGAGAGCCTTACCAGATATACATGTAGGACTAGCTCTCTTACAGATTTCCTACTCACTCTAATGGATGTAGCAAGTGATTAAGCTTAGAGAGAGAGAGGAGGCTGTAGGAAGCACTCAACTATAGAATAGGAACCTCACATAGAGTTTGCAATGAATGCTCAACCTTGGAATGAAGCCCAAGGGGTCCTATTTATAGCTAGGAATGCCTCTTAGCCTTTGGGAACACTTGTGAACAAAAACTAGACGTTTTTTGGCTTGTAACAGATCTATTTTCACTTGTTGCAACTCCACAACGACTAGAAGCACTTTTCTGCAATTTTCCGTACAGTGCAATCGGTCGAGTTTCTATAGGGGTAACTCGACCGATAGAGTAAAACACAAAGCCGATATTCAGACCATCGGTCGAGTTTGTCCTGAGGAAACTCGACCGACCAATGAAAATCGATTTGGTCAGTTACTCCATCGGTCGAGTTCTGTGTAAACACAACTCGACCGATGCAATCTTCAGAAAATTGACCAAGGACTGATCGGTCGAGTTTCAAGCCAGGGAAACTCGACCGACAAAGTGCCTGTAATCAATTTTCAAAGTTGCATCTAAAGTGCTCTAATATTCGATCTAAGTGCTCCTGATATTTTTCTAAGCTTAATTACAAGTCATACAATCATTACAACTGATTTACAACATGATTCTAATGGATATACATCATTTTACAAAAAATTGCACTTGTATGACTTTGACTTGTCTTTTCTCCAATTTGAGATGCGCAAGTTAGGGAAATTGGAGTGTGTCTATACCTAATCTGAAATCACTCAAGTAGAGACATTAGACACCAATATGTGGAATGGTTAGTCATCATCAAAACACGGGTTTAGTCAATTTAGACGTGAGTCAACATTGACCTAATTGACCTTGAGTCAACATTCTCCCCCTTTTTGAAGATGACAAACCATTCCATAAATGTATTGAAAGCATTTACATAAAATCATACCTTTGGAGAAACCTAGGGGTTTCAATAGAATTGAGTTCATATGCTCCCCCTCAATTGATGCTAGTGGAGTTCTCATACTCCCCCTCAATTGGTGCTATTTCTCCTGCATGGTTAGCTTTCATAACATTTATAGAGTACTATGTCTTCTACTCATATATGTTCTACACATATATGTCTTCTCCCCTTTACCTTCTCCCTTTACATGAACATGCTTCTCCTCTTCATGTAAGACATGCCTTCTTCCTCTTTTTAAAAGAAGACATACCTTTCTCCCCCTTTGTCATTTCAAAAGGTGGGGTTATGAAGAAATAAGAAATGTCACTTGTTAAAGAGAAAGGAGATAACAAAAATATATATAAGGAGAGTAGAAGAGCACAGATAGGGGCTTGTCCAAGCATAGAAAGAAAAGCAAGTTAAAGCATATACTTGAACAACCCAAAAAGCAAGATAAAGTGCTGTAGAAAAATAATCAAACACAATTTTGACCCTCAAGATGACGGAATTTGACCAAAAACCATCAGAGCTCATCGCGAAGCAATGAGTCTTGCTCAGAAGGTCGTTTCTTCATGAAAAACACTAGTCTTGCACCAAAAACTGAAACTGGAGCAAACCTGCATAAAATCCAAAAATACTCAAATTTCTACATACAATGTAGATCTATGTACCCTGCATCACAATGTTATGCAAGCAACTCAAGATAGTAGATATGCAATTCAAGGAACAAACTTGAGCATGTATGAGACAAGATACAAGCATAGCATATAGATGAGCAAAGACGCCAATTATAAACAAGGTTAGAACTACATGTATATGAACTACTAGTAGATGATATCACAAGTTAGGACTACTAGTAGGATCTAGATCATAGCAAGAGATACCAAAAGATACACAAGATAAAGCAAGCTATGAGTAGATGTGGAGATATATCCAAAGCAAAGAGATAAGAAGTTTTAGAAGCATGAAAGGATATAACTCACTAGATATGCATCCTTACCAAAAGATGATTACCCCTAAGAATCTCAAGGTTGTATCAAAACAAGATATACACCTAGATAGATGTATCAAGTTAGAGTACAACGGAAGCAATTTTTAGACACAACCAAGAGATCCAAAGAGATCATCATCAAAACCTGCAAAACAACTCAAAGCAAGTAATTGCAAGATATAGATATACCAATTTAGAGCAATTAGAGAGAGAGAGAGTTGTAAGCAAGATAGACAATTTAGAACGTGGCAATATGCATATATAAAGGTACCAAATGAGAGTGCCAAAGAATAAGGCTATTGGTTGAGAAAATCTAGTTGAGAGGGAAATTCTCACTCAATAAGACAAATGTATATTCTGTGCACAGTGTTATCGGTCGAGTTATGTGCATTGACAACTCGACCGATGACAGTTGTTGGCAACACCCATTGGTGCCTATCGGTCGAGTTTCAAGCAGGGCAAACTCGACCGACAGAGCAGATGTCAAAGAGCATATATATTTCATAAAAGCATATATAGAGGCATGCTAAAAATACAAACCATATCCAAACATGTCTAAGCAAGTTAGTAATGCACTATAGAAGCATTAGAAATAGTTTTTGAGCAAGAGTGTGAAGAGAAACACAAAATACCACTTTTGACTCAAAAACCATATGTATAGTGCATACCATCTTGACAAAACAAGTTAGGATTGGTTATAAGCAATAAAACCTTTACCTTTGTTCTTACCATTCCTTTTCCACTTATTGTCACCCTCTACACATCTCACCTTTCTTCTTTCATGTGGATTGAGAAGTCAATTTGCAATTCAAAGCTCAAGTCAATCCATTTGCATGTACCTACAAGAAGAAAGATGAAATGGTCCCCAATCATGTTTTTAGGTCCGGAGGGGTTAGTTTAGCAACCCAAGTCCTATTGCTCTTGGGTGCTTTCCTAAAAGGACAACAAGTAGAATAATGACCAATTTCATTGCAATGATTACAAGTGCCCGTAGCCTTGGAACTGGAGGATTCTTCATTGAAAATTGAAGGTCCTTTGTCTTTGTTGTTCCTTTGGCTACAGTCAAGTCCAATGCCATCTCTACCCATTTGTTTGGTAGTATGGTCTAGGATTTGATTAAGATTCTTTTTATCACATAAGAATCTTTGCAAAGAAGATCTCAAACTATGATTTTCATGCACAAGAGAAGTAAAGGTAAAACACAATAGATTCATATCATCTCTAGCATGCAAAATATCATTTTCTAAGCAAAGAGCTTTAGTTAAATAAGAATCTCTATCAATATGAAGAGCAGCAGCATCATTCTCTCTACTAGTAGAACTAGAACAAGATACATGCCCATTGATTTTAGCAAGCAAGGAGGCATTTTCTATTTCTAATTCATGCAAAACAAAATTTTTGTCCTTATTTTCAAATTTAAGAACATCAATATCATGCATGAGAGAATCAACAATTAAAGTATGCTCTTCATTAGAACTATGCATGAGAGTTTGAGCTTCTAGAAATCTAATCTTATCTAGCAAACTAGAATTTTCAAGTTTAAGAGAATATACTTGACTAAGACAATCATTTTTATCATCAAGCAAGCAAGAATTAGCATGTTCAAGATCATCTAGTTCTACATGCAAATTATCAACAATTCTATCAAGCTTTTTCCTTTTCCTTTTAGAAGACTTAAGAGAGGTACAAATATCATGAATAATAGCAATCAAAGATTCTTTATCTAAAGAGTTTAGATTTACCTCACTTGAGTCTTCACTTGTTGATGCTATAAGAGCAGAATGGCATTCTCTTTCATTATTAGAGCTTGAGCTTGATCCTTCACTTGAATCTTCACTTGAGCTTGAGTTGGAGGATCCACTTGAACTTGAGTGCCATTTCTCCTTCTTGTGAAGATGGGTCTTTTTGCCTTGTGGGCAATCTTCCTTGTAGTGACCCTTCTTTCCACATGTGAAGCACCGGATGGAGGAGGACTTGCCTTTGTAGAATTTACCTTTATAGTACATGGCATCTTCTTTAGCTTGAGAGGATGGAGAGACGTGTTCCATGATACCCTCAATTTGAGCCTTCATTTCAGCATTCTTCATTCTCTTTAGCTCTTTCTTCTCTTGTCTTTCTACTTCCTCCCTCTTGTCAAGTGTGGCTTCATGTGCTTGTAGATTTCCAATAAGCTCTTCAATAGGAATATCCTTAAGAGACCTTGCTTCTTCAATTGAAGTCACCTTGGGTTCCCACCTCTTGGGGAGAGTTCTAAGGATCTTTGAGTTGATCTCTCCACTAGACATAGGATGTCCTAGAACAGCAAGACCATTCACAATGTTGTTGATCCTTGAGTACATGTTTGCTATGCTCTCCTCCTTTCCCATCTTGAAGTTCTCAAGAAGCCCTTTAAGCATGTAGACTTTGCTTTCCTTCACTTGATATGTCCCTTCATAAGTGATGCAAAGCTTTCTCCATACCTCATAGGCTGTTTCACATGAAGAAATCCGGTTGAACTCGGTGGGGGTCATGAAGGCATAGAGGATGTGCATGGCTCTAGCATTCAAGGTTTCTTTCGTCAAGGTAGCTTCATCCCATTCTTCTATCTTTGTCTTTGGTAGCATGTATGGGTTATTCACCATTTTCCACATCTCAAGACTTGATCCTTGAATGTAGAATTGAAGCCTTCTTCTCCAATAGAGGAAATTGCTCCCATCAAAGATTGGAAGGCTGCCCAAGTATCTCCCTCCGTGGTAGTCACCCATCTTCTCCTACTTGTTGAAGTATGCTTGGAGAAGACCCGCTCTGATACCGATTGTTTGATCCTAGATGGGTGATTAGATGCTCTAGAGGGGGGGTGAATAGAGCTGAAAGCACTTAAACAAAACTCATTAAACCTTCAAGATATATGACAAGATAAGGTTGCTAAATAGGTAATTTGAGTGCAACTAAAACATACATAGCAAGGGAGAGAGAGATTGAACATGCACCAATTAGACAAGCTATTTAGAGTGGTTCCACACTTCAAACTAGAAGTGTGTCAGTCCACTTGCCTAGAGAGGTCAACCTCTAGGACTTCCAAACTATTGCACTCTTATATTCCTTCATAAGACATACAATGCATGACCAAACAAAAGACTTACCTATCCAATACAAAGAGTCTTCAACCTTACCAAGGACTTACCCACTTTGCAAGAGTCTTTGGCCTTCTCCAAGGACTTACCCACTCTTGCACAAGTCTTCAGCCTTGCAGGGATCACCCACTCTTCTTGGATCTTCAGCTTTTGACTTCACCTTCACTCGGAGAAGCTTCCACCAATGACTTACCTACTTGAGCTTGAGTCTTCTGCCTTCTCCAAGGGCTTACCCACTCTAGCTCCAAGTCTTCAGCCTTGATCTTCACCAAGGGACGCCTTCCCTTGTTCTTCTTCACCTCTCTTGGACAAGAGAGAGAACCTTCATCTTCATGATTGGAAATGAGAGATGGTGAGGTGGTGGAAGTGAGAGCCTTACCAGATATACATGTAGGACTAGCTCTCTTACAGATTTCCTACTCACTCTAATGGATGTAGCAAGTGATTAAGCTTAGAGAGAGAGAGGAGGCTGTAGGAAGCACTCAACTATAGAATAGGAACCTCACATAGAGTTTGCAATGAATGCTCAACCTTGGAATGAAGCCCAAGGGGTCCTATTTATAGCTAGGAATGCCTCTTAGCCTTTGGGAACACTTGTGAACAAAAACTAGACGTTTTTTGGCTTGTAACAGATCTATTTTCACTTGTTGCAACTCCACAACGACTAGAAGCACTTTTCTGCAATTTTCCGTACAGTGCAATCGGTCGAGTTTCTATAGGGGTAACTCGACCGATAGAGTAAAACACAAAGCCGATATTCAGACCATCGATCGAGTTTGTCCTGAGGAAACTCGACCGACCAATGAAAATCGATTTGGTCAGTTACTCCATCGGTCGAGTTCTGTGTAAACACAACTCGACCGATGCAATCTTCAGAAAATTGACCAAGGACTGATCGGTCGAGTTTCAAGCCAGGGAAACTCGACCGACAAAGTGCCTGTAATCAATTTTCAAAGTTGCATCTAAAGTGCTCTAATATTCGATCTAAGTGCTCCTGATATTTTTCTAAGCTTAATTACAAGTCATACAATCATTACAACTGATTTACAACATGATTCTAATGGATATACATCATTTTACAAAAAATTGCACTTGTATGACTTTGACTTGTCTTTTCTCCAATTTGAGATGCGCAAGTTAGGGAAATTGGAGTGTGTCTATACCTAATCTGAAATCACTCAAGTAGAGACATTAGACACCAATATGTGGAATGGTTAGTCATCATCAAAACACGGGTTTAGTCAATTTAGACGTGAGTCAACATTGACCTAATTGACCTTGAGTCAACATTCTCCCCCTTTTTGAAGATGACAAACCATTCCATAAATGTATTGAAAGCATTTACATAAAATCATACCTTTGGAGAAACCTAGGGGTTTCAATAGAATTGAGTTCATATGCTCCCCCTCAATTGATGCTAGTGGAGTTCTCATACTCCCCCTCAATTGGTGCTATTTCTCCTGCATGGTTAGCTTTAATAACATTTATAGAGTACTATGTCTTCAACACATATATGTCTTCTCCCTTTACATGAACATGCTTCTCCTCTTCATGTAAGACATGCCTTCTTCCTCTTTTTAAAAGAAGACATACCTTTCTCCCCCTTTGTCATTTCAAAAGGTGGGGTTATGAAGAAATAAGAAATGTCACTTGTTAAAGAGAAAGGAGATAACAAAAATATATATAAGGAGAGTAGAAGAGCACAGATAGGGGCTTGTCCAAGCATAGAAAGAAAAGCAAGTTAAAGCATATACTTGAACAACCCAAAAAGCAAGATAAAGTGCTGTAGAAAAATAATCAAACACAATTTTGACCCTCAAGATGACGGAATTTGACCAAAAACCATCAGAGCTCATCGCAAAGCAATGAGTCTTGCTCAGAAGGTCGTTTCTTCATGAAAAACACTAGTCTTGCACCAAAAACTGAAACTGGAGCAAACCTGCATAAAATCCAAAAATACTCAAATTTCTACATACAATGTAGATCTATGTACCCTGCATCACAATGTTATGCAAGCAACTCAAGATAGTAGATATGCAATTCAAGGAACAAACTTGAGCATGTATGAGACAAGATACAAGCATAGCATATAGATGAGCAAAGACGCCAATTATAAACAAGGTTAGAACTACATGTATATGAACTACTAGTAGATGATATCACAAGTTAGGACTACTAGTAGGATCTAGATCATAGCAAGAGATACCAAAAGATACACAAGATAAAGCAAGCTATGAGTAGATGTGGAGATATATCCAAAGCAAAGAGATAAGAAATTTTAGAAGCATGAAAGGATATAACTCACTAGATATGCATCCTTACCAAATGATGATTACCCCTAAGAATCTCAAGGTTGTATCAAAACAAGATATACACCTAGATAGATGTATCAAGTTAGAGTACAACGGAAGCAATTTTTAGACACAACCAAGAGATCCAAAGAGATCATCATCAAAACCTGCAAAACAACTCAAAGCAAGTAATTGCAAGATATAGATATACCAATTTAGAGCAATTAGAGAGAGAGAGTTGTAAGCAAGATAGACAATTTAGAACATGGCAATATGCATATATAAAGGTACCAAATGAGAGTGCCAAAGAATAAAGCTATTGGTTGAGAAAATCTAGTTGAGAGGGAAATTCTCACTCAATAAGCCAAATGTATATTCTGTGCACAGTGTTATCGGTCGAGTTATGTGCATTGACAACTCGACCGATGACAGTTGTTGGCAACACCCATTGGTGCCTATCGGTCGAGTTTCAAGCAGGGCAAACTCGACCGACAGAGCAGATGTCAAAGAGCATATATATTTAATAAAAGCATATATAGAGGCATGCTAAAAATACAAACCATATCCAAACATGTCTAAGCAAGTTAGTAATGCACTATAGAAGCATTAGAAATAGTTTTTGAGCAAGAGTGTGAAGAGAAACACAAAATACCACTTTTGACTCAAAAACCATATGTATAGTGCATACCATCTTGACAAAACAAGTTAGGATTGGTTATAAGCAATAAAACCTTTACCTTTGTTCTTACCATTCCTTTTCCACTTATTGTCACCCTCTACACATCTCACCTTTCTTCTTTCATGTGGATTGAGAAGTCAATTTGCAATTCAAAGCTCAAGTAAATCCATTTGCATATACCTACAAGAAGAAAGATGAAATGGTCCCCAATCATGTTTTTAGGTCCGGAGGGGTTAGTTTAGCAACCCAAGTCCTATTGCTCTTGGGTGCTTTCCTAAAAGGACAACAAGTAGAATAATGACCAATTTCATTGCAATGATTACAAGTGCCCGTAGCCTTGGAACTGGAGGATTCTTCATTGAAAATTGAAGGTCCTTTGTCTTTGTTGTTCCTTTGGCTACAGTCAAGTCCAATGCCATCTCTACCCATTTGTTTGGTAGTATGGTCTAGGATTTGATTAATATTCTTTTTATCACATAAGAATCTTTGCAAAGAAGATCTCAAACTATGATTTTCATGCACAAGAGAAGTAAAGGTAAAACACAATAGATTCATATCATCTCTAGCATGCAAAAGATCATTTTCTAAGCAAAGAGCTTTAGTTAAATAAGAATCTCTATCAATATGAAGAGCAGCAACATCATTCTCTCTACTAGTAGAACTAGAACAATATACATGCCCATTGATTTTAGCAAGCAAGGAGGCATTTTCTATTTCTAATTCTTGCAAAACAAAATCTTTGTCCTTATTTTCAAATTTAAGAACATCAATATCATGCATGAGAGAATCAACAATTAAAGTATGCTCTTCATTATAACTATGCATGAGAGTTTGAGCTTCTAGAAATCTAATCTTATCAAGCAAACTAGAATTTTCAAGTTTAAGAGAATATACTTGACTAAGACAATCATTTTTATCATCAAGCAAGCAAGAATTAGCATGTTCAAGATCATCTAGTTCTACATGCAAATTATCAACAATTCTAGCAAGCTTTTTCCTTTTCCTTTTAGAAGACTTAAGAGAGGTACAAATATCATGAATAATAGCAATCAAAGATTCTTTATCTAAAGAGTTTAGATTTACCTCACTTGAGTCTTCACTTGTTGATGCTATAAGAGCAGAATGGCATTCTCTTTCATTATTAGAGCTTGAGCTTGATCCTTCACTTGAATCTTCACTTGAGCTTGAGTTGGAGGAGCCACTTGAACTTGAGTGCCATTTCTCCTTCTTGTGAAGATGGGTCTTTTTGCCTTGTGGGCAATCTTCCTTGTAGTGACCCTTCTTTCCACATGTGAAGCACCGGATGGAGGAGGACTTGCCTTTGTAGAATTTACCTTTATAGTACATGGCATCTTCTTTAGCTTGAGAGGATGGAGAGACGTGTTCCATGATACCCTCAATTTGAGCCTTCATTTCAGCATTCTTCATTCTCTTTAGCTCTTTCTTCTCTTGTCTTTCTACTTCCTCCCTCTTGTCAAGTGTGGCTTCATGTGCTTGTAGATTTCCAATAAGCTCTTCAATAGGAATATCCTTAAGAGACCTTGCTTCTTCAATTGAAGTCACCTTGGGTTCCCACCTCTTGGGGAGAGTTCTAAGGATCTTTGAGTTGATCTCTCCACTAGACATAGGATGTCCTAGAACAGCAAGACCATTCACAATGTTGTTGATCCTTGAGTACATGTTTGCTATGCTCTCCTCCTTTCCCATCTTGAAGTTCTCAAGAAGCCCTTTAAGCATGTAGACTTTGCTTTCCTTCACTTGATATGTCCCTTCATAAGTGATGCAAAGCTTTCTCCATACCTCATAGGCTGTTTCACATGAAGAAATCCGGTTGAACTCGGTGGGGGTCATGAAGGCATAGAGGATGTGCATGGCTCTAGCATTCAAGGTTTCTTTCGTCAAGGTAGCTTCATCCCATTCTTCTATCTTTGTCTTTGGTAGCATGTATGGGTTATTCACCATTTTCCACATCTCAAGACTTGATCCTTGAATGTAGAATTGAAGCCTTCTTCTCCAATAGAGGAAATTGCTCCCATCAAAGATTGGAAGGCTGCCCAAGTATCTCCCTCCGTGGTAGTCACCCATCTTCTCCTACTTGTTGAAGTATGCTTGGAGAAGACCCGCTCTGATACCGATTGTTTGATCCTAGATGGGTGATTAGATGCTCTAGAGGGGGGGTGAATAGAGCTGAAAGCACTTAAACAAAACTCATTAAACCTTCAAGATATATGACAAGATAAGGTTGCTAAATAGGTAATTTGAGTGCAACTAAAACATACATAGCAAGGGAGAGAGAGATTGAACATGCACCAATTAGACAAGCTATTTAGAGTGGTTCCACACTTCAAACTAGAAGTGTGGCAGTCCACTTGCCTAGAGAGGTCAACCTCTAGGACTTCCAAACTATTGCACTCTTATATTCCTTCATAAGACATACAATGCATGACCAAACAAAAGACTTACCTATCCAATACAAAGAGTCTTCAACCTTACCAAGGACTTACCCACTTTGCAAGAGTCTTTGGCCTTCTCCAAGGACTTACCCACTCTTGCACAAGTCTTCAGCCTTGCAGGGATCACCCACTCTTCTTGGATCTTCAGCTTTTGACTTCACCTTCACTCGGAGAAGCTTCCACCAATGACTTACCTACTTGAGCTTGAGTCTTCTGCCTTCTCCAAGGGCTTACCCACTCTAGCTCCAAGTCTTCAGCCTTGATCTTCACCAAGGGACGCCTTCCCTTGTTCTTCTTCACCTCTCTTGGACAAGAGAGAGAACCTTCATCTTCATGATTGGAAATGAGAGATGGTGAGGTGGTGGAAGTGAGAGCCTTACCAGATATACATGTAGGACTAGCTCTCTTACAGATTTCCTACTCACTCTAATGGATGTAGCAAGTGATTAAGCTTAGAGAGAGAGAGGAGGCTGTAGGAAGCACTCAACTATAGAATAGGAACCTCACATAGAGTTTGCAATGAATGCTCAACCTTGGAATGAAGCCCAAGGGGTCCTATTTATAGCTAGGAATGCCTCTTAGCCTTTGGGAACACTTGTGAACAAAAACTAGACGTTTTTTGGCTTGTAACAGATCTATTTTCACTTGTTGCAACTCCACAACGACTAGAAGCACTTTTCTGCAATTTTCCGTACAGTGCAATCGGTCGAGTTTCTATAGGGGTAACTCGACCGATAGAGTAAAACACAAAGCCGATATTCAGACCATCGGTCGAGTTTGTCCTGAGGAAACTCGACCGACCAATGAAAATCGATTTGGTCAGTTACTCCATCGGTCGAGTTCTGTGTAAACACAACTCGACCGATGCAATCTTCAGAAAATTGACCAAGGACTGATCGGTCGAGTTTCAAGCCAGGGAAACTCGACCGACAAAGTGCCTGTAATCAATTTTCAAAGTTGCATCTAAAGTGCTCTAATATTCGATCTAAGTGCTCCTGATATTTTTCTAAGCTTAATTACAAGTCATACAATCATTACAACTGATTTACAACATGATTCTAATGGATATACATCATTTTACAAAAAATTGCACTTGTATGACTTTGACTTGTCTTTTCTCCAATTTGAGATGCGCAAGTTAGGGAAATTGGAGTGTGTCTATACCTAATCTGAAATCACTCAAGTAGAGACATTAGACACCAATATGTGGAATGGTTAGTCATCATCAAAACACGGGTTTAGTCAATTTAGACGTGAGTCAACATTGACCTAATTGACCTTGAGTCAACATTCTCCCCCTTTTTGAAGATGACAAACCATTCCATAAATGTATTGAAAGCATTTACATAAAATCATACCTTTGGAGAAACCTAGGGGTTTCAATAGAATTGAGTTCATATGCTCCCCCTCAATTGATGCTAGTGGAGTTCTCATACTCCCCCTCAATTGGTGCTATTTCTCCTGCATGGTTAGCTTTCATAACATTTATAGAGTACTATGTCTTCTACTCATATATGTTCTACACATATATGTCTTCTCCCCTTTACCTTCTCCCTTTACATGAACATGCTTCTCCTCTTCATGTAAGACATGCCTTCTTCCTCTTTTTAAAAGAAGACATACCTTTCTCCCCCTTTGTCATTTCAAAAGGTGGGGTTATGAAGAAATAAGAAATGTCACTTGTTAAAGAGAAAGGAGATAACAAAAATATATATAAGGAGAGTAGAAGAGCACAGATAGGGGCTTGTCCAAGCATAGAAAGAAAAGCAAGTTAAAGCATATACTTGAACAACCCAAAAAGCAAGATAAAGTGCTGTAGAAAAATAATCAAACACAATTTTGACCCTCAAGATGACGGAATTTGACCAAAAACCATCAGAGCTCATCGCGAAGCAATGAGTCTTGCTCAGAAGGTCGTTTCTTCATGAAAAACACTAGTCTTGCACCAAAAACTGAAACTGGAGCAAACCTGCATAAAATCCAAAAATACTCAAATTTCTACATACAATGTAGATCTATGTACCCTGCATCACAATGTTATGCAAGCAACTCAAGATAGTAGATATGCAATTCAAGGAACAAACTTGAGCATGTATGAGACAAGATACAAGCATAGCATATAGATGAGCAAAGACGCCAATTATAAACAAGGTTAGAACTACATGTATATGAACTACTAGTAGATGATATCACAAGTTAGGACTACTAGTAGGATCTAGATCATAGCAAGAGATACCAAAAGATACACAAGATAAAGCAAGCTATGAGTAGATGTGGAGATATATCCAAAGCAAAGAGATAAGAAGTTTTAGAAGCATGAAAGGATATAACTCACTAGATATGCATCCTTACCAAAAGATGATTACCCCTAAGAATCTCAAGGTTGTATCAAAACAAGATATACACCTAGATAGATGTATCAAGTTAGAGTACAACGGAAGCAATTTTTAGACACAACCAAGAGATCCAAAGAGATCATCATCAAAACCTGCAAAACAACTCAAAGCAAGTAATTGCAAGATATAGATATACCAATTTAGAGCAATTAGAGAGAGAGAGAGTTGTAAGCAAGATAGACAATTTAGAACGTGGCAATATGCATATATAAAGGTACCAAATGAGAGTGCCAAAGAATAAGGCTATTGGTTGAGAAAATCTAGTTGAGAGGGAAATTCTCACTCAATAAGACAAATGTATATTCTGTGCACAGTGTTATCGGTCGAGTTATGTGCATTGACAACTCGACCGATGACAGTTGTTGGCAACACCCATTGGTGCCTATCGGTCGAGTTTCAAGCAGGGCAAACTCGACCGACAGAGCAGATGTCAAAGAGCATATATATTTCATAAAAGCATATATAGAGGCATGCTAAAAATACAAACCATATCCAAACATGTCTAAGCAAGTTAGTAATGCACTATAGAAGCATTAGAAATAGTTTTTGAGCAAGAGTGTGAAGAGAAACACAAAATACCACTTTTGACTCAAAAACCATATGTATAGTGCATACCATCTTGACAAAACAAGTTAGGATTGGTTATAAGCAATAAAACCTTTACCTTTGTTCTTACCATTCCTTTTCCACTTATTGTCACCCTCTACACATCTCACCTTTCTTCTTTCATGTGGATTGAGAAGTCAATTTGCAATTCAAAGCTCAAGTCAATCCATTTGCATGTACCTACAAGAAGAAAGATGAAATGGTCCCCAATCATGTTTTTAGGTCCGGAGGGGTTAGTTTAGCAACCCAAGTCCTATTGCTCTTGGGTGCTTTCCTAAAAGGACAACAAGTAGAATAATGACCAATTTCATTGCAATGATTACAAGTGCCCGTAGCCTTGGAACTGGAGGATTCTTCATTGAAAATTGAAGGTCCTTTGTCTTTGTTGTTCCTTTGGCTACAGTCAAGTCCAATGCCATCTCTACCCATTTGTTTGGTAGTATGGTCTAGGATTTGATTAAGATTCTTTTTATCACATAAGAATCTTTGCAAAGAAGATCTCAAACTATGATTTTCATGCACAAGAGAAGTAAAGGTAAAACACAATAGATTCATATCATCTCTAGCATGCAAAATATCATTTTCTAAGCAAAGAGCTTTAGTTAAATAAGAATCTCTATCAATATGAAGAGCAGCAGCATCATTCTCTCTACTAGTAGAACTAGAACAAGATACATGCCCATTGATTTTAGCAAGCAAGGAGGCATTTTCTATTTCTAATTCATGCAAAACAAAATTTTTGTCCTTATTTTCAAATTTAAGAACATCAATATCATGCATGAGAGAATCAACAATTAAAGTATGCTCTTCATTAGAACTATGCATGAGAGTTTGAGCTTCTAGAAATCTAATCTTATCTAGCAAACTAGAATTTTCAAGTTTAAGAGAATATACTTGACTAAGACAATCATTTTTATCATCAAGCAAGCAAGAATTAGCATGTTCAAGATCATCTAGTTCTACATGCAAATTATCAACAATTCTATCAAGCTTTTTCCTTTTCCTTTTAGAAGACTTAAGAGAGGTACAAATATCATGAATAATAGCAATCAAAGATTCTTTATCTAAAGAGTTTAGATTTACCTCACTTGAGTCTTCACTTGTTGATGCTATAAGAGCAGAATGGCATTCTCTTTCATTATTAGAGCTTGAGCTTGATCCTTCACTTGAATCTTCACTTGAGCTTGAGTTGGAGGATCCACTTGAACTTGAGTGCCATTTCTCCTTCTTGTGAAGATGGGTCTTTTTGCCTTGTGGGCAATCTTCCTTGTAGTGACCCTTCTTTCCACATGTGAAGCACCGGATGGAGGAGGACTTGCCTTTGTAGAATTTACCTTTATAGTACATGGCATCTTCTTTAGCTTGAGAGGATGGAGAGACGTGTTCCATGATACCCTCAATTTGAGCCTTCATTTCAGCATTCTTCATTCTCTTTAGCTCTTTCTTCTCTTGTCTTTCTACTTCCTCCCTCTTGTCAAGTGTGGCTTCATGTTCTTGTAGATTTCCAATAAGCTCTTCAATAGGAATATCCTTAAGAGACCTTGCTTCTTCAATTGAAGTCACCTTGGGTTCCCACCTCTTGGGGAGAGTTCTAAGGATCTTTGAGTTGATCTCTCCACTAGACATAGGATGTCCTAGAACAGCAAGACCATTCACAATGTTGTTGATCCTTGAGTACATGTTTGCTATGCTCTCCTCCTTTCCCATCTTGAAGTTCTCAAGAAGCCCTTTAAGCATGTAGACTTTGCTTTCCTTCACTTGATCTGTCCCTTCATAAGTGATGCAAAGCTTTCTCCATACCTCATAGGCTGTTTCACATGAAGAAATCCGGTTGAACTCGGTGGGGGTCATGAAGGCATAGAGGATGTGCATGGCTCTAGCATTCAAGGTTTCTTTCGTCAAGGTAGCTTCATCCCATTCTTCTATCTTTGTCTTTGGTAGCATGTATGGGTTATTCACCATTTTCCACATCTCAAGACTTGATCCTTGAATGTAGAATTGAAGCCTTCTTCTCCAATAGAGGAAATTGCTCCCATCAAAGATTGGAAGGCTGCCCAAGTATCTCCCTCCGTGGTAGTCACCCATCTTCTCCTACTTGTTGAAGTATGCTTGGAGAAGACCCGCTCTGATACCGATTGTTTGATCCTAGATGGGTGATTAGATGCTCTAGAGGGGGGGTGAATAGAGCTGAAAGCACTTAAACAAAACTCATTAAACCTTCAAGATATATGACAAGATAAGGTTGCTAAATAGGTAATTTGAGTGCAACTAAAACATACATAGCAAGGGAGAGAGAGATTGAACATGCACCAATTAGACAAGCTATTTAGAGTGGTTCCACACTTCAAACTAGAAGTGTGTCAGTCCACTTGCCTAGAGAGGTCAACCTCTAGGACTTCCAAACTATTGCACTCTTATATTCCTTCATAAGACATACAATGCATGACCAAACAAAAGACTTACCTATCCAATACAAAGAGTCTTCAACCTTACCAAGGACTTACCCACTTTGCAAGAGTCTTTGGCCTTCTCCAAGGACTTACCCACTCTTGCACAAGTCTTCAGCCTTGCAGGGATCACCCACTCTTCTTGGATCTTCAGCTTTTGACTTCACCTTCACTCGGAGAAGCTTCCACCAATGACTTACCTACTTGAGCTTGAGTCTTCTGCCTTCTCCAAGGGCTTACCCACTCTAGCTCCAAGTCTTCAGCCTTGATCTTCACCAAGGGACGCCTTCCCTTGTTCTTCTTCACCTCTCTTGGACAAGAGAGAGAACCTTCATCTTCATGATTGGAAATGAGAGATGGTGAGGTGGTGGAAGTGAGAGCCTTACCAGATATACATGTAGGACTAGCTCTCTTACAGATTTCCTACTCACTCTAATGGATGTAGCAAGTGATTAAGCTTAGAGAGAGAGAGGAGGCTGTAGGAAGCACTCAACTATAGAATAGGAACCTCACATAGAGTTTGCAATGAATGCTCAACCTTGGAATGAAGCCCAAGGGGTCCTATTTATAGCTAGGAATGCCTCTTAGCCTTTGGGAACACTTGTGAACAAAAACTAGACGTTTTTTGGCTTGTAACAGATCTATTTTCACTTGTTGCAACTCCACAACGACTAGAAGCACTTTTCTGCAATTTTCCGTACAGTGCAATCGGTCGAGTTTCTATAGGGGTAACTCGACCGATAGAGTAAAACACAAAGCCGATATTCAGACCATCGATCGAGTTTGTCCTGAGGAAACTCGACCGACCAATGAAAATCGATTTGGTCAGTTACTCCATCGGTCGAGTTCTGTGTAAACACAACTCGACCGATGCAATCTTTAGAAAATTGACCAAGGACTGATCGGTCGAGTTTCAAGCCAGGGAAACTCGACCGACAAAGTGCCTGTAATCAATTTTCAAAGTTGCATCTAAAGTGCTCTAATATTCGATCTAAGTGCTCCTGATATTTTTCTAAGCTTAATTACAAGTCATACAATCATTACAACTGATTTACAACATGATTCTAATGGATATACATCATTTTACAAAAAATTGCACTTGTATGACTTTGACTTGTCTTTTCTCCAATTTGAGATGCGCAAGTTAGGGAAATTGGAGTGTGTCTATACCTAATCTGAAATCACTCAAGTAGAGACATTAGACACCAATATGTGGAATGGTTAGTCATCATCAAAACACGGGTTTAGTCAATTTAGACGTGAGTCAACATTGACCTAATTGACCTTGAGTCAACATTCTCCCCCTTTTTGAAGATGACAAACCATTCCATAAATGTATTGAAAGCATTTACATAAAATCATACCTTTGGAGAAACCTAGGGGTTTCAATAGAATTGAGTTCATATGCTCCCCCTCAATTGATGCTAGTGGAGTTCTCATACTCCCCCTCAATTGGTGCTATTTCTCCTGCATGGTTAGCTTTAATAACATTTATAGAGTACTATGTCTTCAACACATATATGTCTTCTCCCTTTACATGAACATGCTTCTCCTCTTCATGTAAGACATGCCTTCTTCCTCTTTTTAAAAGAAGACATACCTTTCTTCCCCTTTGTCATTTCAAAAGGTGGGGTTATGAAGAAATAAGAAATGTCACTTGTTAAAGAGAAAGGAGATAACAAAAATATATATAAGGAGAGTAGAAGAGCACAGATAGGGGCTTGTCCAAGCATAGAAAGAAAAGCAAGTTAAAGCATATACTTGAACAACCCAAAAAGCAAGATAAAGTGCTGTAGAAAAATAATCAAACACAATTTTGACCCTCAAGATGACGGAATTTGACCAAAAACCATCAGAGCTCATCGCAAAGCAATGAGTCTTGCTCAGAAGGTCGTTTCTTCATGAAAAACACTAGTCTTGCACCAAAAACTGAAACTGGAGCAAACCTGCATAAAATCCAAAAATACTCAAATTTCTACATACAATGTAGATCTATGTACCCTGCATCACAATGTTATGCAAGCAACTCAAGATAGTAGATATGCAATTCAAGGAACAAACTTGAGCATGTATGAGACAAGATACAAGCATAACATATAGATGAGCAAAGACGCCAATTATAAACAAGGTTAGAACTACATGTATATGAACTACTAGTAGATGATATCACAAGTTAGGACTACTAGTAGGATCTAGATCATAGCAAGAGATACCAAAAGATACACAAGATAAAGCAAGCTATGAGTAGATGTGGAGATATATCCAAAGCAAAGAGATAAGAAATTTTAGAAGCATGAAAGGATATAACTCACTAGATATGCATCCTTACCAAATGATGATTACCCCTAAGAATCTCAAGGTTGTATCAAAACAAGATATACACCTAGATAGATGTATCAAGTTAGAGTACAACGGAAGCAATTTTTAGACACAACCAAGAGATCCAAAGAGATCATCATCAAAACCTGCAAAACAACTCAAAGCAAGTAATTGCAAGATATAGATATACCAATTTAGAGCAATTAGAGAGAGAGAGTTGTAAGCAAGATAGACAATTTAGAACATGGCAATATGCATATATAAAGGTACCAAATGAGAGTGCCAAAGAATAAAGCTATTGGTTGAGAAAATCTAGTTGAGAGGGAAATTCTCACTCAATAAGCCAAATGTATATTCTGTGCACAGTGTTATCGGTCGAGTTATGTGCATTGACAACTCGACCGATGACAGTTGTTGGCAACACCCATTGGTGCCTATCGGTCGAGTTTCAAGCAGGGCAAACTCGACCGACAGAGCAGATGTCAAAGAGCATATATATTTAATAAAAGCATATATAGAGGCATGCTAAAAATACAAACCATATCCAAACATGTCTAAGCAAGTTAGTAATGCACTATAGAAGCATTAGAAATAGTTTTTGAGCAAGAGTGTGAAGAGAAACACAAAATACCACTTTTGACTCAAAAACCATATGTATAGTGCATACCATCTTGACAAAACAAGTTAGGATTGGTTATAAGCAATAAAACCTTTACCTTTGTTCTTACCATTCCTTTTCCACTTATTGTCACCCTCTACACATCTCACCTTTCTTCTTTCATGTGGATTGAGAAGTCAATTTGCAATTCAAAGCTCAAGTAAATCCATTTGCATGTACCTACAAGAAGAAAGATGAAATGGTCCCCAATCATGTTTTTAGGTCCGGAGGGGTTAGTTTAGCAACCCAAGTCCTATTGCTCTTGGGTGCTTTCCTAAAAGGACAACAAGTAGAATAATGACCAATTTCATTGCAATGATTACAAGTGCCCGTAGCCTTGGAACTGGAGGATTCTTCATTGAAAATTGAAGGTCCTTTGTCTTTGTTGTTCCTTTGGCTACAGTCAAGTCCAATGCCATCTCTACCCATTTGTTTGGTAGTATGGTCTAGGATTTGATTAATATTCTTTTTATCACATAAGAATCTTTGCAAAGAAGATCTCAAACTATGATTTTCATGCACAAGAGAAGTAAAGGTAAAACACAATAGATTCATATCATCTCTAGCATGCAAAAGATCATTTTCTAAGCAAAGAGCTTTAGTTAAATAAGAATCTCTATCAATATGAAGAGCAGCAACATCATTCTCTCTACTAGTAGAACTAGAACAATATACATGCCCATTGATTTTAGCAAGCAAGGAGGCATTTTCTATTTCTAATTCTTGCAAAACAAAATCTTTGTCCTTATTTTCAAATTTAAGAACATCAATATCATGCATGAGAGAATCAACAATTAAAGTATGCTCTTCATTATAACTATGCATGAGAGTTTGAGCTTCTAGAAATCTAATCTTATCAAGCAAACTAGAATTTTCAAGTTTAAGAGAATATACTTGACTAAGACAATCATTTTTATCATCAAGCAAGCAAGAATTAGCATGTTCAAGATCATCTAGTTCTACATGCAAATTATCAACAATTCTAGCAAGCTTTTTCCTTTTCCTTTTAGAAGACTTAAGAGAGGTACAAATATCATGAATAATAGCAATCAAAGATTCTTTATCTAAAGAGTTTAGATTTACCTCACTTGAGTCTTCACTTGTTGATGCTATAAGAGCAGAATGGCATTCTCTTTCATTATTAGAGCTTGAGCTTGATCCTTCACTTGAATCTTCACTTGAGCTTGAGTTGGAGGAGCCACTTGAACTTGAGTGCCATTTCTCCTTCTTGTGAAGATGGGTCTTTTTGCCTTGTGGGCAATCTTCCTTGTAGTGACCCTTCTTTCCACATGTGAAGCACCAGATGGAGGAGGACTTGCCTTTGTAGAATTTACCTTTATAGTACATGGCATCTTCTTTAGCTTGAGAGGATGGAGAGACGTGTTCCATGATACCCTCAATTTGAGCCTTCATTTCAGCATTCTTCATTCTCTTTAGCTCTTTCTTCTCTTGTCTTTCTACTTCCTCCCTCTTGTCAAGTGTGGCTTCATGTGCTTGTAGATTTCCAATAAGCTCTTCAATAGGAATATCCTTAAGAGACCTTGCTTCTTCAATTGAAGTCACCTTGGGTTCCCACCTCTTGGGGAGAGTTCTAAGGATATTTGAGTTGATCTCTCCACTAGACATAGGATGTCCTAGAACAGCAAGACCATTCACAATGTTGTTGATCCTTGAGTACATGTTTGCTATGCTCTCCTCCTTTCCCATCTTGAAGTTCTCAAGAAGCCCTTTAAGCATGTAGACTTTGCTTTCCTTCACTTGATATGTCCCTTCATAAGTGATGCAAAGCTTTCTCCATACCTCATAGGCTGTTTCACATGAAGAAATCCGGTTGAACTCGGTGGGGGTCATGAAGGCATAGAGGATGTGCATGGCTCTAGCATTCAAGGTTTCTTTCGTCAAGGTAGCTTCATCCCATTCTTCTATCTTTGTCTTTGGTAGCATGTATGGGTTATTCACCATTTTCCACATCTCAAGACTTGATCCTTGAATGTAGAATTGAAGCCTTCTTCTCCAATAGAGGAAATTGCTCCCATCAAAGATTGGAAGGCTGCCCAAGTATCTCCCTCCGTGGTAGTCACCCATCTTCTCCTACTTGTTGAAGTATGCTTGGAGAAGACCCGCTCTGATACCGATTGTTTGATCCTAGATGGGTGATTAGATGCTCTAGAGGGGGGGTGAATAGAGCTGAAAGCACTTAAACAAAACTCATTAAACCTTCAAGATATATGACAAGATAAGGTTGCTAAATAGGTAATTTGAGTGCAACTAAAACATACATAGCAAGGGAGAGAGAGATTGAACATGCACCAATTAGACAAGCTATTTAGAGTGGTTCCACACTTCAAACTAGAAGTGTGGCAGTCCACTTGCCTAGAGAGGTCAACCTCTAGGACTTCCAAACTATTGCACTCTTATATTCCTTCATAAGACATACAATGCATGACCAAACAAAAGACTTACCTATCCAATACAAAGAGTCTTCAACCTTACCAAGGACTTACCCACTTTGCAAGAGTCTTTGGCCTTCTCCAAGGACTTACCCACTCTTGCACAAGTCTTCAGCCTTGCAGGGATCACCCACTCTTCTTGGATCTTCAGCTTTTGACTTCACCTTCACTCGGAGAAGCTTCCACCAATGACTTACCTACTTGAGCTTGAGTCTTCTGCCTTCTCCAAGGGCTTACCCACTCTAGCTCCAAGTCTTCAGCCTTGATCTTCACCAAGGGACGCCTTCCCTTGTTCTTCTTCACCTCTCTTGGACAAGAGAGAGAACCTTCATCTTCATGATTGGAAATGAGAGATGGTGAGGTGGTGGAAGTGAGAGCCTTACCAGATATACATGTAGGACTAGCTCTCTTACAGATTTCCTACTCACTCTAATGGATGTAGCAAGTGATTAAGCTTAGAGAGAGAGAGGAGGCTGTAGGAAGCACTCAACTATAGAATAGGAACCTCACATAGAGTTTGCAATGAATGCTCAACCTTGGAATGAAGCCCAAGGGGTCCTATTTATAGCTAGGAATGCCTCTTAGCCTTTGGGAACACTTGTGAACAAAAACTAGACGTTTTTTGGCTTGTAACAGATCTATTTTCACTTGTTGCAACTCCACAACGACTAGAAGCACTTTTCTGCAATTTTCCGTACAGTGCAATCGGTCGAGTTTCTATAGGGGTAACTCGACCGATAGAGTAAAACACAAAGCCGATATTCAGACCATCGGTCGAGTTTGTCCTGAGGAAACTCGACCGACCAATGAAAATCGATTTGGTCAGTTACTCCATCGGTCGAGTTCTGTGTAAACACAACTCGACCGATGCAATCTTCAGAAAATTGACCAAGGACTGATCGGTCGAGTTTCAAGCCAGGGAAACTCGACCGACAAAGTGCCTGTAATCAATTTTCAAAGTTGCATCTAAAGTGCTCTAATATTCGATCTAAGTGCTCCTGATATTTTTCTAAGCTTAATTACAAGTCATACAATCATTACAACTGATTTACAACATGATTCTAATGGATATACATCATTTTACAAAAAATTGCACTTGTATGACTTTGACTTGTCTTTTCTCCAATTTGAGATGCGCAAGTTAGGGAAATTGGAGTGTGTCTATACCTAATCTGAAATCACTCAAGTAGAGACATTAGACACCAATATGTGGAATGGTTAGTCATCATCAAAACACGGGTTTAGTCAATTTAGACGTGAGTCAACATTGACCTAATTGACCTTGAGTCAACATTCTCCCCCTTTTTGAAGATGACAAACCATTCCATAAATGTATTGAAAGCATTTACATAAAATCATACCTTTGGAGAAACCTAGGGGTTTCAATAGAATTGAGTTCATATGCTCCCCCTCAATTGATGCTAGTGGAGTTCTCATACTCCCCCTCAATTGGTGCTATTTCTCCTGCATGGTTAGCTTTCATAACATTTATAGAGTACTATGTCTTCTACTCATATATGTTCTACACATATATGTCTTCTCCCCTTTACCTTCTCCCTTTACATGAACATGCTTCTCCTCTTCATGTAAGACATGCCTTCTTCCTCTTTTTAAAAGAAGACATACCTTTCTCCCCCTTTGTCATTTCAAAAGGTGGGGTTATGAAGAAATAAGAAATGTCACTTGTTAAAGAGAAAGGAGATAACAAAAATATATATAAGGAGAGTAGAAGAGCACAGATAGGGGCTTGTCCAAGCATAGAAAGAAAAGCAAGTTAAAGCATATACTTGAACAACCCAAAAAGCAAGATAAAGTGCTGTAGAAAAATAATCAAACACAATTTTGACCCTCAAGATGACGGAATTTGACCAAAAACCATCAGAGCTCATCGCAAAGCAATGAGTCTTGCTCAGAAGGTCGTTTCTTCATGAAAAACACTAGTCTTGCACCAAAAACTGAAACTGGAGCAAACCTGCATAAAATCCAAAAATACTCAAATTTCTACATACAATGTAGATCTATGCACCCTGCATCACAATGTTATGCAAGCAACTCAAGATAGTAGATATGCAATTCAAGGAACAAACTTGAGCATGTATGAGACAAGATACAAGCATAACATATAGATGAGCAAAGACGCCAATTATAAACAAGGTTAGAACTACATGTATATGAACTACTAGTAGATGATATCACAAGTTAGGACTACTAGTAGGATCTAGATCATAGCAAGAGATACCAAAAGATACACAAGATAAAGCAAGCTATGAGTAGATGTGGAGATATATCCAAAGCAAAGAGATAAGAAATTTTAGAAGCATGAAAGGATATAACTCACTAGATATGCATCCTTACCAAATGATGATTACCCCTAAGAATCTCAAGGTTGTATCAAAACAAGATATACACCTAGATAGATGTATCAAGTTAGAGTACAACGGAAGCAATTTTTAGACACAACCAAGAGATCCAAAGAGATCATCATCAAAACCTGCAAAACAACTCAAAGCAAGTAATTGCAAGATATAGATATACCAATTTAGAGAAATTAGAGAGAGAGAGTTGTAAGCAAGATAGACAATTTAGAACATGGCAATATGCATATATAAAGGTACCAAATGAGAGTGCCAAAGAATAAAGCTATTGGTTGAGAAAATCTAGTTGAGAGGGAAATTCTCACTCAATAAGCCAAATGTATATTCTGTGCACAGTGTTATCGGTCGAGTTATGTGCATTGACAACTCGACCGATGACAGTTGTTGGCAACACCCATTGGTGCCTATCGGTCGAGTTTCAAGCAGGGCAAACTCGACCGACAGAGCAGATGTCAAAGAGCATATATATTTAATAAAAGCATATATAGAGGCATGCTAAAAATACAAACCATATCCAAACATGTCTAAGCAAGTTAGTAATGCACTATAGAAGCATTAGAAATAGTTTTTGAGCAAGAGTGTGAAGAGAAACACAAAATACCACTTTTGACTCAAAAACCATATGTATAGTGCATACCATCTTGACAAAACAAGTTAGGATTGGTTATAAGCAATAAAACCTTTACCTTTGTTCTTACCATTCCTTTTCCACTTATTGTCACCCTCTACACATCTCACCTTTCTTCTTTCATGTGGATTGAGAAGTCAATTTGCAATTCAAAGCTCAAGTAAATCCATTTGCATGTACCTACAAGAAGAAAGATGAAATGGTCCCCAATCATGTTTTTAGGTCCGGAGGGGTTAGTTTAGCAACCCAAGTCCTATTGCTCTTGGGTGCTTTCCTAAAAGGACAACAAGTAGAATAATGACCAATTTCATTGCAATGATTACAAGTGCCCGTAGCCTTGGAACTGGAGGATTCTTCATTGAAAATTGAAGGTCCTTTGTCTTTGTTGTTCCTTTGGCTACAGTCAAGTCCAATGCCATCTCTACCCATTTGTTTGGTAGTATGGTCTAGGATTTGATTAATATTCTTTTTATCACATAAGAATCTTTGCAAAGAAGATCTCAAACTATGATTTTCATGCACAAGAGAAGTAAAGGTAAAACACAATAGATTCATATCATCTCTAGCATGCAAAAGATCATTTTCTAAGCAAAGAGCTTTAGTTAAATAAGAATCTCTATCAATATGAAGAGCAGCAGCATCATTCTCTCTACTAGTAGAACTAGAACAATATACATGCCCATTGATTTTAGCAAGCAAGGAGGCATTTTCTATTTCTAATTCTTGCAAAACAAAATCTTTGTCCTTATTTTCAAATTTAAGAACATCAATATCATGCATGAGAGAATCAACAATTAAAGTATGCTCTTCATTATAACTATGCATGAGAGTTTGAGCTTCCAGAAATCTAATCTTATCAAGCAAACTAGAATTTTCAAGTTTAAGAGAATATACTTGACTAAGACAATCATTTTTATCATCAAGCAAGCAAGAATTAGCATGTTCAAGATCATCTAGTTCTACATGAAAATTATCAACAATTCTAGCAAGCTTTTTCCTTTTCCTTTTAGAAGACTTAAGAGAGGTACAAATATCATGAATAATAGCAATCAAAGATTCTTTATCTAAAGAGTTTAGATTTACCTCACTTGAGTCTTCACTTGTTGATGCTATAAGAGCAGAATGGCATTCTCTTTCATTATTAGAGCTTGAGCTTGATCCTTCACTTGAATCTTCACTTGAGCTTGAGTTGGAGGAGCCACTTGAACTTGAGTGCCATTTCTCCTTCTTGTGAAGATGGGTCTTTTTGCCTTGTGGGCAATCTTCCTTGTAGTGACCCTTCTTTCCACATGTGAAGCACCGGATGGAGGAGGACTTGCCTTTGTAGAATTTACCTTTATAGTACATGGCATCTTCTTTAGCTTGAGAGGATGGAGAGACGTGTTCCATGATACCCTCAATTTGAGCCTTCATTTCAGCATTCTTCATTCTCTTTAGCTCTTTCTTCTCTTGTCTTTCTACTTCCTCCCTCTTGTCAAGTGTGGCTTCATGTGCTTGTAGATTTCCAATAAGCTCTTAAATAGGAATATCCTTAAGAGACCTTGCTTCTTCAATTGAAGTCACCTTGGGTTCCCACCTCTTGGGGAGAGTTCTAAGGATCTTTGAGTTGATCTCTCCACTAGACATAGGATGTCCTAGAACAGCAAGACCATTCACAATGTTGTTGATCCTTGAGTACATGTTTGCTATGCTCTCCTCCTTTCCCATATTGAAGTTCTCAAGAAGCCCTTTAAGCATGTAGACTTTGCTTTCCTTCACTTGATCTGTCCCTTCATAAGTGATGCAAAGCTTTCTCCATACCTCATAGGCTGTTTCACATGAAGAAATCCGGTTGAACTCGGTGGGGGTCATGAAGGCATAGAGGATGTGCATGGCTCTAGCATTCAAGGTTTCTTTCGTCAAGGTAGCTTCATCCCATTCTTCTATCTTTGTCTTTGGTAGCATGTATGGGTTATTCACCATTTTCCACATCTCAAGACTTGATCCTTGAATGTAGAATTGAAGCCTTCTTCTCCAATAGAGGAAATTGCTCCCATCAAAGATTGGAAGGCTGCCCAAGTATCTCCCTCCGTGGTAGTCACCCATCTTCTCCTACTTGTTGAAGTATGCTTGGAGAAGACCCGCTCTGATACCGATTGTTTGATCCTAGATGGGTGATTAGATGCTCTAGAGGGGGGGTGAATAGAGCTGAAAGCACTTAAACAAAACTCATTAAACCTTCAAGATATATGACAAGATAAGGTTGCTAAATAGGTAATTTGAGTGCAACTAAAACATACATAGCAAGGGAGAGAGAGATTGAACATGCACCAATTAGACAAGCTATTTATAGTGGTTCCACACTTCAAACTAGAAGTGTGTCAGTCCACTTGCCTAGAGAGGTCAACCTCTAGGACTTCCAAACTATTGCACTCTTATATTCCTTCATAAGACATACAATGCATGACCAAACAAAAGACTTACCTATCCAATACAAAGAGTCTTCAACCTTACCAAGGACTTACCCACTTTGCAAGAGTCTCCGGCCTTCTCCAAGGACTTACCCACTCTTGCACAAGTCTTCAGCCTTGCAGGGATCACCCACTCTTCTTGGATCTTCAGCTTTTGACTTCACCTTCACTCGGAGAAGCTTCCACCAATGACTTACCTACTTGAGCTTGAGTCTTCTGCCTTCTCCAAGGGCTTACCCACTCTAGCTCCAAGTCTTCAGCCTTGATCTTCACCAAGGGACGCCTTCCCTTGTTCTTCTTCACCTCTCTTGGACAAGAGAGAGAACCTTCATCTTCATGATTGGAAATGAGAGATGGAGAGGTGGTGGAAGTGAGAGCCTTACCAGATATACATGTAGGACTAGCTCTCTTACAGATTTCCTACTCACTCTAATGGATGTAGCAAGTGATTAAGCTTAGAGAGAGAGAGGAGGCTGTAGGAAGCACTCAACTATAGAATAGGAACCTCACATAGAGTTTGCAATGAATGCTCAACCTTGGAATGAAGCCCAAGGGGTCCTATTTATAGCTAGGAATGCCTCTTAGCCTTTGGGAACACTTGTGAACAAAAACTAGCCGTTTTTTTGGCTTGTAACAGATCTATTTTCACTTATTGCAACTCCACAACGACTAGAAGCACTTTTCTACAATTTTCCGTACAGTGCAATCGGTCGAGTTTCTATAGGGGTAACTCGACCGATAGAGTAAAACACAAAGCCGATATTCAGACCATCGGTCGAGTTTGTCCTGAGGAAACTCGACCGACCAATGAAAATCGATTTGGTCAGTTACTCCATCGTTCGAGTTCTGTGTAAACACAACTCGACCGATGCAATCTTCAGAAAATTGACCAAGGACTGATCGGTCGAGTTTCAAGCCAGGGAAACTCGACCGACAAAGTGCCTGTAATCAATTTTCAAAGTTGCATCTAAAGTGCTCTAATATTCGATCTAAGTGCTCCTGATATTTTTCTAAGCTTAATTACAAGTCATACAATCATTACAACTGATTTACAACATGATTCTAATGGATATACATCATTTTACAAAAAATTGCACTTGTATGACTTTGACTTGTCTTTTCTCCAATTTGAGATGCGCAAGTTAGGGAAATTGGAGTGTGTCTATACCTAATCTGAAATCACTCAAGTAGAGACATTAGACACCAATATGTGGAATGGTTAGTCATCATCAAAACACAGGTTTAGTCAATTTAGACGTGAGTCAACATTGACCTAATTGACCTTGAGTCAACATTCTCCCCCTTTTTGAAGATGACAAACCATTCCATAAATGTATTGAAAGCATTTACATAAAATCATACCTTTGGAGAAACCTAGGGGTTTCAATAGAATTGAGTTCATATGCTCCCCCTCAATTGATGCTAGTGGAGTTCTCATACTCCCCCTCAATTGGTGCTATTTCTCCTGCATGGTTAGCTTTCATAACATTTATAGAGTACTATGTCTTCTACTCATATATGTTCTACACATATATGTCTTCTCCCCTTTACCTTCTCCCTTTACATGAACATGCTTCTCCTCTTCATGTAAGACATGCCTTCTTCCTCTTTTTAAAAGAAGACATACCTTTCTCCCCCTTTGTCATTTCAAAAGGTGGGGTTATGAAGAAATAAGAAATGTCACTTGTTAAAGAGAAAGGAGATAACAAAAATATATATAAGGAGAGTAGAAGAGCACAGATATGGGCTTGTCCAAGCATAGAAAGAAAAGCAAGTTAAAGCATATACTTGAACAACCCAAAAAGCAAGATAAAGTGTTGTAGAAAAATAATCAAACACAATTTTGACCCTCAAGATGACAGAATTTGACCAAAAACCATCAGAGCTCATCGCGAAGCAATGAGTCTTGCTCAGAAGGTCGTTTCTTCATGAAAAACACTAGTCTTGCACCAAAAACTGAAACTGGAGCAAACCTGCATAAAATCCAAAAATACTCCAATTTCTACATACAATGTAGATCTATGTACCCTGCATCACAATGTTATGCAAGCAACTCAAGATAGTAGATATGCAATTCAAGGAACAAACTTGAGCATGTATGAGACAAGATACAAGCATAGCATATAGATGAGCAAAGATGCCAATTATAAACAAGGTTAGAACTACATGTATATGAACTACTAGTAGATGATATCACAAGTTAGGACTACTAGTAGGATCTAGATCATAGCAAGAGATACCAAAAGATACACAAGATAAAGCAAGCTATGAGTAGATGTGGAGATATATCCAAAGCAAAGAGATAAGAAATTTTAGAAGCATGAAAGGATATAACTCACTAGATATGCATCCTTACCAAAAGATGATTACCCCTAAGAATCTCAAGGTTGTATCAAAACAAGATATACACCTAGATAGATGTATCAAGTTAGAGTACAACAGAAGCAATTTTTAGACACAACCAAGAGATCCAAAGAGATCATCATCAAAACCTGCAAAACAACTCAAAGCAAGTAATTGCAAGATATAGATATACCAATTTAGAGCAATTAGAGAGATATAGTTGTAACCAAGATAGACAATTTAGAACATGGCAATATGCATATATAAAGGTACCAAATGAGAGTGCCAAAGAATAAGGCTATTGGTTGAGAAAATCTAGTTGAGAGGGAAATTCTCACTCAATAAGCCAAATGTATATTCTGTGCACAGTGTTATCGGTCGAGTTATGTGCATTGACAACTCGACCGATGACAGTTGTTGGCAACACCCATTGGTGCCTATCGGTCGAGTTTCAAGCAGGGCAAACTCAACCGACAGAGCAGATGTCAAAGAGCATATATATTTCATAAAATCATATATAGAGGCATGCTAAAAATACAAACCATATCCAAACATGTCTAAGCAAGTTAGTAATGCACTATAGAAGCATTAGAAATAGTTTTTGAGCAAGAGTGTGAAGAGAAACACAAAATACCACTTTTGACTCAAAAACCATATGTATAGTGCATACCATCTTGACAAAACAAGTTAGGATTGGTTATAAGCAATAAAACCTTTACCTTTGTTCTTACCATTCCTTTTCCACTTATTGTCACCCTCTACACATCTCACCTTTCTTCTTTCATGTGGATTGAGAAGTCAATTTGCAATTCAAAGCTCAAGTCAATCCATTTGCATGTACCTACAAGAAGAAAGATGAAATGGTCCCCAATCATGTTTTTGGGTCCGGAGGGGTTAGTTTAGCAACCCAAGTCCTATTTCTCTTGGGTGCTTTCCTAAAAGGACAACAAGTAGAATAATGACCAATTTCATTGCAATGATTACAAGTGCCCGTAGCCTTGGAAGTGGAGGATTCTTCATTGAAAATTGAAGGTCCTTTGTCTTTGTTGTTCCTTTGGCTACAGTCAAGTCCAATGCCATCTCTACCCATTTGTTTGGTAGTATGGTCTAAGATTTGATTAAGATTCTTTTTATCACATAAGAATCTTTGCAAAGAAGATCTCAAACTATGATTTTCATGCACAAGAGAAGTAAAGGTAAAACACAATAGATTCATATCATCTCTAGCATGCAAAAGATCATTTTCTAAGAAAAGAGATTTAGTTAAATAAGAATCTCTATCAATATGAAGAGTAGCAACATCATTCTCTCTACTAGTAGAACTAGAACAAGATACATGCCCATTGATTTTAGCAAGCAAGGAGGCATTTTCTATTTCTAATTCTTGCAAAACAAAATCTTTGTCCTTATTTTCAAATTTAAGAACATCAATACCATGCATGAGAGAATCAACAATTAAAGTATGCTCTTCATTAGAACTATGCATGAGATGTTGAGCTTCTAGAAATCTAATCTTATCAAGCAAACTAGAATTTTCAAGTTTAAGAGAATATACTTGACTAAGACAATCATTTTTATCATCAAGCAAGAAAGAATTAGCATGTTCAAGATCATCTAGTTCTACATGCAAATTATCAACAATTCTAGCAAGCTTTTTCCTTTTCCTTTTAGAAGACTTAAGATAGGTACAAATATCATGAATAATAGCAATCAAAGATTCTTTATCTAAAGAGTTTAGATTTACCTCACTTGAGTCTTCACTTGTTGATGCTATAAGAGCAGAATGGCATTCTCTTTCATTATTAGAGCTTGAGCTTGATCCTTCACTTGAATATTCACTTGAGCTTGAGTTGGAGGAGCCACTTGAACTTGAGTGTCATTTCTCCTTCTTGTGAAGATGGGTCTTGTAACATTCCTGACCTGGGTTATGAACTAACCCTAGGTGTTTTGCCTAAATATGTAATTAAATCCTTGTGATTAACTTTGGGCATGTAATTAAGTTCCTCAGAAACATATATTTCAATTTTGCTCCTTTACATATATAAAGTTGTAGCATTGTTTTGTAATACAGGGATCTATGTGCACATTACCCAGTTAAGGGATTAGCTTGCAAATTGCACATGTTGAGATGTTCCTCTGATGTTGAGACATCATGAGGATGTTTATGATGAAGTTTGAGGGATTTCCCAAGCTTGAGCACCAAGGTGCAGTTGTGGAAGCAACCCTTGTACTTGAAAACCCTAAATTGGTGTAAAGTGCAATTTACCCAATTTGAGGGGTGCAACTTGTAAAATACATCATCTAAAATATCTTTTATGACTCTTGGCATCATTTATAAGAGAAATGATGAAAAGGTCACTTCATTTGAATAATCACATAATAAAGAACA
Organism: Alisma plantago-aquatica; assembly: GCA_963693085.1. Lineage (NCBI taxonomy): Eukaryota > Viridiplantae > Streptophyta > Magnoliopsida > Alismatales > Alismataceae > Alisma > Alisma plantago-aquatica. The sequence continues at coordinate 961,959,638 of OY856412.1, forward strand.
CCTTTGTGATTGAATAATCAAGGTGTATGTATAATAGCCCTTTTATGTGTATGCTTTAGTGATGGGTTGATCCTCTTTGCCTTCATTTCTTGACCTTAGAAGGAGGTTGTCCTTAGAAATAAGATGTGGGGACGTGCAAGGAAGAAAGGAAGGACTTAGATGATAAATGAGGAAAGCATATGTTCTTATGTTGAAATTTCACCTAAGTATATATACTACTTTTCTCACTTAGCAAGGGAACGATCCTCTTCTTTTCATTTCTTTTCCCCTTGCTCAAAACCGACCAAGGCTAAGCTCTGGAGCAGAGAAGGATGACCAAGGGTCCTAGGTAAGTTTGGATCATCCCTTTTGCTTGAATTCATGGAGGAAACTCATTTTCAAGGTTGAATTCATGGCTAGCTCACCTAGCTCTATCTTTATAGCCATTCCTTTTCAACTTTTCCTTGGAGAATTCACCTTGGCCGACCTGTCGAGCTCAAAGACGCCATTAAAGCTTGGAGCTCAAGGAACAACCTTTAGACGGGTTTTATAGCTCTGATACCACTTAATTGTGGGCTCTGATCTCCAAACCACGATATAAACACGATTTAAACTTAGCGGAAGCGATTCGATTAGTAGCGGAACACCAAAAATCAGCGGAAATTAAAACTTTTTGAGATAAAGCATTGAAACCATAAAACTTCCTTCATAAAAGGAGATAAACTGTTTACATCTCAGATAATTACTTCTTGAGTAATTATATATACAACATGATACAAAATCTCAAGAACTCATAACCAAAATCTCAGACCAAAAGACTCCAAGACCTGAGAGTACAGAGGACACATAGGACTGACTCTAACTACACCACATGGCAGGCTAAATCTCCACCTGAGATTTCACTGCTGCCACTAGTGCTGCAGCTGCTGGGACTGGTCACCTGTAGACCTATTCCTCCGTCCTCGACGTCCACCTAAAAAGTTGAAGTCTACGGGGTGAGACAATTTTACATAATTGTCCCAGCGAGAGTTATAACTCTCCGCCAGAAGCTTTATTATAACATCTCAAAGAATAACTTAAGCAGTAAAAGCTTCAAAGTATTCAATGTCAGATATACTAGTAAGCATGAGTTCAATAGTTATGAAACATGAAGACATTTGCAATATACAGTGTAACATCAATCAATCAACTCGTAGTTATCTGTAACAGGTATACTACGCTGTGGATTATGTTTTTCAAACATTACTTTTATGCCCTGTGGAGATGAGATTTACCACTCATACTCCAACCAATCACTGCTAAGTGCCTCGGTATCATACTAGGTCATCGAAAGAGCCGGATTCTCATGACCTTCACCTTCCTCAGTCAGTAAGAGGATTACTTGTAGGGCATCTTGTGCCTCTACTATAATAGCTTACCAGGGTAATCTGGTCCTTCGCTATTTTAGAGTTACAGTGGCGTTCTATACTCTCTTCGTCATCAGGAGATTTCATGTTTATCTTCCACTGATACGGATATCTGTGCTTTCTTCGTCATCAGGAGGTTTCATGTTTACCATCCACTGATACGGTATGGGATTATAGTGAAGGATTGATGGATTACACATCTACATCAAACACCTACACTAGGATGTAAGGTTCTACACATCCATATACCCCACATACTCAAAAGTATGTGATCCAGGAGTTCCCTTAGGAAAACCTATTTCACCATCATTTGATCTCTGACAATGATGGATCTATGATCAGGGCTCTACATTACACTTGATTAGTTAGGTACATTTAGTATTCTTTTAACATCATACATTGTTCCTCAAACAATAACATTAGCATAACAGCTATGAAAGGAGAATACTAAATGTAACAAGCCTAACTCTCATCAATCATCATTTCTCAATACATTCATCACAAGTCATCTCTAAAGCATGACCTTGATGGTATTTATGGCTCTCACAGCCCATTTAATTCATAGGTTGCCATTGACAAGGCATCAAGATATCTTACTCACTACTACAGAAATAGCATTCAGTGTCACTTTTCTGGGCGTCGGTTATTAAGAAAAACCGACGCCTAACATATAAGGCGTCGGTTGTTTAAGCAAACCGATGTCTATATTCGAAGACCAGCCTGACGCGGGTACCGCTTTGTATTAAGCGTCGGTTGTTTATAAAAAACCGACGCTTAAAGTCGCCCGCGAAATCCATATTTTGATAAAAAAAATAGTGTCATTGTCAGCGTCGGTTATATACCTAGAAAACCGACGCCTATGTGTGATGAAAATTTGCGCGGAAAATGTCACTTTCAGCGTCGGTTATCCTTGTATAACCGACGCTGAAGGTGGTTCCCGCCAAACATTTTCATGAAAATATCGTCCAATTGGACTTCGGTTGTTGCAAACAATCGACGCTAAAGATGTTTAGGCGTCGGTTGTTGTAAACAACCGACGCTATTTGGGAACTTCATAACCCTCGATCGCCCGACTCTTCCCCTTTCTTCTGTTTCATTGCGAGCGATTTCTTCTCTACTGTCGCCCGACTCTCTGCTCCTTCTTCTCCACGACAGCGCCGCCGTTCCGCCACTGCTACTCCGGCGCCCCCTTCTCCGGTGCCCCCTTCTCCTTCTCCTCCGCCGCCGCACCCCCTTCTCCTTCTCCTCCGCCTGGCCGCTGCCTGCCTGCCGCCGCCTGGCCGCCTGCCTGCCGCCGCTGACGCTCCCTGCTTGTCGGAGTCACTGCCGCTGGTTCTGGAGCTCGCCGGCCGCCGCCCACATACTCAACCAGCTCGACCTCGCCCTACTCTGCTTGCCCAGGTACCTGCCGACCTACCCAGGCGCGAAATTGGTTCTTTATGTGCCGACCTAATCTGCTTGCCTAATCTGCTTGCGCGAAATTGGCTCCCTACTCTGCTTGCTTAATGTGCCTAATCTGCTTTAAGTGGTCCTAATATCATAACATGATAGTTTTATAATCATGGCTAAACATAATATGAACTAGATCTTTTTATGTCATTAAATCAATGAACTTAGGAATTGGGGGTTCAAGAATAACCCTAATGATAACAGGATAATAAGGAAACCTAAACTCTAGATTAGGACTTGAGTAGCGTTTAATGTTATTATATGATTTGTGGCACTTTAGGATGTATATTGATTTCTTGATTTATTATTTAATAATGCTCTGTTGATTAGGATTAACCATGTTGCTTGTACTTTATAGACATTTATTATATATAAGAATGACAACACATGTATTTGTTGGCCTAGAAACCCGTCCAAGATTGACTCATTAGGAGTAAATCTTGGATAGTCCCCGGTTTGGGACTGTTCTTGAACACCTAATCTCACTTAGGATGTAAGTGTATAATGTGTATTGGGTTTTCGAGAAAATTTCGGTAGCATTTCCCCGTTTGTTCTCTAAGTACATATGTACTTAGAGAACAGCGGGGAAATGCTGCCAAAATTTTCTTGAAAACCCAATACATATTATACACTTACTAGTGAGATTAGGTGTTCAAGGATGGGATAGGTGGTACACATTTATTATATATAAGAATGACATCAAATGTGTTTGTTGGCCTAGAAACCCGTCCAAGATTGACTCATTAGGAGTAAATCTTGGATAGTCCCCGGTTTGGGACTGTTCTTGAACACCTAATCTCACTTAGGATGTAAGTGTATAATGTGTATTGGGTTTTCGAGAAAATTTCGGTAGCATTTCCCCGCTGTTCTCTAAGTACATTCATAGAATGGATAGATCATGGATGTCCATTCGTAATTGTTGCACCCTAGAGTTTATATCTGGTCTTGATCAGTTTATTAGATTTGCCGAGGAACATAGGAAAAAACCTACAGATAGGTTCTACTGTCCATGTAGGCATTGTGGTAACAACTTGAAAGTCAACACTGGTGAGGAAATCAAAAGTCATGTCATGTGCAACGGGATTGTACAAGGCTATACAGAATGGCACTGGCATGGAGAGATTTCAAAATTGAAACCAGTAGATGTCGATAGCAGTGCTTGGGTGGAAGAAGAAATTGCCTCCGATGACGTAAATGTGAACGAACCAGTTCCAGCAGACATCGTTGATGCGATGCTGGATAGTTGTAGGGTAGAGCACACCGATCCACCTCCTATCTTTAGAAACATTGTGCATGATGCTGAGATACCGTTATACACAGGCTGTGCTAAGTTTACGAAGCTTAGCACTGTGTTGAGATTGTATAAGTTGAAAGCTAACAATAGATGGAGCGACAAAAGCTTCACTTCATTGTTGACTTTGTTGAAAGAAATGCTTCCTGAAGGAAACGAGCTGCCAATCTCAACATACCAGGTAAAGAAAATGTTGTGCCCAATGGGAATGGAGGCCAAGAAGATACACGCATGCCCAAATGATTGTGTATTATTTCAAAAGGACTATGTAGATTTGAAAGATTGTCCAAATGTGGTGCGTCACGGTATAAATTGACGACTTCGGGGGAGTCCAAAACTGGTTCTCCTGCCAAGGTGTTGTGGTATCTACCTATAATATCACTGTTTCAACGCTTGTTTGCAAATCCGAAAGATGCGAAGAATTTGAGGTGGCATGCAGATGTTAAGAAAAATAATGATGGGATCCTGCGACATGCGTCTGATTCCCCACAGTGGAAGAAGATTGATCTATTGTACCCCAAATTTGGTGAAGAAGATAGGAATCTAAGACTTGGGCTTTGTACATATGGGATGAATCCGTACGGGACATTGAGTAGCCAACATAGCACTTGGCTAGTCATGCTTGTTATATACAATCTTCCTCCTTGGATGTGTATGAAAAATAAGTACGTTATGTTGTCATTGTTGATATCGGGCCCTAAACAACCCGGAAATGATATCGATGTTTATCTTGAACCTTTGATTGATGACTTAAAGAAACTTTGGGCTGAAGGTGTGATGACCTATGATGCTTCAGCAAGAGAGACATTTCATTTGCACGCTATGTTGTTTTGCACTATTAATGACTTTCCAGCATATGGGAATTTGTCTGGATATAGTGTCAAAGGAGCTAAAGCGTGTCCTATATGTGAAGAAAACACTGATTCAATAAGACTAAAACATGGCGGCAAGACTATATATCTTGGTCATCGAAGGTTTCTTTCAAAATTCCATCCGTATCGTAGGAAGCGCAAAGCATTCAATGGATGGAATGATGAACGGAGTGCACCTAAACCTATACCAGGGGATGTTGTTTATGAAAGAGTAAAAGACATTGTCAATGAATTTGGTAAGAAATCACAATGTAGTATGGCCACATAGAGTGACAATTCTTCATTCAAGAAGAAGTCAATATTTTGGGATCTTCCTTATTGGAGTTCTTTGACAGTCAGGCATTGTATCGATGTAATGCACGTTGAGAAAAATTTCTATGATAGCATCATTGGTACTCTGTTAAATATACCAGGTAAGACTAAAGATGGGATAAAATCCAGACTGGACCTACGTGAAATGGGAATAAGGTCAGAATTAATGAAAGATGGGAAGAAAACTTTTTGTGAATGCTTGGTAAATGTTAAGGTGCCACATGGTTACTCATCCAACATCCGTAGATTGGTATCAATGAAAGATCTGAAGTTGATAGGTCTTAAATCTCATGATTGTCACACTCTAATGCAACAAATATTACCCGTGGCAATTCGATCTATATTTCCGAAGCATGTAAGGTTTGCAATTACCAGACTTTGTTTCTTTTTCAACAGTCTATGCAATAAAGTTATTGACCCTGATACTCTCGATAATTTGCAAAGAGAAGTGGTTGTTACCCTATGTCAGCTTGAGATGTATTTCCCTCCTTCGTTCTTTGATATCATGGTACATCTTGTTGTCCACTTGACTAGGGAAGTGAAAATGTTGGGACCAGTTTTCTTGCATTGGATGTATCCCTTTGAACGATACATGAGCGTTTTTAAAGGTGATGTTCGAAACCGTTATCGGCCTGAAGGGAGTATTATTGAAGGTTATGTGGTGAGAGAGGTTATGGATTTTTGCAATGACTTTCTCAGTGGTAATGACACTCCTGATAATGACAAGAATATTGAGGAGGGCAAAGGAATTTTGGTATCACGGGTGAAAGTAATCAGCCGTGAGCAGTTGGAACAAGCTCACTTGTATATTTTACATAATATGGACGAAGTGAGTGTTTATATCGAGGAACATACCAATTTCATAAAGAGACAACATCCTCAAGCAAGTTCAATGTGGCTTGCTAGAGAGCATAATAAGACTTTTACTAAGTGGTTTGAAGATAAAGTCTTACATCAACTATCTCAAACACCAAATGATATTACAGAAACTATCAAATGCCTCGCCTTTAAACCAAAACCGAATATTATGTCTTATGAAGGGTTTGACATTAATGGATTCACATATTACACAAAGCGCCAAGATGATAAGAGTGTCGTCCAAAATAGTGGGGTCACTCTTCAAGCGTCGACTATGTACTTTGCAAGTGCAAAGGATAAGAGTCCACGTGAAGCTAAAATGTCATATTACGGTGTCATTGAGGACATTTGGGAGTTTGACTACATAGATTTCAAAATTCCACTCTTTAAATGTAATTGGGTTGATAACACCAAAGGAGTTATAGTGGATGAATTGGGTTTCACTTTGGTGAACTTTGAAAAGATTGGCGAGAAGGGTGAACCATTCATATTGGCATCACAGGCGAAACAAATATTCTATATCGATGATCCTGCAAATGATAAATGGTCGGTTGTTCTTCATGGTAAAAGACAATTCATTGAAGATCCTATAGATGAAGAAGAGTACTATGATAAGTATGATGACTCCAGTCCATTCTCAGTTGGGTTGCCAACTCCACAAAATATTGAAGCTAATGATGACTTATATGTGCGCGGAGATCACAATGAAGGATTGTTAATTGATAAAAGATCACAATTTTAGAGACATGTATGTTTATACAAATGCTAAATATTTGCCTTTTTCTAGTTAATACAAATGCTAAATGTTTGCCTTTTTCTAGTTAATACAAATGCTAAATGTTTGCCTTTTTAATGACATTTTCAGATGGCTGACCATGATGAGCATGATGTCCATGATGAGCATGAAGTCCATGATGAGCATGCTGTCCATGACGAGCATGGCGAGGATACCAATGTAAGTTCTAAAAACATATCCTGTATTTCTATGAAATTCATTATCTTCTAGTTATGTCATATATCCTATATTTCTATATTGGGCTAATTTCGTGTGTTTATTTTTGTCAAATTTTAGGTTGATGATGTACCTGTACCCACTGAAGCACTGGAGCAACTTGATGCGCAGCACCAAACACTTAACAAGAAAAGGGGCATCACTCTGTTGAAGAAGTTATTAGCGCTAAGTGGTAGTGGATCCAAATTGGTGGTGGAGTTTGATAATGGAGGAAATGCAATTGGAGTGAACCGCAATAATTTTGTAAACTATCTTGGGTGTACCACTCGGAGCCATTGTGGTGTTAAGTATGATAATTGGCATAAAGTTCCTCAAGGGAAAAAAGACTTGATATGGAAGGATTTATGCGTTAGTTATTATTATTTGCAATTCTATTTTGTAGATTACAAATTCTATTATTTGCAATTCTATTTTGGATACTAGTTAATAACATTTCTATTTTACAGAATCTGTTTGCATTGGATGAGAAGTTGCATCGTAAAAGTGTGATGCAACGCGCTGGAAAGATGCTTAGGAATTATAGGACAAATCTGAATAGAGAATACATAAAAGAGGGTGATAAGAAGAAGAAATCATCCCTTGAACAATGGAACTTCTTGGACAAAGAAGATTGGGACAATTTTGTTGCTTCAAGAAAATCTGAAGAATTCAAGGTATTAGGCGTCACTCCCAATTTAATTAATATACATTGTATTCACCTATTCAAGATTAACATTTAGTGCTACTAACCAAATCATTAATGTGCATACTAACTAGGCCCTCAGTGACGCACAAAAAGCAAGGCGTGCACTGAATGTGCATGACCACACTATGGGTCCAAAAGGCTATGCAAGCGTTCGCCAAAGACTACAGGCGGAGTCTGCAGCTACTCAGCAGTCTGCTGCTACTCAGGAGTCTGCTCCTACTCAGGAGTCTTCCACACCCATGCCTCGCCATGATATATGGATAGGCCTCCACCTCCACTTCCCGCGTTACCAACTTGGGTTCCAACTGACCTAACATACCCGTTAGGTCCTGCTTGTAGGGGAATGGCATGTTGGCTACGTGCACATAATATACATTGCCCTATAATAGTTTCTTTAGATGCAGATTATGTAGGTCGATCATACGATAGCTCTTTATTTATACAAGATATTATTGAGCTTTTTATGTATGATTGGCTGAATACATCAATGATAGAGACATGGATAAGGTGAGATCTTGTTTATACATCCATATACCTTGTGTAAGATCCGGTGATCTGGTTTCTTATATATTAATGCATACGCCTATATGTTTTGCAGCTACTTAGTCGAAGATCATTGCAAACAATTTGCATTTGATCATGTGGGATTTTTGATTCCATCATTGATTAGTTTGGTAGCTAAAGACCCTGATAATGTTCAACAATATTGTATAGATGCTTTTACAATTTTTGGTCAGCAAAAGAAGACGATAATAATAGCTCCATTCAATGTCAAGTAAGTTTACTTTATTTATAATTTGGACTTAAGAAAATTCCATTTTTATTTTGCATTTTGAGTTATTAATTGTTAACTTCTTACTTATAGCGGTAGACATTGGGAGTTACTAGTTATTGTACCCGGGACATTCACCGTTTATTATCTAGATCCTTCGGGGAGTACATTGAACACTAAAATTGGACACGTACTGAGAATGCCATTATTCTGGTGAGAAATATTTCATTTTTATATCCGTTAACATCTTTTATTACATTACTATTTACTTATGCAATTTATTGTGTTATATTAACATGTAGGGGTTTAGATGCATTCAAAAAGGCTGGAGGAACGGTCCCAAGGAAAAAGAACCAGCCAATAAATTGGCAGAACGTACAAGTAAGTTCCCGACTCGAATATATATATTATTGATGTGAATTGTGCTTAGTTGTATTATTTTGTATGTTTCAATTTATAGTGTACTACACAAGACAATGGCTGGGCATGCGCATACTATGTGATGCGATTTATGCAGATGATTATCAAATATGCCGCATTGGACATCGATACCATACATGAGGTATTATATATAGTCTCATTAGTTAGTATGAAATATATCAATCTTATCTTATTTTTATATTATTACTTATATATATACATCATTCTCTTTGCAGGTGTTTAAAACTGACCACACTATAGGTAAACGCTTAAAAAATATGCATGCTCCATATACGATGGAAGCATTAAATGAAGTAAGAGAAGAATGGGCAAAAGCCATACAAGCAGTGGCAACTGTAAGATATAATTGGGATGTTGATAGCGATAATGAATGATACTTTGTAAATGAATATTTCTGAATGTTAATACATGTATTTGAATGTTTCTATATGTGTGAATGTGAGAATTGAATTGATGTCTGAATGTATGTACTTGTGTAGAATTTTCCTTGTGACTTTTGCAGGTTTGCGGCCTGTTTGTAGGCTGATATCAATGGATGTCGTAAACCTGCAGTTCAGAAAACTGAACTGCAGGTTCTCATCCTGCTGACCAGCCACAGCAGGCCTGCAAATTGATATGGAAAAAAAAATATAAATAGGTGTCGGTTATTTATAGAAAACCGTCAGCAAAGACATACAGCGTCGGTTATGTGATAAAAACCGACGCCTAATAGTACAAACAACCCGACCGTGCAGGATAGCACGGCCGTGGTGGAAAAGGCGTCGGTAATTCATATAAAACCGACGCCTATAGTACTAAACACGGCCATGCAGGGAAGCACGGCCGTGTCGTCTTGAAGTATAGGCGTCGGTGTTTTAGTATATAACCGACGCACAAAGTGCCCTAGATGACGCCATTTTATGTGGCGCGAACACTTTTGGCGGCGGTTATTTACTAAACAGCCGACGCCTATAGAATAAATAAGCGTCGATTAAAAAACCGATGCTGAAGTGTTCGACCTTTAGCGGCGCCCACATAGGCGTCGGTCGGAAACCGACGCCAAATGGGGTTAAACGACCGACGCCAAAGGCCGTTTCTGTAGTAGTGACTATTCATAAAGCTAACAACATGCTTTCAATGAATATAGCATCATCATCCATACCTGGATATGATCATCTTCATATCAGAACCTGCAAGGTTAATTCAACTGATAAAAGCAATTCAAATCAAGAATTATACTTTCCACTCTTGCCATAAGAGCTAAGTTCCCTGATTCTCATCAATTAGGGTTTACTATTCATATTACATGCCATCACCCTAGAATTAGGGTTTACTATTCACCTCATGGCGAATTCAACTCATAACATCATCAAGTATGAGAAACATCATCATTAGAGCTCCTAGATAAGATTAAGATTCACTAAACATCATAATTAGGGTTTCCATGATCTCACATAGATGGATCATACCTTAATCATGCACCTTCATGTGAATTGAAGGTACTTTACTTAAGTTTCCACTATGAAAGGGTACTTTCTCTCTCTTATGATACTTTCTCTCTCCTCTTACTAGTAGATGGTGATAACACCACTCTAGATCAGGTTGGGTTAAGTCCTCATTGATTAGCATAAGCCAAAACATCATTAACATGTGATTAGGTTTTATTAGAAAAAGGTATTACTCAATTAAACCCCTCAAGGGTATTTTGGTAATTTACCTCATGATCACCATCATGGGTCAGTTCATTAATCACTTAGTCCCTTAATGTTCTAAATTACCATTAGGGTTTAGATTAGATCACCATAGAACAATTACAACTTCAAGTGATTATGTATAAATAACCTTGAAAACCTCCAAACGGTTTCAACCTTCAACCACCAAACGATTTGAAACTGTTTGGGTGTGTTGACCGTTTGCTAGGTTTGACTCCAAGACCATATGACCTCAAGGTCGATTGCCCAAACCGTTTGGGTGCGTTGACCGTATGCTAGGTTTGACTTTCCAAACCGTTTGAGCTTATACGGTTTGAAACTGTTTGATCAACTTGTCTTGAGATCGATTGGTCCAAATGACCTTGAGATCATTTGAGCCCAAACGGTCTTGAGACCGTTTGGCCTCAAACGGTCTTGAGACCGTTTGGCCTCAAACGGTCTTGAGACCGTTTGGACCTCCAACATGGTTCAAAAGTTACAAAAGTTTATGATTAAGTATGTTGAAGCCCTCAATTGGCCAAAGCCATGTTAACCACTTATAAATTGAGTCAATTAGGATGAGACTCAATCAATTGGACACCAAATTAACCCTCAATTGAAAGCCAATTAGGGTTAAGTCCATCTCAATTAGGGTTTCAAATCGGATGGTCATCAATATTCAACAATGTGAATCAATTCAAAGTTGAACCTATCAATTGACCTCCAATTGGGCCCAAACTTGGCCCAAACGGTCTTGAGATCGTTTGGATGACCTCCAAACGGTCTTGAGACCGTTTGCCCAAGAAATCATCAAACTCTAAGTTGATTTGATAGGGGTTGAACCTTAATTAAGTCACAAATCAGCAATTTGATTATTTCAATAACCCACTGTAATTGGGCCCTCAATTGATCGAATTACCTTAACCCTAGACCTCCAAACGGTCTTGGGTTGACACCAAACGGTCTTGAGACCATTTGGATGAGTTCCAAATGGTCTTGAGACCGTTTGTCCATCCATCCTTTGGACTCTAGTGAAAACTCATCAAGGTTTGATCTATTGAGTTAATCATCACATCAATACTTAATTGCAATATGATTTGGTACCTTTGGACCTTCAATTGGTCAACTATACTTGACCCCAGACCTCTAAACGGTTTCGGGTTGATTAGCCCAAATGGTCTCAATACCGTTTGGGTGGTGGAGATTTAGCCTGCCATGTGGTGTAGTTAGAGTCAGTCCTATGTGTCCTCTGTACTCTCAGGTCTTGGAGTCTTTTGGTCTGAGATTTTGGTTATGAGTTCTTGAGATTTTGTATCATGTTGTATATATAATTACTCAAGAAGTAATTATATAAGATGTAAACAGTTTATCTCCTTTTATGAAGGAAGTTTTATGGTTTCAATGCTTTATCTCAAAAAGTTTTAATTTCCGCTGATTTTTGGTGTTCCACTACTAATCGAATTGCTTCCGCTAAGTTTAAATCGTGTTTATATCGTGGTTTGGAGATCAGAGCCCACAATTAAGTGGTATCAGAGCTATAAAACCCGCCTAAAGGTTGTTCCTTGAGCTCCAAGCTTCCAAGATCCAAGCTTTAATGGCGTCTTTGAGCTCCACAGGTCGGCCAAGGTGAATTCTCCAAGGAAAAGTTGAAAAGGAATGGCTAGAAAGATAGAGCTAGGTGAGCTAGCCATGAATTCAACCTTGAAAATGAGTTTCCTCCATGAATTCAAGCAAAAGGGATGATCCAAACTTACCTAGGACCCTTGGTCGTCCTTCTCTGCTCCAGAGCTTAGCCTTGGTCGGTTTTGAGCAAGGGGAAAAGAAATGAAAAGAAGAGGATCGTTCCCTTGCTAAGTGAGAAAAGTAGTATATATACTTAGGTGAAATTTCAACATAAGAACATATGCTTTCCCACTCTAGCTCCAAGTCTTCAGCCTTGATCTTCACCAAGGGATGCCTTCCCTTGTTCTTCTTCACCTCTCTTGGACAAGAGAGAGAACCTTCATCTTCATGATTGGAAATGAGAGATGGAGAGGTGGTGGAAGTGAGAGCCTCACAAGATATACATGTAGGACTAGCTCTCTTACAGATTTCCTACTCACTCTAATGGATGTAGCAAGTGATTAAGCTTAGAGAGAGAGAGGAGGCTGTAGGAAGCACTCAACTATAGAATAGGAACCTCACATAGAGTTTGCAATGAATGCTCAACCTTGGAATGAAGCCCAAGGGGTCCTATTTATAGCTAGGAATGACTATTAGCCTTTGGAAACACTTGTGAACAAAACCTAGCCGTTTTTTTGGCTTGCAACAGATCTATTTTCACTTGTTGCAACTCCACAACGGCTAGAAGCACTTTTCTGCAATTTTCTGTACAGTGCAATCGGTCGAGTTTCTATAGGGGTAACTCGACCGATAGAGTAAAAGACAAAGCCGATATTAAGACCATCGGTCGAGTTTGTCCTGAGGAAACTCGAACGACCAATGAAAATCGATTTGGTCAGTTACTCCATCGGTCGAGTTCTGTGTAAACACAACTCGACTGATGCAATCTTCAAAAAATCGACCAAGGACTGATCTATCGAGTTTCAAGCCAGGGAAACTTGACCGACAAAGTGTCTGTAATCAATTTTCAAAGTTGCATCTAAAGTGCTCTAATATTCGATCTAAGTGCTCCTGATATTTTTCTAAGCTTAATTACAAGTCATACAATCATTACAAGTGATTTATAACATTATTCTAATGGATATACATCATTTTACAAAAACGTGGACTTGTATGACTTTGACTTGTCTTTTCTCCAATTTGAGATGCACAAGTTAGGGAAATTGGAGTGTGTCTATACCTAATGAAATCACTCAAGTAGAGACATTAGACACCAATATGTGGAATGGTTAGTCATCATCAAAACACGGGTTTAGTGAATTTAGACGTAAGTCAACATTGACCTAATTGACCTTGAGTCAACATTCTCCCCCTTTTTGAAGATGACAAACCATTCCATAAATGTATTGAAAGCATTTACATAAAATCATACCTTTGGAGAAACCTAGGGGTTTCAATAGAATTGAGGTCATATTCTCCCCCTCAATTGATGCTAGTGGAGTTCTCATACTCCCCCTCAATTGGTGCTATTTCTCCTGCATGGTTAGCTTTCATAACATTTATAGAGTATTGTGTCTTCTACTCATATATGTTCTACACATATATGTCTTCTCCCCTTTACCTTCTCCCTTTACATTAACATGCTTCTCCTCTTCATGTAAGACATGCCTTCTTCCTCTTTTTAACAGAAGACATACCTTTCTCCCCCTTTGTCATTTCAAAAAGTGGGGTTATGAAGAAATAAGAAATGTCACTTGTTAAAGAGAAAGGAGATAACAAAAATATATATAAGGAGAGTAGAAGAGCACAGATAGGGTCTTGTCCAAGCATAGAAAGAAAAGCAAGTTAAAGCATATACTTGAACAACCCAAAAAGCAAGATAAAGTGCTGTAGAAAAATAATCAAACACAATTTTGACCCTCAAGATGACGGAATTTGACCAAAAACCATCAGAGCTCATCGCAAAGCAATGAGTCTTGCTTAGAAGGTCGTTTCTTCATGAAAAACACTAGTCTTGCACCAAAAACTGAAACTGGAGCAAACCTGCATAAAATCCAAAAATACTCCAATTTCTACATACAATGTAGATCTATGTACCCTGCATCACAATGTTATGCAAGCAACTCAAGATAGTAGATATGCAATTCAAGGAACAAACTTGAGCATGTATGAGACAAGATACAAGCATAGCATATAGATGAGCAAAGACGCCAATTATAAACAAGGTTAGAACTACATGTATATGAACTACTAGTAGATGATATCACAAGTTAGGACTACTAGTAGGATCTAGATCATAGAAAGAGATACCAAAAGATACACAAGATAAAGCAAGCTATGAGTAGATGTAGAGATATATCCAAAGCAAAGAGATAAGCAATTTTAGAAGCATGAAAGGATATAACTCACTAGATATGCATCCTTACCAAAAGATGATTACCCCTAAGAATCTCAAGGTTGTATCAAAACAAGATATACACCTAGATAGATGTAGCAAGTTAGAGTACAACGGAAGCAATTTTAGACACAACCAAGAGATCCAAAGAGATCATCATCAAAACCTGCAAAACAACTCAAAGCAAGTAATTGCAAGATATAGATATACCAATTTAGAGCAATTAGAGAGATAGAGTTGTAAGCAAGATAGACAATTTTGAACATGGCAATATGCATATATAAAGGTACCAAATGAGAGTGCCAAAGAATAAGGCTATTGGTTGAGAAAATCTAGTTGAGATGGAAATTCTCACTCAATAAGCCAAATGTATATCCTGTGCACAGTGTTATCGGTCGAGTTCTGTGCATTAACAACTCGACCGATGACAGTTGTTGGCAACACCCATTGGTGCCTATCAGTCGAGTTTCAAGCAGGGCAAACTCGACCGACAGAGCAGCTGTCAAAGAGCATATATATTTCATAAAAGCATATATAGAGGCATGCTAAAAATATAAACCATATCCAAACATGTGTAAGCAAGTTAGTAATGCACTATAGAAGCATTTGAAATAGTTTTTGAGCAAGAGTGTGAAGAGAAACACAAAATACCACTTTTGACTCAAAAACCATATGTATAGTGCATACCATCTTGACAAAACAAGTTAGGATTCGTTATAAGCAATAAAACCTTTACCTTTGTTCTTACCATTCCTTTTCCACTTATTGTCACCCTCGACACATCTCACCTTTCTTCTTTCATGTGGATTGAGAAGTCAATTTGCAATTCAAAGCTCAAGTCAATCCATTTGCATGTACCTACAAGAAGAAAGATGAAATGGTCCCCAATCATGTTTTTGGGTCCGGAGGGGTTAGTTTAGCAACCCAAGTCCTATTGCTCTTGGGTGCTTTCCTAAAAGGACAATAAGTATAATAATGACCAATTTCATTGCAATGATTACAAGTGCCCGTAGCCTTGGAACTGGAGGATTCTTCATTGAAAATTGAAGGTCCTTTGTCTTTGTTGTTCCTTTGGCTACAGTCAAGTCCAATGCCATCTCTACCCATTTGTTTGGTAGTATGGTCTAGGATTTGATTAAGATTCTTTTTATCACATAAGAATCTTTGCAAAGAAGATCTCAAACTATGATTTTCATGCACAAGAGAAGTAAAGGTAAAACACAATAGATTCATATCATCTCTAGCATGCAAAAGATCATTTTCTAAGCAAAGAGCTTTAGTTAAATAAGAATCTCTATCAATATGAAGAGCAGCAACATCATTCTCTCTACTAGTAGAACTAGAACAAGATACATGCCCATTGATTTTAGCAAGCAAGGAGGCATTTTCTATTTCTAATTCTTGCAAAACAAAATCTTTGTCCTCATTTTCAGATTTAAGAACATCAATATCATGCATGAGAGAATCAACAATTAAAGTATGCTCTTTATTAGAACTATGCATGAGAGGTTGAGCTTCTAGAAATCTAATCTTATCAAGCAAACTAGAATTTTCAAGTTTAAGAGAATATACTTGACTAAGACAATCATTTTTATCATGAAGCAAGCAAGAATTAGCATGTTCAAGATCATCTAGTTCTACATGCAAATTATCAACAATTCTAGCAAGCTTTTTCCTTTTCCTTTTAGAAGACTTAAGAGAGGTACAAATATCATGAATAATAGCAATCAAAGATTCTTTATCTAAAGAGTTTAGATTTACCTCACTTGAGTCTTCACTTGTTGATGCTATAAGAGCAGAATGGCATTCTCTTTCATTATTAGAGCTTGAGCTTGATCCTTCACTTGAATCTTCACTTGAGCTTGAGTTGGAGGAGCCATTTGAACTTGTGTCATTTCTCCTTCTTGTGAAGATGGGTCTTTTTGCCTTGTGGGCAATCTTCCTTGTAGTGACCCTTCTTTCCACATGTGAAGCACCGGATGGAGGAGGACTTGTCTTTGTAGAATTTACCTTTATAGTACATGGCATCTTCTTTAGCTTGAGAGGATGGAGAGACGTGTTCCATGATACCCTCAATTTGAGCCTTCATTTCAGCCTTCTTCATTCTCTTTAGCTCTTTCTTCTCTTGTCTTTCTACTTCCCCCCTCTTGTCAAGTGTGGCTTCATGTGCTTGTAGATTTCCAATGAGCCCTTCAATAGGAATATCCTTAAGAGACCTTGCTTCTTCAATTGAAGTCACCTTGGGTTCCCACCTCTTGGGGAGAGTTCTAAGGATCTTTGAGTTGATATCTCCACTAGACATAGGATGTCCTAGAACAGCAAGACCATTCACAATGGTGTTGAGCCTTGAGTACATGTTTGCTATGCTCTCCTCCTTTCCCATCTTGAAGTTCTCAAGCAGCCCTTTAAGCATGTAGACTTTGCTTTCCTTCACTTGATCTATCCCTTCATAAGTGATGCAAAGTTTTCTCCATACCTCATAGGCCGTTTCACATGAAGAAATCCGGTTGAACTCGGTGGGGGTCATGAAGGCATAGAGGATGTGCATGGCTCTAGCATTCAAGGTTTCTTTCGTCAAGGTAGCTTCATCCCATTCTTCTATCTTTGTCTTTGGTAGCATGTATGGGTTATTCACCATTTGCCACATCTCAAGACTTGATCCTTGGATGTAGAATTGAAGCCTTCTTCTCCAATAGAGGAAATTGCTCCCATCAAAGATTGGAAGGCTGCCCAAGTATCTCCCTCTGTGGTAGTCACCCATCTTCTCCTGCTTGTCGAAGTATGTTTGGAGAAGACCCGCTCTGATACCGATTGTTGGATCCTAGATGGGTGATTAGATGCTCTAGAGGGGGGGTGAATAGAGCTGAAAGCACTTAAACAAAACTCATTAAACCTTCAAGATATATGACAAGATAAGGTTGCTAAATAGGTAATTTGAGTGCAACTAAAACATACATAGCAAGGGAGAGAGAGATTGAACATGCACCAATTAGACAAGATATTTAGAGTGGTTCCACACTTTAAACTAGAAGTGTGTCAGTCCACTTTCCTAGAGAGGTCAACCTCGAGGACTTCCAAACTATTGCACTCTTATATTCCTTCATAAGACATACAATGCATGACCAAACAAAAGACTTACCTATCCAATACAAAGAGTCTTCAACCTTTCTAAGGACTTACCCACTTTGCAAGAGTCTTCGGCCTTCTCCAAGGACATACCCACTCTTGCAAAAGTCTTCAGCCTTGCAGGGATCTCCCACTCTTCTTGGATCTTCAACTTTTGACTTCACCTTCACTCGGAGAACCTTCCACCAAGGAATTACCTACTTGAGCTTGAGTCTTCTGCCTTCTCCAAGGGCTTACCCACTCTAGCTCCAAGTCTTCATCCTTGATCTTCACCAAGGGACGCCTTCCCTTGTTCTTCTTCACCTCTCTTGGACAAGAGAGAAAACCTTCATCTTCATGATTGGAAATGAGAGATGGAGAGGTGGTGGAAGTGAGAGCCTCACCAGATATACATGTAGGACTAGCTCTCTTACATATTTCCTACTCACTCTAATTGATGTAACAAGTGATTAAGCTTAGAGAGAGAGAGGAGGTTGTAGGAAGCACTCAACTATAGAATAGGAACCTCACATAGAGTTTGCAATGAATGCTCAACCTTGGAATGAAGCCCAAGGGGTCCTATTTATAGCTAGGAATGCCTCTTAGCCTTTGGGAACACTTGTGAACAAAAAATAGCCATTTTTTGGCTTGCAACAGATCTATTTTCACTTGTTGCAACTCCACAACGGCTAGAAACACTTTTCTGCAATTTTCCGTACAGTGCAATCGGTCGAGTTTCTATAGGGGTAACTCGACCGATAGAGTAAAAGACAAAGCCGATATTCAGACCATCGGTCGAGTTTGTCCTGAGGAAACTCGACTGACCAATGAAAATCGATTTGGTCAGTTACTCCATCGGTCGAGTTATGTGTAAACACAACTCGACCGATGCAATCTTCAGAAAATCGACCAAGGACTGATCGGTCGAGTTTCAAGCCAGGGAAACTCGACCGACAAAGTGCCTGTAATCGATTTTCAAATTTGCATCTAAAGTGCTCTAATATTCGATCTAAGTGCTTCTGATATTTTTCTAAGCTTAATTACAAGTCATACAATCATTACAAGTGATTTTACAACATGATTCTAATGGATATACATCATTTTACAAAAACGTGCACTTGTATGACTTTGACTTGTCTTTTCTCCAATTTGAGATGCGCAAGTTAGGGAAATTGGTGTGTGTCTATACCTAATCTGATATCACTGAAGTAGAGACATTAGACACCAATATGTGGAATGGTTAGTCATCATCAAAACACGGGTTTAGTCAATTTAGACGTGATTCAACATTGACCTAATTGACCTTGAGTCAACATTCTCCCCCTTTTTGAAGATGACAAACCATTCCATAAATGTATTGAAAGCATTTACATAAAATCATACCTTTGGAGAAACCTAGGGGTTTCAATAGAATTGAGTTCATATGCTCCCCCTCAATTGATGCTAGTGGAGTTCTCATACTCCCCCTCAATTGGTGCTATTTCTCCTGCATGGTTAGGTTTCATAACATTTATAGAGTACTATGTCTTCTACTCATATATGTTCTACACATATATGTCTTCTCCCCTTTACCTTCTCCCTTTACATGAACATGCTTCTCCTCTTCATGTAAGACATGCCTTCTTCCTCTTTTTAAAAGAAGACATACCTTTCTCCCCCTTTGTCATTTCAAAAAGTGGGGTTATGAAGAAATAAAAAATGTCACTTGTTAAAGAGAAAGGAGATAACAAAAATATATATAAGGAGAGTAGAAGAGCACAGATAGGGGCTTGTCCAAGCATAGAAAGAAAAGCAAGTTAAATCATATACTTGAACAACCCAAAAAGCAAGATAAAGTGCTGTAGAAAAATAATCAAACACAATTTTGACCCTCAAGATGACGGAATTTGACCAAAAACCATCAGAGCTCATCGCAAAGGAATGAGTCTTTCTTAGAAGGTCGTTTCTTCATGAAAAATACTAGTCTTGCACCAAAAACTGAAACTGGAGCAAACCTGCATAAAATCCAAAAATACTCCAATTTCTACATACAATGTAGATCTATGTACCCTGCATCACAATGTTATGCAAGCAACTCAAGATAGTAGATATGAAATTCAAGGAACAAACTTGAGCATGTATGAGACAAAGATACAAGCATAGCATATAGATGAGCAAAGACGCCAATTATAAACAAGGTTAGAACTACATGTATATGAACTACTAGTAGATGATATCACAAGTTAGGACTACTAGTAGGATCTAGATCATAGAAAGAGATAGCAAAAGATACACAAGATAAAGCAAGCTATGAGTAGATGTAGAGATATATACAAAGCAAACAGATAAGCAATTTTAGAAGCATGAAAGGATATAACTCACTAGATATGCATCCTTACCAAAAGATGATTACCCCTAAGAATCTCAAGGTTGTATCAAAACAAGATATAGACCTAGATAGATGTAGTAAGTTAGAGTACAACGGAAGCAATTTTCAGACACAACCAAGAGATCCAAAGAGATCATCATCAAAACCTGCAAAACAACTCAAAACAAGTAATTGCAAGATATAGATATACCAATTTAGAGCAATTAGAGAGATAGATTTGTAATCAAGATTGACAATTTAGAACATGGCAATATGCATATATAAAGGTACCAAATGAGAGTGCCAAAGAATAAGGCTATTAGTTGAGAAAATCTAGTTGAGAGGGAAATTCTCACTCAATAAGCCAAATGTATATTCTGTGCACAGTGTTATCGGTCGAGTTATGTGCATTGACAACTCGACCGATGTCAGTTGTTGGCAACACCCATTGGTGCCTATCGGTCGAGTTTCAAGTAGGGCAAACTCGACCGACAGAGCAGCTGTCAAAGAGCATATATATTTCATAAAAGCATATATAGAGGCATGCTAAAAATACAAACCATATCCAAACATGTCTAAGAAAGTTAGTAATGCACTATAGAAGCATTAGAAATAGTTTTTGAGCAAGAGTGTGAAGAGAAACACAAAATACCACTTTTGACTCAAAAACCATATGTATAGTGCATACCATCTTGACAAAACAAGTTAGGATTGGTTATAAGCAATAAAACCTTTACCTTTGTTCTTACCATTCCTTTTCCACTTAATGTCACCCTCTACACATCTCACCTTTCTTCTTTCATGTGGATTGAGAAGTCAATTTGCAATTCAAAGCTCAAGTCAATCCATTTGCATGTACCTACAAGAAGAAAGATGAAATGGTCCCCAATCATGTTTTTGGGTCCGGAGGGGTTAGTTTAGCAACCCAAGTCCTATTGCTCTTGGGTGCTTTCCTAAAAGGACAACAAGTAGAATAATGACCAATTTCATTGCAATGATTACAAGTGCCCGTAGCCTTGGAACTGGAGGATTCTTCATTGAAAATTGAAGGTCCTTTGTCTTTGTTGTTCCTTTGGCTACATTCAAGTCCAATGCCATCTCTACCCATTTGTTTGGTAGTATGGTCTAGGATTTGATTAAGATTCTTTTTATCACATAAGAATCTTTGCAAAGAAGATCTCAAACTATGATTTTCATGCACAAGAGAAGTAAAGGTAAAACACAATAGATTCATATCATCTCTAGCATGCTAAAGATCATTTTCTAAGCAAAGAGCTTTAGTTAAATAAGAATCTCTATCAATATGAAGAGCAACAACATCATTCTCTCTACTAGTAGAACTAGAACAAGATACATGCCCATTGATTTTAGCAAGCAAGGAGGCATTTTCTATTTCTAATTCTTGCAAAACAAAATCTTTGTCCTTATTTTCAGATTTAAGAACATCAATATCATGCATGAGAGAATCAACAATTAAAGTATGCTCTTCATTAGAACTATGCATGAGAGGTTGAGCTTCTAGAAATCTAATCTTATCAAGCAAACTACAATTTTCAAGTTTAAGAGAATATACTTGACTAAGACAATCATTTTTATCATCAAGCAAGCAAGAATTAGCATGTTCAAGATCATCTAGTTCTACATGCAAATTATCAACAATTCTAGCAAGCTTTTTCCTTTTCCTTTTAGAAGACTTAAGAGAGGTACAAATATCATGAATAATAGCAATCAAAGATTCTTTATCTAAAGAGTTTAGATTTACCTCACTTGAGTCTTCACTTGTTGATGCTATAAGAGCAGAATGGCATTCTCTTTCATTATTAGAGCTTGAGCTTGATCCTTCACTTGAATCTTCACTTGAGCTTGAGTTGGAGGAGCCACTTGAACTTGAGTGTCATTTCTCCTTCTTGTGAAGATGGGTCTTTTTGCCTTGTGGGCAATCTTCCTTGTACAGACCCTTCTTTCCACATGTGAAGCACCGGATGGAGGAGGACTTGCCTTTGTAGAATTTACCTTTATAGTACATGGCATCTTCTTTAGCTTGAGAGGATGGAGAGACATGTTCCAGGATACCCTCAATTTGAGCCTTCATTTCATCCTTCTTCATTCTCTTTAGCTCTTTCTTCTCTTGTCTTTCTACTTCCTCCCTCTTGTCAAGTGTGGCTTCATGTGCTTGTAGATTTCCAATGAGCTCTTCAATAGGAATATCCTTAAGAGACCTTGCTTCTTCAATTGAAGTCACCTTGGGTTCCCACCTCTTGGGGAGAGTTCTAAGGATCTTGGAGTTGATCTCTCCACTAGACATTGGATGTCCTAGAACAGCAAGACCATTCAAAATGTTGTTGAGCCTTGAGTACATGTTTGCTATGCTCTCCTCCTTTCCCATCTTGAAGTTCTCAAGCAGCCCTTTAAGCATGTAGACTTTGTTTTCCTTCACTTGATTTGTCCCTTCATAAGTGATGCAAAGCTTTCTCCATACCTTATAGGCTGTTTCACATGAAGAAATCCGGTTGAACTCGGTGGGGGTCATGAAGGCATAGAGGATGTGCATGGCTCTAGCATTCAAGGTTTCTTTCGTCAAGGTAGCTTCATCCCATTCTTCTACCTTTGTCTTTGGTAGAATGTATGGGTTATTCACCATTTGCCACATCTCAAGACTTGATCCTTGGATGTCGAATTGAATCCTTCTTCTCCAATAGAGGAAATTGCTCCCATCAAAGATTGGAAGGCTGCCCAAGTATCTCCCTCCATGGTAGTCACCCATCTTCTCCTACTTGTTGAAGTATTCTTGGAGAAGACCCGCTCTGATACCGATTGTTGGATCTTAGATGGGTGATTAGATGCTCTAGAGGGGGGTGAATAGAGCTGAAATCACTTAAACAAAACTCATTAAACCTTCAAGATATATGACAAGATAAGGTTGCTAAATAGGTAATTTGAGTGCAACTAAAACATACATAGCAAGGGAGAGAGAGATTGAACATGCACCAATTAGACAAGCTATTTAGAGTGGTTCCACACTTCAAACTAGAAGTGTGTCAGTCCACTTGCCTAGAGAGGTCAACCTCTAGGACTTCCAAACTATTGCACTCTTATATTCCTTCATAAGACATACAATGCATGACCAAACAAAAGACTTACCTATCCAATACAAAGAGTCTTCAACCTTACCAAGGACTTACCCACTTTGCAAGAGTCTTCGGCCTTCTCCAAGGACTTACCCACTCTTGCACAAGTCTTCAGCCTTGCAGGGATCACCCACTCTTCTTGGATCTTCAGCTTTTGACTTCACCTTCACTCGGAGAAGCTTCCACCAAGGACTTACCTACTTGAGCTTGAGTCTTCTGCCTTCTCCAAGGGCTTACCCACTCTAGCTCCAAGTCTTCAGCCTTGATCTTCACCAAGGGATGCCTTCCCTTGTTCTTCTTCACCTCTCTTGGACAAGAGAGAGAACCTTCATCTTCATGATTGGAAATGAGAGATGGTGAGGTGGTGGAAGTGAGAGCCTCACCAGATATACATGTAGGACTAGCTCTCTTACAGATTTCCTACTCACTCTAATGGATGTAGCAAGTGATTAAACTTAGAGAGAGAGAGGAGGCTGTAGGAAGCACTCAACTATATAATAGGAACCTCACATAGAGTTTGCAATGAATGCTCAACCTTGGAATGAATCCCAAGGGGTCCTATTTATAGCTAGGAATGCCTCTTAGCCTTTGGAAACACTTGTGAACAAAAACTAGCCATTTTTTGGCTTGCAACAGATCTATTTTCACTTGTTGCAACTCCACAACGGCTATAAGCACTTTTCTGCAATTTTCCGTACAGTGCAATCGGTCGAGTTTCTATAGGGGTAACTCGACCGATAGAGTAAAAGACAAAGCCGATATTCAGACCATCGGTCGAGTTTGTCCTGAGGAAACTCGACCGACCAATGAAAATCGATTTGGTCAGTTACTCCATCGGTCAAGTTCTGTGTAAACAGAACTCGACCGATGCAATCTTCAAAAAATCAACCAAGGACTGATCGGTCAAGTTTCAAGCCAGGGAAACTCGACCGACAAAGTGCGTGTAATCAATTTTCAAAGTTGCATCTAAAGTGCTCTAATATTCGATCTAAGTGCTCCTGATATTTTTCTAAGCTTAATTACAAGTCATACAATCATTACAAGTGATTTACAACATGATTCTAATGGATATACATCATTTTACAAAAACGTGCACTTGTATGACTTTGACTTGTCTTTTCTCCAATTTGAGATGCGCAAATTAGGGAAATTGGAGTGTGTCTATACCTAATCTGAAATCACTCAAGTAGAGACATTAGACACCAATATGTGGAATGGTTAGTCATCATCAAAACACGGGTTTAGTCAATTTAGACGTGAGTCAACATTGACCTAATTGACCTTGAGTCAACATTCTCCCCCTTTTTGAAGATGACAAACCATTCCATAAATGTATTGAAAGCATTTACATTAAATCATACCTTTGGAGAAACCTAGGGGTTTCAATAGAATTGAGTTCATATGCTCCCCCTCAATTGATGCTAGTGGAGTTCTCATACTCCCGCTCAATTGGTGCTATTTCTCCTGGATGGTTAGCTTTCATAACATTTATAGAGTACTATGTCTTCTACTCATATATGTTCTACACATATATGTCTTCTCCCCTTTACCTTCTCCCTTTACATGAACATGCTTCTCCTCTTCATGTAAGACATGCCTTCTTCCTCTTTTTAAAAGAAGACATACCTTTCTCCCCCTTTGTCATTTCAAAAAGTGGGGTTATGAAGAAATAAAAAATGTCACTTGTTAAAGAGAAAGGAGATAACAAAAATATATATAAGGAGAGTAGAAGAGCACAGATAGGGGCTTGTCCAAGCATAGAAAGAAAAGCAAGTTAAATCATATACTTGAACAACCCAAAAAGTAAGATAAAGTGCTGTAGAAAAATAATCAAACACAATTTTGACCCTCAAGATGACGGAATTTGACCAAAAACCATCAGAGCTCATCGCAAAGCATGAGTCTTTCTCAGAAGGTCGTTTCTTCATGAAAAACACTAGTCTTGCACCAAAAACTGAAACTGGAGCAAACCTGCATAAAATCCAAAAATACTCCAATTTCTACATACAATGTAGATCTATGTACCCTGCATCACAATGTTATGCAAGCAACTCAAGATAGTAGATATGCAATTCAAGGAACAAACTTGAGCATGTATGAGACAAAGATACAAGCATAGCATATAGATGAGCAAAGACGCCAATTATAAACAAGGTTAGAACTACATGTATATGAACTACTAGTAGATGATATCACAAGTTAGGACTACTAGTAGGATCTAGATCATAGAAAGAGATAGCAAAAGATACACAAGATAAAGCAAGCTATGAGTAGATGTAGAGATATATACAAAGCAAAGATATAAGCAATTTTAGAAGCATGAAAGGATATAACTCACTAGATATGCATCCTTACCAAAAGATGATTACCCCTAAGAATCTCAAGGTTGTATCAAAACAAGATATACACCTAGATAGATGTAGCAAGTTAGAGTACAACGGAAGCAATTTTTAGACACAACCAAGAGATCCAAAGAGATCATCATCAAAACCTGCAAAACAACTCAAAGCAAGTAATTGCAAGATATAGATATACCAATTTAGAGCAATTAGAGAGATTGAGTTGTAAGCAAGATAACAATTTAGAACATGGCAATATGCATATATAAAGGTACCAAATGAGAGTGCCAAAGAATAAGGCTATTGGTTGAGAAAATCTAGTTGAGAGGGAAATTCTCACTCAATAAGCCAAATGTATATTCTGTGCACAGTGTTATCGATCGAGTTCTGTGCATTGACAGCTCGACCGATGACAGTTGTTGGCAACACCCATTGGTTCCTATCGGTCGAGTTTCAAGCAGGGCAAACTCGACCGACAGAGCAGCTGTCAAAGAGCATATATATTTCATAAAAGCATATATAGAGGCATGCTAAAAATACAAACCATATCCAAACATGTCTAAGCAAGTTAGTAATGCACTATAGAAGCATTAGAAATATTTTTGAGCAAGAGTGTGAAGAGAAACACAAAACACCACTTTTGACTCAAAAACCATATGTATAGTGCATACCATCTTGACAAAACAAGTTAGGATTGGTTATAAGCAATAAAACCTTTACCTTTGTTCTTACCATTCCTTTTCCACTTATTGTCACCCTCTACACATCTCACCTTTCTTCTTTCAAGTGGATTGAGAAGTCAATTTGCAATTCAAATCTCAAGTCAATCCATTTGCATGTACCTACAAGAAGAAAGATAAATGGTCCCCAATCATGTTTTTGGGTCCGGAGGGGTTAGTTTAGCAACCCAAGTCCTATTGCTCTTGGGTGCTTTCCCAAAAGGACAACAAGTAGAATAATGACCAATTTCATTGCAATGATTACAAGTGCCCGTAGCCTTGGAACTGGAGGATTCTTCATTGAAAATTGAAGGTCCTTTGTCTTTTTTGTTCCTTTGGCTACAGTCAAGTCCAATGCCATCTCTACCCATTTGTTTGGTAGTATGGTCTAGGATTTGATTAAGATTCTTTTTATCACAAAAGAATCTTTGCAAAGAAGATCTCAAACTATGATTTTCATGCACAAGAGAAGTAAAGGTAAAACAAAATAGATTCATATCATCTCTAGCATGCAAAAGATCATTTTCTAAGCAAAGAGCTTTAGTTAAATAAGAATCTCTATCAATATGAAGAGCAACAACATCATTCTCTCTACTAGTAGAACTAGAACAAGATACATGCCCATTGATTTTAGAAAGCAAGGAGGCATTTTCTATTTCTAATTCTTGCAAAACAAAATCTTTGTCCTTATTTTCATATTTAAGAACATCAATATCATGCATGAGAGAATCAACAATTAAAGTATGCTCTTCATTAGAACTATTAATGAGAGGTTGAGCTTCTAGAAATCTAATCTTATCAAGCAAACTAGAATTTTCAAGTTTAAGAGAATATACTTGACTAAGACAATCATTTTTATCATCAAGCAAGTAAGAATTAGCATGTTCAAGATCATCTAGTTCTACATGCAAATTATCAACAATTCTAGCAAGCTTTTTCCTTTTCCTTTTAGAAGACTTAAGAGAGGTACAAATATCATGAATAATAGCAATCAAAGATTCTTTATCTAAAGAGTTTAGATTTACCTCACTTGAGTCTTCACTTGTTGATGCTATAAGAGCAGAATGACATTCTCTTTCATTATTAGAGCTTGATCTTGATCTTTCACTTGAATCTTCACTTGAGCTTGAGTTGGAGGAGCCACTTGAACTTGAGTGCCATTTCTCCTTCTTGTGAAGATGGGTCTTTTTGCCTTGTGGGCAATCTTCCTTGTAGTGACCCTTCTTTGCACATGTGAAGCACCGGATGGAGGAGGACTTGCCTTTGTAGAATTTACCTTTATAGTACATGGCATCGTCTTTAGCTTGAGAGGATGGAGAGACGTGTTCCATGATACCCTAAATTTGAGCCTTCATTTCAGCCTTCTTCATTCTCTTTAGCTCTTTCTTCTCTTGTCTTTCTACTTCCTCCCTCTTGTCAAGTGTGGCTTAATGTGCTTGTAGATTTCCAATGAGCTCTTCAATAGGAATATCCTTAAGAGACCTTGCTTCTTCAATTGAAGTCACCTTGGGTTCCCACCTCTTGGGGAGAGTTCTAAGGATCTTCGAGTTGATCTCTCCACTAGACATAGGATTTCCTAGAACAGAAAGACCATTCACAATGGTGTTGAGCCTTGAGTACATGTTTGCTATGCTCTCCTCCTTTCCCATCTTGAAGTTCTCAAGCAGCCCTTTAAGCATGTAGACTTTGCTTTCCTTCACTTGATCTGTCCCTTCATAACTGATGCAAAGCTTTCTCCATAC
The DNA here is from genome assembly GCA_963693085.1 of Alisma plantago-aquatica. NCBI lineage: Eukaryota > Viridiplantae > Streptophyta > Magnoliopsida > Alismatales > Alismataceae > Alisma > Alisma plantago-aquatica. The sequence goes on from OY856412.1 coordinate 961,987,762, forward strand.
CTCATAGGTTGTTTCACATGAAGAAATCCGGTTGAACTCGGTGGGGGTCATGAAGGCATAGAGGATGTGCATGGCTCTAGCATTCAAGGTTTCTTTTGTCAAGGTAGCTTCATCCCATTCTTCTATCTTTGTCTTTGGTAGCATGTATGGGTTATTCACCATTTGCCACATCTCAAGACTTGATCCTTGGATGTAGAATTGAAGCCTTCTTCTCCAATAGAGGAAATTTCTCCCATCAAAGATTGGAAGGCTGCCCAAGTATCTCCCTCTGTGGTAGTCACCCATCTTCTCCTACTTGTTGAAGTATGCTTGGAGAAGACCCGCTCTGATACCGATTTTTGGATCCTAGATGGGTGATTAGATGTTCTAGAGGGGTGGGGGTGAATAGAGCTGAAAGCACTTAAACAAAACTCATTAAACCTTCAATATATATGACAAGATAAGGTTGCTAAATAGGTAATTTGAGTGCAACTAAAACATACATAGCAAGGGAGAGAGAAATTGAACATGCACCAATTAGACAAGCTATTTAGAGTGGTTCCACGTTTCAAACTAGAAGTGTGTCAGCCCACTTGCCTAGAGAGGTCAACCTGTAGGACTTCCAAACTATTACACTCTTATATTCCTTCATAAGACATACAATGCATGACCAAACAAAACACTTACGTATCCAATACAAAGAGTCTTCAACCTTACCAAGGACTTACCCACTTTGCAAGAGTTTTCGGCCTTCTCCAAGGACTTACCCACTCTTGCACAAGTCTTCAGCCTTGCAGGGATCACCCACTCTTCTTGGATCTTTAGCTTTTGACTTCACCTTCACTCGGAGAAGCTTCCACCAATGACTTACCTACTTGAGCTTGAGTCTTCTGCCTTCTCCAGGGGCTTACCCACTCTAGCTCCAAGTCTTCAGCCTTGATCTTCAGCAAGGGACGCCTTCCCTTGTTCTTCTTCACCTCTCTTGGACAAGAGAGAGAACCTTCATCTTCATGATTGGAAATGAGAGATGGAGAGGTGGTAAAAGTGAGAGCCTCACCAGATATACATGTAGGACTAGCTCTCTTACAGATTTCCTACTCACTCTAATTGATGTAGCAAGTGATTAAGCTTAGAGAGAGAGAGATGAGGCTGTAGGAAGCACTCAACTATAGAATAGGAACCTCACATAGAGTTTGCAATGAATGCTCAACCTTGGAATGAAGCCCAAGGGGTCCTATTTATAGCTAGGAATGCCTCTTAGCCTTTGGAAACACTTGTGAACAAAAACTAGCCATTTTTTGGCTTGCAACAGATCTATTTTCACTTGTTGCAACTCCACAACGGCTAGAAGCACTTTTCTGCAATTTTCAGTACAGTGCAATCGGTCGAGTTTCTATAGGGGTAACTCGACCGATAGAGTAAAAGACAAAGTTGATATTCAGATCATCGGTCGAGTTTGTCCTGAGGAAACTCGACCGACCAATGAAAATCTATTTGGTCAGTTACTCCATCGGTCGAGTTCTGTGTAAACACAACTCGACCGATGCAATCTTCAAAAAATTGACCAAGGACTGATCGGTCGAGTTTCAAGCCAGGGAAACTCGACCGACAAAGTGCCTGTAATCAATTTTCAAAGTTGAATCTAAACTGCTCTAATATTCGATCTAAGTGCTCCTGATATTTTTCTAAGCTTAATTACAAGTCATACAATCATTACAAGTGATTTACAACATGATTCTAATGGATATACATCATTTTACAAAAACGTGCACTTGTATGACTTTGACTTGTCTTTTCTCCAATTTGAGATGCACAAGTTAGGGAAATTGGAGTGTGTCTATACCTAATCTGAAATCACTCAAGTAGAGGCATTAGACACCAATATGTGGAATGGTTAGTCATCATCAAAACACGGATTTAGTCAATTTAGACGTGAGTCAACATTGACCTAATTGACCTTGAGTCAACATTCTCCCCCTTTTTGAAGATGACAAACCATTCTATAAATGTATTGAAAGCATTTACATAAAATCATACCTTTGGAGAAACCTAGGGGTTTCAATAGAATTGAGTTCATATGCTCCCCCTCAATTGATGCTAGTGGAGTTCTCATACTCCCCCTCAATTGGTGCTATTTCTCCTGCATGGTTAGCTTTCATAACATTTATAGAGTACTATGTCTTCTACTCATATATGTTCTACACATATATGTCTTCTCCCCTTTACCTTCTCCCTTTACATGAACATGCTTCTCCTCTTCATGTAAGACATGACTTCTTCCTCTTTTTAAAAGAAGGCATACCTTTCTCCCCCTTTGTCATTTCAAAAAGTGGGGTTATGAAGAAATAAGAAATGTCACTTGTTAAAGAGAAAGGAGATAACAAAAATATATATAAGGAGAGTAGAAGAGCACAGATAGGGGCTTGTCCAAGCATAGAAAGAAAAGCAAGTTAAAGCATATACTTGAACAACCCAAAAAGTAAGATATAGTGCTGTAGAAAAATAATCAAACAAAATTTTGACCCTCAAGTTGACGGAATTTGACCAAAAACCATCAGATCTCATCGCGAAGCAATGAGTCTTGCTCAGAAGGTCGTTTCTTTATGAAAAACACTAGTCTTGCACCAAAAACTGAAACTGGAGCAAACGTGCATAAAATCCAAAAATACTCCAATTTCTACATACAATGTAGATCTATGTACCCTGCATCACAATGTTATGCAAGCAACTCAAGATAGTAGATATGCAATTCAAGGAACAAACTTGAGCATGTATGAGACAAGATACAAGCATAGCATATAGATGAGCAAAGACGCCAATTATAAACAAGGTTAGAACTACATGTATATGAACTACTAGTAGATGATATCACAAGTTAGGACTACTAGTAGGATCTAGATCATAGCAAGAGATACCAAAAGATACACAAGATAAAGCAAGCTATGAGTAGATGTAGAGATATATCCAAAGAAAAGAGATAAGCAATTTTAGAAGCATGAAAGGATATAACTCACTAGATATGCATCCTTACCAAAAGATGATTACCCCTAAGAATCTCAAGGTTGTATCAAAACAAGATATACACCTAGATAGATGTAGCAAGTTAGAGTACAACGGAAGCAATTTTTAGACACAACCAAGAGATCCAAAGAGATCATCATCAAAACCTGCAAAACAACTCAAAGCAAGTAATTGCAAGATATAGATATACCAATTTAGAGCAATTAGAGAGATAGAGTTGTAAGCAAGATAGACAATTTAGAACATGGCAATATGCATATATAAAGGTACCAAATGAGAGTGCCAAAGAATAAGGCTATTGGTTGAGAAAATCTAGTTGAGAGGGAATTTCTCACTCAATATGCCAAATGTATATTCTGTGCACAGTGTTATCGGTCGAGTTCTGTGCATTGACAACTCGACCGATGACAGTTGTTGGAAACACCCATTGGTGCCTATCGGTCGAGTTTCAAGCAGGGAAAACTCGACCGACAGAGCAGCTGTCAAAGAGCATATATATTTCATAAAAGCATATATAGAGGCATGCTAAAAATACAAACCATATCCAAACATGTCTAAGCAAGTTAGTAATGCACTATAGAAGCATTATAAATAGTTTTTGAGCAAGAGTGTGAAGAGAAACACAAAACACCACTTTTGACTCAAAAACCATATGTATAGTGCATACCATCTTGACAAAACAAGTTAGGATTGGTTATAAGCAATAAAACCTTTACCTTTGTTCTTACCATTCCTTTTCCACTTATTGTCACCCTCTACACATCTCACCTTTCTTCTTTCAAGTGGATTGAGAAGTCAATTTGCAATTCAAAGCTCAAGTCAATCCATTTGTATGTACCTACAAGAAGAAAGATGAAATGGTCCCCAATCATGTTTTTGGGTCCGGAGGGGTTAGTTTAGCAACCCAAGTCCTATTGCTCTTGGGTGCTTTCCCAAAAGGACAACAAGTAGAATAATGACCAATTTCTTTGCAATGATTACAAGTGCCCGTAGCCTTGGAACTGGAGGATTCTTCATTGAAAATTGAAGGTCCTTTGTCTTTTTTGTTCCTTTGGCTACAGTCAAGTCCAATTCCATCTCTACCCATTTGTTTGGTAGTATGGTCTAGGATTTGATTAAGATTCTTTTTATCACATAAGAATCTTTGCAAAGAAGATCTCAAACTATGATTTTCATGCACAAGAGAAGTAAAGGTAAAACAAAAAAGATTCATATCATCTCTAGCATGCAAAAGATCATTTTCTAAGCAAAGAGCTTTAGTTAAATAAGAATCTCTATCAATATGAAGAGCAGCAACATCATTCTCTCTACTAGTAGAACTAGAACAAGATACGTGCCCATTGATTTTAGCAAACAAGGAGTCATTTTCTATTTCTAATTCTTGCAAAATAAAATCTTTGTCCTTATTTTCATATTTAAGAACATCAATATCATGCATGAGAGAATCAACAATTAAAGTATGCTCTTCATTAGAACTATGCATGAGAGGTTGAGCTTATAGAAATCTAATCTTATCAAGCAAACTAGAATTTTCAAGTTTAAGAGAATATACTTGACTAAGACAATCATTTTTATCATCAAGCAAGCAAGAATTAGCATGTTCAAGATCGTCTAGTTCTACATGCAAATTATCAACAACTCTAGCAAGCTTTTTCCTTTTCCTTTTAGAAGACTTAAGAGAGGTACAAATATCATGAATAATAGCAATCAAAGATTCTTTATCTAAAGAGTTTAGATTTACCTCACTTGAGTCTTCACTTGTTGATGCTATAAGAGCAGAATGGCATTCTCTTTCATTATTAGAGCTTGAGCTTGATCTTTCACTTGAATCTTCACTTGAGCTTGAGTTGGAGGAGCCACTTGAACTTGAGTGCCATTTCTCCTTCTTGTGAAGATGGGTCTTTTTGCCTTGTGGGCAATCTTCCTTGTAGTGACCCTTCTTTCCACATGTGAACCACCGTATGGAGGAGGACTTGCCTTTGTAGAATTTACCTTTATAGGACATGGCATCTTCTTTAGCTTGAGAGGATGGAGAGACGTGTTCCATGATACCCTAAATTTGAGCCTTCATTTCAGCCTTCTTCATTCTCTTTAGCTCTTTCTTCTCTTGTCTTTCTACTTCCTCCCTCTTGTCAAGTGTGGCTCATGTGCTTGTAGATTTCCAATGAGGTCTTCAATAGGAATATCCTTAAGAGACCTTGCTTCTTCAATTGAAGTCACCTTGGGTTCCCACCTCTTGGGGAGAGTTCTAAGGATCTTTGAGTTGATCTCTCCACTAGACATAGGATGTCCTAGAACAGCAAGACCATTCACAATGGTGTTGAGCCTTGAGTACATGTTTGCTATGCTCTCCTCCTTTCCCATCTTGAAGTTCTCAAGCAGCCCTTTAAGCATGTAGACTTTGCTTTCCTTCACTTGATCTGTCCCTTCATAAGTGATGCAAATCTTTCTCCATACCTCATAGGCTGTTTCACATGAAGAAATCCGGTTGAACTCGGTGGGGGTCATGAAGGCATAGAGGATGTGCATGGCTCTATCATTCAAGGTTTCTTTCATCAAGGTAGCTTCATCCCATTCTTCTATCTTTGTCTTTGGTAGCATGTATGGGTTATTCACCATTTTCCACATCTCAAGACTTAATCCTTGGATGTAGAATTGAAGCTTTCTTCTCCAATAGAGGAAATTTCTCCCATCAAAGATTGGAAGGCTTCCCAAGTATCTCCCTCCGTGGTAGTCACCCATCTTCTCCTACTTGTTGAAGTATGCTTGGAGAAGACCCGCTCTAATACCGATTTTTGGATACTAGATGGGTGATTAGATGCTCTAGAGGGGGGGTGAATAGAGCTGAAAGCACTTAAACAAAACCCATTAAACCTTCAAGATATATGACAAGATAAGGTTGCTAAATAGGTAATTTGAGTGCAACTAAAACATACATAGCAAGGGAGAGAGAGATTGAACATGCACCAATTAGACAAGCTATTTAGAGTGGTTCCACACTTCAAACTAGAAGTGTGTCAGTCCACTTGCCTAGAGAGGTCAACCTCTAGGACTTCCAAACTATTACACTCTTATATTCCTTCATAAGACATACAATGCATGACCAAACAAAAGACTTACCTATCCAATACAAAGAGTCTTCAACCTTACCAAGGACTTACCCACTTTGCAAGAGTCTTCGGCCTTCTCCAAGGACTTACCCACTCTTGCACAAGTCTTCAGCCTTGCAGGGATTACCCACTCTTCTTGGATCTTTAGCTTTTGACTTCACCTTCACTCGGAGAAGCTTCCACCAAAGACTTACCTACTTGAGCTTGAGTCTTCTGCCTTCTCTAAGGGCTTACCCACTCTAGCTCCAAGTCTTCAGCCTTGATCTTCACCAAGGGACGCCTTCCCTTGTTCTTCTTCACCTCTCTTGGAGAAGAGAGAGAACCTTCATCTTCATGATTGGAAATGAGAGATGGAGAGGTGGTGGAAGTGAGAGCCTCACCAGATATACATGTAGGAATAGCTCTCTTACAGATTTCCTACTCACTCTAATGGATGTAGCAAGTGATTAAGCTTAGAGAGAGAGAGGAGGCTGAAGGAAGAACTCAACTATAGAATAGGAACCTCACATAGAGTTTGCAATGAATGCTCAACCTTGGAATGAAGCCCAAGGGGTCCTATTTATAGCTAGGAATGCCTCTTAGCCTTTGGAAACACTTGTAAACAAAAACTAGCCGTTTTTTGGCTTGTAACAGATTTATTTTCACTTGTTGCAACTCCACAACGGCTAGAAGCACTTTTCTGCAATTTTCCATACAGTGCAATCGGTCGAGTTTCTATAGGGGTAACTCGACCGATAGAGTAAAAGACAAAGCCGATATTCAGACCATCGGTCGAGTTTGTCCTGAGGAAACTCGACCGACCAATGAAAATCAATTTGGTCAGTTACTCCATCGGTCGAGTTCTGTGTAAACACAACTCGACCAATGCAATCTTCAAAAAATCGACCAAGGACTGATCGGTCGAGTTTCAAGCCAGGGAAACTCGACCGACAAAGTGCCTGTAATCAATTTTCAAAGTTGCATCTAAAGTGCTCTAATATTCGATCTAAGTGCTCCTGATATTTTACTAAGCTTAATTACAAGTCATACAATCATTACAAGTGATTTACAACATGATTCTAATGGATATACATCATTTTACAAAAACGTGCACTTGTATGACTTTGATTTGTCTTTTCTCCAATTTGAGATGCACAAGTTAGCGAAATTGGAGTGTGTCTATACCTAATCTGAAATCACTCAAGTAGAGACATTAGACACCAATATGTGGAATGGTTAGTCATCATCAAAACACGGGTTTAGTCAATTTAGACGTGAGTCAACATTGACCTAATTGACCTTGAGTCAACATTCTCCCCCTTTTTGAAGATGACAAACCATTCCATAAATGTATTGAAAGCATTTACATAAAATCATACCTTTGGAGAAACCTAGGGGTTTCAATAGAATTGAGGTCATGTGCTCCCCCTCAATTGATGCTAGTGGAGTTCTCATACTCCCCCTCAATTGGTGCTATTTCTCCTGCATGGTTAGCTTTCATAACATTTATAGAGTACTATGTCTTCTACTCATATATGTTCTACAAATATATGTCTTCTCCCCTTTACCTTCTCCCTTTACATGAACATGCTTCTCCTCTTCATGTAAGACATGCCTTCTTCCTCTTTTTAAAAGAAGACATACCTTTCTCCCCCTTTGTCATTTCAAAAAGTGGGGTTATGAAGAAATAAGAAATGTCACTTGTTAAAGAGAAAGGATATAACAAAAATATATATAAGGAGAGTCGAAGAGCACAGATAGGGTCTTGTCCAAGCATAGAAAGAAAAGCAAGTTAAAGCATATACTTGAACAACCCAAAAAGCAAGATAAAGTGCTGTAGAAAAATAATCAAACACAATTTTGACCCTCAAGATGATGGAATTTGACCAAAAACCATCAGAGCTCATCGTGAAGCAATGAGTCTTGCTCAGAAGGTCGTTTCTTCATGAAAAACACTAGTCTTGCACCAAAAACTGAAACTGGAGCAAACCTGCATAAAATCCAAAAATACTCCAATTTCTACATACAATGTAGATCTATGTACCTTGCATCACAATGTTATGCAAGCAACTCAAGATAGTAGATATGCAATTCAAGGAACAAACTTGAGCATGTATGAGACAAGATACAAGCATAGCATATAGATGAGCAAAGACGCCAATTATAAACAAGGTTAGAACTACATGTATATGAACTACTAGTAGATGATATCACAAGTTAGTACTACTAGTAGGATCTAGATCATAGAAAGAGATACCAAAAGATACACAAGATAAAGCAAGCTATGAGTAGATGTAGAGATATATCCAAAGCAAAGAGATAAGCAATTTTAGAAGCATGAAAGGATAAAAACTCACTAGATATGCATCCTTACCAAAAGATGATTACCCGTAAGAATCTCAAGGCTGTATCAAAACAAGATATACACCTAGATAGATGTAGCAAGTTAGAGTACAACTGAAGCAATTTTTAGACACAACCAAGAGATCCAAAGAGATCATCATCAAAACCTGCAAAACAACTCAAAGCAAGTAATTGCAAGATATAGATATACCAATTTAGAGCAATTAGATAGATAGAGTTGTAAGCAAGATAGACAATTTAGAACATGGCAATATGCATATATAAAGGTATCAAATGAGAGTGCCAAAGAATAAGGCTATTGGTTGAGAAAATCTAGTTAAGAGGGAAATTCTCACTCAATAAGCCAAATGTATATTGTGTGCACAGTGTTATCAGTCGAGTTTTGTGCATTGACAACTCGACCGATGACAGTTGTTGGCAGCACCCATTGGTGCCTATCGGTCGAGTTTCAAGTAGGGCAAACTCGACCGACAGAGCAGCTGTCAAAGAACATATATATTTCATAACAGCATATATAGAGGCATGCTAAAAATACAAACCATATCCAATCATGTCTAAGAAAGTTAGTAATGCACTATAGAAGCATTAGAAATAGTTTTTGAGCAAGAGTGTGAAGAGAAACACAAAATACCACTTTTGACTCAAAAACCATGTGTATAGTGCATACCATCTTGACAAAACAAGTTAGGATTGGTTATAAGCAATAAAACCTTTACCTTTGTTCTTACCATTCCTTTTCCACTTATTGTCACTCTCTACACATCTCACCTTTCTTCTTTCATGTGGATTGAGAAGTCAATTTGCAATTCAAAGATCAAGTCAATCCATTTGCATGTACCTACAAGAAGAAAGATGAAATGGTCCCCAATAATGTTTTTGGGTCCGGAGGGGTTAGTTTAGCAACCGAAGTCCTATTGCTCTTGGGTGCTTTCCTAAAAGGACAACAAGTAGAATAATGACCAATTTCATTGCAATGATTACAAGTGCCCGTAGCCTTGGAACTGGAGGATTCTTCATTGAAAATTGAAGGTCCTTTTTCTTTGTTGTTCCTTTGGCTACAGTCAAGTCCAATGCCATCTCTACCCATTTGTTTGGTAGTATGGTCTAGGATTTGATTAAGGTTCTTTTTATCACATAAGAATCTTTGCAAAGAAGATCTCAAACTATGATTTTCATGCACAAGAGAAGTAAAGGTAAAACAAAATAGATTCATATCATCTCTAGCATGCAAAAGATCATTTTCTAAGCAAAGAGCTTTAGTTAAATAAGAATCTCTATCAATATGAAGAGAAGCAACATCATTCTCTCTACTAGTAGAACTAGAACAAGATACATGCCCATTGATTTTAGCAAGCAAGGAGGCATTTTCTATTTCTAATTCTTGCAAAACAAAATCTTTGTCCTTATTATCAGATTTAAGAAACATCAATATCATGAATGAGAGAATCAACAATTAAAGTATGCTCTTCATTAGAACTATTCATGAGAGGTTGAGCTTCTAGAAATCTAATCTTATCAAGCAAACTTGAATTTTCAAGTTTAAGAGAATATACTTGACTAAGAAAATCATTTTTATCGTCAAGCATGCAAGAATTAGCATGTTCAAGATCATCTAGTTCTACATGCAAATTATCAAAAATTCTAGCAAGCGTTTTCCTTTTCCTTTTAGAATACTTAAGAGAGGTACAAATATCATGAATAATAGCAATCAAAGATTCTTTATCTAAACAGTTTAGATTTACCTCACTTGAGTCTTCACTTGTTGATGCTATAAGAGCAGAATGGCATTCTCTTTCATTATTAGAGCTTGAGCTTGATCCTTCACTTGAATCTTCACTTGAGCTTGAGTTGGAGGAACCACTTGAACTTGAGTGCCATTTCTCCTTCTTGTGAAGATGGGTCTTTTTTCCTTGTGGGCAATCTTCCTTGTAGTGACCCTTCTTTCCACATGTGAAGCACCGGATGGAGGAGGACTTGCCTTTGTAGAATTTACCTTTATAGTACATGGCATCTTCTTTATTTTGAGAGGATGGAGAGACGTGTTCCATGATACCCTCAATTTGAGCCTTCATTTCAGCCTTCTTCATTCTCTTTAGCTCTTTCTTCTCTTGTCTTTCTACTTCCTCCCTCTTGTCAAGTGTGGCTTAATGTGCTTGTAGATTTCCAATGAGCTCTTCAATAGGAATATCCTTAAGAGACCTTGCTTCTTCAATTGAAGTCACCTTGGGTTCCCACCTCTTGGGGAGAGTTCTAAGGATCTTCGAGTTGATCTCTCCACTAGACATAGGATTTCCTAGAACAGCAAGACCATTCACAATGGTGTTGAGCCTTGAGTACATGTTTGCTATGCTCTCCTCCTTTCCCATCTTGAAGTTCTCAAGCAGCCCTTTAAGCATGTAGACTTTGCTTTCCTTCACTTGATCTGTCCCTTCATAACTGATGCAAAGCTTTCTCCATACCTCATAGGTTGTTTCACATGAAGAAATCCGGTTGAACTCGGTGGGGGTCATGAAGGCATAGAGGATGTGCATGGCTCTAGCATTCAAGGTTTCTTTCGTCAAGGTAGCTTCATCCCATTCTTCTATCTTTGTCTTTGGTAGCATGTATGGGTTATTCACCATTTGCCACATCTCAAGACTTGATCCTTGGATGTAGAATTGAAGCCTTCTTCTCCAATAGAGGAAATTGCTCCCATCAAAGATTGGAAGGCTGCCCAAGTATCTCCCTCCGTGGTAGTCACCCATCTTCTCCTACTTGTTGAAGTGTGCTTGGAGAAGACCCGCTCTGATACCGATTGTTGGAGCCTAGATGGGTGATTAGATGCTCTAGAGGGGGGGGTGAATAGAGCTGAAAGCACTTAAACAAAACTCATTAAACCTTCAAGATATATGACAAGATAAGGTTGCTAAATAGGTAATTTGAGTGCAACTAAAACATACATAGCAAGGGAGAGAGAGATTGAACATGCACCAATTAGACAAGCTATTTAGAGTGGTTCAACACTTCAAACTAGAAGTGTGTCAGTCCACTTTCCTAGAGAGGTCAACCTCTAGGACTTCCAAACTATTGCACTCTTATATTCCTTCATAAGACATACAATGCATGACCAAACAAAAGACTTACCTATCCAATACAAAGAGTCTTCAACCTTACCAAGGACTTACCCACTTTGCAAGAGTCTTCGGCCTTCTCCAAGGACTTACCCACTCTTGCACAAGTCTTCAGCCTTGCAGGGATCACCCACTCTTCTTGGATCTTCAGCTTTTGACTTCACCTTCACTCGGAGAAGCTTCCACCAAGGACTTACCTACTTGAGCTTGAGTCTTCTGCCTTCTCCAAGGGCTTACCCACTCTAGCTCCAAGTCTTTAACCTTGATCTTCACCAAGGGATGCCTTCCCTTGTTCTTCTTCACCTCTCTTGGACAAGAGAGAGAACCTTCATCTGCATGATTGGAAATGAGAGATGGAGAGGTGGTGGAAGTGAGAGCCTCACCAGATATACATGTAGGACTAGCTCTCTTACAGATTTCCTACTCACTCTAATGGGTGTAGCAAGTGATTAAGCTTAGAGAGAGAGAGGAGGCTGTAGGAAGCACTCAACTATAGAATAGGAACCTCACATAGAGTTTGCAATGAATGCTCAACCTTGGAATGAAGCCCAAGGGGTCCTATTTATAGCTAGGAATGCCTCTTAGCCTTTGGGAACACTTGTGAATGAAAACTAACCGTTTTTTGGCTTGCAACAGATTTATTTTCACTTGTTGCAACTCCACAACGACTAGAAGCCCTTTTCTGCAATTTTCCGTACAGTGCAATCGGTCGAGTTTCTATAGGGGTAACTCGACCGATAGAGTAAAAGACAAAGCCGATATTCAGACCATCGGTCGAGTTTGTCCTGAGGAAACTCGACTGACCAATGAAAATCGATTTGGTCAGTTAATCCATCGGTCGAGTTCTGTGTAAACACAACTCGACCGATGCAATCTTCAGAAAATCGACCAAGGACTGATCGGTCGAGTTTCAAGCCAGGGAAACTCGACCGACAAAGTGCCTGTAATCAATTTTCAAAGTTGCATCTAAAGTGCTCTAATATTCGATCTAAGTGCTCCTGATATTTTTCTAAGCTTAATTACAAGTCATACAATCATTACAAGTGATTTACAACATGATTCTAATGGATATACATCATTTTACAAAAACGTGCACTTGTATGACTTTGACTTGTCTTTTCTCCAATTTGAGATGCGCAAGTTAGGGAAATTGGAGTGTGTCTATACCTAATCTAAAATCACTCAAGTAGAGACATTAGACACCAATATGTGGAATGGTTAGTCATCATCAAAACACGGATTTAGTCAATTTAGACGTGAGTCAACATTGACCTAATTGACCTTGAGTCAACATTCTCCCCCTTTTTGAAGATGACAAACCGTTCCATAAATGTATTGAAATCATTTACATAAAATCATACCTTTGGAGAAACCTAGGGGTTTCAATAGATTTGAGTTCATATGCTCCCCCTCAATTGATGCTAGTGGAGTTCTCATACTCCTCCTCAATTGGTGCTATTTCTCCTGCATGGTTAGCTTTCATAACATTTAGAGAGTACTATGTCTTCTACTCATATATGTTCTACACATATATGTCTTCTCCCCTTTACCTTCTCCCTTTACATGAACATGCTTCTCCTCTTCATGTAAGACATGCCTTCTTCCTCTTTTTAAAAGAAGACATACCTTTCTCCCCCTTTGTCATTTCAAAAAGTGGGGTTATGAAGAAATTAAAAATGTCACTTGTTAAAGAGAAAGGAGATAACAAAAATATATATAAGGAGAGTAGAAGAGAACATATAGGGGCTTGTCCAAGCACAGAAAGAAAAGCAAGTTAAAGCATATACTTGAACAACCCAAAAAGCAAGATAAAGTGTTGTAGAAAAATAATCAAACACAATTTTGACCCTCAAGATGACGGAATTTGACCAAAAACCATCAGAGCTCATTGCCAAGCAATGAGTCTTGCTCAGAAGGTCATTTCTTCATGAAAAACACTAGTCTTGCACCAAAAACTGAAACTGGAGAAAACCTGCATAAAATCCAAAAATACTCCAATTTCTACATACAATGTAGATCTATGTACCCTGCATCACAATGTTATGCAAGCAACTCAAGATAGTAGATATGCAATTCAAGGAACAAACTTGAGCATGTATGAGACAAGATACAAGCATAGCATATAGATGAGCAAAGACGCCAATTATAAACAAGGTTAGAACTACATGTATATGAACTACTAGTAGATGATATCACAAGTTAGGACTACTAGTAGGATCTAGATCATAGAAAGAGATACCAAAAGATACACAAGATAAAGCAAGCTATGAGTAGATGTAGAGATATATCCAAAGCAAAGAGATAAGAAATTTTAGAAGCATGAAAGGATATAACTCACTAGATATGCATCCTTACCAAAAGATGATTACCCCTAAGAATCTCAAGGTTGTATCAAAACAAGATATACACCTAGATAGATGTAGCAAGTTAGAGTACAATGGAAGCAATTTTTAGACACAACCAAGAGATCCAAATAGATCATCATCAAAACCTGCAAAACAACTCAAAGCAAGTAATTGCAAGATATAGATATACCAATTTAGAGCAATTAGATAGATAGAGTTGTAAGCTAGATAGACAATTTAGAACATGGCAATATGCATATATAAAGGTACCAAATAAGAGTGCCAACGAATAAGGCTATTGGTTGAGAAAATCTAGTTGAGAGGGAAATTCTCACTCAATAAGCCAAATGTATATTTTGTGCACAGTGTTATCGGTTGAGTTCTGTGCATTGACAACTCGACCGATGACAGTTGTTGGCAACACCCATTGGTGCCTATCGGTGGAGTTTCAAGCAGGGCAAACTCGACCGACAGAGCAGCTGTCAATAAGCATATATATTTCATAAAAGCATATATAGAGGCATGCTAAAAATACAAACCATATCCAAACATGTCTAATAAAGTTAGTAATGCACTATAGAAGCATTAGAAATAGTTTTTGAGCAAGTGTGTGAAGAGAAACACAAAATACCACTTTTGACTCAAAAACCATATGTATAGTGCATACCATCTTGACAAAACAAGTTAGGATTGGTTATAAGAAAATAAAACCTTTACCTTTGTTCTTACCATTCCTTTTCCACTTATTGTCACCCTCTACACATCTCACCTTTCTTCTTTCATGTTGATTGAGAAGTCAATTTGCAATTCAAAGATCAAGTCAATCCATTTGCATGTACCAACAAGAAGAAAGATGAAATGGTCCCCAATCATGTTTTTGGGTCCGGAGGGCTTAGTTTAGCAACCCAAGTCCTATTTCTCTTGGGTGCTTTCCTAAAAGGACAACAAGTAGAATAATGAGCAATTTCATTGCAATGATTACAAGTGCCTGTAGCCTTGGAACTGGAGGATTCTTCATTGAAAATTGAAGGTCCTTTGTCTTTGTTGTTCCTTTGGCTACAGTCAAGTCCAATGCCATCTCTACCCATTTGTTTGGTAGTATGGTCTAGGATTTGATTAAGATTCTTTTTATCACATAAGAATCTTTGCAAAGAAGATCTCAAACTATGATTTTCATGCACAAGAGAAGTAAAGGTAAAACAAAATAGATTCATATCATCTCTAGCATGTAAAAGATCATTGTCTAAGCAAAGAGCTTTAGTTAAATAAGAATCTCTATCAATATGAAGAGCAGCAACATCATTCTCTCTACTAGTAGAACTAGAACAAGATACATGCCCATTGATTTTAGCAAGCAAGGAGGCATTTTCTATTTGTAATTCTTGCAAAACAAAATCTTTGTCCTTATTTTCAGATTTAAGAACATCAATATCATGCATGAGAGAATCAACAATTAAAGTATGCTCTTCATTAGAACTATGCATGAGAGGTTGAGCTTCTAGAAATCTAATCTTATCAAGCAAACTAGAATTTTCAAGTTTAAGAGAATATACTTGACTAAGACAATCATTTTTATCATCAAGCAAGCAAGAATTAGCATGTTCAAGATCATCTAGTTCTACATGCAAATTATCAACAATTCTATCAAACTTTTTCCTTTTCCTTTTAGAAGACTTAAGAGAGGTACAAATATCATGAATAATAGCAATCAAAGATTCTTTATCTAAAGAGTTTAGATTTACCTCACTTGAGTCTTCACTTGTTGATGCTATAAGAGCAGAATGGCATTCTCTTTCATTATTAGAGCTTGAGCTTGATCCTTCACTTGAATCTTCACTTGAGCTTGAGTTGGAGGAGCCACTTGAACTTGAGTGACATTTCTCCTTCTTGTGAAGATGGGTCTTTTTTCCTTGTGGGCAATCTTCCTTGTAGTGACCCTTCTTTCCACATGTGAAGCACCAGATGGAGGAGGACTTGCCTTTGTAGAATTTACCTTTATAGTACATGGCATCTTCTTTAGCTTGAGAGGATGGAGAGACGTGTTCCATGATACCCTCAATTTGAGCCTTCATTTCAGCCTTCTTCATTCTCTTTAGCTCTTTCTTCTCTTGTCTTTCTACTTCCTCCCTCTTATCAAGTGTGGCTTAATGTGCTTGTAGATTTCCAATGAGCTCTTCAATAGGAATATCCTTAAAAGACCTTGCTTCTTCAATTGAAGTCACCTTGGGTTCCCACCTCTTGGGGTGAGTTCTAAGGATCTTTGAGTTGATCTCTCCACTAGACATAGGATGTCCTACAATAGCAAGACCATTTACAATGGTGTTGAGCCTTGAGTACATGTTTGCTATGCTCTCCTCCTTTCCCATCTTGAAGTTCTCAAGCAGCCCTTTAAGCATGTAGACTTTGCTTTCCTTCACTTGATCTGTCCCTTCATAAGTGATGCAAAGCTTTCTCCATACCTCATAGGCTGTTTCACATGAAGAAATCCGGTTGAACTCGGTGGGGGTCATGAAGGCATAGAGGATGTGCATGGCTCTAGCATTCAAGGTTTCTTTCGTCATGGTAGTTTCATCCCATTCTTCTATCTTTGTCTTTGGTAGCATGTATGGGCTATTCACCATTTGCCACATCTCAAGACTTGATCCTTGGATGTATAATTGAAGCCTTCTTCTCCAATAGAGGAAATTGCTTCCATCAAAGATTGGAAGGCTGCCCAAGTATATCTCTCCGTGGTAGTCACCCATGTTCTCCTACTTGTTGAAGTATGCTTGGAGAAGACCCGCTCTGATACCAATTGTTGGATCCTAGATGGGTGATTAGATGCTCTAGAGGGGGGTGAATAGATCTGAAAGCACTTAAACAAAACTCATTAAACCTTCAAGATATATGACAAGATAAGGTTGCTAAATAGGTAATTTGAGTGCAACTAAAACATACATAGCAAGGGAGAGATAGGTTGAACATGCACCAATTAGACAAGCTTTTTAGAGTGGTTCCACACTTCAAACTAGAAGTGTGCCAGTCCACTTGCCTAGAGAGGTCAACCTCTAGGACTTCCAAACTATTTCACTCTTATATTCCTTCATAAGACATACAATGCATGACCAAACAAAAGACTTACCTATCCAATACAAAGAGTGTTCAACCTTACCAAGGACTTACCCACTTTGCAAGAGTCTTCGGCCTTCTCCAAGGACTTACCCACTCTTGCACAAGTCTTCATTCTTGCAGAGATCACCCACTCTTCTTGGATCTTCATCTTTTGACTTCACCTTCACTCGGAGAAGCTTCCACCAAGGACTTACCTACTTGAGCTTGAATCTTCTGCCTTCTCCAAGGGCTTACCCACTCTAGCTCCAAGTCTTCAGCCTTGATCTTCACCAAGGGATGCCTTCCCTTGTTCTTCTTCACCTCTCTTGGACAGGAGAGAGAACCTTCATCTTCATGATTGGAAATGAGAGATGGAGAGGTGGTGGAAGTGAGAGCCTCACAAGATATACATGTAGGACTAGCTCTCTTACAGATTTCCTACTCACTCTAATGGATGTAGCAAGTGATTAAGCTTAGAGAGAGAGAGGAGGCTGTAGGAAGCACTCAACTATAGAATAGGAACCTCACATAGAGTTTGCAATGAATGCTCAACCTTGGTATGAAGCCCAAGGGGTCCTATTTATAGCTAGGGATGCCTCTTAGCCTTTGGGAACACTTGTGAACGAAAACTAGCCATTTTGTGGCTTGCAACGGATCTTTTTTCACTTGTTGCAACTCCACAATGGCTAGAAGCACTTTTCTGCACTTTTCCGTAGAGTGCAATCGGTCGAGCTTCTATAGGGGTAACTCGACCGATAGAGTAAAAGACAAATCTGATATTCAGACCATCGATCGAGTTTGTCCTGAGGAAACTCGGCCGACCAATGAAAATCGATTTGGTCAGTTACTCCATTGGTCGAGTTATGTGTAAACACAACTCGACCGATGCAATCTTTAGAAAATCGACCAAGGACTGATCGGTCGAGTTTCAAGCCAGGGAAACTCGACCGACAAAGTGCCTGTAATCAATTTTCAAAGTTGCATCTAAAGTGCTCTAATATTCAATCTAAGTGCTCCTGATATTTTTCTAAGCTTAATTACAAGTCATACAATCATTACAAGTGATTTACAACATGATTCTAATGGATATACATCATTTTACAAAAACGTGCACTTGTATGACATTGACTTGTCTTTTCTCCAATTTGAGATGCGCAAGTTAGGTAAATTGGAGTGTGTCTATACCTAATATGAAATCACTCAAGTAGAGACATTAGACACCAATATGTGGAATGGTTAGTCATCATCAAAACATGGGTTTAGTCAATTTAGATGTGAGTCAACATTGACCTAATTGACTTTGAGTCAACATTCTCCCCCTTTTTGAAGATGACAAACCATTCCATAAATGTATTGAAAGCATTTACATAAAATCATACCTTTGGAGAAACCTAGGGGTTTCAATAGAATTGAGTTCATATGCTCCCGCTCAATTGATGCTAGTGGAGTTCTCATACTCCCCCTCAATTGGTGCTATTTCTCCTGCATGGTTAGCTTTCATAACATTTATAGAGTACTATGTCTTCTACTCATATATGTTCTACACATATATGTCTTCTCCCCTTTTCCTTCTCCCTTTACATGAACATGCTTCTCCTCTTCATGTAAGACATGCCTTCTTCCTCTTTTTAAAAGAAGACATACCTTTCTCCCCCTTTGTCATTTCAAAAAGTGGGGTTATGAAGAAATAAGAAATGTCACTTGTTAAAGAGAAAGGAGATAACACAAATATATATAAGAAGAGTAGAAGAGCACAGATAGGGGCTTGTCCAAACATAGAAAGAAAAGCAAGTTAAAGCATATACTTGAACAACCCAAAAAGCAAGATAAAGTGCTGTACAAAAATAATCAAACACAATTTTGACCCTCAAGATGACGGAATTTGACCAAAAACCATCAGAGCTCATCGCGAAGCAATGAGTCTTGCTTAGAAGGTCGTTTCTTCATGAAAAACACTAGTCTTGCACCAAAAACTGAAACTGGAGCAAACCTGCATAAAATCCAAAAATACTCCAATTTCTACATACAATGTAGATCTATGTACCATGCATCACAATGTTATGCAAGCAACTCAAGATAGTAGATATGCAATTCAAGGAACAAACTTGAGCATGTATGAGACAAGATACAAGCATATCATATAGATGAGCAAAGACGCCAATTATAAACAAGGTTAGAACTACATGTATATGAACTACTAGTAGATGATATCACAAGTTAGGACTACTTGTAGGATCTAGATCATAGCAAGAGATACCAAAAGATACACAAGATAAAGCAAGCTATGAGTAGATGTAGAGATATATCCAAAGCAAATAGATAAGCAATTTTAGAAGCATGAAAGGATATAACTCACTAGATATGCATCCTTACCAAAAGATGATTACCCCTAAGAATCTCAAGGTTGTATCAAAACAAGATATACACCTAGATAGATGTAGCAAGTTAGAGTACAACGAAAGCAATTTTTAGACACAACCACGAGATCCAAAGAGATCATCATCAAAACCTGCAAAACAACTCAAAGCAAGTAATTGCAAGATATAGATATACCAATTTAGAGCAATTAGAGAGATAGAGTTGTAAGCAAGATAGACAATTTAGAACATGGCAATATTCATATATAAAGGTACCAAATGAGAGTGCCAAAGAATAAGGCTATTGGTTGAGAAACTCTAATTATGAGGGAAATTATCACTCAATAAGCCAAATGTATATTCTGTGCACAGTGTTATCGGTCGAGTTCTGTGCATTGACAACTCGACCAATGACAGTTGTTGGCAACACCCATTGGTGCCTATCGGTCGAGTTTCAAGCAGGGCAAACTCGACCGACAGAGCAGTTGTCAAAGAGCGTATATATTTCATAAAAGCATATATAGAGGCATGCTAAAAATACAAACCATATCCAAACATGTCTAAGCAAGTTAGTAATGCACTATAGAAGCATTAGAAATAGTTTTTGAGCAAGAGTGTGAAGAGAAACACAAAATACCACTTTTGACTCAAAAACCATATGTATAGTGCATACCATCTTGACAAAACAAGTTAGGATTGGTTATAAGCAATAAAACCTTTACCTTTGTTCTTACCATTCCTTTTCCACTTATTTTCACCCTCTACACATCTCACCTTTCTTCTTTCATTTGGATTGAGAAGTCAATTTGCAATTCAAAGCTCAAGTCAATCCATTTTCATGTACCTACAAGAAGAAAGATGAAATGGTCCCCAATCATCGGAATGAAAATGGTCCCCAATCATGTTTTTTTGTCCGGAGGGGTTAGTTTAGCAACCCAAGTCCTATTGCTCTTGGGTGCTTTCCTAAAAGGACAACAAGTAGAATAATGAGCAATTTCATTGCAATGATTACAAGTGCCCGTAGCCTTGGAACTGGAGGATTCTTCATTGAAAATTGAAGGTCATTTGTCTTTGTTGTTCCTTTGGCTACAGTCAAGTCCAATGCCATCTCTACCCATTTGTTTGGTAGTATGGTCTAGGATTTGATTAAGATTCCTTTTATCACATAAGAATCTTTGCAAAGAAGATCTCAAACTATGATTTTTATGCACAAGATAAGTAAAGGTAAAACACAATAGATTCATATCATCTCTAGCATGAAAAAGATCATTTTCTAAGCAAAGAGCTTTAGTTAAATAAGAATCTCTATCAATATGAAGAGCAGCAACATCATTCTCTCTACTAGTAGAACTAGAACAAGATACATGCCCATTGATTTTAGCAAGCAAGGAGGCATTTTCTATTTCTAATTCTTGCAAAACAAAATCTTTGTCCTTATTTTCAGATTTAAGAACATCAATATCATGCATGAGAGAATCAACAATTAAAGTATGCTCTTCATTAGAACTATGCATGAGAGGTTGAGCTTCTATAAATATAATCTTATCAAGCAAACTAGAATTTTCAAGTTTAAGAGAATATACTTGACTAATACAATCATTTTTATCATCAAGCAAGCAAGAATTAGCATGTTCAAGATCATCTAGTTCTACATGCAAATTATCAACAATTCTAGCAAGCTTTTTCCTTTTCCTTTTAGAAGACTTAAGAGAGGTACAAATATCATGAATAATAGCAATCAAAGATTCTTTATATAAAGAGTTTAGATTTACCTCACTTGAGTCTTCACTTGTTGATGCTATAAGAGCATAATGGCATTCTCTTTCATTACTAGAGCTTGAGCTTGATCCTTCACTTGAATCTTCACTTGAGCTTGAGTTGGAGGAGCCACTTGAACTTGAGTGACATTTCTCCTTCTTGTGAAGATGGGTCTTTTTTCCTTGTGGGCAATCTTCCTTGTAGTGACCCTTCTTTCCACATGTGAAGCACCGGATGGAGGAGGACTTGCCTTTGTAGAATTTACCTTTATAGTACATGGCATCTTCTTTAGCTTGAGAGGATGGAGAGACATGTTCCATGATACCCTCAATTTGAGCCTTCATTTCAGCCTTCTTCATTCTCTTTAGTTCTTTCTTCTCTTGTCTTTCTACTTCCTCCCTCTTGTCAAGTGTGGCTTAATGTGCTTGTAGATTTCCAATGAGCTCTTCAATAGGAATATCCTTAAGAGACCTTGCTTCTTCAATTGAAGTCACTTTGGGTTCCCACCTCTTGGGGAGAGTTCTAAGGATCTTTGAGTTGATCTCTCCACTAGACATAGGATGTCCTAGAACAGCAAGACCATTCACAATGGTGTTGAGCCTTGAGTACATGTTTGCTATGCTCTCCTCCTTTCCCATCTTGAAGTTCTCAAGCAGCCCTTTAAGTATGTAGACTTTGCTTTCCTTCACTTGATCTGTCCCTTCATAAGTGATGCAAAGCTTTCTCCATACCTCATAGGCTGTTTCACATGAAGAAATTCGGTTGAACTCGATGGGTGTCATGAAGGCATAGAGGATGTGCATGGCTCTAGCATTCAAGGTTTCTTTCGTCAAGGTAGCTTCATCCCATTCTTCTATCTTTGTCTTTGGTAGCATGTATGGGTTATTCACCATTTGCCACATCTCGAGACTTGATCTTTGGATGTATAATTGAAGCCTTCCTCTCCAATAGATGAAATTGCTCCCATCAAAGATTGGAAGGCTGCCCAAGTATCTCCCTCTGTGGTAGTCACCCATCTTCTCCTACTTGTTGAAGTATGCTTGGAGAAGATCCGCTCTGATACCAATTGTTGGATCCTAGATGGGTGATTAGATGCTCTAGAGGGGGGTGAATAGAGCTGAAAGCACTTAAACAAAACTCATTAAACCTTCAAGATATATGACAAGATAAGGTTGCTAAATAGGTAATTTGAGTGCAACTAAAACATACATAGAAAGGGAGAGAGAGATTGAACATGCACCAATTAGACAAGCTATTTAGAGTGGTTCCACACTTCAAACTAGAAGTGTGTCAGTCCACTTGCCAAGAGAGGTCAACCTCTAGGACTTCCAAACTATTGCACTCTTATATTCCTTCATAAGACATACAATGCATGACCAAACAAAAGACTTACCTATCCAATACAAAGAGTCTTCAACCTTACCAAGGACTTACCCACTTTGTAAGAGTTTCCGGCCTTCTACCAGGACTTACCCACTCTTGCACAAGTCTTCAACCTTGCAGGGATCACCCACTCTTCTTGGATCTTCATCTTTTGACTTCACCTTCATTCAGAGAAGCTTCCACCAAGGACTTACCTACTTGAGCTTGAGTCTTCTGCCTTCTCCAAGGGCTTACCCACTCTAGATCCAAGTCTTCAGCCTTGATCTTCACCAAGGGACGCCTTCCCTTGTTCTTCTTCACCTCTCTTGGACAAGAGAGAGAACCTTCATCTTCATGATTGGAAATGAGAGATGGAGAGGTGGTGGAAGTGAGAGCCTCACCAGATATACATGTAGGACTAGCTCTCTTACAGATTTCCTACTCACTCTAATGGATGTAGCAAGTGATTAAGCTTAGAGAAAGAGAGGAGGATGTAGGAAGCACTCAACTATAGAATAGGAACCTCACATAGAGTTTGCAATGAATGCTCAACCTTGGAATGAAGCCCAAGGGGTCCTATTTATAGCTAGGAATGCCTCTTAGCCTTTGGGAACACTTGTGAACGAAAACTAGCTGTTTTTTTGGCTTGCAACGGATCTATTTTCACTTGTTGCAACTCCACAATGGCTAGAAGCACTTTTATGCAATTTTCCGTACAGTGCAATCGGTCGAGTTTCTATAGGGGTAACTCGACCAATAAAGTAAAAGACAAAGCCGATATTCAGACCATCGGTCGAGTTTGTCCTGAGGAAACTCGGCCGACCAATGAAAATCGATTTGGTCAGTTACTCCATCGGTCGAGTTATGTGTAAACACAACTCGACCGATGCAATCTTTAGAAAATCGACCAAGGACTGATCGGTCGAGTTTCAAGCCAGGGAAACGCGACCGACAAAGTGCCTGTAATCAATTTTCAAAGTTGCATCTAAAGTGCTCTAATATTCGATCTAAGTGCTCCTGATATTTTTCTAAGCTTAATTACAAGTCATACAATCATTACAAGTGATTTACAACATGATTCTAATGGATATACATCATTTTACAAAAACGTGCACTTGTATGACTTTGATTTGTCTTTTCTCCAATTTGCGATGCGCAAGTTAGGGAAATTGGAGTGTGTCTATACCTAATCTGAAATCACTCAAGTAGAGACATTAGACACCAATATGTGGAATGGTTAGTCATCATCAAAACACGGGTTTAGTCAATTTAGACGTGAGTCAACATTGACCTAATTGACCTTGAGTCAACATTCTCCCCCTTTTTGAAGATGACAAACCATTCCATAAATGTATTGAAAGCATTTACATAAAATCATACCTTTGGAGAAACCTAGGGGTTTCAATAGAATTGAGTTCATATGCTCCCCCTCAATTGATGCTAGTGGAGTTCTCATACTCCCCCTCAATAGGTGTTATTTCTCCTGCATGGTTAGCTTGCATAACATTTATAGAGTACTATGTCTTCTACTCATATATGTTCTACAAATATATGTCTTCTCCCCTTTACCTTCTCCCTTTACAGGAACATGCTTCTCCTCTTCATGTAAGACATGCCTTATTCCTCTTTTTAAAAGAAGACATACCTTTCTCCCCCTTTGTCATTTCAAAAAGTGGGGTTATGAAGAAATAAGAAATGTCACTTGTTAAAGAGAAAGGAGATAACGCAAATATATATAAGGAGAGTAGAAGAGCACAGATAGGGGCTTGTCCAAGCATAGAAAGAAAAGCAAGTTAAAGCATATACTTGAACAACCCAAAAAGCAAGATAAAGTGATGTAGAAAAATAATCAAACACAATTTTGACCCTCAAGATGACGGAATTTGACCAAAAACCATCATAGCTCATCGCGATGCAATGAGTCTTTCTCATAAGGTCGTTTCTGCATGAAAAACACTAGTCTTGCACCAAAAACTGAAATTGGAGCAAACCTGCATAAAATCCAAAAATACTCCAATTTCTACATACAATGTAGATCTATGTACCCTGCATCACAATGGTATGCAAGCAACTCAAGATAGTAGATATGCAATTCAAGGAACAAACTTGAGCATGTATGAGACAAGATACAAGCATAGCATATAGATGTGCAAAGACGCCAATTATAAACAAGGTTAGAACTACATGTATATGAACTACTAGTAGATGATATCACAAGTTAGGACTACTTGTAGGATCTAGATCATAGCAAGAGATACCAAAAGATACACAAGATAAAGCAAGCTATGAGTAGATGTAGAGATATATCCAAAGCAAATAGATAAGCAATTTTAGAAGCATGAAAGGATATAACTCACTAGATATGCATCCTTACCAAAAGATGATTACCCCTAAGAATCTCAAGGTTGTATCAAAACAAGATATACACCTAGATAGATGTAGCAAGTTAGAGTACAACGGAAGCAATTTTTAGACACAACCACGAGATCCAAAGAGATCATCATCAAAACCTGCAAAACAACTCAAAGCAAGTAATTGCAAGATATAGATATACCAATTTAGAGCAATTAGAGAGATAGAGTTGTAAGCAAGATAGACAATTTAGAACATGGCAATATTCATATATAAAGGTACCAAATGAGAGTGCCAAAGAATAAGGCTATTGGTTGAGAAACTCTAGTTATGAGGGAAATTCTCACTCAATAAGCCAAATGTATATTCTGTGCACAGTGTTATCGGTCGAGTTCTGTGCATTGACAACTCGACCAATGACAGTTGTTGGCAACACCCATTGGTGCCTATCGGTCGAGTTTCAAGCAGGGCAAACTCGACCGACAGAGCAGTTGTCAAAGAGCGTATATATTTCATAAAAGCATATATAGAGGCATGCTAAAAATACAAACCATATCCAAACATGTCTAAGCAAGTTAGTAATGCACTATAGAAGCATTAGAAATAGTTTTTGAGCAAGAGTGTGAAGAGAAACACAAAATACCACTTTTGACTCAAAAACCATATGTATAGTGCATACCATCTTGACAAAACAAGTTAGGATTGGTTATAAGCAATAAAACCTTTACCTTTGTTCTTACCATTCCTTTTCCACTTATTGTCACCCTCTACACATCTCACCTTTCTTCTTTCATTTGGATTGAGAAGTCAATTTGCAATTCAAAGCTCAAGTCAATCCATTTGCATGTACCTACAAGAAGAAAGATGAAATGGTCCCCAATCATTTTTTTTTGTCCGGAGGGGTTAGTTTAGCAACCCAAGTCCTATTGCTCTTGGGTGCTTTCCTAAAAGGACAACAAGTAGAATAATGAGCAATTTCATTGCAATGATTACAAGTGCCCGTAGCCTTGGAACTGGAGGATTCTTCATTGAAAATTGAAGGTCATTTGTCTTTGTTGTTCCTTTGGCTACAGTCAAGTCCAATGCATCTCTACCCATTTGTTTGGTAGTATGGTCTAGGATTTGATTAAGATTCCTTTTATCACATAAGAATCTTTGCAAAGAAGATCTCAAACTATGATTTTCATGCACAAGAGAAGTAAAGGTGAAACACAATAGATTCATATCATCTCTAGCATGCAAAAGATCATTTTCTAAGCAAAGAGCTTTAGTTAAATAAGAATCTCTATCAATATGAAGAGCAGCAACATCATTCTCTCTACTAGTAGAACTAGAACAAGATACATGCCCATTGATTTTAGCAAGCAAGGAGGCATTTTCTATTTCTAATTCTTGCAAAACAAAATCTTTGTCCTTATTTTCAGATTTAAGAACATTAATATCATGCATGAGAGAATCATCAATTAAAGTATGCTCTTCATTAGAACTATGCATGAGAGGTTGAGCTTCTAGAAATATAATCTTATCAAGCAAACTAGAATTTTCAAGTTTAAGAGAATATACTTGACTAAGACAATCATTTTTATCATCAAGCAAGCAAGAATTAGCATGTTCAAGATCATCTAGTTCTACATGCAAATTATCAACAATTCTAGCAAGCTTTTTCCTTTTCCTTTTAGAAGACTTAAGAGAGGTACAAATATCATGAATAATAGCAATCAAAGATTCTTTATATAAAGAGTTTAGATTTACCTCACTTGAGTCTTCACTTGTTGATGCTATAAGAGCATAATGGCATTCTCTTTCATTACTAGAGCTTGAGCTTGATCCTTCACTTGAATCTTCACTTGAGCTTGAGTTGGAGGAGCCACTTGAACTTGAGTGACATTTCTCCTTCTTGTGAAGATGGGTCTTTTTGCCTTGTGGGCAATCTTCCTTGTAGTGACCCTTCTTTCCACATGTGAAGCACCGGATGGAGGAGGACTTGCCTTTGTAGAATTTACCTTTATAGTACATGGCATCTTCTTTAGCTTGAGAGGATGGAGAGACGTGTTCCATGATACCCTCAATTTGAGCCTTCATTTCAGCCTTCTTCATTCTCTTTAGCTCTTTCTTCTCTTGTCTTTCTACTTCCTCCCTCTTGTCAAGTGTGGCTTAATGTGCTTGTAGATTTCCAATGAGCTCTTCAATAGGAATATCCTTAAGAGACCTTGCTTCTTCAATTGAAGTCACTTTGGGTTCCCACCTCTTGGGGAGAGTTCTAAGGATCTTTGAGTTGATCTCTCCACTAGACATAGGATGTCCTAGAACAGCAAGACCATTCACAATGGTGTTGAGCCTTGAGTACATGTTTGCTATGCTCTCCTCCTTTCCCATCTTGAAGTTCTCAAGCAGCCCTTTGAGCATGTAGACTTTGCTTTCCTTCACTTGATCTGTCCCTTCATAAGTGATGCAAAGCTTTCTCCATACCTCATAGGCTGTTTCACATGAAGAAATTCGGTTGAACTCGATGGGGGTCATGAAGGCATAGAGGATGTGCATGGCTCTAGCATTCAAGGTTTCTTTCGTCAAGGTAGCTTCATCCCATTCTTCTATCTTTGTCTTTGGTAGCATGTATGGGTTATTCACCATTTGCCACATCTCAAGACTTGATCTTTGGATGTATAATTGAAGCCTTCCTCTACAATAGACGAAATTGCTCCCATCAAAGATTGGAAGGCTGCCCAAGTATCTCCCTCCGTGGTAGTCACCCATCTTCTCCTACTTGTTGAAGTATGCTTGGAGAAGATCCGCTCTGATACCAATTGTTGGATCCTAGATGGGTGATTAGATGCTCTAGAGGGGGGGTGAATAGAGCTGAAAGCACTTAAACAAAACTCATTAAACCTTCAAGATATATGACAAGATAAGGTTGCTAAATAGGTAATTTGAGTGCAACTAAAACATACATAGCAAGGGAGAGAGAGATTGAACATGCACCAATTAGACAAGCTATTTAGAGTGGTTCCACACTTCAAACTAGAAGTGTGTCAGTCCACTTGCCTAGAGAGGTCAACCTCTAGGACTTCCAAACTATTGCACTCTTATATTCCTTCATAAG
This sequence comes from Alisma plantago-aquatica, assembly GCA_963693085.1. Classification (NCBI taxonomy): domain Eukaryota; kingdom Viridiplantae; phylum Streptophyta; class Magnoliopsida; order Alismatales; family Alismataceae; genus Alisma; species Alisma plantago-aquatica. Next base: position 962,015,689 of record OY856412.1, read on the forward strand.
ACATACAATGCATGACCAAACAAAAGACTTACCTATCCAATACAAAGAGTCTTCAACCTTACCAAGGACTTACCCACTTTGTAAGAGTTTCCGGCCTTCTACAAGGACTTACCCACTCTTGCACAAGTCTTCAACCTTGCAGGGATCACCCACTCTTCTTGGATCTTCATCTTTTGACTTCACCTTCACTCGGAGAAGCTTCCACCAAGGACTTACCTACTTGAGCTTGAGTCTTCTGCCTTCTCCAAGGGCTTACCCACTCTAGCTCCAAGTCTTCAGCCTTGATCTTCACCAAGGGACGCCTTCCCTTGTTCTTCTTCACCTCTCTTGGACAAGAGAGAGAACCTTCATCTTCATGATTGGAAATGAGAGATGGAGAGGTGGTGGAAGTGAGAGCCTCACCAGATATACATGTAGGACTAGCTCTCTTACAGATTTCCTACTCATTCTAATGGATGTAGCAAGTGATTAAGCTTAGAGAGAGAGAGGAGGATGTAGGAAGCACTCAACTATAGAATAGGAACCTCACATAGAGTTTGCAATGAATGCTCAACCTTGGAATGAAGCCCAAGGGGTCCTATTTATAGCTAGGAATGCCTCTTAGCCTTTGGGAACACTTGTGAACGAAAACTAGCCATTTTTTTGGCTTGCAACGGATCTATTTTCACTTGTTGCAACTCCACAACGGCTAGAAGCACTTTTATGCAATTTTCCGTACAGTGCAATCGGTCGAGTTTCTATAGGGGTAACTCGACCAATAGAGTAAAAGACAAAGCCGATATTCAGACCATCGGTCGAGTTTGTCCTGAGGAAACTCGGCCGACCAATGAAAATCGATTTGGTCAGTTACTCCATTGGTCGAGTTATGTGTAAACACAACTCGACCGATGCAATCTTTAGAAAATCGACCAAGGACTGATCGGTCGAGTTTCAAGCCAGGGAAACTCGACCGACAAAGTGCCTGTAATCAATTTTCAAAGTTGCATCTAAAGTGCTCTAATATTCGATCTAAGTGCTCCTGATATTTTTCTAAGCTTAATTACAAGTCATACAATCATTACAAGTGATTTACAACATGATTCTAATGGATATACATCATTTTACAAAAACGTGCACTTGTATGACTTTGATTTGTCTTTTCTCCAATTTGCGATGCGCAAGTTAGGGAAATTGGAGTGTGTCTATACCTAATCTGAAATCACTCAAGTAGAGACATTAGACACCAATATGTGGAATGGTTAGTCATCATCAAAACATGGGTTTAGTCAATTTAGACGTGAGTCAACATTGACCTAATTGACCTTGAGTCAACATTCTCCCCCTTTTTGAAGATGACAAACCATTCCATAAATGTATTGAAAGCATTTACATAAAATCATACCTTTGGAGAAACCTAGGGGTTTCAATAGAATTGAGTTCATATGCTCCCCCTCAATTGATGCTAGTGGAGTTCTCATACTCCCCCTCAATTGGTGTTATTTCTCCTGCATGGTTAGCTTGCATAACATTTATAGAGTACTATGTCTTCTACTCGTATATGTTCTACAAATATATGTCTTTTCCCCTTTACCTTCTCCCTTTACAGGAACATGCTTCTCCTCTTCATGTAAGACATGCCTTATTCCTCTTTTTAAAAGAAGACATACCTTTCTCCCCCTTTGTCATTTCAAAAAGTGGGGTTATGAAGAAATAAGAAATGTCACTTGTTAAAGAGAAAGGAGATAACACAAATATATATAAGGAGAGTAGAAGAGCACAGATAGGGGCTTGTCCAAGCATAGAAAGAAAAGCAAGTTAAAGCATATACTTGAACAACCCAAAAAGCAAGATAAAGTGCTTACTAAGCAACCGACGCTAAATAGAAAGTGATACCCGTGTCTGGCCGATCTTCCCATATATATGTCAGTTTGTGTCTTCAACCGACGTTGTAGGGTTTAGGCGTCGTTTTTTTTGTATACAACTGACGCCTCTAAATGTGGCGTTATAAGGTATTTATATAGTAGTGCAAGTACTCAGATATCGTTCCAGGATATCCAAATACTCAAATCCCCAGAGATAACATCATAACATCTCCTATCTGCCACACTTTTGACTCTAACTTACTAACTTAATGGTCCCTAACAACTCACCCTAAGCTCTGATACCCATCTATTACACCCCAATCTCACAATTACCATTAATCATAAGATTAGGGCATAAAATAATCAAACACAATTTTGACCCTCAAGATGACGGAATTTGACCAAAACCATCAGAGCTCATCGCGAGGCAATGAGTCTTTCTCATAAGGTCGTTTCTGCATGAAAAACACTAGTCTTGCACCAAAAACTGAAACTGGAGCAAACCTGCATAAAATCCAAAAATACTCCAATTTCTACATACAATGTAGATCTATGTACCCTGAATCACAATGGTATGCAAGCAACTCAAGATAGTAGATATGCAATTCAAGGAACAAACTTGAGCATGTATGAGACAAGATACAAGCATAGCATATAGATGTGCAAAGACGCCAATTATAAACAAGGTTAGAACTACATGTATATGAACTACTAGTAGATGATATCACAAGTTAGGACTACTTGTAGGATCTAGATCATAGCAAGAGATACCAAAAGATACACAAGATAAAGCAAGCTATGAGTAGATGTAGAGATATATCCAAAGCAAATAGATAAGCAATTTTAGAAGCATGAAAGGATATAACTCACTAGATATGCATCCTTACCAAAAAGATGATTACCCCTAAGAATCTCAAGGTTGTATCAAAACAAGATATACACCTAGATAGATGTAGCAAGTTAGAGTACAACGGAAGCAATTTTTAGACACAACCACGAGATCCAAAGAGATCATCATCAAAACCTGCAAAACAACTCAAAGCAAGTAATTGCAAGATATAGATATACCAATTTAGAGCAATTAGAGAGATAGAGTTGTAAGCAAGATAGACAATTTAGAACATGGCAATATTCATATATAAAGGTACCAAATGAGAGTGCCAAAGAATAAGGCTATTGGTTGAGAAACTCTAGTTATGAGGGAAATTCTCACTCAATAAGCCAAATGTATATTCAGTGCACAGTGTTATCGGTCGAGTTCTGTGCATTGACAACTCGACCAATGACAGTTGTTGGCAACACCCATTGGTGCCTATCGGTCGAGTTTCAAGCAGGGCAAACTCGACCGACAGAGCAGTTGTCAAAGAGCGTATATATTTCATAAAAGCATATATAGAGGCATGCTAAAAATACAAACCATATCCAAACATGTCTAAGCAAGTTAGTAATGCACTATAGAAGCATTAGAAATAGTTTTTGAGCAAGAGTGTGAAGAGAAACACAAAATACCACTTTTGACTCAAAAACCATATGTATAGTGCATACCATCTTGACAAAACAAGTTAGGATTGGTTATAAGCAATAAAACCTTTACCTTTGTTCTTACCATTCCTTTTCCACTTATTGTCACCCTCTACACATCTCACCTTTCTTCTTTCATTTGGATTGAGAAGTCAATTTGCAATTCAAAGCTCAAGTCAATCCATTTGCATGTACCTACAAGAAGAAAGATGAAATGGTCCCCAATCATGTTTTTTTGTCCGGAGGGGTTAGTTTAGCAACCCAAGTCCTATTTCTCTTGGGTGCTTTCCTAAAAGGACAACAAGTAGAATAATGAGCAATTTCATTGCAATGATTACAAGTGCCCGTAGCCTTGGAACTGGAGGATTCTTCATTGAAAATTGAAGGTCATTTATCTTTGTTGTTCCTTTGGCTACAGTCAAGTCCAATGCCATCTCTACCCATTTGTTTGGTAGTATGGTCTAGGATTTGATTAAGATTCCTTTTATCACATAAGAATCTTTGCAAAGAAGATCTCAAACTATGATTTTCATGCACAAGAGAAGTAAAGGTAAAACACAATAGATTCATATCATCTCTAGCATGCAAAAGATCATTTTCTAAGCAAAGAGCTTTAGTTAAATAAGAATCTCTATCAATATGAAGAGCAGCAACATCATTCTCTCTACTAGTAGAACTAGAACAAGATACATGCCCATTGATTTTAGCAAGCAAGGAGGCATTTTCTATTTCTAATTCTTGCAAAACAAAATCTTTGTCCTTATTTTCAGATTTAAGAACATCAATATCATGCATGAGAGAATTAACAATTAAAGTATGCTCTTCATTAGAACTATGCATGAGAGGTTGAGCTTCTAGAAATCTAATCTTATCAAGCAAACTAGAATTTTCAAGTTTAAGAGAATATACTTGACTAAGACAATCATTTTTATCATCAAGCAAGCAAGAATTAGCATGTTCAAGATCATCTAGTTCTACATGCAAATTATCAACAATTCTAGCAAGCTTTTTCCTTTTCCTTTTAGAAGACTTAAGAGAGGTACAAATATCATGAATAATAGCAATCAAAGATTCTTTATATAAAGAGTTTAGATTTACCTCACTTGAGTCTTCACTTGTTGATGCTATAAGAGCATAATGGCATTCTCTTTCATTACTAGAGATTGAGCTTGATCCTTCACTTGAATCTTCACTTGAGCTTGAGTTGGAGGAGCCACTTGAACTTGATTGACATTTCTCCTTCTTGTGAAGATGGGTCTTTTTGCCTTGTGGGCAATCTTCCTTGTAGTGACCCTTCTTTCCACATGTGAAGCACCGGATGGAGGAGGACTTGCCTTTGTAGAATTTACCTTTATAGTACATGGCATCTTCTTTAGCTTGAGAGGATGGAGAGACGTGTTCCATGATACCCTCAATTTGAGCCTTCATTTTAGCCTTCTTCATTCTCTTTAGCTCTTTCTTCTCTTGTCTTTCTACTTCCTCCCTCTTGTCAAGTGTGGCTTAATGTGCTTGTAGATTTCCAATGAGCGCTTCAATAGGAATATCCTTAAGAGACCTTGCTTCTTCAATTGAAGTCACTTTGGGTTCCCACCTCTTGGGGAGAGTTCTAAGGATCTTTGAGTTGATCTCTCCACTAGACATAGGATGTCCTAGAACAACAAGACAATTCACAATGGTGTTGAGCCTTGAGTACATGTTTGATATGCTCTCCTCCTTTCCCATCTTGAAGTTCTCAAGCAGCCCTTTAAGTATGTAGACTTTGCTTTCCTTCACTTGATCTGTCCCTTCATAAGTGATGCAAAGCTTTCTCCATACCTCATAGGCTGTTTCACATGAAGAAATTCGGTTGAACTCGATGGGGGTAATGAAGGCATAGAGGATGTGCATGGCTCTAGCATTCAAGGTTTCTTTCGTCAAGGTAGCTTCATCCCATTCTTCTATCTTTGTCTTTGGTAGCATGTATGGGTTATTCACCATTTGCCACATCTCGAGACTTGATCTTTGGATGTATAATTGAAGCCTTCCTCTCCAATAGACGAAATTGCTCCCATCAAAGATTGGAAGGCTGCCCAAGTATCTCCCTCCGTGGTAGTCACCCATCTTCTCCTACTTGTTGAAGTATGCTTGGAGAAGATCCGCTCTGATACCAATTGTTGGATCCTAGATGGGTGATTAGATGCTCTAGAGGGGGGGTGAATAGAGCTGAAAGCACTTAAACAAAACTCATTAAACCTTCAAGATATATGACAAGATAAGGTTGCTAAATAGGTAATTTGAGTGCAACTAAAACATACATAGCAAGGGAGAGAGAGATTGAACATGCACCAATTAGACAAGCTATTTAGAGTGGTTCCACACTTCAAACTAGAAGTGTGTCAGTCCACTTGCCTAGAGAGGTCAACCTCTAGGACTTCCAAACTATTGCACTCTTATATTCCTTCATAAGACATACAATGCATGACCAAACAAAAGACTTACCTATCCAATACAAAGAGTCTTCAACCTTACCAAGGACTTACCCACTTTGTAAGAGTTTCCGGCCTTCTACAAGGACTTACCCACTCTTGCACAAGTCTTCAATCTTGCAGGGATCACCCACTCTTCTTGGATCTTCATCTTTTGACTTCACCTTCACTCGGAGAAGCTTCCACCAAGGACTTACCTACTTGAGCTTGAGTCTTCTGCCTTCTCCAAGGGCTTACCCACTCTAGCTCCAAGTCTTCAGCCTTGATCTTCACCAAGGTACGCCTTCCCTTGTTCTTCTTCACCTCTCTTGGACAAGAGAGAGAACCTTCATCTTCATGATTGGAAATGAGAGATGGAGAGGTGGTGGAAGTGAGAGCCTCACCAGATATACATGTAGGACTAGCTCTCTTACAGATTTCCTACTCACTCTAATGGATGTAGCAAGTGATTAAGCTTAGAGAGAGAGGAGGATGTAGGAAGCACTCAACTATAGAATAGGAACCTCACATAGAGTTTGTAATGAATGCTCAACCTTGGAATGAAGCCCAAGGGGTCCTATTTATAGCTAGGAATGCCTCTTAGCCTTTGGGAACACTTGTGAACGAAAACTAGCCATTTTTTTGGCTTGCAACGGATCTATTTTCACTTGTTGCAACTCCACAACGGCTAGAAGCACTTTTATGCAATTTTCCGTACAGTGCAATCGGTCGAGTTTCTATAGGGGTAACTCGACCAATAGAGTAAAGACAAAGCCGATATTCAGACCATCGGTCAAGTTTGTCCTGAGGAAACTCGGCCGACCAATGAAAATCGATTTGGTCAGTTACTCCATCGGTCGAGTTATGTGTAAACACAACTCGACCGATGCAATCTTTAGAAAATCGACCAAGGACTGATCGGTCGAGTTTCAAGCCAGGGAAACTCGACCGACAAAGTGCCTGTAATCAATTTTCAAAGTTGCATCTAAAGTGCTCTAATATTCGATCTAAGTGCTCCTGATATTTTTCTAAGCTTAATTACAAGTCATACAATCATTACAAGTGATTTACAACATGATTCTAATGGATATACATCATTTTACAAAAACGTGCACTTGTATGACTTTGATTTGTCTTTTCTCCAATTTGCGATGCGCAAGTTAGGGAAATTGGAGTGTGTCTATACCTAATCTGAAATCACTCAAGTAGAGACATTAGACACCAATATGTGGAAGGGTTCGTCATCATCAAAACACGGGTTTAGTCAATTTAGATGTGAGTCAACATTGACCTAATTGACCTTGAGTCAACATTCTCCCCCTTTTTGAAGATGACAAACCATTCCATAAATGTATTGAAAGCATTTACATAAAATCATACCTTTGGAGAAACCTAGGGGTTTCAATAGAATTGAGTTCATATGCTCCCCCTCAATTGATGCTAGTGGAGTTCTCATACTCCCCCTCAATTGGTGTTATTTCTCCTGCATGGTTAGCTTGCATAACATTTATAGAGTACTATGTCTTCTACTCATATATGTTCTACAAATATATGTCTTCTCCCCTTTACCTTCTCCCTTTACAGGAACATGCTTCTCCTCTTCATGTAAGACATGCCTTATTCCTCTTTTTAAAAGAAGACATACCTTTCTCCCCCTTTGTCATTTCAAAAAGTGGGGTTATGAAGAAATAAGAAATGTCACTTGTTAAAGAGAAAGGAGATAACACAAATATATATAAGGAGAGTAGAAGAGCACAGATCGGGGCTTGTCCAAGCATAGAAAGAAAAGCAAGTTAAAGCATATACTTGAACAACCCAAAAAACAAGATAAAGTGCTGTAGAAAAATAATCAAACACAATTTTGACCCTCAAGATGACGGAATTTGACCAAAAACCATCAGAGCTCATCACGAGGCAATGAGTCTTTCTCATAAGGTCGTTTCTGCATGAAAAACACTAGTCTTGCACCAAAAACTGAAACTGGAGCAAACCTGCATAAAATACAAAAATACTCCAATTTCTACATACAATGTAGATCTATGTACCCTGCATCACAATGGTATGCAAGAACCTCAAGATAGTAGATATGCAATTCAAGGAACAAACTTGAGCATGTATGAGACAAGATACAAGCATAGCATATAGATGTGCAAAGACGCCAATTATAAACAAGGTTAGAACTACATGTATATGAACTACTAGTAGATGATATCACAAGTTAGGACTACTTGTAGGATCTAGATCATAGCAAGAGATACCAAAAGATACACAAGATAAAGCAAGCTATGAGTAGATGTAGAGATATATCCAAAGCAAATAGATAAGCAATTTTAGAAGCATGAAAGGATATAACTCACTAGATATGCATCCTTACCAAAAAGATGATTACCCCTAAGAATCTCAAGGTTGTATCAAAACAAGATATACACCTAGATAGATGTAGCAAGTTAGAGTACAACGGAAGCAATTTTTAGACACAACCATGAGATCCAAAGAGATCGTCATCAAAACCTGCAAAACAACTCAAAGCAAGTAATTGCAAGATATAGATATACCAATTTAGAGCAATTAGAGAGATAGAGTTGTAAGCAAGATAGACAATTTAGAACATGGCAATATTCATATATAAAGGTACCAAATGAGTGTGCCAAAGAATAAGGCTATTGGTTGAGAAACTCTAGTTATGAGGGAAATTCTCACTCAATAAGCCAAATGTATATTCTGTGCACAGTGTTATCGGTCGAGTTTTGTGCATTGACAACTCGACCAATGACAGTTGTTGGCAACACCCATTGGTGCCTATCGGTCGAGTTTCAAGCAGGGCAAACTCGACCGACAGAGCAGTTGTCAAAGAGCGTATATATTTCATAAAAGCATATATAGAGGCATGCTAAAAATACAAACCATATCCAAACATGTCTAAGCAAGTTAGTAATGCACTATAGAAGCATTAGAAATAGTTTTTGAGCAAGAGTGTGAAGAGAAACACAAAATACCACTTTTGACTCAAAAACCATATGTATAGTGCATACCATCTTGACAAAACAAGTTAGGATTGGTTATAAGCAATAAAACCTTTACCTTTGTTCTTACCATTCCTTTTCCACTTATTGTCACCCTCTACACATCTCACCTTTCTTCTTTCATTTGGATTGAGAAGTCAATTTGCAATTCAAAGCTCAAGTCAATCCATTTGCATGTACCTACAAGAAGAAAGATGAAATGGTCCCCAATCATGTTTTTTTGTCCGGAGGGGTTAGTTTAGCAACCCAAGTCCTATTGCTCTTGGGTGCTTTCCTAAAAGGACAACAAGTAGAATAATGAGCAATTTCATTGCAATGATTACAAGTGCCCGTAGCCTTGGAACTGGAGGATTCTTCATTGAAAATTGAAGGTCATTTGTCTTTGTTGTTCCTTTGGCTACAGTCAAGTCCAATGCCATCTCTACCCATTTGTTTGGTAGTATGGTCTAGGATTTGATTAAGATTCCTTTTATCACATAAGAATCTTTGCAAAGAAGATCTCAAACTATGATTTTCATGCACAAGAGAAGTAAAGGTAAAACACAATAGATTCATATCATCTCTAGCATGCAAAAGATCATTTTCTAAGCAAAGAGATTTAGTTAAATAAGAATCTCTATCAATATGAAGAGCAGCAACATCATTCTCTCTACTAGTAGAACTAGAACAAGATACATGCCCATTGATTTTAGCAAGCAAGGAGGCATTTTCTATTTCTAATTCTTGCAAAACAAAATCTTTGTCCTTATTTTCAGATTTAAGAACATCAATATCATGCATGAGAGAATCAACAATTAAAGTATGCTCTTCATTAGAACTATGCATGAGAGGTTGAGCTTCTAGAAATCTAATCTTATCAAGCAAACTAGAATTTTCAAGTTTAAGAGAATATACTTGACTAAGACAATCATTTTTATCATCAAGCAAGCAAGAATTAGCATGTTCAAGATCATCTAGTTCTACATGCAAATTATCAACAATTCTAGCAAGCTTTTTCCTTTTCCTTTTAGAAGACTTAAGAGAGGTACAAATATCATGAATAATAGCAATCAAAGATTCTTTATATAAAGAGTTTAGATTTACCTCACTTGAGTCTTCACTTGTTGATGCTATAAGAGCATAATGGCATTCTCTTTCATTACTAGATCTTGAGCTTGATCCTTCACTTGAATCTTCACTTGAGCTTGAGTTGGAGGAGCCACTTGAACTTGAGTGACATTTCTCCTTCTTGTGAAGATGGGTCTTTTGCCTTGTGGGCAATCTTCCTTGTAGTGACCCTTCTTTCCACATGTGAAGCACCGGATGGAGGAGGACTTGCCTTTGTAGAATTTACCTTTATAGTACATGGAATCTTCTTTAGCTTGAGAGGATGGAGAGACGTGTTCCATGATACCCTCAATTTGAGCCTTCATTTCAGCCTTCTTCATTCTCTTTAGCTCTTTCTTCTCTTGTCTTTCTACTTCCTCCCTCTTGTCAAGTGTGGCTTAATGTGCTTGTAGATTTCCAATGAGCTCTTCAATAGGAATATCCTTAAGAAACCTTGCTTCTTCAATTGAAGTCACTTTGGGTTCCCACCTCTTGGGGAGAGTTCTAAGGATCTTTGAGTTGATCTCTCCACTAGACATAGGATGTCCTAGAACAGCAAGACCATTCACAATGGTGTTGAGCCTTGAGTACATGTTTGCTATGCTCTCCTCCTTTCCCATCTTGAAGTTCTCAAGCAGCCCTTTAAGCATGTAGACTTTGCTTTCCTTCACTTGATCTGTCCCTTCATAAGTGATGCAAAGCTTTCTCCATACCTCATAGGCTGTTTCACATGAAGAAATTCGGTTGAACTCGATGGGGGTCATGAAGGCATAGAGGATGTGCATGGCTATAGCATTCAAGGTTTCTTTCGTCAAGGTAGCTTCATCCCATTCTTCTATCTTTGTCTTTGGTAGCATGTATGGGTTATTCACCATTTGCCACATCTCAAGACTTGATCTTTGGATGTATAATTGAAGCCTTCCTCTCCAATAGACGAAATTGCTCCCATCAAAGATTGGAAGGCTGCCCAAGTATCTCCCTCCGTGGTAGTCACCCATCTTATCCTACTTGTTGAAGTATGCTTGGAGAAGATCCGCTCTGATACCAATAGTTGGATCCTAGATGGGTGATTAGATGCTCTAGAGGGGGGGTGAATAGAGCTGAAAGCACTTAAACAAAACTCATTAAACCTTCAAGATATATGACAAGATAAGGTTGCTAAGTAGGTAATTTGAGTGCAACTAAAACATACATAGCAAGGGAGAGAGAGATTGAACATGCACCAATTAGACAAGCTATTTAGAGTGGTTCCACACTTCAAACTAGAAGTGTGTCAGTCCACTTGCCTAGAGAGGTCAACCTCTAGGACTTCCAAACTATTGCACTCTTATATTCCTTCATAAGACATACAATGCATGACCAAACAAAAGACTTACCTATCCAATACAAAGAGTCTTCAACCTTACCAAGGACTTACCCACTTTGTAAGAGTTTCCGGCCTTCTACAAGGACTTACCCACTCTTGCACAAGTCTTCAACCTTGCAGGGATCACCCACTCTTCTTGGATCTTCATCTTTTGACTTCACCTTCACTCGGAGAAGCTTCCACCAAGGACTTACCTACTTGAGCTTGAGTCTTCTGCCTTCTCCAAGGGCTTACCCACTCTATCTCCAAGTCTTCAGCCTTGATCTTCACCAAGGGACGCCTTCCCTTGTTCTTCTTCACCTCTCTTGGACAAGAGAGAGAACCTTCATCTTCATGATTGAAAATGAGAGATGGAGAGGTGGTGGAAGTGAGAGCCTCACCAGATATACATGTAGGACTAGCTCTCTTACAGATTTCCTACTCACTCTAATGGATGTAGCAAGTGATTAAGCTTAGAGAGAGAGAGGAGGATGTAGGAAGCACTCAACTATAGAATAGGAACCTCACATAGAGTTTGCAATGAATGCTCAACCTTGGAATGAAGCCCAAGGGGTCCTATTTATAGCTAGGAATGCCTCTTAGCCTTTGGGAACACTTGTGAATGAAAACTAGCCATTTTTTTGGCTTGCAACGGATCTATTTTCACTTGTTGCAACTCCACAATGGCTAGAAGCACTTTTATGCAATTTTCCGTACAGTGCAATCGGTCGAGTTTCTATAGGGGTAACTCGACCAATAGAGTAAAAGACAAAGCCGATATTCAGACCATCGGTCGAGTTTGTCCTGAGGAAACTCGGCCGACCAATGAAAATCGATTTGGTCAGTTACTCCATCGGTCGAGTTATGTGTAAACACAACTCGACCGATGCAATCTTTAGAAAATCGACCAAGGACTGATCGGTCGAGTTTCAAGCCAGGGAAACTCGACCGACAAAGTGCCTGTAATCAATTTTCAAAGTTGCATCTAAAGTGCTCTAATATTCGATCTAAGTGCTCCTGATATTTTTCTAAGCTTAATTACAAGTCATACAATCATTACAAGTGATTTACAACATGATTCTAATGGATATACATCATTTTACAAAAACGTGCACTTGTATGACTTTGATTTGTCTTTTCTCCAATTTGCGATGCGCAAGTTAGGGAAATTGGAGTGTGTCTATACCTAATCTGAAATCACTCAAGTAGAGACATTAGACACCAATATGTGGAATGGTTAGTCATCATCAAAACACGGGTTTAGTCAATTTAGACGTGAGTCAACATTGACCTAATTGACCTTGAGTCAACATTCTACCCCTTTTTGAAGATGACAAACCATTCAATAAATGTATTGAAAGCATTTACATAAAATCATACCTTTGGAGAAACCTAGGGGTTTCAATAGAATTGAGTTCATATGCTCCCCCTCAATTGATGCTAGTGGAGTTCTCATACTCCCCCTCAATCGATGTTATTTCTCCTGCATGGTTAGCTTGCATAACATTTATAGAGTACTATGTCTTCTACTCATATATGTTCTACAAATATATGTCTTCTCCCCTTTACCTTCTCCCTTTACAGGAACATGCTTCTCCTCTTCATGTAAGACATGCCTTATTCCTCTTTTTAAAAGAAGACATACCTTTCTCCCCCTTTGTCATTTCAAAAAGTGGGGTTATGAAGAAATAAGAAATGTCACTTGTTAAAGAGAAAGGAGATAACACAAATATATATAAGGAGAGTAGAAGAGCACAGATAGGGGCTTGTCCAAGCATAGAAAGAAAAGCAAGTTAAAGCATATACTTGAACAACCCAAAAAGCAAGATAAAGTGCTGTAGAAAAATAATCAAACACAATTTTGACCCTCAAGATGACGGAATTTGACCAAAAACCATCAGAGCTCATCGCGAGGTAATGAGTCTTTCTCATAAGGTCATTTCTGCATGAAAAACACTAGTCTTGCACCAAAAACTGAAACTGGAGCAAACCTGCATAAAATCCAAAAATACTCCAATTTCTACATACAATGTAGATCTATGTACCCTGCATCACAATGGTATGCAAGCAACTCAAGATAGTAGATATGCAATTCAAGGAACAAACTTGAGCATGTATGAGACAAGATACAAGCATAGCATATAGATGTGCAAAGACGCCAATTATAAACAAGGTTAGAACTACATGTATATGAACTACTAGTAGATGATATCACAAGTTAGGACTACTTGTAGGATCTAGATCATAGCAAGAGATACCAAAAGATACACAAGATAAAGCAAGCTATGAGTAGATGTAGAGATATATCCAAAGCAAATAGATAAGCAATTTTAGAAGCATGAAAGGATATAACTCACTAGATATGCATCCTTACCAAAAGATGATTACCCCTAAGAATCTCAAGGTTGTATCAAAACAAGATATACACCTAGATAGATGTAGCAAGTTAGAGTACAACGGAAGCAATTTTTAGACACAACCACGAGATCCAAAGAGATCATCATCAAAACCTGCAAAACAACTCAAAGCAATTAATTGCAAGATATAGATATACCAATTTAGAGCAATTAGAGAGATAGAGTTGTAAGCAAGATAGACAATTTAGAACATGGCAATATTCATATATAAAGGTACCAAATGAGAGTGCCAAAGAATAAGGCTATTGGTTGAGAAACTCTAGTTATGAGGGAAATTCTCACTCAATAAGACAAAAGTATATTCTGTGCACAGTGTTATCGGTCGAGTTCTGTGCATTGACAACTCGACCAATGACAGTTGTTGGCAACACCCATTGGTGCCTATCGGTCGAGTTTCAAGCAGGGCAAACTCGACCGACAGAGCAGTTGTCAAAGAGCTTATATATTTCATAAAAGCATATATAGAGGCATGCTAAAAATACAAACCATATCCAAACATGTCTAAGCAAGATAGTAATGCACTATAGAAGCATTAGAAATAGTTTTTGAGCAAGAGTGTGAAGAGAAACACAAAATACCACTTTTGACTCAAAAACCATATGTATAGTGCATACCATCTTGACAAAACAAGTTAGGATTGGTTATAAGCAATAAAACCTTTACCTTTGTTCTTACCATTCCTTTTCCACTTATTGTCACCCTCTACACATCTAACCTTTCTTCTTTCATTTGGATTGAGAAGTCAATTCGTAATTCAAATCTCAAGTCAATCCATTTGCATGTACCTACAAGAAGAAAGATGAAATGGTCCCCAATCATGTTTTTTTGTCCAGAGGGGTTAGTTTAGCAACCCAATATTGCTCTAGGGTGCTTTCCTAAAAGGACAACAAGTAGAATAATGAGCAATTTCATTGCAATGATTACAAGTGCCCGTAGCCTTGGAACTGGAGGATTCTTCATTGAAATTGAAGGTCATTTGTCTTTGTTGTTCCTTTGGCTACAGTCAAGTCCAATGCCATCTCTACCCATTTGTTTGGTAGTATGGTCTAGGATTTGATTAAGATTCCTTTTATCACATAAGAATCTTTGCAAAGAAGATCTCAAACTATGATTTTCATGCACCAGAGAAGTAAAGGTAAAACACAATAGATTCATATCATCTCTAGCATGCAAAAGATCATTTTCTAAGCAAAGAGATTTAGTTAAATAAGAATCTCTATCAATATGAAGAGCAGCAACATCATTCTCTCTACTAGTAGAACTAGAACAAGATACATGCCCATTGATTTTAGCAAGCAAGGAGGCATTTTCTATTTCTAATTCTTGCAAAACAAAATCTTTGTCCTTATTTTCAGATTTAAGAACATCAATATCATGCATGAGAGAATCAACAATTAAAGTATGCTCTTCATTAGAACTATGCATGAGAGGTTGAGCTTCTAGAAATCTAATCTTATCAAGCAAACTAGAATTTTCAAGTTTAAGAGAATATACTTGACTAAGACAATCATTTTTATCATCAAGCAAGAAAGAATTAGCATGTTCAAGATCATCTAGTTCTACATGCAAATTATGAACAATTCTAGCAAGCTTTTTCCTTTTCCTTTTAGAAGACTTAAGAGAGGTACAAATATCATGAATAATAGCAATCAAAGATTCTTTATCTAAAGAGTTTAGATTTACCTCACTTGAGTCTTCACTTGTTGATGCTATAAGAGCATAATGGCATTCTCTTTCATTACTAGAGCTTGAGCTTGATCCTTCACTTGAATCTTCACTTGAGCTTGAGTTGGAGGAGCCACTTGAACTTGAGTGACATTTCTCCTTCTTGTGAAGATGGGTCTTTTTGCCTTGTGGGCAATCTTCCTTGTAGTGACCCTTCTTTCCACATGTGAAGCACCGGATGGAGGAGGACTTGCCTTTGTAGAATTTACCTTTATAGTACATGGTATCTTCTTTAGCTTGAGAGGATGGAGAGACGTGTTCCATGATACCCTCATTTTGAGCCTTCATTTCAGCCTTCTTCATTCTCTTTAGCTCTTTCTTCTCTTGTCTTTCTACTTCCTCCCTCTTGTCAAGTGTGGCTTAATGTGCTTGTAGATTTCCAATGAGCTCTTCAATAGGAATATCCTTAAGAGACCTTGCTTCTTCAATTGAAGTCACTTTGGGTTCCCACCTCTTGGGGAGAGTTCTAAGTATCTTTGAGTTGATCTCTCCACTAGACATAGGATGTCCTAGAACAGCAAGACCATTCACAATGGTGTTGAGCCTTGAGTACATGTTTGCTATACTCTCCTCCTTTCCCATCTTGAAGTTCTCAAGCAGCCCTTTAAGCATGTAGACTTTGCTTTCCTTCACTTGATCTGTCCCTTCATAAGTGATGCAAAGCTTTCTCCATACCTCATAGGTTGTTTCACATGAAGAAATTTGGTTGAAATCGATGGGGGTCATGAAGGCATAGAGGATGTGCATGGCTCTAGCATTCAAGGTTTCTTTCATCAAGGTAGCTTCATCCCATTCTTCTATCTTTGTCTTTGGTAGCATGTATGGGTTATTCACCATTTGCCACATCTCAAGACTTGATCTTTGGATGTATAATTGAAGCCTTCTTCTCCAATAGACGAAATTGCTCCCATCAAAGATTGGAAGGCTGCCCAAGTATCTCCCTCCGTGGTAGTCACCCATCTTCTCCTACTTGTTGAAGTACGCTTGGAGAAGATCCGCTCTGATACCAATTGTTGGATCCTAGATGGGTGATTAGATGCTCTAGAGGGGGGTGAATAGAGCTGAAAGCACTTAAATAAAACTCATTAAACCTTCAAGATATATGACAAGATAAGGTTGCTAAATAGGTAATTTGAGTGCAACTAAAACATACATAGCAAGGGAGAGAGAGATTGAACATGCACCAATTAGACAAGCTATTTAGAGTGGTTCCACACTTCAAACTAGAAGTGTGTCAGTCCACTTGCCTAGAGAGGTCAACCTCTAGGACTTCCAAACTATTGCAGTCTTATATTCCTTCATAAGACATACAATGCATGACCAAACAAAAGACTTACCTATCCAATACAAAGAGTCTTCAACCTTACCAAGGACTTAACCACTTTGTACGAGTTTCCGGCCTTCTACAAGGACTTACCCACTCTTGCACAAGTCTTCAACCTTGCAGGGATCACCCACTCTTCTTGGATCTTCATCTTTTGACTTCACCTTCACTCAGAGAAGCTTCCACCAAGGACTTACCTACTTGAGCTTGAGTCTTCTGCCTTCTCCAAGGGCTTACCCACTCTAGCTCCAAGTCTTCAGCCTTGATCTTCACCAAGGGACGCCTTCCCTTGTTCTTCTTCACCTCTCTTGGACAAGAGAGAGAACCTTCATCTTCATGATTGGAAATGAGAGATGGAGAGGTGGTGTAAGTGAGAGCCTCACCAGATATACATGTAGGACTAGCTCTCTTACAGATTTCCTACTCACTCTAATGGATGTAGCAAGTAATTAAGCTTAGAGAGAGATAGGAGGTTGTAGGAAGCACTCAACTATAGAATAGGAACCTCACATAGAGTTTGCAATGAATGCTCAACCTTAGAATGAAGCCCAAGGGGTCCTATTTATAGCTAGGAATGCCTCTTAGCCTTTGGGAACACTTGTGAACGAAAACTAGCCATTTTTTTGGCTTGCAACGGATCTATTTTCACTTGTTGCAACTCCACAACGGCTAGAAGCACTTTTCTACAATTTTCCGTACAGTGCAATCGGTCGAGTTTCTATAGGGGTAACTCGACCAATAGAGTAAAAGACAAAGCCGATATTCAGACCATCGGTCAAGTTTGTCCTGAGGAAACTCGGCCGACCAATGAAAATCGATTTGGTCAATTACTCCATCGGCCGAGTTATGTGTAAACACAACTCGACCGATGCAATCTTTAGAAAATCGACCAAGGACTGATCGGTCGAGTTTCAAGCCAGGGAAACTCGACCGACAATGTGCATGTAATCAATTTTCAAAGTTGCATCTAAAGTGCTCTAATATTCGATCTAAGTGCTCCTGATATTTTTCTAAGCTTAATTACAAGTCATACAATCATTACAAGTTATTTACAACATGATTCTAATGGATATACATCATTTTACAAAAACGTGCACTTGTATGACTTTGACTTGTCTTTTCTCCAATTTGCGATGCGCAAGTTAGGGAAATTGGAGTGTGTCTATACCTAATCTGAAATCACTCAAGTAGAGACATTAGACACCAATATGTGGAATGGTTAGTCATCATCAAAACACGGGTTTAGTCAATTTAGACGTGAGTCAACATTGACCTAATTGACCTTGAGTCAACATTCTCCCCCTTTTTGAAGATGACAAACCATTCCATAAATGTATTGAAAGCATTTACATAAAATCATACCTTTGGAGAAACCTAGGGGTTTCAATAGAATTGAGTTCATATGCTCCCCCTCAATTGATGCTAGTGGAGTTCTCATACTCCCCCTCAATTGGTGTTATTTCTCCTGCATGGTTAGCTTGCATAACATTTATAGAGTACTATGTCTTCTACTCATATATGTTCTACAAATATATGTCTTCTCCCCTTTACCTTCTCCCTTTACAGGAACATGCTTCTCCTCTTCATGTAAGACATGCCTTATTCCTCTTTTTAAAAGAAGACATACCTTTCTCCCCCTTTGTCATTTCAAAAAGTGGGGTTATGAAGAAATAAGAAATGTCACTTGTTAAAGAGAAAGGAGATAACACAAATATATATAAGGAGAGTAGAAGAGCACAGATAGGGGCTTGTCCAAGCATAGAAAGAAAAGCAAGTTAAAGCATATACTTGAACAACCCAAAAAGCAAGATAAAGTGATGTAGAAAAATAATCAAACACAATTTTGACCCTCAAGATGACGGAATTTGACCAAAAACCATCAGAGCTCATCGCGAGGCAATGAGTCTTGCTCAGAAGGTCGTTTCTACATGAAAAACACTAGTCTTGCATAAAAAACTGAAACTGGAGCAAACCTGCATAAAATCCGAAAATACTCCAATTTCTACATACAATGTAGATCTATGTACCCTGCATCACAATGTTATGCAAGCAACTCAAGATAGTATATATGGAATTGAAGGAACAAACTTGAGCATGTATGAGATAAGATACAAGCATAGCATATAGATGAGCAAAGACGCCAATTATAAACAAGGTTAGAACTACATGTATATGAACTACTAGTAGATGATATCACAAGTTAGGACTACTAGTAGGATCTAGATCATAGCAAGAGATACCAAAAGATACACAAGATAAAGCAAGCTATGAGTAGATGTAGACATATATCCAAAGAAAAGAGATAAGCAATTTTAGAAGCATGAAAGGATATAACTCACTAGATATGCATCCTTACCAAAAGATGATTACCCCTAAGAATCTCAAGGTTGTATCAAAACAAGATATACACCTAGATAGATGTAGCAAGTTAGAGTACAACGGAAGCAATTTTTAGACACAACCAAGAGATCCAAAGAGATCATCATCAAAACCTGCAAAACAACTCAAAGTAAGTAATTGCAAGATATAGATATACCAATTTAGAGCAATTAGAGAGACAGAGTTGTAAGAAAGATAAACAATTTAGAACATGGCAATATGCAAATATAAAGGTACCAAATGAGAGTGCCAAAGAATAAGGCTATTGGTTGAGAAAATCTAGTTGAGAGGGAAATTCTCACTCAATAAGCCAAATGTATATTCTGTGCACAGTGTTATCGGTCGAGTTCTGTGCATTGACAACTTGATCGATGACAGTTGTTGGCAACACCCATTGGTGCCTATCGGTCAAGTTTCAAGCAGGGCAAACTCGACCGACAGAGCAGCTGTCAAAGAGCATATATATTTCATAAAAGCATATATAGAGGCATGCTAAAAATACAAACCATATCCAAACATGTCTAAGAAAGTTATTAATGCACTATAGAAGCATTAGAAATAGTTTTTGAGCAAGAGTGTGAAGAGAAACACAAAATACTACTTTTGACTCAAAAATCATATGTATAGTGCATAACATCTTGACAAAACAAGTTAGGATTGGTTATAAGCAATAAAACCTTTACCTTTGTTCTTACCATTCCTTTTCCACTTATTGTCACCCTCTACACATCTCACCTTTCTTCTTTCATGTGGATTGAGAAGTCAATTTGCAATTCAAAGCTCAAGTCAATCCATTTGCATGTACCTACAAGAAGAAAGATGAAATGGTCCCCAATCATGTTTTTGGCTCTGGAGGGGTTAGTTTAGCAACCCAAGTCCTATTGCTCTTGGGTGCTTTCCTAAAAGGACAACAAGTAGAATAATGACCAATTTCATTGCAATGATTACAAGTGCCCGTATCCTTGGAACTGGAGGATTCTTCATTGAAAATTGAAGGTCCTTTGTCTTTGTTGTTCCTTTGGCTACAGTCAAGTCCAATGCCATCTCTACCCATTTGTTTGGTAGTATGGTCTAGGATTTGATTAAGATTCTTTTTATCACATAAGAATCTTTGCAAAGAAGATCTCAAACTATGATTGTCATGCACAAGAGAAGTAAAGGTAAAACACAATACATTCATATAATCTCTAGAATGCAAAAGATCATTTTCTAAGCAAAGAGCTTTAGTTAAATAAGAATCTCTATCAATATGAAGAGCAACAACATCATTCTCTCTACTAGTAGAACTAGAACAAGATACATGCCCATTGATTTTAGCAAGCAAGGAGGCATTTTCTGTTTCTAATTCTTGCAAAACAAAATCTTTGTCCTTATTTTTAGATTTAAGAACATCAATATCATGCATGAGAGAATCAACAATTAAAGTATGTTCTTAATTAGAACTATCCATGAGAGGTTGAGCTTCTAGAAATCTAATCTTATCAAGCAAACTAGAATTTTAAAGTTTAAGAGAATCTACTTGACTAAGACAATCATTTTTATCATCAAGCAAGCAAGAATTAGCATTTTCAAGATCATCTAGTTCTACATGCAAATTATCAACAATTCTAGCAAGGTTTTTCCTTTTCCTTTTAGAAGACTTAAGAGAGGTACAAATATCATGAATAATAGCAATCAAAGATTCTTTATCTAAAGAGTTTAGATTTACCTCACTTGAGTCTTCACTTGTTGATGCTATAAGAGCAAAATGGCATTCTCTTTCATCACTAGAGCTTGAGCTTGATCCTTCACTTGAATCTTCACTTGAGCTTGAGTTGGAGGAGCCACTTGAACTTGAGTGCCATTTCTCCTTTTTGTGAAGATGGGTCTTTTTTCCTTGTGGGCAATCTTCCTTGTAGTGACCCTTCTTTCCACATGTGAAGCATCGGATGGAGGAGGACTTGCCTTTATAGAATTTACCTTTATAGTACATGGCATCTTCTTTAGCTTGAGAGGATGGAGAGACTTGTTACATGATAGCCTCAATTTGAGCCTTAATTTCAGCCTTCTTTATTCTCTTTAGCTCTTTCTTCTCTTGTCTTTCTACTTCCTCCCTCTTGTCAAGTGTGGCTTCATTAGCTTGTAGATTTCCAATGAGCTCTTCAATAGGAATATCCTTTAAGAGACCTTGCTTCTTCAATTGAAGTCACCTTGGGTTCCTACTTCTTGGGGAGAGTTCTAAGGATCTTTGAGTTGATCTCTCCACTAGACATAGGATGTCCTAGAACAGCAAGACCATTCACAATGGTGTTGAGCCTTGAGTACATGTTTTCTATGCTCTCCTCCTTTCCCATCTTGAAGTTATCAAACATCCCTTTGAGCATGTAGACTTTGCTTTCCTTCACTTGATCTGTCCCTTCATAAGTGATGCAAATCTTTCTCCATACCTCATAGGCTGTTTCAATGAAGAAATCTGGTTGAACTCGGTGGGGGTCATGAAGGCATAGAGGATGTGCATGGCTCTAGCATTCAAGGTTGCTTTCGTCAAGGTAGCTTCATCCCATTCTTCTATCTTTGTCTTTGGTAGCATGTATGGGCTATTCACCATTTGCCACATCTCAAGACTTGATCCTTGGATGTAGAATTGAAGCCTTCTTCTCCAATAGAGGAAATTGCTCCCATCAAAGATTGGAAGGCTGCCCAAGTATCTCCCTCCGTGGTAGTCACCCATCTTCTCCTACTTGTTGAAGTATGCTTGGAGAAGACTCGCTCTGATACCAATTGTTGGATCCTAGATGGGTGATTAGATGCTCTAGAGGGGGGTGAATAGAGCTGAAAGCACTTAAACAAAACTCATTAAACCTTCAAGATAAATGACAAAATAAGGTTGCTAAATAGAGCTGAAAGCACTTAAACTCATTAAACCGACAAAGTGCCTATAATCAATTTTCAAAGTAGCATCTAAAGTGCTCTAATATTCGATCTAAGTGCTCCTGATATTTTTCTAAGCTTAATTACAAGTCATACAATCATTACAAATGATTTACAACATGATTCTAATGGATATACATCATTTTACAAAAACGTGCACTTGTATGACTTTGACTTGTCTTTTCTCCAATTTGAGATGCGCAAGTTAGGGAAATTGGAGTGTGTCTATACCTAATCTGAAATCACTCAACTAGAGACATTAGACGCCAATATGTGGAATGGTTAGTCATCATCAAAACACGGGTTTAGTCAATTTAGACGCGAGTCAACATTGACCTAATTGACCTTGAGTCAACAATCATAAGTATTCAATCATACTTATTCATTCTCATCATTTATCATTAAATGAATCATCAATACAAGGTATGAGTTCCTCTCTCATCCTTACCAGGGTATGATTACATCAGACTTTATTAACTTGGCTTAACCCTTTCTCAAAGTATGTTATCCCACACTTATCAAAGTGCATTAAACTTATTACATCTCAATGTAACAATTGACATAACACATTTCATGTGTTACTCATCCAAGTATATTGGATTTAAGGTGCATCAAGGTACATCAACCTTGAAGTACTGGATGTGATATGTATCATGTCTTGATGTATCACTTCCCTCATCACTTTTAACATACTTAAGTTCATCAACTTATCTTGTATTAGGGTATGTCCCATCCTAATACTTTATGCACTAGCTCATCACATTTATCATGTAATGTATTGATCATAAGTCACACAATTGAATTGTTCAACCATCATTAATGATATGAAATCATCTCGGGTTAAGGCATTATTGATATAGGATTAACCATTATCAACCACTCTAGGTGTTTCACCTATCAAGGTATTATCCACACCATTACTTGGTGTTACACTCATCACTCCTAAGAGTGTCTTTCCCTTACCTTTACAAGGTGTATAGAGTTAAATCATGTGCATATGTTCACCATATCGGGTTGTAGGTTTATAGACACTCACCATATCGGGCTAGGATTTGCACTTATCTCCATATCGGGCATGAGGTACCTTCTTGACCTCATATCGGGCACAAGATATATGTATGTGTCTCCCATGATACTTATGAGGTATCAACCCATCACCATATCGGGCTAGGAGTACATTCAATCACCCTATCGGGCTAGTCACCATCTAGGGTTAGCCATGATGGGTTAGGGTTACCATATTGTTTAGGGTTGTGTATCGTGCAACCATGTCATACAAGGTCATGTAGGCCTCATGATACTAAGTATCAATGATGTATCATAAGATCATATCATGCAATAACACTTGTTACTCTTCACTTATATCGGGTTACCCAATTTAGGGTTTCTTGTCAACTTACAAGTATACAATTGACCTTGTATCATGCATGGAGTCTATAATAGACTTCCTATCATTCACGAGGTGTATACTACACCCCCATATCGTTCAATAAGGTTTACAAACCTATTCATATCATTTTAGTGAAATAGGTGCATCATCGTATCGGGTTAGAGGTGTTTGCTTATGTGCATGCACCTGATATCACTTTTATAAGGTGATATCACAATCTTCAAGCTCTAGACCTTTATTCTAACTATTATAGTTCAAGTCAACAGGTCTAAGCAACTACTAGAACTCATAATTTCATCAACTATTTCAGGAAATTTTGGAATTAAAAGTAGATCATTAAATACAACAATTTAGGTGATGAATAATAACATGATTGAGTTCAAGTTATATAACCCGATTTAAGAACCACTTCAAAGATTCAAGGTCCAAAGCTCCATGTTCCTAAGGTTGAAGATGACTTTATCAAAGGTCCAAGTCTCGTTCAAAACTCCTTCATATACAAGGAATCACCATGGATAAACAATTGGTGAAGAAGAAAAGAAAGGTAGATCATAACCCTAATTCCATGCTTCAATTCAAGCTTGAAGACAACTATATCTTACCTTAGGGTTAAGTTTTAAGTTCCTTAGCTCCTTGGCCGACACCCTACCACTCTTGGGCGATATGGAATTCCTCTTGGCCGACACAACTTTGCTTGTGTCCGATACCCCCTCACTTGTGGTCAAAATCACTACAATTGGCTGATATCGACTTGTTATGGGCAATATCAACATGGTATGGTCGATATACTTGCTATGGACGATATACAAGGCCTATGCACTATACCCTTGTGCTCTTGCACGACATGCCACCCCTCTTGCACGATATGATACTCACTTGCACGATATGGCACTCACTTGGAGTCAAAACACTTCACTCTATGGCCGATATCACCCTATATAGTTGATATCACCTATTTGGGCGATATGGTCTTGCCATGGGCGATACCCCAAGGCCCATGCACGATACCACAGAATCCCTTCATGATATGGGAGCTCTATGCACGATACCTTAGGGTAGGAGGGTGGTAAGGGTCGCAAAATTGCACCAAGGGGTGAAACTAGGGGTATATATACTTGCTGATCATGAAGAAAGGCAAAAATGAGGTGTCAACATTTTGAGCTAGTAGGTGCCACGTGTCATGCATGGGTGACACGTGTCCATGCATGCATCAAAATTTATCTTGACATGCAAAAAGGTTGAGGATCATCTAAAGATGCAAATTCTTCCATTGCTTATCCATTTGGATGAGTCATCTAGGTTTAATCACTATTTTATGTCATGCCGATACACTTTTTCTAAGGAAACTTGTTGGCCGTCATACCTCACCTCCTTGAGGTGATTTGAACGATATGGACTTTTCCAAGAGTTCACAAAACGATATGGAACACCTCCTTGGGCTCCATGGCCGATAGGCACTCATATATAAGCTTTTCAACTTGATACAACTCAAGTTAAGCTTCCAAATTCAACCCTTTTTCTTGGTCATTTCATCACCAAGATTACCATCATTCATAATGGAATCAAACATGGTGTATCATTCATTATATCTCCACTAAATGATACATAGAGGAAATAGGAACACTCTATAGGTGGTAATTTGCATATCAACCCCACATTTTTGGTAAATTACAATTTGTACCAAAATTGGTGCACAAGGTACCGGCATTGTTCTAACAAGTTCAAACTTGGAATTTAGGCTTTCCACAAGCCACCACCTTGCATCATTCTCTCAATAATGATTCTGAAACACATGAGGCATGTTCAACATGTGACATTTTGCATTATAGCCCCTCAATTTGGGTAAATTGCACTTTGGTCCAAAACCAAGGAAAATTGCTCAAACAACATTCAATCGGGACCAAACTTGAAACATGAGTGTGTCACATGATAACAAAACACCTTAGAGGATTTTATTAAAGTTCTAAGCAACTTTATTAGCCAAAACAAATAGGGTTACCTCATAACCCAGGTCAGGGTTGTTACAATAACTGTCTTTATCCCTCAAGGTCCACTGACATTAAAATTGTTTTTTATCATATTTACTAATAACAACCTCGATCACCGCTATTTTTTTATTCTTGATGACTAAAAAGGTTTCAATATTGTTATCGGGCGAGATATGAGTACCAACACCTTCCCCACTCGTAACAAGATCACCTGATCCAATCTCAGAATTATCATACCTTTCTTATGTGCCCTTGGTGGAGTTAAGTTGGGTTTCCTTGTGTTTCCCGTAGATTTAAATGGAAATTTTGTTTTTGCCTTGTTTTGCATATAAATCAGGTAGACACTCTGGATTTTTTATTTATTTAATTATTCTTTCTATTTTATTATATTTAGTAGGATTCATTGGGTTTTTCAGCTTGGATGCACCAATTTGGCGACTCTAGTGGAGAAAAGTCAAATGATACAAATTGTGTTTCCTTTTCTTCATCTCATATTTTGGGGATTTCTCAAGGTTTCTATTTTTCTGGTCTATTTCTATTTTTTTCCTTCTATTTTGCAACAAAATCCAACATTTCCAAAAAAAAGTTGATCGTGAATTAGAGAAAATCTATCGATAAAAAACATTAGAAAAAAAAATCTACCCTACAAAAAAAATGACAGAATACCCCGTTCCGCCAGTAGAAAGAATGGTTATTCTTTATCGCTGACTTTTGTTTTTTTGAATCTTAATAAATCCATAGAATCATCTGCTTCACCTACAAACCATTCACTTTGGCTTTCACATTGCTTAGATTTTTGGCAATATAAAAATTGCCACATTTTCTATCAATCATCCATTTTAGAGTTAGCCTCCACTTACATTCTAGGGTTGGCTTCTACTTCCCTTTTAGGGTTAGCCTTTGCTTCCCATCTTTTTTTCTTTTTTCTTTCTTCCTTTTTATTTACTTTTAGAAAAATAATAAGAAAAGAGAGAAAGAGATGAGCGAGGTCTTCAGGATAAGAAAGACCTTCTCTTTCTTAAAAATTGCATAATTATTTTCTTGTGTGGATATCATTTAACTTCCATGCTTTATTATTGTGGGATCGCATCATATGATATTAAAATGTTACAACCACACAATCTATACCTACAAACCCATGCGTCATGGAACGGATGTCAACATTCATGTTGGACCTTTGAAAGTGGTGTGGGGTTGTTAGTAAAGGTAATAGAGAAATGTTAAGCTGGACGTTCAAAGACGTTGAGGCCACCCGCTATCCTAGCACTCACAAATATTATATACGCAAAAGTCGCGAGATGTATCAGGAGTAGTATCAATATCCATTAGACCCGTTTTACCCTAACGATGAGAGCCACCTCGCCATAGAGAAGATAAGGACCAACCCCTCGTATGCATATCATACTTGAGTGAGGACGTAAAATCACATCTAAACTCATGCGCTAAAAGGGGTACTTTATCTTCTATATATGCATCTTGTGTTTTTTCTATAATTTTAAGGAAGTTGCATGCTTTGCTAATTTTAAAATTGTTGAAAGGTTTACTCTTTAGTGTTGTAACCATCACACACTTATGGTTTGCCATTTGTTAAATCCTCAAGTTTAAAATAATCTTATCAAAACAACAATCTCAAATCAACAATCTTACCTCCAATGATCCAAAATGATTACCAACGATCTCAATCATCAACAATATCTGATCCATGATCTTTTCAAACTTAAAATTCTTTTGAACTCACACGATATCCAACTATTGCAAATGATCTCTCTCATTCAATAATAATCATTCAATAATCTTGGTTGAACAATCCTTCCAAAGAAGAATTTTTTTCTTTTCAAAATAAAAAGAATAATCTTTTTTTAAATAATCAACAATCTTTTTAAAACAAAATAAAGAAAACTCCTTTTCAAAAACAAAAAAAAACATTCTTTTCAAAAGGAAAACAAAAACATTCTTTTCAAAATAAAAAGAACTATTTTTTAAAAAGGAAAAATCTTTTTGAGACACAAAGTAAGAAAAGTCTTTCAACGAAAAAATCCATCCAAAAGAAAGATTTTTTCAAAAAAAAAATTGGAATAAAAAGAAAGATAATTTTCATAGAAAGAAAATAAATATTTTCCAAAAATGACATTCTGTTCATTGAAAAATCTTTTAACAAAAGAAATATATTTATAGAAAAGAAATATTTTCCAACAACAACAATTTTTTGAAAAAAAACTTTTCAAAAAAATCAAGTAAAGTTTAATCGTCTTTCAAAACCTCAACAAATTTGAAAAAAAAATTAAAAAATCAAAATTAAATAAAATTGGAAAAAATGTTTTCAAAATCTCAACAAGGTGAACATCCTTTTTTCAAAAAAAAGAAGGAAAAAAAGTTGAACCATCATTCAAAAGATTTGGAAAATGCCCTCAAAACTCAAACAAAAAAGGAAACTCTTTTTAAACTTCGACAACCTTTTTAAAATGTTCTAACTTGATCCATGCCAAAAGGTTTCCCAATTGTGGTCTCTTCTCATGAGCCACCACTCATACCTAAATTCTTGGATATCCAAAATGATATTCACATACTATGGATGCTCTTTAATCTTCATCTCCAACAACACATGAGCCAAATAGCCATCCTTTTTGGGACACTTATCTAGAATACCATGACCTTCTTAGGGCTCAGTTCCCATGCCTTCAACCTTGCATCAAAAGGCTTCCATTCGCTCTAATGATTAAATAACATATGTACACTCAAGAACATACTTCCTTGAAGGGCCTCTTAACTCTTCTTGATCATTTCAAAACAAAGCTTCACAACTATGTTGAAAGGCTACTCAATCCTCAAGTCTTGGATATAACTTCCAAATCTTGATAGGAAATATCTACTCATACCCCGAGCATACTAACTCTATTTGTAAAAGAGTGAAATCACCCCTTTACTAAAAATTTGAAGAATAAAACATCCATTCCAAACATACTCAAATGGTATGTTGGAACAGGTGTAAAATTTTCAAATCTTTATATAATGGTATGCAAAACAACCAAAGTGTAGCACCGGAATAAAAGTATTGACTATATTCTATTTTTTTAAAGATTACAAAATTCCATCATATCTCCCATTAAGGGTTAACATGTAAGATACATCAAATGATCTAAGATAGAGGGAAGACTAAAATACTTCAAGTCTTGTCTCCAAAGCAACATCTCCAAGAGTTAGATCCATAAATATATATACATATATATGTATATGTATATATATATAACTAAAAGCTATGTTCTCCTTGACCTAAACCTGGGGTCAGAAGCATAGCCTAGTAAGAGGAGAAAACTAGATACATCAGCAAAAATATGTTATGCGCATACTTAATTGAAATTTAGCAATATAAGGAAATAAAGGATGTCAATGAAATAAGAAGACCTCCTATAGAAAAAGAAAAGGACTACCCAATCAGGCATAAAAGAAATGAACCCAATAATATTATAATTAAGAGAAAAGCATAAGAACAAAGCATATGAGCAAGGCATCCATGTGTTTCACCTGTGACAATACTAGACAATATAAACATGTAGGTAGGAAATAACACATCTACCAAAAATATGGGGTGAGCAGGAACTATCTACATCCGCTCTAAATATGGAGTGGGTAGGAACTGTATACATCCACCCTGAGTAGGAAATACATGTTGACCTAGAGGTTATACATTGTTCATATTTTGATAATGACTTAACCATTCCATTCATATGTATCTAATATGTGTATTCAAGATTGATTTCAGGTGTTAGGTACATGAAAAGGATCAAATTACACAAGCCCTAGCTTGTCAAAGTTCAAGTCAAAAGCAATGCAAGTGTTCTAATTAGGAAATCCATGTAAATGACCTTAGAAGAATTTTGTAATCACTTGTATTGATGATATGACTTGTAGCTAAGATGAGAAAATTATGTGGGAGACTTAGTACCAAGTTTTAATCACTTTTTAAGCACTTTAGGAAATCGATCACAGGCTGTTGATCGGTCGATTTACAATCGTGACCGATCCACTGGATCAATTTTCTGGAGAGTGCATCGGTCGAGTTGTGCATTCACAAAAATCAACCAATCAGGTTACTAACCAAATGTTATTTTCATTGGTCGGTCGAGTTTCCCCAGGACAAACTCGACCGATGATTTGAAAATTGGGTTTGTCTTTTAGTCGATCGGTCGATTTACCTTTATTTAATCTCGACCGAATGTACTGTACGGAAAATGCAGAAAAAGTGATTCTAATCGTTGGTGACTTGTTTGGATGAAAATAGATCTGTTGCCTTGTGCAAAAATGGCTATAAATCAGCCCTAAGTGTTCCCCAACTCAAAGGGGCACCCTCAGCTATAAATAGGACCACTTGGAGTTCATTCCAAGGTTTCTCATTCCATATATGCTTGGTTCTAGCTTAGTTGAGAGTGTTTCACCCCTTTGAGCCCCTTTCTCTCTCTACTTTCAATTCAAATCCGTGAATATGAGTGAGTTAGGATCTTTTGTAAGAGAGATATCCCTTATATCCATGTAAATATCTCCACCTCCATCTTCCTACCCCCTTTTCTTATTGAAGAAAAGACTTGAAGATCTTCTCCAAGTGAAGGAGAATGAGTTGTTGTTCTTCAAGGTTGAAGAAAGCATGGTGATCAAGATCTCCGAATGAAGGAGATAGGCAAGGTGGACGTTCAAGAAGGATAGGTAATTCCTGGAAGACCAAAGACTTGAAGATGGAGTGGTAAGTCCTTGTCAAAGGCTAAAGACTCCTTGGTTCAAGTGGGTAAGTTCCTTTGGTAGGTTGAAGATCCTTGCTTGAGGTATTAAGTCCTTGGATGAATGTGGTTTTGGCTTGTAATCTTATGAATGAATATAAGAGCATCAAGATTGCAAAGTCCTAGAGACTAACCACCTCTAGGTAGTGGACTGACTCACTTCTAGTTTGAAGTGTGGAACCACTCTAAACCACTCTGTCCAAGTGCATGCTATCCTTGTCTCTCACCCTTGCTATGCTTGTTAGTTAGGACTTCAAATTGGATGCATGATTAAGCTTTTGCACTTAATATAATTTGAAGGTCTAATTCATTTTGTGAGATTTGTGAAGCTCTATTCACCCCCCCCTCTAGAGCCCTTGATCCAACAAGTGGTATCAGAACAAGTCTTCTCCAAGATACTTCCACAAGTAGGAGAATATGGATGATTTAGCACTTGGATCTCTCAACTTAGAGGGAAGCTTCTCCATGTGAATTCCGATCTTTGACGGCACCAACTTCCTTTGTTGGAAGAGAAGAATGCAGTTCTACCTCCATAGAGTAAGCTACGAGATGTGGAAGGTGGTGCATCTAAAGTATGAAGATCCAAAGGGGGAAATCTCTACATGGAAGAAAGACCAAATGAAGCAAGCTCAGCTCAATGCCAAAGCCATGAGCATCATCTATGTAGCCCTCACTCCATCCGAGTTCTACTAGATCTCCTCATGGGACACCGCACATGAGATTTGGAACAAGCTATGTGTCACCTATGAGAGAATGGAGCAAGTGAAGGAAGCAAAGATCTACATGCTTGGTGGTCTCCTTGAGAACTTCAAGATGGGCAAGAATGAAAGAGTGGAGGACATGTACACAAGGCTTAATGTCATCATTGATGGATTGGCGGCTCTTGGTAGTGTGACGGACAAAGGCAAAATCAACTCAAAGATCTTGAGATCTCTTCCCAAGAGATGGGAGTCCAAAGTGACCTCCATTGAAGAAGTGTACAAGCTTAGTGAATTGTCAACCGAGGAGTTAGTTGGCAACCTCCAAGATCATGAGCCAAGGCTTGATAAGCAAGAAGAAGAAGAAAAGAGAGAAGATAAGGAGTCCGAGAAGATCAAGGGCACTGCCTTCAAAGCTCAAATTGAAGAGATGGTTCGGCAGCAACAACTTGCACTCAAGTCCCCTACTCCTTCCTCAAGTGAAGATGAAGGCCCAAATGAGCATGAAGCTAACTACTCCAAGGGAAAGCACTTCAAAGGGAAGTCTTCTTCATCTACTCCTAGGTGCTATGAATGTAGCCAAAAAGTCCATTACAAGAGTGACTACCCTAAGGCCAAGAAGAGCCACCACAAGAGCAGCCACAAGAAGGACAAGGAGTATAAGAAGGAAGGCAAGTACAAGAGAAAGGAGAACAAAGAAAGAAGAAGCAAGGATGATGCTCATGCAGCATGGGAGGAGTCTTCCTCAAGTTCTTATAGCTCCGAAGATGGAGAATGCCACCTTGCTCTCATGGCCTCTACAAGTGATGATGTAGGTGAGATAAGTGAGGTAAGTGAAGTTAACTTGCATGAGTTGTCTAAAGAAACTCTTATTGATATGCTTAATGATTGCCAGTCATCTTTTACTAAATGCAAAGCTAAAAAGAAAAGGTTAGGAAAGATTATAGATGATCTTTATTGCTAAGATTGAGATTCTAGATCAAATGAAAAGCTACATCTTGATAACATTGATACTTTGCAAGGACAATTTCTTGATCTTGAGCTCCAATACAATGGAGTTGAAGTTGAGAATGGTGTCTACCTTAAGACCATTGCTATTCTTAAGGAAGAAAACCAAAAATGCCAAAATGAGATTGATGTTCTTAAAACTGAAAATGTAGAACTTAACCTCATTGATGAAGCTAGGAAGTAAGAAAGTTATGCTTATCAAAAAGAAATTTTATTGCTTAAATCTGAAAATGCTAAGTTTCTTGCTCAAGTTAATGATCTATCCTCTAGACCTATCTTGCAAAGTAATGAGGTAGCTAGCACTGATCTAGAACATGATTCTTTTCATACTAAAGCCCTCTGTTTAGAGGCCGACTTGTTGCATGCTAGAGATGATCTTGCTAGATTATCTTCTACTATCATTAATCTTAGTGATGATAATGTAAGACTTCTTTGCAAAAGTTTCTTACGAGAAAGAAATCCCTTAATGTTGTCCTAGAACACTCTACGAAACAAATTGGTACTAGTGGTTTAGGATATGACGAGATTGCTCCTAAGGGTAAGAATAAGAACAAGAGTAAGGGTAAGAAGAAGAGTGTGGAACCTCCTTTCTTCCATGGAGAGACTTCTGACTCTAAGAACCCAATGGTATGTGCTCATTGTAAATGTGATGACCATTATTCTACTTATTGTCCTTACAAGCCAAAGGGGACCAACCGAAAGATGAAATGGGTCCCCAAGCTAACCTCAGATTCCAAAGTTTGAGTTGGGCACCGACATCCTTCTTTCATGCAGGTCAAAAGAAGGTGGATTGTTGATAGTGGCTGCTCAAAGCATATGACTGATGAAATCAGCCGTTTCAACAAATTCATAAATAAGAAAGGAGGATTGGTGACCTTCGGGGACAACAAAAATGGTAAGGTAATAGGTGAGGGTGATGTAGGCAATGAGCTTTTTATTAAAAATATTTTTCTTGTTGATGGACTACATCACAATTTGATAAGTTTAAGCCAACTTTATGATAATGGTTATCTTGTTCTATTTACTTCTTTAGAATGTTTGCTTCTAGATTCCCTCACTTATAATGTTATATATAAGGGAACTATAAATGGTAATCTATATGTTATTGTGCTTGATGCTCTAAAGCCCGTACTTGATAGATTCTTAGTTGTGTATAAAAATGATATATCTCTTTGGCATCGCCAGTTGGGTCATGTGAATATGCATCAAATGAAGAAATTGAGCAAAAAGGAATTGGTTAGGGGACTTCCAAAATTGTATTTAAAAGGATGAGGAATGTCAACATTGCACACAAGGATAGCCAAGTCCTCCTTCAAATCCAAAGGAGTCCTTAGTACCAAAAGAGCTCTTGAGCTTCATCATATTGATCTATTCAGACCTATGAGAACTCAAACGCTTCGTGGTTCCAAGTATTGTCTTGTGATTGTCAATGATTTCTCTCGCTATACTTGGACATTCTTTCTCATCTCTAAAAGTGATACTCTCGATGTTTTCTCAAGTTTTTGTAAATGAGTAGAAAACGAAGATTCTTACCAGATTGTTTCTATCTATAGTGACCATGGGGGAGAGTTTGAAAATGATCTTTTTGAGCACTTTTGTGAAAAATATGGTTACTTGCACAATTTCTCTTCTCCTCGTACACCTCAACAAAATGGGGTAGTAGAGAGAAAGAATAGGTCACTACAAGAGATGGCTAGGACCATGCTTCTAGAGTATGACACTCCAAATAAGTTTTGGCTGAAGCTGTTAGCACCTCATGCTTTGTGCAAAACCAAGTTTTTATGCATCCTTCTTTGAAGAAAACCCCCTATGAGTTATGGAATGGTAGAAAGACATCCATCGACTTCTTTCACGTTTTTAGATGTCCTTGTTTTGTTTGAACACAAAGGATTCTCTCAAAAAGTTTGATCTGAAATCGTACAAGGCTTTCTTCCTAGGCTATAACACTACAAGCAGGGCTTATAGAGTTTTCAATATTGAGCTGTTTAAAATTGATGAGTCTATTAATGTTAAATGTATTGAATCTAACCATGCTATTGAAAAGAATGTTGTTGATAATCATGTTGCAGATGACTTAATTCCAATCTTAAAAGACCTCAACATCGAGAACAAAGGTAAGTAGGTGGTTGAAGCAGAGTATGAAGAGAAGAAGGATCCCACTCCTCGCTTTGCAAAGAATCATCCCAAAGAGCTAATATTTGGTGATCCATTCGAGAGGGTGAAGACACGAGTTGCCTACAACAAAGAATAAGAAGACAGTGCCTTCATCTCACAGCTGGAGCTGAAGAACATCAAGGAAGCTCTTGGAGATGATGAGCGGTTCGAGAAGAACTGAGTGTGGACTCTAGTTCTAAGACCAAGTGACAGAAAAATCATTGGCACCAAATGGGTCTACCGCAACAAGCTTGATGAAAATGGCAAGGTGGTAAGGAACAAAGCAAGGTTAGTGGATCAAGGCTACAATCAGCAGGAAGGCATTGATTTTGATGAAACTTATGCTCATGTTGCTAGACTTGAATCTATTAGAATGCTACTTGCTTTTGCTAGCTATAAGAATTTTTTGCTATATCAAATGGATGTTAAAAGTACATTTTTGAATGGTAAAATCAAGGAGGAAGTATTTTTTGCTCAACATCTGGGCTTTGAAAATGACAAGCTACCTAACCATGTTTATTTGCTACAAAAAGCTCTCTATGGACTCAAACAAGCACCTCGAGCTTGGTATGAGAAATTAAAGAACTTTTTGTTAGACAATGGCTATGTCATGGGCAAAGTTGATTCTACACTATTTCTAAAACACACTTCTGGAAAATTTCTTATCATTCAAATTTATGTTGATGATATCATATTTGGCAGAACTCATCTTGATATTTGCAAGGAGTTTAGTTCTCTTATGCAGAGTGAGTTCGAGATGAGCATGATGGGTGAGCTTACTTTCTTCCTCGGCTTCCAAATCAAGAAAACCAAAGATGGAAACTTCATCAACCAAGGCAAGTACACCAATGAGCTACTCAAATGCTTTAGAATGGAGAACATGAAGCTGATGGACACACCCATGTCCAACACCACCAAACTTGATAGAGATGAAGAATGTGAGAAGGTAGATGAGAAGCTCTATAGAGGTATTATTGGAAGTTTACTTTACTTAACTACCTCTAAACCTGACATAATGTTTAGTGTTGTCTTGTGTGCTCACTTTCAATCAAGCCCTAGGAAATCACATCTTATTGCTGTTAAGAGGATTTTAAGGTACCTAGCCAAAACCCAAAACTTTGGACTATGGTATCCTAAGTCAAGGGACTTTACTCTTGTAGCATATAGTGATGATGATTATGTGGGTTGTTTGATTGATAGAAAGTGCACAAGTGGCACTTGCTTCCTCCTAGGACCATGCTTGGTGTCTTGGTTTTCCAAGAAATAGAGCACCGTGGAATTATCAACTACTGAGGCTAAGTACATTGCAACCAGGAGTTGTTGTGCCCATGTCCTATAGATGAAGCAAATGCTCCAAAACTTTAACATTCGTTTTGATGCTTCTCCTATCTTTTGTGATAATACTAATGCAATCAATATTTCTTATAATCCTATATTGCATAGTAGAGCTAAACATATAGAGGTTCGTCGTCATTTTCTTCATGATCACATTGCCAAAAAGGATATTTATATCACACATGTGGACACAAAAATCAGTTGGTGGACATTTTCACCAAACCTCTAGCTAGAGAGAAATTTAACTTCATTAGATCTAAACTACTCATAATTGCTTTAGATGATATTGACATGTTATCTAGCTAGTAGCTTTTATTCTATATATCTTGCTCATGCTTAAATCACCTTGATTGCCGAAAATTGCTAAAATTTGCTTGTTGACATGCTTAGTTTTGCTTTTTTTTGGGCATTTCTCGAATTTTGGGTTTTTATTACTAAATAGTACCCAACGATGAGTGATATGTGCCTAAGTATGTTCAACATACATAATAGACTTGAAAAATAAATTTAATTAGCATTCATATGGCTAGAAATTAAGTTTGACGGTTTTAGGTTAGGTTGACCATCAGTCGAGTTTCCCCTAGGAAAAACTTCATCGATCCATGGCTTAGAGATATTATGAAATGGACCAATCGGTCGAGTTTCTGACTCTTAGAACTCGACCGATCAGTGGGCTGAAGCCAACTTAAGTTGGGTTCGACCAACTATTCTCCCACTCAACTGGAGAATAGCCGACCGATTCCCCTTCTTCTAGCCCTAAGCTCTCAACCCCAGACCTTACCTTCCATACCCTAGCCCTTTTCTAACCTAGATAGGCTACCCTAGACCTTTCCCGTTGCTCAACCGTGGTGTTTGAATGGTTTTGGTGGTTTGCTTTGTGCATTTCCTCTCTTCGTCTCCCTCTTTTTGCCTCCATGGCTTCTCATAGAAGAAAGAGACCCACCCCGAGCAATGCTCCATCATCCTCTTTGTCCTCTCACTTGGTTTCATTTAATGATACCTCCTTTGTCTCAATAGAGGTTGTAAATAGGTATACAGACCTTCTTCCTAGGAGTCCTTTTCCATTTAGATCCTTGTTAGAGCCTAGCCCTAGGCGTCAAGTCGTCATTGACCAAGTAGCGAGGTTGCTAGTCGTTCATCACCTATCTACCCTGGCTGTCGAGCGTGACTGCTTTCATAATTCTATGACAAGCACAAAAGTAGTTTGCCAATTCTACGCTAACCTGCGTTGGAATTATGACACCCTTGTACCCCCACTGAATACTCAAGTGATTCTTACATCCATGATCACCGGGAAGAGATTCCAAATCTTTGAAGATATCCTGAATGTGTTCTTTTCAGGAGACAATGAGAATGACACCTGGCGTAAGGATTATAGGGAGTATTTTGACCTTTTGGATCCTGAGGGTTTCTACAAGCAGAATGAGAAAACTCTTCCTGATATCCATCGCTACCTGAAGAAACTTGATGTTCCTTACAAGAAGAAGAGCATGATGAGTGCATACTCATCACAGAATTTAATTACCTTTTTGGAACAAATTCAACTCTATTTCACACCTTTTCGTCCTAATATGAATCATAATGTACAAAACTACTTGGTTGATTCAATAATCAAAGTTTTAACTAAATATCATTCATTTAATGCAGGTAAATCAAACAATTCCACGCATACGGTCCCAAGACCGTTTGAGCTCTTACGGTCCCAAGACCGTTTGAGCCCATGCGGTCCCAAGACTGTTTGGATCCATGCGGTCCCAAGACCGTTTGGGTCCCTACGGTCCCAAGACCATTTGGATCCATGCGGTCCCAAGACCGTTTGGGTCCATGCGGTCCCAAGACCGTTTGCTGGAATACACGAAGAATAAATGACTAAGATCGTTTGCCAAAGAAAACCGCACGAGCTGTAAACTGCATGACCAATCGCGGTCTCAAGACCGTTTGGGTCCATGCGGTCTCAAGACCATTTGGGTCCATGCGGTCTCAAGACCGTTTGGGTCCATGTGGTCTCAAGACCGTTTGGGTCCATGCGGTCTCAAGACCGTTTGGGTCCATGCGGTCTCAAGACCATTTGGGTTCATGTGGTCACAAGACCGGTTGGATCCATGCGGTTTCCAAGACCATTTGCTGCGATCGTGAAGACCGATCGAAGAACAAAAGCCGCACGTTCATGCCGAGACCAAGACCGACCAAGATCGATTGACGCAAACCGTTTGGCACCAAACGGTCTCCAGACCGTTTGGAGAAGATATTTCCAGCAACTTAACCAAACCGTTTGGGATCAGATCTGAACCTATAAATAGATCCCGAGGGTCCTCATTTGGAGGTATCGGATCCGGATGCCGCCAGGCTGCCAGAGCACAACTCCGATCAAGTTCCACTCCACCTACTGCCCGTGTTGCAACCAAGGAGGCTGAGAAGAGAAGGAAGACGGAGCAAGGGGCGTATCTTCTTCACCTGGCTACGACCACCTTCTGCACCGAGCTCATGGCGTATCTCTCTTTCTCTCTCATCCTTCTTGTATCTAGCACCATGAGCGAGTAGTCCCTTTTCAATGGGGTGCGGGGACTAGCCCTGCTGCCCATGCAAACCATGTTCTTTTGTTAAACTTTCCATGGCAATGTATATAACTCTTCATGTTGTCGTTAATCGTTAAGCTCGTAGGTTGGTTATTTGCTTGTTTTCATCTTTGTGCTCCCTATGTTGCGAGAACTTCAATGCATGGTCTTGAACGTCGTTTATCAAGTTAGACTCCTTGACAAGAACTTCTGATAGGATTCCTTGAGGTCGTAAGTGTGTGATCCACAAGGGGACGAGCCATCTAGCCTTTGGTGACGCTTCTGTGCGCCTAACGCCCGTATGGGGGGTTCACAGCCTTAGTTGGATTTTGTATCTTCTTATTAATCGTCGATGTTTACTCATACTTTAATCGTCTACGTGCTTATCGGTTAACGCGGTTGACTCCTTGATGAGAACTTCTGATGGGGTTCCTTGAGGTCATAAGTGTATGATCCACGAGGGGATGAGCCATCTAGCCTTCGGTGACGCTTCTGTGCGCCTAACACCCGTATGGGGGTTCACAGCCTTAGTTGGATGTTGTATATTCAGAGCCGTAAGACACGTGATCCAGATGGTGACGAGACATCTGATGCCTATGGTGATTCTTACGCGGACCCGATGCCCGTATGGGGGGTTCTGCAACAGCTCTA
Source organism: Alisma plantago-aquatica (assembly GCA_963693085.1). Classification (NCBI taxonomy): domain Eukaryota; kingdom Viridiplantae; phylum Streptophyta; class Magnoliopsida; order Alismatales; family Alismataceae; genus Alisma; species Alisma plantago-aquatica. The sequence goes on from OY856412.1 coordinate 962,054,252, forward strand.
CTTGGAGTGTTATATCTTGCCTGGATTGTTTACAATGGAGTATGTTTGTGTGTGTAGCGGTGGTCAAACCCGGTACCATACCAGCGATTCCATATCATTGATTTCAAACCATCTTTAATTCTACTTTTACTTTCTTGCACTTAGTTTAAACAACCCCAAATCAACCATTCCTTTTAAATACTAGTTTTACTAGAGTTAGATTCGACTGATAGAGGTTCTTAAAAACGTTGTCCTTTGGGTTCGATCCTTAACTATACTGCGATAAGACTTGTCTTCTTGCGGGTGGTATTATTGCACTTTGGTTTTGGTAAAAGCTCGGGGATTTCAACCCTGAGTGAGTTTATTAGTGCATTCAATATCCACATCAAATTCTGGCGCCGTTGCCGGGGACAACGGAATCAGTCGGTCAAATCTAGTTCTTTTAAGACTAATCTAGGATTTTTCTTTTCTTTTGAAACAATCACGTATCTACTTGAAGTTGACCTATGTGCTATGACAAAGCAAAATGGAGTCTCTGATGCTATGACCTATGTGCTATGACAAAGCAAAATGGAGTCTCTGATGATGCCATTCGACTCCGTCTCTTCAAGTATTCCCTTGCTGATAGAGCCATTAGTTGGTACAATTCATTACAAAGTGAAGTACCCATCACCACCTGGGAACAACTCCAAAATGCGTTTCTAGAAAAGTTCTACCCTCCATCTCTTACATATGAAATTAGGGGCCGGATAACAAATTTCACTCAAGTCCCTGGAGAAACTCTCACAGAAGCGTGGGATAGGTACAAAGAGCTCCTACACAAATGTCCACACCAAGGAATTCCTAAAAATCAACTCATAGAAATCTTCTATAGGGGTGTGGAGGATGATGTCAAGATGTTTCTGGATTCCTCATCCGGAGGAAACTTCATGCGTCAAAGTTATGACAGCGCATGGCGAGTCGTCACCCTGGGAGCAGAAAATCAAGCCAATTGGGGGAGATTTGTAGGTAAAGGAGTCTTGAAAGTAGCCATGGCTGAAGCCATTCCGGAGTACAAGTCTATCACTGAAACCTTGAAGGCCTTAGTTGCTAAGCAAGATCATATAGAATCATCCCTAGCTGCTATTGGGAGAGGACGTTCACCCTCTCGGCAACCAGAACAGGTCAAGTCCACTTCTCTGTTCTGTGAAGCATGCAAAAGTACAGAGCATTCCACTCTATCATGCAATGTTCTCTATGACGTTGTTCTAAGCAGTGCATGTGAACAAGGAGATAATGGCCAGATGGAAAATCTTAATGCTATCAACACCATCCCTGGGCAGATCTATTACAATCTGAATCAAAATAGGAATCACCCAGGTTTTCAATATGGAAACCCTTCAGGAGCAATAAACTCGCATCAATTCGGTCCCAACAATCAATCAAGAGGCCCACCAGGATTCCAGTATAATCAACAACAGAACTTTGGGAATCTAGGAAACTTCAAAGGAAACTTTCAGAATAGGAACTACAATAACTATCAGAACAACTCTCAATATCAAAACCTGAATCAACAGCAAGGACAAATAGGACCCATCCCTGATGACAAGCTATCTACCATTGAAAAAATGTTGCAAACTCAGCAAACGATGATAGACAACCAACAAGCCCAGCAGAAAGCAATTGAAACTCAACTAGCTCAACTTGCTGCTAGTATAAAGCCACCAGCTGGAGTCTTTGCCGGCCAACCCAAGAACAATCCTAAGCATCCTGAACAGTTGAAGGCAGCCACCACCAGGTCAGGAAAAGACTATTTGGATCCTCCGGTAAAGACACCTGTGATTATTACTGACGAAGATGAACATGTGATTGTCCAAGCCTCGACAACACCAGAGTCACAACCAAAGGAAGATAAGACTAATAAGGGAAGTCCCAAGAAAACTGCTGATGAAGAAACTAAAGCACCAGAGCCTGATATTCCTGTATACAAGCCTCGTATACCCTTCCCATCCCGCCTGAGGCAAACCAAGCTCGATACTAGATTCAATAAATTCAAAGAGGCTATGAAGAAACTCCATGTTGATATACCCTTCTTAGACGCTCTTGCTGAGATACCTGCCTGGACTAAGTATCTTAAGTCCCTCCTCACTAGGAAGTATATAACTGAAGAATATGAGACGGTAAAACTGGCTACGACTACATCTGATATCATATTAAGCAAGATGCCAAAGAAACAAAAAGATCCGGGATTCTTTGGAATCTCATGTCACATTGGTGACTCATCATGCAGGAAAGGATTGGCAGATCTTGGCGCAAGCATCTCTATTATGCCATTCAGCCTATGAAAAAGATTAGGGTTTGCAGAATTGCTTCCTACTGCTATGACCATTCAACTCGCAGACAATTCGATAAAAAGACCGTTAGGTATCCTCGAAGATATCCCGGTTAAGGTGGGCAAGGACACATATGTTCCTTGTGACTTCATCATTATGGATATAAAAGAAGACACCAGATATCCTCTTATCTTTGGTCGTCCGTTCCTCGCCACTGCAAGAGCCCTTATTGATGTTGAAGCAGGTACCTTACTACTAAGATTAGGGAAAGAGACTCTGGAATTTAAAGTTTTCGAAAGTATGAGAAGACCAAGTATACAGGAAGAAGTCTATCTGATTGATTGTGTCAAGCAAATGTCACAACTGACCCAAGATTATCATGAATCATACGATCCCTTGGAAACTGCTCTATCAGACCTATCGATCGATGAACCAATCGATGAACGAGAAAGGGATTACATCGAATCCCTCGACTCTGCTGAAGAATATGCTGAAGCAATTTGTGAAGAACTAAAGGCTACCGAAACTACAGAAGAGACAAGAGAAAAACCAGAGGCTCCTGAAATGAAGCCCCTACCGGAAGGATTGAAGTACATGTTTTTAGACGATCTCAAAATTTGTCCAGTCATCATAAATTCTGATTTAACAACTGCACAAGAAGAGAAACTTCTGGAGGAACTAAGGGGAAGAAAGAAAGCCATCGGCTATAAAATGAGCAACCTCACAGGGGTTAGTCGAGCTCTATGTATGCATAAGATCCCTATGATGGAAGATCACAAGCCGACTATCGAGCATCAGCGGAAGTTGAATCCCAATATGAAGGAAGTAGTCCGTCGCGAGGTCATTAAACTTCTCACAGCTGGAATAATCTATCCTATATCAGATTCACCATGGGTGAGCCCAGTACATGTGGTGCCAAAGAAAGGCGGAACAACTGTTATAAGGAATGAAAACAACGAGCTCATCCCCACTCGAACAGTCACAGGGTGGCGGATGTGCATTGATTATAGGAAATTAAACAAGGCAACTCGAAAAGATCATTTTCCTATGCCCTTCCTTGACCAAGTCTTAGAAAGGTTAGCCCACCAAGAATATTTTTGTTATCTTGATGGTTACTCTGGATTCTATCAGATTCCCATACATCCAGATGATCAAGAAAAAACGAATTTCACTTGTCCTTTTGGAACATATGCATTTAAAAGAATGTCGTTTGGTCTCTGTAATGCTCCCGCAAATTTCCAACGTTGCATGGCTGCCATTTTCACAGGGCTTACTGAAACTATTATGGAAGTCTTCATGGATGATTTTTCCGTATACGGAGACTCATTCGATTCTTGTCTAAAGCACCTCTCCCTGGTCCTCTAGCATTGTGAAGAAGCACATCTTGTGCTAAATTGGGAAAAATGCCACTTCATGGTAACAGAAGACATTGTCCTGGGCCATAGGGTTAGCAATAGAGGAATTGAAGTTGATAAAGCCAAGATTGAAGTGATATCTAAATTGGCTATTCCCACGAATGTGAAAGAAGTTCGCGCCTTCCTTGGTCATGCTGGATTCTACAGAAGATTCATAAAGGATTTTTCCAAGATAACTAACCCAATGACGAACCTGCTACTAAAGGATGCTGATTTCAATTTCAATGAAGAATGCGTCAAAAGCTTCGATACGCTGAAGAAGGCACTTACAACAACCCCCATCATTAGAGCTCCCGACTGGGACCATCCTTTTGAAATTATGTGCGATGCCAGTGATTACGCGTTGGGTGTTGTTTTGGAGCAATATATAGAAAAGAAACATTATGTGATCTATTATGCATCAAAAACCCTCGACAAAGCCCAGAGGAATTATGCCACTACTGAGAAAGAACTTCTAGCAGTCATCTATGCCTTCGACAAGTTCAGATCCTACCTTATTGGTTCAAAGGTCATTGTTTACACAGACCATGCTACCATTCGTTACCTTCTGGCAAAGAAGGATGCAAAACCAAGGTTGATTAGATGGATCCTCTTACTACAAGAATTTGATCTGGAGATAAGAGACAAAAAAAGGGACGGAAAATGTTGTAGCGGATCACCTCAGTCGTATCCACACTCTGGATGCTGAGAAGATTCCGATCAATGACTCCCTACCAGATGATCAACTAATGAGGGTCTCGGAAGTTATACCATGGTATTATGATTTCATAAACTATCTTGCTGCTGAAGTCATCCATCCCCAATGCACTGGGAATGCACTGAAGAAATTTATGCATGATGTGAAGCATTATTACTGGGATGAACCATATCTTTTTAAACTATGTGCTGATGGTTTGTATAGACGTTGTATCTCCGAAGAAGAAGCTCAATCTATTCTGGAACAATGTCACTCAGGACCTGTAGGTGGGCATATGAGCTCTAAAAAGACTGCTCTAAAAGTTTTGCAGTGCGGATTCTTCTGGCCAACCATATCCAAAGATTCCTATAATTTTGTCTTGTCTTGTGATAAATGTCAAAGATCTGGCAATATAACAAAGAGAGACGAGATGCCACTGAATCTATGGCAGGCAGTTGAGATATTCGATGTCTAGGGGGTGGACTATATGGGTCCATTCCCATCTTCTAATGGATTTTCATACATCCTAGTGGCGGTGGACTACGTCTCAAAATGGGTTGAAGCTATACCGACCGTCACTAGTGATTCAAAACCCGTCATCAAATTATTTAAAGATGTTATCTTTCCTCAGTTTGGAGTGCTGCAAACCGTGATATCTGACGGAGGTTCCCACTTTATTGAAAGAAGCTTTGAAGCTCTACTGAAAAAGTACGGAGTCTCACACAAGGTAGCTTCACCTTACCATCCACAAACAAGTGGACAGGTAGAGGTCTCTAACCGACAACTAAAGGCTATTCTTGAGAAAACCGTTGGACGTAATCGAAAAGATTGGTCGACAAAAATCAACGATGCCTTATGGGCCTATCGTACTGCTTATAAAACTCCCCTTGGGACTACACCTTTTCGATTGATATATGGAAAGGCTTGTCACCTGCCAGTCGAACTAGAACACAAGGCATGGTGGGCAATCAAACAATTGAACTTTGATATGAAAGAAGCGGGCCTAGCCAGGATTCTACAACTCCACGAGCTGGATGAACTCAGACTGATAGCCTATGAGAATGCACGAATCTACAAAGAACGTACAAAACTATGGCATGATGGACATCTGAAAAGAAAGGACATACAAGTGGGAGACTAGGTTCTGGTATTCAACTCAAGATTAAGGTTATTCCCAGGAAAACTCCGCTCACGCTGGTCCGGACCATACATCGTCAAAAGCATCTCTCCTCATGGCGCCTTCCCTTTATGGAGTGAAGAGTCAGGAGAATTCATAACCAATGGGCACCGCCTGAAGAGATATTTCACCGCGATAGACATAGGCACCAAAACAGTGCTGGAACTTGCAAATCCAAAAGACCCACCATGAATCTGAAGGACTCAGTCGAGCCATCGACATAAAACAAAGGCGCTTGTCGGGAGGCAACCTGATCAATAACTCTGTTTTACTTTTCCTTTCCAAATTTTGTTTCACCTTCTAGTTAACTTTTCCTTAAATAAAATTTGCCTTTTGAGATAGTTTTTTTTTCTTTCAGATAAAAGATCAGAGTTGCGCTGATCAGAACGTAATCACACTCGACGGTCATAACTGGTGTAACCTTTCCCCTCCATCTTGGATTTAGGGTTTGCTTGGGATGAGAAAATCTCTAAGTTTGGGGTGGAGGGTGGGTGGTACGTACCTCACTTTCCACATACACCCTCTTTTCATACTCAAATTGTCTCTATCATAAAAAAAATTTCAAAATTTTCAAATTTTGTGAACAAATACTTGATGAATTTTTGACACTTGTTGATAAAATGTAACTAACTAATTTGCTATGCATCTTCAATCATAATATCCTCCTTATCCGAAGTAAATCCTCAACAGGACTGATTTTTGAAACATGCCTTCTGCTTGAAATCATCCTGTGAAGCTTATGATTCCTAACATCATAATACTTTTTACGAATATGATAAGTATCTATCAAACTTATAGGGATCAAACACGTCGTGCTTCCTAACTGACTAGTGGAACAATAGCTCGGAATCCCCACCGGATCCTCATCAAGTCATTATTTGAGCAGAGTACGACAAAGAGAACAACCCGGTACATTGAATTGTAAATAAAGTTGCACTCTGATCTGAACTCTCTTCTACACCTCTTCTATCATCTTCATACCCCTCCATCCATAAAAAAGCAACAAATTAGCTGAATATGTGCCAAACCCTAAGTTCGGGGTGGCACACCACTTCCCCCTTATCCGCTTCTTCCATACCCCTCGAAATAAATAGGGGCGTACCACCAAAAATGCAATCTCGAGTCGAATAGAGGAGAGATTTGCAAACAAAAGATGCCTAAGTGCACACAAAAAGAAATGCAATCTCGAGTCGAATAGAGGAGATATTTGCACAAAAAAATGCAATAAATGAAATTGCAAAACAAATAAAAATCTTGAGTCAAATAGAGGAGAGATTTACTTCTTCTTTCCATACCACCTTTCACTCCTTTTTCTACCTAAGGGCACAATGCATGCCCCCACCATCCCGAAAAACACCAGTGTCAGATCGGATGCACACTTGTTGATTCTGCAGGTATCTCTGGACTCTTACAAAACTCTTTGACATGCTTGTTGTTGGAGAAAGTGAGGAAGAAGTGATATTGGAAAACGAACTCAGGAACGAAGCTATGGTAAGACGTCTTTAGTGGTCCCAGGAGGTTGAGGTACCGATTCATACTGAGCAGAAAGAAAACATTCGTGATGTGAAGATGAAGCAATCACACGAATTGAAAGTATTCATTTGGCAACTGTTTCAAATTTTATGCCACTCGAGGACGAGCAACGTTTAAGTTCGGGGTGTTTTGATGAGTGCATACTCATCACGGAATTCAATTACCTTTTTGGAACAAATTCAACTCTATTTCACACCTTTTCATCCTAATATGAATCATAATGTACAAAACTACTTGGCTGATTCAATAATCAAGGTTTTTACAAAATATCATTCATTTAATGCAGGTAAATCAAGCAATTCCATGCATACGGTCCCAAGACCGTTTGAGCTCTTGCGGTCCCAAGACTGTTTGAGTCCCTGCGGTCCCAAGACCATTTGGATCCATGCGGTCCCAAGACCGTTTGGGTCCCTGCGGTCCCAAGACCGTTTGGATCCATGCGGTCCCAAGACCGTTTGGGTCCATGCGGTCCCAAGACCGTTTGCTGGAATACACGAAGAACGAATGACAAAGATCATTTTCCAAAGGTCGCACGAGCTGTAAACCGCATGACCAATCACGGTCTCAAGACCGTTTGGGTCCATGCGGTCTCAAGACCGTTTGGGTCCATGCGGTCTTAAGACCGTTTGGGTCCATGCGGTCTCAAGACCATTTGGGTCCATGCGGTCTCAAGACCGTTTGGGTCCATGCGGTCTCAAGACCGTTTGGGTTCATGCGGTCTCAAGACCAGTTAGATCCATGCGGTTTCCAAGACTGTTTTCCGCGAGCACGAAGACCGATCGAAGAAAAAAAGCCGCACGTTCACGCCGAGACCAAGACCGACCAAGATCGATTGACGCAAACCGTTTGGCACCAAAACGGTCTCCAAACCGTTTGGCACCAAACGGTCTCCAAACCATTTGGAACCAAACGGTCTCCAGACCGTTTGGAGAAGATATTTCCAGCAACTAAACCAAACCGTTTGGGATCAGATCTGAACCTATAAATAGACCCCAAGGGTCCTCATTTGGAGGTATCAGATCTGGATGCCGCCAGGCTGCCAAAGCACAACTCCGATCAAGTTCCACTCCACCTACTGCCCGTGTTGCAACCAAGGAGGCCGAGAAGAGAAGGAAGACGGAGCAAGGGGTGTATCTTCTTCACCGGGATGCGACCACCTTCTGCACTGAGCTCATGGCGGATCTCTCTTTCTCTCTCATCCTTCTTATATCTAGCACCATGAGCGAGTAGTCCCTTTTCACTGGGGTGCGGGGACTAGCCCCGCTGCCCATGCAAACCATGTTCTTCTGTTAAACTTTCCATTGCAATGTATATAACTCTTCATTTTGTCGTTAATCGTTAAGCTCGTAGTTTGGTTATTTGCTTGTTTTCATCTTTGTGCTCCCTATGTTGCGAGAACTTCAATGCATGGGTTTGAACGTCGTTTATCAAGTTAGACTCCTTGACGAGAACTTCTGATAGGATTCCTTGAGGTTGTAAGTGTGTGATCCGCGAGGGGACGAGCCATCTAGCCTTCAGTGACACTTCTGTGTGCCTAACGCCTGTATGGGGGGTTCACAGCCTTAGTTGGATTTTGTATCTTCTTGTTAATCGTCGATGTTTACTCGTACTTTAATCGTCTACGTGCTTATCGGTTAACACGGTTGACTCCTTGATGAGAACTTTCGATGGGGTTCGTTGAGGTCGTAAGTGTATGATCTGCGAGGGGACGAGCCATCTAGCCTTTGGTGACGCTTCTGTGCGCATGACGCCCGTATGGGGGGTTCACAACCTTAGTTGGATGTTGTATCTTCAGAGCCGTAAGACATGTGATCCAGATGGTGACGAGACATCTGATGCCTATGGTGATGCTTACGCGGACCTGACGCCCGTATGGGGGGTTCTGCAGCAGCTCTACTTGGAGTGTTATATCTTGCCTGGATTGTTTACAATGGAGTATGTTTGTGTGTGTAGCGGTGGTCAAACTCAGTACCATCCCAGCGATTCCATATCATTGATCTCAAACCATCTTTAATTCCACTTTTACTTTCTTGCACTTAGTTTAAACAACCCCAAATCAACCAATCATTTTAAATACTAGTTTTACTAGAGTTAGATTCGACTGACAGAGGTTCTTAAAAATGTTTTCCTTTGGGTTCGATCCTTAACTATACTGCGATAAGACTCGTCCGCTTGCGGGTGGTATTATTGCACTTTGGTTTTGGTAAAAGCTCGGGGATTTCAACCCTGAGTGAGATTGTTAGTGCATTCAATATCCACATCAGAGCACCCTACCCTCCTCCTCCCTTGATCTCAGAAAGCATATAATAGCCCTAGTGGTCAACTGCAACATCCATCCCAAGAAAATCAAACAGATATTGCAAAGAACATAGCGATAATAATGTATTGCATTCTAGAGAATGTCAGAGTCAAATGGTCAAGATACATTCTCCACCATATGACCTATTTTGACTCTGGAAAGAACACCTGTGGAACCCATCCACCTTATCCATCCCAAATCTGTGGTCTGTTTCAGTTCATCATTGAGAAATCACTCTTTTCTAAATTCCACTACAAACTTGCCAGGAAGGGTATATGTATCAGTGAGACCACAATTCAGAAGTCTGTGCCTGTCTTTGCCTCCACCACACCCAGTGCTTCACCCTCAGCCTCTGCCTCTGTCACCCCTGCATCCACCTCTACCCGAGTTCCTCCTCCTCAGCCACCCCGACCTAGTCGTTCCTCATTTTGTGTGTCTAATGAAACCCTCACGGGCTACATGATGCACCAACATGCATACAACCTTCAGGTTTAGGAGCACCTACACCAGGATTTATGTTCAATTATGTCAACCATGAACTTATCTTGTACACACCCATACCCCACCTACCAGCCTTTCCCCGGTAGTGATTATGCTTCCTATGCATACCATCATTACTAGCCTACCCATGAGCCTTCCGCTACTGCTCCCACACCCTATGTTGTTGGTGGTCCTACTCCCATCTACCTACCATTGCCTGCTGGCCCCTTGACCACTCTTCTTGCCAATCTTGGCAATTCTGTTCCTTCCTTCCCTCAGGCCAATGAGCTCTACGCTCTTGGTATGACTTGGGATGAGCAAAATGCTGGTTGGCCCGGTCATGGTTTTGGTCCTTCTGTGGACGAGGAGATGCCTAACCAGGCTGATGTTGAGACTGTTGCTACTGATGACGATGGTGGTGATGGTGAGGATGCTTCTGATGATGGTGATGGCTCTGGTGCTGATTTTGGTGATGAAGGCACTACTGCTGCACCTTCAGATGGAGACAAGGACTACGCACCGGGAGCTGATGATGATGATGTTGTGGACATAGATAGTCTAGATGTCTAGTTGTTTCTTAGTTTTTAGTCTAGTTTGCTGATCATATGTATCTTTCTAGGCTATTTTGTATTAGAAACACCTGGGCACATTATCTGAGATGAACTATTTTATCTTTAGTTTTTTCATCACTTCTTGCTTGTAGCTACTATTATGAGAACATGCTTCTGAGTTGTAATCTATGTTATGTGCACTCTGGCTCTTGGATCAGTTATATCCTATGAGTTGGTGCCATATTTTACCATATTTTGATTATGACTTAGCTTGTGTGTTTCTTTTGTCTCTGGTTGATATATGATATGCGATTGCATGTTTGAATATCTACTTGATTGTGTTTGGAGAAGACCTGCTTATATGCTCTTCTACCCCCCTCACTTTTTGATAATGTCAAAAGGGGGGGGAGAATTTCAATGTCTTGAAACTCAATCATATTGCTATTTTTTATCATACTACTACTTATTGCTTATGAGATCCTTTTCTTGTTTATTATATGCTTTATCATGTGACTTGCAAAGGACCATATAATACATGTATGCTATGATTGCTTTGTGTAGATAGACTAACAATGCAGGTTAAAGTAAGCATAGATTGAGGGGGAGTAATTCACATTGTTCAAATCTTGAATCCCCCTAATTCACAAGGCAAAGGTATAATTTCTATATCCTTTTCAATATGTTTGAGGAATGGTTTGTCATTGTCAAAAAGGGGGAGAATGTTGACCTAGAGGTTATACATTGTCCATATTTTGATAATGACTTAACCATTACATTCATATGTATCTAATATGTGTATTCAAGATTGATTTTAGGTGTTAGGTACATGAAAAGGATCAAATTACACAAGCCCTAGCTTGTCAAAGTTCAAGTCAAAAGCAATGCAAGTGTGCTAATTAGGAAATCCATGTAAATGACCTTAGAAGAATTTTGTAATCACTTGTATTGATAATATGACTTGTAACTAAGATGAAAAAAATATGTGGGACAATTAGTACCAAGTTTTAATCACTTTTTAAGCACTTTAGAAAATCGATCACAAGTTGTTGATCGGTCGAGTTACAATCTCGACCGATCCACTAGATCAATTTTCTGGAGAGTGCATCGGTCGAGTTGTGCATTCACAGATTTCGACCGATCGGGTTACTGACCGAATGTTATTTTCATTGGTCGGTCGAGTTTCCCCAGGACAAACTCGATCGATGGTTTAAAAATTGGATTTGTCTTTTAGCCGATCGGTCGAGTTACCTTTATTGAATCTCGACTGAATGTACTGTATAGAAAATGTAGAAAAAGTGATTCTAACCGTTGGTGACTTGTTTGGATGAAAATAGATCTACTGCCTTATGCAAAAATGGTTAAAATTTGGCCCTAAGTGTTCCCCAACTCAAAGGGGAACCCCCAGATATAAATAGGATCACTTGGAGTTCATTCCAAGGTTTCTCATTCTATATATGCTTGGTTCTAGCTTAGTTGAGAGTGTTACACCCCTTTGAGCCCCTTTCTCTCTTTCTACTTTCAATTCAAATCCATGAATATGAGTGAGTTAGGATCTGTTGTAAGAGAGCTATCCCTTGCATCCATGTAAAGCTCTCCACCTCCATCTTCCTACCCCCTTTCCTTATTGAAGAAAAGGCTTGAAGATCTTCTCCAAGTGAAGGAGAAGGAGTTGTTGTTCTTCAAGGTTGAAGAAAGCACAGTGATCAAGATCTCTGAGTGAATGAGATAGGCAAGGCGGACGTTCAAGAAGGGTAGGTAATTCCTAGAAGGCCAAAGACTCGAAGATGGAGTGGGTAAGTCCTTGTTGAAGGCTGAAGACTCCTTGGTTCAAGTGGGTAAGTTCCTTCGGTAGGTTGAAGATCCTTGCTTGAGGTATTAAGTCCTTTTATGAATGTGGTTTTGTCTTGTAATCTTATGAATGAATATAAGAGCATCAAGATTGCAAAGTCCTAGAGACTAACCACCTCTAGGTAGTGGACTGACTCACTTCTAGTTTGAAGTGTGGAACCACTCTAAACCACTTTGTCCAAGTGTATGCTATCCTTGTCTCTCACCCTTGCTATGCTTGTTAGTTTGGACTTCAAATTGGTTGTATGCTTAAGCTTTTTCATTTAATATAATTTAAAGGTTTAATTCATTTTGTGTGATTTGTGAATCTCTATTCACCCCCCCTCTAGAGCCCTTGATTCAACAATACACATCTACTCAAAATATTTTCATATGCAGGAACTTTTAACATCTGCATTCATACGTGGGAATGTTCACATCCACATAAGTAACATAGAACATTATACTAGCAGTCACCACATGATGCATACCAAAAGAACAATCGAGTATAAAAGAGAATAAGAGAGGTGAGATCATTCAACAAATAAAGTGGGATCAGAGGATCCATGCCATCACATAATGTGCCATATAAACATCCACTAAAAAGGTGGTCAAAGAAGCACATATCACCAAAGAATGTTCAATAATGAGTAATGTATAAGGAAGAGTCTAAAAGAATGTCCAATTAGGATAATATGATCACAAGATCAATAACAAATAAAGCAGTTCGCATGAACCATAATTTTTAAAGAAAAAGAGATAATGTGTAGGCTAATGTCCACAGGACTAAGAGAAAGAAGAAAATAGGTGAATTTCTCATCAAGAATAATAGGGGATGCAAATATATCTTAAACATGAGTCCTATAAACACTCTTCACCAATCTAGTTGTTTCCAAGATCAACTTTGCCTAGTTACAAATTATTCACATGTATTAGGGTTTGAGATTCACATAAATGTAATGAAACCCTAATTGTAGAAATTTCTAGAAAACATCAGATTTTGTACTTAAAACCTAAACCAAATGATTCTTTATGTTTTTTTGATCAAGAAAACATATTCATTTGTTGTATTTGGAGTAAATATGAAATAGTCACCCGTTTTACGGCTTTTTATATTAATTAACTAGATCCTCAAAAGTCCATCATCTAAAACATGGATATAAGACTTTGAAACTTTTTTTTATTAGAAAGAACACATTTTTTTATTCTAAAAAATATTTTACTTTAATTTTTGGACAAGCGAATTAGAAGATATGAATTTTATTAAATCGACCAATCACAACATTAGGAAAATCCACGTTAGCAATGAAATCGTGAGAGAAAGAAAGGGAGGAGGGGACTGGGCCCAGTTGACTTGGCCCAATTGGGTGACGCCAAGTTGCGGGTCAATGGTCTGGTTGACTCACACCAAAATAAAGAAAAATGAGGGCTAAATGACTATTATACCTCTCTCATGAAAAGCAAAGAAAAAAGGAAAAGAATAGGGTAGAGACGTAAAACAACCTGGGGAATTCATCCCCTCCGTAGGCTCTCACATGCCATGGCCACGAAGCATGTTACCTACTATCCATGCCAATTTGGGGAAAACATGAGGTGTCGACTGAACTAGAAATTGATCACAGGAAAACGAAGATTGAAGCTCCACGAACTTACCTCAACATGGAATTGAAGATCCAAGCAGTAGGCTGCTTATGGAGGCACCACAAACTGAAGGTGTTAAACAGCTTGGCAATGAGCCAACACACAACTGAGGAAGAAATTGGAAAAAGGGAAAAGAAGAGAGGGGTACGAGGTAACCAGGAACTAGGTCCCCTATATAAACACCCTGATGGTAGGCCTGCCATGAGTTGACCACAAGGAACCAAGGCCCCAAGAATTGGGTGTTTCTCGAATCAGATACTATAGACCATGAGTAGGGTACCAGTAGGTGAGAAATCTTCTCCTGGTACCATTGCACCAAAAATCTCAGAAAACCATTGACCATAGAGAAAATCGAGTTTACATAGCTCTTGTTTCCTATTTTGTCTCGAGGAAGAGGATGACTGAACGTATGATTGAGGATCTTATGGCCCAGATCACATGTGATAAATAAAAAGGAAAAATAAACCACGTGACACATTAAATGCAATTCTAATCAGATTCAAATAAAGTGATGACATAATTATGTAACTTTTCTCTCACTTCCAAAAAGGGTGCAAACAAACTCCGATTTTAATGAAATTTGACACCTAGCCTATTTTGGACATGAAGGATCCAAACTTGGCCTTATTTTTCTCTTTTAGAGACCTAAGTATTTTATTTAATTATTTTAAAATAATTCATATTTTCTCTTTCTTAACATATTAGATACTTCTAGAATTAACCAATTAGTGTGAAACTCCACCCACAAGCAAAACTAAACTTATAGAACATGAAAATGTCATCGATTTCCTCAGTAGATATCATTATACATATTATTTTAATATTTTGGATTTTTATTCACTTTCTCTCTCATGTTAGTACTAGATCTATCAAGATTATACAAATTAGATGAAAATTTACAAATAGCCTTATTTAACATGTAGCTTTCAAATCTAAAGTTATTTTCCTCTTTTGGAGTCATTTATTATTTTATTTGACATTTTGGGGAAAAACTCATATCTTCTTTTCCAAATTGAATTAAATTAATATTATTATGTAAATAACATGAAACTTGACTCCAAGGCAATTGGGACCCAAGAAATCTGAATTTCACATTAGATTTCACTTTTGAAATCTCTTTCTATGAATTAACATTTTTGGGTTGACATCATTGTGTTTATTTCATCATCCTTTTTATTTATTAAATTGTGTTACATTACCTTCACTCTTATTACCAAAAGGGTTGTATTTCATTATTATGCACAAGAATTTACATGTATTCATGTTTTATCTCATTAAGGTATTATTTCCATGAATATTGTAACATTATTCTCTATTATGGACATTTAAGTTCTTATACGCATATTATTTTCAACATCATACTTTGATCAACATTATCTCATGTGACATATTGTATTGATCTAAAGATTAATGTGAGAGAATTAGGCCATTTTATTTTCATGCATATATGTTTGGGTGATTTATTATTACATTAATGTATTAGGGTTACATTTAACTACTATTAGGTATATCTCTATCCTTGTTTGGCTAAACCCAAAGAACCAAGATGACTATCCTCCAAGACATATGATTAGGGTCAAAAGGCTAGGTTTTGGTTCGTTATATAACTCCAACCCTTAAAAGGATTTTGGTGTTGAAATATAATCATTCACACTTCATAAACCAACAACTCTCCACCACTTAAAAGGTTTTACCTAATTATCCCAACTAAACAACATCTAGGTACTATGGTTACTTTCACATGTTTTTAGTTGTGAATATTTTAAGTTGTTCATGCAACCAACTAAGAAGCCATAACCAACTAGGATTGAGCTATATGTCCTTGTGTCTCTAACCTAACTACCCTAAGGTTCACATTATCCAACAAAAGTCATAAGTTATAAAGGGTATGTCCACTATAGCTCTATATCATTCCACATATCCCTAGTCACTTCTTCATAGAGAAAACTAGGGTTTAGAGTATCTAAATCAAACTAATTCTAGGGTCTCACTATCCATACTTCACACATCTCTTATTTGTGACTTAGTTAAAGAAAACTTCGATAAAATTTGGATAAGATATAATAGTATAATGAAAATAATTTCTGATGATGAAAAACCTTGCGATGTAAAACAAACATGCCGGCCAAAAATCAATTGGGGAACCAAGTCATACTTTTTCTATAGTAGGACCTCCTTATCGAACTAGTACCTCATCCTCATAACATCCAAAGATGCATGTCATCATTAACCTATATGGTAGGGTAAGCTCACCTAAAACCTCAACACCTCATGATTCTAATGTGAAACTCATATGATCCTAAATCAACCTTTTATCATCACATAGGTCAATTCTAGTGGGGAAAATGTGTCTCTTAAAGGGAAACTATGTAAGGCAAGGGTTCTAATTAGGGATTTTTTTTGAAATAGTCAGATTCCAACTACCATGGGCTTTGATACCATGCTGTAAAAGAGTGAAATCACCCCTTTACTAAAAATTTGAAGAATAAAACATCCATTCCAAACATACTCAAAAGGTATGTTGGAACAGATGTAAAATTTTCATATCTTTATATAATGGTATGCAAAACAACCAAAGTATAGCAATAGAATAAAAGTAATGACTATATTCAATTTTTAAAAGATTACAAAATTCCATCATATCTCCCATTAAGGGTTACATGTAAGATACATCAAATAATATAAGATAGAGGGAAGTCTAAACTACTTCAAGTCTTGTCTCCAAAGAAACATCTCCAAGAGCTAGGTCCATGCCAAAATCTATGTTCTTCTTGACCTAAACTTGTGGTGAGAAGCATACCCTATAAAGATGAAAAGAATAGATACATCAACAAAAAGATGGTATGGGCATATAAAATTAAAATTGAGAAATATAAGGAAATAAAGGATGTCAAATAAATAAGAAGACTTCCCATAGAAAAAGAAAAGGACTACCCAATCGAGTATAAAAGAAATGAACCCAATAATATGATAATTAAGAGAAAAGCATAAGAACAAAGCATATGAACAAGGCATCCATGTGTTTCACTTGTGATAATACTATAAAATATAAACATGTAGGTAGGAAATAACACATCTACCAAAAATATGGGGTGAGAGGGAACCGTCTACATCCACTCTAAATATGGAGTGGGAAGGAACTGTATACATCTGCCTTGAGTAGGAAATACACATCTACTCCAAATATTTTCATATGCTGGAATTTTAACATCTGTATTCATATGTGGGAATGTTCACATCCACATAAAATAACATGTAACATTATACTAGTAGTCATCACATGATACATATAAAAGAATAAGAAAGTATAAAAGAGAATAAGAGAGATGAGATCATTCAACAAATAAAGTGGGATTAGAGGATCCATGCCATCACACAATGTGTCATATAAACATCCATGACAAAGGTGGGAAAAGAAGCACATATCAACAAAGAATGTTCCACCATGAGTAATGTATAATGAAGACTCCAAAAGAATGTCCAAATAGGATAATATGATCACAAGATTAGTAACAAATAAAGTAGTTCACATGAACCATAATTTTCAAAGAAAAAGAGATAATGTGTAGTCTAATGTCCATAGGACCAAGAGAAAGAAAAAAAATAGGTGAATTTCTCATCAAGAATAATTGGGGATGCAAACATACCTTAAACCTGAGTCCTAGAAACACTCTTCACCAATCTAGTTGTTTCCATGATCAACTTTGCCTAGTTACAAATTGTTCACATGTATTATGGTTTGTGATTCATACAAATGTAATGAAACCCTAATTCTAGACCTTTCTAGAAAACATCAGATTTTGGACTCAAAACCTATATTAAATGATTCCTTATGTTTTTTTATCAAGAAAACATATTTATTTGTTATATTTGGAGTTAAGATGAATTAGTTACCAATTTAGGGATTTTTATATTAATTAATTAGATCCTCAAAAATCCAACTTTGAAAACATGGATGTTAGGATCTAAAACTATTTTATTAGAAAGAATACATTTTTGTGGATTCCAAAACATATTTTACTTTAATTTTTGGACAAGAGAATTAAAAGATATGAGTTTTGTAAAATCGACCAATCATAAAAATAGGAACATCCACATTAGCAATGAAATTGTGAGAAAAAATGAGGGAGGAAGGGACCAGGAACAACTGACTTGGCCCAATAGGTTGAATCCCTTGAGTTATTATATTCGGTATCACCTTCTCTCATCATTAAAGGCACCACATGGCACTCGACCAGAAAGAGTGGATGCCAAAAAATTGAGGATTGGCCCACTTCCTCCAAGCGTGAGGTACCGGACCACTACAGAGGGCAGTTCTGGGGAACCTCTGAGTCAATAGGTGGGGTCCCCCCATAAAAGTGTGACGGGACACTATTAAGCTATTAGTGGGCTTCTTTGTTTGAAATTAGATATCCAAAATCGAGTGAGTGTTTTGGGAAATAGAGGTCGCCAACGACGAGAAAAGCGGGAAGTCATGGGTCAATGGTCTTGTTGACTCACCCCAAAATAAAGAAAAATGAGGGCTAAATGACCGTTATGCCCCACATGTGAAAAGAAAAGACGGAAGGAAAATAAGAGGGTAGAGACGTAAAACAACTTGGGGAATTCATCCCCTCTACAGGCTCTCACGCACCATGGCCACGAAGTAGGTTTTCTGCTATCCATGCCAATTTGGAGAAAATGTGAGATGTTGACCGAACTACAAACCGATCACACGAAAATGAAGATTGAGGCTCCACGAACTTACTGTTGTATTTCCTATTCTAGAATTCAGTTTTTCCATCCAAACATATATCCCATATTACTTGCAACAGGAACCACACAACTCCTTATATGTGCTAGTGGTCCCTAAGAGGTCAGAACCTCTCAAGGGTATGGGAATTTATGACTGATTGGTTTGGCTTGTGTATTTCTCATAATAAAATAAACACACACACACACATGCGTGCACATTTGTTCGTTCACTCGCTCGCCCACCCACCCGTCCAGGCTCGGCTCGATTCGGTTTCGTTCGGTGCGTGCATGGATTTATCCTTTTTACGAAATATTTTACTTTGTTTTGCTTTCCAAAATGACATTTTGTTTTCTATGTTGCGTCGTTTGGAGTTCAGTCGACAACATTTAAGACGCAACAATAAAACCTCTCTTGACTATCCATTAAGTCGACCATTAAACGCGATGTTAAAGACGCACGTTGGAGAGACTAATAGATGCAGGCAGTTACCGCGGTGGCTGAGATGCACTCCATATAAGGAGGCTTCCACTCTCATTTGAGAGATACAACAGACAAGAGATACATAGAGAGATACTGAGAGACAATACTTGAAAGCAATTCATCGGTTCCTTTGTTGTTGTAGCACGGTTCCTTTATTGCTATATTGTTGTTCCTTTCCTGCTGTACATCGGTTCCGTTGTTTTTGTACAACAGTTACTTTCCTACTCCACTATAGTTTATTTTACAGTGGTTCCTTTCTTGCTGTACAATGGTTCCCGTTCTACTGTACCGAGGTTCCTTTCCTGTAGTACATCAGTTCCTTTACTCCAATGCAACAAGCATGTTCTCCTGAACACAACCACTCCTTGCTGCTGTCTTGCGTCGACGACTACTTCACGGTGCTGTTTTGTTGTTTGCAACCAAGGGCTAAAGGAATGAGTTCAACACAACACTCTCTCTTGCACCAAGCGGTTGTACCAAAGTTGGAGTGGATGAATCTTGGAGATAGACCACTGAAGACGCTTGTGCTAGGAGCGGTGGAATCTGTCTTGAAGACAGTGTTTCACACACCTTCATCTCAGGCTCTGGAGTTTGATTTCTAAACTCATTTGCCATTTTCTCTGAATCTGAATTACTGTTAATATTACTGCTACTTATTGGTGGTTAACTGCTTATAATTATCTAATTAACATTTGTCTTACATCAACTCAAATTTCTAACATTTTCAAGACAAAATCAATCCGTTTTAGATTGTATAAATAATTGCATAGACAGACCAGTTCATTCCTAAAATAGTTGTTAATTAGATATACATCTTACTTCTTGTTTGAGTAATATGGATTCGAAAACTATGCCATCGCTTGACGATGTAGCCTCCCTTCATTCATAACACTTTTTTGGTTTGCACTTCCATCGTTGGCAATAGAAAATGTGATTTTGGCTTACATCTCTTAGACTTGTGTCTGCCATCTTACCACCCAAAGACTCTGTTCATGGTGTGCCTCCACCACAACCTGCTAACCTCCTTACTGGAGAAGTCAATCCTGAACCTGTTGTTCTTGAACCCATCATTCCCACTCCTATTTCAAAGGAGACTGATTACCTATGTCATGGTAGGATCTTATCATCCTTATCCGATGAACTGTATGATATATACCATAGGATTCCAACTGCTCTTGAACTATGGATGACCTTAGATTCTAAATTCGGTCTAGAAGACACTGGTCTTGAGCATTATGCCTTTGTTGAATGGGTAACATATAATATGGTTGATGATAAACCTGTCTCAGCTCAAGTTCTAGAATACCAAAACTTAGTATCTAAATCCATGGCTAAAGGTTATAACCTTGATGAAAATGTTCAAGTAGAAGCCCTCATAGAGAAGCTCCCTCCCTCTTGGAAGGATTTCGCCGGGACCCTTAGGCATAGACAAGGGAACATGTCCATGGTATCCTTAGTCAAATCCCTACAAACCGAGGATAGACATATGGAACAAGACAAGAAGTCTAACCCGTCTGTCAACATGGTTATAGGTGATAAGACTAAGAAGAAACTCAACCAATCCCATATCCATAAGAAATCTAAACCTTCCTTTAAGGGCCGCAAGCACCACCAAAATTAGAGTAATAATAATAGTGATCAAGGAGAAAAGTGTGTCTGCTTTGTGTGTGATAAACCTGACCACTTAGTGAATGTGTGCAGATTTCACAAAGGTTAAAGGAAGCAGAATGTCCAGGTTCCTAAAAATCCTAAAGTAAATATGATCAATGTGGGGGAGGTTCCTTCCTCTTATGTAGAAAGGTTAGAAAATCCTACTGTTCTTTTTGCTAACATATCTTCAAAGTGGTGCATAGATTCCGGTGCCACCTGCCATATTTGCTTTGACCAATCCCTCTTTTCTACCTATCTGGCCAAAATTGACAGAGTGATCAAATGGGGAGATCATTCATCCACCATCCCAATTGCTGGCTTTGGACATGTGGATATAAAGCTTACTTCTGGGAATATTCTTAGATTACATGATGTCCAACATGTACCTTCTTTCCATAGAAATTTGATTAGTCAAGTTGTTTTACAATATTCTGGTTATAACTTGTTGTGTCAAGGCAATAGAGTTGTAATTTTGAAGAATGGTTCTTATATTGGTCTTGCATACACTTGTAGTGGTTTGATTAAACTATCTTCGATTTCATGTAATGCTTCTTCTAGTAATGAAATATCTTCTACTATTTTAATTTCTGAAACTAGTGATGTTTGGCATGCACGTCTTGGTCATGTGAATAAAAATATGATGAAACACATGATTCACTTAGATCTGATTCCTAAGACGCATATTGATATTTCTGATAGATGCAAAGTTTGTGTGCAAGCTAAGCTTCCTAAGAAGCCATTTAAATCAGTGGCAGATCGTAATACATCCTTGCTTGAGTTAATTCATAGTGATGTTTGTGGTTTAAATCATGTTCTTACTCCTGATAATATGAGATACTTTGTTACATTTATAGATGATTTTTCAAAGTATTGTTCTATTTTCTTACTGAAAACTAAGGATGAACAATTAGAAAAATTCAAAATCTATAAAACTCAAATAGAGAAACAACTAGAGAAGAACATTAAGAGAGTGAGGTCTGATAGAGGTGGTGAGTACACTTCTAATGAACTCAACAAGTTCTGTGAGGACCATGGCCTTATTCATGAAACCTTCCCCATATAATCCTCAATCTAATGGAGTTGTTGAGAGGAAGAATAGAACATTGATTGACATGGTCAACTCAATGCTAGCCGAGTCTGGACTTAGTCACAGACTGTGGGGGGAAGCCCTTCATACAACCAACTACCTTCTTAACTGCATCCCTTTTAGACACCTTGACAAAACACCCTATGAACGTTGGCTCAACAAGAAACCATGCTTGAAATACCTCAAAGTGTGAGGGTGTTTGGCCAAGGTTAAGATCCCTGAGAATAAGAAGAGAAAACTAGGACCTAAAACTGTTGATATTGTCTTTATAGGATATGTTGAAAATAGTAATGCCAATAGATTCTTAGTAATAAAATCTGAAATTCTCAGACATTAGAGTTAACTCTATACTTGAGATTAGACATGTAGATGTTGTCTATTATGAAACCATCTTTCCTCTTAAGGAAAAGGTTCCTAGACAAGTTAGTGAAGATCCCTCTTCTTCCTCTCCTACTGAACCTCTTGTAGTTCCACCTTCTTATATAGTAGAACATGAACTCCTAGTAGATGAACCTCCGAGTGATCTATGTAGGAGTAAAAGGACTAAAGTTGATAAGAACTATGGTCCCGAATTCTACACCTTCATAGTAGAAGAAGACTCGTGTACCTATGAGGATGCCATGAAATCCATAGACTCTAGCTTTTGGAAGGAAGCTCTTGATAATGAAATAGAATCAATTATGAGAAATCATACTTGGATTCTTACTGAACTCCCTCCAGGCTGCAAGACTATTGGATGTAAATGTGTGTTTAGAAAGAAGATGAGGGCATATGGTTCCATTGATAAGTTTAAGGCCAGACTAGTAGCCAAAGGCTTTAGTCAAAAAGAAGGATTTGATTACTTTGATACATATGCACCCGTAACCAAAATCTCTTCCATTCGTGTCCTAGTTGCTTTAGCTGCGATCCATAAACTTGAAATCCATCAAATGGATGTCAAGACAACCTTCTTGAATGGAGATCTTGAAAAAGAGATTTATATGGATCAACCCGAAGGCTTTGTAGCACCTGGACAAGAACACAAAGTTTGTAGACTTGTCAAGTCCTTGTATGGACTGAAACAAGCACCTAAATAGTGGAATGATAAGTTTGATAAAATTGTTTTATCTACCAGATTTATTGCAAATGAATCTGATCATTGTATTTATTCTAAAACTGCTAATGAAGCCTACATTATTATGTGTTTATATGTAGATGATATATTACTGTTTGGATTTAATTCCGAAATTATTGCTGAAACTAAATCTTTTCTTGCTAGCAATTTTGATATGGAAGATTTAGGACTTGCTGATGGAATACTTGGTATTAAATTGATTAGATCTACTTCTGGTTATGTACTTAATCAAACTCATTATGTTGATAAAATCTTGCATAGATTTGATATGTTTGATTGTGCTCATGTTAATACACCTTATGATGCTAGTTTACATCTTGTTGCACATAAGGGTACTCCTGTGGATCAACATAGATATTCTCAAGTTATAGGAAGCTTAATGTACCTTGCTAATTGCACTAGACCTGATATTTATTATTCTATAAGAAGGTTAAGTAGGTACACTAGTTGTCCTAATGCGGACCACTAGAAATATTTGGTAAGAGTGTTTAAGTACCTTAAGGGTACAATAAAATATAGTCTCCACTATACTGGTTTTCCACCAATATTAGAGGGGCATACTGATGCTAACTGGATTGTAGATTCAGATGAAACCAAATCTACCAGTGGGTATGTATTTTTCCTTGGAGGAGGTGCAGTTTCTTGGAAATCATCCAAGCAAACGGTGAGAGCTAGATCCACAATGGAGGATGAGTTTATTGCTTTAGATTTAGCTTGTTGTCAGGATGAATGGCTTAGAAATTACTTATTGATCTGTCGATTGTTTCTAAACCATTTCCTCATGTTTGCATATTATGTGATAATAAAGCAGCCATAGACAAAGCTAAGCAATCTAAACGCAACCCGAGTAAGTGCTTTATGAGATTAAGATATGAAGATGTTAGAGATCACATCACCTGTGGGATCATATCTATAGAGTATGTGAAATCTGCAATGAATATTGCTGATCCAATTACTGAGGGTCTAGCTAGAAAGCTAGTACTCAGCTCATCGAGGGGGATGGGTCTTCTGCCCATAGAATACACATTACAGTGGTAACCCTACCTTTCCAAAATTGGAGATCCCATGAGGAATTGTTCAAAGGGACAACTAAGTTGTCGTGTTATCCGGAAGCAAACGTAGGAGTTTTTACTCCATGACCCTCCCTATGGCGCTAGTGCTTTGAATCTGTCTGAGTATAGGAAGAGCTTTGCTCTGAATGGGTTCAAGGCCATTTATTGGCAGGGTATGCACCAGACAGGATACCCTTGGAGATCCCTACTATTTGAGTGTAACCTAAGAGTCGGGGTTTATGTGAGTTGGGCATACTCACTAGAGCACTCAAGAAACAAGATTATGCGAAGGCTGTTTATGCACAACACCGATACAAACTCGTTCAAGTGCCCGCACTATGATTGTTTGATTTACTAAGGTCTGAATCAGGGAGTCTGGTTCAAGACGCAATTCACCATGTCTCTCCGGATTGAAGTGAGTCATTCTAGACAATGGTTCAAAGCCACAAGCTACCAATGATGAAAAACATAGTAATGTCGCAAATTTTATTATTTATTTATTTTTCAAAAAGAATTATGGAACATGTGGGGAAATGTTATATTTTCTATTCCG
The DNA here is from genome assembly GCA_963693085.1 of Alisma plantago-aquatica. Taxonomy (NCBI): domain Eukaryota; kingdom Viridiplantae; phylum Streptophyta; class Magnoliopsida; order Alismatales; family Alismataceae; genus Alisma; species Alisma plantago-aquatica. The sequence goes on from OY856412.1 coordinate 962,078,813, forward strand.
GAATTCAGTTTTTCCAGCCAAATGTTTATCCCATATTGCTTGCAGTAGGAACCAAACAACTCTTTATATGTGCTAGTGGTCCCGAAGAGGTCAGGACCTCTCAAGGACATGGGAATTTACGACTGATTGGTTTGGCCTGTGTATTTCTCAGAATAAAATAAAAACACACACGTTCGTTCATTCGTCCATTGGCTCGCCCGCCTGCCCGACCTAGCTCGGATCGGTTCGCTTCGGTGCGTGTGTGGATTTATCCTTTTTACAAAATATTTTACTTTGTTTTTCTTTCTGAAATGACATTTTATTTTCTATGTTGCGTCGTTTGGAGTTCAGTCAACAACATTTAAGATGCAACAATAAAACCTCTCTTGACTACCCATTAAGTCGGCCATTAAATGTGATGTTAAATATGCACGTTGGAGAGACCAACATGTGCGGGCAGTTATCGTGGCGGCTGAGATGCACTCCATATAAGGAGGCATTCACTCTCATTTGAGAGATACAACAGATAAGAGATACATAGAGAGATAGTGAGAGACAATACTTGAAAGCAATTCATTGGTTCCTTTTCTGTTGTAGCACAGTTCCTTTATTGCTATATTGTTGTTCCTTTCCTGCTGTACAACGGTTCCTTTGCTGTTGTACAATGGTTACTTTCCTACTCCACTACAGTTCATTTTACAACAGTTCCTTTTCCTACTGTACAACGGTTCCCATTCTTCTGTACCGAGCTTCCTTTCCTAAAGTACATCAGTTCCTTTACTCCACTGCAACAAGCTCGTTCTCCTAAACACAACCACTCCTTGCTGCCTTCTTGCACCGACGACTACTTAGTGATGCCATTTTGCTATTTGCAACCAAGGGATAAATGAACGAGTTCAACACAGTACTCTCGCTTGCACCGAGCAGATGTACCAGAGTTGGGGGTGGCTGAATCTTAGAGATAGACCGCTGGAGACGCTTGTGCTAGGAGCAGCAGAATCTGTCTTTAAGATAGTGTTTCATACACCTTCATCTCAGGCTCTAGAGTTTGATTTCTAAACTCATTCACCGTTTTATCTGAATCCGAATTACTGTTAATATTACCTGCTGCTTATTGGTGGTTAACTACTTGAAATTATCTAATTAACATCTGTCTTACAACAACTCAAATTTCTAACACTTACCTCTACATGGAATTCAAGATCCAAGCAGCAAGTTGCTTATACAAGGCACCGTAAACTGAAGGTGTTAAATAGCTTGGCGATGAGTCAACACACAACTAAGGAAGAAATTGGAAGAAGGGAAAAGAAGAGAGGGGTACGACAAAACTAGGGACTAGGTCCCCTTTATAAACACTCCGATGGTAGGCTTCCCACAAGTTGACCGCAAGGAACCAAGGCCCCAAGAATTGTGCATTTCTCGAATCAGATACCATAGACCATGAGTAGGGTACCAATAGGTACAAAATCTTCTCCCAATACCATTGCACCAAAAATCTCAGAAAACCATTGACCACACAAAGAGAAATCTAAAATTGAAAATCGAGTTTACAAAGCTCTTGTTTCTTATTTTGTCTTACAGAAGAGGATGATCGGGAACTATCTAATCAAGGATCTAATGACCTAGATCACACTTGATAAATCAAAAGGAAAAATAACCCATGGGACACATTAAATGCAATTCTAATCAGATTCAAATAAAGTGATGACATAATTATGTAACTTTTCTCTCTCTTCGAAAAAGGGTACAAACAAACATTGATTTTAATGAAATTTGGCATATAACCTATTTTGGACATGCAGAATCCAAATATGGCCTTATTTTTCACTTTTAGAGACCCTAAGTTTTTTATTTAATTATTTTAAATTAATTCACATTTTCTCTTTCTTATCACATTAGAGACTTCTAGAATTAGCCAATTAGTTTGAAACTCCACCCATAAGAAAACTCAAAATTGTAGAACACGAAAATGCATTCAATTTCCTCAGTTGAGATCATTATACATATTATTTTAATATTTTGGATTTTTATTCACTTTGTCTCTCCTGATAGTACTAGATCTATCAGGATTATACAAATTAGATGAAAATTCACACGTAGCCTTATTTAACATGTAAATTTCGAATATAAAGTTATTTTCCTCTTTTAGAGTAATTTATTATTTTATTTGATATTTTGGGGGAAATGCATATCTTCTTTTCCAAATTGAATTAAATGAATATTATTATATAAATAATATGAAACTTGACTCCCAAGGAAATTGGGACCCAAGGAATCCAAATTTCACATTAGATTTCACTTTTGAGATCTCTTTCTATGAATTAACATTTTTGGCTTGACATCATTGTATTTTTTCATCATCCTTTTTATTTATTTAATTGTATCACATTACCTTCACTCTTATTACCAAAAGGGTTGTATTTCATTATTATGCATGATACTTTACATGTATTCATGTTTTATCTCTTTAAGGTGTTAATTCCATGAAAATTGTAACATTATTCTCTATTATGGACATTTTAGTTCTTATATGCATATTATTTTTAACATCATATTGTTATCAACATTATCTCATGAGATATATTGTATTGGTCTTAAGATTAATGTGAGAGCATTAGGCCATTTTGTTTTCATGCATATATGTTTGGGTGATTTATTCTTGCATTAATATATTAGGGTTACATTTAACTACTATTAGGTATATCTCTATCCTTGTTTGGCTAAACCCAAAGAACCAAGATGACTATCCTCCAAGACATATGATTAGGGTCAAAAGGCTAGGTTTTGGTTCGTTACACTATTTGATCCAAAGGATTTTCCAGCTTGATTGAGATGTCAAGCAGTAGCACATGGTCTTCTCATATTTGCCTACCCAACATCATGTTCCCAGACTACAATTTTAAACTAGGCCATCACAACACATTCACTTCATATCTATATGGACCCAAACTATGACCTAACATTGGGCCATTACCCTAGCTTTCATGCTCAGATCTATACAGTCCTAAACCATGACCTAAAATTGGGCCATCACTGTGCCAACACCCCCTTTTCTTTGTGAGAATTTCTCTCCTAAAATCTCCCATGAGGATAAAGACATCTTACAACCCATATCCAGAAACAATCTTTGACCCTAAGCAGGTCACCTTATCCCTGTATACCCCTTTACCTTTGGATATTTCTCCCATAAGATCCGCCCTATGGAGAGAGGAAATATTACAACCCATATCCAGCCGCCCTGAGCGAGTCACCTTATCCCTAGATACCCCCTTTACCCTATGAACATTCCTCTCATAAGATCTCCTATGAGGAGAGAGGAATCTCACACATGAATAACTAGGCACAATATTTAGCCCTGACTGGGTCACCTTGTCCTTATATATACCATTTTCCTTGGGAGTGTTTCTCTCATAAAATCACCATGAAGGAGAGAAAAACCTCACACATTGATCCCTAGCAACAATCTCTGGCCCCAAGTGGGTCAGCTTGTCCATGGACACTATACCAACTTACCACAGTTTGCTTACTTTATCAAGATGCTACTAGACATATCTATAGACAAGACTAGAAAAATCCTTCCATGTCACTCAATCTAGAGGCATATTCCTCTCCTCATACCATTATATCTAACAATCTATGCTGATGCATGAAAAATCCCTTTTTCGTGCAAAGCGTGCACTTCCATATTTTGACATGATCTTTTCCTCATCTCCATGTAAGTGAAAAGTTACCTTTATCTATTGTGATGTTTGAAACTCTCTTCCACACAGGGACAATTTATGTTGAGTCCTATTGAGAATGTTAGGGATACAAAAATATGAATTCCATATGTTGAATCTCTTGCCTTACACGAGGGGTAGTTTCTATACAACCATGTTTCTTCCCTTTTAAACTACTTTCTACATAAGGGGAAGATTCCCAGTAGGTCTATTGAGACTCACAACCAATCATTCCACCTACATCATAGAGGAGGACATCAAAAAAGTCTCAGACACTAAAAGCTTACTGATAGTTTTGGAAAGAGTGAACAATCGAACACTCTTGAGGCGATGACGACATTAGTTGAAGACTTTCATGCTGAACTGAAGGCTTAGGTTGAGACATGATCAATCCACCTCTCCCAATGAGTAGATGAACCATAGGACACAGAGGCACTTTGGTTGGATGACAACCAGATAGTCAAAGCTAATATCGGTCAACCAGAGCCACCGATGCAGGTGTTCCCCTCTCTGAGTCATGCACAACTATCATAACCATACAACCTACATGGTGAATAACTACACCATTTTGTACGACTCTCACCAAGGGTATACCAACACAAGAATGTTAGATATGAGTATCAACAACATGAGACATCTTTGACAAACACAGTCACTCCACATAACAACCATGTAGATAATTAGATAAAAGAATGCAACGAACAATCTTAAGTATGATTTATCAAGGTAGAAGGCCAAAAGCTAAAAAATGTTACAACACTACAATTCCAACATAGAAGAAAAGGCCTTATGTAGCCAATAACTCAATGTACCCTCCATGGCCACCTTGGAATATCATATAGTTCCAGGACCATACATGTAGCTACCTCATCCACATTCGGTCGCAACATTAACAACCACATTCCTCTCATAGATCTGAGATGTTGTTTCTCACATTATGACAAAATCATGCAAAAACTGGGAGATCTAGAGGTCAAGATAGCATAAATCAAAACCTTCAGAGGTTACCACCCAAGGATCACTAAGCTTGATTGCCAAAGCATGATGAAATGAGATACATTTTCAGAAGTGACCATTGCTCCCACCATTGTCAAAGAGGAGATAATGATGCAAGAAGTAAATAGAATATTCACACGATTATGCCCCCCTCTCAGTAGCATTCTCCAATTGGTCAATTATCTTGTGAAATTTCCATCCATAACGGAGCCTTGTATCCTCTACCAAAGAGTTGCAATCTCAATGTTCAATGTGACTATCACCACATCTCGTGGTAGAAAAAAAATGCAAGTGTATGTCCTTGTTGAAGTCATGCCAAAACCTATCATCGAAGAGCCAAATGCAACCAAAAAATTCATCGAATCCCTGCTTGAGCCAGAGCACAACATGATCACATCAAGAGATGTAGCTGCGAAATTGATTCAGTCTCCACTCAAGCCAGAGATCTGTCAAAGAGCACCAGGACACATAGATTTCACGAGCCCCAAATTTAGAGATCATGAAGGATCTAGCTAACCATTTTTTCTTTTTAAAAGCCATAGTTCAGTAAGAAGTTAACTTTAGGGTTTTGAGGTGATATGTAAATACAAATTGAGATGAAACATGTTATGAACATAGTAAATAGGGTTTTCAACCCTAAGAATGTGATTAGGGATTATTCACATAAGAAGATAAACTAGGATCTTCTCTAAGATAGAGGTAAGAGGTATGTGCACTTTAAACATAGAAATTGATTGTTTGAATATATCTATGGACAATGTACATGAAATTCTATAATTCTGTTATCTATTGTTTTTATTATTTATGAAGATAAATGTCAATGGATATATAATGAATTGAATGTCATTTTTACTATCAATAGTTATTCTATCGTCTGACCATAGTAGCCCAGGTGGTAAGAGCTCAGTAAGTCCCAATGAAGGACCCTGATTTGAACCTCACCGAAGGCACTTTACAAATGACAATCCATGCTAATTTGGCATGGTAAGAGGGTTACCAGACCACACCCTCTCATGCCTTGAGAGTTTACCATGTCAGGCTTCCCCGAGATGTGTTCTCTCAGTCACAAAAAAATAGTTATTCTATCATTTCTCATGCACACTAAAAGTAAAGTTAAGAATATTATCTAAGAACAGGTTAGGAGTTTTAAGATAAATAGAATGATAAAAGATAATATATAAGATACTCACTTAGAGGTTCCTAGGAGAAAAATAAGAGGCACTTTGGTACAACCCAAGAGGCACTTCAGTGCATAAGAGGATAGGAACTTATGTGCAAACCCGATGATTCTTATATAGATCAAGATAAAAGAAATGATGTAAAAGTAAATGTGTCATTTTATTTTATGCTTAATGTTTAAAGTTTAGTTTCAACCTACATTTTCTCTTTAAGATTTATTATGTTCAACTTCACTTACAAATTATTTTATGCATGGCTGGGGGTGCAATGCCCACAGATAACCAGCACACATAGAAGAGTGGAGCAATTTGATGTGCACGGACTAGCTTGAGGATTTTCAGTAGAAAAAATTTGGTGGGGCGCTAGCTATACCTAGTTTAGATTTCTTCACCTGCTTATGAGAAACATATTGTGTTAAGTGTGACATATGTTTAGTTTATCTTATGTGCGAGTAATGTTGAGAGTTGAGAATGAGAATTTTTATTCTTATCATGTGATGGTTTTGTATATGAAATTTATTTTTATGCAGTGAATATCATGATTGTGACATTCCCTTTGAAGTGATTTTAAAAGTATGATTTTGCTCTATGTTGTGTATGTTTTTGATAGTGGGGTGTTACAAAAGTTCTGATGCGCCTATTGCTACAATCAAACAACAAACATTCCTCTTGGAAATTTCATATGTTACCGTACTCATCAAATTATTTTCCTAAAGTACTACATTGAAGCCACATACCATATCTATGCAGTGGATGTAGTCGTCCATGATGCCTCTGACTATACATCGACTCAGGCTGTACAAGTGAAATCCATATGGACACTAAATTGGTTGAGCATGGAAATAATGTCCTAGTATGGACCCATGTACCCTCTAATCCCCATGGAGGTGGCATGACTGTGACTGACAATATAAATAACAACAATGCTCCCACTTGACAGTTGTTCGTACACCACAACACCCTTCACCAAGCCAGTGATTGATGTTGTTTGCAAATAGTGTGTTTTGTAATAGTGATATCTTTAAAATGGAATCATGCATCTCGAATGTTCTCTCTAAAGGGACTACACTAAACACCACATGCACGTCCTCAAGTGTTCTAGGGTAAGATTTGACAAGGGAGTGCCTAAAAACTAGAGAACGGTCAATGCCATGTAATCACTTGCTATCAATGTCATGTAATTGTAGCTAAAATGGAAATGATAATATCACGTCAAAACCCTTCATAAACATTCCAGTTCTTGGAAGGGTTAGTTCAACCAAAAGACAAAGAATGACATCATGATTAGGTCATGCTCCGCCTAGTTAAACTGCAACATGCAAGTTTAAACCTTCTCCCGATGCCCATGAACGAAACCCTCTTAATTCACCCCTACAATGACAACAACAACACAGATTGAAAAGTCCATATGCTAACTAACTGTGATCTAAATTTTGTTGCAAATGTACCTTATCACTAGAGTCGCCACTCTTGATGTTATTTTTTACTCATTCATGACTATAATTTCAAAAAATTAATTGAAAGTTAAATTAGAGTTAATGAATTTTAACCTTAATAGATTTTATTTATAATGGTATACCATTTTATATTATTTTGAACCAATTATGCTAACCAAGTTTCATATTGATGAATCAGTCCATTAAGAACTAGATTTGGGTTAATTCAGGTTGATTACATGAATCCTAATTTGGGATTTATATTTCTATTTTATTTATTTGATTTTTTTTCTAGATGAAAAAGATACCCCTATTATAGTCCACAAAACAACTAGTAGATTGGACCCCTCAACCCCAATTTTCTGCATTCGAGTATGTTGTTATTTCTTTTATGGTGTTTAGCCTGTAACATTTATATAAAAGGGGAAAGTGCATACACTTGATGTACATAGAGTCACAAAACTACAAAAAGATACTAGTAATGTTTTCATGGATGGATGCATAAATCTTGCTAAACTAAGTTTTATTGTTGAGCTTTTTTTCCACTTCTCCTTTTTTGTCTCTCTCTCTCCTTAGATATCGATGGTAGGCTAATTTAGTAAAGTTCATATGAATGAACAATGTACCAGTTATATTAAATATGAGTTGAAGTACAACGATTACATAAAATACATCCACTCAGGGGCGGAGCTAGAAATTGAGAGCAGGGGATGGATTATATTTACCAGCTATTAGTTAAAAGAGGGAGAGTTGAGTATACAAAAAAGAGACACTCAGCAAGGCTTGAACCCATATTTACACTCTACAAAAATGCTGCTTCTACCAGTCCACCTACAAATTTTGCTTGATAGCTACTTGCAGATTCTGTATATATATAAAAATTCTACGACACACACACACAGCTATTATTATTTTGGTTTTGGGGGGGGGGAGGGCTAAAGCCCCGATAGCCCCCGTGGCTATGCCCCTGCATCCACTTACACATAATCAGTGGACCCAATATTGAGTTTCATATGCCGTGCACTCAATTCTGGGACACGGTTCCAAAGTTTGATGGCCTTTCCCTTATGTGCGAACACCTTTATAAGAACTTCAACCAGGTTTATGTCAAAAATTTCTACATTACCATGTCCACAAAATGCTCAAAATGAGTAGATCTATAATTTAGCTTTTGCTCATTATTACCATTTATTTTTGTATTTCCTGAAAGTCCATCTAGTTATCAAGCCTCCGTTGCGTGTATTTTTCTTTAAATTCGTAATTTCCATCATCTTTCAGAATTAGACATAATTTTCTAATAAGTATTGAGCACGTATTCACAACATGAACACCTATTGTATCCTCCACCACACACATGCACGCGCACACATACAAAAACTAAGAAGAAGAACAATCACGCAAAGAAGAGTGAAAATTAAAGATGCTAATAAACTCTCTGCCGTCATAGATTATGTGAGCTTTCATCGTTTCAACAACGAACCCACAAAGCTCCCCTCCTTACCGTTCTTAGATGTCGTCCTTGGTACGATGTGTTTCTCTAGACTCAACTATTTAAATAAAACGAGCATTGGTTCTCGTATGTATAACAAACTGGTCGATAAACCCAGGTCACCTTAAAGCCCGTTTGGTTGGGCTGCCGTTTACACACATGCAGTTTCAATTCTATTTGTTTTCCAACCAATAATGTTTTGTACACATATATTCATTCTGTGTCTAGAAATTGAACTATACCTTATAGTTTGCTTATGCACAAATTGTGAAAATCGGAGTAAATTTATTTTCCATGATGATCGACAGTAGATTCTACTCTGTAAAAAGAGCAGACATATAAAAATAATCGTATGCATTGCAGCAGGCTACCAAGTACTTCACCTACTTCCTTGTTCTTCACTCCCACCTCCCAAAATTGCTCCTTTCTCCTCCTCTCCTTGCTCTTCTTCCTCCTGTCACGGCTTTTTTGGTTTGCTTCAGAGTTTGGGTGTGCTTAGTTTGTTGTTTTAGATATTGGCGCAATAGGCTCAATCAAAAGTTCTGCTACTGATTCAAATTTTTTCTTAGTTTTCTTTCACCACCAGTTTCCTCTTCTTCTCGCGGTTTCAACTCTTTCTTGGATTGTAACTTCTTCTCTGTTACTTTTGTTTATATACCGAATGGAATGGAATATTGAATGAAATGAAAATGTGGCTATTAAAAAAAAGGCGCCAACTACTTCTTGCTTAAAACTGCATCTTACATAAATACAAACAAACCAAAGTGATTAATTCCATCTACATGCAACCAAATAAAAGCATGCGATATTTACATCTCAATATTTTTTATTCTAGTCTATTTCGAGGCGAAAAAGAAAGAAGAAACCTTTCCCTTCTCCTGCTAATTTATCTAGACCCATTTCTTTTGGATGGGCCGTTACAAACTTGCATCAGTTGTTGGGCTCTATTATAAATTATTCTGGGCTGTTGCTAGACGACCTTTGCGAAGCTAGGGCTCAAGATCGGAGCTCATCCTCCCGCACCATCTCCGCGCCGCCGCATCGTCCATGGCTTCAAGAGCCCCGTTCGCTGCGAAGTACTTCTCATCACTCCGGAGAGTCGAAGTCCGGAGCAGCTCACGCCTGCAGTCGGGAGGCAAAGACGAGGACTGGACGAGCCTCGCGGCGGGTACTGAAGCTGTAGTCGTGCCTCTGCCGCGGAGGCCTCTGTTCCCAGGTGTCCGGGCGTCTGCGTACATGGAGCACCAAGCAGCTCTGAAGAAAGCCCTCAGCCTCAACTGTGATGGGAAACTTGTGGCTGCGTTCATGCTCAAAGATTCCACAGATTACCGGGGATGTATTCTACGGCCAGGACTGGAAGGGGAGGAACTGTTGACCCGGCTCCATTCCGTGGGAACACTGGCGGCGGTGGCAACCCCAGTCCATGAGAAGACAGGGGGCGTGATGCTCTATGGGCGCACCCTTGTGCGGATGGCGGGCGTTGTTGGGGACAACCCTCTGAACAGTTCGTGTGGAGCCGTTAGACGAGAAGGGAGGGTGGGTTCCTAAACCCGATGAACATTACACAGAAGGGGAAAGGGGACGAATAGGCCGCCCGTGCACTCATTCCGGTCCATAATGTTGTGGTGCACATCAAGATGGGGGTTTGGGAGCTCTCAACTTTAGGACCCGCCTTCATGCCGGTAGACGACAAGGCCCTGCATCAACAGGCGCTGGAGGAGTTGGATGTAGCCAAGCGCCTAGAGCTCAGCCTAGAGATCCTGAGGCGGGAGGTGGAGCTAGACGAGAAGGGAGGGTGGGTTCCTAAACCCGATGAACATTACACAGAAGAGGAAAGGGAACTCCTGACTGAGCTGCAAGGACCTGCATTGAGTTTGTTAAAGGTAGAGAAGGAGCACTCTGAGCCCACTGGCAAGCTTCTCATTGCTCCATCTATCCAGTGCCGCGTTAGGCTTGAGATGGCAAGGAAGTTGTTCAACGCGGAGGTATTGGCATTTCTGAAGAAGGCCCACTCCGTCCTTCGGTTGCTCGAAGATAGTTGGGGATATTAGCGCATACTTGTAGCTGCGTGCATGTCCGATCCTGTGCAAGTCTAATCTTAGAATAGTTATCAGCATATAGGTTAAAGACCTTGTAAGCTTCAATCCTTGCTTGGATTTGGACACGAGGCCTGATGATCATTTCGTGTACTCTTGGATGCTAAAATTACATGCATAGATACATTCAGCCTTAGTTTATTCAATGCATTTCTAATGGTCATTACTCATTAGTTAGTTATAGAGTGAAGACAGAAGAGTTTTACATTATATCTAGTTATATCTGATTTTTTAAATCCCCCCTAGCGAATCGATACTTCTTTTTTAGTGGAAAAGAAGTACTCTCGTTATATGAATAAGAAGGGCCTCTGCAAAGGTACGAGGTACATATGCTAACTACAGCTCTTTGGAATCTTGAGATGTTACTTGTATTTTTTTGACACCTAAAGACTAAAGTTGCATCGCTCAGTTAGAAGACCACATGCAAAGGCACGGTTCTTCACATGATTCTGCTGTGGTGATACCAGAATTGCTACTTGCTACCTGGTGTGTAGATTGTAATTCTGGGACATAATGTACAGTCTGAAGGTCCACTCCCTCACTGGTTGCTTGAACCTACTTGCGCATACTCATAGTAACAGTGTGCATATCTGATCGTGTGCAAATCTAATCTTAGGATAGTTATCAACATCTAGGTCGAAAATTTTGTAAGCTTCAATCCTTGTTAACTCATACCGGAAGGAACCTTTGTTGGGCATTTTATTTCAGTATTTCGTTCCCAATTCTGTGTTATTGCCCGATGTTTTAATTTCAATCTACAATTGGATTTGGACCTGTACTCTTGGTTGCAAAAATTACATACACAGATGCATTCAGCCTCAGTTTGTTCAATGCAATTCTGATGGTCATTACTAATTAATTAGTTATATAATGAAGATAGAAGAGTTTTACATTGTATCTAGTTACATCTGATCTTTTTGAAGTTCCCTGGCGAATCAATACTTCTTTTTTAGTGGAAAAGTAGTACTCTCGTTATCTGATTAAGAAAGGCCCCTGCAAACTTACTCGGAGGCACATAGGCTAACTATAGGTATCTGGCAACTTGAGATGTTATTTATATTTTTTTTGACACCTGAAGTTGTATTGCTCAGTTAGAAGACCTTAAAAAAAGCACGGTTCTTGGCATGATTCTGCTGTACTGAAACCAGGATTGCTACTTACTACATGGTGTGCGTAGGCTGTAATTCTGGGACATTATGTACAGTCTGAAGGCAAAAAACTATGCGGAATCCATCTGTAATAAAAGCAGTTAGATTGTTTTGTTATTTTACCTATACATTGATAGATATTTAATAGATCATCTGAGTTTTAGTTCTTTTGTCATCGATAAAAAATACTATTTAGTTTCTGTTGCAAAATAATGGTTCTGTTTGGTTAAATAGAAGTAGTTATCATATCATCCAGAGGAAGTGGAACCCTGCAAAGCCAGTAGGAATTTGTAATTATAACTACACCAATTCAATGTCGAACAACGTTCCATTGATGAACATGTACTTGTTGACACCTATTATTAATTTATTATTATGATTTTTCAGCAGAGGACTGACCCAAAAGGCAGTTTTACCTTAAACTTTCATATTTACATACGTAAAGGGTATACAATAGTGCAGTTCTTTACATTCTTACTACGCACATAACCCATAATGATGCTTCATGCCATCTTTTCTTTTTGTGCTTCTACATTAAGCATGTATTCTTGTTTCCAGTAAGAGTGATCATTGGCTCTTATATGTAGCACATTTACTTTTCATACTATCAGTGTGTCGACAGATGTTCTTGACAGGTCCATGATTTTATTGTCCTGTAAACAATGCAATATTCATTATGAGTGTATGACCCTTCGTATTAGAAGGATCACATGTGATGCCTAGGCCCCACAGTGTATGAGTGGCTATATCCTTAAGATAATACCCGATTTTGGACTACGGGCTGAGTTCACATCAGATTTCTTCAAGAATATAGCTATGGGTCTTGTGTACAAGACATAACTCATTGAAACAAGCATACTTTAGGAAGTACAAGCTGTAAAAAAGTTGCCCATAAAGCTATTGTCGGATTAGAAGAGACTTTCAACTTGTTATGTACTTCAACTTGTTATGTACTTCAACTTGTTATGTACTTCAACTTGTTATGTACTTCTCAAAATCAAGTAAGTAGGCACAATAATATCATCTCAATCTCTATCAATGAATGCAGAGTGCTGGTATACAGTATTAGCATATGTCAACATACACAACACCAAAAATGGAAGACTATCTAGAAAGTGCTAGACCATATGTAGCAAGTCTATGTGCATACATAGCACTAACAAGTAGTAGGGACAATGTCATTAATAAATGAATGATAGATATCCGCTCCGTATTCGATCTGTTTACATGTCTACAAAAGGTAAGGGTGATCCGTTTACAGGTCTACAAAAAGGTAAGGGCTGAGTGTCGATCCTTGATGTACCCCAACAATGATAGAAAAAAAAGATCGACACTCAACCCTTACCTATTTGTAGACATGTGAACGGATCGAGTACGGAGCGGATACCCATGATGCATTTGTTAACGACATTGTCCCTACTACTTGTTAGTGCTATGTATGCACATCAGCTTGCAACCTATGATCTAGCACATTCTAGACAGTCTTACATTTGTGGTGTTGTGCATGTTATGCTAATATTGTGTACCAACACTCTACATTCAATAATGGAGATTGAGATGATATTATTGTGCATGCTTACTTGATTTTGAGATATCTAGGGGTAAGTTGCGGTCATTTACATTCAAACTATGTATGTTCAATCTTCTATACAATTGGCTGACATCTTTACAAAGCCTCTATCTCACAATGTCGATCCTTGATGTACCCAATAGTGATAGGCAAAATTTGTGTCTCTCCTCCAGGAGTCCTAACACTTGCAGTTGAGCCATCATACATGTCAAGCGACCTATGTCATATGTTTCAAATTGGTTATGAACCACACATATCACATAGATGAATTTGTTAGTAGCAATGCATACATTGATGCATATGTAAATTGTTTATAATGTAGAAGGTGGTAAATTGAAATGAGAAAAGGTGAGGAAGTTGTTTTGTATCAAAGGTTTTTGATGGTTGATAGGTCCTACAAGTGTTTTGAAATGGAAATCTTAATGGAATACTTACTGGGCCCTTCGTCCATTTTGCGGTGTGGTTCAAGACTCTTTTTCTCAGCTTATTATATTATATACAGAGACAATATCTTACAAGTTATGCAGTCTAAAGTGGTAAGAAAAACTCAGAAACCTTTTAAAACTAATACGGTTTATGTTGGATCATTGGACTCTAGAGTGGGGGTGAATAGAGATAAAATACTTGTTTAAAATTTATTAGACCTTAAGGTATATCAAAATTTGAGTGTAACAAAACAAGCAAAGCAAGGATGACAGAGATCGAGTAATCACTAAAGAACATAACTATTTATTGTGATTGCAAGATCTAAATTTAGAGATCTACTCTACTACCTAGAGAGGTCAACCTCTAGGTTTTTCAACCCTTGAGTCTCACCTTATATTGCTTATAATAGTTACACGAGAAGACTTCTTTTTAAGAACAAAGAGAAACTAGCTTCCATTTGAGGTCAAAGGAGATAATAACCTTACCAAAAGCTTACCTATCCACCAACCAAGGGTCTTCAACCTTCTCTAAGGTCTTACCCACCCTCAACTTGAATCTTCCACCTTGATCATCTTTAGTTAAGAAGAGAATCTTCAAATAAGCTTTATGAAGAGAGATTAGAGAAGAGAAAATTAAGAGCTTTACAAAGATCACAATAATGTTAGATCTCTTACAGAAAACCTAACTCATTCAAATGGACGTAGATAAGTAATCAAACTTGAGGGGGATTAGGATCTCTTGTAGGCATAATTACTAAATTATAGCATAGAAACATAGAAGGCAAACTTAGAATGAAATCTAAGGGTCCCTATTTCTAGTTAAGATTTCCTACTAGCCTGTAAAGACTTTTAAATTGAATTGCAGCCCTTTTTTGGGGTTCCAATAGTTCTATTTTTGAAGTTTTCACCGTTTCAAATGGCTAAATGCACTTGTTACCATTGTACAATACACTCCTGTTAACCGAGTTATCTTTTGAAAAACTTGGTTGGCAGTGCTAACTGTCTAATCGAATACATTTGTATGTCGAGTTAGAAACAGATAAGAAACTTGACCAAAAAATGATCATGTCAATCTAGTGTTGGTTTTCGTCTTGTTACCCAGGGGCAATCTCGACTGGTAGAGGATTATGTCAAAGCCTATAAAATAAATATTGTCCATGTCTAGGGGCAATCTCAGCTAACTAAGCTTCATGTTTTGGCTGAAACAAAATCTTTTGATGTGCATTTATATTCATTCTAAATGACTAATGATCCATCAATCTTAAGTACAAGTCATAGATTCATCATGAATGATTTACAACACAATTCCAATATATAATCTATCTAATATTCAAATTCTAGATATGTGTTGAATTTGACTTTGTTCTTTTATAAACTAGGGTCTGCTAAATTCATCCTTTTGGTATACCTATATATCTAAAATTGATATCAAGTAGACATGTTAGATACCACATGAATGAAATGGTTAAGTCATCATAAAAGTATGGGCAATGTATAACTATTAGGTAAACATTCTTCCCTTTTGAGATTTCAAACAATTTCTAAAAAATATTGGAAGAATTAAAATTTGAATACTCCACTTTGAATTTTGGGGAGGGTTTATGAATATGAGATAAAGAGTGCCCCCTCTCAATTCATGCTTACCTTTACATGTTTGGTTAGTTCTTCTAGACAAGGCTAACAATGTATGATATATGATATTTTCGGTCAAGTATTAACATTCACTACTACAGAAATGGCTTATAAAGTCACTTTTCAAGGTGTCGGTTGTATACATAAACGGACACCTAAACTCTACAGTGTCGGTTTATAACATAAACCGACATACAATCTGTGAAGGTCGACCAGACACGGGTACTGCTTTTATTAAGTGTTGGTTAATTAATAAAAAACCGACACCTAAAATCAACCGCCAAAATCAAAATTCCAGCGAAAAAATTACCTCCAAAATTTGACATATGTCGTCGGTTCATAAATAAATAACCGACGACTAAAGGGTATTTGCGAGACAGGAATAGGTGTCGGTTGACCTTTAGTTAAAAACTGACGACTATAATCTAGTATAGGTGCCAGTTTTTGGAATAGAACCGACACAGTTGGTTTATTTGTCGGTTTATTAGAATAACCGACGCTTATTGTCAAATTAATAGCTCACCAGCGCGAGCTTCTCTTCCCCTTTCCCAGTTTCATTCCCGATTTTAGTTAGGTTCGGCGATTTCTTGCTCGCCCCTACCGGTCGTTGCTCCTCCGCCGTCACTGCCGTGCTCCTGCTCCTGCCCTCGCCGCTGCTCCGTGCTCACCGGCGGCCGTGCTCCTGCTCCTACTCCTTCCCTCTGTGCTCACCGGCGGCCGTCCGTGCTCCTGCTCCGTGCCCTCGCCGCTGCTCTGTGCCCTCGCCGCCGCTGCTCCGTGTCCTCGCCGGTGCTTCTCCTCTCTTTTCCGCCGCCTCCGCCGGTGGTTGCTGTGCTCCGGCCGCTGCTCTCCTCTTCCCTCAAGGTATGCCTGCCCGCCCTGCCTTCTTCCTTCTTCCTCTGCTCCGGCGGCTACTTGGGCGGTGCCAAGGCACGCCCAAGCAGCTGCTGGGCGTTTTTTATTTTTTATTTTAAAGTTATTTACTTATTTGTGTTTAGGGTTTAGGTACTGATTTTGTGCTTCTACTAAGTTGAATCCTCTATTGTCTATATAATACATGTAATTTTGATCAAGTGATGATATGTAAATGTAGAAATAAGTTAGTAAGGTATCAATGATAAGTCTGCTGTAATGTGATGCAAAATAGTTATTGTATCATGCATATCTTAATACTTTTTTGTTTTATAGTTGTATAGGGTGTTTTATGTGTGACAAGTCTATTGTTTTATAGTTGTGCATACCTGCGAGTTATCAGGAACACCTAAATGAATGTCTAACACCTAAATGAATATCTAGTTGTGTATTTTCCTAGTATCGTGAAAGATTCTCAATCATGTGTATCACATGGGATTCTTATCTCAACACAATGGACTGCAATATATGCATCTAATGCCTTAAATGGAAGACTCGAATGTTATAAAATCCCATCAAAGTAGGTAGAAACAACTTATATATATTCAGATCTTAATAATTCCATGAAGTGCACATTATCTTACTCAGGAAAAGTATGTGTATAATGTAGGATTAGTTCCATATAATGGTTCTATTTTAGTAAGCACCTAGAAACCCGTCCAAGATTTACTCATTAGGAGTAAATCTTGGATAGTCTCCAGTTTGGGACTGTTCTTGAACACCTAATCTCACTTAGGATGTAAGTGTATAATGTGTATTGGGTTTTCGAGAAAATTTCGGTAGCATTTCCTCATTTGTTCTCTAAGTACATATGTAGACTTCTTTTCAAGCTATCATGTCTACCACAATAAAGTTGGTTATGACAAGCAATAAAAGGTTAACTGATGTTATACAACTTTTTCTGAAAATATATAACATCGTTATATGCACTTACACTTTGTTAATACTAATATTGTGCAGTCTTTGTCCACCCATAAAAGTCACTATGAACTGGGCCTCTAAGTCAATGTTAACGTTCCCTATTGAAGAACAATTGGACATCATCCTAGATGATCGTTCCTTAAACCAATTGGTCATACCCAAACATTGGCGTTTTATAAAAGGAAGACACTACATGCCTGGTAAAGTGACCCTAACTTTTGGCAATTATTCACATGTTATCGAGGTTGAGTATGATTTGGCGGGAAATCTTGTATCAAAATCCGGTTGGCGTGATTGGATTGGAGAGATGCATGTGGTCCGTTCCAACAGGCTTTTTCTCCGTCCAGTTGGTCATAATTCCATCAAAGTTTGGATAACCAACATCAACTGCGAGACCCCCGATCATCTTCTGCGGTATGAGCGCACGACGTCGAATATCATCTATGAGGAATCTGAATCTGAGGCCCCTGTCAGTTCAGATTCATCTAAATACAGTGAGGAGCTTCATGACACAGCTTCATCATCAAAAAGAAGTTACTGATGCGGGACCATGTTGGTGTAGTATTTAGTTGTCTATCTATCTAGACTTGTCTGTATTAATAGTTTTTTTAATTATGCGCATGTTTAGGGGTACACCAACCCCTTTGTTTAGTTACTGTTTAGGGGTACACCCCTGTGTGTGGATGTAAAAAGAGATTAATGAATGGAACTGAAAGTTGCTACATGAATGCTTATAACTGAAGTGTGTGTTCCCATGAATGTTCCCATTTGCATGATTACACTACTATTTTCTCATATTGTATAGTCTATTTTAATATGACATACTTACTTATATCTTGCTTAATGATGAACTGTAATGCACACATGTGACATGCTTGGAATTTAAATGATGAACTTTTCCCTAAATTGCCAATCATGCTTTTAAAGACATCAATAATCACCCTAACTTGAAGAACTAGGATTTTAGGTATAAGAATGACAACACATTATTTGTTGGCTTAGAAAACCGTCCAAGATTTACTCATTAGGAGTAAATCTTGGATAGTCCCCGGTTTGGGACTGTTCTTGAACACCTAATCTCGCTTAGGATGTAAGTGTATAATGTGTATTGGGTTTTCAAGAAAATTTTGACAGCATTTCCCCGTTTGTTCTCTAAGTACATATGTACTTGGAGAACAGTGGGGAAATGCTGCCGAAATTTTCTTGAAAACCCAATACACATTATACACTTACGAGTGAGATTAGGTGTTCAAGAATGGATAGGTGGTACACATTTATTATATATAATAATGACATCACATGTATTTGTTAACCCTAGACCCTAATCTTGTCCTAATATATACTTGTTTTCTCTTTGATCATAGAATGGATAGATCATGGATGTCCATTCGCAATCGCTGCACCCCAGAGTTTATTTCTGGTCTTGACCAGTTCATTAGATTTGCCGAGGAACATAGGAAACAACCTGGAGATAGGTTCTACTGTCCATGTAGGCATTGCGGTAACAACTTGAAAGTCAACACTGGTGACGAAATCAAAACTCATGTCATGTGCAATGGGATTATACAAGGCTATACAGAATGGCACTGGCATGGAGAGATTTCAAACCCGAAACCAGTGGATGTCGATAGCAGTACTTGTGTGGAAGAAGAAATTGCCTACGATGACGTAGATGTGAATGAACCAGTTCTAGTAGACATCTTTGATGCGATGTTGGATAGTTGTGGGGTAGAGCACACTGATCCACCTCCCATTTTTAGAAACATTGTGCGTGATGCTGAGATGCTGTTATACACAGGTTGTAATAAGTTTATGAAGCTTAACGTTGTGTTGAGATTGTATAAGTTGAAAGCTAACAATAGATGGAGCGACAAAAGCTTCACGTCATTGCTGTCTTTGTTGAAAGAAATGCTTCCTGAAGGAAACGAGCTGCCAATCTCAACATACCAGGTAAAGAAATTGTTGTTCCCAATGGGAATGGATGCCAAGAAGATACACACATGCCCTAATGATTGTGTATAATTTCAAAAGGACTATGCAGATTTGAAAGATTGTCCAAAATGTGGTGCGTCACGGTATAAATTGACGACTTCGGGGGAGTCCAAAACTGGTTCTCCTGCCAAGGTGATGTGGTATCTACCTATAATATCACGGTTTCAACGCTTGTTTGCCAATCCGATAGATGCGAAGAATTTGAGGTGGCATGCAGATGTTAAGAAAAATAATGATGGGATCCTACGACATGCGTCTGATTCCCCACAATGGAAGAAGATTGATGTATTGTACCCTGAATTTGGTGAAGAAGTCAGGAATCTAAGACTTGGGCTTTGTACAGACGGGATGAATCCGTACGGGACATTAAGCAGCCAACATCGCACTTGGCCAGTCATGCTTATTATATACAATCTTCCTCCCTGGCTGTGTATGAAAAATAAGTATGTAATGTTGTCGTTGTTGATATCGGGCCCTAAACAACCTGGAAATGACATCGATGTTTATCTTGAACCTCTGATTGATGACTTAAAGAAACTCTGGGGTGAAGGTGTGATGACATATGATGCTTCACGAAGAGAGACATTTTGTTTGCATGCTATGTTGTTTTGCACTATTAATGACTTTCCAGCATATGGGAATTTGTCTGGATATAGTGTCAAAGGAGCTAAAGCGTGTCCTATATGTGAAGAGAACACTGATTCAACAAGACTAAAACATGGTGGTAAGAATGTATATCTCGGTCATCAAAGGTTTCTTCCAAAATTCCATCCGTATCGTAGGAAGCGCAAAGCATTCAATGGATTGAATGAGGAACGCAGTGCACCTAAACCTATACCAGGGGAGGTTGTTTATGAAAGAGTAAAAGACTTTGTCAATGAATTTGGTAAGAGATCACAATGTACTACACGGAGTGACAATTCTTCATTCAAGAAGAAGTCAATATTTTGGGATCTTCCTTATTGGAGTTCTTTGACAGTCAGACATTGTATCGATGTACTGCACGTTGAGAAAAATGTCTGTGATAGCATCATTGGTACTCTGTTAAATATACCAGGTAAGACTAAAGATGGGATAAAATCCAGACTGGACCTACGTGAAATGGGAATAAGGTCAGAATTAACAGAATTACGTGAAATGGGTAATAAAAGAACATACTTACCTCCCGCTTGTTACACATTGTCTAGAAAGGAGAAGAAAGCTTTTTATGAATGCTTGGTAAATGTTAAGGTGCCACATGGTTACTCATCCAACATCCGTAGATTGGCATCAATGAAAGATCTGAAGTTCATAGGTCTTAAATCTCATG
Source organism: Alisma plantago-aquatica (assembly GCA_963693085.1). Lineage (NCBI taxonomy): Eukaryota > Viridiplantae > Streptophyta > Magnoliopsida > Alismatales > Alismataceae > Alisma > Alisma plantago-aquatica. Next base: position 962,099,615 of record OY856412.1, read on the forward strand.
ATTGTCACACTCTAATGCAAAAAATATTGCCCGTGGCAATTCGATCTATATTGCCAAAGCATGTAAGGTTTGCAACCACCAGACTTTATTTCTTTTTTCAACAGTCTCTGTAGCAAAGTTATTGACCCTGAGACTCTCGATAATTTGCAAAGAGAAGTGGTTGTTACCCTATGTCAGCTTGAGATGTATTTCCCTCCTTCGTTCTTTGATATCATGGTACATCTTGTTGTCCACTTGACTAGGGAAGTGAAAATCTTGGGACCGGTTTTCTTGCATTGGATGTATCCCTTTGAACGATACATGAGTGTTTTTAAAGGTGATGTTCGAAACCGTTATCGGCCTGAAGGGGGTATTATTGAAGGTTATGTGGCGAGAGAGGTTATGGATTTCTGCAATGACTTTCTCAGTGGTAATGACACTCCTGATAATGACAAGAATATTGACGAGCTATTTGGCAAAGGAATTTTGGGATCATGTGTGAAAGTAATCAGCCGTGAGCAGTTGGAACAAGGTCATTTGTATATTTTACACAACATGGACGAAGTGAACGTTTATATCGAGGAACATATCAATTTCATCAAAAGACAATATCCTCGAGCCAATACAATGTGGCTTGCTAGAGAGCATAACAAGACTTTTATTAAGTGGTTTGAAGATAAAGTCTTACATCAACTATCTCAAACACCAGATGATATTACTGAAACTATCAAATGCCTCGCCTTTAAACCAAAGTTGACTGTTATGTCTTATGAAGGGTATGACATTAATGGATTCACATATTACACAAAGCGCCAAGATGATAAGAGTGTCGTCCAAAACAGTGGGGTCACCCTTCAAGCATCGACTATGTTTTTTGCAAGTGCAAAGGATAAGAGTCCACATGAAGCTAAAATGTCATATTACGGTGTCATTGAAGAGATATGGGAATTTGACTACATAGATTTCAGAATTCCGCTCTTCAAATGTAATTGGGTTGATAACACCAAAGGAGTTATAGTGGATGAATTGGGTTTCACTTTAGTGAACTTTGAAAAGATTGGCGAGAAGGATGAACCATTCATATTGGCATCACAGGCGAAACAAGTATTTTATATCGATGATCCTGCAAATGATAAATGGTCGGTTGTTCTTCATGGTAAAAGACAGTTCATTGAAGATCCTATAGATGAAGAAGAGTACATGATAAATATGATGACTCCAGTCCATTCTCAGTTGGGTTGCCAACTCCACAAAATATTGAAGCTAATGATGACTTATATGTGCACGGAGATCACAATGAAGGATTGTTAATTGATAAAAGATCACAATTTTAGAGGCATGCATGTTTATATTTTTTTATTGAAGCTAAATGTTTACTTTTTTAATATCAATATCATTTTCTGATTTGATGTTTCATTATCTTCTAGTTAATACAAATGCTAAACATTGTGGGAGGGTGCTAAAGAACTATAGGACCAATCTCACCCGAGATTACATACGCGATGCTGAGAATAGGTTATTGATTGATTCCAATTCTAGACATTGATCAGTATTTCACTAACTCTACACTAATAATTTTTGTTTGTATTCTCTTTGAAAAATATATATAGGAAGAAGGAAGCCACACAGCAATGGAACTACTTGGACCCCAAAGACTGGGAGGAGTTTGTTACCCAAAGAAAAATAGATGAATTCAAGGTATTAAGCGCCACTACCAATTTAATTAATATGCGTTTTTATGTATTCACCTATTCAAGATTAACCTTTATTGTTACTAACCAAATCAATGTGCTAACTAACTAGGCTATCAGCGATGCTCAACGACAACTACATGTTACGACCACACAATGGGTCCAAGAGGATATGCAGGCATTCGCCAAAGACTACAGGCTATGCAGGACGGCCATGACATAGCTATGCAGGATATGCAGGCGTTCGCCAAAGGTTATATAGATATATAGGCAGCAAGCCATGAAATAGCAAAAGAAGCCCCAATGAAGAGAAGCAGGATACAGATACAATACATAAAGTGCAGCACACACAAGTGCTTCAGATTCATATAACAACATGAAAGACTAACACATATATAGTGCATAACAACAGCAGCGCCGAATTTACATACAACACTAGCTTAGTACACATATAGTGGGACTAAGGTGACGATCCCACCTGCTAAAACAGGTTACCGACAACTACATGTTACGACTGGGAGGTCGTGATTCAGCAACCGTATGCATTAGCAGGAGGACAAACATATGGTGATCTGTTTGTCCTCCTGCTAATGCATACGGTTGCTGAATCACAACCTCCCAGTCGTAACATGTAGTTGTCGGTAACCTGTTTTAGCAGGTGGGATCGTCACCTTATATGTACTAAGCTAGTGTTGTACTAAGCTAGTGTTGTATGTAAATTCGACGCTGCTGTTGTTATGTACTATATATGTGTTAGTCTATCATGTTGTATGGACATTGATTGTATTGCTCAGGTATTATATAGTCTCATTAGATAATATAAAATATATCAATCTTATTTATAGCTCATTAATTATATATATACATCATTCTATTTACATGTGTTTAAAGCTGACCCCACTACAGGAACAGACTTACCAGATGTACATGCTCCCTATACGATGGGAGAATTAAATGAAGTAAGAGAAGAATGGGAAACAACCATACAAATAGTGGGGGTTTTAAAATATAATTGGGATGTTGATAGCGAATAATGACTAAAGAATGATATTTTGTAAATGAATTTCTGAATTATAATATATGTGTGAATGTTTCTACATGTCTAGATGTTTCTACATGTGTCTGAGTGAAAATGAATGAAAGTGTTTGTTGCTATATGAATGTTTCTACATGTGTGAATGTGAATGAATGGAACTACAGATTGCTAGCTACATGAATGTTTCTAAATGTGTGAAAATAAAATGGAACTGCAGGTTGTATTGCTAAATGCATGTGTGAATATTTTTGTTGTTAAATTTGCAGGTTTGTGGCCTGTTGTTGGCTGATATCAATGGATGTCATAAAACTTGCAGTTAACTGCAGGTTTCTCATCCTGCGATCAGCCACAGCAGGTCTCCAGACTGTCAGGAAAAAAAAACAATAGGCGTCGGTTATTTGTATAAAACCGACGCCAAATAGTTACAGTGTCGGTTTTTAATAGAAACTGACGTCTATTTCCTTAACACCACGGCCGTGTTGGCCAGCACGGCCGTGGAAGCGGACCAGACACCACGTCTGTGCTGTCCAGCACGGCCGTGTTGGGAGTTATATGGCGTCGGTTATTAGCTAATAACTGACGCCTATAGTGCCCAAGTTGGCGCCCTCCTGTGGCGCGAAGATATATGTCATCGGTTATTTGTAAAAAACCGACACTGATAGTGCCCAAGATAGCGCCCTTTCTGTGGCGCGAAGGGTTTGGGTGTCAGTTTCTTATCTAATAACCGACGCCTATAGTCCCATGATGGCGCGTTTTCGGTGGCGCGCGAAGAGTTTGGGCGTCGGTTTTGGAACTGACGCCTAATGGGTGAGCTTTTAGTGTCGTCCACATAGGTGTCGCTTAGAAACCGACACTAAAGGCTTTAAATAACCGACACTAAAGGTAGGTTCTGTAGTAGTGATTTAAAGATATATACAATGAGATCCATTTAAATATGTAGCCAAGCCTTTTCTTCCCCATTGTCAAATAAAAAAGAGAGGGGATATAGAGCTATAGGATAGGTCTTATCCAGCCACAAGCACCAACAACATTAAGCCAAAAAGGAAGCATTCTCAACAGCCATAATAAAAAATATGAAGCCACATACTCCAAGTCTCAATAGATAAGAAGTAGAAACCAAGTTTAGGGTACACAATTTGTTATTGCAAAAGTATGAAAACGAGTTCATGATTCACTAGTATAGATACCATCTGTAGGGTCGATTATTTTAGGCCTACGTCGTTGATCACATACTGACATTTAAGCAGATGACACTATAATTAAGGACCTTCGACATCAGTTTCTAAGGTAAGCAACAACCTAAGACTCAAACGTAGTATCAATTGCTATAAAAGGTGAAACTGATGTAACAATAGCCATAATATATCATTTTATAATCAAGAAATTGAAGATGTAATCTGATATCAATAATAACTAGAAGATTGTTCTAGAATTATAGTTATCAATTTTTCTTATAGAAACTAACGACGTAGATATGTATCATTGTGTGTAAGCAGATATTGACATTGATGTATGGCATGTGTCGTCGATCCTCTTAAGATAAGCGATGTGGCACTTCCTTATCAGTTAAAATTTAACTCATAAGGAGATCGATGTCATTATTCTTGTTTAGAAAACCGATGACATAGATCATTGTCAGTTATTTTAAGGCAACTGATGTCACATGTATGATTTTTCTCTTATAACAAGTCTATAGAATGTTGTTCGACTATTTGGCAAGACGGAGAATATATAGTTCATTAAAACAACATGTTCCATCCTATGTTCACCTTAATAATAGGCTACAATACCTACAAAACCTATATTAACAAACACATACCTGAGTCCACATCCACACAATTCACTCAAACATGCAATTTCATTCTCATCCACACTTCATTCTATTCTCATGCACATACGTAATTCATTCACACACATGCAATTTTACTGTCATCCATATATACAAATGCAACTCATCTTATTCATTTCTCTTCACATTCATCCACACACATATGCATATATACTCACATTATGCAATACGTACCAACAATTCACTTTCTTCAAATTTGAAGTTGTAAAAAGTCATTACCATCATAAGTATATAGAAATAATGAGATCAAAGTTTTAAAAACATCATAATTCATACCAATCAATTATAAAACTGAGTTTCTTAATGAATGATTATGCCCACTCTTCTCGTATCTCATCAAACTCTTCTTTTCCACATGACTTTATTGTGTTCAAGTTTGACAATCAAGTCTATATATCACATCACATAATATCTCTATGCCCAACTATTATCTTGTATTGAAGCTTATAAATTTACAATTATGTGAAATATTAATAGATAAAGTTAAGCATAGTTGGCATATATATGCAGTGAAGTCAGAAAACTACCTTAACTTTCTTCTAAGCTATTATTTTCTTTTTCTTATCTACCTCTCTCTGATCTATTTGATGCTTTTATACCCCTATGTGTTAAAGTAATACATTTACATACATTAGTAAATAATGTAGTGATACATACATTAATATATGTTGACAAGTAAAAAATTCTTACTCTATAATTGCCAATTTCATTGCGTGTCCCTCACTCTCTGATTTTCCACCAGAAGGATCAAGATAATACACAAACATCATATTGGGGACAATTACCAACAACTCTGAATGCCTATTACTGAGTGAAAAGAAGATAAACAAAAGAAAAATCAAATTCCATAGTAAATATAATTCATAAGTTGAAATAATAAGAAACAAGTCTAAACTTTACCTAACGCTAAAAGGAGCTATAATTAGGTCTTTTCCCACAGTTGCAATTTATTCAAACATGGTAGACTAGTAATCATCTATAGATTATTGGTCTCTGAATACATATTAATCGATGATGGAATTTAAAATGCCGCATTAGTTTCTGCAAACTATGCACTCACCATATATAAGTAATTGCAAAACATATGAATGGATTAATATATTAAAAAATAATTCAATGTATATTTTCACATATATAGAACAAGGTATTTAAACATAAGATCTCATCTTATCCAAAGTTATATAAAGTTGTATTCAGTCAATGGTAAGCAGATAATTCTATAATATTTGTTAAGAATGTGCTAATATCATGATCTTGCCCCGCAACTTCCTCCTGAATACAGACTATCATAGTAGACCCATTTTCTACGTTGTTTGACCATAGTGCCAACTCCCAACACTTAGGACCTAGAGAGTCAAATAGGAAATGAAAAAAAGAAGAAGGTACCGGAGTCTTTGGAGGAGTAACTATAGGGGGCTTCTTAGTTACTATGGCTTGTATGTACTCTCATACCAGTTGCCAAATATTCACACATATGGTAAAGAATCACAAATACATACACAATATAAATTTAATATACATTCTCAATGAAAACTCTGACTTTGGGCCAGGAAACCATCATGTTTGTATAGGTGGCTAGGCAACCAGGTGTCGCGTAGAGACACCCAAGTAACCTAGGTGGCCAGGTGGAGATCCAAACATTTTGATGAGTTTTGTTATATATATTATTTGAATGGATATATGTAAAATTCATGAATTAATATCATCCATACATATATGAATATACATTATAAATATGCAAAAAATGAGTATTATATGAAGAAATCAACAAAATCATTACATATGGACTAAATTGTGGAAGTAATAAGTAAACAAAATTCATAAAAAAATCAGAAATTTAAACATCTATAATGTTTGTAACCAAAAATATTGTGCACGAGCATCAATAATCTCGATCGTCATGAAGAGAAGTAACATGACTCATAGCTGACATAAGCTCATGAAAAATCAAATACTATCACTCAATCACTCATCATCATCCTCTATTTCACTATCTTCCTCTTCTTTTTCCTCCACAATTTCTCTATGATTACAACATCCTTTGTTGTCTTTTCGTGTGACACTTTGGTCTTAGAGAATTTTGGATCTTTTCTCTTTTGAGTGTAGAGAAATTTTCCTTTTCCCTTATCATCAACCTTAGACTGATATGCACTTACACCTGTAGTTGCTCCCCTGTTAGGTCTAGCTACCTCTTCAGATGCTCCCATAGCCTCATCTAGAATTCTCTATGTGAGACTATCATGATATGTCATTATAGAATTATCAAGAATTCATGTCGTCCATTCACTTCTTCACTACACCTCATCAAGTGCAATGACATCAAAATCACTTTCATCATTCTTCACCCTCATTTTTATGAAACTCCTCCTCCAATTTTTGGTTGTATTGAATGTAGACAAGTTTATCCAAGCTCTTTCCCAACAATCAATTTCTTCCCTTTATGTGTATATACATGACATAATATTGTGAATTATAATCTACTACAGAAGTCATAACTTTCTTCAATTTTCAAAAAATACTTACAAACTCAAATGAGTTCCAATTTCTCTCACAACTAGAGGAGGTTCATCAAAGACTCAAGAGTCATAGAGTGAACTTCTTTAGAGTAGAATTCCCTACACCATATAGCTCCCACCAAGCTACTATAAAATGTATAGATATTATAATCAATTATACTAATTGTAATCCATACCTATTATATATCAACAATTATATTATACATAAATTTTATAGTGGCTTATATGATGACATGGTGCTCCTATGGCGAAGAGCAGATGGGTTTCCAAACAAGCCATGATTATTTTTGTAAGCATCTACATCAACAAGTACTTTATTAATCAAGTATAAATCATCAAATATTTTCAAGAAGCAATTCATGAAATTTGTTGGATCTATTTCAATGAGATTTTCTTATAATAAGCCTTATTTCATAGCACAAAACCACCCATCAAGTTTGACGAATTAAGTTGCATCATGCAATACAATAAACATATGATCTTTGCAGCGTGCTTTAATAATGGACACAACATGACCATAATTTCTCTCATCATGGCCTAAATTCAACTCAATGTTGTGAACTAGAGTGCTCATTGCTTTATATATTTATCCCATACATGGATTAGAATTATAATCAACTAGCCTCAAAAGTTTCACAAGTGGCATAGTGTCCCTCAGATAGCTATCCACCGCCTCATAAAACTTATGTGACAATCCAATCCAAGCAACCTTGTCCCCAACATTTGTTTCAGCCCATTTGCTTGATGTCTACAATCAGATAGAAATAATTTTCCTAAGGTGTTCTTGGCATTATCAAGCATTGAAGAGTCAGAAAATATGTGTCAAAGTAAGTGATTGAAAATATCATCAACTCCTTTCCATCTAAAAGTTGCACATAAGAATTGTGAAGAAGTGTCTGCAAGTAAATGTAAGATATCAACTTTCTTGCTTTCTTTATTACTCCTGCATACTGAGCAACCCTAAACTTATCTATAATATTTTTCTAATGATCAGGTGGTCAGGCTTAAGGTTTTGGCTCAAGTTTCATAATTTTCTGATGATTGGTCTATTTTATATAATCAAATGAGTTTACAAGCATCTAATTATTCATTTATGGGAAAAGACCTAGTATTGGAGAACTTATTCATTTCAGAGTCCACAATTAAATTTCAATCATCATTAGGATTCTACAAGAATTTTTTGAGGTTTAATATCATATGGATACTATTTATTTCATTTAATGAACCCTAAAAGGAACATTATACTGTAAATTAAATACCGTCAATCAAAGTGGTTCAAGGGTTTGATATAGGGGCCTAGTAAAAAAACTATACATTTTTTTGAGTCTGGGGGTATTTCGTGCAAATTATTTGGACAAGGGGTCTATTTTCTATGCATTATCTACAAAATTATTATATTCTGTAATATATGAACATTTACTTTTTTGGAGTCCATCATATCTTTGCTCCAGGTACTAGATAGGTGCCACATAGCTTATTAGGAGGACTGTCGTTCTCTATTGGTTCAAACTTTAGTTGAGATTTATTGGCTTGAACTGCTTGGTTCACTGGATATTAACTCGGTCGAACCTCCCTCTTTCTTGCTTTCCTCTACGAACCCACTCTCTCAAAATCGGGCCTTCATTCTTCTACAGTGGAGGCGTCACTGTGGCCTGGGTTCATGATGAGGAACCCTACGATCAACCAACATCAAAGTTGAAGGCAAAATGGCACTTCAGATTCATCGAAGCTCTAGAAAATATGTCGGCGCTTGGGCTCCTCATACATACCCAAGGATCTCAATCCTACTAAGTGGCTGGCACCCCTACCGCCACAAGGATAAAGCATAGGGGAAGCCTTCATTTTCACCTCCTCAAGAGAGTCTAGGATGGATCCATTGACTATCTCTGAGGTCACTAAAGCTCTCATCATGGGATAAGGCAGCTTATGGCTTTATCCCCGACCTTGGCCAATTCCTAGTTTGTGGATAGGTCTGCTAGGCTTTGACGATGCTCCTCATGCCAAAATGAGGGCTCCCTCAGTCCCTTCTAGGATCAAAAGGTTGTCCCCCACCCACCTTCACTTGTGGTGTCGAGTGGAAATGAAGTAATGTGGATTGGTTCGTTCACCTCCTTCCATAGATGATACACTCCTAACTTAACATCTCCTCCTCTATGAGGGTGAGTTATTTGAATAATTGGACCTTCGTAGAACCTCTCGACCATTAGGAAAAGATTGCCAACCTTCCTCTTTGGTTCCACATGGATTGAGCTATCATACCTGCCTATGATCTAAACTGAGGCACCTGCTTGTCCCTTTCATGGCCTCTGCAAGACCTGAATGAGAGAGGAGGAGTGGTGGAAAGATCTCTCTAATATTACTAGAAAATGACATGATCTGGGGTGGTTGTGAATATCATGTTGTTGCGGATCTACCTTCATAGACTTCATGGGCACACTCTCACCGATTATCTAGATTGCTAGGTTGTGGTTCAGTGGGGTTAGCATTCTTTCCTCTATGAGTTTCAGAGCTAGGGGGATGAGGTCTTCACTGTAAAAGATCTATTAGCCACAAATTAGATTAAGCCATGTCTCATGTTCCTTGATGCCACTAAGAGTTGAGCTGCGTGACATTATTTGTCTCATGCCATAAGCTCTTAAACATAGATGACTAAAGTTTGGCAAAACTTCAAATGAAATATTAATAACTTCAAGCTCTTATAGTCTCTGGTAGGAACCTGAAACACCCATCATGATAAAATTTTAGCATAGTCTCATCATATCTTAAGTTATCTTCTCTCCAAGTTTGGTACATAAAATCTATTATTTGGTCATACAAATAAATTCCACAACAATCTTATAATTAAGTATATAACCTTGGATACAAGTCATTTAATCATCAATTATTGGTCAAATAGATTTGACTTACATCACTTGACCACATCAAACCTCAAGGTACATCATCAAATTATTCTTACTAGCTATACCATCAATTACTATATTTCGTACCAAATCCCTAAAATTTTGGGTCATCACATCCCCTCTTTGCACTGAGTCTTTTGCCTTGAAGGTTTTACCCACTCCAGTCCTGGATTTTCAGCCTTGTCCTCCTCCTTCACTCGAAAAGCTTTTTGCACCTTCTTCTATAGCTTGAAGAAGCTTGCACCTTCTCCTTCACTCGGAGAAGATTTCACTAACTTGATCTTAAAGGAAGGGGTTGGGGAAAGAGAAGCTTTGAGAGATTTACAAGTATACAATGAAGTAACTCTCTCACATAGATTCTGTCTCACGCATATGGACGTTTTGATTTACAAACAATAGAGAGAAAGGGGCCCAAGTGGACTGGATGCACTCGACTATAGCTAGGATCTTGAATAGTATGGAGGAGCAACCTTTTAATGAACTCCAAGAGGTCCTATTTATAGTTGGGGGTGTCCACTAGAGGGTAGGAGAACCAAGGAATGATTTCTAGCCATTTCAAGGGTTGCAATGGATATAATTTTGAGTTTTACAACATCCCAACAACTAGAATCACTTTTTCTACACTTTCCATACAATTCATTCGGTCGATTTAATAAAGGTAACTTGATCGGTCGCACTATGCGACAAAGCCAATTTGAAATATAAGTCAAGTTTATCCTGGATGAAACTCCAGCAAATGATTAAATCATTTTTCTTAGTGCATGGACCGGACGAGTTCTATGTGTGTGTAACTCAATTGAACCTAAATTTTCTCAAAATCCACTAAGGGGATCAGTCAAGTTGTGAGTGAAAAAATTGACCGAAAGAGTCCCTTTAATGAATTTTGAAAAATTTCATTAGAGTGATTAACTGTTCAAATTAAGGGCTCCTAATTTTTTCTCATCTTAGTTACAAGTCATTACATCAATACAAATGATTACAAAAATCATCCTAAAGGTTTTAGCATGTTTTCTAGAAAAGTGCATTTGCATAGCTTTTGACTTGAACTTGATCAAGCTAGGGCTTGATGAAATTGATCATTTTCATGCACCTAATGCCTGAAATCAATCTCAAGTAGACATATTAGATACATATGAATGGAATGGTAAAGTCATTATCAAAATATAGACAATGTGTAACACTTAGGCCAACAAGCCCTAATTATGAAGGTAGGATGGCAATACCTCCAGGATAACTCAACCCCTAGGTCCAATTAATGAAAGCCAAATACCCAACCAAGGGAGTGAAAAGCCGTCGGGCTCCCACCTATGGCAAAACATTAGATCTTCAATTCCTTTTAACCTCAACAACTCAAGGAAAGTAGCTATACCGATGATTGGACAGATGCTCAGGTTGGTGACGACTACATACCTACTCTAAATGCATCGAGTTGTCCCAGACGATATCAAAGACCTCAAAGTTGCATGCATAATCAAAGAAGACGGCTCCTAGGATACTAATTTCCTCCAACATTGGTTCTCATAGCCCACAATAATTGATATTCTCCGCATTCCAGCATCCAAAGCCCAATATGGTCCTGATAGGCTAGCATGGATTCATTCCAATGATGGGAACTACACAACAAGCTCAGGATACCGAATCCTTAGCGACACTTTGAATACAATTGATCTCGATCATTACTCCACTATTTGGTCTATGCCTATACCACACAGAATTCAAACACATCTATGACTAATCCATAGGGAGAGGCTCCTCACCAATGTGCTTTGTTAAAATAAGAAATTGAGCAACTCTAACATGCACAAGATGCAATGCGAATGATGAGAGTATCCTCCACACGATTAGAGATTGTAAGGAAACAAGGAGAACATGGGAGTCACTTATACCTCCAGAAGCTACCAATTTTTACCTGGGATTCCACAACAGCCTGGCTGGTCTATTACCTGAAATCACTGAAGAATTCAATGGGATGGAATGTACTTTTTGGCGTATCCTGTTGGCTAATCTAGAAAAATAAGAATGCATGCATTATCAAAAACAAATCCAAATCCCCTCTGATCCTAGCCTTGCAGAGCTGAAACCACTACAATACATCAAGCTTTCTTGTCACCCTCTACCCAACAAAGTACGACACACATCAATCTGGTATCCCAGATTGCCATCTCGTCAAATACTTTAGTAGTCAACGTCGACACTATAGTGGACTCCAAGAGTAAAAACATCTCGACAAGCCTAGTACTGAGGGACCATGATGACACTTGGAAGGGAGGTTCCACTTCCTTGCTTTGAGGAACTTACCCAATGTGATGGGAGATTCATGATATTCTAGAAGGTATGTTCTACAAGAAGCTTAATGGCACATTCCGCTACATCATTCTCAATGACTCCAAGCTAGCAATGCAATGGATTACATGTCTTGAAGTTACCCCCGATAAAATATAAACTTCTAGTCTTCTTCATCCAAGACCTTTGGGAAGCATCAATGGTAGTGAAGGTGACCCATGTGAGGATCCATGAACAATTTGATGGATATCCTTGCCAAACACTATCTAAAGCAACCTGACTCATCAACTTGATTGGATTTTGCCTTCTGGCCTAGAAAGCATTTATCTGGAGGACTTCAAGACTTTTCCCTTTCAATTCCATGATACACTAGTTAATTTTGCTGCCCAAGGGGCCCGCTGTAACTTAATACCTATCTTGATTATCTTCCCAAAAAAATCAAATACAACACTTGAGATATATGAACACCTTCCCTTAATAAAACCACAAACATCAATATCAAAACCCGTTTCAACTCAACCTGACAAAAAAACCATGATTTCACACTATTTAATGACAAATAATTCAACACATATTCTAGATATTCACAACTAAATACATAATTCAAACAACAACACATACATCAATCACCAATTATTTCTGCACTAACCAACATACATAGTTGTTTTTAGCATTAATATAATTTTTTCAATACTAAAAAATACATTTGATAGTACAAAAAAGAAACATTTTAGTACTCTACTAAGGAAATATACAGTACAAACTTCCACAATGATGCTACAATTTAAAAAATCAGAGTTCTTGAAGTCAATTTTTATTTTTCATTAATAAATATTTAATCATCATTTCTTGAGTGTCATCTTTCAATCTTCATTGTTAAATTTCTCCCTATTTGCTACCTTGTTATTCACTATGTCAGTGAATTTCATATTATTGTTAACTAATTTTGGTTCCCCGTTCCTACTACTTTGAAATTCTATGTCTTTTAATTTTTCTATCGACAACCTTTATTCTACTAGTGTAAAGAATTGATATCTCGTTATTTTATACATACTTATTTTTATTGTGGTGGGTCTTTGGTCTCTATTACCATTAGTAAGTTTCAGAACTAATTTCTATTTCATTTTTGTATATACCAATTTTGTTATACACACATTCATATACATAACACATAAATATATATGTGTAGATACATGTATAAATTTATTTTTGTGACCGCCTCACACATATTTTGAGGCTTATGCCTCAAACGCATCAAGACTTACACCTCACCTTACTGAGATGAAAATACCTCATTGTGCCTCACACATTGTACAATCTTGTGTGTAACAATACAAACATGTATTTCAAATATAGATCATACAATAAAATTTAGGAGCATAATAGTGCGCAACATGATTTAGGAAGTGTACTCAATGTGTTCAAGGAAGTACTGTCCGCTTATCAACATATTATACAAAAGTCACAGAGTTTTAGTTATATTTTCTTCCTGGTCATGTTTCAAATTGAGGTTTAAGCCCCTGTTTGGTTTGAGATTAAGATTACAAAATTCGGACCAAGTTAGTCGATAGATCCAGATTACTTTATCTGGATTCGATCATGTTTTTATTTGGCAACCCAATCCCATTGCAAGTACTCATTGAAATGGATTGGCCTCGTAACTTGTATTTTTCAGTCTGGCATATAAAACAAAATAATACAAAAGACATAGCTAAATTCGGACTGGGATCCCGAAATCCAGCTGATAGAAGGATTGACTTGGTCTGGATTAGAGGATTACGGAATCCAAAATACACTCTGTCAGTCCAGTTTTTGTCAAACAAAACAAGACTGGATCCTGACTGGGTTAGTCAGGATTAACGCCTACGTGGCATAAAAAGACAACACCCGGTCCGGATTGGATCCCGAACCAAACAACTCCTAAAGGGAATTTGTTTACCATGGGTCACAACCTTTTGGGTGGTGTTGTCGTCGAGTGGCCCACTCGGAGTGCAAATCGGATTCGGTCCTGACGACCCCTTTCCTCAGGATGTCCTGACGATCATCTTAGCCATTCGATTGGAATTTTATCTTCCCGCTCTTCCGCTCGACATCGTAGTCATCCAATCTACGTGGGGGTAACTTAGCCCCTATTTGGAAATGGACCAGGATGGGATTTAGGCTTGTCTTATTAGGCCACGTCTGCGCCACATCAACAGATCCAGTCCCGATCCAGTCTGGTTATGCACTTGCACGTTTGGTTGGAAACCGTGAAACGACCCCGTTTCGAGATTCCGTAATCTCAAAAGCTGGACTATCTCAATCCTGCCAGCAGCAGGATTAGGAATCTCAGTCCGGATTAGGCTCTTTCTTTTGTGTATTTTATTTTATATAGCAGACTGAAAAACACAAGTTACGAGGCCAGCCAGATTGGTTTGCCAAACAGGGCCAAGTGGGGAACCCCAATCCCAGTCCGGATTTCATAATCAGATGACTGGACTAATCCCAGTCCGGATTTCATAATCCCAGTCCATTGCCAAACATGGCCTTAGTCTCTGGCCACCCCCCTTCAACGACCACGCCCACATCGTGGCGTCCCTTCTGCTGCCAGACTCGATTGTCGATGCTGACTAGATGGCGAAATGATGACATGCCTCTGGTTTTTGGTCCGTTTAATTAGCTTCTATAGCAATCCTTCTCCTCTATGTTCTCCTGCAAGCCTTCTCCCCTTTGTTCTCCCTCCCAAACAACAACACCAACAACAACCCTTTTTCAAAAAGAATAACCACCAGGCACAACAACAACAACGACGTTCAACATGGCTGGAGAAAAAAATCCAACACTTAATATTCTTTTCAAGCGATGATGATGAGCCTATCCAGAGAAAAAGGAATTTCTCACCGCCCCCACCGGAGTTCAAAGAAAACTCTTGTTTTTTCAGTTCATGCATGCACTCGCGACGCTGAGAATTAGCTTGAAACAACAACCCCTGAGGTCAAAAGCATGAGGATATGTAAGCGATCAACAACGATCTTCAATGATGATGAGGGTAAGTGTCCTAAAATCAGGTAGTTTTACTGTCTCCATCGAAGATGAGGAGGAGGTGGATAGTCCACCAAAGGTGAAGATGTGCCAGTGCTACACTGAACCTCGTCGCTAAAAATCTAAGGGGTCATTCTTGAAGCGGCGTTCTGCAGGGTGTTTGTCTGAAGCCCTACACTCTAAAGGCTTGCGCCCTGAGTTATGTGTTATCCCCCTGATGCATATTGAAATGTTGAACTAGATTTGGCACAACAATATTTCAGAGTTTAGAGCATTCAACTTTGATCTGAACTAACCTTTCTTCTGACAAATTAGAGAGTATACTCATTTTTTTTTTGCAGTGCATATGTCTGCTACAAGGAGGAGGATGAAATATTAACCCTGACAGTGGAAGATATCTGCTCTTGTATGGAAGGGTGCTACATCACCGACGACATTATCGATGCATACGTTCATGCAATGAACAGAAAAACCTAGAATAGACAAACGGAAGGGTCAAGAAATTTAATATTCTGATGCTTCTGTGTATACGTCACTTGTTCCCCTCCTGGCTCTCTTAGTCGTCGTATTTACATATTTTATTTCCTTCATTATTCCTTTTGTCCCAATACATGTTCCATTTTTTATTGTCAGCATTCCTTTGATACCACTCATTGTTCCTATTGTCGTGCTTCTTATTCCATATTTCTACCTCCTTGTTACCGTTCTCTCCATCATTATTCCTTTTCTTCCCTTTATTGTTCCTTTTCTTCTCGTCATTGTTCCTTTTATTCTCTTCATTATTCCTTTTCTTCTATTATGCAATTCTTTTTTATTTACTACTTTACTCGCACTTCATGTTCCCTTTCTTCTTGGTTGTTGTTACTTTTCTCCTTGTTCCTATTGACATGGTCCTTATTCAAGTTTTGTTTGTAGTTATTATGCACCCATTTTGTTTTTGATAAATCCCTCTTGTTTGTTGTCTATGTTGTCTTATTTTGCAGAAAAATGTTATTCTCAACATTCACTCATCTGAGCCAATTAAAGAGGAGCATCAGTACACCTTTATCTACAATTTGTTCGAGTTATACGATCAACATTGTCCGCACAACTTAGATCATGGAACTTGTGATTATGTAAGTATTTTATACATATATATAACCTCTTGGGAATTTGGTGGCTATTCTCACATGTACTCTACTTTTTGAATTTAAAATGCAGTACATGATTCCAATCTGCCACCATGAACATTTTTTTGTCGTTTGCTTTGACTTTCCTACGGAGCAGTTCGTCTTGTTGAATAGCTTGGACACTCGGGACGTAGGGAAATGGACTCTTGATGAAGAAATTTGCGAGGAGGTGGTGAAGTACATAAGATCTTTCTCACTATCACAAGAGGGGTTGCAGATTGGAGCAAATGGAAATGGGATATTTCAGTAGTTCCTGAACACAGGGACAAATATAGTTGTGGGGGTCTTTACCATGATGTTCATGAAACATTGGAACGGTGAAATTCAGTTGAGTAAATTCATTCAATGGAATAATCTGCAATATATTTCACAAATACATATGAAGATGGCTACAAAGATAGTTTGTAGTTGTAGAAATGTACTTTTGGATTTTGTACTTGAGCGTACATTGAAAGCCAGAGACAAGGGCTATTAATATCATATGTTATTCCCCTTTTGTAATATACATTTGATAATTTTTTCTTATTAAAGTGTGTTGCCATGGCAACGTGTATTTTGCGCAAGTAGTAGGAGAACAGTAGCATTGAGTAGAAGGGAGAGCAGGATCAATTATCGTGATATAGGGAAAAGGCAACATTATTTAATGACATGTAAGACATTATTTTAAAATAGGAACAAGTGGGTAGTAAAGGAACAACATGTTAGATAATAGGAACGTAAGCCTTGCAAGTAACTATGTGTGACTATGAGCATAATGAAGCATCTACATCAATTGGATAAAAGGAACAACATGTCGGATAAAAGGAACAACATATCGGATAAAATTGAACATAAGCCTTGCAAGTAAAGAAGCATCTACATCAGTTGGTTGTCGTCCCAGTACCACCAAGTGATCAACATCAAATGTTTGGAAGTGCCATGCAAGTATCAAAGATGATCATTGGGAAGGGCTGGAAGTGCCATGCATGTTCCAAGTATGATCCCATTAGGTTTGGAAGGATTGGAAATGATTTGGAGTTATGATGAGGCATACATGAAATCTTCCATTGCAATGAGGACAAATCGACCATGTAGGAGGAGAGTTGCTTGTGGCGTAGTAGATGGAGCTGCCATGATCCGAATTGGTATTGGCCTTCATTTATAGCCATCCAACTATTCCCTTATAGGATCAATCGGGGGGAAAAGAGCCAAAAAACTTACGATTCACTCATATTTTCACCCCTAGCTACAATGTCCAGTCACATGTTGCCGCTGTCACTGGTGCATTCACTGTAGCTTATCGCAGCTTGCGCCCTAAACGAAGGTAGAGTAAAAAAATGACAAGAATTACAAGAATAAGAATGAGTAGTAAAGGAACATAGACTAGGAGAAAAGGAACAACGATGAAGGACAAAATGATTCATGTATAGGAAAATAGTAACGTCGACGACAGAGAAAATGATACATGAATAGGAGATTGGGAACATGGGAGATGAGAATGGTAGTAAGTAAAAGTAGAACGTGATTGCAGATTGTGAGATTGGGAAAAGACGAATAGGCCAGGAGAAAAGGAACAACGATGAAGGATAAAAGGATACATGTACAGGAGAACAGAAACAACGACGACGGAGAAAAGGATACGTGTATACAAGAATATGAATATGGAAGATGAGAACGATAGCAAGTAAAAGGAGAATGAGATTGAAGATTGTGAGATGGGTAAAAGATGAATAGGCCAGGAGAAAAGGAACAACATTGAAGGACAAAAGGATACGTGCTCAGGAATGACGATGGAGAAAATGGTACTTGTATACGAGAATGGGAACATGGAAGATGAGAATGGTAGCAAGTAAAAGGAGAACGAGATTGAAGATTATGAGATAGGGAAAAGACGAATAGGACATGAGAAAAGAAACAACGTTGAAGGATAAAAGGATATGTGTATAGGAGAACAAGAACAATGACGACGGAGAAAAGGATACATGTATACGACAATGGGAACATAGAAGATGAGAATGGTAGCAAGTAAAAGGAGAACGAAATTGAAGATTGTGAGATAGGGAAAAGACAAATAGGCTAGGAGAAAAGGAAAGTGATCAAGGGAGATAGGGATGAGAAAAATAACTGGTACAATTAAACCCAATGTAGCAAATTTTAAATAACAATATGTGCAAAAAAAATATGGGCGGAGGACCTATTTTGTAGTTTATAGGTGTCTTGATTATTCAGCCAATTAAAAAAAACAAAAAAGGATTTTGTGCTGTTATTTCTTTATGTTGGTTCCTCCAGCCGCCCAACGGTTACTTTAAAATGGCTACATGAAAAGTCATATCCCGGATGAACCGTCTGAACTATTGCTATAAGATCAGTTGTAACACTATGTGATTTTCTTCCTTTCCACTTGATTCTTTCACTATCTCTAAGCAAGAACTTGTGGGATTAATTTTTTCTGGCAATCTCCAACCATGAACTTGTCATCCTAATATTGCTATTTTCTGGCCTCTTCCAAGCATGGTCTTGCTACATAATTCCTAAATTCACGAAATAGGGGTTTTGCTTGCAATAAATAACCAGGTTCGATTCTTCCGTTTAATCTTCAAATTCTTTGATCTTTTCCTTTTGCATTTCAGATGGCTGGGCGATTCCAGTACAGGATGACAACATCCTTCATTGTCGACCTGAACAATAGAATGAACACACTGGCCAGAAGTGAAGAAGTCATTCAACATCAGAAAATAATAGGTTTTTTCTGGACTCCTACATTTGAAGCGGAAGTCACTCAGTCTGCAAGTTCTCCACTTCTTGTGTACTAGTTTTGAGCCGGAGAGTATGGTTTGGCCGAACTTCGGTGGTGAGCGATTGAAGTTAACGGAAAACGACGTCCACCGACTTTACTACATCCCCTTAGGTTCCATCACTGTTGATATGGAATCCAGAGATAATGTTTACAATAGAAGAGTTCAGGATATGGCTAGAAAGATGGGTCTTACACCTAATAGGTTGTACTACGTCGAGCTCAGAGATGTAGAATGGAAAATATTTGAGTTAAGCAATCCTGAAGATATAGCCTGACTGTATATTTTATTTGTCTTCACATGTGTTCTTGCACCAACAATGAGACCGATTCAGGTCTACTACCTCAAATATATGGAGATGCTCAATGGAATGCGGAACTTGAACTGGGCAGATTACATCCTGACAAATTTGAAGAGTCATTTGGTGACTTTTAAAAAGAACAAATTCAACGAAATGCCATCTGGAGATTTGCACCTTCTGATGGTATGTAAGGATTAATTGAACATACTTCAATACACTTTAATACTGTTTATTGTACTCAGCAAGACTCCTCTGTTGTTTCTTTTAGGTGCATTACTTAGATCTATCTTTCAAGGGGGGACGATCACACCTGCCACGGACATACAAAATTTGGACTTTTGTACCAAATTTTGAAGAAATCATGAGTGGAAAGCAACCTTCTCTTTATCAACATAAGGATGATGATGATCACCTGTTGGTCGAAAAGGAAGACATGGAAGACGTTGAAGACACGGGAGTCGGTGAAGATGCGGAAGAAAGTGGTCGTGTTAGTGAGTTACAGGAAAGGATCTGTGAGGTACTTTCTACCCTACTTGCAGATTCTGGAACTATAGTATGTGTTACCTTATAATAGTTTTATACAACAGTGTCCTATAGATTTAAAGATATTCGAAAGCACAACTCAACAATTCTTGATTAAGAAGAAGGCTACTGAATGTAAATTGGAAAGATATAAGAAAGCACTATAATGACTAAAACAGGGTTCACTTGAACCTTCTCCAATTTTTTAGGATGATATTGCAATTGCTGAGGCATCCAAGACCCTGCAAGCAAGCAGGAAGAAGAGGAAAAATGTCAAAAAAAATGTCAATAACAATCATTCCCACTCTTGAAACGTTTCAAGAATACCAACATGGTGATGTAACCTTCAAAGTAAGTATGAGAAATGTCCTTGAAATTGCTAAGGAGGTAACGTTACAAGCTGCAAAATCAGTAAGAAAAGACAGCGAAAAGACTCTTCTGATATGAAATAGGGCAAAGAAAATGTGGGCAAGTTCGTCAACATGGGTAGTCAGGACAAAGCAGGTTGCTAAGATGAAGAAGAAATACAACACAACATCTAGTTCTATAAGTCACAAACCTTTCTCGGTATAACATGTTCTTATTGTGCCCGTATTGTTGATGTATATACAGTGAATGAGAACTTATTTCGTCCTTTCAGGAGAAGGAAAAGAATGAGGAGAAAAAGGAAAAGAACGAGGAGTACAAGAGGAGCATAGGGAGGAGGAAAAGAACGAGGAGTAAGAAGGAAGAGATAAGGAGGGAGGAGGAGGAGGAGGAGGAGGAGGAGGAGAATAGGGAGGAGGTGGACAGTAACAAGGAGGGGGAGAAAGGGAGCGAGAAGGATGACAAAAGGAGGGAGGAGGAAGTCAGGATCAAGGGGTCTGCTAAAGAGGAGAATAGTGAGAAAGGGGGAGGACAGTAGCAAGGAGGGAGAGAAAGGGAGTGAGAAGGAATAGATAAAGAGGGAGGAGGAGGAAGGCAAGATCAAGACATCTGTGGAAGATGAGAATAGAGAGAAGGAGGATGAAAATAATAAGGAGGGGGAGAAAGAGAGCAAGAAGGATGACAAAAGGAGGGAAGAGGAGGAAGCCGGGATCAAGGGGCCTGTGGAAGAGGAAAATAGGGAGGAGGAGGATTGTAGTAAGGATGGGGAGAAAGGGAGCGAGAAGGAAGAGATAATGAGGGAGGAGGAGGAAGCCATGATCAAGACATCTATAAAAGAGGAGAATAGGAAGAAGGAGGAGGACATTAACAAGGAGAGAGAGAGAAAGGGAGCAAGAAGGATGACAAAAGGAGGGAGGAGGAGGAAGTCGGGATCAAGGGTTATGTGGAAGAGGATAACATGGAGGAGGAGGACAATAGCAAGGAGGGGGAGAAAGGGAGCAAGAAGGAAGAGATAAGGAGGGAGGATGATAAAGTCAGGATCAAGGCATATGTGAAAGAGGAGAATATGGAGAAGGAGGAGGATAGTAACAAGGAGGAGAAGAAATGGAGCAAGAATGATGATAAAAGGAGGAGGAGGAGGAAGCCTAGATCAAGGAATTTGTGGAAGAGGAAAACAAAGAAAAGGAGGAGGACAGTAGCAAGGAGGGGGATAAAGGGAGCGAGAAGGAAGAGATAAGGAGTGAGGAGGAGGAATCCAGGATCAAGACATCTATAAAAGAGAAAAAGAAGGTGGAAGAAGAGAGTAAAGATGATGATAAGACGCTTATCATCCACCAAAGAACTATTGATGAAAAGGTGGAGGATAGTAGGAAGGAGGAGGAGAAAAGGAGTAAGCAGATGCCGAAGAAAAAGACGATGATAGATGCAGAGAAGAAGAAGATGAAGAAGGTCGTGGAAGAGAAAAAGGTGGTAGAGCAGATGCCGAAGCTGAAGCCACTTATCATCCGCCAAAGAATGATCAAACCACACGATTTAGTTGGAGATCCGTTAAAGTGCAAGAGTTCACAGAGAGTAGAAAAGTTACAGATCCATCAAAGTGCGAGAGTCAAAGAGTAACAACTGTCTTGTACAACCGTCGACACGTTCATAGAAACCCACCTTGCAAAAGTATTTTATTTATTCCTAAGAATTCAAGGACATCATCCTCAATAAGAAAAGATCAAGGCCCCGCTAACAAAGTTCCAGACCTATCTCTCAAAGCGGTTGAGCAGAGAGTATGTGTTTTTGCATTGAACACAAAGATCAACTTGGGTCTACTTCTATTTGATGAAAGAATAATCAAACTATACGACATGGATTTAAATACTCTCAGACCAAGAGAATGGTTGGTAGACAATATAATTGAAGCATACGGACACGCGGTCAACAAACAAGAAGTGATGACAAGGTCAGGCAGAGTAAAATGAGTTTGCCTCCCATTCAACATTAGTGTAAGTTATTCCTTAACAATATTTCCATCTTTTTGTACCCACTAATTTTCCTAAATACTGTTTCCATCTTATGATATGAATATAAAAGTTGTCAAGCAAACTTGAATAATGTAGACTACAAACAGGGCCACAAACATGTAGAAGAATTCTGACAAATGGAAGATGTCTTCTTGTGTGATTATTTCAAGGATGGGAATGCCGACCATTCTGACTGTGATTATGTGAGTATTAGTATATCTTTGTTCCTTTACTCATTGTCGTCGTTCCTTTTGATGTCATGATTGTTCCTTTACTCGTCCACCTCAATCATTATCTCACAGTTTTCATTATCTAGCTTATTATTGTGCAGTATTTCTTCCCTGTGGATCTGGGGGTCATTTCTATGTGATTGCCTTCGATTGTCCACAAAAGAAGTGTTTGATACTGGATAGCATGCCAAGTGAAGCTTCTTTCTAAGTGGATAGAAAACCACTAGCAAAACACTTGATGAAGGTAGTAACTCCCTACCTGGAAGTTACAAGAGGGTTTTCAGACATGGATGTATGGGAATTGCAGCAACATCAGTTCCAGAGCAACCATATCATTTCAATTGTGGAATCTTTTGTATTCTATTCATGAAACATTGGAGAGGAGAAATCTTGAAGGAGAATTATGATCGCTGGACCCCCATCTTCCGGTCTTTGCTTCGGAGGACCCTTTCAGCCAGACTCCTTCTAGCCACTGATAACAAAGTCAGAGATGACATGATCAAGCATGCTTTTGATTGTAATACAAGTAGATCGATAAGGCAAATCTCCTTGCCCCCTCCTGGAGATAATGTAATAGACATTATTGAATGAATAACAAAAGAAAATTGTATTAACATACTCATTCTCTGTGTTATTTTCTAGTAAAATAATTTATTATACACTGTCACGTAAGCCACATAATTTCAATCCAAAATAATTATCATCATTCAATAGAAAATTACATTTTACAAGGTTGAAATGTAGTAAAGGATCAACATTTATGAGTTAAGTAACATATTGTCTGAGAAAAGTAACATATTGTTTGAGTAAAGTATCATAGTGTCTGAGTAAAGGAACAACACCATGCGAGTAACAGAGGACACTCTTCGTTCTCCTCTGGTGGACCAACTTTTCCTTCTCCTCCAGTTGAGTGGCTTGTCCTTCTCCTCATCCTCTGGGGGACAGTAGCATGGAGAGCTTGTCTCTTCTTCATCCTCTGGGGGACAGTAGCATGGAGAGCTTGTCTTTCTCCTCATCCTCCGAGGGACAGTAGCATGGAGGCTTGTCTTTCTCTTCCTACTTGCTTGGATCTAAAAACATGTATCCTCCCTGTTAGGTTTGGAAGGCTTGGAAATGATTTGGATTCCAAAGAGGTACGGTGGGACATTATGTTTGGAAGGATTGGAAAAGATTTGGTGTTACGGTGATGAACACACGAAATCTTCTATTTCCATGATCTCGCATCGACCATAGTTGTAACATCTCTGACCTGGGTTATGCCATAAACCTAGAAGTTTTTCTTAAGTAAGTTATTTATAAACCTTTTTTAATCTTTTGAAAAGTAATTAAGATTCAAGGAGAGTTTAATTTTCAAGTTTGAGCTTATTTGCAAATTGTTTGTGCATTATATGATAGTTTGGGTGTAAATTGCAATTTACCCAAGATGAGGAGCTATATTGCAATATGTCACATTTTGAACGTGCCTCAAGTGATTTAGCATAATAAGAGAGAGAATTATTCTAAGGGGTGGCTTGTGGAAAGACTAAGTTCCAAGTTGGAGCTTGTTTGAATAATGCTTGTGCCTTGTGTACCAATTTTGGTGCAAATTGCAATTTACCCAAAATGTAGGGTTGATATACAAATTACCACATCTAGAGTGTCCATACTATCTATTATCATCATCTAGAGGAGATATAAAGAAAGATGGACCATGTTTGAATTATATTTGAGTGATGGTATTCTTGGTGATGAAAAGACCAAAAAGAGTTGTATAGTTGAAACCCTAAAATGAGTTGTATTGAGTTGTAGAGCTTATATGGGAGTGCCTATTGGCAAAGAAGCCATAAAGGAGGTCCCATATCATTTTTTGAACTCTTGGAAAAGGCAATGACGAGTTAATCACCTCAAGAAGGTGATGGATATCGGTTTACAACTTTCCTTGGAAAAGTTGTATCAGTTTGTGAATAAAGTGATGTTGGGTTGAAATATCTTGTTTAACAAGATAACTAATGGCCGAAATCTTATCCCTAGATTATCCCCAAGAGTTTTTCATGTCAATATAAATATGTGTGCATGCATGGACACATGTCAACCCATGCATGGACATGTGCCACCTAGTAGTATAATGATGACACCTCTTATACACTCTCTCTCATGAGCCTCAATTATATATACCACTCCTTTCACCTACTAGTGAAACTTTTCGAATCCGAAAACTATATTTCTCTTAGATATTGTGCATAGTAGTTGACGATCAAGGAGGAGCTCGAGCCTTAAGCTTAAGGTGAATCCATGGTCATCTTCAACCTTGGTGGAAGCATGAATCTCGGGTTGTGATTCTTCCTTTCTTTTCTTCTTCACCAAGTTCTTATCTATGGTGATTCTTTGCATATAGAGGAGTTGTGAGCAAGTCTTGGATCTTTGATAAGTTCATCTTCAACCTTGGGAATGTGAAGCTTTGGATCTTGGAGCTTTGAAGTTGTTCTTTAAGCGGGTTATATAACTTGAACCCAATCATGTTATTATTCACCTTCAATCTTGCTATACTTGTTGATCTACTTTCAATTTCGATTTTTCTTGAATGATTGATGATTCTAAGAGTTCTAATAGTTGCATAGGATTATTTTCCATGAAATATAATAGTAAGGGATGAAATTTTAGAGCTTGATGATGATGACATCATCATGGCACAAACTGATATCGGGTTGAATCACCTCTAACCCGATATGGTAATGAAACCCAATATGGTGATATGAAATCCGTTATACCTTGGACCAATCATTTTGTACATTTGGGTTGGTTGAAAAAGGACTAACCAGTTGTCTAGTCTGTCACTCAACACATGGTAGGTTGATACTTTGAAGGTTTGAAAAGGTATGAGCATAAGGGTCTAACCCGATATGCAAAACCCTACACTTGAGTAACCTAATATAAGTGACACGCACACACCTCTTTCCCGATATGGTGGAATCATACACCTCTTGGACGATATGGTGGAAGCACACACCTCTTGGATGATATTATGGAAGCACACACCTCTTGGCTGATATGGTGGTAAGCATACACCTCTTGCCCGATATGGTAGTAAGCATACACCCCTTGCCCTATATGGTGGAAGCACCTCAAAACCAATATGGAGGTAAACACCTCAAATCCGATATACTTGATTGAGTAACACATGAAGTGGGTAATGTCAAATGATACATTATGATGTAAAGAGTTTAATGCATTTTGATAAGTGTAGGCCAATGTACCTTGAGAAAAGGGTTGAGCCAACTTAATAAAGTATAATGTAATCAATATCCTAGTAAGGATGAGAGAGATACTCATACTTTGTGTGATAATCATTTAATGATGAATGATGAGAATAAACAAGTATGATTGAATACTTATGATATCAATGTATGCTCCTAATATGTATGGAGCTATCAATTAGGGTTTTGATTCTTGATAATATGAACTTGAAACCCTAATCAGCTAAAAAGAGAAACCCTAACCCTAATAATGGGAAGGTTGTATTTCTCTTGTATTGCATGGCGACGATATGTATTTGATATTGTTTTTATCATGAAATAGTAACCATGCAGGTATCATGAGATGATGAGAATATCCAAGTATGAGCTATGATTTTTCATATGATACAAATTAAATGGGCCTTGTGAGCCATGTGAAATACTTGTGCAACAAGTATAATGTAAACTTGGTCTGAGGACCTAGAGGTAATAGTTACCTGATAAGAGGTGACAATGTTCAGTGATGAACTAAGGGTTTGAATACCCAGATATAGAAATCATGATGATGATAATGTTAAGGGATGAGAATCCATAGTAATTTGATAAGGGACTGAGATCCTGAGTGTTATGCATTCAATGTGTTCCAAAGATTATGAAAGTACTTGATAAATGTATTACACCTTTCTTTATAGTATATGTTGTAATTCATGCTTGTAACTTGGTTGATGCTAAAAGATACTGTTATGCACCTAATTAATCAAGTGAAACCCTATTATGTAGTTGCCATGACCATAGATCCATTTAGTGTCAGAATTTTCTGAATGGTGAAACAAGTTTAACTCGGATAACATATTTTTTAATATGTGGGGGTGATGGACGAACATATCTTTACGTACAAATAGGGATTGTTGTGTGATCTTTCCTTCATATATCAAGGTTGCTGTGTGATCTCCCTGAAGAAAATATACCAGGTTGTTGTGTGATCTCCCCGAAGAAAATATACCGAGGTTGCTGTGTGATCTCCCCAAAGAGAGTGCATGCTGCGACTGTAACTCTATAGCGAAGATGCCACTATACCCTGGCAAGCTAATTGCAGTTTGACACATGATGTCACTGCCAGTAGTCTCGTACTGACCGAGACGAGTGAGGTCTTGGAAGTCGGCTCTTCCATAGCCTTTGTATGGTACCAATTTCGACTAAGTAGTGGTCATTTGGAGCATGAGCGCTATACCTCATCTCCTAAGGGTATAAGTGTGATTGTAAATATGTAATCAGCTATGTAGTGTATTTTCTTAAGGATTGAATATGGAAACATTGGTTGATGTTACACTACTTTTATACATCTTAAATGGATAGATGTTATATGTGTTCTTCGTATTCCTTATAAAGTGAATATATGATTTATTGCTCTATCATAGATAGATGCATTGCTTTAAAAGATGATATTGCTCAGTTCTGCTTATAAACAATGATTAATCTTGATTATTAATATAAAAGATCCTCTACTCAGTTTTATACTGTTTACCTGTGATAATAATGTTGTTGGCGAAGAGTTATATCTCGCATTGGGACTTTTGTCTCACCACATTGGTCCCAACATTTTTAGGTGGACGTGGACGAGGAGGTAGAGACCATACTGCAGAGGGAAGACAACAACAACAAGGACATTAGTAATAGCTCAGGTTGAGTGTGTTGTCTGTCATGTTTGGTAGATAGAAGTCCTATGTGTTGTCTCTGTACTATCAGGTCCTTGGGAGTTAGTACGTATGGGATTTATAAATGATCTAATATTTTGGCTTGTATGCCTTGAGGTTTTATGTTGCTTATGTATATGTTTGGGCAAAGCAACTGGTATATGATATCCTCAAGATGAGATGGTACAATATATGTACAATGTGAACCATGATATACATATTACTTTGGTTCTTTATTTAAGAGTTTCTTGGCAGTGGATCTCTTTGCAAAATGGTTATAAATTTTAGTGATTTTCATTAATCCGCTGCTAATGGTTATTCCGTGTAATTACTGCATGATTTGGATGTCGATTTGATAGCGGTATTCAAAATAGTTGTGGCTGCAATAGGGAGGTTTCAAGATTTCACCATTTCTTGAATGCATAGTTGTGGTTGTGCCTGTGGCTCTATCGGTGGTGTTGCCCTTCTTTGAGTTGTTATTGTCCTACATTTATAGCCAGTCGATGATTCCTTTTGAAGCTAGGGTTTCCCAAGCTCGCCTTCCCTTGAACAACAACAGTGGTCAAAAGGTATTGGGTCACCTTTCGATGCCTTCCTACATTTTCTAGAGCTTTGGAGATGACCATACTATAGAGTAAAGAGACATATATCATCTCCCCATCTGTGATCCTATTCTTTCTATACATATTCCCATTCTTGATATACATATTCCCGTTCTCACAATACATATTCCCATTCTCCTTGTGACTGTTCCTTTTCTCCTCAGTCAAGTTCCTTTAGTCATCGTCCTGGCTGTCACCTAAACAATAAGGAGGAGAAGGGGAATAAATAAAGTGACAACAAGATCAGAGAGGGTGAGATGAGGAAATGTGGAAGAGAACATGATAAATGAGATAAGGATTTACTGATGTCACTTCTAGAAACAGTGGCAAGCCACGAATGTAATTACTACTGCTCGCATGTAGTTGACGAAATCTTTAGATAAACCCTAGATGGACAACACCAACTCCTCTTCCTTGTTTTCATCATCTCCCCCTCAGTGACCCCATTCTCGCTATACATATTCTCATTCTCCTCGTGATTGTTCCTTTTCTCCTCATTCAAGTTCCTTTTGTCACCGTCCTCGATGTTACTTGAAAAATGAGGAGGAGAAGGGGAATAAGTAAAGTGAAAATGAGATGAGAGAAATGAGGAAGAGAACATGATAAATGAGATAAGGATTTACTGATGTCACTTCCAGCAACAGTGGCAAGTCACAAATGCAATTACTGTTTCTCGCATGCAATCGACAAAATCTTTAGATAAACCCTGTCTGGACAGCACCGGCTCCACTTCCTCATTTTCCTCATCTCAACTTTTGTGATCCCATTCTCACTATACATATTCCCATTCTCCTCACGATTGTTCCATTTCTCCCTAGTGAGAAGGGGAATAAGTAAAATGACAATGAGATGATAGAGGGGGAGATGAGGAAAATGAGGAAGAGAACATGATAAATGAGATAAGGATTTACTGATGTCACTTCCAGCACCAGTGGCAAGTCACGAGTTCATAGCAGGCATCACATGTGCAATTACTCCTGCTCGCATGCAGTCATCAAAATCTTCAGATAAACCTTGGCTGGAGCTGGATCTGCTCACATGCAGTCTATAAATTGAGGCTAGTGGTTGTACCAATATCATCTCAGAGCAGTCTGTGCCACCTACTGGACACACAACCAAAGCTCCACCTACTCCACCAAATATGCACCGAAATGGTAAAGTCTCTGAGACTCCTTCTGCAAGCCACAACCGTGGTCCATTGGAGCTCATGGGAGTGGAAGATTTCTTCTATTCTTGATCATAACTCCAACCCCTTTTCCAATCCTTCCTAACCTAATAGTAAACTAGATGGGTGAAACTCCAACTTTTCCAATCCTTCCGAACCTATTCGGAAGGATAAAGTCACGGAGTAACACCCATTCCAACGTACGTCTTTTCTTTCTTCTAGGCTTCGACTACAATCCTTATCCAAGCCAAGAAGAGGATATGACCAATCATATCCATACCAGTATCTGTCGAGAAATCTATATATGTATCTGTGGAGTATCTGTAGGTTGGGTTTTGCTATTATTCAATAGATATAGTGGTGACTATATCTGAATCTGTAGTTTCCATTAATCTATAATTGTATCTGTAACTGTAATTGTAATGTGTTTTTGTATTAGTATTATGGGATTGACGTGTTTGAGTAATCATGATTCTATTAAGTATTAACGTTGCACCTCTTGTTAGTGTACTCACCCTCCATGATCCTTTTCTCCTCATTCTTGTTCTTGTGGTCATTGTCCGTATTCCTTTTCTCCTGTAGTGCAACTGTTTCCATTATCTGCTCTTCGTTCCTTTTCTCATCCTCTATGATCTTGTACTCCCCATTGTTGTTTCTGTAGTTATTATCCGTCAAGTCCCAAGTCAAAACTAGGCATTTCTCCTTGTCTCGATTCTTTCTCTCTTTGGCGACACATCTTCACCCGTTTTGTATGTCTCGCATTCTCCAGAATAC
Source organism: Alisma plantago-aquatica (assembly GCA_963693085.1). Classification (NCBI taxonomy): domain Eukaryota; kingdom Viridiplantae; phylum Streptophyta; class Magnoliopsida; order Alismatales; family Alismataceae; genus Alisma; species Alisma plantago-aquatica. Next base: position 962,129,708 of record OY856412.1, read on the forward strand.
CAATCCATCTTTTTTTGACTGGATTGAACCTGGACGAACCTTTATTGACCTGCCTTTAAACTGACTTCCAGGAGGAGTCAGTTCATCATCAACTACATTCAGTTAAGAAATAGGAAATGGGACACCATTTTCATTATGTTTTCCCATGAATGAGTCAACCTTTGAGCATAACAAATTAATCTCGTTGTCTACCATTTGGTAAAGATCATCATCCATGCAAACTCATGTTGCCAGCTGAACCTTTTTGCGGCACATATGTTGATAGAGTTCTCCATATTCTGTTGGTTTATTGACATTGGCAATGGAGTCAAGTATACCAATGGATTATTCACAAATTTTATTCTCCCAAAGAGCAAACATCCAAAACTTTGAGAACGTGTCTACAGATCATTGTCATGATTTCATACATATGGCAGGAAAATTCGAATTTCATCTTAGCCGGTTGGAATAACATAGTCCTCTCATCTACTATATTATTGTCTACGCTTTTGAAAACAGTGTATGAAATCCTACCTCCAATATTATTTTCGATTGAGATGTTGATTACAAACTCCATCATTTATTTGAACTCTGATTCGAAGATTGTAAACATATTAGGAGTATAAACATCGATGACCCTTTTTGCAATTGGGCTGTAGGAAAATATATTATTTGTAAATTTATCAGCTGCTTGAAACTCTTGTTCCTTTTCATTTCTCCTCCTGCTTGCAACCATTCTATTGAAGTGTGTCAAGAACTAAACCAAGTTGTGATTTAGTTGTAGAAAGAGCGTCATTACACCATTGCATGATTCACTGAGCTGGGTCGATTTCATACCAGCAGTAAAATGTTGTCTTACCCAAGCCAAGGACCATTGTTTACAATAGCCATGCATTCTGTCAATCCAACGGTGTGGCCCATCAGGAAAGCATTATTCAACCATCTTTGTCCAAGCAAAATTGAATTCATCTACATTTCAACTTCATACATAAGGAGAGTAAGATGGTCAAGCAAAATAGGTGTGAACAACTGAGTGAGGTTCTTTTGAGCATTTTGTAATTTATGCCATGTACATAGTGCATGGAATGCATCGGGGAGAACATTTCTTATAGTTGCAGTCATTGCGGCATCTTGATATGTGAAAATAGTTAAAGGTGACTTTGCTGACATGCATTTAAGAAACGTCCCAAATAACCACTCAAAGGACTCAATAATTTCATTATAGAGGAGGGTTGCACCGAATATGACACCCTCTCGGTGGTGGTTAAAACCTATAAATAAAGTTTTATAAAAAATGTCACTTCATCGTAATGGAATGAATATGGTTCAATATTGGAACACACATGTCGAATACATGAACAAATGAGTCGAATATTGGAACACATGAACTGGAATACATGAGAAAATATGTTTCAATAGTTGTGCATAAAGGAACAAATATGGTTCAATATTGGAACACATTTTGTAGAATACTGGAACACATATTGTAGAATACTAGAACACATATCGTAGAATATTAGAAAACAAATTGTAGAATATTGGAACACATATTGTAGAATACTTGAAAACATATTATAGAATACTAAAACACAAATTTCAAATACATGTATACATGATTCAAATATAGGAACACACGATATCCGATACAGGAACACTGCTGTAGAATAATGGAACACATGATTCTATTAAGTACCTAATGGTCGGTATCTCTTGTTTGTCTAGAAAGTTGTATCAAAACAAATCACATCACCAAATAAACGATAATCAAGCTTTGTCCTCCCGTTGGCCCAGAAGATGTTTGCATTTCTCTCTTCATTATCAACCACAATGTCATAGTAAAATGATGGGTTGTTGTATGCTTCATTGCGGAAGTACTCTTGCAGAGCAGTGGCCTCACAAACTATCATTGTCTTTTGTCTCCTCTTCCTTAAATGGTTCTTTAAATCCATTCAAAGAAACCCAACGCTCTCACGTCCACCAGCCACCAAGGACATTGCATCGTAAGAACTTCTTAATTGAATTCTAGCATCTTCATTGATCTCTGTTACAACTCCTTGCATGTATGAAACAACGCGGTTGGATCGAAGAAGGTGTGCATATTCCTGTAGGTGAAGTGTGTGGTTAAGATCAAAAACCCATTCATTTATCTTGTACACATCAATTTGGCGATCAAGCTTTAGACTAATATGCACTTTGCACCCGATCCTTTCTTCTCTACATCGCTTCTCGATTCTTGATTGGTGATTTATCAATTCTTCACTTGAACCAACATCATTCATTATACTACCCTTTCGAAAGCCTTGTTTATTGCAGAGATATCGCATATACTGAATCTTTTCATGATCCATGTTCTTGTGTTTACACTTATTCTCCCAATCAATCCTCATGGCAAACCCTTTCTGATGAGCATAATCATTATAGAACTGATGTGCTTCATGTACAAAGATAAATTTAAGGTTTTCCCAGTAATCCTGTTTATCAAGTTCATCTGAGATCATGAAAAACAACATGATTAACAACGTCTGAAAGAAATAAATAATGCTCATCCAGCATGACAAAAGGAACAAGAAAAGCAAGTAAGCATGATACACTTAGGGAGAAAAGGAATGACTGGAATGAAAAAAGGAAAGGAGAAAAGGAACAAAGAGAATGAGAAAAGGAAAAGATGACGAAATTATGAATACAAGGATAGCGAGAAAGCGAACATATGATGATGAGAAAAGTAACAATAATCAGGTAAAAAGGAACAACGATAGTAACAACACAAAGAACAAACTTAGCTTGAGAAAAGGAACTTAGAGGAAGAGAGAAATAACAAAGAGAGGGAGATAAGGAATGACGATAAGTAAAAAAGGAATGACAATATCAATAAAGGACAATATATGGACTAACCATCAGAGGTTAACTGAATTACTTGAGAAAAGGAACTTGGAGGAAGAGAGAAAGAATAAAGAGAGGTAGATAAGGAACAATGATAAGCTAAAAAGGAACAAAAATATTAATAAAGGACAATACATGGACTAACCATCAGAGGTTAACTGATTAACTTCCGCACCAATCTCGTCTCTAGTGATATCAGAAGTCGCACAATCCTAATTCAGATCTATTTCTATCCAAACATCATGTGACTCCACATCAGGATATCTACCCAAGACGGATATGCGGAAGGAGCTGTGTCTCTCTCTGAGAAATCTCTCTGTGAAAATTCATGTGATATTCCTTGCCAGCCCTGTTCTTGAGAACCCATCTCATTTAGATCTATGTCAAAAAAAGATGTATTGCTGACATAATTTCTCTATTGGACATCTTAGCATGATGACGACGGCACATAGTAGGCTTGTCCTTGTTGAGCTCCTTGGCAAGGTGACCATGGCACACTAGCAACTGAATCTTGGCGTCGTGAGGACACACCAACTTCTGAACGATGAGCATGTTGTTGTTGAGCTCCTTGGTGAGGTGGCAATGGCACACCAGCAACTGAAACTTGGGGTCGTGAGGACATACCAGCTTCTGAATGACAAGCATGTTGAAGTTCCTTTAAATCCATTTGAACCTGGTTCATCCATTCATCGGCCATGATGTAATAATCTGTAGAAAATGAAAGTATATGATATGAAAAAGCAATCCTTTACAGATGTAACTAGCTATGATATTAAAAATCACTCCTTTACACATGTTTTCCTCTACAATATGAAAAAAAGAGTCTCCTTTCAATGAAAAAACAACTTTTTAAGAAATACAGTTAGTGTATATGCAAAATAAGGGAAACAGTATCCTTTTTTCAATAAAAAGGTGGGGGGAGAAGTGAACAATATTTATGAGAATAAAAGAGTTTTCTTTAGCGAAAATATCCCACTTTTAAAGAAATTCAGTTAGTGTACAGGCGAACCAAATGAAACAACGATCTCAGTTATTTGTAGAATCACATAACAACAACAAACTCCACAAGGAGTCCGGTTGAGGCGACAAAGGTCGTTTGAGCCCTAAAATAACCAATAGCAACCACGACCAGTCAAGATTTATCTCGTCACTGCCGTCGAGAAGAAACAACAATCTTAGTCTGATTCGGGCGACGAAGGTCGTTTGACCCTAAAATAACCAACCACACCAAAGATCGGTCTAGATTTATCTTGATGACCCCGTCTGACCGCCACTGTCAGAGAGGGAACAACAATCTAGGTTTCGGACGGAAAGGGAAAATGAGAGAACATGAGAGCGGGAGTTGAAGATGGAAATGACTAAAATTGTGTTCGTATGCATGTTGCTCATGGGAGAGGGTTGTCAGAAGATTGCCAAATCTTGGTGCCAAAAATAATCTTTTTCCAACCCGAAAATGCCCCTGGGTTTAATCTAGCCGTCCATGGAAAAGTGGACTTTTGGTGCAGTCAGAATGGAATTCAGCACGTCTTGACAAAAGACACATCAGGACGAGATCTTTTTGCCTCAGAGTGGGGGGTAGGCATTTTGGGGGTGGGATGGAGGGGCTGGGAGGGAGTTACTTGGTGCACAAGCTATTAAAAGTAATTTGCATTTGAAATTTGGCACTCTTCCTCCACTTCACTTGCACACTCTCTTCGTTGTCCCAACAGTCTGTGGAGTGTGGATTTCGACATCTTCGTCAGCACTTGGATTCTGGCGCCACAACTAGGGCTTGAGATGGAAGTGAGAGAACTATAAGCGCCTATCAATAGGTTCTACCCCCGATCTACCATTCATGGCATCAAAGACCACGCCCACTGCCAAGTCTTTCTCATCACTTCGGAGTGTCCAAGTGAGGAGCGCCACACGAGTGCTACTTCGGTCGGGAAAGAAGAAGGACGAGACATGTTGTTGTTAATATTTGTTAATGTCGTTACATGCAACAACAGCAGGTGCAATTTAATTAACAAGTTTAGGCAAATCCAATAAGAAACAAAGATCAAACAGAGAAGGAGAACAAAAATAAAAGGAGTCAGAATTTGCAAACTAGATCGTTCGTTGAGAAACAAAGATGTTACTTCAAGAAATCAGTGCCCGACAATCCTCGCGGATAGGCACCGTTCTCCCAGACTCGATCTGGCATGAACTTGGAACAGACACGTCTCGCTCGCGCTTGACGTCATCTCGTTACACCACCACTAGTGTAGCACAACAACCACATGAACCTCCACCTGACAGTTGTGTCTCAGTGACGATAAGGAGGAAGCCACACTTCGCACAGGAGAAGAACTCCATGAAACGGCTCGGGAACAAAGGCAGTCACTCTCTGGATTAGGGCTCTCAAAACACACTTGAAATGACGGCTGAAGTTCGTAATTTTGTGTTTAACCCTAATGACCAGAGGCATATATATAGCCATGCACATCCCAAATTTCCTAATCCCATTAAGACACAAACACTCAGTCGCTCTTGTACATATTGTGGAAAATTCCACAAAAGAGACACTTTCTAGTTAGAATTAATAAATCCGAACAGGAAAAAAATAATTAATTACACGAGTAATCAATTACTTAGTTGTATCCTAGTACAAAAAGAAGATAGAAGACGAAAGACATTCTCTACAATCCACAAGCCACAAGCTACAAGCCACAAGCCACAAGCCCGAGCCCGTGCCAGGCCCGGTCAGGCCAGGCCAGGCGAGGTGAGGCGTGGCGTGGCACGCGCGCACGTGCGTGCATGCGTTGTGATGTGATAACCCCACCCACTGAGGAGGTGAGCATACCTTCATCCTAGGATCCCTTGGATACTAGTGCCCCATGTGATCCTACATATAAGGACCACAAAAGTTCTAGGAGTGAGCAATATGGGATAAAACTTCTTTGCCACTTGTACTAGAGACAAAACTACTTTTCTCACATGTACTAACTGCACTACATTGGGCTTAACCCATGCTATATACATGGCTGCTACAGCTGCCATATATCTAATAATCCCCCACAAAGTCCAATGTGTAGTGTGCTCTACCATTCAATCCTCCATACTGTGTTTTCAGCAGATACCTTTTGGTTTGAATCTACCTAAGTTATCCAACTGAGACCCTCATAGGAACTAGGTGAACAAAAGTCTTGAACCTGAACCTTGGGTACAAGAGTATAGGTTGGTAACAACACAATAAAGACATGGTAGAAAAGAAAACAATGCATTAAGGCCATGCATACAAAATTCTATATCATGATTGATAACATAGAACAATCCAATTCTCCTATTGCGGCCTACACAACATCAATCACTTAGCTGGAGTCTCTAAGGATTTACTGCTAACATCCTGTCCTAGGGCTTGACACCATTCAGAGACTACTCTCTTACTAACTTGTAGTCATGACACTAACAGGTTTCCAGGATATTGACACACAGATGCTAGAAGCATCAAACAAGAATTCATAGTGTCATCTGATTCACCCGACAACTTGTTATTACCACATTGAACCCAATTTGTGGGATCTCCATTCTTTTGGGTTGGGTTGCTACTGCCTACAAATCTATAGGGGTTTCAGTCCCATCCCCAACCTGGATTTTTTCACTAAAGCCAAGGTAAGACCTTTAGTGAAAGGATCAGCTGTATTATCTATGGTACTGATGTAGTCCACAACCACGAACTTATTAGACACTAACTCCCTTACAGATTTCAACCTGACTTGGATGTGTCTACACTATTTTTTATTGTACTTGGAACTCTTTATCTTAGAAATAGTTGTAGTGTTATCACAGTGAACTAAAATTGCAGGAAGCAGCTTCATTACCATAGGTAAACTGGACATAAGTCCATGTAGCCATTCAGCTTCCAATCTAATTTCATCTAAAGCACACAACTCTGCTTCAAAAGTGGACCGAGACAATATGTTATGTTTCTTAGACCTCCAGGAAACAGCACCTCCTCCCAACAAGAATACATACCCTGAGACATCATTACTCCCAGAATTCAAGGAAATTCAGCTTGCATCACTATATCCTTCGACTACAGAAGGATGTTTACCATAATGCATCCCAAGGGAACACGTTCCCTTGATATACCTCAGAACTCTATTAAGAGCTTCCTAATGGGTCTTGTCGGGACAACTGGTGTATCTACTTAACTTGTTCATGACAAACACAATGTCTGGACGTGTGCAATTCATAAGATACATCAAACTTCCGATAATATGATAGTATCATAATTGAGACACTGGAACCCCAGTCTCATTATTGAACAAGGGCTTGGATGAATCATATGGAGTCTTAACAGGTTTACGTGATGTATTCTCAAACCTCTCCAGTATCTTCTCAAGATAGTGAGACTGTGAGAGAGTTATACATCAGTAGACCTTATGATTTTAAGCCCTAAAATCACATCAGTGACACCCATATCCTTCATCTCAAACTTGCTACACAAGAATGACTTTGTCTCATTTACTACTTTCATATTGGAACCAAAAAGTAGGATATCATTGACGTATAAGCATAACAAAATGAATCCATTATTGAAAATTTTACAGTAGAGACACTTATCAAATTCATTAGAAACAAAGCCAAATGATGATATCACATAATCAAACTTCTCATGCCATTGCTTAGGGGCTTGTTTTAAGCCATATAATGACTTAATAAGTTTACACACTTTGGACTCATTTCCACGACCCACAAAACCCTCAAGTTGTTCCATATATATATCTCTTCCTGAAGATCATCATGTAAGAACACAGTCTTCACATCCATCGGATGAATACAAAGAATATAAATGGAAGCCAATGCTATAAGCACTCAGATTGTGGTCATACAAGAAACAGGTGAATAGGTATCAAAATAATCTATTCCTTCCCTTTGTGTGTAACCCTTACCAACTAACCTAGCCTTATACTTATTGATTGTCCTGTATGCATTAAGTTTCTTCTTAAAGATCCATTTGCAACCAGCTGCAGAACAACCAGGATACAAATCCACCAATTCCCAAGTTCCATTTGAGAGAATTGATTGGATCTCATTATTAACGACTTTTTTCCAAAACTTAGCTTCTGGAGATTCCATAGCTTGTTTGAAAGTGACAGGATCATCCTCAACATTTTAAGTAAGAAACTCACTTCCAAAGACCTTGGATGTCCTAGGCCATTTATTTCTCCTTGGTTCAACTATTTCTTCAGAATCATCAGATTCAGAAATAGTTTGTTCTGAGTCACCCTTCACATTTGTCATCCTTTCCACATGCTCGGGAATGGAACATGTGGTAAATGAATCTTCTTGAGATACTTCATTGGGCACACCGGTTTTCATAGGAAATGCATCCTCAAAGAATATTGCATCACGTAATTCCACAATTGTATTGACCTCAATGCCAGAGATATCTGATTTTACAATCAAGAATCTATAAGCATAGCTTGTCTCTACATACCCCAAGAATATGCCATCATCCATTTTCGGTCCCAATTTCTTCCTTTTGTGTTCAAGGACAAGTACCTTTGCAAGGTACCCCCACACTTAAAGATATTTGAGACTTGGTTTCCTCCCTCTCCACAACTCAAACAGACTACTCTCTGAATGCATATGGAGAACTCTATTTACAATATGGCAATCCGTATTCAAAGCTTCCCCCACATAAAGTTGGGTAATCTAGATGTTTGGATTAAGGTATTTATTATATCTATTAAGGTTCGGTTTTTACGTTCAACAATTCCATTTGATTGTGGTGAATAAGGAGCAGTAACTTCATAAACTATACCATGTAATTAGAAAAATTCCAAAAATAAGTTTGAGGTATACTCTCCTCTGCTATCAGACCTTAATCGCTTAAGTACTTTACTGGTTTGAGTTTCAACTTCTTTCATATAAATTTTAAATTTATCCAATGTTTCATCTTTACTTATAAGTAAAAAGACATAAAAATATCTACTTGCATCGTCAATAAAAGTTATAAAATAACATTTTTGATCCCTAGTAGCAATTCCATGAAATTCACAGATATCTGTATGCACTAAATCCAAAATTTCTGAATTCCTATTCACAGAATGAAAAGGCTTCCTTGGCAGTTTAGCTTGCACACAGATTTCACATTTATTATTGCTAATTTCAGATTAGGGATTAAATTTAGATTCATCATACACTTCATTGAGGCAACATTAACATGTCCCAAACGTGAATGCCAAACATCGGATGAAACAAGATTCATGCAAACAGAACTATAATCATTCCATTTAAACTGGAATTTGAAACAGGTTCAACATAAATCTTAAATAAGTTCTCCACATCACATAAGTATCCTTTGCCAAAGAATAAAGAATCATGAAGGCATGTAATAATAGCCTTATTACATTTGTAGTCTACTCTATAACCTTCCCTAACTAGAATTACACCACTAAGGATATTGCGTCGAATGGTTGGAACATGTCTAACCTTGTGAAGAGTCAACACCTTCCCTGAAGGAAACTTCAAGTCCACCCATCCTTCTCTTTTGACTTCTACAGAGTTGGAATTGCCCAAAGTCATGGACCGACCTCGAGAGGCTTGGTAAGACACATACAAGGATTTATCAACACATACATGTACATTAGCCCCAGTGTCAATTATCCAATAAAGTGGTTCAAAAATAGAAAGGATTTCAGGTTTAATAGACACATACCCATCATTGAGGTTCAAGGATGTAGTCATCATGTTGACCACAACCTCCTCAGTTGCAGATGTGACAACTTTCTTTGCCTTCTTAGAAGGACAATCCTTGTTCCAGTGGCCAACCTGTCCACAAGTCCAACAAAGTTTGTTCTTCGGTTTCTTCTGGATCTTTGCCTTAGGTTTATGTGCATTCTTAGATTTCTTATCTTTGGTGGTTTTAGCAAAAGTAAAATTAACAGTAGGATTTGCATTAGTAGGCACCTTGACCATTTTCTCATTTAAGTGTTCTTCTTGTATATTAATATCCATAATTAGTTCTTCCATTGTATGTGTCCCTTTGCGGTGCTTCAGAGACATACCAAACGATTCCCATGACTTAGGGAACTATTTTATGATTGACATAACAACGAACTTTTCAGGCAATACCATCTTGGAATTTGAGAGTTCATGAATTACGAGTTGTAGATCATGGGTTTGATCAGAAACAGACTTACCCTCTATCATCTGAAACTTAAGAAATTTAGACACACAATATTTTTCAACACCTTGGTTTTCAGTACTAAAATTCTTAATTAACGATTCCCATAAAACTTTGGATGTAGGGATAGGCGACTTTGAGTAAGAGTCATACAGTTTGTTATTTAAACAAAATAGAATCAGACCGTGGCACGTTTTATCACCCTTCTTCCAATTAGCAATTATATTTGCATTATCATGAATCGTATCATCAGATTTAGGTTCAATCTCTTCTAAGTACTGATCAAAACCCGTAATATTCACCAAAATTTGCATCCGACTCTACCAACGGGCAAAGTTGGTACCAGTAAATTTTTTAGGCATACTGCTGGTATCAATTTCATTTCCCGAACCACCCTGACCGGCCATTGTTAATTAATGACATAAAGTGATTTCTTTAAGACTGTTGTTAATATTTGTTAATTTTTTTACATGCAACAGAAACAAGTGTAATTTAATTAACAAGTTCAGGAAGATCCAATAAGAAACGAAGATCAAACAGAGCGGTAGAAGAAAAATAAAAGGAGTCAGAATTCGCAAATCAGATCGTTCATTGAGAAGAAACGAATGTGTTACTTAAAGAAATCAGTGCCCGACAATTCTCGTGGATATGCACCGTTCTCCCAGAGTCGATCTGTCACGAACTTGGAGCAGACACGTCTCGCTCACGCTTGACGTCGTCTCGTTGCACCACCACTAGTACAACACATCAACTGTAGGAACCTCCACTTGACAGTTGCATCTCAGTGACGGGAAGGAGGAAGCTACACTTCACACAGGAGAAGAACTCCACGAAACGGCTCGGGAACAAAGGTAGTCGCTCTCTGGATTAGGGCTCTCAAAACACACTTGAAACGGCGGCTGAAGTTCATAACTATGTGTTTAACCCTAATGACCGGAGGCGTATATATAGCATACACGTCCCGAATTTCCTAATCTCATTAAGACGCAAACACTCGGTCACTCTTGTACATATTGCGGAAAATTCTGCAAAAGAGACACTTTCCAATTAGGATTAATAAATCCGAATAGGAAAGAAATAATTAATTATACGAGTAATTAATTACTTAGTTGTATCATATTGCAAAAAGAAGACGGAAGACATTTTCCACAATCCACAAGCCTGAGCCCGTGCCTTGTCTGGCGAGGCATGGCCCGATGCGCACGCGTGCGTTGTGATGTGGTAACCCCACCCACCAAGGAAGTGGGCATACCTTCCTCCTAGAACCGGCCCGGCCCGGCCCGGCAAGGTGTGGCCCGATGCGTGTGCGTGTGTGCGTTGTGATGTGGTAACTGTTAGATATATGGCTGCTATAGAAACCATTTATTTAGCATGGGTTAAGCCCAATGTAGTGCAGTAAGTACATGTGAGAAAAGTAGTTTTGTCTCTAGTGCAAATGGCAAAGAAGTTTTATCCCATATTGCTCACTCCTAGAACTTTTGTGGTCCTTATATGTAGGATCACATGGGGCACTAGTGTCCAAGGGGTCCTAGGAGGGAGGTATACTCACCTCCATGGTGGGTGGGGTTGCCGCATCACAATGCACGCATGTATGCACGCGCGCGCGCCACGCCACGCCACGCCTCGCCTCGTCGGGCTGGGCTCGGGCTTGTGGCTTGTGGATTGTGGATTATAGATTGTAGAGAATGTCTTCCGTCTTCCAGTTTCTTTTTACACTAGGATACAACTAATTAATTAATTACTCATATAATTAATTATTTCATTCCTATTCGGATTTATTAAATCCTAAAGGGAAAGTATTTCTCTTTTGCATATTATTCTGTATTATGTACAAGAGCGACCGAGTGTTTGTGTATTACTGGGAATAGGAATAAGGGACGTGCGTGGCTATAAATACTCCACGGTCATTAGGTTTAAACACACAAAAACTTCCACCGTTTCACGTGTGTTTTGAGAGCCCCAATCCAAAGAGCGATTGCCTTCGTTCCCGAGTCGCTTCGTGGAGTTATTCTCCTATGCAAAGTGTGGCTTGTCCTTCCCGTTACCGAGACGCGACTGTCAGGCGGAGGATCCTGCGGACGCTGTGATGCACTGGTGGTAGTGCGACGAGATGACATCAAGCGTGAGCAAGACGAGTCTGTTCCAGGTTTGTGGCAGATCGAGACTGGGAGAACGGTGCCTATCCACGAGGATTGTCGGGAACTAATTTCTTTAAGTATCACGTTCGTTTCTCAACGAACAATCTGGTTTGTGAATCTAACTCATTTATTTCTATTCTCCTTCTTTGTTTGATCTTTGTTTCTTATTTGGATCTTCCTGAACTTGTTAATTAATTTTCACCTACTGTTGTTGCATGTAACGACATTAATAATATTATCAACAGTCTTAAAGAAATCAACTTTCTATCATTAATTAACAATGGCCGGTCAGGGTGGTTCAGGAAATAAAATTGATACCAGTAATATGCCTGAAAAATTTACTGGTACCAACTTTGCCCGTTGGCAGAGTCGGATGGAAATTTGGCTGAATATTACGGGTTTTGATCAGTACTTAGTAGAGACTGAACCTAAATCTGATGAAATGATTCCTGATAATGAAAATATAATTGCTAATTTGAAGAAGGGTGACAAAACATGTTGTGGTTTGATTCTGTTTGATTTAAATAACAAACTGTATGATTCTTACTCAAAGCCGCCAGTCACTACATCCAAAGTTTTGTGGAAATTGTTGATTAAGAATTTTAGTATTGAAAATCAAGGTGTTGAAAAATACTGCGTGTCTAAATTTCTTAAGTTTCAGATAGTTGAGGGTAAGTCAGTTTCTGATCAAACACATGATCTACAACTCCTAGTTTATGAACTCTCAGATGCCAAGATGCTATTGCCTGAGAAGTTTGTTGTTATGTCTATCATAGAAAAAATTCCCTAAGTCATGGGAATCATTTGGTATGTCTTTGAAGCATCACAAAGGGACACACACAATGGAAGAACTAGTGATGGATATTAATATACAAGAAGAACACTTAAAGGAGAAAACGATCAAGGTGCCTACAGATGCAAATCCAACTGTTAATTTTACTTCTGTAAAAACCACCAAAGATAAGAAATTTAAGAATGCACATAAACCCAAGGCAATGATCTAAAAGAAACTGAAGAACAAACCTTGTTGGACTTGTGGACAGGTTGGCCACCGGAACAAGGATTGTCCTTCTAAGAAGGCAAAGAAAGCTGCCACATCTGCAACTGAGGAGGCTGTGGTCAACATGATGACTACATCCTTGAACCTCAATGATGGGTATGTGTCTATTAAGCCTGAAATCCTTTCTGTTTTTGAACCACTTTATTGGATAATTGACATTGGGGCTAATGTACATGTATGTGCTGATAAATCCATGTTTTTGTCTTATCATGCCTCTCGAGGTTGGTCTGTGACTTTGGGCGATTCCAGCTCTACAAAAGTCAAAGGAAAAGGATGGTTGGACTTGAAGTTCCCTTTGGGGAAGGTTTTGACTCTTAAAAGGGTCACACATGTTCCAACCATTCGACGCAATATCCTTAGTGGCGTAATTTTAGTTAGGGAAGGTTATAGAGTAGACTATAAATGTAATAAGGCTATTATTACATGCCTTCGTGATTCTTTGTTTTTTGGCAAGGGGTACTTATGTGATGTGGAGAACCTATTTAAGATTCATGTTCAACCTGTTTCAAATTCCATTTTAAATTTGAATGATTATAGTTCTGTTTGCATGAATCTTGTTTCATCTGATGTTTTCCATTCACGTTTGGGACATGTTAATGTTGCCTCAATGAAGCATATGATGAATCTGAATTTAATCCCTAAATCTGAGATTAGCATTAATAAATGTGAAATCTGTGTGCAAGCTAAATTGCCTAGGAAGCCTTTTCATTCTAAGAATAGGAATTCGGAAATTTTGGATTTAGTGCATACAAATATCTGTGAATTTAATGGTGTTGCTACGAGGGATCAAAAGCGTTATTTTATAACTTTTATTGACGATGCGAGTAGATACTGTTATGTCTTTTTACTTAGAAGTAAAGATGAGGCATTGGATAAAATTAAAATTTATAAGAAAGAAGCTGAAACTCAAACCAGTAAAGTACTTAAGCGATTAAGGTATGATAGGGGAGGAGAGTATACCTCGAACTTGTTTTTGGAATTTTGCTAATTACATGGTATAGTTCATGAGGTCACTGCTCCTTATTCACTACAATCAAATGAGATTGCTGAATGTAAAAACCGAACCTTAATAGATATGGTAAATACCTTACTCCAAACATCTGGATTACCCAACTTTATGTGGGAGGAAGCTTTGAATACGACTTGCCATATTCTGAATAGAGTTCCCCATAAACATTCAGAGAGTAGTCTGTTTGAGTTGTGGAGAGGAAGGAAACTGAGTCTTAAATATCTTTGAGTGCGGGGGTGCCTTGCAAAGGTACTTGTCCCTAAACACAAAAGGAAGAAATTGGGACCGAAAATAGTTGATGCCATATTTTTGGGGTATGTAGAGACAAGCTATGCCTACATATTCGTGATTGTAAAATCAGATATCTCTGGCATTGAGGCCAATACAATTGTGGAATTACGTGATGCAACATTCTTTGAGGATGTATTTCCTATGAAAATGGGTGTGCCCAATGAAGTATCTCAATAAGATTCCTTTACCACAAGTTCCATTCCCGATCACGTGGAAAGGATGACAAATGTGGGGGGCGGCTCAGAACAAGCTATTTCTGAATCTGATGATTATGAAGAAATAGTTGAACCAAGGAGAAGTAAACGGCCTAGGACATCCAAGGACTTAGGAAGTGAGTTTCTCACTTACAATGTTGAGGATGATCATGTCACTTTCAAACAAGCTATGGAATCTCCAGAAGCTAAGTTTTGGAAAGAATTCGTTAATGATGAAATCCAATCAATTCTCTCAAATGGAACTTGCGAATTGGTGGATTTGCTTCCTGGTTGTTCTGCAGTTGGTTGCAAATGGATCTTTAAGAAGAAACTTAATGCAGACGGGACAATCAATAAGTATAAGGCTAGGTTAGTTGCTAAGGGTTACACACAAACGGAAGGAATAGATTATTTTGATACTTATTCACCTGTTTCCCGTATGACCACAATCCAAGTTCTTATAGCATTGGCTTCCATTTATAATCTCTATATCCATTAGATGGATGTGAAGACTGCGTTCTTACACGGTGATCTTCAGGAAGAGATATATATGGAACAACGTGAGGGATTTGTGGGTCGTGGGAATGAGTCCAAAGTATGTAAACTTGTTAAGTCATTATATGGCTTGAAACAAACCCCTAAGCAATGGCATGAGAAGTTTGATTCTGTGATATCATCATTTGGCATTGTTTCTAATGAATTTGATAAGTGTCTCTACTGCAAAATTGTCAATAATGGATTCATTTTGTTATGCTTATACGTCGATGATATCCTGCTTTTTGGTTCTGATATGAAAGTCATTCTTGTGTAGCAAGTTTGAGATGAAGGATATGGGTGTCTCTGATGTGATTTTAGGGCTTAAAATCATAAGGTATACTGGTGGTATAACTCTCTCAGTCTCACTATCACTACTACAGAAGTGCCTTTTAGTGTCGGTTGTTTAACCCCCTTTGGCGTCGGTTTCGGAACGACGCCTATGTGGGCGCCGCTAAAAGGGTGGACACTTCAGCGTCGGTTAAAAAACCGACGCCTATTTAACATAAAGGCGTCGGTGTTTTATAAAACACCGACGCCAAAAGGGTTCCCGCCACAGAAAACGGCGTCATCTAGGACGCTTTCTGCGTCGGTTATATACTACAAAACCGACACAGAAAAGTGTCCTAGATGACTCCCATTTCCTGTAGCGCGAACACTTTTGGCGTCGGTGTTTTATAAAAAACCGACGCTGTAAGTCTGTACTGACGGTTATCGGTAAATAACCGACGCCTATATCTATTTTTTTTTTATAAATCTGTTTGCAGGCCTGCTGTGGCTGGTCAGCAGGATGAGAACCTGCAGTTCAGTTTTCTGAACTGCAGGTTTACGACATCCATTGATATCAGCCTACAAACAGGCCACAAACCTGCAAAATTAACATAAAAAGATTCACACAAGTAGATACATTCAGACATCAATTCAATTGTCACGTTCACACATATAGAATCATTCAAATACATGTTTTAACATTCAGAAATATTCATTTACAAAGTATCATTCATCATCACTATCAACATCCCAAGTATATCTTACAGTTGCCACTGTTTGTACAACTATTGCCCATTCTTCTCTTACTTCATCTAATGCTTCCCTCGTATATGGAGCATGTACATTTTTTAAGTGTTTGCCTATAGTGTGGTCAGTTTTAAACACCTGCAAAGAGAATGATGTATATAAGTAATAATATAAAAATAAGATTGATATATTTTATACTAACTAATGAGACTATATATAATACCTCATGTATGGTATCGATGTCTTTCTTCGCCTGTGTATGGTATAGAACTCTCCTCCAGTATCTCCCTCACAGACTCCTGTGCGGAGAGGGACATTCCAACTCGAGATATCATCTTCCATTGCCTCCTCCGCAGCAATATCCTTATCTCTGAACGTTTCTCGTAGGATTCTGAACCCCTCCTTCCCTCTACTACATCGAAGCCATGCCACAGTTGAACCCTTTCACCGAGCCCTACCCGGCCAAACAGACGTCGCCTGAAGTACCACCGTCGTCGTCGTCTCCACCTCCATCGCAACTTGCTGTGCTAGTCCTGGCAGTTTATCACCCCACATGCTTTCCTCACCAGTTCCTGCCGCTAGACGACCACACAATGGAATCCAAGAGGATATGCAGGCGTTCGCCACAGACTATAGGATGAGTATACTCAGCTTATAGGCTTTGGCGAACTCCTGCATATCCTCTTGGATCCATTGTGTGGTCGTCTAGCGGCAGGAACTGGGGAGGAAGGCATGTGGGGTGATAAACTGCCAGGACTAGCACAGCAAGTTGCGATGGAGGTGGAGACGACGACGACAGTGGTGCTTCAGGCGACGCCTACTTGGCCGGGTAGGGCTCGGCGAAAGGGTTCAACTGCAGCATGGCTTCGATGCAGTAGAGGGAAGGAAGGGGTTCAGAATCCTATGAGAAACGTTTAGAGATGAGGATATTACTGCGGAGGAGGAGGAAACGGTAGACGATATCTTGAGTTGGAATGTCCCTCTCCGCACATCAAGTTGCTCCGCGCATCTGAAAATGTCATTAAAAAGGCAAACATTTAGCATTTGTATTAACTAGAAAAAGGAAAACATTTAGCATTTGTATAAACTAGAAAAAGGAAAACATTTACCATTTGTATAAACATACATGTCTCTAAAATTGTGATCTTTTATCAATTAACAATCCTTCATTGTGATCTCCGCGCACATATAAGTCATCATTAGCTTCAATATTTTGTGGAGTTGGCAACCCAACTGAGAATGGACTGGAGTCATCATACTTATCATAGTACTCTTCTTCATCTATAGGATCTTCAATGAACTGTCTTTTACCATGAAGAACAACCGACCATTTATCATTTGCAGGATCATCGATATAGAATATTTGTTTTGCCTGTGATGCCAATATGAATGGTTCAGCCTTCTCGCCAATCATTTCAAAGTTCACCACAGTGAAACCCAATTCATCCACTATAACTCCTTTGGTGTTATCAACCCAATTACATTTAAAGAGCGGAATATTGAAATCTATGTAGTCAAACTCCCAAATGTCTTCAATGACACCGTAATATGACATTTTAGCTTCACGTGGACTCTTATCCTTTGCACTTGCAAAGTACATAGTTGACGCTTGAAGAGTGACCCCACTATTTTGGATGACACTCTTATCATCTTGGCGCTTTGTGTAATATGTGAATCCATTAATGTCAAACCCTTCATAAGACATAACATTCGGTTTTGGTTTAAAGGCGAGACATTTGATAGTTTCTGTAATATCATTTGGTGTTTGAGATAGTTGATGTAAGACTTTATCTTCAAACCACTTAGTAAAAGTCTTATTATGCTCTCTAGCAAGCCACATTGAACTTGCTCGAGGATGTTGTCTCTTTATGAAATTGGTATGTTCCTCGATATAAACACTCACTTCGTCCATATTATGTAAAATATACAAGTGAGCTTGTTCCAACTGCTCACGGCTGATTACTTTCACCCGTGATCCCAAAATTCCTTTTCCCTCCTCAATATTCGTGTCATTATCAGGAGTGTCATTACCACTGAGAAAGTCATTGCAGAAATCCATAACCTCTCTCGCCACATAACCTTCAATAATACTCCCTTCAGGACGATAACGGTTTCGAACATCACCTTTAAAAACGCTCATGTATCGTTCAAAGGGATACATCCAATGCAAGAAAACCGGTCCCAAGATTTTCACTTCCCTAGTCAAGTGGACAACAAGATGTACCATGATATCAAAGAACGAAGGAGGGAAATACATCTCAAGCTGACATAGGGTAACAACCACTTCTCTTTGTAAAATATCGAGAGTATCAGGGTCAATAACTTTGCTGCATAGACTGTTGAAAAAGAAACAAAGTCTGGTAATTGCAAACCTTACATGCTTCGGCAATATAGATCGAATTGCCACGGGCAATATTTGTTGCATTAGAGTGTGACAATCATGAGATTTAAGACCTATCAACTTCAGATCTTTCATTGATACCAATCTACGGATGTTGGATGAGTAACCATGTGGCACCTTAACATTTACCAAGCATTCACAAAAAGTTTTCTTCTCCTTTCTAGACAACGTGTAACAAGCGGGAGGTAAGTATGTTCTTTTATTACCCATTTCACGTAATTCTGTTAATTCTGACCTTATTCCCATTTCACGTAGGTCCAGTCTGGATTTTATCCCA
Organism: Alisma plantago-aquatica; assembly: GCA_963693085.1. Lineage (NCBI taxonomy): Eukaryota > Viridiplantae > Streptophyta > Magnoliopsida > Alismatales > Alismataceae > Alisma > Alisma plantago-aquatica. The sequence continues at coordinate 962,148,641 of OY856412.1, forward strand.
TCTTTAGTCTTACCTGGTATATTTAATAGAGTACCAATGATGCTATCACAGACATTTTTCTCAACGTGCATTACATCGATACAATGCCTGACTGACAAAGAACTCCAATAAGGAAGATCCCAAAATATTGACTTCTTTTTTAATGAAGAATTGTCACTCCGTGTGGCCATACTACATTGTGATTTCTTACCAAATTCATTGACAATGTCTTTTACTCTTTCATAAACAACATCCCCTGGTATAGGTTTAGGTGCACTCCGTTCATCATTCAATCCATTGAATGCTTTGCGCTTCCTACGATACGGATGGAATTTTGAAAGAAACCTTCGATGACCAAGATATACAGTCTTGCCGCCATATTTTAGTCTTATTGAATCAGTGTTTTCTTCACATATAGGACACGCTTTAGCACCTTTGACACTATATCCAGACAAATTCCCATATGCCGGAAAGTCATTAATAGTGCAAAACAACATAGCATGCAAACGAAATGTCTCTCTTGCAGAAGCATCATAGGTCATCACACCTTCAGCCCAAAGTTTCTTTAAGTCATCAATCAAAGGTTCAAGATAAACATCGATATCATTTCCGGGTTGTTTAGGGCCCGATATCAACAATGACAACATAACGTACTTATTTTTCATACACAGCCAGGGAGGAAGATTGTATATAACAAGCATGACTGGCCAAGTGCTATGTTGGCTGCTCAATGTCCCGTACGGATTCATCCCGTCTGTACAAAGCCCAAGTCTTAGATTCCTGACTTCTTCACCAAATTCAGGGAACAATACATCAATCTTCTTCCACTGTGGGGAATCAGACGCATGTCGTAGGATCCCATCATTATTTTTCTTAACATCTGCATGCCACCTCAAATTCTTCGCATCTTTCGGATTTGCAAACAAGCGTTGAAACCGTGATGTTATAGGTAGATACCACAACACCTTGGCAGGAGAACCAGTTCTGGACTCCCCCGAAGTCGTCAATTTATATCGTGACGCACCACATTTTGGACAATCTTTCAAATCTACATAGTCCTTTTGAAATAATACACAATCATTCGGGCATGCGTGTATCTTTTTGGCCTCCATTCCCATTGGGCACAACATTTTCTTTACCTGGTATGTTGAGATTGGCAGCTCGTTTCCTTCAGGAAGAATTTCTTTCAACAAAGTCAACAATTCAGTGAAGCTTTTGTCGCTCCATCTATTGTTAGCTTTCAACTTATACAATCTCAGCACAGCGCTAAGCTTCGTAAACTTAGCACAGCCTGTGTATAACGGTATCTCAGCATCATGCACAATGTTTGTAAAGATAGGAGGTGGATCGGTGTGCTCTACCCTACAACTATCCAGCATCGCATCAACAATGTCTGCTGGAACTGGTTCGTTCACATTTACGTCATCGGAGGCAATTTCTTCTTCCACCCAAGCACTGCTATTGACATCTACTGGATTCGATTTTGAAATCTCTCCATGCCAGTGCCATTCTGTATAGCCTTGTACAATCCCGTTGCACATGACATGACTTTTGATTTCCTCACCAGTGTTGAGTTTCAAGTTGTTACCGCAATGCCTACATGGACAGTAGAACCTATCTGTAGGTTTTTTCCTATGTTCCTCGGCAAATCTAATAAACTGATCAAGACCAGATATAAACTCTGGGGTGCAACGATTACGAATGGACATCCATGATCTATCCATTCTATGATCAGAGAAAGCAAGTATATATTAGGAAAGCAAGTATATATTAGGAAACAAGTATATAAGCAAGTATGTCGTATTACAGTTCATCATTAAGAAAGATATAAGCAAGTATGTCGTATTAAAATAGACTAAACAATAAAAGAATTTTTTTTTTAGGCAAGACAATATGAGAAAATAGTAGTGTAATCATGTAAATGGGAACATTCATGGGAACACACACTTCAGTTATAAGCATTCATGTAGCAACTTACATTTCCATTCATGGGAACAAACACTTTAGTTATAACAATAACTAAACAAAGGGGTTGGTGTACCCCTAAACATGCGCATAATTAAAAAAACTATTACTACAGACAAGTCTAGATAGATAGACAACTAAATACTACACCAACATGGTCCCGCATGCATCAGTAACTTCTTTTTGATGATGAAGCTGTGTCACGAAGCTCCTCACTGTATTTAGACGAATCTGAACTGATAGGGGCCTCAGATTCTGATTTGTCTGAGCTGATATGCGACGCCGTGCGCTCATACCGCAGAAGATGATCGAGGGTGTCGCAGTTGTTGTTGGTTATCCAAACTTTGATGGAATTATCGCCAACTGGACGGAGAAAAAGCCTATTCCAACGGACCAGATACAGCTCTCCAATCCAATCATGCCAACCGGATTTTGATACAAGATTTCCCGCCAAATCATACTCAACCTCGATTACATGTGAATAATTTCCAAAAGTTAGGGTCACTTTACCAGGCATGTAGTGTCTTCCTTTTAGAAAACGCCAATGTTTGGGTATGACCAATTGGTTTAAGGAACGATCATCTAGGATGATGTCCAATTGTTCTTCAATAGGGAACGTTAACATTGACATAGAGGCCCAATTCATAGTCATTGTTATGGGAAGACAGAGACTGCACAATATTAGTATTAACAAAGTGTAAGTACATATAACGATGTTATATATTTTCAGAAAAAGTTGTATAACATCAGTTAACCTTTTAAACAAGTATATATTAGGAAACAAGTATATATTAGTCAATCTTGGACGGGTTTCTAGGCCAACAAACACATTTGATGTCAATCTTATATATAATAAATGTGTACCACCTATCCCATCCTTGAACACCTAATCTCACTTACGATGTAAGTGTATAATGTGTATTTGGTTTTCAAGAAAATTTCGGCAGCATTTCCCCGTTGTTCTCTAAGTACATATGTACTTAGAGAACAAACGGGGAAATGCTACCGAAATTTTCTCGAAAACCCAATACACATTATACACTTACATCCTAAGTGAGATTAGGTGTTCAAGAACAGTCCCAAACTGGGGACTATCCAAGATTTACTCCTACTGAGTAAATCTTGGACGGGTTTCTAGGCCAACAAATACATGTGTTGTCATTCTTATATAAACCCTATAATTCATGAAATCATTCTAATTCAATTTAATATGTTGGGATCACATAATTATATAATGACATCAGAATATATAGAAGAATCATAATTAACATGATTAACAACATGCTCATCAAACTAGGGTTTTCTTGAATATCATCTAATAAATCAAGAATTTCATAGTTTCAAACATGCAATAATTCACAATGCAATGTTATAAACTATAGGCAACATGGATAGATGAAATAAATAAACATCCAGCATCTATCACTTATTCAATCTTCAAAAAACCTTGACAAACATCCAACATCTATCACTTATATAATTTGCATGTATATACACCCTAAAGTGCCACAAATCATATAATAAAACTATCATGTTATGATATTAGGACCACTTAAAGCAGATTAGGCACATTAAGCAAGCAGAGTAGGGAGCCAATTTCGTGCAAACAGATTAGGTCAGCACATAAAGAACCAATTTCGCGCCTGGGTAGGTCTGCAGGTACCTGGGCAAGAAGAGTAGGGTGAGGTCGAGCTGGTTGAGTACGTGGGTGGCGGCCGACGAGCTCCAGAACCAGCGGCAGTGACTCCGACGAGCAAGAGCGTCAGCCGCAGCAGGCAGGCAGGCGGCCAGGCGGCGGCAGGCAGGCAGCGGCCAGGCGGAGGAGAAGGAGAAGGGGGTACGGCGGCGCCGGTTCTCAGGCGTGGCAGGCAGGTGGGCACCAGGCGTTGCGGCGGCGCCGGTTGTCAGGCGTGGCGGCGGCGCAGGCGGTTGGAGCAGGGGCGCCGGTTGTCAGGCGTGGCGGCGGCGCAGGGGTGCCAGAGAAGAAACGCGTCAGAGAGGGGCGCCGGAGAGGGGACGCCGGAGATGGGGCACCGGAGAGAAGCGCCGGAGAAAAATCGCCGGAGAAATCGCCGCAATAGGGAAATAGGGTAGCAATGAGGGGATGAGTCGGGCGATCGAAGGTTATGAAGTTCCCCAATAGCGTCGGTTGTTGACAACAACCGACGCCTAAACATATTTACCGTCGGTCGTTGGCAACATCCGACGTCCATTTGGACGATATTTTCGTGAAAATGTTTGGAGGGAACCCCATTCAGCGTCGGTTAGTAAAGGACGACCGACGCGGAAAAGGACACTTTTCGCGCAAATTTCCATCGCACATAAGCGTCGGTGTTTTAACTAAATAACCGACGCCGAAAGTGACATTATTTTTTCGCTCGAAAATTGGATGAAATAATGCGTCGGTTTTGCATAAACAACCGACGCTGTATACAAAGCGGTACCCGTGTTTGGCTGGTCTTTGAATATAGACGTCGGTTCTTTGAAATAACCGACGCCTTTAATATAAGGCGTCCGTGTTCCTTAAAAACCGACGCCCAGAAAAGCGACACTGAATGCTATTTCTGTAGTAGTGTATGTTGAGAACATACTGGAGAAGTTTGAGTACACATCACATAAACATGTTAAGACTCCATATGATTCATCCAAGCCCTTGTTTAAGAATGAGACTGGGGTTCCAGTGTCTCAATTACAATACTCTCATATTATCGAAAGTTTGATGTATCTTATGAACTGTACACATCCAGACATTGCATTTTCCGTGAATAAGTTAAGTAGATATACCAGTTGTCCTGACAAGACCCATTGGGAAGCTCTTGATAGAGTTTTGAGGTATATCAAGGGAACTTGTTCCCTTGGGCTGCATTATGGTAAACATCCTTCTGTAGTCGAAGGATATAGTGATGCAAGCTGGATTGCCGTGAACTTATGGTAAACATCCAACTTATAAAAACATGATTTACTTAAGCGGAAGCGATCACTAAGCAGCGGATTACTAAAAATCACTAAAAATTAGAACATTTTTCGAAGAGATCCATTCATAGGAAAATTCTTTCAACAAGAACCAATATATTACATTTACATCTTGGTTCATAAGTACATATTTTGTACCATCTCTTCTCGAGGGTTACAATATCAACTGCCTTGTTAAAAGCTAAACACAGACAACATAAGAACCTTGAGGCATCAAGCCAAAATCTCAAAATGATTCATTAAAAGCACTAACTATTAACTCCGAGGACCTGAGAGTACAGAGACGACACATATGACTTCTATCTACAAGACACGACAGACAGCACACTCCACCTGAGCTGTTGTTGCTGTACCTATTGCTGCTGAAGTTCTTCCTCTGCAAGATATTATCAATCTCCTCCGTGCTCGTCCACCTAAAAATGTTGGATCCCACGGGGGTGAGATAATTGAAAATTGCCCCAGCGAGAGATATAACTCTCCGCCAGAAACATCATTATTGCAATTTAATTAATATAAAATTGAGCAGGGGATAAGTAGTTTATATCATTCTCATCTTTAACTATTGCAACTATCTATGATAGAGCAGTAAATCATCTATTCTCTTTATAAGGAATAGGAAGAACATGTATATTATTTATCTATTGTATTAACTCAACATCTCATGCTTTTCTCATGATACTCATTACTCTGTTATATCACCCATGACTCTTTCTTATTTCTATCTGATGGCCTTAGCCAATCTGCTAAATAGGTATTGGTTTATACTGGACATGAGAGTGTACATCATCATGTCTTATTTAGGAATTGGTCCATACCAATCATGTATAAATATTCCAGGCATTGGATTATACCAATCCTGTGCAACTAGTACAAGCATTGGACTTATATTGTTCCTGTGTATCCATTCCAAGTATTAGATTATGCCAAACCTGTGCATCCATTCCAGGAATTAGACTAAGACAATCATGTGAAACTATTCCAGGTATTGGACTATGCCAATCTTGTGAAACTATTCCAGGTATTGGACTATGCCAATCCTGTGTAACTATTCCAGGTATTGGACTATGCCAATCCCGTGCAACTATTCCAGGTATTGGGTTATTACCAATCCTGTGCAGTTATTCCAGGTATTGGGTTATTACCAATCCTGTGTAGTTATTCTAGGTATTGGGTTATTACCAATCATTTGCAGTTATTCCAGGTATTGGGTTATTACCAATCCTGTGTAGTTATTCCAGGTATTGGATTATTACCAATCTTGTGTAGTTATTCCAGGTATTGGGTTATTACCAATCCTGTGCATCTATTCCATGTATTGAACTATGTCAATCCTGTGACATTATTCCAGGTATTGAACTATGTCAATCATGTGTAACTATTCCAGGTATTGAAATATGCCAATCCTGTGACATTATTCCAGGTATTGAACTATGTCAATCTTGTGCAACTATTCCAGGTATTGAATTATGTCAATCCCGTGCAACTATTCTAGGTATTGAACTATGTCAATCCTGTACAACTATTCCAGGTATTGAACTATGTCAATCCTTTTGTTATAATTATTATGTTATTAAGTTTCCTTTTTCTTAGTTTATTACAAACATTATCATCTATTACAGGGGACTTTTATAATTATCTTGGTACCTTTCACTAGGTATCAACTTACTCATGTGGCTCACAAGGCCTATCAAAATATCTTGTTACCTCTCACTAGGTAACAACTAATCTCATGGCTCATAAAGCACATTTAACATCTTGTCACCTTTCACTAGGCAACAACCATTCTCATGGTTCATAAAACACATTACATCTTGATGTAATGATTAGGATAGCACTCTTTATATGTTAATCATCCAAGTATGTTGGATTTGAGATGCATCAAGGAATATCATTCTTAAAGAGCTGGATGTGATATCTATGATGTCTTGATATATCCCTTCCCTCAGCACTTTAAACTTACTAGAGTTTATCAATTTATATTGTATTAAGGTATTTTCCCATCTTAATACTTCCATACACTAACCTATCACCTTTATTGTGAAGTGCATAGGTCATAGAACACTCATTAGAATTGTCCAACTATCCTCAATGATATGGACTCATCTCAAGTTAAGGCATTGCTTGCTGTAAGGTTATCTATAATCAAACACTTTAGGTATTTCCCTTATCAATGTATTAGTTACCATTCCATTATTAGGATTAGGGTCTCCCATACCATCACCCTTTATTAGGGTTTAGGGTTTCACATACCATCATACTTCATTAGGGTTAGGATTTCACATACCATCTCTCATCATTAGGGATAGGATTTCACATACCATCTCCCTTCATTAGGCTTTCACATCAAATTACCCATAATTAGGGTTTACTATTCATCCCAACTAGGGTTCCTCATGGCATCACCCTCAACTAGGGTTTCTCATGGAATCACCCTCAATTAGGGTTTCTCATGGAATCACCCTCAATTAGGGTTTCTCATGGAATCACCCTCAATTAGGGTTTCTCAATTCATATCAATTGGAGATACTCATTCCAATTAGGGTTTCACTCCCCATTCCCATAATTGGGGTTTTACATTATGTTACCCTGAATTAGGGTTAGGGTTCATTAACCTTCTGGATTAGGGTTTCATGATATCTTTACTAAGGATCATAACCTAATCACCACATGAACAATACTCATGTATGAATTCCTTTCTATCATCCTCTAAGCTTGATTAGGTTACATCAACCTTTCAATCAAATATATATATATATATATATATATATATATATATATATATATATATATACAACTATGGTTGACATAGTGTATTGAGACATTGCTTTCATAAGCTTGTAGGGTTAACCATTTTAAAGGTACTGATCACCTAGGTACTTTAGGGTTTCAACCTTTGTACCTATCATTGATAATCACTAACATCAACCATTGGATCAATGGATCAATCATCACCTTAAATTATCAATTGATTTGATCACATTGAATCACCAAACGATCTTGACCCCCTTTGATCTCTAAACGGTTTGAAACTGTTTAGGCAAGAAGTGTGTTGAAACCGATTGGACTTGAGTCTCCAAATGGTTTGACACCGTTTGGACCCAAAGGGTCTTGAGACCGTTTGGACCCAAATGGTCTTAAGACCGTTTGGACTCAAACGGTCTTAAAACCGTTTGGTCCAAATCCTCTCAAAACCGAATGGACCAAAAGGTCTTTCAACACTTAAATAATTTAAGGTTTCAATCAATAAACTGACTATCAATTGAGTCCTTGATTCATTCATCAATTGAACTATTGAATCATCCTTCAATTAGACCATCAATTAGGGTTTTAAACCCAATTGAACTAGGATTTATAATCAAGGAACCTTCAATTAGGGTTTTGAAATCTAGGAGCCTTCAATGATTAACATTGTGGAACCGATTCAATTGAAATCAATGAATCGTCATCAAATTATGATATGACCTGACCTCAAACAGTCTTGAGGTCGTTTGGATGACCTCCAAATGGTCTTGAGGCCGTTTGCCCCATCCATCACTAAAATTTGTGAAATCCAATTAGGGTTCAGATCATTGGATTGATCATCAAATTAGCTATTGATTGCATTTTGATTTGGTATCTCTAACTCTTTAATTACTCAACCATACTCAACCCTAGACCTCCAAACGGTCTTGGTTGACCTCCAAACGGTCTTGAGACCATTTGGGTAACCTCCAAACGGTCTTGAGACCGTTTGGGTTAGTCCACCCAAAATATTACATCAACCAATTGAAATTTCAGCACTTAACCCGATTAGGGTTTCTAATTGGAGGATTGTTCATATATTGAATTAATCAATTGGATCCATTAGATCATCATCCAACATATACTAGGGTCCTGACCTCAAACAGTCGACCCATCCAAACGGTCAACCCACCCAAACGGTTTGGGATCCAAACCTCCAAACGGTTTGCAAACCGTTTGGTCCCCAAACGGTTTGGTGAAACCGATTGGACAAAAAATTATGAAACTGTTTGCAATAGATATTTGTGGAGGTGTGTGCTTATGATGATGTCATCATCTTCAAGCTACGATCCTTCATATTTTGCTGTAATTTTCATGGTGGTTCTATCGATTTGATCCAGTGAATTTTATGAAGAAAAAATGATCAACAATTGACAAGGAATTGAATGCAATAACAATAGTAAGGGTTCAAGTTATAAAACCCACCTCCAATTGAGATTCAAAGCTTCAAGATCACGTCAACAATGGTGGATGCAACTCCTTTCACTATCCTAAGGCTCGTCCTCAAGCTTTGAGTGAAAAGGAATGGTTAGAATTGATGATGGGATCGAGATAAGAAGAAATCATGCATTGATTTTCGATTTCCACCATGGAATCAAGGTGAAAGAAGGTCAAGAAGCTTACCAACAGGTTGGGGGGTCGTCCTCCTGTTGCTCCAAGCCCCCTTGGTCGTTTTTGCAAGCAAGAAGTGAAGGTGGATTCGAAATTACCCATCCAAGCTATGGATAAGGGAGCATATATGCATTTTATTAAAAATTCATTTAAGAGAGAGAAAGTAGGGATTATCTCCTCCATTTCCTTGCCACTTTCCCCCTTCCCTTCCTTGTTTATGAGTCTATCTCCTTTTCCTCTTATTCCTCTCAATTATCCATGATTTAAAGAAAAGCAAATTAAGCACCTTAACCCTTATAATAATAATATCCTAAAGTTAGTGGATAATTCTTTTTCTTTTAATAATGTGAGTGAGTTATCCACCTCCTTTAGATATTTTCGTGCATTTGCAAGGAACATGGTCATCCATTCTTTTACAAAATCGTCCCTCACCTTTTGGTTGAAGGGCTCTTCAATTAATATATTTATTTTTGCATTAAATTGAAGTAAAGTTCCAATTATGCTTAAATCTTGATTATTTTAATATCAAGATTCTCTCTCCTCCAAAGTAATTCAAATGGGGCGCCCCTCTCATTTTATTTTCTCTAAATGATGCCAAGAAACATTAGGGACTATTTTGAAGTGGTAATTTGCATATTGAACCCTGGGTTTTTGGTAATTTGCACATTACACCAAAACTAGGTTTTAATGCACAAACATTGCTTTATCAGCTCTTTCTTGGTACTCAGGCTATCACAAGTCACACATCTGCATCATATTCAATCTCATGATTCTTCAACACATGAGGAACATCTTATCATGTAACATTTGCAATTTAACCCCTCAACTTGGATAATTTGCACATTAGTCCAACACAAGCAAAACATTATTTCAACATTATTCGAAAAGGACTAAAATTGAAACATAAGTTCCTCTTGAGCCTTAATTACTTTTCAAAAAATAAGAGCAAGCATATAATTAGCTTTATTAAGCAAAACCTCTAGGGTTAAGGCATAACCTAGGTCAGGGATGTTACAAATGGTGTCTCGGGATATGTATTCTTGTTGGGAGGAGGAGTTGTTTCCTGGAGGTCTAAGAAACATACCATATTGTCTCGGTCCACTTTTGAAGCAGAGTTGTGTGCTTTAGATGACACTGGATTGGAAGCTAAATGGCTACATGGACTTATGTCCAGTTTACCTATGGTAATGAAGCCGCTTCCTGCAATTTTAGTTCACTGTGATAATACTACAACTATTGCTAAGATTAAGAGTTCCAAGTACAATAAAAAACAATGTACACACATCCAAGTCAGACTCAAGTATGTAAGGGAGTTAGTGTCTAATGGGATCGTGGTTGTGGACTACGTCGGTACCAAAGATAATACAGTCGATCCCTTCACTAAAGGTCTTACTTTGGCTTTAGTGGAAAAATCCAGGTTGGAGATGAGACTGAAACCCCTATAGATTTGCAGACAGTAGCAACCCAACCCAAAAGAGTGGAGATCCCACAAATTGGGTTCAATGTGGTAATAACAATCTGTCAGGTGAATCAGATGACACTGTGTATTCTTGTTTGATGCGTCTTGCATATGTGTGTCTATCCCCTGGGAAACCTGTTAGTGTCATGACTGCAAGTTAGTAAGAGGGTAGTCTCTTAATGGTGTCAAGTCTTAGGACATGATGTTAGCAGTACATCCTTGGAGACTCCAGCTAAGTGGTTGATGTTGTGTAGGCCGTAACAGGAGAATTGGGTTGTTCTCTGTTATCAATCATGATATAGATTTTTGTATGCATGGCCTTAATGCATTGTTTTCTTTTCTACCATGTCTTTATTGTATTGTTACTAACCTATACTCTTGTACCCAAGGTTCAGGTTCAAGACTTTTGTTCACCTAGTTCCTACGGGGATCACAGTTGGATAACTCAGGTAGATTCAAACCGAAAGGTATCTGCTGAAAGCACAATATGGAGGACTGAATGGTAGAGCACACTACACATTGGACTTTGTGGGGGATTGTTAGATATATGGCTGATGTAGCAACCATTTATTTAGCATGGGTTAAGCCCGATGTAGTGCAACAAGTACATGTGAGAAAAGTAGTTTTGTCTCTAGTGCAAATGGCAAAGAAGTTTTATCCCATATTGCTCACTCCTAGAACTTTTGTGGTCCTTATATGTAGGATCGCATGGGGCACTAGTGTCTAAGGGGTCATAAGAGGGAGGTATGCTCACCTCCTTGGTGGGTGGGGTTACCACATCACAACGCACGCACACACGCACGCGCACGCGTGCCGCTCCACGCCCAACCTCGCCTGGCCGGACCGGTCTCGGGCTTGTGGCTTGTGGATTGTGGAGAATGTCTTCCGGCTTCATTTTGCACCAGGATACAACTAAGTAATTAATTACTCGTGTAATTAATTGTTTCTTTCCTATTCGGATTTATTAAATCCTAACTAGAAAGTATTTCTCTTTTGCGGATTATTTCGTATTATGTACAAGAGTGACCGAGTGTTTGCGTCTTACTAGGAATAGGAATAAAGGACGTGCGTGGCTATAAATACTCCCAGGTCATTAGGGTTAAACACACAGCAACTGCTGCCGTTTCACGTGTGTTGTGAGAGTCATAATCCAGAGAGTGATTGCCTTCGTTCCCGAGCCGCTTTGTGGAGTTGTTCTCCTGTGCAAAGCGCGACTTGTCCTTTCCGTTACCGAGACACGACTGTCAGGCGGAGGTTCCTGCGGACGATGTGCTGCACTGGTGGTAGTGCGACGAGACGACGTCAAGCGCGAGCAAGACGAGTCTGTTCTTGGTTCGTGCCAGATCGAAACTGGGAGAACGATGCCTATCCGCGAGGATTGGCGGGCGTTGATTTCTTTAACTATCACGTTCGTTTCTCATCGAACAATCTGTTTTGTGAATCTAACTCATTTATTTCTATTCTCCTGATTTCTTTGATCTTTGATTTTTATTTGGATATGCCTGAAATTGTTAATTAATTTACACCTGTTGTTGTTACATGTAACAACATTAATAATATTATCAACAATAACCCCACCCACCAAGGAGGTGAGCATATCTTCCTCTTAGGACCCCATCGACACTAGTGCCTCATGTGATCCTAGACATAAAGACCACAAAAGTTGTAGGAGTGAGCAATTTCCATTTGTAATAAAGACAAAACTAATTCTCTCGCGTACTAGCTGCACAACTTTCGGCTTAACCCATGCTATTGACGTGGCTGTGCCATATATCTAACACATGCCTCGCCGCCGGTGTGGAAGCTGTGGTCGTGCCTCTTTCGCGCAGGCCTCTATTTCCATGGAGTCTTACGTCTGCATACATGGAGAACCAGCCGATGTTGAGGAGTGCCCTCTCTCTCAACACTAAGAGGAAGATGGTGGCCGCTTTTATGCTGAAAGGCTCTGAAGATTATCGGGAAAAAAAAAATCAAAATAGACGAGTTAGTACTATTTAATGACCAAACTAGACGACTTTGGAATAAATTTACCGGCATAGACGAGTTTGGGAGAGAGAAAGGACCGAAGACGCCAAACTGAATGGCATCTTCAATCCCATTGGTCCCAACTGACGTAGCCGTCCCCGTGCCAACGGGTCCCTGGGGTGGTCGCTCCATGTGGTGGCCCCAGGGACCCGTTGGCGCGGGAAGGATCAACATTTTTTTTCATAATTTGATACCATTATTTAGTTAATGTGTAATATTTACATTTTAATTAATATATATTAATTTACAATAATTAATTATTGCATCTAAGTAAAATATCACATTAATATTAATTATACAATATTTTTATTTGATATTAAATAATATGTTGTATTTCAAAATATTGATTTATAAATCCATTTATTAATAACATATTTAACTACATATGCATTTAATTATTATTTATAGATATATTTACGAGTTGAATACAAATTTTTAACGTAAACTTTCAAACTATATGATAAAAAATATTATTCAAATGTAGTATGTAAAATATTATATTACACATAAAAGTAATTACTATATTAATCAGCTAATATTTGTATGTATATTAAATAATATAAAAATTCAATGTAATATAGCACTATATATACACTCATTATATACATAATATTGTTTTAGATATACCCGGCCAGCGTAGCCCGGGCGGTCAAGCCAGCGCGCCCCTCACGAAGGGTCGCTGGTTCGAATCCGCTCGGATCAGCTGTATTTACCAACCTCTTGGGTCATCCGGGCTCTGGCACCAGTTTGGAGAGGGGGTGAGCTTCGGCCCATGCAGATCCAAAAAAAAATATTGTTTTAGATATTATATCATATATTATACTATGCATATTAATATTAATAATTAATATATGATATTAGATTAAAATGTTATGTCCACTATATGTTCATATTTGTTATTTATTTATTAATGATATATTAAAATATATACATATTATTCATAACATTATGTCTACTATTATTATTCATTAATAAATAAATATACAAATATGATATAATATCTAAAACAATATTATGTATAGTTTGCATATAGTTTGCATATTAAATATAGTTTGCATATACAAATTAAATATAGTTTGCATTTACATAACGTTATGTCTACTATTATTATTCATTAATAAATATACAAATATGATATAATATCTAAAACAATATTATGTATATAATGATTAAAACGTTATGTATATGAAAACTATATTTATTTATTAATGATATAATAATAGTATGTATATATCTTTAATATATCATTTATAAATAAATATACAAATATACATATATTAATTATTAATATTAATATGCATAGTAGACATAATATATGATATTAGATTAAAACGTTATGTATATGCAAACTATATTTATTTATTAATGATATAATAATAGTATGTATATATCTTTAATATATCATTAATAAATAAATATACAAATATGAACATATAGTAGACATAACGTTTTAATATAATATCATATATTAATTATTATTATTAATATGCATAGTATAATATATGATATAATATCTGAAACAATATTATGTATATAATGAGTGTATATATAGTGCTATATTACATTGAATTTTTATATTATTTAATATACATACAAATATAATGTGATTAATATAGTAATTATTTTTATGTGTAATATAATATTTTACATACTACATTTGAATAATATTTTTTATCATATAGTTTGAAAGTTTACGTTAAAAATTTGTATTCAACTCGTAAATATATCTATAAACAATAATTAAATGCATATGTTGTTAAATATGTTATTAATAAATAGATTTATAAATCAATATATTGAAATATAACATATTATTTAATATCAAATAGAAATATTGTATAATGAATATTAATGTGATATTTTTACTTAGATGCAATAATTAATTATTGTAAAATAATATATATTAATTAAAATGTAAATATTACACATTAACTAAATACATGGTATCAAAGTATGAAAAAAAATGTTGAACCCGTGCCCGTGCCAACGGGTCCCTGGCCACCGCGCCACGTGGCGGTGGCGTCTTCATCCTGGGGCCGCCACGTGGCGGTGGCGTCTTCATCCTGGGGCCGCCACGTGGCGCGGCCACCCCAGAGACCCGTTGACGCGGGGCCGGTATGTCAGTTGGGACCAATGGGATTGAAGACGCCATTCAGTTTGGCGTTTTCGGTCCTTTCTCTCTCCCAAACTCGTCTATGCCGGTAAATTTGTTCCGGAGTCGTCTAGTTTGGTCATTAAATAATACTAACTCCTCTATTTTCATTTTTTTTCCAAGATTATCGGGGATGCATTCTACGCCCCGGGCTGGAAGGGGAGGAGGGTCTGTTGAGGCGGCTCCACTGCCTAGGAACACTAGCAGAGGTGGCAAGCCCAGTAGATGGGAAAACAGGGCGTGTGGAGATCTATGGCCGAACCGTCGTGCGAATGGCAGGCGTCGTTGGGGAAACCCTCTCACCGTTTGGGTGGAGCCGTTGCAGGAGAAGCGGTACACCTACGACCAACTCGACGGCTACCATAAAGACATGTTCAAGGAAGCCTCGCAGGCCGCTCGTGCAGTCATTCCGGACATTGATGCTCTGGCGCACATGAAGACGGGGATTTATGAGCCACATTCGCTCGAAATTTTCGGACCTGCCTTTATGCCCGTAGCGAACAAAGCATGGCATCAACGAGCGTTTGAGGAGCTGGATGGAGCCAAGCGGCTAGAGCTCAGCTTAGAAATCCTCAAGCGGGAGGTGGAGCTGGACGAGAGTGGAGGAGGGTGGGTTCCTAAACCCCATGAGGATTACACAGAGGAAGAGAAGGAACTCCTGGCTGATCTGATGAAAGTGTCTAGATCCAGTTGGAGAGAAATCGAGAAGGAGCAGTTGGAGCCCTCCGGGCAGGCACTGATTGCTCCATCTATCCAGTTGCGTGTCAAGCTCGCCATGCCACTGGAGCAACTGCCGCATCCGGCGTACTTGAGGTATCTGAAGCAGTTTCACTCCGTCACTCGGTTCCTCGGATCTCGCATGGGGTATTAGCCTACTTGCGCATACTAGTAGCTGCGTGTATTCATTTTCCCGGTCGCGTATCGGCTAACAACCTTGAACATCAATCCTTGCTAACTCATACCGGAAGGAACTTCTGTTGTGCATCTGTTCCTATCTCTCTGTTATTACCCAATGCTTTAATTTCAATTCTAACCTTAAATTCTGTTAATTTTAATTTCAATTTCAATTTGAATCATTTTTTTTATACCCGTCGTACAGGCCGGCCAACTATTCGTTTTAACCGATTTCCGGGTGTGCGGGGCGCTCGGAGTCTTTTAAATAAAAAAAAAATTGAATCATTTTATTTACTCTTAGATGCTAAAATCACTGCAATTTCAATAACTATTGTTAGTGCTGTTTTTTGATGTTTAATTAGTTAGATATCATTCTGTCGCCAGCTTCACATGAGATGAGAGCGAATTATGAAGAGTTTTACATTGCATCTAGCTTCATCTGAGTGTTTGAGCTTCCCTGGCGAGGCAGTACTTCAAAATATTAGTAAAAAGAAGCCTTTGTATGACAACATGTTACTTATATTTTTGTCACCTAAGGCTGTATCGTTCAGCTACAGGACCATATCGAGAGCATGGTTTTTCACATGATTCTGTTATGGCGAAACCCAGTTTGACTGCTGCTTGCTGCATTATATGGGCTGCTTATAGTTTTGGGACATAATACACAGTATCAAGGCAAACAACTATGTCAATCCAGACTGAAAGAAGTGAAGTCCTTCTGCTGTTTTTTCTATACATTCATCATTTCGTATATACTAATATTACATACATAATTGATGAATTTAGCCTCGGTTAATATTGGAGCTTATAGTTTTGGGACATAATTCAGTGCACTTTCGATGGTTATTAGTTACTTAACATTCTGTTGCCTGCTTCACTGGAGAGTGAAAATAGATGAGTTTTGCATTGTGTCGAGCTTCATCTGGATTTTCTAGTTTCCCTGGCGAAGCAATACTTAAGTTATTAGTGGAAACGAAGTACTCCCGTCATGTGAAGAAGAAAAGCCCGTGCAAAGGTATAAGGAGATATATAACATCACGAGATGCTACTTATTAATTTCTTTGAAACCTAAAGTTGTGTATTCGTCAGCAAGAAGACCATATCCGGAGCAATGTTCTTCACATAATTCTATTGTTACAGTAAAATCCAGTGTGATCTATTTGCTACATGATGTGGGTTGTTTGTAGTTCTGGACGTTATCTACATTTTGAAGGCTAACAACTATGAGAAATTCAGAACAAAAGCAGTTATTTAGATACACTTTTACTGTATATTAATAGACAAATGGTCAATCATCTGAGCATTAGTTCTTTGTCATAGATGAAGGCTATTTAGCCCCCCTTCCAAAACAATGGTTTTGTGTAGTTAAAAGAAGTACTTCTCTCATCGCTGTGAGGAAGAGAAGCCGTGCAAAACTAATAGCATTTGTATAGGTTAAACACGTAAATTTAATACCTAATGATTTTTGTGCTCAAATATGTCGACTTGAGAGTTCTACATTGCTCATATTTTAATAATGACTTAATCTTTTCATACGATGTATCTAATATGTTTGTTCAAGATTGATTTCAGACTTTAGGTACATGAAAATGATCAAATTACATAAGTCC
The DNA here is from genome assembly GCA_963693085.1 of Alisma plantago-aquatica. Classification (NCBI taxonomy): domain Eukaryota; kingdom Viridiplantae; phylum Streptophyta; class Magnoliopsida; order Alismatales; family Alismataceae; genus Alisma; species Alisma plantago-aquatica. The sequence continues at coordinate 962,166,090 of OY856412.1, forward strand.
TAGCTTGTTCAAGTTCAAGTCAAAAGTAATGCAAGTGTGCAATTTAGAAAATCACTCCAAATGACCTTAGATAATTTTTGTAATCACTTGTATTGATGATATGACTAGTTACTAAGAAGAAAAAAAATCAAGGACACTTATTTCCAACGTTTGATCACTCGAATGTCAATTTAGAAAATTTGTTATAGGTTGTTTATCGGTCGAGTTGGAAACTCAGCCGATCCAATGATGGATTTTCTAGAGAGACCAATTGGTTAAGTTGCACACTCATAGAACTCGATTGATCGATCAACTAAGCAAAACTGATTTTGACTCATCGGCCGAGTTTTCCAAAACAAACTCGACGGATAGTTTGAAAATTGACTTTGTCTCTTAGTAGACCGGTCGAGTTATCTTTGAATATATTATACGAAAAGTACAAAAAAATTGATTATAAACGTTGGTAAGTTGTTTTAAACGAGAATAGATTCGTTGTAACTTAGAAAATAATTATATTTTGCCCTTAAATAATCCCACACTCAAGGAACTCCTGGCTGATCTGATGAAAGTGTCTAGATCCAGTTGGAGAGAAATCGAGAAGGAACAGTTGGAGCCCTCCAGCCAGGCACTGATTGCTCCATCTATCCAGTTGCCTGTCAAGCTCGCCATGCCACTGGAGCAAGTGTCGCATCCGGCGTACTTGAGGTATCTGAAGCAGTTTCACTCCGTCACTCGTTTCCTCGGATCTCGCATGGGGTATTAGCCTACTTGCGCATACTAGTAGCTGCGTGTATTCATTTCCCGGTCGCGTATCGGCCAACAACCTTGAACATCAATCCTTGCTAACTCATACCGGAAGGAACTTCTGTTGTGCATCTTTCCTATCTCTCTGTTATTACCTAATGTTTTAATTTCAATTTACAGTTGGATTTGGATACGTGGATTCTAACCTTAAATTCTGTTAAAATAATTTCAATTTTAATTTGAATCATTTTATTTACTCTTATATTCTAAAATCACATACAGATGCAATTTTAATAACTATTGTTAGTGTCCTTTTTTTATATTTATTTTTTTGAGTTAGAAGGAGACTTAGTCTCCCCCCTCCCTCAAACAAGTGTCAGAGCTCGGATGATCTAAAAGATTATAAATATAATGCGCAACAGGAGATTTCGAACCCGGGTCCCCCTAGGAGGACAGGCCGGACCGAACCATCTGCGCTACACTGTCCGGGTAATTAGTTAGTTATCATTCTGTCGCCAGCTTCACATGAGAGTGAATTATGAAGAGTTTTACATTGCATCTAGCTTCATGTGAGTGTTTGAGCTTCCCTCGCGAGGCAGTACTTCAAAATATTAGTAAAAAGAAGCCTTTGAATGACATCATGTTACTTATATTTTTGTCACCTAAGGCTGTATCGTTCAGCTACAGGACCATATCGAGAGCATGGTTTTTCACATGATTCTGTTATGGCGAAACCCAGTTTGACTGCTGCTTGCTGCATTATATGGGCTGCTTATAGTTTAGGGACATAATACATAGTATCAAGGCAAACAACTATGTCAATCCAGACTGAAAGAAGTGAAGTCCTGCTGTTTTTTCTATACATTCATCATTTCGTATACTAATATTACATACATAATTAATGAATTCAGCCTCAGTTAATATTGGAGCTTATAGTTTTGGGACATAATTCAGTGCACTTTTGATGGTTATTAGTTACTTAACATTCTGTCGCCTGCTTCACTGGAGAGTGAAAATAAGGGGCCGTCTGGATGGAGACATTGCAAATGCAGTAGTTATATACGTAAGATAACTACTGACCGCAGCACCGTGCGGCTGCTAATACTGTAAATAGCCCGCTGGTAACAACCGGTAACCTTTCAAATTGTATACAACCGGAGCGGAGGCGTCTGTTGTGAATTCCGCCGGACATAGCAGGATTCTAAACGCAACAAATGTGTGCAGGTAACTACCGGATTAAAAGCCGTGTGGTTTTTATTCGACATATCTAGATGCCTTTTTATATATAGATTACCGGCATTCTCAATGCTCCGCCCGGAACAGCCCCCTAGATGAGTTTTGCATTGTGTCGAGCTTCATCTGGATTTTCTAGTTTCCCTAGCGAAGCAATACTTCAGTTATTAGTGGAAACGAAGTACTCCCGTCATGTGAAGAAGAAAAGCCCGTGCAAAGGTACAAGGAGATATATAACATCACGAGATGCTACTTATTAATTTCTTTGAAACCTAAAGTTTTATTCGTCAGCAAGAAGACCATATCCGGAGCAATGTTCTTCACATAATTGTATTGTTACAGTGAAATCCAGTGTGATTTCTATTTGCTACATGATGTGGGTTGTTTGTAGTTCTGGACGTTATCTACATTTTGAAGGCTAACAACTATGAGAAATTCAGAACAAAAGCAGTTATTTAGATACACTTTTACTATATATTAATAGACAAATGGTCAATCATCCGAGCATTAGTTCTTTGTCATAGATGAAGGCTATTTAGCCCCCCTTCCAAAACAATGGTTTTGTGTAGTTAAAAGAAGTACTTCTCTTATCGCTGTGAGGAAGAGAAGCCCTGCTAAACTAATAGCATTTGTACATGTTAAACACTTAAATTTATTACCTAATGATTTTTGTGCTCATATATGTTGACTTGAGAGTTATAGATTGCCCAAATTTTGATAATGACTTAATCTTTTCATACATATGTATTTAATATGTTTGTTCAAGATTGATTTCAGACTTCAGGTACATGAAAATGATCAAATTATATAAGTCTTAACTTGTTTAAGTTCAAGTAAAAAACAATGCAAGTGTGCAATTTGGGAAATCACTCCAAATGACCTTAGATAATTTTTGTAATCACCTGCATTGATGATATGACTTGTAACCAAGATGAAAAAAAAATCAGGGACATTTAATTCCAACGTTTGATCACTTGAATGTCAATTTAGAAAATTTGTCACCGACTGTTTATCGGTCGAGTTGGAAACACAGTTGATCCAGGGATGTATTTTTTGGAGAGACCAACCGGTCAAGTTGCACACTCATAGAACTCGACCGATCGATCAACTAAGCAAAACTGATTTTGACTCATCGGTCGAATTTCCCAAAGCAAACTCGAATAATAGTTTGAAAATTGACTTTGTCTCTTAGTGGACCGGTCGAGTTATCTTTATTAAAACTCGACTGAATATATTGTACGAAAAATGCAGAAAAAATGATTATAACCGTTGATGAGTTGTTTTGAGCGAGAATAGATCCGTTGTAACTTGGAAAATAACTATATTTTCCCCTTAAGTGATCCCACACTCAAGGGAACACCCCTAGCTATAAATAGGACCTCTTGGAGTTCATTCCAAGTTTGCTCATTCATGCTATTCTAAGTCCTTGCTAAAGCTGAGTGTGTTGCAACTCCTTGAGCCCATTTCTCTCTCTCATTTACATAGCATTTCATGATTATGAGTGAGTTAGGCCAGTTGTAAGAGAGCTACTTCTTTGTGCTTGTAAATCTCTCATTCCGTTCCATCTTCCCTACCCCTTTTCTCAAAGAAGCAAAGATGAAGCAAGCTACTCCGAGTGAAGGTGAATCTGTTGTTGTTCTTCTTCAAGGTTGAAGAAGAGGTGAAGATCTTCTCCAGGTGAAGGAGAAGGGCAAGGCCAAGATTCAAGAAGAGTGGGAAAATTCCTTCAAGGCCAAAGACTTGATGCAAGTGTGGGTAAGTCCTTGTTGAAGGCTGAAGACATTTTGATCAAGTGCGTAAGTCCTTATGTAGGTGCAAGACTCTTGTCTTAAATAGATAAGTCCTTAGATGTATGGTGATCTCCTTGTATCTCATATGAATGGAATATAAGTATACATGGATTGCAAAGTCCTAGAGGTTGACCTCTCTAGGTAGTGGATTGACTCTCTCCTAGTTTGGAGAGTGTAACCACTCTAAACCATCCTTGCTATGTTTGTTTAGTTAGGACTTCAAATTGCTCTTAAGCTATTGGTTGTAATTGATATAATTTGAAGGTCTAACTTATCTTGTGAGAATTTTAAAGATCTATTCACCCCCCTCTAGAGTCCTAGATCCAACAAGTGGTATCAGAGCTTGGGATCTTCTCTAACAATCTCCTACGTGAAGAGAAGATGGGCGACAACCTACTTGGTTCACTCAACCTAGAGGGAGGCTTCTCCATGCGTCCTCCGATCTTCGACGACACCAACTCCCTCTATTAGAAGAGGCGTATGCAGTTATACATTTAAGACATAAACTTTGATATGTGGAAGGTGATGGTCACACCATACAAGGAGCCAACCGGAGCTGTTTCAACATGGAATGAAGCTGCACTAAAAGAAGTCCAGCTCAATGCCAAAGCCATAAGCATTCTCTATGCAGCCCTTACCGCAACGTAGTTCAACCACATCTCATCTTGGGACTCCGCCTATGTGATTTGGGATAAATTTTGCATTACCTATGAGGCACAAAGCAAGTCAAGAAGGCTAAGATATACATGTTGAACAGCCTTCTACAGAACTTCAAGATGACAAGAAAGAAGGGATTATGGAGATGTACTCTAGGCTCAATGTGATCATCAATGGCCTAGCTGCTTTGGGAACCACTTTGGATAGAGATATAATCAACTCCAAGATCTTGAGGACTCTACCAAAGAGATGAGAGTCAAAGGTGACCTCCATTGAAGAAGTGTGGAGTCTTAGTGACATTCCAACCGAAGAGCTCATTGACAACCTCCAAGCTCATGAGTCAATGCTTGACAAGTAACAAGAAAAGACAAGCAAGAAGAAAAAGAAGCCAAGAAGATCAAAGATAGTGCTTTCAAAGAATAAGTGGAGGCGGTCATCCTTCAACAACAACTTGCTTGTCAGACATCTCCCTCCTCCTCTAGTGAAGATGGTGGCCCTAGTGCGCATGTAAGTGAGGGTCAAAGGTGAGGGTGATGTAAGTGAATCTTTGTGTATCAAGATTGTTCTTTTTGTGGATGACCTACATCACAATTTAATTAGTGTAAGACGATTATTTGATAATGGTTACCTTGTATTATTTAATTCTTTTGAATGATTGTGTAATGACCCCACCTCCCGGTAACCCCCAATTAAGGGAGACCAAGAGGTCAGAGTCGTTATCCCAATTTCTCGGATCAAAGGTTCGACAAATAATCAGTAATAATTATTAAATTCTACCATGACTATACTGAAAGCTGGAATAAAATAAAACTCTACATACCTTTTTCAAAACTTGGATATCTAACATCTATCCACATCTGGACTCTATTCTAACTAATCCTCCTTGCACTTTATTTCTTAATTTCACAGTATGCCATTTTACTGTTTATCCTTTTCAATTTGTATCTAAAACGCCGACAAACAAAACGTCGGTCAGCATAAATGAATATGTCGGTATGCGGGGGAAACAATAATCATGCAACTATAGTAACAATGTAAGCAACCAAATATCATTTAACAATCAAGGTTACGTTTTAAGCAATACTACTCAATCCATACCTATCCCCTTATCTCTGTGTTGTCCCTGTAATAGACTTGGATACTACCTCTCTCATATGGTAGATCCTTACCCCCATGGTCCTACCTCACAGGTAGCCATTACTTAGGGTTGTGGAGTCGCATGGCCCTACCCAAAGGTAGCCCAATCTCTGACTCATTGTGACTTGATGGACCTACTCCATAGGTAGCCATGTACTAAGTCATCTAATGACCCGATGGACCTACCCCATAGGTAGCCATGTACTAAGTCAATCTATCAAGCTACAGAGGGGACTAGGATCTAAGCTAGTAGGCATATATCTTAGGTGATAGTCATATCCACATTATAGTATGCATGAATTAAATTCATCCAACAGTTTAATTCAAGCCACCGATGAAAACTTCGGAAATCCTCAGAAAACTAGTTTGAGATATTCATAAGCGTAACCACATACCTGATCCAGAGCAACTTGATGTCCAAGAAATAATATTCAAGAACAATCAAACAAGCAATCATCAATATCCTGAAATCAATGCATAACATCCAAGTGTCAATGTTTTATCCAAAACATTCTCAAGATAGGCTTGAATGCCATCCTAGGATTTCTAGGCCAACTTTAAGGTTTCATTAGGGTTTTAGCCTCCATAATGCTTTTATCACGTTTAATGTTCTTTTAGTTCACAAACCCTAATTTCAACATCATAAGCATAGTTGAATGTCAATTAAGTCTAATATATCTCTTTTACACCAAAACTACCATCTTTATCCTTTTAATTCATGTCAAGATCATTAGGCCCAATTATCATCTTTGGTTTCTTCCGAATTGACAACTTGTATTTCATTATGGTCTAATTCACATATGAACTCCATTTATCACTAATATCACATCAATCCACTAGAAAACCCTAATTACCAAATTAAGGGTATTTATCCACAATTAGAAACTTTTATACTCAAAATAGCTTGGAATCATCAAATCTTAGTTCTATTCATGGATTTGAACAATTAAAGCCATTTAAAATCATAATTACTAACATTAGGGTTTCAAGGCCCATTAAAGCTTATTTATGCACATGGAACCCTAAATTAATCAAATTACACATAAAGTTCATCCTTTTAGATCTAATGTGTCTTTTTATAATCAACATGTTAATATCAACTTTAATCATCCACATAACCCTTCTCAATACATTAATCATCTTAGATTAGGGTTTCTTAATCATTAATACATTAAAGTTTATAACTTCAACTACTTTTCAAATTGCAAGAGAAATTAGCTCTAAATCTATTTTTACTGGATTCCTCACATTTTTTTGAGAAAAATAAATATATTATATATACCATTCCGATCTACCAATATTTAGATATGATTTTTGCAAGAAAAGTCACTTTTCTGATTTAATCGTTAATTCTAGAAAATCAATGACCGCTTGATCCATGGTCCGCCGGGCCACACAGGATCCAACGGCCTAGGATCCACGTGCCTAATCTTCGATCCGAAGTTACGAAAGACCAAAATACCCTTACCTTGACAGAAGGAGATGAGGGGGTACGCTGGTAATTTCGCGGGGTTTCTTCTTCAACCTCACGGCTCCCTTTCAGTTGTTCCGATGGTCAACCTCTTGGTTGACTCTAAGGTTCCAGCTACCTACGAGCGCGGTGAAGCTCCAGGAAGCTCCGCCTTCCTCCATTGAATTTGAAGAGGCCCTCAATTGCTCTCCACGACCACGCTACGACCTTCTCCTATTCACCGGACTCCGGCGAGGCTTGCTAAGAAGACAGAGGTGAAGGTTAGGGTAGAAGGAGAAATTGAGAGCACGAAAGCACTCCTCTCGGTCCGCCGTAGAGTTTAGGGTAGCAAGAAAACATGTTGTTTCCCCCTCTCACCCTCCCCTATATATAGGGTCGAAGGCAGGGTTCAGATGAATTGGGGACTTTTCCAAACGTCGACCAAACCCCTACAAAGTAGGGATGATCCTCTTCGGACTTCTCTCCTGAATCCAAAGGAACCAAAAACAGGCTTGCACATACTCGGGATCGCGAGGAAATTGAGGGGAAAGAATCCCTCTATAACTCGGCTAGAGTTCGAGTTCCTGTGGAACTGGACGATGAGTGGCTATCATTGGATCAAGATCCAATGGCTCTCATCTCACGCGATCAACCAAAAAGGAAAACATATTCTTATTTTCAAGATAATTCATATATTTGAGGATAATTTGAAAAAGTCATAACTTATAATCCGTAACTCCTTTTTATCTCAAATTTCAAGGGAATATCATTAATGATTTAATCTTTCATCATTCCAAATTTGGGGCTTATTATCTAAAGAAATTGGGTCCTTTTCTTTAGTTGCAAGTCATCACTTAATTATATACATTTTTCATATATTTTCTCTTTCCCTTGCCATTATATTATTATCCCGAGTTCCTTGAACCTCAAGGAACCTTAATGGTTCGAAATCCAATCTTGGGAATATTCCTTAGCACTTTTACTCATCTTTTATCCATTTTCTTATTTATTCCTTTCTCTAATTGAATTCCTTTTTCTTTTCTTTTTCTTTACTCTCAATTGGGCTCAATAGCCAATAAAGCCCATTAAGAAAACAATCAAGGCTATTATGAATGAAAATCATTCAATTCAAACAAGTAATTCGACCATTGATTTCATTTATCAATTAAAAGGTGATTTACAAATCTCATTACATGGTTTATGAAATTTGAGGTTATAACATCCTCCCCTCCTTATAGGAATTTAGCCCTCAAAATTCAACAATCAAGCAAACAAATCAGGATATGCTTCCTCATGTCCATCATGGCTCCCATGTGGCTTTACCCTCTCCATGGTGCTTCCCAAGAACCTTCATCATCTTATATTCTTATATCTGAGTTCTTTTTCACCTTGGTATCTTGTACCCTTATAGGCAGCTCAGGTCATTTCAGCTTCTCTCCAAGCTAATAGGTTCATGGCTCAGCACATGGCTTGGGTACCTCACATAGTGCTCTTAGATTGGACTCGTGGAACACATCATACATCATGTTATCCTGAGGGGTAAGGCTAAACATAACTGTTGACTCAAGGTCAATTAGGTCAATGTTGACTCACGTCTAAATTGACTAAACCCGTGTTTTGAAGATGACAAACCATTCCATAAATGTATTGGAAGCATTTAAGTAAAGTCATACCTATGGAGAAACCTAGGGGTTTCAATAGAATTGAGTTCATATGCTCCCCCTCAATTGATGCTAGTGGAGTTCTCATACTCCCCCTCAATTGTACTATTTCTCCTTCTCCCCTTTATATGGACATGCTTTTCCTCTTCATGTAAGACATGCCTTCTCCCTCTTTTAAAAGAAGACATACCTTTCTCCCCCTTTGTCATTTCAAAAAAAAGTGGGGGTATGAAGAAATAAGAAACACCACTTGTTAAAGGAAAGGAGATAACACAAATATATATAAGGAGAGTAGAAGAACACAGATAGGGGCTTTTCCAAGCATAGAAAGAAAAGCAAGTTAAAGCATATACTTGAACAACCCAAAATGCAAGATAAAGTGCTGCAGAAAAACAATAAATCGCAATTTTGACCCTCAAGATGACAGAATTTGCCCAAAAAGTGTCAGGGCTCATGGAAAAGCGACGAGCCTTGCTCAGAAGGTCGTTTTTGCATAAAAAACACTAGTTATGCACCAAAAACTGAAACGGGAGCAAAAGCTGCATAAAATCAAAAAATGCTCCAATTTCTACATACAATGTAGCTCTATGTGCCCTACATCACAATGTTATGCAAGCAACTCAAGATAGTAGATATGCCATTCAAAGAACAAGCTTGAGCATGTATGAGACAAGATACAAGCATAGAATATAGTGAAATACCACTAGATGAGCAAACATGTTGGCTATCCTCTCCTCCTTTCCCATCTTGAAGTTCTCAAGCAGCGCTTTGAGCATGTAGACTTTGCTTTCCTTCACTTGAGTTGTCCCTTCATAAGTGATGCATAGCTTTCTCCATACCTCATAGGCTATTTCACATGAAGAAATCCGGTTGAACTCGGCGGGGATCATGGAGGCATAGAGGATGTGCATGGCTCTAGCATTCAAGGTTGCTTTCTTCAAGGTAGCTTCATCCCATTCTTCAATCTTTGTATTTGGTAGCATGTATGGGATGTTCACCATTTGCCACGTCTCAAGACTTGATCCTTGGATGTAGAATTGAAGCCTTCTTCTCCAATAGAGGAAATTGTTCCCATCAAAGATTGGTAGGCTGATCAAGTATCTCCCTCCTTGGTAGTCACCCATCTTCTCCTACTTGTTGAAGTATGTTTGGAGAAGACCCGCTCTGATACCAATTTAGGGCAATTAGAGAGATAGACTTGTAAGCAAGATAGGAAATTTAGAACATGGCAATATGCATATATAAAGGTACCAAAGGAGTGCCAAAGAATAAGGCTATTGGTTGAGAAAATCTAGTTGAGAGGGAAATTCTCATTCAATAAGACAAATGTATATTTTGTGCACAGTGTTATCGGTCGAGTTCTGTGTATTGACAACTCGACCGATGACAGCTGTTGGAAACACCCATTGGTGCCTATTGGTCGAGTTTCAAATAGGACAAACTCGACCGACAGAGCTACTGTAAAAAAGCACATATATTTCATAAAAACATATTTAAAGGCATGATAAATATACAAACCATATCCAAACATGTCTAAGCAAGTTAGTAATGCACTACAGAAGCATTAGAAATAGTTTTTGAGCAAGAGTGTGAAGAGAATCCCAAAGTACCACTTTTGACTCGAAAATCACATGCATAGTGCACACTAACTTGACAAAAACAAGTTAGGAGAGGTTATAAGCAAGAGAAACATTACCTTTGTGCTTACCATTCCTTTTTCCACTTGTTGTCACCATCTACACATCTCACCTTTCTTCTTTCATGTGGATTGAGAAGTCAATTTGCAATTCAATAGCTCAAGTCAATCCATTTGCAAGTACCTACAAGAAGAAAGATGAAATGGCCCCCAATCATATTTTTGGGTCCGGAGGGGTTAGTTTAGCAACCCAAGTCCTATTTCTCTTAGGTACTTTCCTAAAAGGACAACAAGTAGAATAATGACCAATTTCATTGCAATAGTTGCATGTGCCCATAGTCTTGGAACTAGAGGATTCTCCATGGAAGATTGGAGGTCCTTTACCTTTGTTGTTCCTTTGACTACCATCATACCCCAAACCATGTCTACCAATTTGTTTGGTAGTACGGTGTAGGATATCATTAAGATTCTTTTTACCAACTAAGAATCTTTGCAAAGAAGATGTTAAACCATCATTATCATGCATAAGAGAGGTAATAGTAGAAGACAATTGATTAATATTATCTCTAGCATGCAAAAGATCATTTTCTAAGCAAAGAGCTTTTGTCATGAAGGACTCTTTATCAATATGAAGAGCAGCAACATCATTCTCTCTACTAGTAGAACTAGAACAAGATTCATGCACATTGATTTTAGTAAGCAATGAGGCATTTTCTGTTTCTAATTCTTGCAAAACAAAATCTTTGTCCTTGTTTTCAGATTTAAGAACATCAATATCATGCATGAGAGAATCAACAATTAAAGTATTCTCTTCATTAAAACTAGGCATGAGATGTTGATCTTTTAAAAATCTAATCTTATTAAGCAAACTAGCATTTTCAAGTTTAAGAGAGTCTACTTGGCTAAGACAAGCATTTTTATCATCAAGCAAGCAAGAATTAGCATGTTCAAGATCATTTAATTCTACATGCAAATTATCAACAATTCTAGCAAGCTTTTTCTTTTTCCTTTTAGAAGACTTAAGAGAGGCACAAATATCATGAATAATAGCAATCAAAGATTCTTTATCTAAATATTTTAGATTTACCTCACTTGAGTCCTTACTTGTTGATGCCATAAGAGAAAAATGGCATTCTCCTTCATCACTAGAGCTTTAGCTTGATCCTTCACTTGAATCTTCACTTGAGCTTGAGTTGGAGGAGCCACTTGAGCTTGAGTGCCATTTCTCCTTCTTCTTGTGAATATGGGTCTTTTTGCCTTGTGGGCAATCTTCCTTGTAGTGACCCTTCTTTCCACATGTGAAGCACCAGATGGAGGGGGACTTGCCGTTGTAGAATCTACCCTTGGAGTATATGGCATCTTCTTCAACTTGAGAGGATGGAGAAGCTTGATCAACAATAGCCTTGATTTGAGCTTTGATTTCTGCCTTCTTCATTCTCTTGAGTTCTTTCTTCTCTTATCTTTCTACTTCCTCCCTCTTAGGCATGGCAACGGGTCGGATTTTTTAAAACCCGACCCGACTCATTTTCAACAAACCCAAACCCGACCCGGACCCGAAAATATACTGACTCAAAAAACCCGCAAATACCCAACCCGATAAAACCCGATCCGAAATACGGATTAAAAAAAACCCGCAAATACCCGCAGTTGTTTTCCTTCACAAAAGTGTTATTGTTACAGTGCTATTGTTACAGCAGGACTTTCAAAAACTCACAAACACCCGCAAAAACTGTTGGTGTCTGCAATGACTTAAACAAGGCGGTTCCACTACCTGATAAACAAAACTCACTTAGTTCCACCTGATAAACAAGGCGGTTTGTTAGAGGAAAGTGTGTAACTAAGTTGTCGTGCCTGCTATGGCCTATGGGGAGACAGGGAGTAGAATAAGACAGCTCCCTGGTTTTAATTGAAAGAACAAACCAGCTCCCGTGTGTGTTGGTGTGTCTTTTGCTTTAAAATGGTACGTGGTCCCTTGGGGTCAGTGGGACCATTGCAGCTACAGAGTCTATCGAGTAATCGATCCTGCTACTGCGGCCGTGTGGGTTTCAGCAACCACCCATCTCATATAGGTCACACAACTTCGCTGTCCTGTCCATCCTCCCCACTACACTCTACCTCTGAATCAACTGTGTCTATCTTTTCTTCGTCTCTCCCAGCTATAGCTCCTTCGACTCATCACTGATCGACCTGCTCCATGACCCAACACAAGCATGGTCTCGACTCCTACGGAGGAGGAAGGGGAAGAGAAGGAGAAGGACGGGATGTTTTCCCTGAAATGGGTTCTCTCTCTATCAACTCGTCGACATCTCCCCACCAGCACCTCCAGCCATCTCATGCTCCACGCAACGACAGCAGCGAAGGAAGCGCCAGCAGTACCACTACCACCTGGGCGTTCCCTCTCATGGGGAGCTACATCAGCGTCAACCTCCCACTGGACCCAGAAGGGTACCAAACCCGCCCTGTTGAGAACGCTGAAGGCGCACCAGATCACGGCGGCCAGTACTACTACAGGGAAGATGAGGAGGAGGAGGAGGACGATCTGGACCTCATGGACGAGAGCCCCTGCGGCGAGGGCGGGAAAGACGAAGAAAATCAAGAGAAGTTGTTGCAACAACACCATCAGCTGTCCAGCAAGGCTGTCGGCACTGCCAGAGGCCACTGGAGACCCGCGGAGGATGCCAAGCTTTGGGAGCTGGTGGCGCAGTTCGGGCCACAGAACTGGAACCTGATAGCCGAGAAACTTGAAGGCAGATCGGAGAAGAGCTGCCGTCTCCGTTGGTTCAACCAGCTAGACCCGCGCATAAACCATAGGGCGTTCAGCGAGGAAGAGGAGGACCGGCTCCTTGCTGCCCACCGCGTGTACGGCAACAAGTGGGCCATGATCGCCAGGCTGTTCCCCGGGAGGACGGACAACACCGTCAAGAACCACTGGCACGTCATCATGGCCAGGAAGCACCGGGAGCAGTCCAACGACGCGTACCGCCGCAGGAAGCTCCTCTCGTCAGCGGCTAGGAACCTACCGATGGGATACACAACGACGGCTTCCGGCCAAGTGCCACCGCCGGCGGGTGCCGGGAGGCATTGCCTGTTCCAGATGCCTAGGTTCATGGAGTGCGCTCAAGCGCATGGCCAAATGGTCGGTATGGGTACTACTATCTCCGGTGATCTTAAAGCCCTGGGACAACCAGGGTTATGACTGAGTGAGTCTGTGAGTGTGATGTGCGGGTCCATCAGCGCCCGCTTAGTTCCACCGAAAACACACGTCCAGCTGGAAGTACTCACAGTCCCCGACCCGAGAAAATACCAAACCCGAAAAAATCCACATTTTGCGTGTCGGGTCGGGTCGGGTCGGGTCAGGTCGGGTCGGGCAGAGTTTTTCTGCCATGCCTACTCCCTCTTGTCAAGTGTGGCTTCATGTGCTTGTAGATTTCCGATGAGCTCTTCGATAGGGACATCCTTAAGGGACCTTGCTTCTTCAATGGAAGTCACCTTGGGTTCCCACCTCGTGGGGAGAGTTCTAAGGATCTTTGAGTTGATCTCTCCACTAGACATAGGATGTCCTAGAACAGCAAGACCATTCACAATGGTGTTGAGCCTTGAGTACAATGGAAGAAATTTTAGACACAACCAAGAGATCCAAAGAGATCATTATCAAGACCTGTGAAACAACTCAAAACAAGTTATTGTAAGATATAGATATACCTTTACGGAATGGTTTTTCATCTTCAAAAAGGGGGAGAATGTTGACTCAAGGTCAATTAGGTCAATGTTGACTCACGTCTAAATTGACTAAACCCATGTTTTGATGATAACTAACCATTCCACATATTGGTGTCTAACGTCTCTACTTGAGTGATTTCAGATTAGGTATAGACACACTCCAAATGCCTTAACTTGCGCATCTCAAATTGGAGAAAAGATAAGTCAAAGTCAATACAAGTGCACGTTTTTGTAATATGATGTAAATCCATTACAATCATGTTGTAAATCACTTGTAATGATTGTATGACTTGTAATTAAGCTTAGAAAAAATCAGGAGCACTTAGATTGAATGTTTAAGCACTCCAAAGCCATTTTCCAAAATTCACATCAGGTTGTTCATCAGTCGAGTTCTGTGAGTTGCAAACTCGACTGATCATGATTGGATCTTGAAAATGACTTTTGATCGGTCGAGTTTACACTTCATAGAACTCGACCGATGGAGTACCAAACCAATTCGATTTTCATTAGTCGGTTGAGTTTCCCGAGGACAAACTCGACCGATGGTCTGAATATTGGCTTTGTCTTTTACTCTATCGGTCGAGTTACCCTTATAGAAACTCGACCGATTGCACTATACGGAAAAGTGCAGAAAATTGTTTCTAGCCGTTGTGGAGTTGCAACAAGTGAAAATATATCCATTGCAAGCCACAAAACGGCTAGTTTTCTTTCTCAAGTGTTCCCAAAGTCTAAGAGGCATCCCCAACTATAAATAGGACCCCTTGGGCTTCATTCCAAGGTTGAGCATTCAATGCAAACTTTATGTGATGTTCCTATTCTATAGTTGAGTGCTTCCTACATCCTCCCCTCTCTCTCTAAGCTTAATCACTTGCTACATCCATTAGAGTGAGTAGGAGATTTGTAAGAGAGCTCGTCCTACATGTATATCTTGTGAGGCTCTCACTTCCACCACCTCCCTATCTCTCATTTTAACCATGAAGATGAAGGTTCTCTCTCTTGGCTAAGAGAGGTAAAGAAGAACAAGGGAAGGCATCCCTTGGTGAAGATCAAGGCTGAAGACTTAGAGCAAGAGTGGGTAAGCCCTTGGTGAAGGCAGAAGACTCCTTGCTCAAGTGGGTAAGTCCTTAGTGGCAGCTTCTCCGAGTGAAGGTGAAGTCAAAGGCGGAAGATCCAATAAGAGTGGGTAATTTCTTGAAGGATGAAGACTTGTGCAAGAGTAGGTAAGTCCTTGGAATAAGGCGGAAGACTCTTGCAAAGTGGGTAAGTCCTCACTCTATTCACCCCCCCTCTAAAGCAGCTAATCACCCATCTAGGATCCAACAATAACCATCTCCACCAATCCATCTCAAATGGACCCATGCAGTCGGGACTCAGCTCTCTTAGCTATAACTTAGAGGGGTCGGATTTCATATCACATATTCTCCCACAATGCACTACATGTCAGTCTGCTTTGCATCAACTCATGACCCATGTCGCCTATGGGCTATAATTCCACCATTGCACGATCAAAGCGACTTCATCTACACACACTGTGGTCTTTTCTGACCTTCACGAGGCCCCTTCACCAACATCATATTTAATGAAGTGGTGACCGACACAACCTCCCTTATAGAGCCTCTTCACGTCCTGATACTAGCTATGGTGGCTATCATCACATCTTACATAGGACATGAACTGTCTCCATATATCACCCTAAATGAGCACACACACTCTCATCACACCCTCTAGTCTGGATCATGCTAACCATCAGTTAGGGGTGATAAGTTGTACTCACATCGAGTTCTTCATGTATCTACTTCCACCTCATGGAAGTGAATCTTTAGGTCATACTCATGAACCTTTGAACTCGCATCATGGTGTAGTTGAACCGTCTCTCTTTCTTATATGTAGTTCAACTGGATCTGTCCCTTGACAGTTCTCTCTCTCTTTCTCTTAGATCATGTCATCTAGGTAAGGTGATCTACCATAACCCACATTGCATCCTGACCTTCCTCGGTCCAGGGGAGACTTACCACAACATCCATAGTGATGAACTCCCATTCCCCCTCGGGGACTCTTATCCTCTATATCAACTCAATGGGTTATTAGTGTTCGTCCTTCACCCCCTAAGATGCATGGCGACATGCCACATGCAACTCTGTACACTTCTTAGGCATCCAAAGTACTACTACCACTTATTATCTTAGTAGTACCATGGTATATTGTGAACTTAAAATCATGATCTCCTGTATGTCATGATTCCTCAAGATTGATTCCTCAGAAACCCTAAAACACTCTAGTCGGGGTTTCATCACCTTCTTTTCCATAGATGTGCATTTGAGGTTCTACAACCATCCTTTCATCACAACAAGTCCTAGGATGGCTAACCAAGCAACCACTAACTCGATCAATGGATCTCGTTACATCCAAGTGTTAGCCAAACATATCTCACAACTTAGGGTTCACATAGCCACCTCTTCCAGCCTTTCCACTAGCTAAACTAGGCAGCTACGTCTCAACAAGAGAATCCATTACCACCTTTCATCTTTATGTGTTAAGTAATGTTGAAGACATACACCTCCATGTATTCCACTTATCATATCATATCGGACTTGTGGTCTATCTTCATCAAGAAAACTAAGAGCTCATCTTCTTGGTTATCAAACTCAACCCTGTATAACTCATATATTCCACATATCTCATGATAAAAACATCCTCATAAGATGACTACCTTAGTTCTATTGGTGTTTGTAAACCATCCACATATCGTACACTCCACAAAGGTACACTATCATCTCTATCATCATATCTCATAACAACATTTCTACTCACATCATCTTTATCATTAGTGTAGGGCATGCTTACTGTCATATCTCTCACTCCCATAACAAGAGGAAATAAGCATTTGGTTGTAGTACAAATATAGAGTTCTTCCCATTCCAAGAGTAGAGATGGTACATCCCACATTTCCAGTACACCTCCATCTAAACTGAAACGTGCATCACATGTCTCTACATCATGAGCATCTCAATATCAAGGTTTTTCTTTCAGGGAGAACTGGTCTCAAACACACTTGGGACATCACATGCTCCTTAGTCATATCCTCTAGGTCTGTAGGGTGCTGGCACTTTTGGGGTCATCCCTCTTCCCTTATGCATCATAGAGTGCCCTCCTCCTTTTCCCTTTGGGTCCCATGAGTTCACGAAGGTGATCAATCTCCTAACCCATGGCCCTCAAACAATGACAACTGTTACCTCCCGACCCTATGGTCACGTGCAACTAGGGAATTAGGCAACTCCTACTCCCATCAGTCTTATCCCTACCTGACCCTAGGATAGACTTATGATCCAAACATAGCGCATAACCAACTTGAAACCTTACCTAAGTCTCCATCATCTCTCTCAACATTTGTGGTCTGACTTACATCCTTTCATAGGGATCATGGCAACCTACCTACCTCGGTCAGGCCCCATATTGGTTACCTCCATGGTAACACATCCACATGCACTTAGAGATGATTATCTATGGGTCTGTGGGCTCATTCTCATACCATTTACCCTCCACCTAGCTTCTCAAGATCCTATGAGACCTCTTAAGGTTACCTCAAACCCAACAAAAGCTGATCCATACCCTACAAAAGGGTCCCTCTCCCAAGATGGGCGGAAACTACATCTTGATAGCAACAAAGGCCACAAATGTCCTTATGTCCAGGGTTTACATCTACATGAGCATGGTTGACCCTAGCAAGCTACTAAGGCACGTAGCTAGCAAGCAGACCACCTACTAAACCAGGCTAGGTCTCCATGATAAGTCCTACTTGTTTCTATTCCTTTATATTGGACCACTATATGTAACCAACCTATATGTGAGAGGTTCATCCAACATACACCTTAATCCAAGGGGTTTCCCATTCCTCTAAACATGAGGAGTTCCATGCTCAGATCTATGGCAAATCAAATCTTGTCATGAGCATCAGGTGCACCAGGTACTACTACTTCCCCTCTTATAGGTCTAGGAACCCTAGGTTCACCTTTCTGATGTCCCACTGCATACTCAACCTTTTAACCCCGATCCTAGCATGTACAAGGTATGGCATGCACTTCCTATTATCATTTTACTCGAGCAACACTTCAGAGGGGAGTCCTCCTCAAGGACAACCAACTAGGTATAAGGCCTCACAACTTATTTGTAACATCCCTGACCTGGGTTATGAACTAACCCTAGGTGTTTTGCTTAAATATGTAATTAAATCCTTGTGATTAGCTTTGGGCATGTAATTAAGTTCCTCAGAAACATATATTTCAATTTTGCCCCTTTATATATAAAGTTGTAGCATTATTTTGTAATACAGGGATCTATGTGCAAATTACCCAGTTAAGGGATTAACTTGCAAATTGCACATGTTGAGATGTTCCTATGATGTTAAGACATCATGAGGATGTTTATGATGAAGTTTGAGGGATTTCCCAAGCTTGAGCACCAAGGTGCAGCTGTGGAAGCAACCCCTGTACTTGAAAACCCTAAATTGGTGTAAAGTGCAATTTACCCAATTTGAGGGGTGCAACTTGTAAAATACATCATCTAAAATATCTTTTATGACTCTTGGCATCATTTATAAGAGAAATGATGAAAAGGTCACTTCATTTGAATAATCATATAATAAAGAACACCTTTGTGATTGAATAATCAAGGTGTATGTATAATATGCCTTTTATGTGTATGCTTTAGTGATGGGTTGATCCTCTTTGCCTTCAATTCTTGACCTTAGAAGGAGTTTGTCCTTAGAAATAAGATGTGGGGACGCGCAAAGAAGAAAGGAATGACTTAGATGAGAAATGAGGAAAGCATATGTTTTTATGTTGAAATTTCACATAAGTATATATACTACCTTCCCCACTTAGCAAGGGAACGATCCTATTCTTTTCATTTCTTTTCCCCTTGCTCAAAACCGACTAAGGCTAAGCTCTGGAGCATAGAATGACGACCAAGGGTCCTAGGTAAGTTTGGATCATCCCTTTTGCTTGAATTCATGGAGGAAACTCGTTTTCAAGGTTGAATTCATGGCTAGCTCACCTAGCTTTATCTTTCTAGCCATTCCTTTTCAACTTTCCTTGGAGAATACACCTTGGCCGACCTGTGGAGCTCAAAGACACCATTAAAGGCTTGGAGCTTGAAATTTTGGAGCTCAAGGAACAATCTTTAGGCGGGTTTTATAACTCTAAACCTTATGCTTTGATTATACATCTTTTTATATGCATATAGTTGCTAGTTCTTCTTCTTCCCTATCTTCCCTTGCATCCTTGCAAGCAAAATCGTGAAGAACTGCTACTGTTCTTGAGGTAGAAGATAAGGGCGTTAATTCCTATGCTTATCCACGGATTTCCACTTTACCAAACGACCTCCACCAATTGTCCATACGGTTTATACAACCGTTTGGTGGGCAAACGGTTTCAGGGTCGTATGAATGAAAACGGCCTTCAAGACCGATTGATCGCGTTGACCAAATGACGACCGTATGGGAATCTTGTTTATAATTATGTAGGTTAATCACCCACAAATTTTGAGGGGTTAACTCCAAAGGAATCGTGAGATATAAACAAATCAATTAGCAAATCCAATTGAATTAAGTTCTGATTTTCAATCTGTTTAATTTGCCCTTTTTGGGCAAACGGTCTCAAGACTGTTTTAAGATGGTTGACCAAGCATTGACCGTTTGAGATTACTGTTCATAATGATATTGATTAATGACTCACCAAATTTGATGGATTAATTCCAAACAAGTTATGAGTTGAAGGTTGATTAATAGGGCAAATCCTAATTGAAATCAATGCTGAAATTCCAATGAGTTAATTAGTGATTTTGGGTTGATTAGCCCAAACGGTCTCAAGACCGTTTGGGGAATCATTCAAACGGTCTCAAGACCGTTTGGGGATCACCCAAGACCGTTTAGAGGTCTGGGGTCAAGTATAGTTGACCAATTGAAGGTCCAAAGGTACCAAATCATATTGCAATTAAGTATTGATGTGATGATCAACTCAATAGATCAAACCTTGATGACTTTTCACTAGAGTCCAAAGGATGGATGGGAAAACGGTCTCAAGACCGTTTGGAACTCATCCAAACGGTCTCAAGACCGTTTGGTGTCAACCCAAGACCGTTTGGAGGTCTAGGGTTAAGGAAATTTGATCAATTGAGGGCCCAATTACAGTGGGTTATTGAAATAATCAAATTGCTGATTTGTGACTTAATTAAGGTTCAACCCCTATCAAATCAACTTAGATTTTGATGAATTCTTGGGCAAACGGTCTCAAGACCGTTTGGAGGTTATCCAAACGATCCCAAGACCGTTTGGGCCAAGTTTGAGCCCGATTGGAGGTCAATTGATGGGATCAACTTCGATTTGATTCACATTGTTGAGTGTTGATGGTTGAATGTTTATAGACCTTAATTGAACCAACTCCAACCCTATTTGGATATCAATTGAGGATCAATTGAGTGACCAATTGGTTAAGGCTAACCCTATTTGTCTCAATTGATAAGTGGTTAGCAAGCTTGAGACCAATTGAAGGCTTCAACATAGGAAACCCTAATCGAGTTTACCCTTTTGAATCACCTTGGAGGTCCATGCGATCTTGAGCTTTTAGGACCATACGACTTCAGGATCGAATGAGTCCATACGACTTCAAGGTCGAATGAGTTCATAAGAATTCAAGATCGAATGAGTTCATACGACTTCAAGATCGAATGAGTCCATACGACTTCAAGGTCGAATGAGTTCATACGACTTCAAGATCGAATGAGTCCATACGACTTCAAGATCGAATGAGTTCATACGACTTCAAGATCGAATGAGTTCATACGACCTCAAGATCGTTTAAGGGTAAACGGTCTTGAGTGTCATGCGGTCTTGAAGTCAACCAAAGCTAAACGGTCTACAACCTTAAATGATCTCAGGATCGTTTGAAGGTTGAAGGTGTGAAACCTATTGGGGACTTTTAAGGGTAAGTCTGCCTAATGCCTTGAGGGCTTAGATGGTTTGATGGTTGTTCAACCTAAACACTAATGATACCTAGGGACATTAAGGGTCAAGTGATTAGTATACTAACCCACGTTATGATCAATGGTGAACTTTACCAAATACCCTTTATGGATTCAAGTAGGTAACCCCTTTTTATCATGCAAACCCCAATGGTTACAATGGTGATGACTTGGCTAGGCTTATCAATGTTGATTAGACCTAACCCAATCTAGAAGGATGTAATCATCACCTATGAGCAAGAGGAGAGAGAAAATCCCAATTATGGTTGAAATCCAAGTAAAATACCTTCAATATATATGAATGTGCATGATTAGGGTATGATCTACCTATGTGAGATCATGAAAAACCTATTTATAATAATTGATGAATCTTAATCTTATCTGAGAGCATCATTGATGATGTTCCTCATACATGATGATGTTATGAGTTCATTTTACCATAATGTGAATAATAAACCCTAATTCTAGGGTGATGGGATGTAATGTGAATAGTAAACCCTAATTGATGAGAATCAGGGAACTTAGCTCTTATGGCAAGAGTGGAAAGTATAATTCTTGAATTGAATTGCTTTTATCAGTTGAATTAACCTTGCAGGTTCTGATATGAAGATGATCATATCCAGGTATGGATGATGATGCTATATTCATTGAAAGCATGTTGTTAGCTTTATGAATAGTAAAATATCTTGATGCCTTGTCAATGGCAACCTATGAATTAAATGGGCTGTGAGAGCCATAAATACCATCAAGGTCATGCTTTAGAGATGACTTGTGATGAATGTATTGAGAAATGATGATTGATGAGAGTTAGGCTTGTTACATTTAGTATTCTCATTTCATAGCTGTTATACTAATGTTATTGTTTTAAGAACAATGTATGATGTTAAAATAATACTGAATGTACCTAACTAATCAAGTGTAATGTAGAGCCCTGATCATAGATCCATCATTGTCAGAGATCAAATGATGGTGAAACAGGTTTTCCTAAGGGAACTCCTGGATCACATACTTTTGAGTATGTGGGGTATATGGATGTGTAGAACCTTACATCCTAGTGTAGGTGTTTGATGTAGATGTGTAATCCATCAATCCTTCACTACAATCCCATACCGTATCAGTGGATGGTAAACATGAAACCTCCTGATGACGAAGAAAGCACAGATATCTGTATCAGTGGAAGATAAACATGAAATCTCCTGATGACGAAGAGAGTACAGAACGCCACTGTAACTCTAAAATAGCGAAGGACCAGATTACCCTGGTAAGCTATTTTAGTAGAGGCACGAGATGTCCTACAAGTAATCCTCTTACTGACTGAGGAAGGTGATGGTCATGAGAATCTGGCTCTTTCGATGACCTAGTATGATACCGAGGCACTTAACAGTGATTGGTTGGAGTATGAGTGGCAAACCTCATCTCCACATGGCATAAAAGTAATGTTTGAAAAACATAATCCACAGCGTAGTATACCTGTTAGAGATAACTACGAGTTGATTGATTGATGTTACACTGTATAGTGCAAATGTCTTCATGTTTCATAACTGTTGAATTCATGCTTACTATTAAATCTGATGTTGAATACTTTGAAGCTTTTACTGCTTAAGTTATTCTTTGAGGTGTTATAATAAAGCTTCTGGCGGAGAGTTATAACTCTCGCTGGGACAATTATGTAAAATTGTCTCACCCCGTAGACTTCAACTTTTTAGGTGGACGTCGAGGATGGAGGAACATGTCTACAGGTGACCAGTCCCAGCAGCAGCAGCACCAGGGGCAGCAGTAAAATCTCAGGTGGAGATTTAGCCAGCCATGTGGTGTAGTTAGAGTCAGTCCTATGTGTCCTCTGTACTCTCAGGTCTTGGAGTCTTTTGGTCTGAGATTTTGGTTCAGAGTTCTTGAGATTTTGTATCATGTTGTATATAATTACTCAAGAAGTAATTATCTGATATGTAAACAGTTTATCTCCTTTTATGAAGGAAGTTTTATGGTTTC
This sequence comes from Alisma plantago-aquatica, assembly GCA_963693085.1. Taxonomy (NCBI): domain Eukaryota; kingdom Viridiplantae; phylum Streptophyta; class Magnoliopsida; order Alismatales; family Alismataceae; genus Alisma; species Alisma plantago-aquatica. The sequence continues at coordinate 962,189,103 of OY856412.1, forward strand.
AATGTTTTATCTCAAAAAGTTTTAATTTCCGCTGATTTTTGGTATTCCGTTGTTAATCGAATCGCTTCCGCTAAGTTTAAATCGTGTTTATATCGTGGTTTGGAGATCAGAGCCCACATTATTACTATACCTTTCCAGGGTCTAAGGAACTCTTCTTCCTAACCCTAAAAGGGTAAACACCTATACCATAGGCACATAAGTACCGACAGCCTTATCCTCTCTCTAGGGTTTGGTTCCTCTAAAGGCAACCAAGATACCATAAGCCTCCAGGGATCATGCACGAGGCAACCGCAACCATCCACTTAGGTCGCATCATCCTCAACTCCTCAGGGTTCCTCCTAACCCGGAGTCTAAACTTCCAACCTTCTAGCTTGGGCCCTGCTCTCTCTTTCTCTAGTGCTCAACCTTACTACTAGAGGTCCTCTCTCTAAGGTGGATCAATCTCACAAGCGTACACCTACATGAATGAAACCTATGTTTGTATCAAGATTATCCAGAGCTCTTCATGCTTATCTCATAAGCTATCCATCATGCCCTTCAGGTCTGGGTTTTTAACCTACTACCAGTACTATTAACGTACTCTGAGTGCATACTATTACATGCTCATATAAGCCCATAGGGTTTCTATATGGTCATCACTAACCTTATCAATGAAGGAGTTATCCTTCACCCTAACATGCACGACCCTTCCCAGAGTTGGGTCGCCAAAGGTACTAGGTCAGCTAACCTCACATGGTTCATACTATCATAGGTATCAAAAACTAAAAGCATGTCAACCCACACACATGGTCGACCATGACATCCATCTCATCATGTCATCTCTCACTCTAACCACCACTTAGGGTTAGGGTTAGCACCATCCTCAAAGGATATGCCAGGTCTCTACCTTTAATGGAGGTTTCTTCCTCTAAGACCAACTCTCTACTTCATCCTCCTAACAAGAAGGTCTAACCTCAGGTCTCTCCTGAGGGCATGACAACACATGTCATACGACCTAAGCATGAAACTATTCTTTAATTTACGCATAAACTATTAAGCTTATGTCCATGACATCTTATTTACATGCTTCTAATTAATTTGGCGGAGGATTCCTTAACCTTATTATACATACCGTGACCTCAAGAGGGTGAGGAAGAGAGAGAAAAACCCTAAACCTCATAATATTAACAGAATTAGGGTTGAGAAGGCATGAAAATATATGAGAGAGTCCTAAAGGTATCTTATTTCGAGTCAGATCCTAAGACATTAGCCAGGCAGACACACAGATCTGGGAGTCCTCATATTCTGACTAGCAGTGCGGAGGAAAATCTTGCCAGCCCCGGGACGTGATCCTTTTCTAGACACCTCTGTCTTTTGGAAAATCCTCTAATAACTCCCTTGGGTTCTATAGAGTTTGTAAAATTTAATAATTACTAAAAATTAAATGAGGAACCAGTGCTCTGATACCAAATGTAATGACCCCGCCTCCCGATAACCCCCAATTAAGGGAGGCCAAGAGGTTAGAGCTATTATCCCAATTTCTCGAATCAAAGGTTTGACAAATAATCAATAATTATTATTAAATTCTACCATGACTATACTAAAAGTTGGAATAAAATAAAACTTTGCATACTTTTTCAAAACTTGGATATCTAACATCTATCCACATCTAGACTCTATTCTAACTAATCCTCCTTGCACTTTATTTCTTAATTTCACAATATGCCACTTTACTGTTTGTCCTTTTCAATTTGTACCTAAAATGCCAACAAACAAAACGTTGGTCAACATAAATTAATATGCTGGTATGCGGGGGAAACAATAATCTTGCAACTATGGTAACAATGTAAGCAACCAAATATCATTTAACAATCAAGGTTACGTTTTAAGCAATACTACTCAATCCATACCTATCCTCTTATCTCTGTGTTGTCCCAGTAGTGGACTTGGATACTACCTCTCTCATATGGTAGATCCTTACCCCCATGGTCCTACCTCACAGGTAGCCATTACTTAGGGTCGTGGAGTCGCATGGCCCTACCCAAAGGTAGCCCAATCTCTGACTCATGGTGACTTGATGGACCTACCCCATAGGTAGCCATGTACTAAGTCATCCAATGACCTGATGGACCTACCCCATAGGTAGCCATGTACTAGGTCAATCTATCAAGCTACAGAGGGGACTAGGATCTGAGCTAGTAGGCATATATCTTAGGTGATAGTCATATCCACATTATAGTATGCATGAATGAAATTCATCCAATAGTTTAATTCAAGCCACCGATGAAAACTTTGGAAATCCTCAGAAGACTAGTTTGAGATATTCATAAGCGTAATGAAACGACCGACACCAAACTGACAATCAAATTAACGAATGCGGAAGCGATTAGCAGCGGAATTATCAAAAATCACTAAAAATTTAAAACTTTTGTAAAGAGATCTTCGAAAGATAAAAACTCTTTCATAAACAACATGATAGGTCATTTACAAACTGATCCATTGATACATCTCTGTAATAAACACATCTCGAGCATTACAACAAAACCCACCTTGTTAACTGTACAAGGTAAGATATAAAATCTCGAGGCATCATGCCAAAATCTCAGATATACTAACTCCTAGGACCTGAGAGTACAGAGATGACACAGGACATACTATTTACACTACATGACAGACAGTGTCTCCACATGAGGATCACTGTTGTCCCTGAGACTGCTACTGTTGTTGCTCACCCACTGATGGGTTCCTTCGTCCTTGGCATCTTCCTAAAAGTTGAAACCCACGGGAGTGAGACAATTTAAATAATTGTCCCAGCGAGAGTTATAACTCTCCGCCAGAAGCTTTGTTATGAAAAAGAGAACAACATAAATAGTAGGATTATAACATTCAACAGCAGGTAACATTATATAAACTAAGTGAAACAATATCCTTATGAGCAATCATTTCAATTATAGCTTAATTGAAAGACCAGACATATAATAATGAGGAATATGAAAATCATGTGTACTAGTTATTTAACTAGATCACTATAACAATGTATTTTCAATCATTGTTTCACGTAGTTCCATCTAAGCAATTATGCTATGCGGCTGATTACGTTTTACAAACATATTTGTGCCCTGAGGAGATGAGTTACACCTCTCATACTCCAACCGACCATCATTAGATCACAATCGGTACCATACCTAGGTCATCAGGAGAGTCGGATTCCTATGACCTCATCACTCCTCAGTCAGTATGAGGATCGATATGCAGGACATCTTGTGTCACTACTACAATAGCTTTCCAGGGTATTCTGGCAACTTCGCTATTCAGAGCTACAGTGGCATTCTGTACTCTCTTCGCCATCGAGGGATTTCTTGTTTATCTCACATCAATGCGGCATTAAAAAAATCATCGGGAGATTAGTGATACATCTTCCCAGCACAATCATATAATGAAGGACTGAGAGATTAATGATACATCTCCAATCATATCCAACATTAGGACGTAAGGATATTCGCGTCCATTACCCCCACATACTCAAAAGTATGTGCTCCAGGAGTTTCCTTAGAAAAACCTGTTTCACCATCATATATTTTCTGACAATGATGGATCTATGGTCAGGGCTCTACTTGATATCATTATACTTGATTAGTTAAGTACCTTACAACATTCTTTAGCATCAGACATGTTCAGACATAACCCAATAAAACAATTGCTAAAAAGAAAAGGTACTATTGTATCAAGTTCACATCACATATTGTTAACCTTGGGATATCAATCCCTAATCATCTCATCATTGTGGTTCAGGAGAGTGGTTATTCAAACCCTCAGATTATCATAACATTTGCTACCAAGTGACATATAAACAACAAGTCATCTAACAACATGACCTTGATTGAAGCAATGTATATACTTTTCACATATCATTACTCTAAAAGCTTATAATTGTTTTCAAGGAATATGACATCATAACTCATACCTGGCTATGATCACCTCATAATATCAACCTGTATGACTTATACAAATAAGGACATGCATATATAACAATGTCAGCATAATACCAAAACTTTTCAATTTCTATATAGGACACCACAGCCGTGCCACCTTGCACGGTCGTGCAAAGTAAGGCTACCACGGCCGTGCTCCCTTGCACGGTCATGCAAGCTAAGGCTACCACGGCCGTGCTCCCTTGCACGGTCGTGCTACAGCAGATCATTACATGATTCATATTTCTATCTATCTATATATATATTCTAATTTCTCATTCTTTCAAATTGATTAGGTCACATCAACCCTTCAATCAAGTACATACTACTATGGTTAACATAGTGTATCAAGCTATTAACCCTATAAACAATTAAGAATTCTCCCTTTAATTGGTTCTTAATCACTTAGGTATTATTAGGGTTTCAACCTTTGTACCTTCATTGATTATCATTACTAATCATTGTTGGATCAATAGAACATTCATCATCGTAATTCTCAAAGATTCAATCACATTGGACCTCCACTTCATAAGGTATCCAATTGAATTAGGGTTTCCAATGTTGATTCCTTCAATCATTGAATTCATGGAACCAATCATCAATTGGACCTATACTCATACGTTAATTGAGTTTAGTAGGTCAACCTTCAACTGATTTGTCCCTCACTTGACCCTCAATTGACCATCAATTAGGGTTTAACTCAATCGAATTAGGGTTTGGAATCGATAACCCTTCAACATATTTCAATGTGGGACTAATTGATTTGAACCCATTGAACCATCATTACATTGGGGCATGACCTGACCCCAAACGGTCTTGAGGTCGTTTGGATGACCTCCAAACGGTCTTGAGACCGTTTTCCCATCATATCATCAAAATATAAGTCAACCAATTAAGGTTTGGATCATTGGATTGATCACCAAAACAACAATTGATTACATTCCAACTTAGTATCATTGGATCATCAACTGCTTAACCATACTCACCCCTAGACCTCCAAATGGTCTTGGGTGACCTCCAAACGGTCTTGAGACCATTTGGATGAGTTCCAAACGGTCTTGAGACCATTTGTCTCACCCAACCCTTGGATTCTAGTGAAAAATCATTAGGGTTTGAGCTATTGAGTTGATCATCAAATCAGCAATTGATTGCTTTGTAATTGTGTACCTTTGGACCCTCAATTGGTCAACTATACTTTACCCCAGACCTCCAAACGGTCTTGGGTGACCTCCAAACGGTCTTGAGACCGTTTGGGTGATCCCCAAACAGTCTTGAGTCCATTTGGGTCAATCAACCCAAAACAAATAACTCAATTCAATGCAAATCCAACACTTAGCCGATTAGGTTTCACACCACATATTTGGATATTCAAATACCTATCCATACTTGACCCTAGACCTTCAAACGGTCTTGGGTGACCCCCAAACGGTCTTGAGACCATTTGGATGATCCCCCAAACGGTATTGAGACCGTTTGGGCAAGAAACCCCAAAAAGTCAAATCAATCAAGTTGAAAGTCAGCACTTAATCCAATTAGGGTTTACATAATTAATTAGCCTTCCACTTGAAAAACACTAGAGGGGGGGTGAATAGAGTTTTTAAATATTTTAACAATTATTTAACTCAAAACAACCACAATTATAAATGGAAGAAGGAGACAGGTGTTTAGAGTGGTTCCAACTTTAGCAAATACTAAAGTTGTCAGTCCACTACCCGGTTGCTTACCCAATCGGGATTTTGAAAGTATTTATTTTATTACCTTCACAAGGATTTATACAAAATACAATACTTGCTTTACTCCCCTTGAATAGCCTTCACTTGAAGTAGGTGCACCAACCCGAGGTAGCCTTCTTGAAGTAACTCCAAGCTCCCCCTTGAAGTAGCCTTCCTCTCTAGAAGTAACCTCCCGTTGCACCAGCCTTCTTGAAGTAGCTCAAGGTCTCCTTCTTCACCAAGAAGATCTCCACCCTCTCCAATCCGCAGCCTCCAACCTAGGAGTAGCAAGGAGAGTACAAACAATAATAGAGAACAAGAAAGGAAAAGGAAATTACAACTTATCCTTTTGTAGCCCAAGGCTTGATTTGCCTAGATCAAGCGTGTAGATATCCTAACCAAAGTGTATGGAATTGTAATTGCAGTGGATAGGAGATGCTAGCCTATAGGACACGAATTTTGAGATAAAGAAGGAAGTAGACAATTGTCACAATGCTCAAATTGCTCACAAACAGATTGCTCAAAGTATGCTCAAGGATTTCTCAAGTGTAACAAGTATGTTTGAGTGTCCTATGGCTTGTCCTATTTATAGGAATGGCCTATGGATGCTTAAGGACGTTCTAGACACCTTCTAGGGGTTTCTAAGTGCTTAACTAGCCGTTAGGTACAAGTTTGTTGCTTTAGCAACGGCTAATTAATTTACTCTGAGTTGCTGTCAGAGTCCATCTCGGTCGAGGAATGGTCGACCGAGACACCTACTCGGTCAAACTTTTGTCGACCGACAGGCTCTCTGGAACAAGTGTATGCAACATTTATCTTCAACTGCCAACCACCTTGTCAGCTATGTCTAACGGCTACTTGGGTCTTTCTTGGTCGAGAAGATTGTCGACCGAAAGTGTCTCGGTTGAGGAGTTTGTCGACCGAGGTTGACCCTGTTTCAATTTTTCAATTAAAGAACTAAGTGTGTGTATGAGTGTGCATATGTGACACTATTGAAGGGGATGACCTATCTAAATGTGGTGTTTAGCTAGGTAGAATCTAACGCTTGATTTACATGAAATCTAAGTACTTGTACATTATATATTTGCACAAGTTTTTACAAAGCGATTACATTTCATGAAAATATAAACATGTAAGCATATGGATTTCCCTAGTACTTTGTCATCCACCTTGCTCCTGCACACTCAAGTAGCACGTTAGATTAACAAGAATGAAATGTTTTTCATTATCAAAACAAAGGGATTTACAGATGTCCATTTAGCCAACAATCTCCCCCTTTTTGAATATGACAAACATTTCCAAAATATAAATGAAGGAAATATAAAACATATGAGTTTCATACCTTAAGATTACCTTTTGTAGTTTTCCCTCTTGTTTATAAAATGTGTGCTTATTATTCCCCATGAATTATGGAACATGAAATCCAACTCTTTAGGGAATATAGCAACTTTCAATGTAAAGCCAAGAGGTTTATGAAACTCATTTATATTTTTGATTTTATTTTATATTCTTTTCTCCCCCTTTGTCATTTCAAAAAGATATCCAAGTTGAATATTTGATATTACTACTCCCCCTTAATTTTATACTATGCTTCCCCTTAGATAGATATCCCAAATTAAGGTATGAATGCTTTGCAATAGATGGTTAATTTAGCCACAACTTTAAATTTTAGGTATTTGCAAAAGATTTCATTCTTTTTTATTTATTTTTATGTATTACTCCCCTGATTTTGTATGCTTTACTATAATAGTCTTTTAAGCCATATTCAAATGATGCCATAGAAGAAACATATCAGAAGATGACACATATGCTTTTGAATAGTATCCATAATAAGAAGTAAAGATAACCAATTTCATTACAAACAAAGAATTGTTACAGTCATGGAAAGATAACCAAATCATGTAGAGATAACCCTTTTATTACAATTATGCAAAGATTTCATTACAACTAATACAACTCCAAATCTCACTGGAAAGACTTAAGAATTACATCAACATCGGGGTCTTTCCCAAGAAAAGGCTCAGCTCCATAATACTGGACCAAAGTTTGCCACTCCAGAGCACCTGTCTTGGTTAAGGCATACGCCTCCAAGAAGGTAGGAACACGATCAAATCGGAAATGAGCATCAATATCTTGTAGTTGCATTGATGAAAACTGAGTATGCGTGAGATCTGTAGATGGTGGAGGTGGAGGTTGATAGTAGTTGTAAGATGGATTATATGGATTGAGCATGCCAGGATTTAAAGAATAAGGATATTCATCTGGTTGGTTTGGAGAAAGGGTTTGCATTCTTTGGTTTAGATAAGTCATGGCATGATGGTTATAATCTAGTTGTTTACTAAGATGATATTGTGACCCAGCAACATAGGTTAGGGTGTTTTGGATGGGATCATAGGGTAGGTTGGTAGGAGATGGTGGGGGTATATCTTGGGTAGATGTCTCACCCTCCGTCCTAGCCCTCTTGTGACCAAAATCAATACCCATTTTCGCTACTGTGTTTTTGCTTATTTTTTGTGGTCTTCTTTCCCATGTGTATCCCATATCCTCAATTTGTGTCTTAAGAAAGATGCGGATAAATTTTGTGGGAATACGTTGGATAATGGCATAGATTAGACACATGCGAAAAATAGGAACTTCAGACTTATTTTCTCTAGGATGTATGTTTGTTGAAACAATAAGGTTGACAATCCCAGCTGCAGGTTTGAGATTGATAGCATAATATGTGCCCCTATCTTCGTGATAGGTTGTATTGGATTGAAAAATGGTTCTTTTGATGTCACTAAGACTGACAGTATGGTCACCTTGGGAAAATGTATTAAGTGGGTTTCCAGTGGTAAGGTCAAGGGTGTCTTGATATTCATCTAGTTCAATATTTAGCATGTCAAGAATATCCTCTTCAGTAAATCTAAAGCTATGCCCATTGACCATAGAATAGAAAAAGGTGGTTTCATTTTCAGAATGGGAGAGGAGGTTAACATAGAACTCATTTACTACTTTTTAAGAGTAGGAGGGGAAAGAAGGGTTAAGAAATTCTTTCAAGTTTTGCACCTCAAAAAGATCCTCCAGGTCGACGATGCTGAGGAAGTCCATCACTTCAACTGGCCGTTGAGGAAGAGGAGATTTGGAGGAGAGCCTCAGATAGCGATCACCAGCATCTCCGTCGACGAAGGGAATGTCGTTGATGATCGTCAACGGTGGAGTAGCCTCCCTTCCTTTCTTGCTAGCAACTTTCTTCTTTCCACGTGTAGATGATGATGCCATTGCTTTGTTTTAAGGTGGAGAAGAAGCAAGAGAGTTTTGGGGATGAAGAGACTAAAGAGTTGCACAAGAATGCACTAGAGAGAAGCTATGGAAGCAAGAATATAAGAGTGTGTAACAATGACCCATTTTTGGCCCTTTTATAGAAAATCAGTGACCAGGTCGGTCGACAATTTGTCGACCGAGTGTCCGCAACTGTCATATTGCAGACGCGCCACTCATCCCCAACAGTTAGATTTGCAATGGTTATAAACGGTCGGATTCCAACGGTCATATCCCAACGGTTGATTCTCGGTCGAACAATTGTCGACCGACATCGGCTCGGTCGAGCAATTTTCGACCGGAAGTGTGTCCGATGTTACTTTTATCTGAGGTCTGTCGGTCGAAAGAGATAGGCTGACCGAGAGATTCTCGGTCGAAGAATTCGTCGACCGACAAACTTTCTGGGTATGAATTTTTTAAGCAAATGATAGACTAAATTTGTAGAGCATATATATATTTTCTAAGGGAGTAATATTGTGAATATTATTACCAATATTTGGACAATAAATTTATGGTTCTTTTAATCACAATAATATTCAAATAAGTATTGTGTCAAACTTATTTTAGGTCGACTTTGACTACGACCATAGCGCCCCTTGATCAAATTTTATTTTAACCAAGAGGCGAGTTTGCAGATTTCCAAATTGAATATTCATATATAATATCTGCATGTAATTTGATTAGATATCAATTTGAAGTATTTAAATAATACTCATTATGAAAAAATTTGTCCTTGATTTTTCTTAAAATGTAAGCTTTGTTGTAGTTACAAGAATATCAAATTTCACTTCTTTTTGTGTCCTCATAAAATTCTTATATGTTGCAAGCATTAAAATGGCATATTACCAACAAATCATTTTGCTTGCCTATGTATCATCAACAATGCACTCATTATTCATACAACAAGCATCAACGTTATCTATAGAATGTTGAATAATGAAATGATGAAGATATATCCATGATGTAATGAAATTCAATATATGATTTCTATATGAATGAATCAAAGAATACTTAGAACAGACCATGAAGGCGGTAATTTGACTTGAATCATATGATCCATAATTATTTAGAGAATAAACTAAATCTCATGTAAGTTTTCAAAGATGATTTACATAATGTATACTTTGTTTTGCATGTACAAACAGTTATTAACAGCAGGTAGATAGCAATTTAACCAATCGAAAATATATTTAGCAGATTTATTTCAGATTGGCAATCAGTGGCCTGATCGGTCGACAATTTCTCGACCGACGGTTCTCTCGGTCGACAGTCTCTCGACCGACAAGATTTCTAGAACTGTTGATTGCTTCCAAGTAAAACACGATTATGCAAGTTAAATGTTTATATACTTAAATTAATTTGTTATCCCATTATGTTGAGTTGAGATAGACATAGAAATATGCAACTAAGGTCCTTGGTCATATCTCAACTTAATTTCGTTCATTTAGTTTGGAGGTTTTGGAACCCAAACTAATTCGACATCCTTTCTCTTGTAAGGGCATGAAAAAGAATAGTGACCAAGGCGCAAACAATAATGACAACATATTGAGTCAACTTCATATCTTTTTCTATGGTTGTGTTCTATGTTGTTCTTGGGTGAAGATGTTCCTTTAGGTACATATTTAGATTGATATGCTTGTGTCTTTTTCCAACTAGGTTGTTGATAGGATTTCCCCTTAGGCTTGTAACCTAGTCCTCTTCTCCCAATTTGATGATAGGGATTATCTAGGATTTGATCAAGAATGCCATTATTATTTAAACTACTGACTTTTTGTTGTAACTTAGCAATCTCATCTATTCTCTTCTTGATATCTAGTTTTGCTTGATCTAGATTAGATGACAACGAATTTCTTTCTTTGACAATAGAGTCATAATCTAGATGGGTGCACAAGATGGGTTGTTTTTTAAGATCGTTCACTTGGGTTTGCAAATTAGTCTTTTCTAAAGAAAGAAGATTGCAATCTGCCTCTATAGATTTTATCTTAATATCATGATCTTCAATGATCTTTTTAAGATCTTCATTTTCAGATGTAATAGCAAGAAGTTTAGCATGTAATTCATCATTTGCTTTATTTGATTTCTTTAGTTTCTTCTTGCACTCAACATATTTATTATGTGTTTCTTCAAGACTAGCAACTAGTTCTTCTTTAGATAAATAAAAAAGACTTACTTCTTCTTCTTCTTCACTAGTTGTAGCAATAAGACAGTCTTTGTGCTCATCTTCCTTCTTTGATCTCCATGGGCAGCTAGATGTTGTGTGGCTTGTTCCGAAGCACCAATTACAGCATGTTGTAGATTTGTTCAGGCTGCACCTTTTGTTGTGGTTGTAATCACCATCACCCTCCATTCTTTAAGACCTGGTTAGGGTTCCTTGAAGCCTGCTCTGATACCAATTGAAAAACACTAGAGGGGGGTGAATAGAGTTTTTAAATATTTTAACAATTATTTAACTCAAAACAACCACAATTATAAATGGAAGAAGGATACAGGTGTTTAGAGTGGTTTCAACTTTAGCAAATACTAAAGTTGTTAGTCCACTACCCGGTTGCTTACCCAACCGGGATTTTGAAAGTATTTATTTTATTACCTTCACAAGGATTTATACAAAATACAATACTTTCTTTACACCCCTTGAACAACCTTCACTTGAAGTAGGTGCACCAACCCGAGGTAGCCTTCTTGAAGTAACTCCAAGCTCCCCCTTGAAGTAGCCTTCCTCTCTAGAAGTAACCTCCCGTTGCACCAGCCTTCTTGAAGTAGCTCAAGGTCTCCTTCTTCACCAAGAAGATCTCCACCCTCTCCAATCCGCAACCTCCAACCTAGGAGTAGCAAGGAGAGTACAAACAATAATAGAGAACAAGAAAGGAAAAGGAAATTACAACTTATCCTTTTGTAGCCCAAGGCTTGATTTGCCTAGATCAAGCGTGTAGATATCCTAACCAAAGTGTATGGAATTGTAATTGCAGTGGATAGGAGATGCTAGCCTATAGGACACGAATTTTGAGCTAAAGAAGGAAGTAGACAATTGTCACAATGCTCAAATTGCTCACAAACAGATTGCTCAAAGTATGCTCAAGGATTTCTCAAGTGTAACAAGTATGTTTGAGTGTCCTATGGCTTGTCCTATTTATAGGAATGGCCTATGGATGCTTAAGGACGTTCTAGACACCTTCTAGGGGTTTCTAAGTGCTTAACTAGCCGTTAGGTACAAGTTTGTTGCTTTAGCAACGGCTAATTAATTTACTCTGCAGTTGTTGTCAGAGTCCATCTCGGTCGAGGAATGGTCGACCGAGACACCTACTCGGTCAAACTTTTGTCGACCGACAGGCTCTTTGGAACAAGTGTATGCAATGTTTATCTCCAACTGCCAACCACCTTGTCAGCTATGTCTAACGGCTACTTGGGTCTTTCTCGGTCGAGAAGATTGTCGACCGAAAGTGTCTCGGTCGAGGAGTTTGTCGACCGAGGTTGACCCTGTTTCAATTTTTCAATTAAAGCACTAAGTGTGTTTATGAGTGTGCATATGTGACACTATTGAAGGGGATGACCTATCTAAATGTGCTGTTTAGCTAGGGAGAATCTAACGCTTGATTTACATGAAATCTAAGTACTTGTACATTATATATTTGTACAAGTTTTTACAAAGCGATTACATTTCATGAAAATATAAACATGTAAGCATATGGATTTCCCTAGTACTTTGTCATCCACCTTGTTCCTGCACACTCAAGTAGCACGTTAGATTAACAAGAATGAAATGTTTGTCATTATCAAAACAAAGGGATTTACAGATGTCCATTTAGCCAACACCACTCACGATTCCTTTGGAGTTAATCCCTCAAATTTGGAGGGTTATTAACCAACATGATTATGAACAGGAATCCCAAATGGTCAATGCTTTATCAACTCACTCAAACGGTTTGAAACCGTTTGCCCAAAAAGTTCAAGTTAATCAGATTGGAAAAATCAGCACTTAATCCAATTAGGTTACCTAATTGTTTAGCCTTTAACTCATGATTACTTGGGAGTTAACCTATCAAATTTGGTGGGTTATTAGACCACATCATTAGGAACAGTAATACCAAACGGTTCATGCTTGGTCAACGCACTCAAACGGTTTGAGACCGTTTTCCCAAGAAGTTCAAGTTAAACAGATTGAAAATCAGTATTTAATTCAATTTGATTTTCCTATTTGATTGGCCTTTAACCTACGATTCCTTTGGAGTTAACCCCTAAAATTTGGTGGGTAATTAGCCTACATAATTATAAACAGAAATCCCAAACGGTCCATGCTTGGTCAATGCCCTCAAACGGTCTTGGAGACCGTTTTCTCCAACCGACCTTGTGAAACCGTTTGTCCCTCAAACGGTTTTGCAAAACCCCCAAACGGTTTTGCAAACCGTTTGGCCAAGGGTGCAAGACCGTTTGCTAAAGTGACATAGGTATTCACGCCCCCCTTCTTCTACCTACAGATCCAGGTCTGTTCCTCATGGTTTTAGATGCAAGAAAGCAAGGAAGGATGGGGGAAAGAAGAACAAGCTACTTTTGCAAGTACAAAGATATGCATAAGAAAGCAAAAGGTTTAGAGTTATAAAACCCGCCTTAAGGTCATTCCTTGAGATCCAAGCTTCCAAGCTTCAAGTATTTAATGGTGTATTGAGCTCCAAAGGTCGGCCAAGGGTGTTTGTCCAAGGAAAGGTTGGAAAAAGATGGCTAGAAAGAAGAAACAAGTAAGGAAGACCATAAAACCAACCTTGCACCATGAATTCCTCCATGAATTCGAGCAAGATGATGATCAAAGCTTACCTAGAACTGCTTGGCCATTCTCCTCTTCTCCAGAGCTCTGTCCTAAGTCGGTATAAGCAAGGGGATAAGAAAGGAAGTGAAGGAAACGATCTTTGCTAAGTGAGAAAAGGTGTATATATACTTTGGGTGAAATTCCAACATAAGGACAACTTGTTTCTCCATTTCTCATCTAGCTCCCTCCCTTCTTCTAAGCCACGTTTCCCCATTCCATACTTAAGAAAAACAAATCTTAAACCCAAGGTCTAAAGGTGAATAAAGCCAACTTTTTACTAAGTTGCACATATAGAAGGGTTATAAGGCTTATAACTTGATTATTTAATTTATAAGGGTTATCATTCTTATTTAATTATTCAATTGAAGTGACCTCTTCATCATTCTTACTCTAAATGATGTCAAGAGTCATAAAAGATACTCTATAAGGTGTATTTTACAAGTTTCACCCCATATCTTGGGTAAATTGCACTTTACACCAAAACTAGAGTTTTAAGTACGAGGATTGCTCCACAAGCTACATCTTGGTGCCCAAGCTTGGAGAATCCGTCATACTTCATCATATTCATTCTTATGATGTCTCAAAACCAAAGGAACATCTTAACATGTGCAATTTGCAAGTTAACCCCTTTTAATTGGGTAATTTGCACATAGGTCCCTGTATTACAAAACAATATTACAACATTGTTCAAAAGGGACAGAAATGGAAATGTATGTTCCTTAGAAGCTTTAATTACATACCAAAAGATAATCACAAGTATCTTGATTACATAATTAGGCAAAACACCTAGGGTTATCTCATAACCCAGGTCAGGGATGTTACAAATTATCCACCCCTTACAAGGATTTCGTCCCCAAAATCAACAAAACATATTAAGAGAAAAGAGTAGGGTATTTCCTTCTCATCTCTTCCTCTAGTTCCCATGTGGATTCTTCAACACCACGGTGATTCCAGAGGACTTTCACAAGATTTATATCTTTCTTTTTCAACTTTTTAATTCTTTTATCAAGGATTGACACTGGTCCTTCCTCATAAGATATGTCATCATTCAATTCTACCTCCATAGGTTGTAGAACTGACTCAGTATCAGGGTGACATTTTCTCAGCATAGAAATGTGAAACACAAGATGTAACCTCTGTAACTCTGGTGGAAACTCTATTTTATAGGCTACTTTTCCAATCCATTCAATGATTGGATAAGGCCCCATAAACCTAGGAGCTAACTTCCCTTTCCTTCCAAACCTCAGAACTCCCTTCCAAGGTGAGACCTTGAGATACACTCTGTCTCCAACCTAGAATTCCAAAGGTCTACGATGCTTGTCAGCATAAGATTTTTGTCTATCCTGTGCAGTCTTGATCTGTTGTTGTATTACTTTGATCTTTTCTGTGGTCTGCTGCATAAGATCAGGACCTAATAGTTGATATTCACCGGTTTCATACCAACATAAGGGTGATCTACAATGTCTACCATATAAAGCTTCATAAGGTGCCATGTCAATGCTATGATGATAGCTATTGTTGTAGGCAAACTCTATCAAGCTTAAGTGCAGATCCCAACTCCTTGTAAATTGAAGAACACATGCTCTCAACAAGTCCTCTAAGGTCTGTATAGTCCTTTCCGAATGTCCATCAGTTTGAGGATGAAAGGCTGTACTAAACCTTAACTGGGTACCTAGAGCTTTGTGCAGTTGCTCCCAAAAACGACTCGTAAACTAAGGACCTCTATCTGATACTATAGTGACAGGAACTCCGTGCAATCGCACTATCTCTTCAACATACATCTGTGCTAATTTCTCAGCAGAATAGGTTGTTTTGACAGGTAAGAAATGCGTTGTCTTTGTCAACCTATCAACTATTACCCAAATGGAATCATGTCCTTTGTTTGTCCTAGGTAGGCCAACAACAAAGTCCATAGTTATGTGATCCCATTTCCACTGTGGTATGGGCAATGGTTGCATTGTTCCTGTAGGCTTCTGGTGTTCAGCTTTCACTTGCTGACATACAGGACTCCGCATAACAAATTTAGTAACATCCTTCTTCATCCCAGGCCACCAATACATATCTTTCACATTTCGATCCATCTTGGTGCTCCCTGGATGCATAGCATACATCGAAGAATGAGCTTCTTCCAGGACTAACTTTCTCAAATTATCCACATATGGTACTATCATCCTTCCATGATAACATGCTACTTGATCATCTGAGTCATGGAAACCATCTCGTTTCTCATCACCAAACTCCAATCTGATTTGTTGAACTGCAGCATCAACTTGTTGTGCCTCCTTAATCTGCTCTCTCAGAGTAGGTTTTATATGCATCTCAGCTAACAACCCGGCTAACAATGACACCTTAAATTGTACATTGTCTTGCCTTAAGGAGATAAGCATATCTCTCCTAGAGCATACTAAAGAGTTTAGTTGTGCCCTATCTAAGGATGGTGTTGCTGATTTCCTACTCAAAGCATCTGCAACTACATTGGCCTTCCCTGGATGGTAATCAATTGTGCAATCATAGTCTTTGATTAACTCCATCCAGCGTCGTTGCCTCATGTTAAGTTCGTGCTGAGAGAAGATATACTTAAGGTTCTTATGATCAGTGAAAATTTGGAATGTCTCTCCGTAGAGATAGTGTCTCCAGATCTTCAAGGCATGAACCACAGCAGCTAGCTCCAAATTGTGTGTCGGATAATTCTCCCCATGTTTCTTAAGTTGTCGAGAAGCAAAAGAAATCACTTGTTTATCCTGCATCAACACACATCCGAGTCCATTCTTGGAGGCATCACAGAAAACTATGTATCCTTTGCCTTGCTCAGGTAACACAAGTACAGGTGCACTTGTCAACCTCTCCTTCAGCAACTGGAAAGATTGCTGACACTTATCATTCCAAACAAAAGGAATATCCTTCCGGGTCAACTTTGTCAAAGGTAGGGCTATGGAACTGAAGTTCTTTATAAACCTTCGGTAATAGCCAGCCAACCCTAAGAAACTACGAATTTCTATCGCTGTCTTCGGTTGTTCCCATTATAGGATAGATTCTACCTTTTTAGGGTCAACACGGATACCCGAGGCAGATATCACATGTCCAAGGAAAGATACTTCCGGTAACCAGAACGCACACTTGCTAAACTTAGCATATAGCTTATGTTCTCTTAGCAAAGCTAGAGCCTGACGAAGATGTTGTTCGTGCTGTTGAGCATCTCTACTATAGATCAGAATGTCATCTATAAAGACAACAACACATTGATCGAGGAAAGGTTGGAAGATTCTATTCATGAGTTCCATAAATGCAGCTGGTGCATTAGTTAGTCCAAACGACATAACTGTGAACTCATAGTGACCATACCTTGTCCTAAAGGCAGACTTGGATATGTCACTATCCTTAATACGGAGTTGATGATATCCTGACCTCAAATCTATCTTTGAGAAGATGGTTGCACCACGCAACTGGTCAAAAAGATCATCAATCCTCGGTAGAGGATACTTGTTCTTTATTGTTACTTTGTTTAGTTGTCTGTAATCAATGCATAACCACATCGATCCGTCTTTCTTTTTAACAAAGAGTACCGGAGCACCCCAAGGTGAGGTACTCGGTCGGATGAATCCTTTCTCAAGCAACTCTTGCAGTTGTTTCTTGAGTTCCGCCATCTCAGCAGGCGCCATCCTATATGGTGTTTGTGCTATAGGTTTTGTGTCTGGGATTAGATTGATCTCAAAATCAATTTCCCGAGGCGGTGGTACACCTGGAAGTTCTTCAGGAAATACATCTTTAAATTCCCTGACTACAGGAACTTCGACAGGGTTAGGACTGTCCATGGTAGTATCTACCACATGGGCCAAGAATGCATAACATCCTTGCCTCATCAACTTCTCAGCAACCATAGATGACACAAGACAGGTGGGTAGAATCTTTCTCTCTCCTTGAAAGATCCATGTGTTGCTTTCATCAGCAAACATAGCTTTCTTGGATTCACAATCCAAAACAACCTTATACCTTTCCAAGGTATCCATTCCAAGGATTATATCAAATCCTTGCATGTCAAGTGGTAATAAATCCACTTGAATGTGATATTCAGAAAAGAGAAGGATGCAGGGAGAGCAAACCTCCTGCAACACGACAGACCCTCTCAATGGAGTCTCAAGCAACAAGCTATCTGTCCTATGACTGATTGTCATATTGCAGTTACGAATCACTTTTCGAGTGATAAAAGAATGCGTAGCACCTGGATCAATCAAAACAGATACAACACAAGATGTAGACATATCATAATATAACAATTCCATCTGACCTGCCACAACCCTAGGGTTGATAACTGCATCAGGTGGATTCATCGCGTAGAATCTCACCGTCGACTGTGGTTGATTTGGTGCTTGATGACTAGATGCTGATGATCCAGCTTGGGATGCTTGCCCACGTCCTCTAGCATTACCTGGAAACTGTCGCCTTTGAGATCCTTGCTGATTCTGCCTCTGAGGTTGAGTCACACTCACGTCTCTGGCTCTACAATCCTTCATCAAATGTCCCATCTTTCCACATATGTAACAACTTTTTTTCAGTTGTTGAGGTCTGGGTGGTCCTGTAACTGACATAGATGCTGAACTGTGAGCCCCTTGTAGTGGTAGGCTTCGTCCTCTACCTCTACTTGGTGTCCACTGTGTCTGGGTATTGGATCTAGGTGGTGGTGTAGGCGCAGAAAATCTAGGCTTCTTGAAGTCTCTAGATGAAGATCCCTGGAACTGAGGATATCTCTTATGGGTTTGCCTCTTCTCTGCTATGGATCTCTCTATCCTTCGAACTGACTCAACGAAGGTAGCAAACCTTTCCCGATTCTCTAGGGAAAAAACGGGAGTAGTCAACTCGGCATTCAACCCTTTCTCGAACCGTCGAATCCTTTCTTCATCTGTAGCAGCCATGTGCGGACAGAACCGCAGCAACTCCATGAACTTAGCTTCATATTCGCTAATGTTCATCAATCCTTGCCTTAACCTCTCGAATTGAGAGATTTTCTCGTCCAGGAACGTCTTAGGGAAATATCTATTGATAAATTCCCGACGAAAGACTTCCCAGGCAATCTCCACACCAGGCCTCTTCTGCTCTTCCATGGTCCACCAGTGGCCCGCACTCCCTTTGAGAAGATAGACAGCATGTCTAACCTTCTCAGCTTCAAAGATGTTCAGGATTCTAAAGGCCTTCTCCAACTCAGTTAACCACAGGTCGGCATCTGCCGGATCAACTGTTCTAAAGTATTCGGTTGCTCCGACTCTGCGAAGTCGTTCAAACGTCTTACCGATACCTTATCCTTCAGGTTGGGTAGGTGCCCTAGGTGTAGGCATAGGTATCCTATTTGTGATGTGTGTCATGGCAGTCATAAACTTCCCAAACATGGTCTGAACGGCTGGGTTTCCCATGTCAACTGGGTTGAACTGGGGTGGCTCCAAAGGTGGTTCAGGTATAGGTTGCTCTACTTCTGGACTCCTTGCACCTTCTCTTGGTGTAGGAACACTACTCTCTGCCACATACTTCTCATGTGGTCCAGACATCCTTACTTATCTTCTTCTCCTGAGGAGTAGAAGACACTATTAGATATACCGGAAAACACTAAGAATAGACTCGACATCCTAAGTCCTATGTCTCTGTAGACTCAGCGAACCTAGAGCTCTGATACCACTTGAAACGACTGACACCAAACTGACAATCAAATTAACGAATGCGGAAGCGATTAGCAGCGGAATTATCAAAAATCACTAAAAATTTAAAACTTTTGTAAAGAGATCTTTGAAAGATAAAAACTCTTTCATAAACAACATGATAGGTCATTTACAAACTGATCCATTGATACATCTTTGTAATAAACACATCTCGAGCATTACAACAAAACCCACCTTGTTAACTGTACAAGGTAAGATATAAAATCTCGAGGCATCATGCCAAAATCTCAAATATACTGACTCCTAGGACCTGAGAGTACAGAGACGACACAGGACATACTATTTACACTACATGAAAGACAGTGTCTCCACCTGAGGATCACTGTTGTCCCTGAGACTACTGCTGTTGCTGCTCACCCACTGAAGGGTTCCTTCGTCCTCGGCGTCTTCCTAAAAGTTGAAACCCACGAGAGTGAGACAATTTAAATAATTGTCCCAGCGAGAGTTATAACTCTCAGCCAGAAGCTTTGTTATGAAAAAGAGAACAACATAAACATTAGGATTATAACATTCAACAGTAGGTAACATTATATAAACTAAGTGAAACAATATCCTTATGAGCAATCATTTCAATTATAGCCTAATTGAAAGATCAGGCATATAATAATGAGGAATATGAAAATCATGTGTACTAGTTATTTAACTAGATCACTATAACAATGTATTGTCAATCATTATTTCTCATAGTTCCATCTAAGCAATTATGCTATGCGGCTGATTATGTTTTACAAACATATTTGTGCCCTGAGGAGATGAGTTACACCTCTCATACTCCAACCGACCATCATTAGATCGCAATCGGTACCATACCTAGGTCATCAGGAGAGCCGGATTCCTATGACCTCATCACTCCTCAGTCAGTATGAGGATCGATATGCAGGACATCTTGTGTCACTGCTACAATAGCTTTCCAGGGTATTCTGGCAACTTCGCTATTCAGAGCTACAGTGGCATTCTGTACTCTCTTCGCCATCGAGGGATTTCTTGTTTATCTCACATCGATGCGGCATTAACAAAATCATCGGGAGATTAGTGATACATCTTCCCAACACAATCATATAATGAAGGACTGAGAGATTAATGATACATCTCCAATCATATCCAACATTAGGACGTAAGGATATTCGCATCCATTACCCCCACATACTCAAAAGTATGTGCTCCAGGAGTTTCCTTAGAAAAACTTGTTTCACCATCATATATTTTCTGACAATGATGGATCTATGGTCAGGGCTCTACTTGATATCATTATACTTGATTAGTTAAGTACCTTACAACATTCTTTAGCATCAGACATGTTCATACATAACCCAATAAAACAATTGCTAAATAGAAAAGGTACTATTGTATCAAGTTCACATCACATATTGTTAACCTTGGGATATCAATCCCTAACCATCTCATCATTGTGGTTCAGGAGAGTGGTTATTCAAACCCTCAGATTATCATAACATTTGCTACCAAGTGACATATAAACAACAAGTCATCTAACAACATGACCTTGATTGAAGCAATGTATATACTTTTCACATATCATTACTCTAAAAGCTTATAATTGTTTTCAAGGAATATGACATCATAACTCATACTTGGCTATGATCACCTCATAATATCAACATGTATGACTTATACAAATAAGGACATGCATATATAACAATTTCAGCATAATACCAAAACTTTTCAATTTCTATATAGGACACCACAGCCGTGCCACCTTGCACGGTCGTGCAAAGTAAGGCTACCACATTCGTGCTCCCTTGCACGGTCGTGCAAGCTAAGGCTACCACGGCCGTGCTCCCTTGCACGGTCGTGCTACAGCAGATCATTACATGATTCATATTTCTATCTATATATATATATATATATATATATATTCTAATTTAGCATTCTTTCAAATTGATTAGGTCACATCAACCCTTCAATCAAGTACATACTACTATGGTTAACATAGTGTATCAAGCTATTAACCCTATAAACAATTAAGAATTCTCCCTTTAATTGGTTCTTAATCACTTAGGTATTATTAGGGTTTCAACCTTCGTACCTTCATTGATTATCATTACTAATCATTGTTGGATCAATAGAACATTCATCATCTTAATTCTCAAAGATTCAATCACATTGGACCTCCACTTCATAAGGTATCTAATTGAATTATGGTTTCCAATGTTGATTCCTTCAATCATTGAATTTATGGAACCAATCATCAATTGGACCTATACTCATACCTTAATTGAGTTTAGTAGGTCAACCTTCAACTGATTTGTCCCTCACTTGACCCTCAATTGACCATCAATTAGGGTTTAACTCAATCGAATTAGGGTTTGGAATCAATAACCCTTCAACATATTTCAATGTGGGACTAATTGATTTGAACCCATTGAACCATCATTACATTGGGGCATGACCTGACCCCAAACGGTCTTGAGGTCGTTTGGATGACCACCAAACGGTCTTGAGACCGTTTTCCCATCATATCATCAAAATATAAGTCAACCAATTAAGGTTTGGATCATTGGATTGATCACCAAAACAACAATTGATTACATTCCAACTTAGTATCATTGGATCATCAATTGCTTAACCATACTCACCCCTAGACCTCCAAACGGTCTTGGGTGACCTCCAAACGGTCTTGAGACCGTTTGGATGAGTTCCAAACGGTCTTGAGACCGTTTGTCTCACCCAACCCTTGGATTCTTGTGAAAAATCATTAGGGTTTGAGCTATTGAGTTGATCATCAAATCAGCAATTGATTGCTTTGTAATTGTGTACCTTTGGACCCTCAATTGGTCAACTATACTTGACCCCAGACCTCCAAACGGTCTTGGGTGACCTCCAAACGGTCTTGAGACCATTTGGGTGATCCCCAAACGTTCTTGAGACCGTTTGGGTCAATCAACCCAAAACAATCAACTCAATTCAATGCAAATCCAACACTTAGCCGATTAGGTTTCACACCACATCTTTGGATCTTCAAACACCTATCCATACTTGACCCTAGACCTTCAAACGGTCTTGGGTGACCCCCAAACGGTATTGAGACCGTTTGGGCAAGAAAACCCAAAAAGTCAAATCAATCAAGTTGAAAGTCATCACTTAATCCAATTACGGTTTACATAATTAATTAGCCTTCAACTCACGATTCCTTTGGAGTTAATCCCTCAAATTTGGAGGGTTATTAACCATCATGATTATGAACAGGAATCCCAAACGGTCAACGCTTGGTCTGTTGGAATATTTTGGGGAATATTTTGGGACTCCACAATCCTTATTATTGTGGGATTGTTGGTATTCTGAAATTCATTAATTATCTTCATTATGTGGCCCATATAACAATTGTGGTTAATAGGAAACGGCTGGAATTGATAAAGGAATTGGGTTTTTATTAGAAGTCTTTTCTTATTATTATGGCAACCTTGATGGACGGCTACGATTAAAGGATACAGGAAATTCGTCCCTCTCTCTGCCTATAAGTATAACCCTGAGATCCATCTCTTAGGGTTAATCACACTTTACGGAAAACACACTTGACAGCTATAGGCTAAGAGAGAGAAGACGTCTTTCACGGCGGCCGACGAACACGGGCGTGGACTTCTCCGCAGATCTTCTCCGAAGATCGCCTCCGCAGATCTCACCTCCGTATTCAACCATGTCTACGGGTACGTTTTACTTTAATAGTGACTAGTTTATGATCAAGATCCTAAACCGTACACATGATTAAGCTTTACATGTTTGCGTATCATGTTTTTATGCAAGATGTGGTATCAGTCGCTTCGTTAAGATCATACTCATAGTCCTAATTAAGAGAAAATATCAGTTTTATCAATTTTCCACAATCTCGGCCACCAGTGTCAGAATTTAACGCACATATACTTTTTCTGATTGGAAACGGCGAGATCTTCAAAATTTGTCGCTTTGCCACAAACTTTTCTTTTTTTAGCCAAATTCGGCCGTTTAGACCCTCAAAATCACGTTTTAAGTGATTTCAGGGCATTTTTGGGCATAAGTGTTGGATAAAATTGATATTAAAACTTTTATTAGATGTTTCTGCACCTTATGAATGATCCTGGAATTTTATTCTATCATGTTCCGGTCTATTAAAAAAAACCTTTTCCTTACCTTTTTGTTCACTCATATGTCATATATATGGAAAAATATGCTTTAAGAGCAATATTCATATTATACTATTTTGATAATCACCACAGTGATTTCACTTCAGTTCGTGAATGTTTCTTTTCTTAAGAATATGATGTTCATATAACTATTTGAAGTTCACCACAGTGGACTCATAGAATGCAATGAATATCGACTAAGTAAACTTATTGTTGGTTATTTACTAGCATTATGTATTACCCACAGTTAGTCAATGCATTAAAAGTAAAATAACTATTACGAAGTTACTTTATTTCTGTAATTAAGTCGGTATAGGATATCCACAGATAACATACTTGCTTTGATTATTAGTTTAAATCACTCGTTTATGCATAAATCTTAGTCATGTTTGTCTATATGTGTTTACACCTCAAAGATTAATTATCATGAACATGTTTCTATAATGCAGTTCATCAACCCGCTAGTCTTAATTCTTTTGTCAACTCTGTTCCCGAACTAGATGGGACTAATTACACCGAGTGGAAAGAACATGTTGAATTTTACTTAGGTGTACTTGAGATTGACTCAGGACTTACAGTAGACAAGCATGCAGATATTACTACTACCTCAACAGAAAGTGAGATCAAAACTTTTACTGCATGGACTAGAGCTAATAAACTTTGCTTGAAATTCATGCGTTTAACCACTGCTAGCAATATCAAGTCTTCTATTTCTGAAAGTGAAGATCTGACTGCTAAGGAATACTTAAGAATACTCACTGAACGCTTTAAGGTTGTTGATAAAGCAATTGCTGGAAAACTTATGGCTGAACTAACGACTGCCTGTTATGATGGTACCAAAACTATGCAGAAACATGTACTTGATATGACTAATCTGGCTGCAAAATTAGGTAAATTGGGCATGACTGTTGCGGATTCGTTCCTAGTCCAATTCATCCTAAACTCACTGCCTCTCCAGTATGGTCCTTTTCAGATTCACTATAACACGATTAAGGATACGTGGAATGTGAATCAACTGACCAATAAACTGGTTCAGGAAGAAGCTCAAATTAAGCAGCAGAATGGTCATGTTGCTCAGGCAAATTTCATGCATGGTAATGGGAACGAGAAGAACAAAGTCGTTAAGAAAAATTGGAAGGGCATTAAGACTAGTCCATCCAATCAGTCAGGACAATCTGCACCTAAGAAAGCAAGGAAGAATGATAATTGCCACTTCTATAAGAAGCCTGGACACATTCAGAAAGATTGCATAAAGCGCAGAGAATGGTTCGAAAAGAAAGGCAAGTATTTTGCTTTTGTATGTTTCGAATCAAACTTTGTAGAAGCACCTTGTAATACTTGGTGGATTGATTCTGGCTCTAATGTTCATGTTTCAAACTCGATGCAGGGATTCCTTACAACCCAGAAACTAAAGCCAAATGAAGCCTAACTTTACATGGGAAATAGAATGAGAGCTCCAGTAGAAGCCATTGGCACTTTTCGTTTAGTTTTAGACTCTGGTTTTCATTTAGATCTGGAACAAACTCTTTATGTATCTTCTATTTCTAGAAATTTAATTTCCATGTCTAAACTTGACAATGATGGTTATTCTTTTATGGTAGGCGGTGGACGTTTCAGTTTGATTAAGGAAAATAATTTGTTTGGTTCAAGAATTTTGATTAAGGGTTTATATCAGATTCTTCTTGATAATACATTTTCTGAATCGCTTCTTGTTACCTTGCATCCTAAAGTGGGTTTGAAACGAAGTAGGTCGAGTGAAAGTTCTGCGTTTTGTGTCATAAAAGAATGGGTCATATATCCAGAGAAAGAGTTAATCATTTAGTAAAAGATGAGATTCTTCTGAGTCTTGATTTTACTGATTTTGGTGTTTGTGTGGATTGCATTAAGGGTAATCAAACCAAAAAGACCAAGAAAGGAGCCACAAGAAGCACTGAGCTACTCGAAATCATACACACAGACATATGCGGACCTTTCGATGTTCCATCTTTTGGTGGAGAAAAATATTTTATTACCTTTATAGATGATTATTCACGTTATTGTTATATTTACCTTTTGCATGATAAATCTCAATCTGTGAATGTTGTTCAAATTTACATTACTGAAGTTGAGAGGCAATTAGGTAAAAAGGTGAAAATCATTAGGTCTGATAGAGGTGGTGAATTTTATGGAAAATATGATGAATCGGGACAACGTCCTGGTCCTTTTGCTAAACTCCTAGAAAAATTAGGAATTGTCCCTCAATACACAATGCCCGGTTCCCCGTGGATGAACGGTGTAGCTGAGAGACGTAATCGTACACTTCTAGAAATGGTTAGGAGTATGATGTGTTTTTCTAATCTGCCCATATCTTTGTGGATGCATGCCCTTATGACTGCTGTGTATATCTTAAATCGGGTTCCCAGTAAAGCTGTCCCCAAGACACCTTTTGAGATGTGGAAGGGATGGAAACCCAGCTTACGCCATTTACATATATGGGGATGTCCAACAGAGGCACGCATTTATAATCCACATGAGAAGAAACTCGATCCAAAAACCATTAGTGGTTTTTTCATTGGGTATCCTGAAAGATCAAAGGGGTTTAGATTTTATTGTCCTAATCATACTACTAGAATTGTAGAAACCGGTAATGCTAAATTCATTGAGAATGGTGAAAATCAGTGGGAGTGATAAAGTTAGAGAAGTGATCATTAGAGAAATAAGGGCACCTATACCAATCCCCTTTCCCTCAATCTCGACTGACACCGTTCCACCTAATGATGTTGATCCAATCAACAATGTAGAACAAAATGTCAATGATCATGCACTCCATAATGTACCTGATAATGTCATTGAACCGAATGTAAATGCAACACCTGCAGTAGAATTAAGGAGATCTGCAAGAAGCAGGAAATCATCCATTTCGGATGATTATTTGCTGTATTTACAAGAATGTGAATTTAATATGGGGATGGATAAAGATCCGGTTACATATTCACAAGCCATAAAATCTGAAGATTCTGAAAAATGGATTAATGCCATGTGTGATGAAATAAACTCTATGGTTGCAAACAAAGTTTGGGAGTTGGCCGATTTACCTGATGGGTATAAGAAAGTCGGGTGCAAGTGGGTCTTTAAGACCAAACGTGACTCTCTAGGTAAAATTGAACGACATAAAGCCAGACTTGTAGCCAAAGGTTTTAATCAGAAAGAAGGCATTGATTATAATGAAACATTTTCTCCAGTTTCTAAAAAGGATTCTTTACGAATCATTATGGCATTAGTAACTCATTTTGACTTAGAGTTACATCAGATGGATGTGAAAATGGCTTTTTTGAATGGGAGTTTAGAGGAAGAAGTCTACATGGCTCAGCCAGAAGGCTTCATTATAGATGGAAAGGAAAACATGGTCTATTTATTAAAGAAATCAATATATGGATTAAAGCAAGCTTCACGTCAATGGTATATTATGTTTCACAATACCATTACGGCCTTTGGGTTTACGGAAAACATTGTTGATCAATGTATATACCTAAAGATCAGTGGGAGTAAGTTTGCATTTTTGGTTCTATATGTTGATGATATTCTTATTTCCAGCAACGATCTTGGTTTATTATGTGAAACCAAAGATTTTCTTTCTCAAAACTTTGAAATGAAAGATATGGGAGAGGCTTCTTATGTGATAGGAATAGAAATATTCCGTGACAGGTCACGTAGGATTTTAGGATTGTCTCAAAATGCTTATATCAAAAAAGTTTTGGAAAGATTTAATATGGCGTCATGTGATTCTAATGTTTTTCCAATTCAGAAAGGGGATAAGTTCAGCTTAAGTCAATGTCCTCAAACTGAATTAGAACGTGATTGAATGAAAGATATTCCTTATGCTTCTCTTGTAGGAAGTTTGATGTATGCACAGGTTTGCACTAGACCTGATATCAGTTTTGCAGTTGGTATGTTGGGCCGTTATCAAAGCAATCAAGGCATTGATCATTGGAAAGCGACAAAGAAAGTGTTGAGGTACTTACAGGGAATGAAGAAACAAATGCTCACATTCAGACATATTGATCACCTTGAAGTGATTGGTTACACATATTCAGATTTTGGAGGATGTGTGGATACTCGGAAAAGCACTTTTGGTGATGTGTTTGTATTAGCTGGAGGTGCTATTTCCTGGAAGAGCACCAAACAAACCATTATTGCATCATCCACCATGGAGGCTGAATTTGTAGCATGCTTTGAGGCTACAGTTCAAGCTTTATGGCTGCGGAATTTCATTTTAGGGCTTAGAGTCATGGATTCTATTGCTAGGCCGCTGAAAATTCACTGTGATAACGCCGCAGCAGTTTTCTTTTCGAAGAATGATAGGTATTCTAAAGGCATAAAGCACATGGAGATGAAATATCTATCAGTTAAAGAAGAAATTCGGGAGAAGAGGGTGTCAATTGAGCACATTAGTACGTGTTCAAATATAGCAGATCCATTTACTAAAGGGTTACCTCCCAAGACATTTAAGCAGCATGCAGAAACCATGGGTCTTGAGGATAACCATTAGCTTTTCTTTATTTGTGGATTGCTATGTGCTTTTGTAATGACATTATTTGAGTACTCATTATTGGAACTTCTGAATTTTTCTATTTCATAGTATGATTTGTTCATGTACATATTATTGCAATATATGATAACAGAAATAGTCTTTTCAAGACATTAAGGGGACATTTATGATTGCTTCGCTATACATAATTGTTTAATGTGATTGTTGGTCAGTGGTACATGGAAGGAACTATGTTCTTTAATTAATGTAGAACCGCTATGACTCTCATCAATAATTCACATTAACCAATGTAATAAAAGTAAACCCGTTATGCATATTATTTCAGCATTTATGCGCGCCTTATGTTTTTCCTATATAGCACCATTAAAGAATTGTCATATGGACCAAGTGGGAGACTGTTGGAATATTTTGGAGAATATTTTGGGACTCCACAATCCTTATTATTGTGGGATTGTTGGTATTCCGAAATTCATTAATTATCTTCATTATGTGGCCCATATAACAATTGCGGTTAATAGGAAACGGTTGGAATTGATAAAGGAATTGGGTTTTTATTAGAAGTCTTTTCCTATTATTATGGCAACCTTGATGGACGGCTGCGATTAAAGGATACAGGAAATTCGTCCCTCTCTCTGCCTATAAGTATAACCCTGAGATCCATCTCTTAGGGTTAATCAAACTTTACGGAAAACACACTTGATGGCTATAGGATAAGAGAGAGAAGACGTCTTTCGCGGCGGCCGACGAACACGGGCGTGGACTTCTCCGCAGATCTTCTCCGAAGATCGCCTCCGCAGATCTCACCGCCGTATTCAACCATGTCTACGGGTACATTTTACTTTAATAGTGACTAGTTTATGATCAAGATCCTAAACCGTACACATGATTAAGCTTTACATGTTTACGTATCACGTTTTTATGCAAGATGGTCAACTCACTCAAACGGTTTGAAACTGTTTGCCCAAAAAGTTCAAGTTAATCAGATTGGAAAAATCAGCACTTAATCCAATTAGGTTACCTAATTGTTTAGCCTTTAACTCATGATTCCTTGGGAGTTAACCTATAAAATTTGGTGGGTTATTAGACCACATCATTAGGAACAGTAATCCCAAACGGTCCACGCTTGGTCAATGCACTCAAACGGTTTGAGACCGTTTGCCCAAGAAGTTCAAGTTAAACAGATTGAAAATCAGTATTTAATTCAATTTGATTTGCCTAATTGATTGGCCTTTAACCTACGATTCCTTTGGAGTTAACCCCTAAAATTTGGTGGGTCAGTAGCCTACATAATTCTGAACAGAAATCTTAAACGGTACATGCTTGGTCAATGCCCTCAAATGGTCTTGGATACCATTTTCTCCAACCGACCTTGTGAAACCGTTTGTCCCTCAAACGGTTTTGCAAAACCCCCAAATGGTTTTGCAAACCGTTTGGCCAAGGGTGCAAGACCGTTTGCTAAAGTGACATAGGTATTCACGCCCCCCTTCTTCTACCTCCAGATCCAGGTCTGTTCCTCATGGTTTTAGATGCAAGAAAGCAAGGAAGGATGGGGGAAAGAAGAACAAGCTACTTTTGCACGTACAAAGATATGCATAAGAAAGCAAAAAGTTTAGAGTTATAAAACCCACCTTAAGGTCGTTCCTTGAGCTCCAAGATTCCAAGATTTAAGTATTTAATGGTGTCTTGAGATCCACAGGTCGGCCAAGGGTGTTTCTCCAAGGAAAGGTTGGGAAAAGATGGCTAGAAAAAGAAACAAGTAAGGAAGACCATAAAACCAACCTTGCACCATGAATTCCTCCATGAATTCGAGCAAGATGATGATCAAAGCTTACCTAGAACTGCTTGGCTGTTCTCCTCTTCTCCAGAGCTCTGTCCTAAGTCAGTCTAAGCAAGGGGATAAGAAAGGAAGTGAAGGAAACGATCCTTGCTAAGTGAGAAAAGGTGCATATATACTTTGGGTGAAATTCCAACATAAGGATAACTTGTTTCTCCATTTCTCATCTAGGTCCCTCCCTTCTTCTAAGCCACGTTTCTCCCTTCCATACTTAAGCAAAACTCATCTTAAACCCAAGGTCTAAAGGTGAAGAAAGCCAACTTTTTACTAAGTTGCACATTTAGAAGGGTTATAAGGCTTATAACTTGATTATTTAATTTATAAGGGTTATCATACTTATTTAATTATTCAATTGAAGTGACCTCTTCATCATTCTTACTCTAAATGATGTCAAGAGTCATAAAAGATACTCTAGAAGGTATATTTTACAAGTTGCACCCCATATCTTGGGTAAATTGCACTTTACACCAAAACTAGAGTTTTAAGTACGAGGATTGCTCCACAAGCTGCATCTTGGTGCCCAAGCTTGGAGAATCCATCATACTTCATCATATTCATTCTTATGATGTCTCAACACCAAAGGAACATCTTAACATGTGCAATTTGCAAGTTAACCCCTTTTAATAGGGTAATTTGCACATAGGTCCCTGTATTACAACATTGTTCAAAAGGGATAGAAATGGAAATGTATGTTCCTTAGAAGCTTTAATTACATACCAAAAGATAATCACAAGTATCTTGATTACATAATTAGGCAAAACACCTAGGGTTATCTCATAGCCCAGGTCAGGGATGTTACACGTAACCACATACCTGGTCCAGAGCAACTTGATGTCCAAGCAATAATATTCAAGTACAATCAAACAAGCAATCATGAATATCCTAAAATCAATGCATAACATCCAAGTGTCATTGTTTTATCCAAAACATTCTCAAGATAGGCTTGGATGCCATCCTAGGATTTCTAGGCCAACTTTAGGGTTTTAGCCTCCATAATGTTTTTATCACGTTGAATGTTCTTTTAGTTCACAAACCCTAATTTCAACATCATAAGCATAGTTGAATGTCAATTAAGTCTAATATATCTATTTTACACCAAAATTACCATATTTATCCTTTTAAGTCATGTCAAGATCATTAGGCCCAATTATCATCTTTGGTTTCTTTCGAATTGACAACTCATATTTCATTATGGTCTAGTTCACATATGAACTCCATATATCACTAATATCACATCAATCCACTAGAAAACCCTAATTACCAAATTAAGGGTATTTATCCACAATTAGAAACTTTTATACTCAAAATATCTTAGAATCATAAAATCTCAGTTCTATTCATGGATTTGAACAATTAAAGCCATTTAAGAATCATAATTACTAACATTAGGGTTTCAAGGCCCATTAAAGCTTATTTATGCACATGGAACCCTAAATTAATCAAATTACGCATAAATTTCATCCTTTTAGATCTAGTGTGTCTTTTTATAATCAACATGTTAATATCAACTTTAATCATCCACATAACCCTTCTCAATACATTAATCATCTTAGATTATGGTTTATTAATCATTAATACATTAAAGTTGATAACTTCAACTACTTTTCGAATTTCAAGAGAAATTAGCCTCTAATTCTATTTTTAATGGATTCCTCACATTTTTCTGAGAAAAATACATGTATTATATATACCATTCCGATCTACCAATATTTAGATATGATTTTTGCAAGAAAAGTCACTTTTCTGATTTAATCGTTAATTCTAGAAAATCGATGACCGCTTGATCCATGGTCTGTCGGACCATGCAGGATCCAACGGCTTAGGATCCGCGCTCCTAATCTTTGATCCGAAGTTACAAAAGACCAAAATACCCTTAACTTGACAGAAGGAGATGAGGGGATACACTGGTAATTTCGCGGGGTTTCTTCTTCAACCTCGCGACTCCCTCAGCTATTCCGATGGTCAACCTCTTGGTTGACTCTGAGGTTCCAGCTACATGCGAGCACGACGAAGGTCCCTTCCTCCACCGAATTTGACGAGGCCCTCAATTTCTCTTCACGACCATGCCACGACCTTCTCCTATTCACCAGACTCCTGCGAGGCTTGCTAAGAAGACAGAGGTGATGGTTAGGGTAGAAGGAGAAATTGAGAGCACGAAAGCACTCCTCTCGGTCCGCCGTAGAGTTTAGGGTAGCAAGAAAACATGTTGTTTCCCCCTCTCACCCTCCCCTATATATAGGGTCAAAGGTAGGGTTTGGATGAATTGGGAACTTTTCCAAACGTCGACCAAACCCCTACAAAGTAGGGATGATCCTCTTCGGACTTCTCTCCTGAATCCAAAGGAACCAAAAACAGACGTGCACATACTCAGGATTGTAAGGAAATTGAGGGGAAAGAATCCCTCTGTAACTCTGCTAGAGTCCGAGTTCCTGTGGAACTGGACGATGAGTGTCTATCGTTGGATCAAGATCCAACGGCTCTCATCTCACGCGATCAACCAAAAAGGAAAACATATTCCTATTTTCAAGATAATTCATATATTTGAGGATAATTTGAAAAAGTCAGAACTCCTAATCCGTAACTCCTTTTTATCTCAAATTTTAAGGGAATCTCATTAATGATTTAATCTTTCATCATGCCAAATTGGGGACTTATTATCTAAAGAAAATGGGTCCTTTTCTTTAGTTGCAAGTCATCACTTAATTATATACATTTTCCATATATTTTCTCTTTCCCTTGCCATTATATTATTATCCTGAGTTCCTTGAACCTCAAGGAACCTTAATGGTTCGAAATCCCATATTGGGAATATTCCTTAGCACTTTTACTCATCTTTTATCCATTTTCTTATTTATTCCTTTATCCAATTGAATTCCTTTTTCTTTTCTTTTTCTTTTCCTCTCAATTGGGCTCAATAGCCAATAAAGCAAATTAAGAAAACAATCAAGGCTATTATGAATGAAAATCATTCAATTCAAACAAGTAATTTGACCATTGATTTCATTTATCAATTAAAAGGAAATTTACAAATCTCATTACATGGTTTATGAAATTTGAGGTTATAACAACTTGATTCTAAATTCCCTCACATATCAAGTCATATATAAGAGAACTAGAAGTAGTAATATTTATGTGATCATGCTTGACTCTATTAAGCTTGTTGTTGGTAGATTCCTAGTAGTAAATTCGAATGATATTTCTCTTTGCCGTCGTCGACTAGGTCATGTAAATATGCATCAATTGTAGAAGTTGAGAAAAAAAGGACTTGGCCAAGGGACTTTCCAAATTGGATTTTGAAAAGGATGAGGAATGACAACTTTGTACTTAAAGAAAGCAAACCAAGTCCTCCTTCAAATATAAAGAAGTCCTTAGTACCAAGAGAGCTCTTGAACTTCTTCACATTGATCTATTTGGACTAATGAGAACGCAATTGCTTCGTGGTTCCAAGTTTTGCCTTGTTGTTGTCGATGATTTATCTAGATATACTTGGGCATTTTTTATCATTTCCAAGAGTGACACACTTGATGTTTTCTTGAGTTTTTGTAAATGAGTTGAGAATGAAGCTTCTTGTCGGATCGTTTCCATCCATAGTGAATATGGGGGAGAATTTGAAAATGATATTATTGAATGTTTTTGTCAAGAATCTGGCTATGCACATAACTTCTCTTCACCTCGAAAACCTCAACAAAATGGGATTGTAGAGAGGAAGAATATGTCACTATATCAGATGGCTAGGACCATACTTTTATAGTATGACACTCTAAAGACGTTTTGGGCCAAAGTTGTCAGTACCTCATGTTTTGTGCAAAACTGGGTTCTTACACATTCTTCTTTAAAGAAAACCCCCTATGAGCTATGGTGTGTTATAAATCCTTCCATCGAGCATTTCCATGTTTTCGGATGTCCATATTTTGTTTTGAATACAAAAAAATCTCTTGACAAGTTTGATCTGAAATCTTACAAGGCTTTCTTTCTTGGCTATAGCACTACTAGCAAGGCTTAAAGTGTTTAATGTTGATCTTGTTAAAGTAGAAGAATCTATAAATGTTAAGTTTATTGAGACTAACACCTCTATTCCCAAAGATATTATTCCAAATGATGATGTTGCAGGTGTGGTAATTCCTATTCTAAAAGAACTCAACATCACCCAAAAGGAAAAAGAGGTGGTCACTCAAGAAGAAGAGAAAGTTGAAGAGAAGAAGGATCCAACTCTCTGATCTGCAAAGAATCATCCTAAAGAGATAATTTAGGTGATCCTTTTGAAAGAGTGAAGACGTGGGCTGCATTCAACAAACAACAAGCCAACAATGCCTTCATCTCACAACTCGAGCCTAAGAACGCCAAACAAGCTCTTGAGGATGAACAACGGATCCTAGCTATGCAAGAAGAGTTGGAGCAATTTGAAAAGAAGAAAGTATAGATCCTAGTATCAAGACCAAGTGATAGAAAGATCATTGACACCAAGTGGGTCTACCATAACAAGATAGATGAAAGCATCAAAGTAGTAAGGAACAAAGCAAGGTTAGTGGCTTAAGGCTACAATCAGTAAGAAGGTATAGATTTTGATGAAACATATGCAACTGTAGCTAGACTTGAGTCCATTCATATTTTGCTTGCCTTTGCTAGTTATAAAAACTTTCTTCTTTATCAAATGGATGTTAAAAGTGCATTTTTGAATGGTACAATTGAGGGTAATGTATGTTGTACAACCCCCGGGCTTTGAACATGATAGTTTACCAAACCATATTTATTTGTTGCAAAAAGCTCTCAATGGACTCAAATAAGCACCTCTAGCTTGGTATGAGAAATTAAAGAACTTCTTTTTGGATCATGGGTATAGCATGGGAAAAGTAAATTCTACCTTATTTTAAAAGCACACTTCTAAAAAATTTCTTATCATTCAAATTTATGTTGATGATATTATTTTCAGCAAAACTAACCTTTATCTTTGCATAGAATTTAGTGCTCTTATGCAGAGTGAATTTGAGATGAGTATCATGGGTGAGCTCACATTCTTCCTCGACTTTCAAATCAAGCAAACTAAATATGGTAACTTCATCAACCAAGGCAAGTACACAAGTGAGTTACTCAAGCGGTTTGGGATGGAGAACACCAAGCCGATGGACACACCCATGTCAAACACTGCCAAACTTAATAAGTATGAAGAAGGTGAAAAGGTATATGAGAAGCTCTATAGAGGTATGATTGGAATTTTACTTTACTTACTGCCTCTAGACCTGATATAATGTTTAGTGTTGGCTTGTGTTGCTTGCTTTCAATCAAATCCTAAGAAATCACATCTTATAGTTGTTAAGAGGATTTTAAGGTTCTTAGCCAAAACTTCAAATTATGGTTTATGGTATCCCAAGTCAAGGGACTTTACTCTTACGACTTATAGTGATGCAGA
Organism: Alisma plantago-aquatica; assembly: GCA_963693085.1. Taxonomy (NCBI): domain Eukaryota; kingdom Viridiplantae; phylum Streptophyta; class Magnoliopsida; order Alismatales; family Alismataceae; genus Alisma; species Alisma plantago-aquatica. The sequence goes on from OY856412.1 coordinate 962,224,452, forward strand.
TTACGCGGGATGCTTGATTGATAGAAAGTGCACAAGTGGCACTTATTTTCTCCTAGGACCATGCTTGGTATCTTGGTTTTCCAAGAAACAGAGCACAGTGGCATTATAAACTAATGAGGCTGAATGCATTGCAATCGAGAGTTGTTGTGCCCAGGTCCTATGGATGAAGCAAATGCTCCAAGACTTTAACATTCATTTTTATGCTTCTCCTATCTATTGAGGATAATACTTGTACAATTAACTTGTTATATAATCCTATCTTGCATAGTATAGGTAAGAATATAGAGGTTTTCCATCATTTTCTTCATAATTACATTGTCAAAAAGTATAATGCATGTGGACACAGAAAATCAGTTGGCAAACATTTTCCTCTAGCTAGAGAGCAATTTAACTTTGTTAGATCTAAGCTACTCATAACTGCTTTGAATGAATCTGATATGCCTTCTAGCTAGTTGTCATCTATCCTATATATTTTTCCTATGTTTTGATCACCATTGCTTGTTAATATGTTAAAAATTAATTTTCATGTTCTTTTTGCCTTGCTTTTCTCTTATTTTTGGGTATTTTTCACAAACGCTTGTTTTATCGCAAAATAGTACCCAGTGATGAGTCATATGTACCTAAGTATGTTTAAAATGCAAAATGGAATTTAAAAATAAATTTAATTAGCACTCTAATGGCTAGAATTAGATTTTCTAATGTTGGTTTAGTTGGACCATCGGCCGAGTTGCCAACTCGATCGATCGGAGACCGAGAGCTTTTTTAAAGAGCCTATCGGTCGAGTTTCTGAGTCATAGATTTCGACCGATGGCCAGGCTGGAGCAAAAATAAGTTAGGTTTGGCCGACTTTCCTCCCTCTCAACTAGAGAAAAATCGATCGATCCAACCCTTAGCTCCCTCAAGCTCTCACCCCTAGCCTCGACCTTCCTCTCCCTATCCCTAGTTCAACCTAGATCGACCTTCCTTGACCTATTTCCTATTAACCCTAGGTGTGTGGATGGGTTTTGGTGGTGTTTCTCTTGCTTTTGCTCTATCCATCCTCTCCATTTTGTCTCCATGACGCCCAATAAGAGAAAGAGGGTGGCCCCAACTAGAGCTCCATCTTCGTCTTCCAACTCGCGTCTCATACTTTTTGATGACACCTTCTTTGTCTCCAATGAGGCTCTCAATAGGTACAAGGAGCTCCTTCCTAGGATTCCTTTTCCATTCCATGCCCTTTTTGAGCCATCCCCTCGTAGACAAAGGGTCATTGATCAAGTGTCCGAGTTGCTTTACAATCACCATCTTTCTTCCTTGTGTGTCGAACGCTTGCACTATAACAATTCCATTTCTAGCACGAAAGCGGTTCATGAATTCTATGCTAAATTGTAATGGAATTATGATACACTCGTACCACCACCCAATACTCAAGTAGTCCTCACTTCCATGATCACCGAGAACAAATTCCAAGTCTTTGTGGATACCCTGAACATCTTCTTTTCGGGTACTAAAGTGACTGACACCTGGAGGAAGGACTACCCCGAGTATGTTGACCTAGTTGAGCATGAGGCCATCTACAAGCAGTATGAGTTTACTCTCCTTGATATTCATAAATACTTAAAAAGCCTCAGTTACCATATAGGAAGAAGTGTACCCTTCTCTCCTCCGCCTTAGACCTCAAGAATTGCATACTTTCCTTAGTTGTTAACTACAATATTCATCCCAAGAAAAATCAGACTGAAATTGTAGCAAACACTGTGGAAATTATGTTTTATCTCTTGAAGAACATAGGATTCAAGTGAGAAAGATATGTTATCCACCATATGACCTGCTTTGACTCAAGCAAGAACACCCGTGACACCCACCCTCCCTACCCAGCCCTGATCTGTGGTCTTTTTCAACTTGCCATAGGAAAATCTCTTTTCCATGATCTTCACTACAAACTTGCCCAGAAGGAGTTTGTATTAGTGAGACCACACTTCAAAAATTTGTACCTATCCCATCCTCTACCACACCTAGACCTCTACCTCAACCTCAACCTGTACACCTCCACCTCCTTAGCCTACTCGACCTACCCGCGCCTTGTTCCATGTATCCAATGAAACCCTTATGGGGTATATGATGCATCAACAAGCATATAACCTTTAGGTTCAGGAGCACATGCATCAGGACCTTTGTGCCATCATGTCCAACATGAACCTATCCCATGTACACTCGTATCCTGCCTACCAACCCTACCCAAGAGGTGACTACACAACCTATGCATATGATCACTTTTACCCAGCCCCTTCACCTGCTGCTTCTGCTGCTGGTGCTACACCCTCGAATGCTGGTGGATCTGCCCCTAGAGTGTTGCCTCTGCCTGCTAGCCCCTTAGACACCCTACTTGTGGGTCTTGGTACTTCTTCTCCCACCTTTCCATAGGACAATGAGCTCCATGCTCTTGGCATGTCTTGGGATGAGCAGAATGCATGTTGGCCCAGTCGTGGTTTTGGTTCCCTTGCTGATGAGGAGATGCCAGACCAAGCTAGTGAGGAGGGTGCTTCTATTGATTTTGAGGATTCTTCTGAGTATGATGATGGTGATGATGGTTCTAATGATGGTTTTACTAGTGCCTTTGGTGATGAAGGTGATGTCGTTGTCTCTGCTGCACCCTCAGATGGAGATGATGGCTATGAGCCAGAAGCTTCTAATGACGATGTTGATGATGTGGACATAGATGACCTAGATGTTTAGATCTTCTAGTTTTTAGTCTGGATGTTGATCATATATATCTTTCTAGGCTATTTTGTATTAAAAACATTTGGACATATTTTCTGAGTTGTACTATTTTCTCATCATGTTTTTCATCGTATTAGCTTGTAGTTGCAACTGAGAACATGCTTTCTATGTTGTAATCTTAATCTTTTGTACACTTACTATTTGAATTATTATATTTCATGAGTTGGTGTCATGTCTACCATATTTTGATTATGAGTTAGACTGTGTGTTTCTCTCATCTCTGTTTGGTGTATCGTTTGAGATTGCATGTTGTGGATGTATGTTTGGTTGTGCTTGGAGAAGACCCATTTTTGTGCTCCTCTACCACCCTTCCTTTTTTATAATGTCAAAAGGGGGAGAGAATTTCAATGTTTTGAAGCTCAACCATATTGCTTTTATTGCCTATGTGATCCTTTTCTTGTTCATTAAATGATTTATCATGTGACTTGCTAAAGGACCATTTAGTATATATGTCGTGTTGCTTTATGTAGATAGACTAACAATGCAGGTAAGAGTAAGCATAGATTGAGGGGGACCAATTCAAATTGTTCAAATCATGAATCCCCTTGCAATTCACAAGACAAAGGTATAACTTTACATATCCTTTTAAATATGATTGATGAATGATTTGTCATTGTCAAAAAGGGGGAGCATGTTGATTTTGAGAGTTATACATTTCCCATATGTTGATAATGACTTAACCATTCCATTCATATGTATCTAATATGTTTGTTCAAGATTGATTTAGGCTTTAGGTACATGAAAAGGATCAAATTACACAAGCCCTAGCTTGTTCAAGTTCAAGTCAAAAGCAATGCAAGTGTGCAATTTGAAAAATCACTCCAAATGATCTTAGATGATTTTTGTAATCACTTGTATTGATGATATGACTTGTAACTAAGATGAAAAAAACCAAGGACACTTAAGTAAAACGTTTGATCACTCAAATGTCAATTTAGAAAATTTGTCACAGACTGTTTATCGGTCAAGTTGGAAACTTGACCAATCCAGTGATGGATTTTCTGGAGAGACCAATTGGTTGAGTTGCACACTCACAGAACTTGACTAATTGATCAACTAAGCAAAACCAATTTTGACTCATCGGTCGAGTTTCCCAGAACAAACTTGACTGATAGTTACCGTTGGTGAGTTGTTTTGAGCGAGAATATATCCATTGTAACTTGGAAAATGGCTAGATTTTGCCCTTAAGTGATCCCACCAACAAGGGAACACCCCCAGCTATAAATAGGACCCCTTGGAGTTCATTATATGTTTTCTCATTCATGCTATTCTAAGTCCTTGCTATAGTTGAGTGTGTTGCAACTCCTTGAGCCACTTTCTCTCTCTCATTTACATAGAATTTTATGATTATGAGTGAGTTAGGCCAGTTGTAAGAGCTACTTACTCGTGCTTGTAAAGCTCTCATTCCATTCCATCTTCCCTACCTCTTTTCTCAAAGAAGCAAAGGTGAAGCAAGCTACTCCGAGTGAAGGTGAAGCTGTTGTTGTTCTTCTTCAAGGTTGAAGAAGAGGTGAAGATCTTCTTCAGGTGAAGGATATGGACAAGGCTAAGATTCAAGAAGAGTGGGTAAATTCCTTCAAGGCCAAAGACTTGATGTAAGTGTGGGTAAGTCTTTGTTGAAGGCTGAAGACATTTGATCAAGTGGGTAAGTCCTTGTGTAGGTGGAAAACACTTATCTTGAATATGTAAGTACTTGGATGTATGGTGGTCTCCTTGTATCTCTTATGCATGGAATATAAGTATAAACGAATTATAAAGTCCTAAAGGTTGACCTCTCTTGGTAGTGGATTGACTCTCTCCTAGTTTGGAGAGTGAAACCACTCTAAACCACCTTGCCTAAGTGCTTGTTTCAATTTCTCTCATCCTTGCTATGTTTGTTTAGTTAGGACTTCAAATTGCTCTTAAGCTATTGGTTTTAATTGTCTTGTGAGAATTTTTAAGCTCTATTCACCCCCCTCTAAAGTCCTACATCCAACAAAATATATGTAATGTGTGATGTCTATCGGCTGTTATTCAGTAGAGGACTAGACCTACAAAGCACCTGTGATAGTTTGGAACTTCATACTTTGGATATGACTTCTATAATTTAACCTCACTCTTTTCTACACCATGAATATCATATATGTATATGTGTTGATGCGCAACTGGTCCATCTAGTATGCATGTATCACCTTGGTGATGCTCATATAAGAAAGACCAAATTTTATGTCATATCGCACATCACCACTTTTTCCTTAAACTTTGACCATGTCCTTGTGAACTTTTATGTCCTATTCTTGATCTCATTTGGTAGAGATTATTCTCACATTTCCAACACATGTTGTTTTATCAAATCAGAGCTCAGATGAGGGAGTTGTGCCTTATTTAAAATCTCTCTTTAATTATACATTTTTGCCCCTTTTTCCTTCAGTTGGGCCGACTTTGGCCACCTTGGGTGTAAAATCCCTAACCTAGGTTTTGGGATAACCCTATAATTTTTTCCTAATTAAGATGATTAGAACCTTTTCTTAATATTTTGAAAAGTAATTAAGACTAAAGGAGAGCTCAAGTTTCAAGTTTGGTCCTGTTTGAATGTTGTTTGAGCAATGTTTGCTTGTTTTGGACCAAAGTGTAATTTACCCAAGATAAGGGGTTATGTTGCAATATGTCACATGATGCGTGTTCCATTAGTACTTTATCATCATAAGAAATAGCATGATGCTAAGGGGAACCTTGTGGAAAGCCTAAGTTCCAAGTTGAACTTGTATGGGATGATGCTTGTGCTTTATGTGCCAGTTTTGGTGTAACTTGCAATTTACCCAAAATGTGGGGTTAATGTGCAATTTATCATCTCTAAAGTGTCCCTACTCTCTCTTAGTATCATATATAGGAGATATAAAGGAGGTGTCACCTTGTTTGAGTCTTGTTTAAGTGATAGCACTCTTGGTAGTGGAAGAACTCAAGAATGTTGAGTATCTTGAACCCTAGATGGAGTTGTGTCGACTTATGAAGGGTATATGGGGGTGCCTATCGGTTTGAGCACCATGGAGGAAGTCCCCTATTAGTTTAGAAACTTTTTGGAAGTATCTATATCGGGATAAGCACCTCAAGTAGGTGAAGCATATCACTTTTGATGTTCCTTACAAAAGATGTATCAGTTTGCATATAATATGTTAATTGGGTTAAGAAAATCTTGTCAAGCAAGATACCCAATGGCCGATATCTTGCGTATGTATTATCCTCAAGAGTTTTTCATTTCAATATAATCATGTTTGCATGATGCCACCATGCATGGACACATGTCACCTAGTTACATATGGTGATGACGCCTCTCATATAGTATCTCCCATAAGCCTCAAATATAAAAGCCTCTCCTTTCACCTCCTAGTAAACATTTTGACCCTCATACCATCTCTTTCTTTGTGGATGACCCTAGGAGATCATGGAATAAGAGGAATGTTGAGCATCTTTCCCAAGGTAAAGCAATGGTTATCTTCCACTTTGAATGGGCTATGCTTCTCGAACCATTATTCTTTCTTTCTCTCCTTCTTCATCAATATCCTTACTATGATACCTTCTTCTTGATGGAGGTGAAGTTATGGCTGAATCTTGGACTTTTTATAAGTCATCTTCAACCTTGGGATTGTGAAGATTTGGAGCTTGAAGCTCTAGTGATGATCTTGAAACAAGCTATATAACTCTACTTCAACTCTATTGCTATTCACTTTCAATTGTACAATACTTGGTGATTTCTTCTCAATTTTGATTTTTCCTTGATTGAATGATGAATCTATGAGATCTAATGTAAATGTGGGGGTGTTTTCCATGAACTAGAATATTAAGGGATGAAGGTTTGAAACTTGAAGATGATCAAATTGATATCTCTTTTAGCACCTCAAAATTGTTATCCCTTTAAGCATCTCAAGGTCGATACCCCTTTTAGCACCTCAAGACCTAATCACTTCGATGTTTTATGAGCAACACAAGGTGATAAAACTTCACCTAAGTGGCACTTATTTTCTCCTAGGACCATGCTTAGTATCTTGTTTTTCCAAGAAACAGAGCACAGTGGCATTATAAACTACTGAGGCTGAATGCATTGCAATCGAGAGTTGTTGTGCCCAGGTCCTATGGATGAAGCAAATGCTCCAAGACTTTAACATTCATTTTTATGCTTCTCCTATCTATTGAGGATAATACACGTACAATTAACTTGTCATATAATCCTATATTGCATAGTATAGGTAAGAATATAGAGGTTTTCCATCATTTTCTTCATAATTACATTGTCAAAAAGTATAATGCATGTGGACACAGAAAATCAGTTGGCAAACATTTTCCTCTAGCTAGAGAGAAATTTAACTTTGTTAGATCTAAGCTGCTCATAACTACTTTGAATGAATCTGATATGCCTTCTAGCTAGTTGTCATCTATCCTATATATTTTACCTATGTTTTGATCACCATTGCTTGTTAATATGCTAAAAATCAATTTTCATGTTCTGTTTGCCTTGCTTTTCTCTTATTTTTGGGTATTTTTCACAAACGCTTGTTTTATCGCAAAATAGTACCCAGTGATGAGTCATATGTACCTAAGTATGTTTAAAATGCAAAATGGAATTCAAAAATAAATTTAATTAGCACTCTAATGGCTAGAAATTAGATTTTCTAATGTTGCTTTAGTTGGACCATCGGCCGAGTTGCCAACTCGATCGATCGGAGACCGAGAGCTTTTTTAAAGAGCCTATCGGTCGAGTTTCTGAGTCATAGATTTCGACCGATGGCCAGGCTGGAGAAAACATAAGTTAGGTTTGGCCGACTTTCCTCCCTCTCAACTAGAGAAAAATCGATCGATCCAACCTCTAGCTCCCTCAAGCTCTCAACCCTAGCCTCGACCTTCCTCTCCCTAGCCCTAGTTCAACCTAGATCGACCTTCCTTGACCTCTTTCCTATTAACCCTAGGTGTGTGGATGGGTTTTGGTGGTGTTTCTCTTGCTTTTTCTCTCTCCATCCTCTCCATTTTGTCTCCATGACGCCCAACAAGAGAAAGAGGGTGGCCCCAACTGGAGCTCCATCTTCGTCTTCCAACTCGCGTCTCATACTTTTTGATGACACCTTCTTTGTCTCCAATGAGGCTCTCAATAGGTACAAGGAGCTCCTTCCTAGGATTCCTTTTCCATTCCATGCCCTTTTTGAGCCATCCCCTCATAGACAAAGGGTCATTAATCAAGTGGCCGAGTTGCTTTACAATCACCATCTTTCTTCCTTGTGTGTCGAACACTTGCACTATAACAATTCCATTTCTAACACGAAAGCGGTTCATGAATTCTATGCTAAATTGCAATGGAATTATGATACACTCGTACCACCACCCAATACTCAAGAAGTCCTCACTTCCATGATCACCGGGAACAAATTCCAAGTCTTTATGGATACCCTAAACATCTTCTTTTTGGGTACTGAAGTGACTGACACCTGGAGGAAGGACTACCCCGAGTATTTTGACCTAGTTGAGCATGAGGCCTTCTACAAATAGTATGATTTTACTCTCCCTGATATTCATAAATACTTGAAAAGCCTCAGTTCCCATATAGGAAGAAGTGTACCCTTCTCTCCTCTGCCTTAGACCTCAAGAATTGCATACTTGCCTTAGTTGTTAACTGCAATATTCATCCCAAGAAAAATCACACTGAAATTGTAGCAAACACTGTGGTAATTATGTTTTATCTCTTGAAAAACATATGATTCAAGTGAGAAAGATATGTTATCCACCATATGACCTGCTTTGACTCAAGCAAGAACACCCGTGACACCCACCCTCCCTACCCAGCCCTGATCTGTGGTCTTTTTCAACTTGCCATTGGCAAATCTCTTTTCCATGACCTTCACTACAAACCAGCCCAAAAGGAGTTTGTATTAGTGAGACCACACTTCAAAAATTTGTGCCTATCCCATCCTCTACCACACCTAGACCTCTACCTCTACCTCAACCTCAACCCGTACACCTCCACCTCCTTAGCCTAGTCGACCTACCTGTGCCTCGTTCCATGTATCCAATGAAACCCTTATGGGGTATATGATGCATAAACAAGCGTATAACCTTTAGGTTCAGGAGCACATGCATCAGGACCTTTGTGCCATCATGCCAACATGTACCTATCCTGTGTACACTCGTATCCTGCCTACCAACCCTACCCAAGAGGTGACTACACAACCTATGCATATGATCACTTTTACCCAGCCCCTTCACTTGCTGCTTCTGCTGCTGGTGCTACACCCTCGAATGCTGGTGGATCTGCCCCTAGAGTGTTGCCTCTGCCTGCTGGCCCCTTGGACACCCTACTTGCTGGTCTTGGTACTTCTTCTCCCACCTTTCCATAGGACAATGAGCTCCATGCTCTTAGCATGTCTTAGGATGAGCAGAATGTCTGTTGGTCCGGCCGTGGTTTTGGTTCCCTTGCTGATGAGGAGATGCCAGACCAAGCTAGTGAGGAGGTTGCTTCTGTTGCTTTTGAGGATGCTTCTGAGTATGATGATGGTGATGATGGTTCTGATGATGGTTTTACTAGTGCCTTTGGTGATGAAGGTGATGTCGTTGTCTCTGATGCACCCTCAGACGGAGATGATGACTATGAGCCTGAAGCTTCTAATGAAGATGTTGATGATGTGAACGTAGATGACCTAGATGTTTAGATCTTCTAGTTTTTAGTCTCGATGTTGATCATATATATCTTTCTAGGCTATTTTGTATTAAAAACATTTGGACACATTTTCTGAGTTGTACTATTTTCTCATCATGTTTTTCATCGTATTAGCTTGTAGTTGCAACTGAGAACATGCTTTCTATGTTGTAATCTTAATCTTTTATACTCTTACTATTTGAATTATTATATTTCATGAGTTGGTGTCATGTCTACCATATTTTGATTATGAGTTAGACTGTGTGTTTCTCTCATCTTTGTTTGGTGTATCGTTTGAGATTGCATGTTGTGGATGTATGTTTGGTTGTGTTTGGAGAAGACCCATTTTTGTGCTCTTCTACCCCCCTTACTTTTTGATAATGTCAAAAGTGGGAGAGAATTTCAATGTTTTGAAGCTCAACCATATTTCTTTGATTGCCTATGTGATCCTTTTCTTGTTCATTAAATGCTTTATCATGTGACTTGCTAAAGGACCATATAGTATATATGTCATGTTGCTTTATGTAGATAGACTAACTATGCAGGTACGAGTAAGCATAGATTGAGGGGGACCAATTCACATTGTTCAAATCATGAATCCCCTTGCAATTCACAAGACAAAGTTATAACTTTACATATCCTTTTAAATATGATTGATGAATGATTTGTCATTGTCAAAAAGGGGGAGCATGTTGACTTGAGAGTTATACATTGCCCATATTTTGATAATGACTTAACCATTCCATTCCTATGTATCTAATATGTTTGTTCAAGATTGATTTAGGCTTTAGGTACATGAAAAGGATCAAATTACACAAGCCCTAGCTTGTTCAAGTTCAAGTCAAAAGCAATGCAAGTGTGCAATTTGAAAAATCACTCCAAATGAGCTTAGATGATTTTTGTAATCACTTTTATTGATGATATGACTTGTAACTAAGATGAAAAAAACCAAGGACACTTAAGTAAAACGTTTGATCACTCAAATGTCAATTTAGAAAATTTGTCACAGACTGTTTATCGGTCAAGTTGGAAACTCGACCAATCTAGTGATGGATTTTCTGGAGAGACCTATTGGTTGAGTTGCACACTCACAGAACTTGACTAATTGATCAACTAAGCAAAACCAATTTTGACTCATCGGTCGAGTTTCCCAGAACAAACTCGACTGATAGTTACCGTTGGTGAGTTGTTTTGAGCAATAATATATCCATTGTAACTTGGAAAATGGATAGATTTTGCCCTTAAGTGATCCCACCATCAAGGGAACACCCCCATCTATAAATAGGACCCCTTGGAATTCATTATAAGTTTGCTCATTCATGCTATTCTAAGTCCTTGCTATAGTTGAGTGTGTTGCAACTCCTTGAGCCCCTTTCTCTCTCTCATTTACATATCATTTTGTGATTATGAGTGAGTTAGGCCAGTTGTAAGAGCTACTTCCTCGTGCTTGTAAAGCTCTCATTCCATTCCATCTTCCCTACCCCTTTTCTCAAAGAAGCAAAGGTGAAGCAAGCTACTCCGAGTGAAGGTGAAGTTGTTGTTGTTCTTCTTCAAGGTTGAAGAAGAGGTGAAGATCTTTTTCAGGTGAAGGATAAGGACAAGGCTAAGATTCAAGAAGAGTGGGTAAATTCCTTCAAGGCCAAAGACTTGATGTAAGTGTGGGTAAGTCTTTGTTGAAGGCTGAAGACATCTTGATCAAGTGGGTAAGTCCTTGTGTAGGTGGAAAGCTCTTATCTTGAATATGTAAGTACTTGGATGTATGGTGGTCTCCTTATATCTCTTATGCATGGAATATAAGTATACATGAATTACAAAGTCCTAAAGGTTGACCTCTCTTGGTAGTGGATTGACTCTCTCCTAGTTTGGATAGTGAAACCACTCTAAACCACCTTGTCTAAGTGCTTGTTTCAATTTCTCTCATCCTTGCTATGTTTGTTTAGTTAGGACTTCAAATTGCTCTTAAGCTATTGGTTTTAATTGTCTTGTGAGAATTTTTAAGCTCTATTCACCCCCCTCGAAAGTCCTATATCCAACAAAATATATGTAATGTGTGATGTCTATCGGCTGTTATTCAGTAGAGGACTAGACCTACAAGGCACCTGTGATAGTTTGGAACTTCATACTTTGGATATGACTTCTATAATTTAACCTCACTCTTTTCTACACCATTAATATCATATATGTATATGTGTTGATGCGCAATTGGTCCATCTAGTATGCATGTATCACCTTGGTGATACTCATATAAGAAATACCAAATTTTATGTCATATCGCACATCACCACTTTTTCCTTAAACTTTGACCATGTCCTTGTGAACTTTTGTGTCCTATTCTTGCTCTCATTTGGTAGAGATTATTCTCACATTTCCAACACATTTTGTTTTATCAAATCAGAGCTCATATGAGGGAGTTGTGCCTTATTTAAAATCTCTCTTTAATTATACATTTTTGCCCCTTTTTCCTTCAGTTGGGCCGACTTTGGCCACCTTGGGTGTAAAATCCCTAACCTAGGTTTTGGGATAACCCTATAATTTTTGCCTAAGTAATATGATTAGAACCTTTTCTTAATCTTTTGAAAAGTAATTAAGACTAAAGGAGAGCTCAAGTTTCAAGTTTGGTCCTGTTTGAATGTTGTTTGAGCAATGTTTGCTTGTTTTGGACCAAAGTGTAATTTACTCAAGATAAGGGGTTATGTTGCAATATGTCACATGATGCGTGTTCCATTAGTACTTTATCATCATAAGAAATAGCATGATGCTAAGGGGAACCTTGTGGAAAGCCTAAGTTCAAAGTTGAACTTGTATGGGATGATGCTTGTGCTTTATGTGCCAGTTTTGGTGTAACTTGCAATTTACCCAAAATATGGGGTTAATGTGCAATTTATCATCTCTAACGTGTCCCTACTCTCTCTTAGTGTCATCTAGAGGAGATATAAAGGAGGTGGCACCTTGTTTGAGTCTTTTTTAAGTGATAGCACTCTTGGTAGTTGAAGAACTCAAGAATGTTGAGTATCTTGAACCCTAGATGGAGTTGTGTCGACTTATGAAGGGTATATGGGGGTGCCTATCGGTTTGAGCACCATGGAGGAAGTCCCCTATTAGTTTAGAAACTTTTTGGAAGTATCTATATCGGGATAATAACCTCAAGTAGGTGAAGCATATCACTTTTGATGTTCCTTACAAAAGATGTATCAGTTTGCATATAATATTTTAATTGGGTTGAGAAATCTTGTCAAGCAAGATACCCAATGGCCGATATCTTGCGTATGGATTATCCTCAAGAGTTTTTAATTTCAAGATTATCATGTTTGCATGATGCCACCATGCATGTAAACATGTCACCTAGTTACATATGGTTATGACGCCTCTCATATAGTATCTCCCATAAGCCTCAAATATAAAAGACTCTCCTTTCACCTCCTAGTAAACATTTTGACCCTCATACCATCTCTTTCTTGGTGTATGACCCTAGGAGATCATGGAAGAAGAGGGATGATGAGAATATTTCCCAAGGTAAAGCAATGGTTATCTTCCACTTTGAATGGGCTATGCTTCTCGAACCATTATTCTTTCTTTCTCTCCTTCTTCATCAATATCCTTACTATGATACCTTCTTCTTGATGGAGGTGAAGTTATGGCTGAATCTTGGACTTTTGATAAGTCATCTTCAACCTTGGGAATGTGAAGATTTGGATCTTGAAGCTCTAGTGATGATCTTGAAATGAGCTATATAACTCTACTTCAATTCTATTGCTATTCACTTTCAATTGTACAATACTTGGTAATTTCTTCTTAATTTTGATTTTTCCTTGATTGAATGATGAATCTATGAGATCTAATGGAAATGTGGGGGTGTTTTCCATGAACTATAATATTAAGGGATGAAGGTTTGAAACTTGAAGATGATTAAATCGATATCTCTTTTAGCACCTTAAAACCGTTATCCCTTTAAGCATCTCAAGGTCGATACCCCTTTTAGCACCTCAAGACCTAATCACTTTGATGTGTTATGAGCAACACAAGGTGATAGTGAGGTCGACACATTAGATAGTGGTGAGGTCGATACACTAACATGTAGTATGGCTGATACACCAAGGTGTGGTGTAGCCGATACACCAAGGTGTGGTGTGGCCGATACACCAAGGTATGGTGTGGTCGATACACCAAGGTATGGTGAGGCCGATACACCAAAGTGTGGTGTGGCCGATACACCTAAGTAAGGTGAAGGTGTTACACCCAAGTGAGGTTAAGATATTATAATAAAATATGAATAAGATATTACAATAAAACATTATGAAGGTGATGCACCAAAGAAGGGTGAGAATGAAACACTAAAGATAGAGAAGGTTGATGCCTTGATGGGTAAGGGTTTGAGGAATATGATGATTCCTAACCCGGTATCATATAAACCTAACCCTAGAAACCGATACACTCAAAAATCGATCCCTCTCTAATATAATATAAGTGTGATGGGAGATACACTTAGGTTGACACACCATGTGAAGGTGTGAGTGATACATTCCTTGAGGTCTTGGTTGACACACCAAGTAATGGTGAGGTCAGTTGGTGAAGGAAATTAAGGTATTGTTGAAGGTTCACCCAATACAACCAAAACTATAAATGGCCGATATACAAAAAGGATAGCTAGGTCGATACATCAGTTAAGAGAGTACCGATACATAATGAAATGATGAGGCTAATACACAAAGTGATAGGGTGGTCGATACCATAAAAAGTATACAATGGTCGATATACCTCAAGTACCTCCAAACTGATACACAAGCAATAGTGCTTTGACCGATAGAAACAATAGTGTCAAGGCCGACACAAGTGAATATGTCTAGGCTGACACAAGAAATAGTGTGGAGGCTGATACACTTTGAAGAAAGTAGGTCGACACAAGGGATAGTGTGGAAACCGATATACTTTGAAGAAAGTAGGTCGATACATGGGGCCAATAGCCAAATTAATACATGATGACATAATGAGATGGATACACTTTTGTAAGTGTAGGCCAATACATCCTAATGAGGATCAAGCTAACACAACAAGTCAAGTTGAAAAGGTATCCTAATAAGGATAAGAGAGGAATTTGTATTCCTCATGTTGATGATCAATCAATGATAATTGATGAAAGTAATTAAGTATGAATGAATACTTATGGCAATTAAATAAGCTCCCACATTTGAGGAGTTATGATTTAGGGTTCAGTTATTGAATATAATCCTAGAAACCCTAATCAGTTAAAGAAGAGAAACCCTACTCCTAATTATAAGGGGGAGTATAACTTGAAGTAGCATGATAATATTTATCAATGGTTATGGTAATACAATGAAATCTTAACCATATGATGTTCATAGCCAAACGAGGGCTATAGTGGTTACAATTTCATATAGTTGAAATATGCCTCATAAGACATGTGGAAAACATGTATCACAAGAAGAATGTAAAGAGGTCTGGTGACCTAGCAAAGACATATTATCTAGAAGGTGATGTGGTACTTAAATGATGAGTTTATGAGATTAATATACTATGATAAAAATGACAAGGTAACACAGATGTGTTCCAACTGTTAAAGAATCTTAGGCAATATGATATACCTTTCATTTTATCATATTTGCAACTTGATTACGTGATTATCTGCGATACAATGGAATGAAAAGATAACCAGATAAACTCCTAGACATAAGGAGTTATGAATTAGGGGTTGGTTTCTAGACATGAACATGAAAACCCTAATCAGTTATAAGGGAAAACCCTAACCCTAATTATGAGAGGGTTGTACTTTGAATGATTCTCTTTATGGCAGGGTGATGATATTTAATTATTTTTTCTCATGAAATTCTAACCATGCAAGTATTATGTGACAATGAGCATAGCTATGTATGAGCTATGATGACATGATATAATACAGTTTCCATGAGCCTTGTGAGCCATGTGAAATACTTGTACAACAAGTATGATGTTATACAGGTCTAATGACCTAGATCTGATTGTTGTCTGGTAAGAGGTGACATGGTTTAATCATAAATTGAGGGGTTGATACCCCATAGCATGTGGTCACGAAGATATAATATTGAAGAGATAATATGTTTAAGGGATTAAGATCCCTGGTAAATGTAATAGTCAAGTATATGGGTTTGATAACCTAGATATGGTTGTTTCTTAGTGAGAGGTGACAATGTTTAATCATGAGCCAAGGGATATTGAAAATCCTTAGTATGTGATAATAATGGCGAGACATTATATGACTACATGATCAATATGTTTACATAAAGAATGATTATAGTAGATACATAATCTAATAAGGTAATACACATATACATGTATGCAATAGTGATACCTAGTGATGATTATTCAAATCTAGGTTGATTCGAAGAAAATGGGAGATGGTGTATAATAAGGTTTGGTAATTATAATTCTGAGGAAAAACCCTAATCAGGTTATGTGTAAAGAACACCGATCCTAATCTTAGGGCAGGCTACTATTGCTGAGTATGCATGCTTTAAAGCTTGAGACTATTTTCTCTCTCAGTTATTCATGTAATGATAATCTTATAAATTAATGGAATATTATAGCTTGTGAGTGCTATGAATATAATTAATTAATGTTAAGAGATGTATATGAACCTTGATAAGGGAACACAGGAAATATGAATATGTGAATATGTAGACTTGATTATTATGAATAATTCATAGCCTTATACATTCCAATTTGTGAGAAGGATTGCAATTAGAATGCTGGAAAGATAAATGATGCTTGGGAACCCTATGTGGTTAAGCATGAAACCAAATCTTCTTTAAAAATACATATGATGGATGGCGTGCTTTAATTAAAAAGTAATCAATGTATTGAGATATATTCTCCCTCTGTTTGTATAGAGATAACCTTGCAAGTCAGATGGATGTCATGGCTAATGATTACTATGGTTGCTATGGTGTACACATGATGTGGCACAAATTATGTTTGGCATGGGTAATGCCTATATGCTCGATAAAGCATGTTGAGATAACAATGAATCAAAAGGATGATGTGATGGGTCTTATGACTTGATAGAGGGTTAGTGCCTAGTTGAGGTGATATCCTCTGGTACTGAAATAAGGGATTGATATCCCATTATAATGTGCTGATGGTGATAACCTTATGAATGGGTTGTACATTATAACTTGATTGATGCCAAAAGACACTTTAATTGGTCTAAGTAATCAAGTGGGATATAATCATGTAGTTGTCCTGGCCATAAATCCATTCAGTGTCAGAACTTGCTGAATGGTTAAATGAGTTTAACTCAGAGCACATATTGTTGAATATGTGGGGTACAAGTTGTATCCTGAATTCACATGATTGTCTACGGGCCATACCCTAAAAAGAGTGCGGTCAAGACCGTAGTTCCAATATAAAAGAAGACTATGGCTATGGTCCATGACTCAATAACATATAATCAAGATTGACTACGGGTCATACCCTGATAAGAGAACATTCTACACACTGTATCTCTATAGTAAAGAGCCTCTATATGCCAGGATAGCTAATTGCAGTTTGACTCATAATGTCTCTGCCATTCTCATACTAACTGAGAGAAGATGAGATCACGGATTTCAACCATTCCATAGATCTATATGGAATTGATGCTAACTTCATAGTGATCAGTTGGAGATGGAAGGTATATTCCCATCTCTGCAGGGCATAAGATTGAATGAAAGATGTAATCATCCATATATTATATTTTCTTAAGGATTCAAATATGGACATATTGGATGAAGTCTCTCTTTGATTTTTACTATTTAAATTATGACAGTTATACATGTTCTTCATATTCCTTCTAAAGTAATTACCTGAAGACATATCTATTTAAAATAATGCAACTTTACTCTATGTTCAAATAATAGTATACATGTGATAATAATAGTGTTGATAGAGAGTTATATCTCTCACTGGGAATGTTGTCTCACCCCATAGGATCCACAACTTTTTAGGTGGACGTGCACGTGGTAGTAGAGATCATGTAAGATGAACATGACAACATTAAGAAGAAAATCTAATATAAGCTATCAGTCGTGTCTCATTGTAGATAGAAGTCCTATGTGCCATCCCTATAATCTCAGGTCCATTGGGGGATTTGTGTAACAATTATATATTCGATTTGTGATTTGAGCTAGAACGCCTCGATGTATAATGTTGCTTTTGTATATGATCTAGTAAAGCAATTGATATCTTATATCACAGGAGTGTGATGGAATGACATATGTAAAGAAGTGAATCACGTTGTATACATGCATAACTGGCTTCGAGCCTTTCTCTGAAGAGTTTCCTAGCATTGGATCTCTTTAAAAAATGGTTTACATTTTTAGTGATTTTTGGTCATTTGCTGCTAATGGTTGATGAGTGTAATCTCATTGTCTTTGTGATAACATGTGTTATATTGGGCCTAACGAGGGTGTGGACCAGGAACCCTCCCTTTGTGTTGAGACCCATCTACAACTCTTTCCCTTAGCCAATCATTACATGTGATTCCTTTCCTTATATTCTCGATCGTTCGATCTTCTCCCTCTAGATCTGTCCTTGATCCAACGAACATAATGTTCTCTTCCTCGTCATACAATGTTGGTGCAAATGGAGGCAGCCTCACCTACCCCCAACTTTGGTGCCAGTAACCCACCCTTTGTGCACATATTTCATCAATTGAGGCTCTCATTCCTCTCCTTTCCCCTTCCTTTCCTTTTCCCCTCTCTTATTCCATGCAATCGTGAACCCTAGAACCTCTCCCAAAACCCACCTTATTCCTCCCACTCCTCCAGCGTCAATGCCATAGGAGAGTTAGGGCTTCTTATTTTGAGCTCCCTCGACACCGTATGCAAGGCCCTCCACCTCCGCAAGTGCCCTGGGCACATGGGTGATTAACTCGCATGCCCTAAGGTGGCCTGAAGCTCCCCGATTGGTCGGCTTCGGTAAACCTCCCATGCATCCTCCACCGCATGACGAAAGCCACTCATGATGGCGAAGAGGGATGAACCATGGACCGTTGATCACCAGTCGAATGACCAAGATCTCATGGCGCCATACCTTTGTGGGGGGCGTGTGACTATCTCGGATGGTGGGGCGCGTGGAACCACTAGTTGGGCTAGCCTTAGTCAGAGTAGGTGGTCAGTGATAGAGAGCGGTCAAGGATCTCCTATGGATGTTGCGAGTAGTGAAGAGCGGCCAGGAGCCAGGGATAACTGGAGGCGCCCTTCCAGTGCCTTTTTGGGCCCTTGGATCTAAATTTAAGAGTCCAAATCTCATGATCCATGGTAATTTATTGAAAACCCCTTTTTCATGCTCTCTTTAGCCAAACAGTTCATATGTATATGATTGTGTATCTAGAAAATGGGATCTTTTCAATGGCCCTAGTTTCAAGACCTTGTTCTTCTTGTGATTCCACTGATATGTGAAAAATGATATCTTTTGATCACATACTACATGTTTTAGACATCTAATGCTCAAGCTTGCTCCTTTATGCCCTAAAACTTGATGTTAGCCTTATATCAGTAACTTGAGCAACTTTTGGTTCTATGATTCAAAATTTGTCGATCTTTGGACTCTAAAATGATCTAATGTTTCCTAAATGACCTGAAATGGGATTTCATGCTTGAGACCACTTCTATAATATTAAAACTTGTTCAAATGTGCTTCAAATGTCTATGAATGCTCCAAACCAATAACATTCACCCCCAAATGCAATCTTTTTTTATCGTGACCCATCTTGGACATTAATAATGATCATGTGACCCTTAATGTGTTTTAATATGGCCTTATGTACATATTAGTGGTGAATGGTAAACCTTATGCTTCCTTTTATCTAATGTTATACAAAATGATTATGTGAACCCCAAATCATTAATCTTACATGCCTTGTATCAATGTATGCCTTATGAATCATTCATGTGGCCTAATGTGATTTAAATGCCTAAATCTTGACTTGAAATGTGACCTAGTATGCATGTTGATAATTAAATCTCTAGTCCCATGAGAATCTTTCCCTAATGATCAACCATGCTATAAAATAATCTCAAATCAATATCTCGATGTTTGGTTTGACATATAACTCAAGTAGACTTCACCTATACTCTAATGATGACAATCTTGCATAATAATTACTAGTTTGACTATGTTGATGTTTGTTTGGAAGAGAACCTTGCTAAGAAAATGATAAAATGTTTCATATATACCCTAAGACTTCAAATCAATATATCTATCATGCTAAATCTCTACATACTAACTCGATTTACTTAATGCATCTATGACTTAGAAATATGGGCCTACTACTTGAAATGGATCTTTACCGACTAATTGTTATCTTGAATGATTAAACCATGATAACAATCTAAATCTCATGTTTCCCTAGTCCCAAATTATCTACATCTAGTATTACCCATAATGTGGATGGTTCACCTGGATCTAGAGCTTAATGTTGATCCTTGGACTATGTTGTATAGTGACATGCATGTTAGTAAGTTTGGAACTATGTCTAAAACTAATTGAAGCCTAGGATTAGGAGAGGATCCACACATGATTGATATAATCTTTATCTTATCTATACTCTTTTAATCTAAGACTCTATGCCATGTCTTTTTATATCTTAGGTTGAGATATTATCATCATATCTTACTCTCTACTCATAAGGTACACTGGATCTCTTGACCCTACTATGTTATTGGCTTGCTTGTATGTATGATGGTATATTTTATTAGCTAGATAATTACTTGGTTGAGTTACTTGTTCCCTATGATTTGTATGTTTGTTTTTCTTGAAATATGTTGACCTCAAAAATCATTGAACTTGTCCATTATACAAACCCTTTGTGCCAGCCTGTGTTCTCAAGCTAAGGGCACAAAATTGGGTGTTTTACTTGAGATGTCAAGATAAGGAGGACCATGTTGATAAAAGGGTTGGATAATCTTGAGCACCCTTACGGACCCTTACAATGGGAAGCTGGTCAATGGCCATGATATGTTGGTCAGTATAATGGAAATGCACTTAAAACATGCTTTGTATAAAAGAATGTTGTTAACTATTTCACACCTTTTTCTACTTCTTGCTTCTTATGATGTTTATAGCCAAGAAACTTTTATATTACTATTAAACTGAGTTTTTTTGCCCTTTCATAGCATACTTAGTGCTTTAGCATTAATATGTTTTGTTTATCAAATTTGTAGTTCCCAAATGAAGATATGTTGCACTCTAGACTCTAAGCTCTGAAATGAATCACCAATGGGTATACTCAAATATAGAAATGGGTACATGCTTATCTATCTACATGTTTAGTATCTTGTTGTCTCTTGTCGTTACTACTTTTACATATATGTTTCTTGTGTGAAATAATTGTGCCATTCTATGTACAGGCGCCCAAGCCCACTCACCTCTAGATTCGTAGCCATTAGGAGTGTGGGCTTTGGGTAACAAATAGTTCCATGAAAAATGGTATCAAAGCCATACACATGCCTCTATATATGTGTAAGGCATAACATATCTTCCCCTAAAGCCTAGAGAGTCTTCTATCATCTCATCTTTTCTATAAATACCACCTAATCCATCCAAGTAGATGATGATTAGTTTAGTCTTCTCATCTCCTCATGTGATTTTCTCTCATGACCATTGTTTACATGATTGCTCAATTTTGGGTAGCTTATGCATGAGAAAAACAAAATTTCATTTGAAATCATGAACGTTAATTAAGATGATAATGCCATGATCTAATCTTAAACTAAAAGCCCAATTTAATAAATGAAAGTACTCGTGGAAGTGATGTACTCATATGCAAAACCTAAGATCATGTAGACTCAATTTTACTCCACTCAATATAAGTCTTTCTATGGTTGAGATAAATTCTTGATATGGTGAGATAAGGTGGAACCCATGTTTTACACCTCATGTTTGGTGAGGTCCTATTGATGAAACCCATGTTTCCCTATTGTTGATCAAACCTCAATCACAGTTAACAAAACTTTTCCCCTATGTTATATGATGATGATCATGACACGGAATGACTATGTATTCAGAACCCTAGATCATGATGTGGGGACTTGTTACAAGAGAAAAATCCCCTACTGATCCTCTTTGTAGGCTCAATTTGAATGATATGATGAACCTAAATCCCAATATCATCCAATTATGCTCAAACTCTTGAGTTCACACTTTGACTTCTCAATTTCCAAATCTACCCTGACCTTGATATTGAAAAGGAAGGGAATGAAATATGACCTTGATCTTGCAAATCTTGAAGTATAGTTGCCCTATTATAATCCTGATGTTTGACTCATGATCTTGTGAAATACAATTTGATAGTCGATACTCATCCTATGTTGATATGCTTGGTGACTCATGCTTAATATGTACTAATGTGTTAGATTAGGGTGGAAGTTGACTTATGACCCCCCCAACCTTGGTCACATCTCTATTAAGACTACCTCTAAATTTCCATATAGTGGACTATTTAGCGTTCATTAAGGTAACTCCATCCACCCAATTTTAATTTCTTGGCCTAAGTCTTTAATAGGTCAAATCCATGATGTTACTGATACTCGGTCTTGAATCTAGATTTAATAATGATCTTAGAGCATGATGATGTTGACCATAGTTAGTGGTTAAGTTCCTAGAAAGACCTAAGTCTGGATCATTCATCAACCTTGAACATCATCAATTTGACTTGATATTGATGCCATAAAACATTGAATAATGCTTGAAATGTCGCCCGATTGTTGCTTGATTGTTGTATATGGATGAATGATCACCCTAAGGTCTAAATAGGAATCTAAACCCTAGCTTTGAAATGTTTGGATCTATGATGTAAATGTTCAAACTTGACTCTCGATATGAAATAATAAAATCTTATCTCATGATTAATGATATTGATCTTGATTTGACTCCTATGATCACCCTATTTGGATCTTGAGATCACTCAGGATATATGACTAATGACTTTTGTGTTCCCAAATCTCAAAATTTTAAAATGATGATTAACTTGCTCAATATATGACTTAGGGGAGATCTCCATGAGGACTAATGTGGGACCTTCTATTGATCTTGAACACGAAATCACAATATTGAACACAAAATTTCAATATTGAGATATGATGTATGCATCGAATTGTTGAAATATGAATCTCGACCATGGATGTATAATCCCACTTAGGCCAATGTAGAAGCTAGAACCCTAAATGTTGGGATTGAAATTCATGTAGTACTATTAATTCAAGATCTATATTTGTTTGACCTAAAGTGTGATTTATCCAAATTTTTGGTCTATACGATGATATTCACGACTTGAAAATTATGCTATGATCTTGTCGCTCGATTTTTTCTCAATTTTGGGATAAGATTGATTTGGTAAGTGGCGATGATACCTTTGTTGACCTAAGTGTTACACGTTGTCCATATTTTGATAATGACTTAACCATTACATTCATATATATATATCTAATATGTTTGTTTAAGATTTATTTCAGGCATTAGGTACATGAAAATGATCAAATCTCTAAATCCCTAGCTTGGTTTAGTTCAAGTCAAAAGCAATGCAAGTGTGCATTTTGGGAAAACACTCCAAATCACCTTAGATTAATTTTTTAATCATTTGTATTGATGATATGACTTATAACTAAGATGAGAAAAAACCAATGGCACTTAATTTGAACGTTTGATCACTTAAATATCATTTGGGAAAAAATTATCACATGCACTTCATAGGTCATGTTACAATCTTGAGCGATCCTTGATGGATTTTAAGAATGATATCAATCAGTCGAGTTGTCCATCCACAGAACTTGACTGACGATCTCTCTGCCCAATATCAAATTAAATGGATCAGTCGAGTTACCACCAGGACAAACTCTACTGATGGTTTAAATTGGTCTTGTGTCATAGTGGGATTTGTCGTGTTATCTATATTGAAACTTGACCAAATACACTGTACGGAAAATGTATAAAAAGTGAATCTAACCATTTGAGTGTTGTAAAACTTGAAAATAAATTTGTTTCAGCCTTCCAAACAACTAGATAACATTCATAAGTGTTCCCACAATCTAGTGGACACCCCCATCTATAAATAGGACCTCTTGGAGTTCATTCCAAGGTTTCTCATTCATTCTATTCAAAGTCCTTGCCATAGTTGAGTTCTTTTAGTTCACTTGATCCCATTTCTCTCTCTTATTACACTTCATTTCATCCATATGAGTGAGATAGGTTGTGTGTGAGAGCGCTACCTCATTGTATACTTGTAAAAGCTCTCAACGCTTCTCCTTCCAATCCCATTCTTGAAGATCATGTTGATGAAGGCTTCTCTAAGTGAAGGGGGAGGTTCATTCTTCTTCGAGCTATAGAAGAAGGTGTTTCAAGCTGCTCTGAGTGAAATAAGAGAATCAAGGAGGAAGATCCAAGGAGTTGAATGGGTAAATCCACTAGGCCAAAGACTTGTTGCAAGAAGGGGAAGACCACGGTGAAGGCATCCATTGAATTGCAAGAGTGGGTAAGACCTTTGTGAGGTAGAAGACTAGTTCTTGGATAGGTAAGACCTCAATTGTAAGGTTGTAGGATCCCTTGGCCTTATAGGGAAGCTGGGTATCCTTGTCCTAGAAAAGGAAGGTCATTTGTTGTAACTTTTATAATTGAATATAAGGAGTAGACAAGCTTAAGAAATCCTAGAACTTAACCTCTCTAGGTAGTAGACTGACTCTCTCCTAGTTTGGATAGTCAAACCACTCTAAAATAGTTTGTCCAATTATTTTGTTCAATTTATCTCATCCTTGCTATGCATGCTTAGATTTCCATCAAATTGACTATTTGCAATTATGCCTAGTTGAAGTAAATTGAAGGTCTAACTAATTTTCTGCAAGTTTTGAATCTCTATTCACCCCCCTCTAGAGCCCTCTAATCCAACAAGTGGTGTCAGAGCCACAGTCTTCTCCGACACATCTCCCATGAGATGAGAAGATGGGCAACTTTCTTGGGTCCCTCAGCCTAGAGGGAAGTTTCTCCATGAGGCCTCCAGTCTTCCACGACACCGGTTTCCTCTATTGGAAATGACAGATGCAATTTTTCCTTCAAGGGACCAACTACGACATATGGGAGGTGGTGATTCTTTCATACATGGAGCCACCTGGTGATGTAGCTACTTGGGATGAAGCTACAGTTAAGAAGGCACATCTTAATGCCAAGGCAATAAGCATCATCCATGATGCCCTCACTCGCTCTGAGTTCAACTAGATCTCATCTTGGGACACAACCCATGAGATTTGGAACAAGTTGTGCTTCACATATGAAGGAACGCAACAAGTCAATGAGTCCAAGATCTAGATGCTCAATGGACTGCTTGAGAACTTCAAGATGGGCAAGAAGGAAAGAGTGGTGGACACGTACTCAAGGCTCAACACCATCGTCAATGGACTTGCAGCTTTGGGACACCCCTTGGATAGAGGGGACCCTTCCCAAGATACTTAGGTCCCTTCCCAAGAGATGGGAACCCAAGGTGGCTTCAATTGAAGAAGTTAGAAGTCTTGGAGACTAAAACATCGAGGAGATCATTAAAAAACCTTCAAGCTCATGAGACAAGGCTTGAAAAGTAAGAATAAGATGACAATCAAGAGGAGAAGGAATCAAAGAAAATAAAAGACAATTCCTTCAAAGCTCAAGTAGAGGCAATGATTCTCCAACAACAACTTGCTTTTCGGTCCTCTCCTCCCTCCTCAAGTGAAGATGATGGCTCTAGTGAGGCAAACACTTAAAGGGAAAGCCTTCCTCATCCTTAACTCCTGGGTGCTATGATTGTGGACAAAAGGGGCACTAAAAGAATGAATGCCCAAATGACAAGAAGAGCCACCACAAGAGCAGCCACATGAAGAAGGATGACTACAACAAGGAAGGCAAATACAAGAGGAAGGATAAGAAGGATAAAATAAGCAAGGATGCATCTCATGTAGCTTGGGAGGAATCCTCATATGGTGACTCAATCTCCGATGAAGGAGGATGTCATCTTGCACTCATGGCCTGCACAAGTGAAGACATTGGTGAGGTAAGTGAGGTAAGCTTGCATGAGTTATCCAAACAAACTCTTATTGATATTCTTCATGCTACCCTCTCTTCTTAATCGAAATTTAAATCTAAGAAGAAGAGGTTGGGTATGGTCATTCTTTATTTGTATGCTAAAATTGAAATTATTGATCAAAATGAAAAGTTACATCTTGATAGCATTGATTCCTTGCAAGGGTAATTTCTTGATCTTGAGCTCCAATACAATGGAGTTGAAATTCAGAATGGTGTCTACCTTAAGAACATCACTAGTCTTAAGGAAGAAAACTAAGACCTAGTAGATAAGCTTGCTTTGCTTGAAATTGAAATTAATGATCTTAAGCTTGCTTATGATACTACTCAGGATGAAAATAGAATTTATCTTGATGATATTGTCTAGATTAGAATTAAAAATGCTAGGTTGCTTGCTCAAATTAATGATCTATCTTCTAGACCTATTTTTCCTAGTAATGAAGTTGTTTTTTTTGTGTGAAAGAGTTCTTATTTGACTAAATCCCTCTACTTAGAGGCTAACCTGCTGCATGCTAATGATGATATTGCTCATTTTTCTTCTACTGGTGTCACCCTTACCAAAGATAATCACAAATTGAGAGCCATTTTGCAAACCTTCCTCCAAGGTAAGAAGTCCCTAAATGAAGTATTAGATCTCTCCACCAAACATAGTGGTACAACTAGTTTAGGATATGAGGATGCATCAAAAGTCAAACACAAAGGAAAAGGTGAGAAGAAGAGAAGAGACCTTCAATCTTCCATGGAGAGTCTTCCAACTCTAAGAATCCTATGATTTGTGCTCACTGTAAGAGTGTTGACCACGATTCTACTTATTTTCCTTACAGGGAGAAGGGGACCAACCCAAAGATGAAGTGGGTCCCCAAGCTAACCCCGGATGCCAAAGTTTGAATTGGGTATTGATTATCTTCCTTTCTTATAGGTAAAAGGCAAATGGATTGTTGATAGTGGCTGTTCAAAACACATGATGGGTGAAATCATCCATTTGAATCAATTCATCAAAAAGAAAGGAGGATCAGTGACATTTGGGGACAACAAAAAGGGTAAGGTAACAGGTGAGGGTGATGTAGGGGATTCACTATGCATCAAGAATGTTATTATTGTGGATAGCCTACATCACAATTTAGTAAGTTTTAGTCAACTTTTTATAATGGCTATCTTGTTCTATTTACTTCTTTAGAATATTTGCTTCTAGATTCCCTTTCCTACATTGTCATATATAAGGGGTACTAGAAATGGTAATCTTTACATTATTGTTATTGAGTCAATTAAGGCCTATTGTTGGTAGATGTCTTGTTGCTAATTCGAATGATATTTCTTTATGGCACTATAGACTCAGTCATGTAAATATGCATCAAATGAAGAAGTTGAGAAAAAAGTATTTGGTCAAAGGACTTCCTAAATTGGATTTTGAAAAGGATGACGAATGCCAACCTTGTACACAAGGAAAGTAAAACAATTCCTCCTTCAAATCCAAAGGAGTCCTTAGAACCAAAAGAGTTTTCGAGCTTCTTCACATTGATCTATTTGTACCAATGCATACGCAATCACTTCGTGGTAGTAAGTATTGTCTTGTTATTGTCGATGATTTTTCTAGATATGATTCTTTCTTGTTTCAAAAAGTAGTACTCTCGATGTTTTCTCTACTTTTTGCAAACAAATTGAAAATGAAGCTTCTTGTCAGATTGTTTCTATCCGCAATGATCATGGGGGAGAGTTTGAAAATGATTTGTTTGAACGGTTTTGTGAGGAATACAGGTATGCACATAACTTTTCTTCACCTTGAATGCCTCAACAAAATGGGGTTGTAGAGAGAAAGAATAGGTCACTAAGGAGTTGTATAGGACTATGCTTCTAGAGTATGATACTCCAAAGATGTTTTGGTACTTCCTATTTTGTGCAAAATTGGGTTTCTACTCATCCTTCTTTGAAGAAAATCGCCTACGAGCTATGGTGTGGTAGAAAGCCTTCCATTGATTTCTTTCATGTTTTTGATTGTCCTTGTTTTGTTTTGAACACCAATAATTCTCTCGAAAATTTTATCAGAAATCTTACAAGACTTTCTTTCTTTTCTATAACACTACTAGCAAGGCTTATAGGGTATTTAATATTGAATTGTGTAAAGTAGAAGAATATATCAATGTTAGATTTGTTGAGACTAACACCTCTATTTTGAAGAATGTTGATGATGACATTGCAAATCAGGTGATCCCTCACTTGAGAGAGCTCAACATTGGTGAAAAACAAAAGGAGGTGTTAGTTGATGAAGAAGAGAAAGAGGAAAACAAGAAAGATCCAACCCCTCGCTTAGCAAAACATCATTGTAAAGATCTAATCATAGGCAATCATTTTAAAAGAGTGCAAACGCAGGTTTCCTACAACAAAGAACAAGCAGATAGTGCCTTCATCTCCCAGTTGGTTCTAAAAGATGCAAAAGAAGCTCTTAAAGATGATGAATGGATCCTAGCCATATAAGAAGATTTGGAGCAGTTTGAGAAGAATCGAGTGTGGACTCTTGTGCCAAGACCAAGTGATAGAAAGATCATTGGAATTAAATGGGTCTACCACAACAAGCTTGATGAAAGTGGAAAAGTGGTAAGAAACAAAGCAAGGTTAGTTGTTCAAGGTTACAATCAACAAGAACGTATATATTTTGATGAAACATATGCACATGTACCTAGGCTTGAGTCAATTAGGATGTTGCTTGCTTTTTCCAGTCACAAGAATTTTCTGCTTTATCAAATGGATATTAAAAGTGCACTTTTGAATGGAACAATTGTTGAGGAAGTGTATGTTGCACAACCTACATGATTTGAACATTATAACTTGCCTAACCATGCTTATTTGTTGCAAAAAGCCCTCTATGATCTCAAAAAAGCACCTCAATCTTGGTATGAGAAACTAAAGGACCTTTTGTTAGATAATGGCTATATCATGGGCAAATTTGATTCTACCTTGTTTCTAAAGCACACTTCTAACAATTTTGTGATCACTCAAATCTATGTTGATGATATTATTTTTGGTGAGACTGATCTTGATCTTTTCAAGGAGTTTAGTACTCTTATGTAGAGTGACTTTGAGATGAGCATGATGGGAAAGCTTACATTATTCCTTGGCTTTCAAATCAAGTAAACAAAGAATGGGAACTTCATTAACCAAGGCAAGTACACAAATGAATTACTTAAGAACTTTGGGATGGAGAAAACCAAGCCAATGGACACCCCCATGTCAAGTACCTCCAAGCTTGACAGAGCTGAAGAAGGATAAAAGGTAGATGAGAAGACCTATAGAGGTATGATTGGAAGTTTACTTTATTTAACTGCCTCTAGACCTGATATAATGTTTAGTGTTGAGTTTTGTGGTTGCTTTCAATCAAGTCTTAGGAAATCACATCTTATAGCAGTTAAGAGGATTTTGAGGTATCTAGCCAAAACCCAAAATTTTGGACTATAGTATCCTAAGTCAAGGGACTTTACTCTTATTGCTTATAGTGATGTTGATTACGCAGGTTGTTTGATTGATAGAAAGTGCACAAGTGGCACTTGCTTCTTCATAGGACCATGCCTAGTTTCTTGGTTATCTAAGAAACAAAGCATTATGTCTCTTTCAACTACCGAGGCTGAATATATTGCAGCTGGGAGTCGTTGTGCCCTAGTCCTATTGATGAAGCAAATGCTCCAAGACTTTAACATTCATTTTGATGCTTCTCCTATCTATTGTGATAATACTAGTGAAATTAACTTGTCTTACAATCCTATATTGCATAATAGAGCTAAACATATAGAGCTCTGTCATCACTTTCTTCATGACTACATTGCTAAAAAGGATATTTATATCATGCATGTGGATACGGAGAATTGGCTTGCACACATTTTCACCAAACCTCTAGCTAGAGAGGAATTTGCTTTTATTAGATCAAAACTGCTTATAACTTCTCTAAATGTTATCGACAAATCTTTTAGCTAGTTGTTATCTTTCCTATATGTTTCTTTCTTAAAATTGATCATCTCCTGCTTTATATGTGATATAATTGTCTTATTTCTTGCCTTGTTTTGCTTGTTTTGGGTATTTTTTGCAAACGACTATTAGACTGCAAAATAGTACCTGATGATGAGTGAAATGTGCCTCAATATGTCTAAAATGCATAATAGGCTAAAGAAATAAATTTAATTAGCACCCTAGAGGCTAGTAATTAAAATTTTAAGTTTATGGACATGCTACCTTTCAGTCGAGTTGCCAACTCGACCGATCTGAGGCTGAGGTCAAGTGTTTTCACTTGATCGGTCGAGTTTCCCAAACTCAAAACTCAACCGATGGTTGAGTTGGACCAAACATAAAAAGGGTTTGACCGACATTTCTCCCTCTCAACTAGAGAAAATTCGACCGATCCCTAAATCCAAGATCCTTTGACCTCCAACCCTAGGTTAGCACATCCTCTTCCTTGCCTAGCCCATCCTTCCTTGCCTCTTCCACACCCATCCTAGGTGGTTAGACAGTTTGTTGGTGAGGATCTCTCCCTCTTTTGGTTGTTGTTGCTTCTCAATCTGACTTCATGACATCCAAATGAAGGAAAAGAGCCTCCCCTAGTGGAGCTAACCGTCGTCATCCAATCCTAGACTTCTAACCTTTGATGGCACCTCTTTTATATCCTTTGAAGACCTAAATCAGTATAAGGAGCAGCTTCCTAGGAACCCCTTTCCTTTCAGAGCTCTGTTTTTGCCTCGTCTTCACACGACGAAGGTTATCTCAGAGATTGTAAAGTTGTTTTCTTCTCATCACCTAGGCACATTTTGTGTAGAACACCTCTGCTTCTACAATTCCATCTCTAGCACTAAGGCGGTCCATGAATTCTATGCCAATCTTCATTGGAACTATGACACAATTGTGCCACCACCTAATAGCCAGGTAATTCTCACTTCCATATTGACGGGACAAAATTCAAAATCTCTAAAGATTCCTTGAACATATATCTGAATGGAATTGAGATCACCGACACATGGAGGAAGGATTACCCTGACTATTTTGACCTACTTGACCCTGAGGCTTTCTACAAATACTTTAATCTTACTCTTCCTGACATCCACAAGTTTTTGAAGAAGCCTCATGCACCCTATTGGAAGAAGTTAATCTTTCCATCCTCTTCCCTTGATCTCAAGAATCATATACTCGCATTGGTGGTTAAATACAATATCCATCCAAAGAAAAACCAAATGAAAATGGAAGAAAACACTGTTGTGATCATGTACTATTTATGAAGAACGTTGGAGTCAAATGGTCAAGATTTATTCTACATGACATGACCTATTTTGACTCAAGGAAGAATGCCTGTGGTACCCACCCTAACCCTCCTTGATATGTGGTCTTTTCACTTTTGCTACCAAGAAATCTCTTTCCCATGATTTAAATTACAAACCTAGTTGAAAACAAGTTTGCATTAGTGAAACCATGATCAAGAAGACCTTCCTACCTAACTCCTCTACCACACCTAGATCCTATACCTCTACCTCCACCCAAGCCCCTCCATCTCCACCACCACCTCAACCTGACCACACCTCTTTCTCGGTGTCAAATGAAGCCCTTATGGGTTATATGATACACCAATAGACGTACAACCTTCAGGTTCATGATCACCTCCACCAGGACCTTTGCCAGATCATGTGTACCATGAACTTGTACTGTAGCCATCCTTACCCCTCCTAAAAGCCATACCCAGGCGATGGCTATGCTTCCTATGAATATATCCACTTCTACCCAGCCCCACCACCTACTGCTTCTGCTGCCACACATGTTGTTGATGGTTGACCCGTTCCTTTCCCTGGTGTGCTTCCTCCAATGGCTCTACCTATTGGCCCTCTTACTTCCTTGCTTTCCAATCTTGGGACCTCTGCTCCCACCTTCCCATAGGCACAATAGTTGCTTGCTCTTGGCATGTCTTGGGAGGAGCAGAATGCCAGATGGCTAGGTCATAGTTTTGGTCCTCCTACTGATGAGGAGATGCCTGATCAGGCTGTTGAGGATGTTGCTTATGATGATGAGGCTACTGAGGATGATGGTTCCGATGCTGGTTCTGATGACAGCTTCATTGGTGCCTCTGGAGATGATGTTGAGGATGTTGTTGTCTCTGCTGCACCTTCAGATGGAGATGAGAACTACGAGCCTAAGGCCTACGATGATGATGTAGATCATGGCATTGTTGATATAGATAGCATAGATGTTTCTTAGATGTTTTAATTCATTAATCTTTATGTGCTTTGCATATCTATCTTTTTAGACTTTTATGTGCTATTTGGGCACATCTGATGCTTAGTATTTTATCAGCTAGTATTTCATTTTGTGAGAACATGATTTAGTGTTGTAATCTTAATTTTATGTACCCTAACTTTTTGGTTGACTATATGTTATGAGTTTTTTGTATGTTATCCCATATTTTGATTATGACATTAGATTGCTTAGTCTCTATGCTTCATCTATGTTTGATGTGTGCCATACGTGGTTGATCACTTTATCTTGTGTTTATGGAGAAGACACAATTTTAGCTCTTCTACCTCCCTACCTTTTTGAGATGGCAAAAGGGGAGAAGTGCTCTCAGCCATATTTTTTTAACACTTATATGATCCTTTTCTTGTAATTTATCTACATACCATGTGACTTGCTAGAGGACTATATAGTATGTATATGTGCTATGGTTATTTGTGGATAGACTAACTGTACAGGCTTAGGTAAACATGAATTTAGGGGGAGAAATTCACATTGTTCAATCATACACCCCTTGAAATTCACAAGGTAAAGGTTTAACTCTCAAATCCTTTCTCAAAAGTAAAGGTTTAATTTTCATATCCTTTTCAACATGTTGAGGAATGGTTTGACAATGACTTAAACATTCCATAAATATGTATCTAATATGTTTGTTTAAGACCGATTTCTGGCATTAGGTACATGAAAAGGATCAAATCACTCAATCCCTAGCTTGGTTTAGTTGAAGTCAAAAGCAATGCAACTGTAAGTTTTGGGAAAACACTCCAAATCACCTTATATTAATCTTTTAATCATTTGTATTAAGGACATGACTTGTAATTAAGATGAGAAAAAGTCAAGGACACTTAATTTGAACATTTGTAATCATCACAGGAACTTCATTGGTTGAAGTACAATCTCGACCTATCATTGATCGATTTTGAGAATGATATTGATCGATCAAGTTGTCCATCCACAGAACTCAACCGATGATCTCTCTACCCAATATCAATTTAAGTGGATCAGTCGATTTGCCACCAGGACAAACTCGACTGACGGTCTAAATTGGTCTTGCTGTATAGTGGGATCGGTTGAGTTATCTTTATTGAAACTCAACCAAATACATTGTATGAAAAATGCAAAAAAAGTGAATCTAACCATTGGAGTGTTGCAAAGCTCAAAAAAACATATGTTTCAACCCTCCAAATGGCTAGATAACGTTCATAAGTGTTCCCACATTCTAGTGGACACCTCCAGCTATAAATAGGACCTCTTGTTGTTCATTCCAAGGTTGCTCATTCATGTTGTTCAAGATCCTTGCCATAGTTGAGTGCTTTGAGTCCACTTGATCCTCTTTCTCTCTCTTGCTTACACTTCAGTTCATCGATATGAGTGAGATAGGTTATGTGTGAGAGAGATTCCTCATTGTACACTTGTAAAAGATCTCAAAGCTTCTCCTTCCCAATCCCATCATCAAGATCATTATGATGAAGGCTTCTACAAGGAAGGAGGAAGTTCATGCTTCTTCGAGCTGTACTAGAAGGTGCTTCAAGCTTCTTTGAGTGAAGGAGGAGATCAAGGTATAAGATCCAATGAGCTGAGTGGGTAAAGCCTCCAAGCCAAATACTCATTGCAAGAAGGGGAAGACCTTGGTGAAGGCATCCAGATAATTGCAATAGTGGGTAAGACCTTTGTGAAGTAGAATACTAGGTCTTGGATAGGTAAGACCTTTATTGTAAGGTTGTTGGCTCCCTTGACCTTAAAGGGAAGATGGGTATTCTTGTCGCGGAAAAAGAAGGTCATTTGTTGTAACTCTTATAAGTGAATATATGGAGTAGAAAAGCTTAAGAAATACTATAGCTTGACCTCTCTAGGTAGTGGACTGACTCTCTCCTAGTTTGAAGAGTGGAACCACTCTTAAACAACTTGTCCAATTGATTGCTTCAATTTCTCTCATCCTTGCTATGCATGTTTAGATTGCCATCAAATTGACTATTTGCAATTACACCTAGTCGAAGTAAATTGAAGGTCTAACTATTTTTGTGCAAGTTTTGACGCTCTATTCACCCCATCTAGAGCCCTCTGATTCAAAAACCTTATAGGATAGTGTGATGATGTTGACATTGAATATGAAATATCAAAACTCAACTTGTGGATTGATTTAATATTGGGGACAAAATTCCTTTTTAAGGTGGGGAGGATGTGATAACCTAGAACTTCATACTTTGGATATGACTTGTATAATTTGACATCAAATTTTTTTACACCATGAATCTCATGTATGTATGTGCATTGATGCACAATTGGTCCATCTAGTATGCATGTATCACCTTGGTGATACTCATGTTGAGAAAGACCAAGTTTTATGTCATATCACACATCACTTTTTCTTTGAATTTTGACTGTGTCCTTGTGAAATTTTATGTCCTATTATTGTTCTAATTTGGTAGAGATTATTCTCACGTTTCCAACACATGTTGTTCCATCAAAATTAGAGCTCATATGAGGGAGTTGTGCCTTCTTGAAAATCACTCATTAATTATACTGTCTTGCCCCATTTTCCTTCAGTTGGGTCGGCTTTGGCCACCTTGGGCCAGATGAGGGTGCGGCCTAGTCTCCCTCCCTTTATCTTGAGACCCATCCACATCTCTTTCCCTTGTCCAATCATAACAAGTTGATTCCTTTCCTTCTATTCTTGATCGTTCAATCTCTGCCCTCTGGATCCACCCTTACTCCAAGGAATGTGATGTTCTCTCCCTCATTATACAATGTCGACACAAATGGCAATAGCCTCACCTACACCCCAACTTTGGCACCAGTAACCCACCCTTTTCTCACCCATTTCATCACTTGAGGCTCGCATTCCTCTCCTTTCCCCTTCCTTTCCTTTTCCCCTTCCTTTCCTTTCCCCCTCTCTTATTCAACACGACGATGAACCCTAGCACCTCTCCCAACCCCCACCTTCTTCTCCCACTCCTCCAGAACTGCCACCATAGGGGAGTTAGGGCTTATCATTTTGATCCCCCTCGACACTGTCTGAAAGACCCTCCACCTCCACAAGGGCCCTGGGCACATGGGTGACTAACTGGCACACCCTAAGGTGGCCTGAAGCTCCCCGATTGGTCGGCCCCGACAAACCCCATGCATCCTCCGCCGCGTGATGAAAGCCACTTATGATGGACAAGAGGGACAAACCATGGACTTTTGATCATCGGTCAGGCATCCAAGATCTCATGGCACCATACCCCTGTGGGGGGCACGTGACTTGTTTGCATGGTGGGCCGCGTGGAACTGCTATATGGGCTAGCCTTAGTCGACACATGTGGTCAATGATAGAGAGTGACCAAGGATATCTTGTGGATGTTGCAATTAGTGAAGAGCATCCTGGAGCTGAGGACAACTAGAGGCACCCATCCAGTGCCATCCTAGGCCCTTGGATCTAAATACAAGAGTCTAGATCTCATGATCTATGGTAATTTATTGAAAATCCCTTTTTTCATCCCCCCTTTGACCAAACGATTCATATGATATATGATTTTATATCTTGAGAATGAAATCTTTTGAATGGACCTATTTTCAAAACCTATTTCTTCTTATAATTCCACTAATATGTGAAAAATTATATCTTTTGATCACCTACTACATGTTTTATGCTATCTAATGCTCAAGATTTATCCTTTATGCCCTAAAACTTGATGTTAGCCATATAAAAGTAACTTGAGAAACTTTTGGTTCTATGATTTGAAATTTGTCTATCTTTGGACTCTAAAATGATCTAATGTTTCCTAAATGATCTAAAATGGGCTTTCATGCTTGATATCACTTCTCTAATGGGCTTTCAAGTGTGACCAGTAACTTTCACCCCCAAATGCAATCTTTTTGTATCATGATCCTTCTCAGACATTAATAATGATCATGTGACCCTTAGTGTATCTTAATATGGACTTACACACTAGTGATGAATGGTAAACCTTATGTTTCCTTTGATATAATGTTACTCAAGATGATTATGTGAATCCCAAATCAGTAATATTACATGCTTGTATCCCTATATGCCTTATGAATCATCCATGTGGCCTAATATGATTTAAATGCCTAAATCTTGACTTGAAATGTTACCTAGTATGTATGTTGATAATTGATGCTCTAGTCCCATGAAAATATTGCTATAATGATTGCCCATGCTATATAATGATATCAAATTAGTATCTTGGTGTTAACTCAAGTAGACTTCACCTATACTCTAATGTTGTCAATCTTACATGATAATGACTAGTTTGACTATGTTGATGCATATGTTGTTTGTTTAGAAGCCAACCTTGCTAAGAACGTGTTCAAATGTTTTACATGTACCCTAAGACTTCAAATCAATAGATCTATCATGATAAAGTTCTACATCCTAACTTAATTTACTTAATGCATGTATGACTTGGAAATATGACCCTACTACTTGAGATGGATCTTTAATGACTGATTGTGATCTTGAAAGATTAATCCATGATAACAATCTAAATATCATGGCTCCCTACTCCCAAATCATACTTTGTCTTCATCTAGGATTACTCATAATGTGGATGGTTCACCTGGTTCTAGAGCTTAATGTTGATCCTTAGACCATGTTGAATAGTGACATGCATGTTAGCAAGTTTGGAACTTTGTATGAAACTAATTGAAGACTAGGACTAGGGGAACATCCACACATTATTAATATGATGTTTATCTTATCTGAACACTATTAATGTAAGACTCTATGTCATGTCTTTTAATATCTTAGGTCCCCTTGGGATGGACCATATCTAGAGATCTAATCATATCTTGCTCTCTACTCATAAGGTGCGCTTAATCTCTTGACCCTACTATGTTATTGGCTTTCTTGTATGTACGTTGGTATGAATGCTTGCTACATAATTACTTGGTTGAGAATAGTATGTTCATTTTGCTTGAAATATGTTGAACAAACCTAGAACATAATTGAACTTGTCCTTTATACAAACCTTGTGTACCTTCCTATATTCTCAGGGTAAGGGAACAAGGTTGGGCGCCTTAATTGAGATGATAAGATAAAGCAGACCATGTCGATAAAAGGTTTGGCTAATATTGAGAACCCTTACGGACCCTTCCAATTGGAAGCTGGTCCATGGACAAAATATGTTGCTGAGTATAATGGAAATGCACTTAAAACATGCTTTGTATAAAAGAATGTCGTTCAATGTTTCACACATTTTTCTACTTCTTGATTCTCATGATGTTTCTTTCCAATCAGCTAACCCTTGTCAAAAAAATCTTAAAATTTGTATAAACCCATTGAAATGTCTAAAACATTCAAATATGATGCTCAATTAATGTATAGTTCAATGATATGCACATATTCAAATCACCATTAGTTGCTTGATAATTAAAGAAAAAGAAATGAATATTTAAGTAGTAAATCATGGCAATTTTGATAAACAACTAAGAAATGTATTGATCTATACATCTAAATAGAGGGAAGTGTATAAAAACATGTAGTCAACAATTTTGATGTAATGTAACGAAATTGATGTATAGGTAGAGGTTCTATGAAAATGTCTACCAAATGTTGTTCTGTATCAGTTAGAGTGATATAATATCAGTCTTACATATGCAATCATATACGCAATGCCGAGTAACTTCTATGGGGTAGCTCTACTATGAAGACATGGATTATAAGACTTTTTTTAGATTGTGTTATCAAAATATAAGCATCAAAGAATGTATAAAATTGATCGAGAATTTTATTAATCCAATATATATATATGTATGTATGTATGTATATGTATATATATTTATATATAAGTTATACTAGAATACACTTGAGTGTACCAGAGACCGAATAAACTCAAGTACATTTCCATCATGCAATGTTTATTTTGAAATTCTAAACCATTTATCTTCTTATTTATCATATGTGCATACTATAAATAAAATTTGTGTTAATTTGGACACTTATAGGTCATGCATCTAAAGGTGACAAGAATTATGTAATTCATATTAGTTTTGTGCATCGATTTTTTCTGGTCATGAAAGTGTGACTTATAAAAATTCAAATGAGCTCAAATCTTACATGTAGCCTCTATTTATTATAACAATGAATATCAATGGTTTGGATTTGTCAAAAAAATTGTCTAGATATGTAAATGCACTTGAGTGTACAATGCAATCTGTACACTTGAGTGTATTCTAGACATACTCTCTCTCTCTCTCTCTATAAATATATATATATATATATATATATATGTATATATATTCATCTTTAATTATTTAAAGAGACACTTTTCTTTGCTTCTTGAAGAACCCAAAAACTAAACATTGTCCATATGCAAGCAAGTGTCACTTTTGCACTTATAATCGATCAAATACACCTCAAAGTTCACATCATTATAACCATCCAGGTAGAATTGACTGGGAGTACCATAGACTGTGAAGAGGAGTTTTGTTTAGGTACCTAAGGAAGAACTAACCACTATAAATTTATATTTAATGTGTCAAGATTGGGATTGTGTACACATCCCTATGCTAACATGATATAGGTCAAGAGGTAGCAAAATAAAGTACAATTACAATCATACATTTATATAGATACTCATCAATCTTCTTATTGTCTTTAACAAGCTTTATGTTGATAGACATGGTAATATTGAGCTCTTCCATGCTTAGATTTATTTTTCTATGCATGAATGCACTAAATTACTTACAAAGGAGAGGTTACACTAGCACCGATATTGATTTTATCAACATAAATTTGAATGATAATTAGATAGTTATAGAGTGTGTGTGAAGAGTAAGGTAGAATTTACTTTCCCCATGACATAAGAATTATCCAACAAAATGATTTTATGGTTATCATACCAATGATCATGAGGCCTAGTTTGAGGCAGAAAGCTTATTGCAGTAAAAAACAAGGTTGAATAACTTGCCTTTTAAAAAGTGGGGAGGTTGAGACACACAAACTTCCTCCTCGATCTCTTTATTAAAACAACACACACTTTCCATTTTATAAAGATAGAAATGTTTATAGTTAGAAATATCAATCATCATGTGAATAAATTCTAACCTTTATACCAAATTACAAGTTCCATCAAAATATATATCTACTTCCTAATTTTGTCCTTGTGTTAACAAGTGACCTTTGTTTCTTATCGCATTATGTTTCCAATATATTTTGTTTTAAAACACCCATTACTAGTTCAGAAAAATAAATGAGATTATATTAACATACCAATAAGTGATTATAGTCTTACATAAATAGGAGTTTAGACAAGAAAATACTCCTATACTTCCCAATGGAGGGATTAAAAACAAGACCAAATATACGTACTCTAATACTAACCCTCTTGTTGGAGCATGGGTGAAACACATGTCCATCTTGGTAATACATGAAAAAGATAAATTAGCCCATACCAAAAATTGATCCCTCATTATAAGAAATGATCTCCCCTAAACTAGCAATGCAACAATTGAAGCACTTTAACATTCTCTCCAAAGAAGACAACACATAGTAGGTAGTAAGTGGTCTTCTCCCCTTGATGAAGATAAAACCAATATAGGAGTAGTAATTGCAGATGAGATCCATCCTAAAACTGATGATCAACATACCCACAGGGATCAATCATGAATAGATTTATGTCTCTTTGACGAGCATCGAGCACAAGAGATGGTCGAATATATTTGTAGAAGTCATCCAAGCCACCATTGTTGTCAAAGTAGTTATACACAACAAGTGGCAACACTAGAATGATGCCCAGTAAGAGAATTGCCATCAGAATACTATACCATATCAAGTGGGAACGTGTTTGATATAAGATACTAGACAATATGTGCTATAGTAGGTGTCAACAAGACAAATGAATATATAGAAACTAGACAATATGGTCGGATGGCATGACTTCTTCTCTTCCTCTTCTCTCCTCCATATCATCTATTCCCTCTATGCATTTTACTCTACTCTCCCCTTCACTCTAACCATAAAAATATCCATGAGAATGGTCGGGGTAGAAAGCCATAAACACTGGTAGAGAAATGGATATGTAAAGTACGACACATAATTAAACACTACTGATATAAAGGTAAGGTAGGAAGAGTAAGGCACTATCGATATATAGCCACAATAAGAAAAATAAAATCACATGAATATAGGAGATGTGATATGCAAAAAAGAAGATCCCTAATTCAAATAAACACACTGAACCATGTGTTTTTGGGGAACCACATGGAGGGAAGAAAAATTAGCTTGTTGTCCCTTCTCTTATTTGTGCTTTATAAACTAACACTGAATCTTGTATACCCAACATGCAAAAGGTCATTTGCTTTAGCCCTAGGTGTATTGATGTCGTTGCTGAAAGTAAGGAAAATGTCATGATCAAATCTTGGGTTATCCCTCAGTTGATGATGGTGGTGCTAGATTGGGCATCCTTTGCTTTACATTAGGAAGACACAACATTGTTTCTTGTCTTGCAGATACATGAATAGATAGAACACAATGTTGATGCTTAAATGAAAGAATAAAAAACTTTTGTTTTTATGGAAACTTAATAGATATTCATTTATTAGTGGCATGGACTGATTCAACAAGATTTACCAGAAGGCTTACAAAAGAACGAAGTGTGGCATTGTTTGAGTTGAAAAGTATATATGTCATTTTGTTGGTGTACATGACTAGAATCCAGTCATTAGATAATGTCTATATGGATATTCTATACTTTAATTTCATTAACAACGTCAATTCTTATTTATTGATGCATATTTAATTAGTGTGATGTTAATGTACATGATAAATATCCATAAAATGATTGGTTCAAAGACAAGGGACTTCAAGTGTGTGACTGGGATATGAGATACTTATGGATGGTAAGAACAACAATTTTAAATATGCCTATTCAAGCATTATTGAGGATTATACAACAATAATACATGTGAGACTAGCATGTGTGGTGACTGATGATCATGTATCATGGGCCATAGGTTTTGCATACCAAGTCAGACACATAGGTATTTGTTAGACAACAACTGTACTAGACATACCCACCTTGAGAGTGATTCATGGACTGTTATTTGATAGTCACGATCAGATCTTAAATGCGACATTGGTGTTGTGGTTATTCAAATGAAATTCATTACAACGGTGATATGACAATGATCATGCTTTGAAACTACCCAACGTGATCTTAGAGAAGGTTGCCATAGAGGTAGTAATTGGGTGTGCTGAGAATCATGCTACACATTGTGAGTGATATAGAAGAAATTTTGTCCCTCCCATATAGAGGAAGAAATATCCAAGGCCTCTTGATAAGAGAGACTATAGAAATGCATGGCCATGCTCATGTGAGTCAGTAGATGATATTGATCTCATGTTTATCTTGCTAGTCTACCTAGAGATAATGGAACTTAGATAGAATGTCATGAGGATGATGTGTCCATGCCTCTAGTTCAATCTGGATATCTGTGAAAAAAGGATTATACAATATGGTAACATTGGTCATTGTTACTTCAGTGTTGTCTGGCTGATCCTACTACTTAGGTAGCAATGATGTATAGCTAGAAATTGTTCACTGCTTTTGGATCTTGATATTTATTAGTGAATCCATTGCTAATGTAGTACGGTGCCTACAAGGTCACACACATAGATATAGCTTGAATAAAGGCTAAATTGGACCTTATTGTAATGGTTTTAATAAACCCACATACTTCAAGTATGTTCTGAGGACCCAAAGGAAATATGGAATGTGATTTTAAAAATATATTTCCATAAGTCAGGGAGTCCACAACCTAGCCTACTGGTGTTTAGGAAACTGACTCTCCACTCCTCTCTATATATGATATGAGAGGAGGCCTTCAGGGCACTCAAATTCTCTCATTGTTGCCTCCAAGGTTTGAGAAACCCTAAGAGCCACTTAGAGAGAGAAAGAGGGAGAGGTAGAGATTATAAATTTTGATTGCCTTTGATAAATCATGTGGATACTGTGGAGACGACATCCCGCAACATATTCATTCCAAACAAAGAACTTCAACGATGACAAATAAATATAGGTTACAATAGAAAGACACAATTTGACATAGATGTGGACTGTGGAACAATGTGATCATTCAAGCACACAAATCAAGGAAGGTCTCCTTGCCAAACTATTGCAATCCGCTACCTAGGGTGCGTAGGTCGAGATAGAGAACCTATGTGGTGAAATAGTGTAATCTGCCATCCACATGAGGGAAGGAACAATGTGATATGTTAGAGGTGACTTTGAGGTCAAATCAGGGGTCAACGAAGCCATCATTGTGACCTTGAGATCTGTACAAATTGTCAGTGAATTTCTAAGATTCACCACTAACAATCACTTGTGTATTTCCATGATTAGACAGTAGAAAAACAATTTTCTACACACATCCTGAGGTTACTCCCAAAGTGCCAGATGCCCCGAAAGGAGTTTGGATGTATGATCTGGAGAGATCCAAGAGAGGTATATATTGGAGGGTCTAGAACTACTCTGACTGTTACAAACTAAATTGTTGGTACCTTTTCCATGATAAGCTATAAACTTGTAAACCCTAATCTAGTTTTGTTGCATTAGATAGATCCTGCTCGAAGGATTCTTCAGAAAAGTTCTATTTAACTACATTTTCCACTCTCGGCATACCTATAATGGTATCAGAGCTACATCTATGCTCTTTACCATTTTTTTATTATTAATCAAGTTTTTATCATTAGGCAATGACAATGTGTATATTTCATATGATGAAATTCATTAATGTGCAAATTCGGTTAATGTGAATGTCTCGATCACTATCATCATGATCATAGTAATATGTTCTTATATATATGTATATATACAAATCCAAAGAGACACAGCAAAATGATTTTGTTTGGTGTGTAATGCATGATTATGGTCAAATCCTAATTGTGATTTCTTTTATTTCATGTATTTGATTGTTAGTAATTCTTGATATGGCTTGCATTCTGTACCTTCTCTATTTACTCCATGTATAAGGATTTCTAGCTTATTCCCCTCGAATATAACTCCAGGCTTGTCTTTCATATGATGTATTAGTTTTAGGATAGCCAACATGGTGGACATGAAAAAGGATGAATGCAAAACAATCATTAACAACGATGGATCATCCGTGATGGCCGCTCATGATTAAAAAAATGCAGGAGGGTTTACTATCTTTCATTTATACATGTGATGTTGAAAACCTTAGATGACCTCATTCTTCCATTATCTTGGATGGATTGTGCTAGGAGGCCATAATAATTACATTTTAGTTTTATCATTTGTGGTGCTTGTTTATATATATGATATATACTACATAAATGTGGTTATTGGATATGTATATGTATTATACAAAATCCCTCATTACATATTAAGATTAAGATGCATTCCAACATGATATACACATCAAGGACTCCGAATTTTGTGGGCTCTCCAAAGCAAGGTGTACTATACCATCTTGGTGAGGTGTGGGATATGTGTGTGGGTCTGCCTAAGTAAGGTACACAGTCTTATCGGTATTGAAAGT
Source organism: Alisma plantago-aquatica (assembly GCA_963693085.1). Taxonomy (NCBI): domain Eukaryota; kingdom Viridiplantae; phylum Streptophyta; class Magnoliopsida; order Alismatales; family Alismataceae; genus Alisma; species Alisma plantago-aquatica. The sequence continues at coordinate 962,267,698 of OY856412.1, forward strand.
TGGGGTCATCTTAACTAGGTATCCTTAATAGGATTACTTGCTTAGTGGCATGCAAATGGGTTTTCCATATGATGGAGTCTAATAATAGTTGTTCCCCATCCATCTAAAGGTTGCAAGAGATTCAATTGACAAAAGTTGTTTGCCTAAATAATTGATTTTTGAGCAATCAACCAAAGTTAACTCATGATTCAATGAAATATGGACCTTGACCCATTAGTAAGTTATTGTTTATAATTTTTTAGATTAATAGTGAAGGATATTAATTTAAAGAAAATTTTGGAAGTAAACATTTAATTAAATCCCTAATTAAATAATAAAGTTTTCAAATTAAAGTGTAAATTCTTATAATATTGTAGAAATAAAACATGAACCAAAAATCATTGTGATCAATCCTTAAGAATGCATGCTTGATGAGACAAATTTTGTATACTAGTACATGAACCTGAGAAGTGTTCTCAAGATAGAGTATGAGCTCAATGCATTAAAACATGTTTCCCTCATGAGTCCACTCCCATCAGATCCTTATTTACTCAAACAAGTTGAGTATGTGAAGGATCTAGTGGATATTTGAATCGCTTAGCCAAAAGTTGACAATATACGTGTATATGTAGATGTTGCAAATATCATATAACAAATCACCATGAATGACATGGTTAGATAATTGTCGAAATGTCTCATGATTTTATGAACAACTGAGACCAACACTTATTATTTATACCATATTTTATTTTAAGGGTCGGTATAACTAAAAGGCTAAGGCTAGGATGAGTCTAAGTCAAATTCAAATCAAATCCCTTTTAAAAGAAGGTAAAGGAAATTATGGACACACAAGGAAATTTCATCATTGTTTGACACTGGATGATTCATGTATTACCTAGAGGAATTAATAGGTACAAGGAGATAGAGATCTCCACCTTAGGTAGTTATGATATTGAAATAAAATTCAACCTCTTATTAATCATGTGTATTGGACACGACATGAGAGTCTTACATTAATGTAAGATAATAAGAGGAGTATATACTTAGATAAGAAATATGTGTGTTTTCCAAAGTGGCAAGTATTGCAAGAGTTGTTGTCACTACTATAGGGACACACAGTTTGTCTCAACAAATTGGGAATGTAATAGAATTTGAGAATTGTTATTACTCATATTCCATTAAGTTCTCGTTTGGACAAGAAAATTTTCTTCATTTATTATAAAGAAAAATTGTTGTTCAATTTACTTGGATGAATTCCTACATGGTAGTTCCTGATATATATACAAATTGGGGATTGTAACAGAGTTGTAAAATTTCTATTAGTCATATACCATTAAGTTCTTGTTTGGACAAGAAATAGTACTTCATTCCTTAAATGACAATTGTCGTTAAATGTACTTGGATGACTTCCTATATGTCATTTCCCGATGTCTTATTATATTGGATTCTAATGCACATGTATATAACATAATTACCAAATGGCTAAAACTAACATGAATCAAACATGACTTAGCTTTACCATTGTTGGCTTGTCATATATATGTGATACACATTTCTAAACTCCATATGGATGGATACCTAAACTCACTTGATTTTGGATGTCTCTCAACATGAAAATCATGTTTGTTTAAAAAGATCGCAAATGTACCTTTTACTAGAAGCAGTGAGAGGGTATCTGAACTTTGAGAACTCATACATATTGACGTATGTAGCCCTTTTAGTTCAACTACTAAACAATTGTTCACATACTTCATTCCATTGATTGATGGATTCAATAGATGTGGACTTGTATGAGATGCAAATTACAGACCCTTGAAATGTTCAAGGAATTCAAGAATGAAGTACAAAGACCAACTTGGCAAGAAAATTAAGATGCTTCGATCTAATTGAGGTCGCAAATATTTATGCCAGGTGTTTGAGGACCTTCTCAAGGATTGTGATATTGTATCACAATTGACTCCACCAGGAACACCAAAACAAAATGGTGTTTTAGAGAGAATGAACCACACATTGTTGGACATGGTGCAATCCATGATGAGTCAGACTGGACTTCATGATTTATTTTGGGGACATGCTATAGAAACTGCCATGTTTACACTTAACCACGTTCCTTCTAAATTGGTTCCAAAGACACCATATGAGATATGGATGGGGAAGCATATCAATATGTCCTTTGTGAATGTATGGGGTTGTAAAGCTTATGTGAAGTGATTATTTTATGAGAAATTGGGACCCAAATCTGTCAAGTGTTATTTTGTTGGGTATCCTAGGCAAACCAAATGATACATTTCTATATTCCTTACTAGAACAAAGTATTTGTTGCTAGAACTGGTATCTTCTTAGAGAATGAGTTCATATATAGAAATACCAGTAGGAGGAAAATAGTATTCAAAAAAGTTTGAGACACAAAAAATGATAGTGAACTTGAAGAGGAACATGAGGATGAACCACAAGTTGTTGTGGCACAACCAGACCCTCAAAAAACACAGATACCTCATAGATCCAGTAGGACTTGCCATGAGCTAGAAATATTTGGATTTCTTTTGACTGAAGATGGTGATGTGTTGGTCATGCATCAAGATGTTCCAACCACCTACAAGGAAGCTATGGATAGACTATAATCTGGTAAATGTCTTGAGGCCATGAATCTAAAATGGACTCCATGTATACCTACAAAGTATGGACCTTGGTGGAACCATTTGAAGGGGTAAAACCCATTGGGGTGTTCAAGAAGAAGATTGACATGGATGGAAATGTCTAGACCTCCAAAGTGCAACTAGTGGCAAAAGGTTTCCAAAAAGTTCAAGGTGTTGACTATGATGAAACTTTCTCACTGGTTTCCATGTTCAAGTACATTAGGATCTTGCTTGCCATTGCAACATATCTTGTGACTTGAGATCCAGCATATGCATGTCGAAAATGCATTCCTTAATGGGAATACGCTTGAGGATGTGTATATGACACAACTTGAGAATTTTGAATATCCAAAGGAATTTGGAAAGGTATGTAAGTTGTAGAAGTTAATCTATGGATTGAAAAAAGAATCCAGAACCTAGAATCTTCACTTTGATGAATCAGACAAAGAGGTTGGGTTCATAGTAAATGAACATGAACCTTATGTTTACAAGAATGTTAGTGGGAGCATTGTAATATTCCTCATATTATATGTGCATAATATACTACTCGTGGGAAAGGATATTTCAACTCTGGAAAAGGAGAAAGTCATGGTATAGTTTCTCAATGAAAGACTTAAGAAAAACCACCTATATTCTAGGTATCATTTATAGATATAGATAGATCTGGAAGGATTCTTAGCTTAAGTTAATGAACATTCATTGATAAAGTATTGGTCTAAGAAAGGGAACTTACCCATGTCTCACATGGTAATAATTTCTAAGGCCAATTGTCCCAAATCTTTAGAAGAAAGAGACTGCATGAGTAAGATTGCATATACTTCTTTATTGGATCTATCATGTACCCTATCTTTATGTACATGCCTAGATGTCTCATATTCCTTAAGAATGACAATCATGTCAAGCAAATCGAGTGAAGGTCAATGAATTATAACTCAGAACATCTTGAAGTACTTTTGAAGAACTTAGGGCGAAGAGGTGAGAAAAAAATGGTGGTAAAGAGTTATACAAATTCAATATTCTAAACCCACAATGATGATTACTGATCATAACATGGTTCTATAGTTTTCCTCAATGGTGATATTATCAATTGGAAGAGTTCCAAGCTAGAGACAATGACCAATCCTACAATATAAACTAAATATCATGTTGCATTGGATGCTACTAATGAAGTTGTATGGACCATGAAGCTCATTTGATGAACTTAGAGTTGTTCTTGGCTTTGATGTCACATTATGGCTTACTGTGACAATAGTGGGGCTATCACACTAGACAAGGAGCCCAAATATCATATATATATATATATATATATATATATATATATGCCCAAATATCATATATATATATATATATATATATATATATTCCAAACATATCTTTGATGCTTCCATCTCCCATGAGAAATCATTTAGTGAGGGAATGAGAAGGTCTACATGATAATGACATAGATAAAGTTTGTTGATCCCTATACTAAGACATTGTCACTGTAGAAGTGTGATATTCATTCTATAGCACTTGGTATTAGATACATGAGTGATTGGATTTATTGGAAGTGGGAGACTATTGGTGTATATTCCCTAGAAGCCAATCATTATTGATGGATATAGAGATATTTTGTACTTTTGATTCTATTAATGAAGAAAATTCCAATTTTGTGATGCACATTTAATTATTGTGATACTAATGTACATGATAAATGTCCTTAGAGTGATTGGTTCAAAGCCATGGTAATACTGGTCATTGTTGGTTTGGTCTTTTTAGAGTGATCCTACTACTTGGGTAGAAATGATGTGTAGCTAAACATCGCTCATAAGTTATGGATCTAAATTAGGTTGGTAAATCCATTGCCAACATAGTATGGTGCCCACAGGCTCACCCACATAGAGATAGCTTGAATAGAGGCTGAATTGGACCTTATTGTAAACATTACAATAAATCCAAGGACCTGAAAGTATGTTTTGATGACCTAAATAAAATATGGATCGAGTCTTAAGAAATATATTTATATATGTAAGGGAGTCCACAACCTGGCTAAATGGGGTTTAGGAAACCCTAGCTCTCCACTCCTCTATATATATGATATGAGGGGGGGGGATTTTAGGGCATGCACTCTGATTCTCTCATTATTGCCTGCAAGGTTTGAGAAACCCTAACAATGACTTATAGTGAGAAAGAGGGAGAGGTGGAGACTAGAAACTATGACCGTCTTCAAGCACTTGCCTCGATACCATGGAGATAAGTTTGCACATCGGATTCATTCTGAACAAAAATCTTCAACTATGACATGTGAATCAAGGTGATGGAGGAATGGCATAATCCGCCATACGTGTGGATGGAAGATATGACGTGATCCCCTAGGCATGCAAATTGATGAAGGGTATCCCCATCAAAATGCTGCAACATGCCACCTGGGGCACACATATCAAGCTAGAAAACATTTGTGGCAAAACAATGCGGTCTGCCACACACATGCACATCAAAACATTGTGATCCTCTAGAGGTGACTTTGAGTTGTGATATAGGGTCAAAAAGACATATCTATGACCTTAGGATCTATAAGAATCATCCAATGATCAACCATTGAGAGTCACCAAAGGATTTCTGTGATTAGGAAGTAGAAAAAATAGTTTTTGCACATATTCAGAGGTAACTCCTAGAGTGCTAGAAACCCCAGAAAGGAGTTCCAGTTGAGGATTTAGTGAGATCCAAGAGAGGCATAGATTGAAGGGTCCATATCTACTCTGAGAGTTACAAGTTGAATTGTTGGAGCCTCTTCTATAATAAGGTATAAACTTCTAAACTTAATCTGGTTTTGTTGCATTAGATGGATCCTACTTGAAATATTCTTGGGGGAAAATGTTATTCTGCTATGCTTTCTACTTTGAAGATTCCTAAAACTTTTGTATTAATGATCCAATTAATTAGTTGGATAATAGAGGAACGTGAGGAGGAGGTCAGTGATTAATATAGAAACGAAAAGGGGTTCCAAAACATAGGTGAAAATGATCAGGGAAAAAGAAAGGAAAGCAGATAATGGAATGAAAGGCCATGACTAGGAAAAGGAAAAGGAAAAGGAAAAGGAAAGTTCTATCAAAAAACCAAATTAAATTGAGATTAGGATAATTGTGGAATAAGAAACAAAATGATTGATGAAGAGAAAAAAAATACTTAATTAAAAAATGAAAAAAGAAACATAGGTATGAGAATAACAAGGAAAAGAAATAGGAATGAATGGAAGTTGACTAAGTGACTTGAAATCTCATCCTGGTCAAATCTAGATGAAGATGAGACTAAGGGCAAGGAGTTTGGGGATCAAGAATAGTAGAATGTGAATAGAAATCATGCAAGAAATATCAAGAAGTGGTAATGCAGGATGCAAAGAAGGGTAGTCAAACCATTAAGAGACAGTGTCTGTCTATAGGCAGAGGCTCTTTCTTTTTCTCTCATCTAGAGTTACGACCAATTCTCATGTACCATATAGAATAATAAATGGGATAGATTAAGATACCAATAAATGATTACAAGGTTGAATAAATAGGAGTTAAGACAAGGCAATACTCCTATACTCCCCAATGAGTGAGTACTAAAACATAGGTGATCTTTCAGACCTTAGTGTTCGACAAGTGGTGGGACCTCATTCATTCTACACGTTCAAAATCCTCTTGCATTGCAATTACCAATCACTATCTTTGTGAAATTACCTTAAGGACTTTGACCAAAGTGCTAAGATGAACGTGATGTTTTCCCAATCCATAATGATGCTCTTATATTAACCTTTTCAATGAGATCTCTTACAATGATTTCCTTTGCATGTTCCTTTGCAAAATTTGGGATTGTATCTTTCTTCTCTCTAATGGAACTGTCCACTTGATCTTCTTGTGTAATCTCATTCTTTCTTTCTTGTTGATGCCTAGTTCTTGGATCTCAGGAGCCATACTACCTAGAAAATTACCAAAGGAAACATATTTTCATGTGAATGAGTCAATCTTAATAAATTTTACATAAATATATTGTTCTACTCTAGCATGCTATTGAAAATTCTATATACTTTACTAGAGAGACTATTATGAAGGAAGCAATTCCAATAAGATTTAGCATCAAATTTATCCAAACTATATTAAGTATTAAGAATAATGCAAGAGGAAATAATCACATGAAAATAATTAATAGGAGGTGTTTTACCAATATCTCATAGGGGACTTCTTTTATAAAATGATTTTTTAAGCATTATTTTGAACATAACATGTAGTGTTGACAACTTTGTTGGCTAAATTGGACATTAATTTACCATTTGTTTTGATGATGACAAACATTTCACACTTGTGGATCTAACATGTTATTTGAGTATTTCATGGTTCAAAGGAAAAAGGAAATCCTACTAAGAGGGAAGATGAAGATCAATGCAAATTGAAGATCAAATGTGCTTAATTGTATAAATGTTCATGATTGTACTCAGATGTAAACACTTGTACAAAAATATAATGTACAAGTACTTAGACATCATGTAAATCAAGCATTAGATCTTCCCTGCCAACGAAGTGGAACCCCAGTGGTAAAAGTGATGTTGTAAGATCGAGAGGTCATGAGTTCAAACCTTGGCGACGGGATGAATGAAGCATTAGATCTTCCCTACCCACCTATAAACCTTAGATAGGTTTTCCCCCAAAGTTAGAGTCACTAACACACATTGAAACACACACTTAATAGGTGATTCAAAAGTTTAAATAGGGACACCCTCGATTGAAAAACTTATTAATCGAGACTCACTCGGTCGAAGTTTTTTTTTATTGAGAACCACCTAGGTTGAGCTTGTGAGCACTGTTCAACAAATTACACAATTGTGCTCTAAAATGGTCTTCGGTCAAAAATAATCTCGACCGAGTAAGCTTCGGGCTAAAACTTGTGACTGTTAGACTGAGTAGTTGGTAGTTGGGAGTTGGAAATAGACGTTGCAATAGTTTTTCCTTAAACCTAGGCTCATTCGAAGAAAGTCTCGACCAAGACACAGTTCGGTCGACCGAGCAGGGTTCTGGATTATTCTTTTCAAGCACAAACAAATTAGTAATTGCTAGCCAACTAATGTACACCTAACGGCTAGTTAAGCACTAAGAACACTCTAGACAGTCCCTAGAACGTCCCTAGACACTTGCAAACCATTCCTATAAATAGGAGAGGCCTTAGGACACCTAGGGCGTCTAAGCTACACTAGAGCAGTGGTGGATCCAAAAATCTACCATAGGGGGGGCTGAATTACTATGAGTAGTGATGATGAGGAAAATAAAAAGAAAAATACACCTAATAAGTGTCTCATTGTCTCCAACATATAAAATAAGCTATTTGTAAAAAAATCTAACATAAATGAAATGATAAATTCACTATTCAAAATAATGAATTTGTTTAAATGTCTAAGGTCATAACTAACACATTATTTGACATGTCTTTCAGATTAAACAACTAGATGATCAACAATACAATCATAATTCATGATCACTTGATCAGTGCAATGTGCATACAATTGGCAATGTGTACGAAAAATAATAGTTATATTAAAAATGGGAACAAAATCATCTTTTGAGTGGAGAACAAGCATTTAAATATAATATGACATCATTTAGTGGATGATGTCATACTTGGAAGACCCAAAAAATTATAGCAATCAAATCTTATACTATAAAGGATATAAATATAATGTACTTGGTATATTATAAGATCTTGACACAATGATCAGTTGAAGGAAACTTCAGAAAGAAAGAAGAAGGAAAATATTTAATGTGGTTGTATGAACAACATATGATGGAGAATCACATTGGGAAATAAAAAGTGAAGAGAATGAAGAGGAAAGATCCATGCGTATTTTTTATTTAAAAGTTGAAGAAGAGAGATATGAAAGAAAAAATTATATATTTTTATTAACTTCCATTCTACATGTCATCCTCATTTTTCTCTCTCCATTTGATTAAAGTTATATTTACTAGATGGTTTTTCTCACATTTTCTTCTCCTTCTTACCCCACGATTTATATATTTTTCTCTACTCTTTTTTTACCTTATGCCAATTCAATCATCTTCTTTTCTTTTATAGATAGAAATATTGTCATTATCTTCTCAAGTTCTTGTAAATTTGTAATAATTGTTATTTGTCTTAAAACTTATAATATCTAAATCTTATGTAACTAAAAAAGTTTGTGAAATACCATGTAACAATAAATATTATTTGGATCTATTTCTATATAGTAATACAGATCTTTTCTTAATTTAAGAGTGGTTGATTATTAAAAGTTTGAAAGAAAAATATATAAATAGAAGGTGATAGTTGTGCATGTATGGTTATTATTTTTCCCAATGGTGTATAATTATAATTGAGTGAACTTACTCAATTTATAGCTAATAATATTTGTTAATTAATAAGTCAACTATATTACATCAAATTTCAATTAATAGGTCAACATGATGCATGATATATTTTATAAACTTTATTTTGTATAACTACTTTCATCTTTTAAGGGTACATACCCCCTAGTCTTATAGAAATTCACATTCCAGCAGTGGAGACAATTTGTGTAAGTCTTACCACAATTAATATGAAACTATTAAGAAAATTTTAGTAGGATAGAAACTAAATGTATGATTTCTTAAACTCATAATTGATTACATACATATTAGGACGGTAAATTTTATAATTTGTGAGTATATAAGACACACAATCCACAAATATATTAAGTTTAATCATTACGTAGTTCATACAAAGAAGTATTATAGGATTGACTAAAACTATAAAATTAAACGTTGCATTTTGTACGGTGTAATAATTTTTTTAACAAAATACAAATATGTACATGGTATCATATTAATAATAAAAATATTTTTTGGAGGGGGGGGCTTTAGCCCCGGCAGCCCCCACTCTGGCTACGCCCCTGCACTAGAGCATTCACTATTGAGAGCAACAAAGCTAGAATTCACTTGCCATATTCTTCCTTGTGCTCTAGAGTTGTATCCTATAGTTACAATCTCCTAGCTACCACATATAGCCATGTCCACATTAAGTGGATAGGATATCTAAATGCTTGATATAGGATCAAAACGATGTACTTCATTGGATAAGTATTTTATTTCTTTCAATCTATTTCTTCTATATTATAGTTTTTTCTCCTTGACTACTCCTAGGGTTGGAGGCTGTTGAAAGGAGGTTGCTTGGTGCTACTTCAACAAAGTGAATGCTTATCCAAGGTGTGCTTGAGGTTACTTCAAGAAGGTTACTTCAAAGGAGGTTGGATCTACTTCTAGGTGAAGGCTATCTCAAGGTGGTGGAGCTACTTCTAGGTGGTGAAGGCTGCTCCAAGGATTGCTCGTGGTTACTTCAAGAAGGCTGCTTCAAGGGGGTTGAGACTACTTCAAGGCGAAGGCTACTTCATTTGGAATGTGATTGTATTTATGTAACATCCTTGCAAGGTAGTAAAATAAATCACTTTCAAAATCCCAATTGGAAACAATTAGGTAGTGGACTGACAACCTTTGATTCAAAGGTTGGAACCACTCTAAACCGAAGTGTCTTCCTTGTTTCCTCCTCCTTTGGTTGAGTGTTTTAATTATTTTTAAATTATCCAAAAAATGCTCTATTCACCCTCCCTCTAGATCTTTCAATTAGTATCAGTAGGTCTTCAAGGATCCATAACAGGTCTTGAAGAATGGGGGACGGTGCACTTTACAACTTCAACCTTGAATGAACTCACGTAACTCGAACACCGCTCTTTGATGAAATCAACTACACTTACTGGAAAAGAAGAATCCAATTTTACTTCCAAGGACTCAGCTTTGAGTTATGGAGGATGGTGTCTACTCCCTATGTGCTTCCCACAACCGAATATGCAACATGGGATCCAAACACGGTAAAACAAGTTCATTTAAATGCAAAGGCGGTAAGCATATTATATTGTTCAATTTATATAAGTGAGTTTAATAGAATATCTTCATGTGATACAACTTACGATATATGGCATAAACTCTCCATAACACATGAAGGTACTACCCAAGTTAAAAATACCAAAAAATAATATGCTTAAGCAAAAGTTTGAGCAATTTCATATGCAACCAAATGAATCCATTGGTGAAACGTATGTAAGATTTTCTTCTGTTGTTAATAGTTTGAATGCATTAGGTAAGTATATAAGTGAATAAGATCAAGTTTATAAAATTCTCAGATCTTTGCCTCTAAAATACAAGACAAAGATGACAGCCATTGAAGAAGCTTATGATCTCACCACAATGAGGATGGAGCAACTCATTGGCAATCTAAAGACTCATGAGGTCACCCTTGAAGAAGAAGAAAGATTGGAAGCCAAACAAAAGAAGGAGAAATGGAAGGATATTGCTTTTAAGGCAACAACTAAAGAAAGTAATGAAACAAGTGAAGAAGATAGTGAAGAGGAGGCACTCATTGCAAATGGTAAGAAATATAGAAGATTTAAAGCTAACAAAAATTCTTCTGTTTCTTCCTCTTCTTCCCTTAGGAGCTTTGAATGTGGCAAGAAGGGACATTTAAAAAATGAGTGTCCTAAAATTAAGAAGGGAAGGAAATCTTCCCTCAAGAAGAAAGAAAAGGCCTACAAGGCAGCTTGGGATGATTCAAGCGATGATACCAAGAGTGAATTAGAAGAAGACAAGGTAAGTTGTTTCAATGCAACAACAAATGAAGAAGAAATGAGGTAAGTGTTCTTAATTTATCTAAAGAAGAGTCAGTTAGTAATATTGAAGAATTACATGATAAATATGTTCATTGTAAAAAGAAATTAAAAAGGCTTACAAAAACTAATGAAGATTTGTATGCTAAATTGAATAATCTTACTTTTGCAAAGTAAAGTCTTATGTCTGAAAAAGCTACTTTGAAATCATCTTTTAATGATTGCAATATTAAGTTGTTTTCTCTAGAAATTAACAATAATTTTCTTTGCCAAGAAAAGGTTGAATTGCTCGCTAAGAAAAATGATCTTCAAACTCAACCTATTTTATGTACTCATTTGGATTATGATGCTATTGTCAAAGAAAGAGATAGTTTGTTATCTAATCTAGACCAAGCAAAGTCAGACATTAAAAGAAAATAGGTGAAATTGCTAAGTTGCAAAAGGATATTAGTAGCTTGAAAAACACAGACATTCTTGATAAAATCCTAAAGGACTTATCAGGCTAAATTTGAAGGAGAAGCCTAGGTTATGTGCCCAAAGATAAATCCTATCAACCTAGACCTAGAAAGACTCAATTACCTAGAATCAAAGTCATGTATGTACCTAAAAACACTCCTGCTCATGACTACAATGCTAAAAAGAGAAATAAAAAGGATTTCATCTGTTGTCATTATTGTTTAGGTCTTGGACATTATTCATTCTCTTGTCCTTACAAGAAAAAGGATGTTGACTTGGTTTGGGTTCCAAAAACCCCAACTTAGAAATGTTGGACATATTAGTTGAGATTTGACCTAAATTTCACTTTGAAATTCATAATGTCTTATCTCAACTAAATTAAGCCTGAACTTGTATGTCTTTGTATATTTTAATTGCTTAATTATGTTATCCAAAAATAATGGGATGATGTGTTTACATTAGAAATGTTGAATTCATTGAAAGTGCATAGAACTTCATCTCGATCAACAAAATGCTCGACCGAGAACCCTTTCGGTCGAAGAAAAGATCGGCCAAAGGAAGTTCTGTCAACATTGTTTTACTGGAAAATCTTCTGGTCGACAAATACCTCGATCGAAAATTCGTCCAATAGAAGAAATGTTCAACCAAAGATAGTTATGTCAAAATTGCTTACTAAAAACAAAATTATTAAATTGTAATTAAATTTGATGACCCAAATCTATATTGAACTCTTCATATTAAATTGTTCCAAATAGTTGAAATGATAAAATATTTATAGTAACGCTCCTAACCAAATGGACCACTATATGGGACCAAACTTTCCCACTTTGCATGTTTGGATGGTCTATGAAAGTTACTCTAAAAGGCACATGAAATAAGAAGGTTTTCACACACTTGGAGAAAAGGTAAAATTATTGGTCACATGTGTAGAAAATTTCAAAGATAAAACTATTGGCATAAGTGATATAAATTTTCAATGTGCTATGTGTCAAAGAGCTACATCATAAGTTCTATAATAATGGTTATGATTCATAGAAAAACATCACAGTTGTTGATAAAGGAAATTGTAAACCTATTAACACTATGGACAAATGAGCCTACTAAAAACAATGAATAAATTCATCTCCTAGACCTAAAAGCAAAACATAATGGGATTGATGAAATAAAATTATGATTCAATGAGAAGAAATAGACTTGGATTTGATTTATGTCTAAGGCTTGAGGTCATGAAATCATAAATATGCATTAGGTTGATTGGTCATTTATAAAATAAAATATTACATCTTGGTTCATTCTAAGAATAAAGTTGCATTAATTGGAAATCTACAAAAATGCCTCTCGGCCGAAAAGGAGTTCGACCGAGGGGCGCCCCGATCGAAGTAATGGTCGATAAAAAATGAGCGTGACAAAAATTCTTATTTGTAAATCAAATCATTCACTTGCACCCAACATAGGTATATTAAATCTATAAGTTGCTCATCATGTTAAATACTGATAATAAGAGAATTTTTTTTGGGCAAGAAACAAGATTGCTTGTAAAAATTGACTCACAATCATACTTAATTAATTGATTTTAAAAGGTTATGATTTGAAATACCTTAGTATCTTTAATCTCACTTTTGTTGTGAGATTAAGGGGGAGCTCACAAAATTCTTGAATATAATGTATATCTTGCTCTTAATTGAATTCTCTATACCAATTTGGGCTTAACATCTGTTGTATTTGGTTAGAGATACATTTATTGATTCCACTATGAGCCTAAAGCAATCTCATATCATTTCAAGGCTTAAAATCCCTTGCAAATGGTTGAGAAATTAATAACATTCATTGATCCCACCATGAGCTTAAAGGAATCTCATACTATTTCAGGGCTTAACATCCCTTGCTATCTTGGTTTTCAAATTGTGGCTAAATTTGACATTCTTTTTGAAGCAAACAATGAATGGGGTGGGGATGATCAACTAAGGGGGAGTCTTATTGACTTATACATATGATTATATGGCTATCATTTTGAAATGACAAAGGGGGAGAAATAATATAAATCAAAATAAATGAGTTTCATGTTCTCTTGGCTTGACATTAATTGATGGTACATTCCTTAAGAGATGGATACTATGTTCCACACATATTTAGGAATAATGTGTATACATTTTATAAAAACAAGAGAATATTCTCATCTCAGGTATGAAACTCATCACATTTAAATTTATTTTGATAATATTTTAGAAATATTTTTCATCTTCAAAAAGGGGGAGATTGTTGGCAAAATTGAACATTAATATACCCTTTGTTTTGATGATGAAAAACATTTCACACTTGTGAATCTAAAATGTTATTTGAGTATTTTAGGGTTCAAAGGAATAAGGAAATCCAGCTAAGTGGGAAGATGAAGATCAATGCAAATTGAAGATCACATGCACTTAATTATATAAATTTTCATGATTGTACTTAGATGTAAACACTCATACAAAAAATATAATGTACAAGTACTTAGTCATCATGTAAATCAAGAGTTAGATCTTCTCTACCCACCTATAACCCTTATATAGCTTTTAACCCAAAGTTAGAGTCACCAACACACATTGAAACACACACTTAGTAGGTGATTCAAAAGTCTAAAATAGGGACACCCTCAGACGAAAAGCTTGTCGACCAAGATACACTTGGTCGAAGTTTTTGTCAACCGAGAACCACCTTGGTTGAGCTTGTGAGCACTATTCAACAACTTACACAATTGTGCTCTAAAGTATTCTTCGGTCGAAAATAATCTCGACTGAGTAAGCTTCGGGATAAAGCTTGTAGATTGAGTAGTTGGTAGTTGGGAGTTGGAAATAGACATTGCAATACTTTGGAAATAGATGTTGAAATACTTTTGCCTTAAACCTAGGCTCAGTCGAAGAAAATATCGACCAAGACACAATTCAGTCGACCGAGCAGGGTTTTGGATTGTTCTTTTCAAGCACGGACAAATTAGTAATTGCTAGCCAACTAATGTACACCTAATGGCTAGTTAAGCACTAAGAACACTCTAGACACTCCATAGAACGTCCCTAGACACTTGCAAACCATTCCTATAAATAGGAGAGGCCTTAGGAAACCTCGGGCGTCTAAGCTACACTAGAGCATTCACTATTGAGAGCAACAAAGCTAGAATTCACTTGCCATCTTCTTCCTTGTGCTCTAGAGTTGTGTCATGTAGTTACAATATCCTAGACACCACATATAGACACGTCCATCTTAAGTGGATAGGAGACCTAAACGCTTGATATAGGGTCCCAATGATGTACTTCATTGGATAAGTATTTTCTTTCTTCCAATCTATTTCTTCTTTATTGTACTTTGTTCTCCTTGACTACTCCTAGGGTTGGAGGATGTTGAAAGGAGGTTGCTTGGTGCTACTTCAACAAAGTGAAGGCTGCTCCAAGGTGTGCTTGAGGTTACTTCAAAGGAGGTTGGAGCTACTTCTAGGTGAAGGCTATCTCAAGGTGGTGGAGCTACTTCTAGGTGGCGAAGGCTGCTCCAAGGATTGCTCGTGGTACTTCAAGAAGGCTTCTTCAAGGGGGTTGAGGCTACTTCAAGGTGAAAGCTACTTTGTTTGGAAGGTGGTTGTATTTATGTAACATCCTTGCGAGGTAATAAAAAAAATCACTTTCAAAATCCCAATTGGAAACAATTGGGTAGTGGACTGACAACATTTAATTCAAAGGTTGGAACCACTGTAAACCGAAGTGTCTTCCCTGTTTCCTCCTCCTTCTTTGGTTGAGTGTTTTAATTATTTTTAAATTATCCAAAAAAATATATATTCACCCCCTCTGGATCTTTCAGGCTTTAGTCTAGAGTATCTTTTTAGTACTATATTCCAAAATCATGGTCCTAGATATCTCTCTTAAGGTTTATTTTCTCCTCCACAACCCCATTTTATTGATGTGTTCAAGGAGAAGAAAAGTATGAATATAGATATATCATCAGAAAAGACTATAAGGTGTGTGATTTTTGAATTATACAATGGTTACTACCTATAGCAACTATCTTACTACCAAAATTTGTGTTCTCATTCTACAAAACATATCTAAAAGTATCCCTTTTGGTACTAAAATAAATGTCCATGTGAATTTGTAGTTATCATAAAAAATTACTAAGAAATACGAACTACCTATTAAGTGTTTGTGCATGCATAGGTACAAATGGATCAATGTATTAAGTTTCTAGAGTGCTCTTAGCTCTAAGTTTTCCATTAGATTTAAAATAAGCATTAGTTTACTTCCTTTGGGGTGAAAGGTATGTGTATATATATATATATATATATTGTGTTATTCATATATAATTTTCAAGGTGATGGAGGATGGCTACAAAGTGTTCACAAAATTAATTTGACCTGTATCAACACAATGTCCCCGACAACAACATAGATCACATGGATTATAGATTTAACTCTAATCCATAAAAAGAGTCAATTTAATATTGGAATAAAATTAAATTATATGACAAAACATGTGTGATATAACTAACTGATTTAGTTGATAAAATTGATTTTGATTTGTTTTAAGTATACAACAATACCAAGTTAAAATTCCAAGTAACAAAGCATTATTGGAGAGGTTCAAGAAAAAATGGATGCCATGAACTTTAAGTCACTTAAATTGTCTTCTAATGATTAATTATATAAACACTCAAATAATCCCAGTTCTCCTATCTTGCACATTTACCAAGCTATTCTTAATGTTTGTCAACCCTAAGAACTATAGATTAGCATTGAATAATTTATTTTTCATATAAACTTACCCTAATATAATCTAAAACTTTAAGATAGAGATTCAATTTCTAATCAACTAATACATTCTCATCTTTCAAGTTAATTATCTCTAGTTCACAAATACAAAAATTCCAATGTATTTCAACCAAGAGAAATACAAAAGAAAAATATACCTAGGGATAAGAAATCCAAGGAAAGACATTTAAATATAAACAAGAGTAGATAGAAAATATTGTACTTCAAAATTAGATATATTAACCACAAAAAGTTGTTTCCAAGTGAAGCCATACAAGATAATATAATTTTTATCCCTAATACATAAAGATAAAAGAAGATTTTGTGACTCATATCATTTGTTTTACATATATATAAGAAATATAAGAAAGAGTTACAAAGAAGAAAAAACTAGTAAATAGCTCTAATTCCTTCAGTGGGTTGTCACACTAATGAGAAGATCCACTTGTTTCACTTTGAATTTGCCTCATGCTTTCTCTCTTAATCTTTGGCTACTTCCATCTCCATTTTGTTTTCAAGTTACAAGAGGAGAAGGTTGCTCTCAGATTTCAAAATTTGCAAAAACTATTTTTGAACGAAAATGAATGATATCCCTCAAAATAACAATGTATTCAACACAACGTGTCGAGGCATGTCATGTGTCTAGTGTGCCAAAACTTGCCTTTTGAACAACAACTGGTTGATACCATGTGCCATGACATTTACACATGTTTTATCTTAGAATGTACAGTTATACATATTGGCATGATGTGCCCAAGAATCAACACAATGTGTCTTCTACTTCTATACAAAATTTTAGACAAGTTGAAATGGGACATGACTTGTTCCATTAGAGACACATTGCCTTTACAATTTTGGCTTGGTGAAGTTGTGAGGAGTGACACACTATTTTGAACAATTGACACATTAGATCATAAGCTCTTGGTTGATTATCTTCACTCTTACATGTGACATGGAATGTCCATAGATGGACCGTACATGTGAATCTATATTTTTGCATTTGTCCTCATAGTCTTCTTCATTTTAACACCATTCATCATGAAATTGGTCATTGAAAATATAATATCCTGACCATTTTTTATTCTCTTCACAAAATGATATAGGTTTTATAAATAATGAATTCTTAGGAATAAATGCTTTTAAGTAATGTGTTGATATATTTTTAACTAGATGTTTGTCAAATATTGAGTGACAATGAAATCTGAGATACATTATCAAATATATTTGAGAAAGGTCAAATATTATGAAGGTAATATGTGGATGTATTCAACTGACCAAGGGTAAGAGAGTTTATGGTGTTTTGTTGACCAATTATTCATTCTAAAGTGATGAAATGAATTGGAAGGTAAGAAAAATATATAGTACATTCATGTCCTTATTTGAGATTCCTTGTTTGAGTGATAGTATTAAATTTTGATGAGCATTCCTTTTGGAAAAACTTTGACAAATGAATTAATTGTATAGTCACACAAAATCTTTTTGGTTTGAAAGTTGGTCAAGATATAAGTTATCAAATAAGGATGAACTGTCTAACTTTTATTTTTTATTTAAAGTGGTGGATTTGAAGTTATAGAATATTTAATAGGAAATATGATTTTGTAAAGTATGATAAAACATATTCATTGTCCATGATCATGGTTGGTGATTAAATGTGACAATAAAATATATATAGAAATTGGGCGGGACTCTATGTGGCCACTTATTGAGACTTTTTCAAGGCCTGCCTTGGATCTGGATTCAAGGGTACTCAACTTTTGTTCTACCTCTGGACTTATACGGAGGATAAGATTGTAGAACTAAGCATCCTAGACCAACACCCCATTGTTTGATGAAATCTCGCAATATCAACAAAATGATCAAATCTGCAAAGACAAGAGTAACTTCTCAAGAATAGACTCACAAAAGTGACCCAAATGGAAGGAGATTATTCCCTCTTTCTTATCACCCTCATTATCAGTGGATATAATGAATGGCCCAGGAGGTTAGGATGGCACAATACCCTTGTAGGTGAATCAAGATGATGAAAAGAATGCCCATAGTATACATAGGATATTACTATTACTGACATGGATGAGTTGTGCCTATAGTGGGACTTTGAACCCCATGTACATGGAGGGATATGGCTACCTTAGAGGCTATCTCCAGGCCATCCCATTACATACCAGCACCCCCATCATTTTTCTATAAGGTTGGCAGAACGTTTGGAGGTCCTTTCATGATATGGAAGTCTAAAGGGAGTGAAATTCCTATGCTTCCTATCCTTCTTCTTTCCACCACATGATGGCAAGGCTTACATGGATCTATGATCTGATGGGTTTCCATCATAGGACCAAAGGCCACCAAGAAACTCTCTACCCCCTCATCCCCTTATGTCAAGGTTCGCAGTTGGGGTCTCACCTTGGAGAAGATTCTAGGTGCAAAAACACTCTGGCATGAAGCAAGAACAAGGTGTGAAGAGGGGAATCCATCTAGTCTAGATACTCAACCGGCCAAAAGGGCTCCCTTCAGCAAGATGGAGCCAATCTCTAGATGCAGTAGCAATATAGATTGCCCAAGAGTGGAATCTCTAACAACTCATTTATTCCTCATTAGACAAATAATTCTTTATTTCCAAAATACATCTTTATTGTAAAAAATTCATAGGATATTATATATTGTTTAGATAAATATAAACTTATAGTGATGGAATCAGAAAAAAATATTCTCTACATATTGGACGCCCTAAATCAAATTTTTTGATGCATACACTTGAAGGATAGAATGTGAGAATGTATATGACGATTTGGTGCATAATAATAAATAAATGTAAAAGAATTACAAATATTATTTAGTAAATTTTTAATCTCTTTGAGAATGCATAAGATGATCTTTATGTTGATGTTGATACATAAAATATTTTAATTTTCTCTATATATGTATTTAGGGCTAATAGCTCTCTCTTTTTCTCCTCAGGGTTTTTCAAACACCTTAAGTTCTGGGGTGTTCCTTGGGCTTATAAGGTGTGTGGTCCCTTCACTTGAATCCAATTGGGTTTGAATGAAATATACCACACATTCTCATAATGTCAACATGTTAGTGATCATAAAATGTAATGAAAACTTAAGTTGATTGATGATGATACAACAAATAGTTGTGGTCAATGTAAACATGGAAAAGTATGGAACCTAATGTTCAAATGTTTGATCCTAATATAGAATCTCATATTAGTAATATAAATATAAGATAATAACAAAAATAGTAATGATGAATGCATAAAAGGCCTTTGTTAGGCCCTAAACAAATATCTTAGGATTAATGTAGTATTAACTATATGGTAACTATGATCTTGTTTGAATAGGTAGTGACTAGACTCTAGATGACTCCAAGCCATGTTAATAGGAATATGAGATATGGTATGTGGGACTATTCTACTTGATGATTATCTAATCTATTTGGACTAGAAGGATAGTATGACAACTCCCTTGAAATGTTTAATATCATATTTTGTTGCTTGACATATGGTATTGTATGAATTGTCATGTTATATAATTCTTTTTTTTTAACTTCCATATAAATGAGTGGACTCCCATCATATAATTGATTTGTCCTCCTAGATAGTGTGACTAATAGAATATTGTGTCCTTCATTTTAAAAAATGTCTAGTAAATTGATGTGTCCTCCTAATCACTGGAGAGACTTGTATAATAATGTCCCTTTCAATGATAACAAGTGGCTAGACCTTGGAAACTCAATATAATGTAAGAAATATGTTTTTAAAACAAGTTTTAATAAGCTCAAATGCAATAAGAGCAAGATTACTCTTTCAAAGATTTGAATTAATTCTTGAAAACATCATCAAACACATAAGCACATGGAGATTATAGTGTGTATTATTTGCCAAAACACCACATATAGCATTATATTAAACATCTAGTCCACCCATGAGTTCGTAGGACAAATTCCAACTGTCACCTACTACAAGCCTTTACTCAGGAAAGTCCATGATATGCACACACAATATCTCATCAAATGTAATAAGTTTAGTTTTGTGTACGTTCTGTAGAACATGTGCGCAAAATATTACAACTCTCATAAGCTTGGATCTAAAGGTCATGCACACATGGCAAAAGTCAAGGAGATTGAGAATACCACAAAACATTTCGTCTTGGACCTGGAAATAAATGTATAGATAATACTCTATCCCTATAGGATTTATCTCTAGCGGAGGTCACACAAATGTATCCTACCTCTAAGATACCTTCATTCAAACATAACCCACCTCAGATCTTAGGGGTGGTTCCCTCATTGATCTTCTCTGGAACTGCCTATATAGTTGAGCTGCTCACATAAAAGGTCTGGAAAACCTCATGGGTGAGACCGCAAGTACTAGCAATATGATATAATATCTGAGACGCCAATTACTTACCAAAAAAATATGGAAAAGGAACTATTATACAATTCGGCACATAAACTATTTGTGTACTCGAAAGTACACAGTTATCCATACTTTCTATTATCAGGGCCACCTACAAGAATGTTAGAGAGCATATACATACCACTTCCAATAGATATTATCAATTCTTGATCACAATCATATTTAGTGCCAAAGATCCTGAATAGTTTTTCTACTCAGTTGAGGTATATTTTATTTGTCATCATCTGATTGAGGCGTACCACTCAATCATCTAGCTAGAATATATTAAGCCATCCTATTAATGTCTACAAGATGTAAGGATATCTATATTCCCTATCTCTCTCCACAAAACCTTGGTTCAAAGAAAGGTAAAAAAAGTAGAGATCCCTTTGCACCTCTATTACATATATGTTCCTAAAAGCAGACCCACCAATCTCAGGATCGCCCAGGTACACAGGTCACAATATAAAATATATGGTAAAACCCTCTATATAATGTTTCATCTCATTGTCTCATTTCTAATACATTTCCTTTGGAAAATCGACCTTTACCGAGACTCAAACACTGTTTATAGACAATAGGGTATACCAATCCTAAGAGTCTCCAAATATTCACTAATATATGATTATGAGAATCTTCTCACAACTTCATGTTCCTATAAGATTTACTTGTTTCACTAAAATATATCTACGTAATAAGGGTGCTACAACTTTTGTTTCTCTTTTGATGGTTAGGTTCATTTCTCAATGACTACATCAACCAGAGTATAAATAACACTTACAAAATTAAGCAAGTAGTTAAGAAGTAATAACTTCAAAAGATATAGAAAACTTAAAAATCATTGCCTAACTTCTCAAAACAAGGTAGAGAAGTTACACATCTAATCAAATTGTTGCAATTCAAATAAACTTGGTCCTTCCAGATACTCAAGATTTAATAGATTCCCAAAAGAACCATTGGCTCAAGTACCTATAGATTCTCATAGATTGGTGGAATAAAAAGCATACTTAGGGCCCACCCTTTTCCTTAAAGGGATCATTTTTATGTATTTGAAGACATAAAAATAGTAAAATAGCCAAAGACGTGAACTTAGGGTGTATATAGGCAAGAACATTTCACAGATCAACATCTAACAAACATGCATATTATATTTCAACATCCGAGTGGCCACCTTGATTTTCCACTCTCCCAGGCATTTGGCCTTTGCCACAGGCATGGGAGGAGAAGAAAGAATGCCTCTCTTTATCCCTTATATTTTTATATTAAAGAAGAAATCTTAAACTTCTCTTACCACTTGAAACTACATCTTCATCAATAGGAAATAAATAAGCATCTTTCACATGAAAAAGGGGTTATCCATAATATCTAACCCTGGTATGCAAGCCATTAACTCATCAGTCTAGGATGAAGATACATAAACATACCATCTTTTAACATATTTAGTGGACATAATTGCAAGATCTTGAACATGCAAGAATATAACAGGAAATAAACGAGTCAAATGTTATATCACTCGCATGATGAAGGCTGAAACAAGTCTCTGCTTGTGCAACAACTGTGAAGCTCCAAGCTTCATGACAAACTCCAACTTTAGAGGCAAACTCTCCAAGATATAAGATCCTCCCCTACAAACTTTCACTATAATTGTCACTTCATGGCCCAAAGGAAACTAAGGAAGCAAGAAGAGGGTGTAAATATGTTGTAAGGTTCTATAGCCCAAACCCTAGAGAAAAACCACCTAGACAACATTCAAGAAGGTAGCAATACAAAATATCACCAAGGATCACAAAAATTAGGGGTCTATTTACTCAGATCCATGCTCTAAAGCCAACAGATGGCTTGCCAAGCATCAATAGAGAAGATAATGAGGATAAACTACATTTGAAACAAAGTCGATGAAGGTGGATACATTATTGATTTTCGTCAATCAATGGTGTCTCTCTCTACAACAACACTTCAAGGTTCCACTTCCATAAGTCAGACGAGATGAAAAGACTGAGGAGGGTTTTATATAGCACGAGAGGAAATACAAAAATGGTTAAAGTGTCACATCATCTATCATGATTCAATTGGTTGGCTAATCAATGGACTAAACCTTGATGTTCCATTTATACGCATGACTAGTCATCACACTAGTAGATCTAAGTTGGAAACTTTATAGTCATTATCTTTTGTTCAATATCTTTATAAAACCATAAGAAGACATGCCTTGAACCATCATAAATAGAGCACATGTATAAAACTAAAAGTATACATAATGTGGCTTCCTGTTGGTACTCAACCAATTAAAACCCACCTCACATTCTAAATAACAATATGTTTGAAAATATTGTGTTGTTTCTATTTCTTATTCCACTTTCTTCCAAGCTATATTTTGATATTTCACCATTATGCTTCCTTGTTAAGTATATATGTCATCTGTTGGAACCACATACTCAACACATTCGTGTTGAGATTTCCCCTAGTAGTGATTTCAGGTTCATATATAGTAAGCTTTACCACTAGAGATCGACGACCAGGGATCCCAAACTCTAGTGATTTAGAGTGTGATGGATTCTGGGAATTGGGGGAGGGGGCATTGGTAACTGACACACACACCACCTTACTCACCGAGGTCTCTTTCTATGGCATAATATGCCTAGTGCTAGCTAGCTTCATGTAAGTAGTGAGCGGTCTTACTTACTACCTCATCTCTCTACTATAGTTCTCAATGTAGTTTTCCAAATCTTCCTCATGGAGTTTTTGGGATAAGGCATGAATATGATGGTGGTTGTGCCTCTTAGGGCTCTTGACATGCTGGTGGAGCAAATAAAGCGACTTCCTTACCCCATTGCAGTGCTTGTAGATCCCAAGATTTTCCTCTCTCCATGTTGCTTTAATTTTTTGTCATTTTGATTTTTCTTACTAGTAGGTGTTCTCTTTTCTTCATCGGCTATTCTTAGTGCTTGTTTTTGTTTATCAATTTTTAATAGTTTAGATACCCTTTCTAGGATTGTAATGTTAGGGTGGTTATCCTATCATTTGTAGAGGTAGTCCATATTTTTATTTCCCCCTTTCCTTTCTTGGCGTGTCGAGTTTCCTACTACTTTCTTAGTTCTTTACTGAAGTGATCAATGGTGGACAATTTCGGTGAAGATGTGAGGTCTTTTTTAAAAAGAAGAATCTATCTGCTATAGGTCTCTCCCCATATTGGGGTTTGGTTTCGATTAAAATATGTTTTTTCAAGCATGAAGGGATGGAATCAGTACTAAAACAATTTATAATATCCAATCTTACATGTTAAAAGTTTGAGTACCTCCTTTTTGTTGGTCTTTTTTGCGGTCTTTTGTTGTTGTATATGTTGTATAGATTTTTGTAATATAATATCGATCGTTTTACCTTCAAATTAAAATGTTCATATATAGTACAAATACATGAATGGTGATAGGTGTTGCGTGAGAAAATGTAGGTGGACAACTATGTAGATATCGTATACAGTAGCGTACTTGTTCATTACAATTTATGTTCAATATACAATCAAATTATGTAACAAAATAATGTAACATTTCAATATATTTGTGTTATATAATGTTTGGATATTTTGTGATTGTTTCATGTACAAGTGATATTAGCCTTCCGATGGGCACACTTCTCATGACATTCGTAGCATTTTCATCATTTTGTGCCAAAATCAAGGGAGGTTTGCAGTTGTTGCCCAAGCATGAACAACACCTAAACATCTTAATTTGTGCATGACACAATATTTAAGATAAATTGAGAATATGAACTTCTAGAAATCCTAAGTAGCTTATCTCATGAGGACTTAGCCTTTAGGTCAGAAACCTAGATGTTCTAAAACTAAATACAAGATTGTGTAATCCTTATAGTCCTCCCATGCTTCTAATGTCAACAATAATCAACTCCAGGTGCACCCAATAACTAGCGGCTTCTCAGGCAAAAACTTGGACCTAGATCCAAGAGTACTCATAGCATCATCTAACTATCGATATGCAAGATCGAGGAGAAGATTTTAGAACTAAAACTTCCTAGACAACATCCTGTGATTTGAAGAAATATCGAGACATCAATTAAACAATAAAATAAAAAAGATAAGATCTACTTCTAGAGCCTTGACGCATGGTAAATGACTCCAATATGGAAGGAGATCGATCCCTCCTTCCTATCATCCTTTTCACTATATGATATAGTGAACAACCCAAGAGACTAATGTAACACCCCATTTTAAACATTCTCATAAGCAAAAGCATTAATTCCAAACTCATGCAATCTCAGGTGTCACATCATTGTATGTGAAAAAATGGAATGAAAAAAATAAACAAACCAATTACATAAAATGCCATCTTTTTTCAATGTTCAGCAAAAACAAATTTAATACATACTTTGAAAAGATTCAAAGTTAAGCATAATATTTATCGATCCCATAACAACATTGAAAAACTATGGATAATGGCATCACAGTAGGGTACTTTTTACTCTTCCCTAAAGTCCTACTCCTAATCCTCGAGCTTCAAATCTCCTTATGCTGATCACCTATGGAGATGTTGTCCATAGTCATGCAAAGCAATAAGGAAAGTATGTGAGTGGAACAAAGTAGCTATAACAAAAATAACATTACAAAATGTGCAATATTTTAAACAAACATTATGTCTTTTAATAATTTTTTCGAAATAATATTATTTTTGCAATTAATGAGTTATATAAGGTGATTTCTCCACATAAACTTACACCTAAGTGCTCAATTCTCCCAAGATCTCATTGCACCCAAGTGCTCATTGCACAATGGTGCTTATTACACCCAAGTCTTCATTAAAATGGAGAATCACTCAATCAACATTACTTTACCTACATAATTTCTTATTGAATGTATCTTTCACCAAAGTGCTCATATAACATGACTTCCTAAATATTAACATTATTTGCATAATTCTTCATTTCTAAGAATTGTCTAATGCATAATGATCAATTTAAGAGAAACATAATTGTAAACATAGAGAAAAGATTATTCCTTACTATATTAGTGATTTTAATTGACCATATAATGAGTAATAATATACTTGTTCTTAAGCATAAGTAGCATAGGTACATAAGAAATAGCAATGTCCCTTAAAACACTAAATTATACTTAATGTGCATGACCACTCACCTGATCCTGAGGAGGGATACTAACAGTAGATTGATCATGATCAAAACCCAAAAGGTTATGTCCAACATATAAGTGCATTAATTATTACCATTAAACCTACACTTTTAGGATATTAAAAGAAGAATGTGAAGTGTGTTGTAAATCTGAGTCTAAAACCACGGCCATTCAATAGGTCTAAAAAATATGAAATTCATATATGGGTCATCATGATATATGCCTTGTAGATTTTTCAATGAATTTCTAAAAATGAGATATATTTTGACCAAATAGATGCAAGATAAATAAATCAAACTAATTTCTTAAAACTCTGAAAACTTGGCCCAAAACAAGGTGGAAAGATTCACACACCCTTCCCTTTAGTTTTCAAACTTATGAGTGATAGGTGTGCATCTAGTCAAAAAATCCAAATCAAATCAAGTCAATTTCTATCAAATAAAATAATGAAAAAAATACCCTAGTCATCATTACATGATGATCAAAAGGACATGGTAGTAAAGTAAAATCTAGGATTGGGTTCTCTCTCCTTTTGGTTTGTCCAAGGCAAGACCCTCATGCTAAATCTTTAAGCTCATATCAAGATGTGGAACTAGGCATCCACATTATGAACAAAGGTGACTACTCGACTATTTAGGCATCCATGAATTTGACAAGTTTTTGTTTTAGTTCTAGGGTGTCTAGGGGTCCATCTTAAACTATCATCATGGACATAATAGGGCCACTCAACCAATAATTGGGTTTCTATTAATAAATAAATAAATGAAAGAAAGGGTGGAAAACATAACATCTTAATGATCTACTAAAGGTTAAGAAAGCATACTCAAAAGTAGAGCACCACCAGATTTACTCAACAAGGCTCTCGATCTCCATCCAAGTAATTGAGTTTTGATGAAAACCTCTAAAAATTACTGATCATAGGAGTGGCAAAAAGGAATACTAGTCATTGGGGAAGCTTACTACATCATGAATTTGATTGTCTTGGCTAGAGTTTCTAGGTCAAGACTACAAATTCCATCAACAAAACTTGTTCTTGCAGTGGATACCTGGTTAATCTTGATAATAATTGGTGAAGGAGGTTATTTTTTGGTAGTCATACGGTGCTCCAGGTCTCAATAGACATCATTTTTATGTCGAGTGCTTAATTGGAGGGGGCTTTGTTAACTCAAGGAAGAGGAGAAAATGGGGTTTTGGGCATTTTGGTTGGAAGTAGAGATAGGGGTTGAATGAAGTCTCATTGAACTCAGAATAACCCCTAGAGTCTACTGGTGGTGAAATCATATGGAGTAGTGAAGGTTAAAGGGAGATAAACAAATTCCTTATGTTGGGATTGTTCCTTCCCTAACACATGCATTTAGTGTGGAGAAGGAGATGAGGTCTCCTCTCTCATATCCTCATGAGAAAGATGAGAAAGAACATGACATAATGACAACAAGATTGGGTGCACATGGCATTAGGGGTGTAAACGGTGTGGGTACGGTGCGGGTCTGGCCATACCCATACCCATCTAATTTAGCGGGTCCGGTTCCGGTTCTAGACCTGCATAATACAAAATTTGGACCCGCACCATACCTGTACCCGCAATAATAGCGGGTATGCGGTGCGGGTAAGCAGTTCTATAAAACATCATATTGTTTATATAAGTGAAATGACTACATTATATATATTTAATAGAACAAGATATTGTTATTATATAGTATATTAACATGTAGCAGTTATATTAGACAATGCTATATTTTATACATTAACATTAATTGAGTAATTGCTTACATATTTGTAGTCATGATCATAATGTTTAACTTATGTAGAAAGTAATGTAAATTAGTATACATTTTGATTTTAAGTTTACATGTGATGTTCATTGTTGTAACTAGAATACTTAATTCTTAATTATATGACTAGTCTCAACCTTCTTGTGGTTAGAGTAGGATATAATCTCAAGAATTATATTAGTTAGACTAGTAAAGTATGATATATATAACATATTATTTAAGTAGTTACTTATGTATAGCGGGTACACGGGACTAGCGGGTCTGGGTCCAAGCATACCCATTATTGGACCCACTTATATGCGGGTCCAAGGGTATACGGGTCCAAGGGTATGTGGGTATAAAAAATAGACCCGTGACGAGTTTTTTAAGGGTCCGGATTTGCGGGTCCGCGGGTCTACCCGTACCCATTTACAGTCCTACATGGCATAAACCTTAGATGCACATGTGCGACTTAGCTTTATCTAGGGAAACCAACCACTCAAATAGGATAAATAGGTCAATTGATGTATAAGTATCCCCTTTCTTCCTAATAATAATTAACTTATCTAGGGTTTTCAATTTCTGAAGATAACAAGTTTTGTAAAATCAACTATGAAGAATCCAAAAATCTCATTATATTTAAGGTTATCTCTAGGTAATCATGTGATTTACAATATTAAGTACATATGGTAATAGATGCATTAATATTTATGAAAAGGGAATTACATTACAAAAAATTGAGGGAAGTTGTAACGTCTTATTAATTTCCTATATACCAAACAAGGAAACAAGTTATGCACATATGTGAGGTCATTCTATTTATATCCTTACTAGTCATCAAGGCATAATTAGGGCTACATTCTATGTATTATTTGACTATGATGAAAAACATGATAAACTCATCATGTATACGGGACTTTAGGGTTTACTAGTATCTTGGAACCATATTAAATCATTTTGGGAATAACAAGTATCCATGATAGCCACTTAGATCATCGAACATACAAAGGTCTAAATAGGTAAACTTAGGGTTTCACATCATTAAACATAAAGGAAATCTGGGAGATGGATCTTATCTAGGTGTTGAATTCTAATATGAGACTTTTAGGGTTATTACAACCTACCTACCTTATGAAAGTGTCTTCCATAAAATTTTTGGTCCTACAAAATAACAACCCACCTTAGGGTTATGCATATTTATACACTAACATCTTAGTCATGTCATAATATTTCATAAGTCTCCAATAACATACTCATGATATGGCATTCACGTGATTCACTACATAATATCAAACATGATCAACAAAGCTAACATGTTCATTAATCAAAATTGAAAACTAAATCATACCTTTTATATTAGGGTTTTGACCTTCCCCCTTTCTTGAAGCAATCTTGGGACAATTACTTTTGGTGTGACCAACATATTCACAATTATAGGAAACTCATGTGCCAACCCTACATAATCTAGAATGGGATCGATTGTATATGGGGAAAGGTCCCCTAGCATGAGGCACGTTGGGATCTTTTCCCTTGTTTTGATCATTGTTGGTGTTGTTGTTGACCTAATAATTATAAATTATCCATGTTTTGGTGATGACTTAACCATTACATTCATGTGTATATAACATGTATAGTTGAGGTTATTTCATATGCATATGTACTCCAAAAAGGATCAAATTAGCCAACCCTAGCTTACAAAAGGTAAAGGCTTTTCAACAAAGATTCAAGAATTGAAGACTAGATAAATTATCTACTACAATTGTGTTGTAAATCATTCAAAATGAGTCTATTACTTGTAGTTAAGATTAGTGGTACATTAGAGTCAATTAGAGAGAATTTAAATGCACTTTAAATAACTTTTTAATAAACAAGACATGAGGCTTTGTGGTTGAGTTTGCCCTGGGGCAATACGACTAACAAGAATTTGTATTCACTTAACAAGGACCTCTACTGGTCGAGTTTCTTACCAGTAACTAACTCATCTGACCAATGTATTCAGTTAGATAGAACGTTCTATCAACACAATTCCCCAATAGGTAACTTGGCTGAGAACATTGTACTATAAAGTTCTCAAAAGTGCATTTAGATGTTTGAAGGGGTTAACACTTGAAATATAGATCCGTTGGAAACCCCAAAACTGGATAGAATTCAATCGAAGCATATCTACTACCTATTAGACATCATCAAATATAAATGGATACCCTTGGACTTCATTGTAGTTTGTCTTCTATGTTAGTATTCTATAGTTGAGTGATTGTATATACAAGGGCTTTTAATCTCCCTTAAGCTTAATTATTTCTCTACTATCATTTGAGTGAGTTATTGTTGTTGTAAAAGAGCTAGCATCAATGCCATCTTTGTAAATCTCTCAATTTTACCATCTTCGATCACCTTTCTAAAAGCTTTTATTTGAATATTACTTCCTTGGTGAAGAAGGTGAAGGTTCAAGGCTGAATATCCCAAGTTAAGGGTGGATAAGTCCTTCATGTAGGAAAATACCCTTGGTCATTATATAGGTAAGACCTTGGTAAGGTTATTCACCCCCTTGGCCTTCAATAAAATCTAGTTACTCTTTGTTCTTGAAAAGAGAAGGTATTCTTGTTGTAACTCTTATAAGTAACATAAGATGGTACTCAAGTGTTCAAAATCCTAGGGCTTGACCTATATAGGTAGTGAAGTAATATATTTTAGAGGTTGTTACCATTACAAATACTTGTGTTGATTTTCGGATTACTCAATATCTCTTATTCTTGCTAAGCTTGTTTAGTTGCACTCAAAGTTCCATATAACTTGAAGGTCTAACAAATTTTGTGTAAGTGTTTTTATCTCTATTTATCCCCCCTCTAGAGCCCATAGATCCAACATGTTGTTAGAGTAAGGTCTTCTCTAACCTTAGTACTCCCATGTGTAAGAAAAGATGGGTGAAAGCATGCTTGGTTCACTAAACATTGAAGGTGTCTTCTCCATGTGTCCTCCAATCTTTGATGGCTCCAAATTCCTCAATTGGAAGAGAATGATGCAATTCTACATACAAAGTATGAGCTTTGACATGTACAAAGTGGTAGGTATTTCTTACACACATTTGGAAGGTGAGATGAGCACTTAGAATGAGGCAAGCTTGAAGAAGACCAAATCGACTCAAGACCCATAACCATACTCTACTATGAGCTTACACCCACCTAGTTCAACCATGTCTCCTCTAGGGACAAAGCATGTGAGATATGGGATAATATATACATCACATATTAAATGAAAAAACAATCAAGGAAATCACGAATTACATGCTTACTCAACTATTTGAAGGCTTCAAAATAAGAAAGATGGAGAGTGTGGCTGAAATGTATTCAAATCTCAACACCATTATAAATGGTACTTCAACATTGGACCATATCATGGACATTAGTAAGTTGAACTAAAAAAAGTCTTTGCCCCCTCCCTCGCTGATGGGACAAGAATGTGATAGCCATAGAACAAACCACGTCACTTTTGTTTCTCCTATTGAATAACATATAGACAATCTTCAAGTCTATGAATTAAGACTCAATTCAAGAGAATACATGGACAAAGAGGAGTCCTCTAAGAATAAGGAGGAGGTTGTATTCATAGTGGAGGCACTTGTTAAAGATCAAGTCTTGAACAATCTCCTCCTTCATCTAGTAAAGATGTGTCCCCAAGTGACCTAGAATCTCAATACTCCTAAGGAAAACTCTTATGGGGAAAATCCTCCTCATCAACTCCTAGATTCTGTGGATGTGGTCAAACATGTAACTACGACAACGAATGTCCAAAAGCAAAGAATCCTCACTAGATAAACATCTATAGGAAGAAAAAGATACTTTATTAAAACAAACTTTTTCTCATTGTCTGCGTGAAAGCAATTTCTTTCATGATTCCTTCTCTCACTTATTGGAGACTTGATTTTACATTCAATAGCCCCTTTCCTATAAGATAAGGTCTTCACCCCCCCCCCTCAAATCTCCTGGTAGGCCCTTCTTCAAGAGTACCCTTTCCCCTACCTCTATGACAATTAGAAGGAGGGAAGGCTTAAGAAGAGAGACAAGAAGGATAGGAATAACAAGGCCATATCACTTGGATTTCCTCCACCTCACTCTATAATTACTCTAGCTCAAATGAAGATGATTGCAACATGTCACTCGTGGCAAAAACAAGTGAATAATTCATTGTGGTAAGTGAGGTAAATCTTGATAACTGAATAAAGGAGCTATTATTGATATTATTCTTGATCCCTGCACTTCATATTCTAAATGCAAGTGAAAGAAGAAAGATTAGAAAAAAACATTATTGACTTGTATTCTGGAATAGAAACTCTTGATTAAAACAATTTTTTTAAGGGTATAATAGATACTCTACAAGATCTTAACCATGATCTCTATCTAGAAATATAATGGTGTTAAAAATGGAAGTTGTGTTTATCTTTAATATATAAACGTGCTTACAAATAAAAACCAACTTTATCTTGATGAACTTGCCATTCTTAGAACTGAGAACACTTTATTTCTTGCAAAAGTAAATTATCTTTAATCTAGAGCTATTTTGCCTTCACAATTATTTTCTAGAATTACATTCGATAAGGACTCTTATTTTAATAAATCCCTCAATTAAGAGGCCAACTTTTTACATGATCAAGGGGATATTACTAGATTATATTCTACCATCATGACTCTTAGTAATGACAACCATATGCTTATAGATTCATTGCAAATGTTCCTTAAGGGAAATAAGCTCCTAAACGAAATCGTAGATAACTCTACTCAACAAGTGGGTAGAAGTGTTTTTGGATCTTAGGGTGTCTGAAAGAGCAAGATAAAGAAAAAAGGAAAAGGACCTCCACTTTTCCATGTCGTCTTTTGGCTCAAAGGGTAACATGGTTTGTTTAAATTGCAAAAATGATGATTATTTTTCTTCCTTTTGGCATATAAGTAGGGTACCAATAACAAGATGATTTTTATTCCCAAGCTAACGTTGGACTCCAAACTTTAAATTGGGCATAAACCTTTCTTCCTTTGTTGGCTAAATCAAAATTGGCAAGTTGATAGTGGATGTTCCAAGCATATGACCATATAAAGTAGCCACTTCAACACTCTCCAAAAGGAGAAAGGTCGATTGGTGAGTTTTGGTGACAACAAGAATGATAAGGTTGCAGGTGAGAGTGTTGTAGGTTATTCTACGTACGTAAAAATAATGTTCTCCTTGTAGATGGCCTACATTACAACTTGATAAGTGTTATTCAACTATTTGACATGGTTATCTAGTTTTAATTACCCCTCTTGAATTCTTATTACTAGGATCTCACCTAATGTGTTATATATATGAGAATTAGAATTGGAAATTTGTTTACTATTGTTCTTAGCTATCTCAATCATATAATTGAAAAAATCCTTGTAGTTGATAAAAATAATACATATTTGTGACAACGTAGGAATGTTCATGCAAACATGCATCAATCAAAGAAATTTAGCAACACAATTTATTCAAAGGGCTACCTAATTTGGAAATTTGAAAATGTAGAGGAATGCTAACCTTGAACACAAGGGAAGGAAACAAAATTTTCCTTCAACTCCAAAAGATTCCATAGTACTGAAAGAGATCTGGAAATTCTTCATATTCTTGGAAAAATGCACAAACAAACACTTGGAGGTAAAAAGTATTGGTTGGTTATCATTCATGACTTTCCCACTTGACTTGGACCCTCTTTTGAGTTATGAATAGTGGTTTGCTTGATGTTTCCTCTAAATTTTGAAAATGAAATGAAAATGAACCTTCTTTCCAAATATTCTCTATCCAAATTGATCATAGGGGAGAATTTGAATATGATTTTTTTTTGAAAAGTTTTGTGATGATTCCAATTATGTGCACAATATTTCTTCTTCTCATACAACTCAAAAAAATGGGTTTGTAGAGACGAAGAATAGATCTATGCAAGAGACAGATAAAACAATGCTCTTAGAATGAGATAATCCTAAGAAGTTTTAGGCTGAAGTTGTCAACACCTCTTATCTTATGCAAAACCAGGTTTTCAACCATCCTATGCTAAAGAAAACCCTTATGAGTTATGGAGTGGTAGAAAATCAATGTTTGATCTATTTTTATGTTTTTGGTTGTCCATGTTTTTTAACACCATAAAATCTCTTTATAAGTTAGATATCAAATAGTATAAGGATTTATTTATTGGCTATAGTACTTCTAGTAGAGCCTTTAGGGCTTACAATGTTGATCTATTTAAAGTAGAAGAATCCACTAATGTAAAATTTATTAATATTAACCCCTCTTTGTCAACTATTGTTGTTTGCATGCTATATTACGTTATTCATAGATAAAAATAACTATACATAAAAAAAGGTAAAGACGTGGTTCAAGATGTTTTCTCTCAAAGAAAAGATAAATTGGATCTCATTCCCTGTTTTTCTAAGAATCCTCCACAAAGATCATTATAGGAAATCAACTTGAAATAGTGAAGATAGAGTCTTAATTCACTAATGAACAAGCAAACAATACCTTCATGCCATATCTATAGCCAAAAATGTAAGAGAATCTCTTGAGAATGAGGAGTAGATTTTATCTATGCTAGAAGATCTATAATAATTTAGAAGAACAAGGTGTGGAACCCTCATGATAAGATCAAAATATAGAAAGATCATTGGCAAAAAGTGGGTCTACCAGAACAATCTTGGCGAGCATGGAAAGGTCATAAGGAACAAGGTAAGGTTAGTAGAACAAGGTATAACCAACATGAAGGTATCAACTTTCATGATACTTATGCTCATGTTTCTTGATTAAAATCTATTAATATGATATTTGCCATTGCTACTCATAATAATTTATTGCTATATCAAATGGATGTTAAAAGTGCACTTATAAATGGTGAATTAGAAGAGGAAGTCTTTATGGCTCAATCTTCTGGATTTGAACATGACAAGCATGTAGATCATGTTTATAATTAACAAAAGTCTCTTTATGGTTTCAAACAAGACCCTATAGTTTGATATTGAAATCTTATGACACTTTTGATTGTTAATGTCTATTCCATGCACTAATTTGATTCTACACTATTCTTGAAAAACACTTCTATTTTTTGGTTTTTTTAAACATATGTTGATGGTATTAGTTTTGGCAGTACTAATCTTAATCTTTGCCAAGGGTTTTGTTCCCTCATGCAAAATGAATTTTATTTGAGACTAATGGGGATCTTATATGCTTTGGATTTCAAATCAAGAAAACTAATGATGTGAACTTCACAAACCAAAGTAAGTACTCTAATGAACTCTTGAAGCACTTTTGGAATGGAAAATAGCAAACAAAGTGATACTTCCATCTCTAATACCACAAAGAATAGAGATAAATAAGGTGAAACATTATATGTGAAGTTATATAGAGTTACGA
Organism: Alisma plantago-aquatica; assembly: GCA_963693085.1. NCBI lineage: Eukaryota > Viridiplantae > Streptophyta > Magnoliopsida > Alismatales > Alismataceae > Alisma > Alisma plantago-aquatica. The sequence continues at coordinate 962,302,893 of OY856412.1, forward strand.
TTGGTAGTTTACTATATTTGACTGCTTAAGAACAAATATTATGTTTCATGTTTGATTGTGTGTCAAATTTCATTATGGACCTAGGAAATTCAATCTAGTAACGATGAAGAGGACTTTGAGATACTTAGCCAAGACCCAAAATTTTGGTCTATGACTCCCTAAGTCAAGGGACTTTACTCTAGCCTCCTAAAGTGATGCAGATTATGTTGGTTTCTTAATTGATAGAAACTGCATAAGTGGCACTTTCTTCCTCCTTAGATTGTGTTTAGTATCTTGGTTCCCCAATAAAAAAAATTCTATATCTCATTCAATGTAGGGGTTGAATACATAGCCTCTAGTAGTTGTTGTGGGACAATCCTATAGGTGAAGCAAATTGTTTAACTCTTTGACATTCATTGTAATGCTTATCCTATCTTTTGTGGTAATATTGGTGCAATAACTCTTTCATACAATCCTATATGATTTATTAGAGATAAACATAAAGAGGTCCATCATGATTTCCTTCATGATCACATTTACAAGAAAAATATTGATATAACTCACATGGACATGTAAATCAACTAATATATATCTTCACTAAACATCTTATTAGGTAACAATTCAACTTTACTATATAAAAATTGCTTATCTCTCCCATTGATAATACTTGTATGTCCCCTAGTTGAGAAATAAACTTTATATGCCTATATCATCTACTTGTGTTAGATTGAAATAACCAAGTTTGAATATTATAATACATGTTTTTGATCTAATCACAAATGATTTTATTCTCTCTGATTTATTACTTAAAAGTATCCTATGATGAGTAAATTGTGCCTTTCCATCATTTACATGCTAAATAGGCTCACAATATATGATCACATGGGTATCTAGGACTCAAGGAAGTAGTTCTGGGTTTTGAGACAACACCTACTTTCAATTGAGTTTGTTATGGGTTTGACAGATCTAACTGAGGAGTCTCTAGCAGCATTTATTGAATGACTTACCCAACACCAAATTCAGGTGACAACATTGTGTTGCTAACTGATTAGAGTTCATAGCCGAATTTTCTCCTTCTCAAATGAGAAACTTGAGCGACTACCCTCTCTTTTTTTTCATCCTCTAACCCTAGACCCTTATCTTCCTAAACTTTATCTCTCCTTGTCCCAAAATCAACCTCTCTCCCTAACTCTACCTCAACCCTTGGCCATTTTCTTTCTGTTATGTCCCCTCTTTCATCTCAAGATGGTGTTTAGTAAATGAAACCATTGGAGATACCTCTAAAGCACCTATTGTTGCTCCTAATTTTAGATGCTTTTTCTATGATGGTTGTTCCTTCGCTAGTCCATTAGTTTTTGCAAGGTAAAAGGAACTGCCTCTAAGAAAACCTTTCCCCTTCCTTTCCTATTTGGATGTTGGGTTATATGATTTATAAGTATAATCTATCTTCATCAACCAGTGCCTTAATGCAGTACGCATAGAAATTTTAATGATTGTTGTTGCAAAAAGTCATAGACGAGTTCTATGCAGATCTCACGTGAAACTACACTTCAATTGTTCCACTATCCAATATTAAGTTTTTCCTCTCCTCTATGATTTTGAGAATCAAATTTCAAGTACATTTTGATACCCATAAATCCTATTTTAAACAAAATACTTTTTCTTGCAACCAGAAGAACCCTATCATGAACACTGGGACTTTCTCTATCCTAATAAATTCTATAAGAGATTTGACCATGTGCTAATTCTGGATATCATTCATAGATACCTTAAACATATGGGTCATACCTATATAAATAATTCAATCCTTAATTCAACCGCCTTAGATAACAGGAAAAGACTTGTTTCTTTGATAGTGGACCACTACAGCTAACTCTAGATCATGTGTTGGATAATTCTCCTCGTGTTTCTTAAGCTATCGGGAAGCAAAAGAAACTACATGATCACTCTGCATCAGCACACATCCTAGACCATTCTTAGAGGCATCACAGAAAACAATGTATCCCTTACCCTGCTCAGGTAAAACCAACACAGGTGCACTAGTCAATCTTTCTTTCAACAACTGGAAAGAATGTTGACACTTGTCATTCCAGACAATAGGAACCTCCTTCCTGGTCAACCTAGTTAGGGGTAATGCTACAAAATGGAAGTCTTTAATAAACCTTCTGTAGTAACTTGACACGATTTTACCGTGCGTATAACGCAAGTGCACGCGTCATAGTAGTATAGGCCTTGTGAGGCCCGAGTCGAACTCAGGGACACGGAACTGTCGGTAGACTACTACTAACTGCTTGCGATCAGCTAGACCAATTAAAAGGTTTTGAGAGTTGTTTGAAAAATAAAAGAAAGAAATAAAATAAAACAAAGCAATCGATTAAATGTTTAGCTTAACCAATTTAAATGAGGATCTTTAGGATTGCGGTTTCACCGTGGGTTTTCATCGTATGAATTTCCACATAGTTAAACGAATTCATCTCTCAATCCGGGTAGTGGCCTGTAGTCAAAATTGTTCACTGTCATGATACAATTTACTACCTAAGTCTAGGTCGGTTCCACCGTCGTAGTAACCTATATCCTAAACTAGGTGCATTAGAATCGACCTCTGGGTTTCCACCATTAACCGTACATCACCTTGTTCAAGGGATTTATTAATTAATGTGAATTTCGTCTCTTTTCAACCATTAATTCTTCTTTCAAAGCAATTAAAGGCATTAGATTATCATTAGGTTGATCAATCATAATGATATAATTGAAAAAACGAAATCATACCATGGATTTAAGAGACAAAATATGAATTACTATGATAAAAACATCATACAATGATTCCCAGGGCTACTCCCGGTCCTAAAGATAAAGGGGATTAGCCCCGCATGTTCATCTCAGAGCAAGACACGGTGGGAAAAAGGGAAAACATAAAGAAAACATAGATAAAGTGATGTAAACCCCTGAACGGAGAAGATCCAAGTGTTCCTTGACGTAGAATGCGCAGTCAACAGCCTTCCGTCGGTGGAAAACGTCTTCTTCGGCTCTCAGAACAGTCGAGGCGTGCTTCTCGGCTCCGTTCTTCTCTCCACACCTTCTCGGGACTTGTGCAGCAGCTAATGACGTGATAGATGGCTCTTGGCCTCTGTCATTAGGTATATAGATTACTTTAGGTCACCAAATTATCACCACCATTGGATCAATATCGATTTGGATCAAAAACTGATCTGACGGCGTCGATACCATCGACGCGGGTCGATGGTATCGACCCCGCCAGGTTATCGACAGGTTTTCCTTTTTCTTTGGCGTCCCGACTGATGCAGACTCGATACCATCGACTCGCGTCGATGGTGTTGACACCCTTTGGCATCGGTTTTGTCATCTTTCCATCGCTGAAATTGTAGAACGTCGATAGTATTGACTTTTACGTCGATAGTATCGACCGGTTGATCGTGGGCTGTCTGAAGGTATCTCGATACCATCGACTGCAGTGTCGATAGTATCGACTCATCTTGGCTCATCTCGGCTGACTACCTGTGACTGTGTTGATACCATCGACACAGGTCGATGGTATCGACAGCTGTGTATACTTGTTTTTCCTAAAATTGCAAGACAAAACCGAATCAGCTAAGATAAAACCCATTATTATAATCGGTTATGATCAAAAAGATAAAATGTGAGAGATTTGATACTAATTGAGATTATAGACTAGAGTAAGTGAATCATGTGATACTAACCACAAAAGTGACCAATAAACACATAAAATGCATATAAAACAAGTCTATAAATGTGACTCAAAATCCTCACATCAAACTCCCCTAAGCTTAAACCTTGCTCGTCCTCGAGCAACAAAACTTTAGAATAGAATTATGAAGGTCAACTAAAGAACAGATTACACAACAGACCTTGCCATATGATTCCCACCAAACTTTCACATTCCGGCCCTCACTAACCACAGAATGATAATTACCCACAAGGCGACAATAATCGTCCATAAAAGATATCTACCCCAAAATTGATGAACACTATCACATAAGGCAGTTAATATAATAAAATCCTCCGGTCCAGACTCGGTGCATCTTGTGATCTTCTATCTACGTTGCTCGTCCTAACTACCATCTAAGTGGAAGCAGCTCTCCTGATATGAAAAAGTGAGGAGATAATCATAGTGGCCTACCCATTCGAGCAACGGGTGGATGGAATAGGTGGCTGTGGAAGAAATGGAAGCATAATACAGTTATAACATGCACAAATAACAAGAATTACCTAAATGATGCAAATGCAAATGAAAATGTCCTAATGCCTACATTTTGGGTGGAATGATGCATGTTCCTACTAATCCATCTCATGCGAGATAGAATGTCTAAAAACTACATTATGTGCTTATTCTTCCTATTATACGGGTGAGACAAGCTCCTTTCTCCCTCTAAAATCAGCCCCTTTTTCTATTTTTTCAAGCCCTTTTTCTCTCAACTTGCAAAATGTACAATATTTTTTTGACTTTTGTCTCTTTTTTTTCTTCTTTTTTCTTCTCTCTTGGGCTTATTTTCACATAACTGTACTCCTTGAGGCATTACAACTTAATTTCAGAAAGTATAGAGCGAGGTATCTGCTTCTCTTATGTTTCAGAAGAAATAAGGCACATAATGTCCTATATGCTCAAAGATATGTTAAAATGCAACTACATGAGATCAGTTATGCAACTATGCTACTATGCACTTAAGAATGTGTGCATGCATGATTCATTTACAAATTTTTCATTTTTCCATTTTTTTATGCAAAATCTAACTAAAATGCAGTCCTATCTAAATGTTATGCAGTCAAAAGACGAAAACCGTAATGTGCTTCCAGTTCTTATGGTGGAGTATGAAAACAAAGGGTGGATAGATCACAAGATTAAATGACCGGACCATTGGAAAATATTATATGTCCCTCCTTACTGACCTGTGAAACAATTAAGGGGTTTCTCTCTCTTATTTCAAATTAAGGTCTCATTACCATTTGGTCAGTTTAGGCTCAAACAACCAATTCCGTCCACTGTCCATGAATCAAAGGCATTTACAGTTATGGTCTTCCGTTGTAAAGTTGACAAACCCAATTATTTTCATAAGTTATGTGCTCAAGTTAGAACAAGACAAGCTTTCAAATTCATTACAATTTTTTCAAAAATATACCCTTGATTCCCAAATGACCAAAACAGAGATGACACATTACAACTGACATCCACAGATACACTAGATAGAGTGTGGATCCTAGAAAACTAAGAACTAAGAAAATTGCTAAAATAAAAGACAAAGCAATAAATGATAAAAACTAAAAAAATAAAAGCAAGAAAAGGATAGAAGTTGTTCCAACACCCCCCCAAGCTTGAATTCGACTATGGTCGCATAGTCAAAAACAACCTTAAAAGGTGGAACAGTGATACCGATCATTGGTCAGGTGGTGGCAGGTACTGCGGGGCTGTGGGATCCCAGGATGGATACTGGCCCTGGAAACTCTGATCATACTGGGGCATCGGCGGAGGTTGAGGATACCCCCCGAAATAGTTCTAGCTCCAGTAGTTGTCGTATAATGGTTGTTGTTGTATCTCCATCCTATGCAACCTGTCATGGATATTCTGTTGGTTGGCGAGGAGGAGGCGCTCATTTTCATAAATGGCCTGCTGGTTCACAAAAAGCCAGTTCGTGGTATCCTGAATACCGGCGAACGACTCAGTATGCTGCTGCTGGGTCTGCTGAATCTCCTGCAGCATCGAATACATCCCCTGCATCGAATATATATCCTCTTCTTGCTGAGAGGGCGGAGGTGGTGGAGGCTGCGAAGAAGATGAAGCACCCGGGTGCATGCGGGGGTGCTTCCGTGGTGCCACTCGTGCCCGAAGAGGAGTGAAAGACTCCTCTTCCTCTTCATGCTCGTCGCCATCATCATTGTTGTCATCATTTCCTCCGTCTTCATCAGAGTCGTCGATGGCGATGACAAGCCACCGGAAGTGCTACGCGCCCTGGATGTTGAAAATGGGGTCCGGAAGCACACATTCTTGATATTCGTGATTGACATGGCAATGAGCATACGCCACGCCATCACGGAGCATCAGGAGGTTGGAGCGGTGTAGATGTTGCAAGTTGACCTTGCTCCTATTGGAAAGCGGAGTGAGTTGGGAAAATTTCAACCAAATGTAGAGAGCCAACGGTGTGATGAGCCCTCCAAAGTGGATAGGAGCTTTTCGTGTGCTCCTCCGCACAGCCAACACGCGCGTCAAGAAGAATGCGCCCCAATTGCACTCCTCGCGCTTCAGTAGTTTATACAAAAAGAATAAATCTGTCTCCTGAATTTTACTAAGTGACAGATCACCCCGAGCAAAGAGCGTGGTGCACAACATACGATGTAGAACCCGCACGAAGGGATGCTCAAAATCGGCGACAGTTGCATTGTGGTAACTGACAGATTTTCCTGGAGGCGCGGTCACCAGTTGGGTGAAGATCTCGTCATAATCAGTCCGGTTGTCCGGCCTCCTGTGCTGGTAGTCATGATGAGCCCAGTTATATATAGAATTGAACTGGTCGAGAGTGAGGGTGTAATTGTTGTTGTAGAGTCTAAAAGACACGCGCCCTTTCTTCCACTCCCGATTGGTGGCGATCAAGTCGTTGGGCACGACATTGATATCAAGTGACGCCATGAACTCAGCCACCAGTTCTTTATACGTCGGCCACTCACCGAAAAATGGGTGGCCCTCGGCGTAGTATTAGACTTCATCTGGCCTCCTGTTGGTTTGCTTCACCTGACCTTGGAGAACATAATTGAGATTGGCCTCGAACCCAAGGTAACGAACCATGTCCCGATCAACATATCGGGTGGGATCGATTTTTCTATTTAGCAACTCCTTGTATATCTTTCATGCCTCCGCCGATGGATGAACAATCCTCGGACGAGGAATGGATCCGGGTGGCGGAGGAACGAAAGTCGGAATCTCCATCGGGGCCGCCCTTGAAGAAGACGCTCCTTCCGTACGCACCATTGTCTCATAAAAAAGGGAATAGGAGATAGAACTCGGTGAAGGTCGGAGAAGATGATCTCCACTCAGTGCAGGGCTCGGTGAAGAGATCGCAATCCTTAGACACTCGGTGCAAGCCTCTGGTCGCACTGCAACGAACAATGCACAAGAGGAAGGAAGAAACTCTGAAGGTGTGAAGAGATTGGAGAAATAACCCTCCCTTTTATAACTGAACCCGGCGCTGCTATTGCACCGTCGATACCATCGACGGGGTGTCAATGGTATCGACACCTGTAGCACAATCTGTGTCTTCATGAGTATCGACGATTGTCGATTGCTTGATGTGGGGGCCCGGATCGATGACGCGTCGATACCATCGTCGGGTGTCGATGGTATCGACCCATCCCACGGATCGACTTCTTTGATTTAGCGGTCGTCGTTGATTTCTTCTCACGGATCGGTGATGTGTCGCGTCGATGCCATCGACGTGGGTCGATGGTATCAACTCTTCAAGGATCAAAAACCCTCATGAGGCCCGGGCGCCGCTTTCTAACTGTTGTCGGGTCGATACCATCGATAAGGCCGTCGATGGTATCGACTTCACTGAGACAAAATTGTCTGTAAATCTTCAGGGATCTCATGAGTATCGACATCCTAGTTGATACTATCGACCCCGAGCTGGCTTTTTCTTTGGCGTTACTGATGGTAGGTCGATACCATCGATGAGGCCGTCGATGGTATCGACTCAGAAAATTTTCTACAGTCGCCTAATTGTACCCATGTCGCTACCATCGACTTTGTGGTCGATGGTATCGATTCTGCCTCAGACCTGCACACTGAACAAATGATCAAGGTATCATTTTTACACTAAAAACAGCATTAAACCAAACTAACTTGTAAATACGAAAGAAAATGGACGAAACTACCAATGGTTGGGTTACCTCCCAACAAGCGCCCTTATTTAACATCTTAGGCTAGACAAAATCAAGCTTATCATGCTTCCTTAAGTGCTATGAGTTTGACCTCATGCCTTTCTTTGTGTAGTCCTCGCCAAAGTACAGCTTCAACCTTTGTCCATTGACCTGAAATGTCATCTCACCATCACGCACCATGATGGCACCATGTGGGCGCACCTCCTCCACAATGAAAGGTCCACTCCACCAGGATTTCAATTTCCCAGGATGCAGCTTCAACCTCGAGTTGAACAATAGCACACGATCTCCCTTCTTGAAGACACACATTTGAATGCGTCGATTGTGAATGAGTTTTGTCCTCTCCTTGTAAATCCTCGAGTTTTCATAGGCATTCATCCTTAACTCATCTAACTCATTGAGCTCTAGCATTCGTTTCTTCCCTGCCTCATCATAAGTCAAATTTAGTTTCCTTAGCGCCCAGTGTGCCTTGTGCTCCAACTCTACCGGCAAATGGCAGGTCTGCCCATAAGACAACCTAAAAGGCATAGTGCCTATAGGTGTCTTGAAGGCAGTCATGTACGCCCATAAAGCATCCGGTAGCAAAGTACTCCAGTTCTTCCTTGTCGAAGCCACAGTGCGCTCCAAAATTTTCTTAATTTCTCTGTTTGACACTTCAACTTGTCCTTGTGTCTGCGGATGATATGGGGTACCAATATTGTGCTTTACCCCATACTTTCTCAATAATGTTGCAAACTTTTGATTCTTGAAATGAGTGCCTCCATCACTGATAATCATCCTTGGCATACTGAATCTGCAGAAAATATGTTCTTTTACAAATCTGCATACTACAGCAACATCGTTAGTCCTTGTGGGTATTGCCTCTACCCACTTTGATACATAGTCAACAGCAAGTAAAATGTACAAATTAGAGTTCGAGGACACAAAGGGTCCCATAAAATCAATACCCCAGAATATCCCTCATCCGTGGTAGGCCAGACTGTGGAACGATAAGTTAGTGAGAGAAAGCTCTGGCTTCTCTCTAGCAGTCTCCATCCGGTTCTCGTCGCTCCCCGAGCTGCTCCCTTCCCCCCAGATGATCTCCGTCCACCTCTAGCCTCTCCTCCCCAGCTAAGGTAACCTCTTGCTTTGGTTTGTTCGGATTTCAACATCTCCGTGAATCAGCTCTCTTTCTCCTCACAATTTTCATCGGTTTTTCTTTGATACCCTCTCGTTACCCTTCTAGGGTTTCCTAGTTTCTTTTCCTCATCGCTCTGTTTTTCTTCTCCATCGGATAACATGCAACATCATTTTTTTAAGAAGATCTTCTACCGTGGCTTCCCCTTGTTCTTCTCTAGTTTTTTTAAGGTTTTAAGCTGACTTGTTTCCCAACCTCAGCCGACATCCCCCTTTAATGCGGTGGTACTTCAACAATATCTGACCCTTTCTTATTCTGTGAAACTGTTGGATCTCATCGTTTAACTGCAACATTCTCTTTCGTAGTTCCCCTACTGGTCTTGGGATACCACTTCCTACATCTCATTGATTACACCTCTTCATTCCCTTTGCCGGCTATCCCTCCTTCTTCAGACTCTGACGGTTTCCTGTCCCGATACAACTCTAGCGTTCCCAGTAAGACTCCATTATAGCCCCACCTAACGATCTTTTCTCATTATGAGAACCGGTGGTAACTTCATCCTCGCCACTTTCTCAAGAGTGAACTGCATGCAAAAATTAGGCAAAGTTAAGACTTTCCGTCGTGCCCTTCAGAGTCACAAACTCCAGAAATCGGAAAGCTCCCCAAAAACCCCTTCTTCCATTACCACTATGAACTCGCGCTTCCCCTTCCTTGAGCTTCATCTGGCCGATCCAAATTTCTCTTCATCCATCCCGCTTCCAAGAGCTTGTATTTATCACAGATATGATATCTCTCCTGGCATCTGTATGATAAACATTGGCCACCGATCGTTTCAGGTAACAATTTCACGGTCTCCTCCTGTGGACTCTATCTGGGGGAAAAAAAACCCTTTCTTCTTATCTCAGACGGATGGACTGAGATGCGATCGGAACTCAAGCTTCAGCCAGAATGGTCTTTGTTCCTTCAACCTTACGCAGATCGTACCTTCCGGGCTTGGGTCAGAGACTTCAACCATCAAACCCCATTTGCTCTCGCTTTTCTCTACAAGAAGTATGACCAGGACAGTTCGTCGTCTTCAGTTTCAGCTGATCAACTTTTCGTCAAAGCATAACATCAACCTTTTATGGGTGCTAAGTCTAGGCCCATCTCTATCTCTTCTGGGTCTGATGATAACGAATATGAGGCCTCATCTACTTTTCTTCAACCAAACAGCTCTATTGCAGAAAGGTACAAACTCTTTCCCTCTCCTTCTCCTTTGCTTAAAAAAAGGTCCCCAACCTCAAACTCACATCTCTCTACAAAACCCTCATGCAAAAACCTCCCCTAAACAGTGACATCATTCCGAAGGACCTTGACCAACTTAATCTTTCTTTTCCTGTACTGGGGAAAGCAAAATCCTCCCTTCTCATCAACGACAACTTGGGGAAAAAACCCACCACCCATATCTGGAAATTGGTTCCCCCAAAAAAGCCCTTTCGAGCCCTCTTCTGCCACTACTGCCTCAGAAACAACCACTCCTCTACCAGATGTTTCTCTCGCCTTTCATGCTTCAGGTGTGGCCGCATAGGGCACATAAAAAGGAACTGCTTGGCGCGACCTCCTCCAAACAGATTCGGACAATAGCTAAATCCACATCTCTCTCACATGCACTCCCGCTCTAGACAGCACTCTCATTCCCAATATTGTTCAGTGGTCCCAAAACGACATCCTTATGCCAATAGACCTCTTTCTATGCCCGCACATAATCATTGCCTTTCAAGCAATCCTTTTGCATGCCTTGAAAATCTCCCGCCAGATCATGCAACATCTACAAACCCTAGTTTCGAAAGCTCAAGGTTACCTTCTTATTCAAAACCCTACCCCTCCTATTCAAAACCCTCGTCTAGCAACCACTCCAAGCTCCTCTTTAAAAAACCTTCCACCCTGCTTAAGATCCCACCTGCAAAAGCACATAAAGAAAATCAACCTCCCCCCGCCCAAACTATGAAGACTCCTAAACACCTGGAATATGTCATCGCCATGGATCTTCCTGCAAATTCGATGCGCCTTCTCAAAGTCTTCTCCCTTAGAAGCATCCTTGTCTCAATAGAAAACAACATGGACAACAACCTTATAAATGTTCTTGACATCACTAGAGATCTAGCTCTTCTTCTTCCCAGCCATACCATCCTCAAACCAAAAATCTTCTTGCCCACCCAGCTTATCTACACTGTCCCTGAAGGAACTCAGATAACCCATATCTTCAATCAAGTTCTTACCATTCCTTGTGGATCCAGCTTCATTATGGCTCGCCTATCCAAATGGTCAGCTGACTCTGGTTCAGTTCCAGCCCCTGCGGGTGGCTCGGATTGGGTAGCCATCTCAAACCTTCCTCTTCATCTGTGGGAGCTAGAAATCTTCAGAGGAATAGCTCATTCATTAGGGGCCACTCTTCAATACATCAGTCCCGAAACTCTTCATCCCGCTCAATACATCAAAGCCTATTGTCTCTTCTCAGTTAAAGCTACTATCTCCCTCCCTCCTACTATTAACATTAGAATTGGAGAATCGATCTACCATCTAAAGCTTGCTGCTGAACAACCCACCATACATAGTACTGCTTTTTCTGATCTCTCTTCACATCTGCCATCCTGGTTCAGTCCAAACAAGGGCATTAACCACTCCTCACTCACCAGATCCCCCCCCCGATTAGAAGCCAAGTTTTGACTAGGAAACCCTCAACCCTTCCTGATAACTCATACCCACTCCAAAATAAAAAGAGAAATCGATCTCCAATTCTTCCCCTTCCTACATCAAACATCCCAGCAATCAGAAAATCTTGCCCTTCACCTTCTTCCACAAAGGAAAGCTGGCATTCTCCAGATAAAACAAATCAAACCTCTATTTTTCAAGACTCTTCTCAACACTTCAAGGATAACTCCTTGCAGAGTGCGGAACAGAAGATCCCTCTCCAGAATTCAAACACAAGCTACATCCAAAAGATCCTGCAGCCCGGCCTCTCCATCAACAATGGATCAAGTATCTCAAACAGGACCAAGAAAGGTAATACTCCTTCTTACTCTATCTGTTTAGCTTCTTCAGCATCTACTTTTTCTACATCTCCATCCTTAAATAATAAAGTTCAAAAAAAGTCTGATACTATAGACGATCTAGCCTCTTGGTCTAGTTTAAAAAGTTTTTCTTCCTTCGCAAATAAGATTGGTTTCTACTTTGAAAAGGAAAATGATGCTCAGTATATCCTAAATGATCTTGAATCTTATATGGGCTGGTCAAATAGACGTTGTTAGTCTTTCTTATCTGTCTATCGGTTTCTTTTTGTCTTCTTTCTAAATGAAAATCTCTACTTGGAACATCTGTGGAGCTTCAAACTTACAAACAAGAAAAAAAAATCCGATCCCATATTTATAAAAACAAAATAGACCTTATTTCTATTCAAGAAACAAAAGCCTACATCACCCCTTTTGCCCTCAAAACGATTGGTGGAAATAGAATCACTAACTGGATTCAACTTCCTCCAAAGGGTTTCAAAGGTGGTATCCTTGTGGGATACAACAACCAGGCCCTCTTATTACAAAACTCCTCAATTCTAAACTTTTCGATTACTATTGATTTCAAAAATCTTTCTGATGACTTCTTATGGTCTTTCTCTGGTATTTACGGGGAACCAGGCCATGACAAATCCCTCTTTCTTGAGGAATTAAACTGCCTCTTCAAAAACTTTCATCGTTTACCCTGGGTCTTGGGTGGGGACTTTAATCTAGTCACTCAAATCTCTGATATACATAACTCAAATCCTTCCCCCTCTCCCTTATCTGCTGCTGACAAAAAATTTAAACAGATGATTTCAAACTACTCTCTCTTCGACCATGCTCCCTCAAATGCCTCTTTTACTTGGTCAAGAAACCAAACCTTTGCCCGACTTGATCACTTCTTATGTTCAAACCTTTGGGAGGACAAACATCCTCTCTCGTCTATATACATTGCTCACAGAACCATCTCTGACCACATTCCCCTAATCCTGGACACAGTCTCTTCCTCTTGGGGATCCCGTCCTTTTAGATTTGAAAACAACTGGCTTCTAAATGAAAGTTTTACCACATCCTGCCTAGATTCCTGGGATCTTGCTTGCTCACAATCAACAAACCTGGGTCTTCATTTTGTAAACAATACAAAAAAAATCAAAAAACATATAAAAAACTGGCTGATCAAAAATCCCTTGACCCTGTTGGATGACCAAAAAAACCTCGAGGACCATCTTTTGAATTTTGAAAAAAATCTTTCAGCTGATCCGGCTCAAATCCTATCCATCAAAGCTGATCTCGATATCATAAATAACAAAATAGAAACTAAATGGAGACAAAGAGCCAAAATCCTTTGGGCCAAAGAAGGTGATAAAAATACAAAATTCTTCCATAAAATATGCGATCAAAATTTCAGAAACAACTCTATATCACATCTTAAATTAAATGGAAGTCTCACTTCCCACAAAGAAACCATCATAATGCACATAAAAAATCATTTCCAAAATATTTTCAACTCAAATCACAATCTGAATGGTCTAAATAACATTCTTTGGCATTCCATTTGCCAAAACAAAATCAAAAACCCCCTTGACCTAATCAAACCTTTCACTTTTGAGGAATTACAATCCGCTATTTCCAATCTAGGCAAAGATAAATCCCCTGGACCTGATGGACTCAATGTGGAATTCTACTTGACAAATTGGAATCATTATAAGCATGATTTTCTTGCTCTTCTCTCAGCCTTTCATTGCAGTCCAAACCCCCAAAACATCATAAAATACATAAATAAAACATTCATCTCTCTGATCAAAAAAAATAACAAACCAGATTTAATCACGCATTTCAAACCTATCAGTCTTATTAATACCTCTTATAAAATTATTGCTAAAACCTTAGCCAATAGAATCAAACCTCTCATGAATGACATCATCCCTCTAAACCAATCAGCCTTCCTAAAAAACTGAAGCATCCAAGATGCCTTCTTAATGGTCGATGAAACTATCCATCTTTGCCATAAAAAAAACTCCCCTTCTGGCTATCAAATTCGATTTTGAGAAAGCCTTTGACTTTGTAAACTGGAATTGCTTGCTAAAAACTCTCAAAGGTTTTGCCTTCCCTGACAAATGGATCTCCTAGATTTATGCTTGCATCTCCACAAATCACTTCTCTACTATCATAAATGGTGTCCCTTTTGGCTACTTTCATAATACAAACGGACTTAGACAAGGTGACCCCCTCTCTCCCTACCTTTTCATCATCCTTACTACCCTCCTTTCCAGGATGATCCATCTGGGTATTCAAAACAATATCATTTCTACTCCTGAGGACTGTAAGGAAAATATAATTCAATTTGCGGATGATACCATCATTTTTTCCTCTCCTGATTTATCCTCGGTTCAAAACATCTTCAGGATCATAGGCTTATTTTCCTACATCTCAGGCCTTAAAGTTAATATTCAAAAATCTTCCATCTTTGGGGTTCACCTCCATCATTCCACCCTTGAGACTCTACAAAATTTTCTAAAATGCAAATCGGAAGACTTTCCGATCAAGTACCTGGGCCTTCCCATCACCCCATACAACATCACAAATGCCATTTAGAATCCCATCGTAACAAAAATAAACTCAAAGCTCTCTAGCTGGGAAAACAATTTCCTTAATCTCTCAGGCAGACTAACCTTACTTAATAGTGCCATCACTCCTATAACAACCCATTTCTTAAGTTGCATTCCCTTGCCCTCTAAGACCAGACATATCTTGGACAAAATTCGGAGAAAATTTCTTTGGAATAATGCCCAAAAAAATGATAAATCGGGGAAACACTGCCACCTGGTTAATTGGAAAACAATCACTGCTCCCACCGACCAAGGTGGATGGGGGATTATAAACATTGAAACACACTCCCTTTGTCTGATTACCAAAATCATAGATTGTCTCACCCAAAAAAAAAATCTGGACAAATCTTATCATGCATAAATATTACCACTCAGCACCTCCTTGGCATCAAATCAAAAGGAAATCTGCTTCCCCCCTATGGAAATACATAAATAAAAACATCAACACTATTCAACAATTACTAATTACTCCTCCTCACTCTCATAAGAACATCTCTTTCTGGTCAGACCATTGGTATAACAAAATTTCAATTATAAACCTCAAAACATCATGGGCTATTCCTAAAAAACGTATCCACTTAAAAATTGATAAAGCCCTCTCCCTTATTACCAGCAAAAGATCAAACTCCTTAAAAAGATGTATCCTCTCTGTTTTAAGCCAACAAGATTTCAGCAATCTCTCAACCTCTTTAGAAGAAAACACTTCAAATGACATCACCTGGAAATGGGGTAAAAATTATTCGGTGAAACTTGCTTACCATTTTCTTTCTTACAGAGGTATCACCCCAACATCATCTAAGCTATGGATACAAAAATGGCCACATATATATAAAACATTCTTATGGCTTCTCCTCCACAACAAGCTTCTTACAGGAGATATCATCAAAAAAAGGGCTTCCATGGACCGTTTAGATGTGTCCTCTGTGAACAAAACGAGGATTCGACCAGTCACATCTTCTTCAAAAGCCCTTTCTCTCAAATAATCATTTCACACTTCTTGCGAAAATGTCTTCCTGATCTCCAGGAATCTATTTTCCCTATACAAATTCCTCCATCTAGGCTTTACAGGAAACACAAAAGTAACGATCTATTCTCAGCCATCTGCTGGAATCTTTGGAAGGAAAGAAACAATAGGATGTTTAATAACAAGAAAAAAATGGCTAAGACTATTTTAAATGATATCGATGCCGATCTTCACATCTTTATCAAACTGCAGGAAAAATAGCAGGTGAATCCCAAGCGCATTCGGATGAAGGTGAATCAGAGGCTGCGGAATCGGAAGAAGCTTTCCTTTGTGATCTAAAAGCCATGGTGGACGATGAGACGGGTGTCAGTCTTGTGCAGCAACCTCAGTGACGTTCCATCCCTTTCAAGATCTGCACTTTTAGCCTCATTTTCTAGATTGCAAAAACTTAATATTTTAAAAGAGGTTTGTCTTAAGGGGTGCCTCCCCCTGTCTACTTTCAGCTTATTTTCTTTCCCCTACAAACTCTATGTTGGTTCTTCACATTAGCAGGTCTTCTCTTGATGTATGTGCTTTTTAAATATATCTTTACCTTGCCTCAAAAAAAAAATCAATACCCCACAGATCAAACACCTTAACTTCTTGAAACACATTGAGGGGCATCTCTTGCCGCTTGGAAATATTACCTGCCCTTTGACAGGAGTCACATCTTCGCACATATTCATAGGTGTCCCGGAAAAGTGTAGGCCAATAGAGACCACTCTCCAGCACCTTGGCCGTCATTCTGGAACTCGCGTGATGACCACCGGTTGGTAGTGTGTGACAATGACTAAGTACACTGTCATATTCTATCTCCGGTACACACCTGCGCAAAATGGTGTCCCTGCATTGCTTCAACAAAATGGGATCATCCCAGAAATAATATCTCAAAGAATGGAAATTTTTCTTTTTCTCTTGATAAGTCCAATCTTCCGGGATTATTTTACACGCAAGATAATTAACAATATAAGAAAACCATGGATCCTTGGATTTTATAGAAAGGAGTTGTTCATCAGGGAATGTCTCGGTAATGGGTATATTAATGTCCTTTTCATCTACCTGTTCTAACCTAGACAAGTGGTCTGCAACCACATTCTTAATCCTCGCCTTATCTTTAATTTCAATATCAAATTCTTGTAATAATAAGATCCACCTAATCAATCTAGGTTTGGCATCTTTCTTTTCCATAAAATATTTAATGGCGGCGTGATCCGTCCACACCACAACTTTTGACCCTACAAGATATTGCCGAAATTTTTCAAATACAAAAACGACGGCGAGCAACTCTTTTTCAGTTGTGGTGTAGTTAAGTTGTGCTTCGTTTAAAGTCTTGGACGCATAGAAAATTACAGCGGATTTGTTTTCAAAACGTTGTCCCAGAACAGCCCCTACTGCAAAATCCGAAGCATCGCACATTAATTCAAACAGCTTTGTCCAATCCGGCATTTGAACAACCGGTGCAGAAATTAACTTCTCCTTGAGGACATTAAAAGCATTCAAACACTTTTCATTAAAATCAAACACCGCATCTTTCTCAAGCAGTTCAGATAATGGTTTAGCGATTTTCGAGAAATCTTCGATAAAGTGGCGATAAAATCCTGCGTGACCGAGAAAACTCCTTACCCCTTTAACCGAATTAGGTGGGGGTAATTTTGAAATAACCTCGATCTTAACTGGATCCACCTCCAGCCCCTTGCTAGACACTTTATGTCCTAAAACAATCCCTTCACTAACCATCATATGACATTTTTCCCAGTTGAGAACTAAATGTGTGTCCTCGCATCGTTGTAAAACTTTATCCAAATTGTATAAACATTCATCAAAAGACGCACCATAAACAGAAAAATCGTCCATGAAGACCTCTAAACAGCGCTCAACCATATCAGAGAAAATGGCAAGCATGCAGCGCTGAAAGGCTGATGGTGTGTTACACAATCCAAAAGGCATACGGCAATATGCAAATGTTCCGTATGGACAAGTGAAGGTGGACTTCTCTTGGTCCTTAGGATCAATAGAAATCTGATTGTAGCCAGAATAGCCGTCTAGAAAACAAAAATGAGACCGACCAACTAGTCTCTCTAAGATTTGATCGATAAACGGAAGAGGAAAATGATCTTTTAATGTAGCAGAGTTTAATCTATGGTAATCAATGCACACACGCCACCCGGTTACCAGTCGGGTCGTGACCGGCTAATTTAACAAGTTTTGAGTGACAGTAATTCCCCACTTTTTAGGGACTACCTGTGTGGGGCTTACCCACGTCGAGTCGGATATAGCGTAAATGATACCCGCTGAAAGGAGCTTGATCACCTCCTTCTTGACTACCTCCATCATGCTCAGATTGAGTCTGCGCTGTGGCTGGATGACAGGTTTGGCTCCTTCCTCGAGTCGGATCTTGTGCTGGCACAGTGTAGGGGAAATCCCCTTGATATCTGCAACTGACCACCCGAATCCACCACGGTGGTTCTTCAACACGATCAGCAATTACTCTTCTTCATTGGCACTCAGATATGTTGAAATAATCACCGGCAGTTTTTCACCCTCAGCTAAGAATGTATACTTTAAATGAGGAGGCAATGGCTTCAGTTCTAACTCTGGTGGACTAATCAATGATGATTGAAGCGGTGGTGGGAGTGGTCCAAGATCTTCATAATGCTTAGCATAATAGCACGGAAGCACTTGAAGCATCTTGACTCATTCTTGTAATAACTTGCTTCTCCTCCAGTCATGCATTATGTTAACAAGGCAAGCTTCAAGGGGCAATTCTGGGTATGCATCAAAGACAAAACTTGCTATTGCATCATCTTTAGTAGAAAGCGGAATTTCCTCCTCTTCATCATTTGGATACCCCACAGCTCTACAAAGAGAAACAATTTTGGTTTGTTCCATAATATCTACAGCCAATGTCCCCTTATCTACCTTGGTCATTACATGAGCCATATCCAGAAATGGCTTCCCTAGACAAAGAGAAATGTTTTGATCAAAATGTTTCACCATTCGGCACTGCTCCTTTGCTTTTGATTGTGTTGTATTTGAGGGCATAACCATTTCAAATCGGTCATCCGTGATTCCCAAAGTCAAACGGCCTCTTCCCATCTCAAGTATCATGTCTGTAGTAGCTTGGAAAGGTCGTCCAAGGAGTAGTTCATTTCCTTGTTCATTTTGCATTTCCATCACCACAAAATCTGCTGGAAATACAAACTGGTCAACTTTAACCAAAACATCCTCGCAAATACCGTACGGCTTAACCACAGAATTGTCTGCCAACTCAATCGCCATATTGCTATGTCTCGATTCTTTCAGTCCCAGCTTCTTGAAAGTAGAGAGAGGCATAAAATTGATACTTGCCCCGGAATCACACAATGCTTCGCCGAATTTCACCTTATCGATGTAACATGAAATATTGAAGCAGCCCGGATCCTGTCGTTTAGGTGGCAATGTACCCATAATGAAGGCGCTCACATGCTCCTTAAGAACCACGACCTCGGTATCAGGAATCTTCCTCTTCTTTGTGATTATATCTTTCATAAACTTGCCGTAAGAGGGTATCTGCTCAATTGCTTCTAACAGTGGAATGTTGACCGAAAGCTTCCTAAAGCTATCCAGGAACTTCTTGAACTGAGCGTCCACTTTCTTGGCTTTCAAACTGTTTGGATATGGGACCGAGATAGCATGTGCCCTCTGGTGTGGTGGCACATATGGTGTCCTCTTTTGCGTCTCCTCCTCAAAAATGGGTTCCGGTGTAGCATCCTCTACCACATCTTCTACCGGCTCTGTGATTGGAATTGAAACCTCCTCTGTGGCCTCACCTGTGGCTTCTGGCTGGGGTGTGCTCGGTTCATCAGCCCTGGGGTTTAAAATCTTCTTTCCACTCTGTAAAAGAATTGCCTTGGCTTGATGATTTCCCCCTGGAACATTTGTATTTCCAGGAAAACCATGTTGTGTTGGCTTTTTCAGATTTGCTATCTCAGCTGCTAACTGTGCTAACGACGTCTCCATAGTTCTCATCTGAGCCCCATGACTTTGTAAGGTCTGCCCAAATTGATTCATGAAATCACCTTGTTGCTTAATCTGTTGGCCAAATGTGCTCATGAGTTCTTGATTCTGCTTGATTACTTGATTGAGCAACTCATTGCTCTTGTCTTCTGCCTACAGTTGTGGCTTTGAATCGGGGTCTTGAAGGAAATTATTTGGGTCCTTCCATGAAAATTTCTTATCTTTCCTCCAAGAGTAATCATTGTTTCTGTACCCCTGTTGCTGGCGCATAAATTTAACCTGTGCTTCATCATCAGATTGGGCGTCTTCCTTTGCTAACAATTTCTTGGCTAGAAGGTCCATCTTCTCATTCAACTCCTTAATTGCTTTTGATTCACCTACGAATCGAACCTATTCGGGTGCATCCTTGTCACCCCATGACTGCTTCCTGGCCATGTTCTTTAGGATTTCCCAACACCTAGCGCCGGTGTTATTCAAAAAAAAATCGGAGCATGCTGAGTCTAGATTGCTCCTTTCATGCTCATTTAGAGCGAAGTAGAAGATCTTCACTTGTTTTTCTTTGTCCAGCCCATGATGTGGATACTTCCGCAGCATTATTTGGAAGCGCTCCCACGTCTCTGAATATGTCTCACCTGCTTTTTGACAAAAATTGTGGATCTTCCGTACTAGGTCGTTGGTTTTCTCCGGTGGAAAGAATATCTCGAAGAAGGCCTCGATCATTTGATCCCACGTCTCAACAGTCTCATCATCTAAGTTA
Source organism: Alisma plantago-aquatica (assembly GCA_963693085.1). NCBI lineage: Eukaryota > Viridiplantae > Streptophyta > Magnoliopsida > Alismatales > Alismataceae > Alisma > Alisma plantago-aquatica. Next base: position 962,323,288 of record OY856412.1, read on the forward strand.
TGCAGACATTCACATGCATTGCCTACTAAAGAGCTGGGGAACAGCTTCAGATATAGTGTCTCCTGCGGAAACCTATCTATCTTGATCATATCGCAATTCTCCACAAAAGTGCTGATGTGTGCAACTGGGTCTTCATTCTTCATCCCGTGAAATGCTTGGGACTTGACCAAGTTGATCAGTGCCGGATCAATCTTATAGGTTGGAATGTTGATGGCTTGCTTCTTTATTGGCCCTTTTGATGCTGACGAGGAAGAAGCTTTTATCTTCTCCCATATTGTCTGTTCTTCAGCCATGGTTTCTGCTTCCAAGTCTGAATCTATATCCTCGGGCTGATCGTGGATATTGTTCTCCTCGTCGTCTGGTCCCAACTGTGGAACCCCAGGTGATGGTTGTGTGTAGTCTGTACTACGCGTCGTCACCATGCACTGGTACCTGCAAAGTAGTAAATTTGGTTCAGTACAGTGTTAGACGGTTGCTAAATATGAAAGGTAAACGATGAATTTCAAAAATAATAATAAAATAAAATGTGGCCTAGAGTGGCCGCTTGCAGCACTCGTAGTGCCGACAGTTGCCGTGTCCCCGGCAACGGCGCCAAAAACTTGACACGATTTTACCGTGCTTATAACGCAAGTGCACGCGTCAGAGTAGTATAGGCCTTGTGAGGCCCGAGTCGAACTCAGGGACACTGAACTATCGATAGACTACTACTAACTGTTTGCGATCAGCTAGACCAATTAAAAGGTTTTGAGAGTTGTTTGAAAAATAAAAGAAAGAAATAAAATAAAACAAAGTAATCGATTAAATGTTTAGTTTAACCAATTTAAATGAGGATCTTTAGGATTGCGGTTTCACCGCGGGTTTTCATTGTATGAATTTCCACATAGTTAAACGAATTCATCTCTCAATCCGGGTAGTGGCCTGTAGTCAAAATTGTTCACTGTCGTGATACAATTTACTACCTAAGTCTAGGTCGGTTCCACCATCGTAGTAACCTATACCCTAAACTAGGTGCATTAGAATCGACCTCTGGGTTTCCACCATTAACCGTACATCACCTTGTTCAAGGGATTTATTAATTAATGTGAATTTCGTCTCTTTTCAACCATTAATTCTTCTTTCAAAGCAATTAAAGGCATTAGATTATCATTAGGTTAATCAATCATAATGATATAATGGAGAAAACGAAATCATACCACAGATTTAAGAGACAAAATATGAATTACTGTGATAAAAACGTCATACAATGATTCCCAGGGCTACTCCCGGTCCTAAAGATAAAGGGAATTAGCCCCGCATGTTCATCTCAGAGCAAGACATGGTGGGAAAAAGGGAAAACATGAAGAAAATGTGGATAAAGTGATGTAAACCCCTGAACGGAGAAGATCCAAGTGTTCCTCGACATAGAATGCACAGTCAACAGCCTTCCGGCGGTGGAAAACGTCTTCTTCGGCTCTCGGAACGGTCGGGGCGTGCTTCTCTGCTCCGTTCTTCTCTCTGCACCTTCTCGGGACTTGTGTAGCGGCTAATGACGTGATAGATGGCTCTTGGCCGCCGTCATTAGGTATATAGATTACTTTAGGTCGCCAAATTATCACCACCATTGGATCGAGATCGATTTGGATCAAAAACTGATCTGACGGCATCGATACCATCGACGCGGGTCGATGGTATCGACCCCGCCAGGTTATTGGCAGGTTTTCCTTTTTATTTGGCATCCCGACTGATGCAGACTCGATACCATCGACTCGCGTCGATGGTATCGATACCCTTTGGTGTCGGTTTTGTCATCTTTCCGTCGCTAAAACTGTAGAACGTCGATAGTATCGACTTTTACGTCGATAGTATCGATCGGTTGATCACGGGCTGTCTGAAGGTATCTTGATACCATCGACTGCAGTGTCGATAGTATTGACTCATCTTGGCTCATCTCGGCTGACTACCTGTGACTGTGTCGATACCATCGACACAGGTCGATGGTATCGACAGCTGTGTATACTTATTTTTCCTGAAATTGCAAGACAAAACTGAATCAGCTAAGATAAAACCCATTATTATAATTGCTTATGATCAAAAAGATAAAATGTGAGAGATTTGATACTAATTGAGATTATAGACTAGAGTAAGTGAATCATGTGATACTAACCACAAAAGTGACCAATAAACACATAAAATGCATATAAAACAAGTCTATAAATGTGACTCAAAATCCTCGCATCATAACCTGCCAGACCTAAGAAACTGCAAATCTTAGTTGGTGTCTTGGGTTGTTCCCACTCTAAAACAGACTCCACTCTCTGTGGATCAACACAAATTCCTGAAGCAGATATGATGTGTCCTAGGAAAGACACCTTTGACAACCAGAATTCACACTTGCTAAACTTAGCATATAGCTTGTGTTGTCTCAACAAAGTCAAGGCTTGACGAAGGTGTTGTTCATGTTGTTGACCATCTCTATTGTACATCATGATGTCGTCTATGAAGACCACTATGAACTGATCAAGGAATGGTCGGAAGATTCTATTCATCAGCTCCATGAATGCAGCTGGTGCATTAGTTAGTTCAAACGACATAACTACGAACTCATAATGACCATACCTTGTCCTAAAGGCTGACTTAGGTATGTCATCCTCCTTGATACATAACTGATGATATCCTGACCTTAGATCTATCTTAGAGAACATTGTTACACCACATAATTGGTCAAACAGATCATCTATCCTTGGTAAAGGATATTTGTTCTTTATGGTCACCTTGTTAAGTTGTCTATAATCTATCCATAATCTCATAGACCCATCCTTGTTTTTAACAAAAAGAACTAGAGCACTCCATGGCAAAGTACTCGGTCGAATGAAACCTTTCTCAAGCAACTCTTGTAACTGTTTCTTGAGTTCTTCCATCTCAACAGGCGCCATCCTATAAGGTTTTTGGGCTATGGGTTGCGTACACATAATTAGATTAATCTCAAAACCAATCTCTCAAGGTGGAGGAATATCTGGAAATTCTTTAGGAAACATATCCTTGAATTCCTTGACAACAGGAACTTCAAGAAAACTAGGACTTTCTGCTTTGGTATCTACCATGTGTCAAGAATGCTTCACATCCTTATTGCATCAGTCTCTCAGCTACCATTGTTGATACTAGATAGGTTGGAAGAATCTTTATGTCCCCCTAAAAGTCCCATGTCTCGTTACCGTCTGCAAACATAGCTTGATTGGAACCACAGTCCAAGACAACCTTATACTTTTCTAGGGTATCCATCCCAAGAATTACATCAAACCCGTGCATCTCAAGTGGTATAAGATCCACCTGAATGTTTTGTTCTGAAAAAGAAAGAACACAGGGAGAACATACCTCCCACAACACGGCAGATCTGACTAACAGAGTTTCTAATAACAAATTATCTTCTCTAGGACTAACAGTCATATTGCAGTCATTAATCACTTCTCGAGTGATAAAGGAATGTGTATCACCCAGATCAATCAAAATAGATATGAAGTAGGATGAAGACATATCAGAATGAAACAATTCTATCTGACCAGTCACAACTCATAGATTGATTACTGCCTCCGGCTGATTCATAGTATAGAATCTCATTGTTGCATGTTGCCGACTCCATGCTCTATTGTTTGGAGCGGATGAACCTTCTTGGGACGCCTGTCCACGTCCTCGTGTGCCACTATTGAAATGTTGCCTCTGAGAGCCTTGTTGACTCTACCTTGGTGGTCAGGTTATTGGTGCGTCAAGCCAGAGGTATACACACTAGCCAACAAGGGGTGACTAGATGCACTCCACGGGACTCGAACACACGAGATCTCTCAAAATTTATATTAACCCTAAAAAAAGTCAATCAGAAAACCAAATAGATCACCCACAAGCGCACGGGGTACTATTGTAGTATAGGTGATTGGCAAGAGCAGGGGTCGATCCTCAAGGACAGAGGGGGAACTATAGCTATGTTAGTGTTGGCTATGTTCGTAATGCGGAATCTAGGGTTGAAGGGTTTAAAAGGGATTTGTTTTGTGATTAATCTAAGTGAATGAGCAAGAAAGGCAGAATTGAACCTAAGTTATCTTAAACAAGCAAGTTTAACAATCTAGGTTAACCATCTAACTAAGTAAGAGCAAAGGTAAGTTACACTACACTAGAGGAGCAAGAAGCAATTTAGAAACTAAGTTAACCACTAAAGTAAGAAAAGATCTAAATTAACCCTAACTATCAAAACTGAGCAATTGACTAGGTTAAGCAAGAGTACTAGACTATACTAGCATAAGCAAGCAAACACAGCAAGTTGAGTTTTAAACAAGATGATTAAGGTAGGTGGGCTGTTTGGGGATGTAACTTTAATATTAGTTGGGGGAGGTTATTGGACAAGCATGGTTCTCATCTTTCATCTAGATTACCAAACCAAACAATAAGGCAGATGCTATTAGAATGTACCATATACTACTAGTGGAAGACTAGGGCTAGGTGTAATTCTAATAGGATTAGCCAAATCTAGGTTTCTAGGATAAGTGGTATTGAGCAATTGAGGGACAAGGGTAGAGATGGGAGTAGAGATGAGGGTATTTGACCTCATGCCACTAGCCATTCTAGCCTTTAGAAAACCCTAGGCAATCACATCAATCCCACTTATACTAGTAACTTTGGTCTCATACCAAGTAGTAGGAGAGGGGGTAGGCATGTAGGAACAAAGGGGACTAGCTAGGGATCCCCTATTGGGGCCTAGGAGCCATACCTAAGACTGTCACATGCATCCCAATTCTCCTAGAAACATGGTATCATCAAGCACTATCAAACAAGACTTTCATAGCAAAAAGCATAAATCACAAGCATGGCAATGGGTTAAGAGATAAAAGCATGGAGCAATCATCATAGATAAAAATAAGTTCATTACAAGCCAAAATTCCCCCAACATGGTATTAAAGTCACATTTTACCCCCAAACAACCCAACAAGAGGGGCTTAGCTACACATAATCAATGAAATGGCAAAAGAATGGGGAAGAAGGGGAAGAAACTCCATGGAGATCGTGGAAGAATCCTCCTTCTTCACCTCCTAGCTGCTCGGGGGCGTCCTCTCTCCTCCAAAGGTGTAGATGAGCATGAAGATATGGGGGATTATGGAGGAAAACCTAGAAAACTAGGTTTCCAAGGTGAAATGGAGATGAAAGTGGTGGGTGGAGGGCATAAATGCAAGGGGAATGCACTAAATGCTCAAGGAGTGGGTGGAGAGGAGTAATGGTGGCTAGAAGGAGCTAACCTCCGTGCTCCAGCCACCACCTATGAATATATAGATGGTGGGGAAGCACTAGGGTAAGTGAGGGTAGAATAGGAAAAATAGTGCAAAAATAGGTAGGGTTGTTGGTTACCACAGCCATGTTGATGGGCCACGACCTTGGTAAGGGTGGTATGGGACGTTCGTAGAGGGTGGACATGGGCATGGCGTGGAAAGGGTGGTGAAGATGCTACGTAGGAGGTGACCATGGCTGTGGTGGAGTGCCACGCTCGTGTTGGTTGAGTAGCACCCCGGTCGTGGTGAGTAACACGGTTGTTTTGAGGAGGGGACCTTGATTGTGGGGCAGCAGCACGGGCAAGTTGATCTTCAAAGACCACGGCTGTGGTAGATGGCCACGGTCGTAGGTGTTCAAGTACAACTCCCTGTTGATTCTAGGGGTTCTAGCGTGAAACTCCCACGGCCGTTGTGGGGGTGCCACAGCCGTCTTCTCCTCTACTAACCATGACCGTGTTGGTGGCCACGACTGTGGTATCTTCAATGGGCCACGGACGTGCTGATGGCCATGCCCGTGGTAAGTTGGGTGCAAGTCCCTGTTGATTCTGTCGATTCTTCACCATAAAAGATACGATTGTGGGGGCTTTCCCACGGCCATTTTGGGGTCTCAGTAGGCCATTGAACTTCATCTTTCATCACCCATGGATTTCTTTTCTTGATGATGACTCTTGGCCATTGGGGGTAGGTTGAGGGATCTTTGGGGCCTTCTTTGGACCCCTCCATGAGTGGAGATGTCCTAGAACTCCTTCCTTCTCCCTCATCCATCCAAGGCATGATCCAAGTACCTGAAAACAGTGCAAAGAACATTCATAAGTGTATTTGATAGTAAAACACATATTGGGGGAATTAACATGCAATATAACTTGTTTAGATGTGATTAAAGTGCAAAATGGCACAAGATGGAGCCCCAAAATAGGGATACATCACTACCTCAAACTTAAAACATACTTGTCCTCAAGTATGATCCAACTCAATCTCTCTTTTTAGTTTTCCTTCAGTCAACAAGAATGACAAATGAATAGCAATAGAAAATTATTGACTACATGGTCTTAGAAGTAACTAAGTGCATGTGTTCCACCTCTCTCCTCTCCAATTTCACATACCGATCATGTAATGAGCACTGAGCATACAAACTTCAAATATAAAGCATAGAATACACAAGATGTCCATATGTCCTTCATATCATTCTGGGTAAACCGTTTCATGTTGGTGCTGATCAAAGATGACTAGGAGTATTGTTTCGCTTTCATGCATTCAATCTTATGCCTCAAACCACACTATATGACCCACGTGGTTGTGGAAAAGGGTAAAGTGAGCTAGATTTGATGTTTTCTAGCTCAATGGGTATGAAAGTAGAAGAAAGGGTTGCGGAAAGGTTTTTGGAGTGCTATTACATAGAGCACTCATCTTTTCTTTATTTGAATGCTCTTAAATAGGAGCATCCTTTTATTTTCTTTTTGCTTTTTTTTCTTTTCTTTTCTTCACCCTTGGTGTAGATAGGGCATATGGTGGATAGAGTGAAGTAAGGAGATAAAGATATGGCCACCTCAAACTTTTGGAGATGGCCAAGGTTGATTATGTGCACTAGGGCATCTTTTCATGAGACGGGGAGGTATGAAGATGGTGGAACAATATTCAGATCAAATAGGGGTCATTAGTGTAATCTTCAACATAAGATTCCCTGCATGAAAGCTAGTCCAACACTTCATCAAATGATATCACACCACATGATAGAACAACATGACATTCACATTTCTATTAAGTGATTCCATAGGCTTTAAGCGTTTGTAGGTTGCTCAATTCACAAAACAACCAAAGCTTTCACAATCTTGAGAGAAGTGGTGCACATGTAAAAAGTCAACAAACAAGACCACATAGAAATAAACTCTAAGAAATAGCATGCATTTGTCAAAGGATTAAAAATTTCATTTCAAGCGGTAGAGATCAAGTCAAAACATGCTTTTTGGGCAAGAACATTCAAGCTTGGGCAAAATTGGCCAAAATGGTGCCAATTTGCCTAAAATCACATCTTAAACCTACATTATTGAACTTAAAGCAGTAAAACAGGAAAATCCTAGCTAAAACATGCAAAAACCACCAAAAATCTACATGAAATGCAATGCATGACAAGAAGGGCAAAAAGAGCAAAATTTTTGAAAAATTACGCAAAAATGCATGAAATTAAACTACATGTATGAATGAATGCAAGCAGGGACACAAGGTCAGGATAAACAAGTATGAATGTTAGTCAAGCCATTTGATCATCTTGCAAATATTTAGCACAAGGCACATAGAGAAAAATGTGGTGAAAGAAGGGCTTATCGCCCTACCACCCTAAACTTTTAAATCATGTTGTCCTCAGCATGAAATCGAAGTTTAGAATAGTAGGGTAAGGGGTATGAGGTTGCAGAAGACAAACGCCAAGGGTTGGAGTGGTTAATGTGATACTAGGTGAGCAGGACATGACCACTACGGTCGTACTGAGCAACACGACCGTTCTGGACTTCTTCCTATAGCTCCTCTATTGATTTGCAATCTTCTCTTCCACTTTGACCTCCTCCTTGGTTAAACCATGTAGCATCATATTTTCTTCCTTGTGCATGTGCTAACATGATTCACAAACAGAAAAACTATCAAGTATAGTGTGTGTGTGTTTCTTGAAAACCAAAAGAAAGCATGATAAAACAAGGTTTGAGAATCTCAAACCACGTGGGTTGCTTCCCACTAGCGCTAAATTTATAGCCTTTTGTCGGGCTTGTTGCTCTCTTCACTAAGTGTTGACACCCACGGTGTCTTCCTTCTCTTCCACAGTGATCCTTTCTAGAGTTCTGATGACATGGGCTTCATCCCAAGGAGTGTATATTGAATGGAAGTATGGACTTGATTTCCACAGCTCTAAGGGATCATAGTAGCATAGACTATCATTGAAGTCTTCGTTGCCCAACTTGTACCTCTCCTCTTTAGTGAATATAAAGAAATAAAACTTTATCCTTTTATAAGTGAATGTCTGAGTGCCCGTATGCACATTGATTTCCACACCAGTTCAGCTGATATGGTTAGGAAACACGGCCGTGCCGTGCTGGGAAGCACAACCATGGTGGCAGGAGAGATGGCGTCGGTTATCTTACAAAACCGATGCCTATAGACCCTTTGCTGGTGCGTTTTTGGTGGCGGGAAGCGTTGTGACATCGGTTTTTTTAATAACCGACATATGTAACAATTATATAGTATAAGTGTTCTTAAAAAACTGACGCCTATAGTCCCTTTTCTGGTGTAGTTTCGGTGGCGGGAAGCTTTTTGGCGTCGGTTGGGAACCGACACTGAAGGGTCCACCTTTAGTGGCGTCTACTTGGGTGTCGCTTGGAAACTGACACTAAAATCCTTAATTAACCGACGCTAAATATCTGTTCTATAGTAGTGCCGACCCATAATCGACCTTACATTAGTGGACAAGAAGGGTCTCCCTAATATGAGGTACTCTTTTCCATCAATAGGTCCAGAATCCACAATCAGAAAATCGGTCACATATGCAGTGTCTATCCTTTGATCAATTGCTACTATTGTGTTTTGTAATATTCCCAAGGGCTTCCTCTTAGTTCCATCACCCAAGACAAGGACATAATCCATCGGTTCCATTTTATTGAGGCCAAGTCATAAATACATGCTCCATGGCATGATACTTGTCCATGTACCTAAATCAAGGAGAGCGTGCTCAACATGTTGTGTACCGATGTAGCAGGTAATGAGAGGAACTCCCGGGTCATCCCTTTTGTCTGGAAAGCCAAGTTCAAAGATGAAATTTACTGATTTTGTAGCAAAAATTTCTTTGGGCGGTAGTAGCACTAGTTTTCTCTTCCCCATGCAAACATCTTTCACCAACGAAAAGAATGCTTTGATGCCTGATGTTCCTTTCTTCAAGGATTCCAGGAGATTCATGACATTATTGACCTTTTCTTGGAGAGATGGACCTTCTAACATTTCATGGGATTCCTCCACGATTGCATAAAAGGTTTCCGCATCACTCAATGGGCCTTGAGGAGGGATGGTGGTGATTCTCATCTCATGAGGAGGTTTTGGTTCCCAACATGGTATTGCCTCAAGTGCTGCTACGTCAATGGCATGTGGGGCAGCAAACAAGACCTTGTCACCAACAGACTGAAGAGCAAATCTCTTGCACTTTCATTTCTTAGAAGATAGGGTGATATAGGTGAGGGCGCTTCTACATTCACACCGGGAGTAGCAGAAACTTGGGTGCACTTGGCATTCTCTAGCAGTACTTGAGCAGCAAACTCTTTGGAGCTTTTACGATCTTTTCTAGGCCCCTTTAGCATCAAGCCTTTTTCATCAATTTCAACCACTTTCTTTTCCCTTTTTTCAAGCTTTTGAGCAGCTTCTCTCCCCCATATTACAGACACCATATTCATTTGTTCATGGGAAGGAGGAGGGGCTTGTGAAGACAAAGGTGGTGGTGGTCTTTGATGAGGCGAGTTAGGATTTTGGAGTATGCAATTTGGTTGTTGCGAAGGTTGTTGTGGAGGTTGGGGTTGATAGGTATGTGAAGGCGGTGGGGAATATTGATAGTTAAATGGGGGTTGGTGAGGTGGCAGAGCATATGGATGTGTTTGTCCTTGGTATTGGAGGAGTGGGGCTACTTGGCCTCGCGGTGGGATGTATGCACCTTAACTAGCGTTCACATAACCACCATTATTGTTCATATTTGCCATGGGTTGAGACGCAAGTCTTCCTTCTTCACGCCAAGCAATTGAGATTGAGATTTGATCAAGCCTTTGTTTAAGGCGGTTAATATTTTGCCCTTAGGAGGATACTTCTCTCTTTACCTCATCCAAATTTCTCAACCTTCCAAGCACCTCCTCTTCAAACTTTGAACTATAGCGTGACCTTGGTTTCCCCTGTCCTTTTCCATCCTCATTTTGTTGCTTCCATGAGAAGTTTGGATGGTTCCTCCACTCAGGAGTATAAGTATTGGACATGGGGCCTTGATTGTTTCGGCCTCCAAAAGAGTGCAAGGCATGCACTTCTTCATCAACAGAATTGACCGCCATGGTGGATTGTCTAGGAGAACCACCATTGGTTCTTCATCATCTTCATCATATCTGCCATCATCCTCATCATGTCGGGGTCAGCAACATTGCATGCTAGAGCTACGGAAGAAGGTGGAGGGATGTAGCTTCGTTCGCAATACTCCCCTTTTGTAGAAACTCAATGGCGGGAGTTTTCAGCAAGATGCTTGAATAAAGGCCACGATTCCTTGGGTGGTTTTGCCATGAAAGTACCTCCACATGAGGAGTCGACGTTGGTTTGGCTTTCTTCTTGAAGCTCGGTGTAGAAGGCTTGAACTAGTTGCCACAATGGCACTTCATGGTGGGGGTAGTCATGGAGAAGTTTTTGGAACCTCTCCCACACCTCGTAGAAGGGTTCATTCTCTTTCTGGGCAAAGGAAGTGGTGCATCTTCTCATATATGTGATCTTAGCAATCGGGAAGAACTTTTTGAGGAATTCATTCTTGACTTCATTCCAGGTTACCAGCTCTGGCTTCGAAACATACCACTCTTAAGCTTTTTCTTTTAGGGAGAACGGAAAGAGGGTTCTCCGAATGGATTCGTCAGTGGTTGCGGGGGTACGGAAAGTGGAGCATGTCTCAAGGAATGCATCGATGTGATAGTAGGGATTCTCATTCTCCATTCCATAGTAAGTGGGGAGGAGTCCAAGGAGTGTGGGAGGAATGGAGAACTGTTGACCCAACATTTGGTCAACTAGGGTGGAAATGGGTGAATTGTAGTTCCTTGGGGTGAAATACTCGTGGAGTGGATGGTTGGGCTGCGGTGGAGATAGCGGTGCATTTGCATGAGGGTTGTTGTCTGCCATCTAGGCTTCTCGGTGTTGGTTGTAGCGACTTTGGCGTCTCTGTCTACCTATCTTAGTGTCACGCCCCAAATCTCACATTAACCACAAACCACGAGATTAAGACGCGACAGGATGGGATTTACACATAAGCTAATCACTCTTCATTTTTTTTAAAACCTTTTAAAGATATTAATAGGAAAATCCGATTTATACTATAAAATGAAACTAAACAAACTGCGGAAGCATCTTTATTAGACTGACTCGCAAGATAAACAGAGTCTACATCATATTACATTTATCCGACATAAAATAAAGCATAACAGACAATTTACATCTCTGCAGACATTCACTCTCTCACTCACACCTTGTCCCGAAGATCGAGGGGAAGGGACTAAGAGACCTCTAACTACTAACTACGAACCTTCTATCGACTAAGCGTAAGGATAAATTGATCCTTCTGATCTCCTGCTGCTGATGATAACCTGAAAATGTTTTGAGTAGAGGTATGAGCCTACTCGCTCAGTGAATAGCATTTCACTTAGCTATCAATAAATAACTCATCAGGTTTATAAATTGAAATTAACATAAATGCAGAACTAGGCAAGGCAGTTCTAATAACATAACAAATTTACAGAATATGAGCACATTTCCAAGCATCAACAGGTAATTCAGATAAATGAACAGTTATATAAATTTACTGTGAACCTACTTGATTATTTATTCATTTTATTATTATGCCCTAAATATATGCAGTGTACCCTGCATATAAAGATCCGCAACAAGTTCATGCTACGGTCCCACCGTACAAGACTTAGCGACACACCCGGGAAATGCTAAGTCTGACTGCTGTCCTGGTCTGCTACAGGACTCTCAGGCTCACACGGCCTCACTGCACTCTCAAAAGAGTGTACTCTAGACTCCTCCTTTAACCTGAGCACACAGGCGGAGAGTCTCACAGGGTTACCTTCGCGACACACGCACGAATGGTGTTAGATAACCAAGTTTTCTTTCTTTTTCCCAGTGCCACCGTGACACACGCACGGATTATTGTTGAACACTGCTTTTCTGCCCTCGTGCCACCGTGACACACGCACGGATTATTGTTGAACACGAGTCACCGACCATCTAGACACACGCTAGGTAGGTCGTTTCACCCCAAGGTGCAGACCTCACGAGGGGTTCTACGGCGTTAGGGCATCTAGGTCTATACTTGATTAAACAATAAACAAATAACAGGAAGATTACATTCCATACATAATGCACAATTTGAACATCACAAGAAGCGCATATATAACCTTTATCGTAACTAAACACGAATCGATATCATATATCCAGTTTCAATTGCTAAACATCTATTTGAAATCAGTAAATACATTGCAGCTATATTACAGGAAATTTATCATCTTCTCAAAGCATAATAAGAAATTCATTTCCAATAAATCTAACATACACTATTGTATGTACTATACTGTTTAGAAGTTATATAAATTGATACAGAAGCAATCAAGCATTTGAATTGAGTTAAGTACTGATTTCTAAATGAACTACTACTCACCCACTTCGGTGTGTTCGTATACACCGAAAAACGTCCACAACCACGCCTAATTCTTCCCTTTACAGCAGAGTGCACGCCGTGCATCTGGGCTGCACGCCGTGCACCTGGGCAGAAACTCGTTCTGCATATCTATAACTTTGCACGCCGTGCAAACTGAGTTGCACGCCGTGCACCTGCGCAGAAACGGAAATCTCATGAAGATGAACTCGATTCTAAAGCTATATCTTGGACTTAATCTACGGAATCTAATCCCATTCTCAAAACCGAACTGTGTGCTGGTCTTACCTTGCTCTATTGTGTACCAATCGAACTCCGGTTTGGACCTATTCATACCATTTGCAATCCAACAGCAGCTTTCTTCTCGTACAGGTTGAGGAAACAAGCTACAGATGTAGCTAGGTACTTCTCGAGGCTGAGGGGGCTGCGGATTCCGCCAAGAACTCGAGGTCTGGGCTCAAGGGAGCCTTCCCTTTCTGTTGGGCGGCCCAAGGTGGCCTTCCTGGCCGTGAGCAGCGGCTGCAACTGCAGCTTGGCCGCCGGCCAAGGTTGCAGGGCAGCAACTAGAGCTAGGGCGGGTGGAAAGGAGGAAGGGAGGAGAAGACAGGGGCGTTGCCGGTTCGGGGCTAAGGGCCATGAATCGCCCTAGGTCACTACTGCTCAAGCGGCCTGCTGCTGCTCATGTTGGGCGGCCATGGCTTCTCCTGCAGATTGAAGCAGGTAGGGGCATGGCTGGGCGTTGCTAGAGCGTGGAGGTCGAGGAAGAAGAGAAGAAGAGGAGTGGGCGAGGGTAGGGCGCAGCTAAGGGCGAAGCTAAGAGCAAGAATCGCCCACTCAAACGCTCTAACTTCTTTCTGCTAAAACGAGCCGCTGTGTGCCGCCTATCCCTGTTCTATCGGGTGGAAGAAGAAGAAGAAAAGGGTCGGTTCGCGGAGGGGCCGGAAATGCAAAATGCCCAACGAAAATCTAAAATTACAACTAGGTCCCTAAACACTCAAATGCCCATATCTTTTAGCTCGGAAGTCGGTTTCGGGTGATTTTTCTTGCGACGGATTAAGCACGGAATTCTCTATCATCCCAGGGCATAAAATCATGTTAACTAGCTTGTCACATCAGGTCAAAACACTAATTGCAATCATTGAACATTCAACTCAACCTAATTAACTAATTAATCAACATTGATATCGTTAGTCGCCTTAGGTGATTCAAACTCAACTATTGATTCATATATTAACTTATTTTGATTATCCATGATATTTAATTTGATACTCAACACTAATTGCCTCAGATGATTAAACCTCGACTATTGATTCACATGTTGTCTTATCTTGATTATTCATGATGTTAAACAAAAGCTTAGCACTAACTGAGGTGTTTTACGTAATTCAAGGTATTTATTGACTAACTCTGATATGGGTCGTAACAATCTCCCTCCCTTATAAGAATTTCGTCCCGAAATTCCTAAAAGAGAAAGGAGACGTGTTACTTATCTCTGACTCGCATTCCTACGTAGCTTCCTCTATGTTATGGTTCCTTCATAAAACCCTTACTACTGGTATCTCGCAAATTCTTTAACTTTTGATCCTCTGATCAATCACCTGTATAAGTCCCTTAACCTAGAACACATCTGATCTGATCCCAGACCAACCCACAAAACTTTGTCTTTCCTGAATCGTTATAACAGTATCTCACTTTATGGTAATTACCAAGAAATTTTTATACTATTCATGCAAACAGACTAAAATTCTTAAATAAACAGAATACATGTCAATCTGGTGCTAAGTTAAAATCATGCAATTTAACTGTTAAAATCATCACATCTCATAATAAAAATTAATATCAAAATACTTGATTCATCGTACACCCTATCCTCAGGGTTTCATTTGCCTTGTTCATTCATCACATGCCAACACCCTACTCTTAGGGTTTCCTCATTCACTAACCACATGGCAACACCCTACTCTTAGGGTTCCCATTATCTCATCTGTTAGATTTCAATTCAAATCACAATACGGTATCATTCTACAACTGGCAGAACAATATATTTCAAATCATTGTAATTACCGAGTAATGTTTATATCATGCATGCAGACAGATTAAAAATTCATAAATATTCCAAACTTAATCAATTTTGGCACATACATACCGGATTCATGTAATTGAACATCTTATTACATCAATAAAAGCTATTTACTTCGCATATAACAAACCATCTGTACTATTGTTCAATTACTTAAATTTTCTCGAAGAACGTGCATATTAACCAAATTCCTGGTTTATGCATCACATAACTCAATTAAGAGTTATTTACGTATCATCACACAAGTATTTAATAGTACTTGAGAATTTCTAATGATATCTTAATGAAAAGTGCCAAATCATGTAAAATGTCAGATCACACACATTAACATAACAGGAAGCAGGTATTTAGGTTTATTTACATATTTTAATGCTATCTTACTATCTTGAAATCATGCACCTGATGGTTTACCAAAACTGTGCTGTCTGGGTTTTTATTCAAACCGAACCATTATCAGTTGTGTATTTCTAAACTCAACATTCACATTAAGCAAACTCTATAAGACTTAAATGTTCTTCCCATTTCCACTGAAAAGCAAAACACATGCTCTCAGCATGTTCTCAAGAGTCTGAATGGTTCTCTCAAACTAACCATCCGTCTGCGGATGAAAAGGTTGTATCGAATCTTAACTTTGTGCCCGAAGCACGATGCAACTGTTTCCACAACCTAGATGTGAACTTAGGATCTCAAAATGACATGATTGGAACTGGATTATCAAGCAACCTAATTATTTTATCCATGTATATCTTAGTCAAGTTTCGAGGCATCACATGTCGACTTAATATGAAGAAAGTGAGCAGACTAAATTAGTCTATCCACAATTATTCATATTGAGTCACAACCTCTAGGTGTCCTGGGTAATCTTACCACAAAATCCATTGTGATAAATCCCCATTCCCATTCAGGCATAGAAAAAGATTACAAGGTAGTTATAGATTTCTAGGGTTCAGCCTTAACCTACTGGTACACACTACTTCTAACCATATACTCAACTGCATCCTTCTGCATATCTGACCATCCATTTCAACTTCTTGGATTTCATATACATCTTAGTGTCTTCCTGAAGACATAGCATACATCAATACATACACTTCTATAAAAATTCTTTTCTTTCAGCTTTTCCCCTTAAAGAATTTTACACTATCTTGAGATACACACAACATGTCATGTTAATATAACCCTTATCATCATAAAAACTTAAACTGTAGTCTCTTTTCCTCCTATTATGTCATGCATAGTCTGGTTTAACTCACTATCACCCTATTGTAGTTTCTTGATCTGATCATAAGAAGTAAGCTTAACTTACATCTAATCAAATCACTCTGTACCGTCATCCCTAAGTCTAAGTCCAACTCTCATATTTCTACTAATAGGTCTCTATTGAAACCTGCCATAGAGAATGCATTAACTGTTGAACTTGACTTTCTGCTAAAAGCATCAGTCACCACATTTTCTTGACCAGGTTGATAATCTATTGTCACAACATAAAGATAGTGACGCCATGTCTTTAAAACATGAACTACATCAACTATCTTTAGATCATAATCGAATAATACTCCGCTTTCTATGTTACTTACTTATTATTACATTTTAGGTTTATGTCTTACTCATTCCTCTAAATCATCTCATGTTGTTCGTGTACTGATCAGGTTATCTTCTTCAAAACCCTAGATCACTATCAAAACCAGTTTACTTTTCATAGAACAAATCTCAAGGTCTTATTTAACAAAGATATTGGTATACAAGGTTACATTACTAATTATATCCCTTAAACTACTACAACTTTAATCATTCTAGGGTTTGATCCTTTATTAATAGCATAGCATTATTGTGTGTGTGTGGTCGATTATATAAATCAAATTGAGTTGCTTGGGGCAATAACATATTAACCCAGCATTCAACTTTAATCACATTTAGCTGAAAATTCAGTTTTATAATAGTTTCTGTAATTCGTTTATTAAACTGTAAACAGAAATTCCAAAAATTTTGAAAATTTTATATGTTGTGCCTAATAAAGTTTTAGACCTACAGTAAAAATTTCAGGTCATTTCAAGTTACCAATAATTAATTAAAAATCAAACAGTGCGCTGATATATAGCAGTCTGCAGCAGATTCGGTCGAGTTGCAACTCGACCGACACCTTACTGTAGAGATCAAAAGTCATCCAAAAATTACGCCAAATTAATAGAGTGTCTAAAATTTGTGATTCTCAAACATAGTTAAAATTTGAGATCAATTGGATATACCAATAAAAAGATAAAATTCAATTACCACATTGCTATATCATTCAGAAAATGTGATTGGTCGAGTTTGAAACTCAGCCGATGAACAGGTTAGAACATTCTTCAAAAATTCTGATATCTTCCAATGTTGTTCACATTTTATATATCCAAATCATATCCCAATTTTAGCCAAATTAGAGTTACACATAAAATACTAAAAATCATTTAGTGAGACATTCTATTTATCAAATTCTGTATTCATATGTCATTAAAATCCTAATTTGGGCCAATTAGGGTCTATGCTTCTCAAACCCTAATTTTCAAGATAAGAGAACATTTAGACTCCTATTTTTATTTTACTTGTTAATAGGAGTCATTAGATCCCAGTAACGCATCCTGCCAGCCGGACCAGGCCGAACCTGTAGTCCTGAAGCCAAGAGCTACTCGGGATTAATCAACCCCTATTAATCTAAAACATGTGGAAAGAATATCCACTTAGGGCAAACTCATACATACATGATCTCGAGTCTACTTTAATACAAAGAAAACAAACATTAAACAATTCACTCCATGTCACAACAATATAAAAGAATCATACTTATTGTACAAACTGAAAATCTAAATTCATGCATATAAAAGCAATTCTAGTGATCTTTAAATCAAATAAGCAAAATCAAGTAAGAGTTATATCGCATCCTATATGTAATCTCTTGTTCCCATATTAATTTCTTATCTCATAATCCTAAGATTTGTAGGGTTTTCTCTCTAGCCTATCCTTCCGCTGCATACCTGGCCAGGGCATCCAGAGAAGAACAGACAGAGTAGCTTGATACTGGTCAATCTAAGTATTCAGACACCTGGCCAGGGTATCTAAACACTCAGACCTTCCAGAGCTAAAACACATCATTCATCATTCGCCTTACTTATAACCTTATCTTTTGACCTTAATGATTCTTAACGACTTATCTTAAGCTCATTACTTGATTCTCGTGACCACATCCTCTTCCTGCTATCTGCAATAATGTAACAGAACACTTCCTGTTAGAAAATTACAGATAGAAGAAAGATACCTAAACCTTAATCCTATTGGTCTCTTATCGTCCCCTGACCTTGAGTAACTATATACTCAAACCAAAGCTCTGATACCAAAATTGTCACGCCCCAAATCTCACATTAACCACAAACCACGAGATTAAGACGCGACAGGATGGGATTTACACATAAGCTAATCACTCTTCATTTTTTTTAAAACCTTTTAAAGATATTAATAGGAAAATCCGATTTATACTATAAAATGAAACTAAACAAACTGCGGAAGCATCTTTATTAGACTGACTCGCAAGATAAACAGAGTCTACATCATATTACATTTATCCGACATAAAATAAAGCATAACAGACAATTTACATCTCTGCAGACATTCACTCTCTCACTCACACCTTGTCCCGAAGATCGAGGGGAAGGGACTAAGAGACCTCTAACTACTAACTACGAACCTTCTATCGACTAAGCGTAAGGATAAATTGATCCTTCTGATCTCCTGCTGCTGATGATAACCTGAAAATGTTTTGAGTAGAGGTATGAGCCTACTCGCTCAGTGAATAGCATTTCACTTAGCTATCAATAAATAACTCATCAGGTTTATAAATTGAAATTAACATAAATGCAGAACTAGGCAAGGCAGTTCTAATAACATAACAGATTTACAGAATATGAGCACATTTCCAAGCATCAACAGGTAATTCAGATAAATGAACAGTTATATAAATTTACTGTGAACCTACTTGATTATTTATTCATTTTATTATTATGCCCTAAATATATGCAGTGTACCCTGCATATAAAGATCCGCAACAAGTTCATGCTACGGTCCCACCGTACAAGACTTAGCGACACACCCGGGAAATGCTAAGTCTGACTGCTGTCCTGGTCTGCTACAGGACTCTCAGGCTCACACGGCCTCACTGCACTCTCAAAAGAGTGTACTCTAGACTCCTCCTTTAACCTGAGCACACAGGCGGAGAGTCTCACAGGGTTACCTTCGCGACACACGCACGAATGGTGTTAGATAACCAAGTTTTCTTTCTTTTTCCCAGTGCCACCGTGACACACGCACGGATTATTGTTGAACACTGCTTTTCTGCCCTCGTGCCACCGTGACACACGCACGGATTATTGTTGAACACGAGTCACCGACCATCTAGACACACGCTAGGTAGGTCGTTTCACCCCAAGGTGCAGACCTCACGAGGGGTTCTACGGCGTTAGGGCATCTAGGTCTATACTTGATTAAATAATAAACAAATAACAGGAAGATTACATTCCATACATAATGCACAATTTGAACATCACAAGAAGCGCATATATAACCTTTATCGTAACTAAACACGAATCGATATCATATATCCAGTTTCAATTGCTAAACATCTATTTGAAATCAGTAAATACATTGCAGCTATATTACAGGAAATTTATCATCTTCTCAAAGCATAATAAGAAATTCATTTCCAATAAATCTAACATACACTATTGTATGTACTATACTGTTTAGAAGTTATATAAATTGATACAGAAGCAATCAAGCATTTGAATTGAGTTAAGTACTGATTTCTAAATGAACTACTACTCACCCACTTCGGTGTGTTCGTATACACCGAAAAACGTCCACAACCACGCCTAATTCTTCCCTTTACAGCAGAGTGCACGCCGTGCATCTGGGCTGCACGCCGTGCACCTGGGCAGAAACTCGTTCTGCATATCTATAACTTTGCACGCCGTGCAAACTGAGTTGCACGCCGTGCACCTGCGCAGAAACGGAAATCTCATGAAGATGAACTCGATTCTAAAGCTATATCTTGGACTTAATCTACGGAATCTAATCCCATTCTCAAAACCGAACTGTGTGCTGGTCTTACCTTGCTCTATTGTGTACCAATCGAACTCCGGTTTGGACCTATTCATACCATTTGCAATCCAACAGCAGCTTTCTTCTCGTACAGGTTGAGGAAACAAGCTACAGATGTAGCTAGGTACTTCTCGAGGCTGAGGGGGCTGCGGATTCCGCCAAGAACTCGAGGTCTGGGCTCAAGGGAGCCTTCCCTTTCTGTTGGGCGGCCCAAGGTGGCCTTCCTGGCCGTGAGCAGCGGCTGCAACTGCAGCTTGGCCGCCGGCCAAGGTTGCAGGGCAGCAACTAGAGCTAGGGCGGGTGGAAAGGAGGAAGGGAGGAGAAGACAGGGGCGTTGCCGGTTCGGGGCTAAGGGCCATGAATCGCCCTAGGTCACTACTGCTCAAGCGGCCTGCTGCTGCTCATGTTGGGCGGCCATGGCTTCTCCTGCAGATTGAAGCAGGTAGGGGCATGGCTGGGCGTTGCTAGAGCGTGGAGGTCGAGGAAGAAGAGAAGAAGAGGAGTGGGCGAGGGTAGGGCGCAGCTAAGGGCGAAGCTAAGAGCAAGAATCGCCCACTCAAACGCTCTAACTTCTTTCTGCTAAAACGAGCCGCTGTGTGCCGCCTATCCCTGTTCTATCAGGTGGAAGAAGAAGAAGAAAAGGGTCGGTTCGCGGAGGGGCCAGAAATGCAAAATGCCCAACGAAAATCTAAAATTACAACTAGGTCCCTAAACACTCAAATGCCCATATCTTTTAGCTCGGAAGTCGGTTTCGGGTGATTTTTCTTGCGACGGATTAAGCACGGAATTCTCTATCATCCCAGGGCATAAAATCATGTTAACTAGCTTGTCACATCAGGTCAAAACACTAATTGCAATCATTGAACATTCAACTCAACCTAATTAACTAATTAATCAACATCGATATCGTTAGTCGCCTTAGGTGATTCAAACTCAACTATTGATTCATATATTAACTTATTTTGATTATCCATGATATTTAATTTGATACTCAACACTAATTGCCTCAGATGATTAAACCTCGACTATTGATTCACATGTTGTCTTATCTTGATTATTCATGATGTTAAACAAAAGCTTAGCACTAACTGAGGTGTTTTACGTAATTCAAGGTATTTATTGACTAACTCTGATATGGGTCGTAACACTTAGGGTTGTACAACACCAAGTCAGTACAAGTGGAACGTGTGTGGCGCATGCACAGTTGTCACCTACACAATACACATACAAGAAACAAGAAACCAAGTTCGAATGGCAATATGCAAAAGTGAACAAAGAATAAAGAATAGCAATGATGAGGGTAAAAGGAAAGGATAAGCTACACTAACTAGCTAGGACGAGCACCTCTATCCCTGGCAATGGTGCCAGAAAGCTTGGTGTGTTTCTCAAACGCAACAAAACAAACTGGAAAAAGGTGATGCCAAAGGGGAGAGTCAACACCACAACTACTAGGTAGCTATGGCGCTTTCTGTCCCCGACAACGATGCTAGAAAGCTTGGTGCGTCAAGCTAGAGGTGTACACACTAGCCAACAAGGGGTGACTAGATGCACTCCACATGACTCGAACACACAAGATCTCTCAAAATTTATATTAACCCTAACAAAAGTTGATCAGAAAACCAAATAGATCACCCGCAAGTGCACGGGGTACTATTGTAGTATAGGTGATTGGCAAGAGCAGGGGTCGATCATCAGGGACAAAGGGGACACTAGAGCTATGTTAGCGTTGGCTATGTTCCTAATGCAGAGTCTAGGGTTGAAGGATTTAAAAGGTTTTATTTTGTGATTAATCTAAGTGAACGAGCAAGAAAGGCAGAATTGAACCTAAGTTACCTTAAACAAGCAAGTTAAACAATCTAGGTTAACCATCTAATTAAGCAAGAGCAAAGGTAAGTTACACTACACTAGACGAGCATGAAGCAATTTAGAAACTAAGTTAACCACTAAAGCAAGAAAAGATCTAAATTAACCCTAACTATCAAAATTGAGCAATTGACTGGGTTAAGCAAGAGCACTAGACTATACTAGCATAAGAAAGCAAACATAGCAAGTTGAGTTTTAAACAAGATAATTAAGGTAGGTGGGCTTTTTGGGGATGTAACTTTAATATTAGTTGGGGGAGGTTATTGGACAAGCATGGTTCTCATCTTTCATCTAGATTACCAAACCAAACAATAAGGCAAATGCTATTAGAATGTACCTTATACTACTAGTGGAAGACTAGGGTTAGGTGTAATTCTAATAGGATTAGCCAAATCTAGGTTTCTAGGATAAGTGGTATTGAGAAATTGAGGGCCAAGGGTAGAGATGGGAGTAGAGATGAGAGTATTTGACCTCATGCCACTAGCCATTCTAGCCTTTAGAAAACCCTAGGCAATCACATCAATCCCACTTATACTAGTAACTTAGGCCTCATACCAAGTAGTAGGAGAGGGAGTAGGTATGTAGGAATAAAGGGGACTAGCTAGGGATCCCCTATTGGGACCTAGGATCCATACCTAAGACTGCCACATGCATCTCAATTCTCCTAGAAACATGGTATCATCAAGCACTATCAAACAAGTAATTCATAGCAAAAAGTATAAATCACGAGAATGGCAATGAGATAAGAGATAAAAGCATGGACCAATCATCATAGATAAAAATAAGTTCATTACAAGCCAAAATTCCCCCAACATGGTATCAAAGTCACATTTTACCCCCAAACAACCCAACAAGAGGGGCTTAGCTACACATAATCAATGAAATGGCAAAATAATGGGGAAGAAACTCCATGGATCTCATGGAAGAAGCCTCCTTCTTCACCTCCTAGCTGCTTGGGGGTGTCCTCTCTCCTCTAAAAGTGCAGATGGGCATGAAGATATGGGGGATCATGGAGGAAAACCTAGAAAACTAGGTTTCTAAGGTGAAATGGAGATGGAAGTGGTGGGTGGAGAGCATTAATGCAAGGGGAATGCACTAAATGCTCAAGGAGTGGGTGGAGAGGAGTAATGGTGGCTAGAAGGAGCTAACCTCCGTATCCAGCTGCCACCTATGTATATATAGGTGGTGGGGAAGCACTAGGGTAAGTGGGGGTAGAATAGGAAAAATAATGTAAAAATAGGTAGGGTTGGTTGGTTATCACAACCGTGTTGATGGGCTATGACCGTGGTAAGGGTGGTATGGGATGATCGTAGAGAGGGGACACGGGCATGGTGTGGAAAGGGTGGTGAAGATGCTAAGTAGGAGGTGGCCTCGGTCGTGGCAAAGTGCCACGGTCGTGTTGGGTGAGTAGCACCACGGTCGTGGTGAGTAACACTACCGTTTTGGAGAAGGGGACCTTGATCATGGGGAAGCAACACGGGCAAGTTGATCTTCAAAGACCACGACCGTGGCAGATGGCCACGGTCGTGGGCATTCAAGTGCAACTCCATGTTGATTCTGGGGGTTCTAGTGTGAAATTCCCATAGCCGTTGTGGAGGTCCACAGTCGTCTTTTCCTCTGTTGGCCACGACCGTGTTGGTTGCCACGACCATGGTATCTTCAATGGGACACAGCCGCGCTGATGGCCACAACCGTGGTAAGTAGGGTGTAAGTCCATGTTGATTCTATCAATTCTTCACCATAAAAGACACGACCGTGGGGGTTTTCCCACGGTCGTTTTGGGGTCTGTAGTAGGCAATTGTTCTTCATTTTTCATCATCCATGGATTTCTTTGCTTGATGATGACTCTTGGCCATTGGGGGTAGGTTGAGGGATCTTTGGAGCCTTCTTTGGACCCCTCCATGAGTGGAGGAGCCCTACAACTCCTTCCTTCTCTCTCATCCATCCAAGGCATGGTCCAAGTACCTGAAAACAGTGCAAAGAACATCCATAAGTGTATTTGATAGTAAAACACATATTGGGGGAATTAACTTTCAATGTAACTTGTTTAGATGTGATTAAAGTGCAAAATGGCACAAGATGGAGCCCTAAAATAGGGCTACATCACCACCCCAAACTTAAAACATATTTGTCCTCAAGTATGCTCCAACTCAATCTCTCTTTTCAATTTTCCTTCAATCAACAAGAATGAAAAATGAATAGCAACTAAAAATTATTGACTACATGGTCTTGGAAGTGACTAAGTGCATGTGTTCCACCTCTCTCCTTTCCTCTTTCACATACCAATCATGAAATTAGCACTGAGCATACAAAATTCAAATATAAAGCATAGAATACACAAGTTGTCCATATGTCCTTCATATCATTCCGGGTAAACCGTTTCATGTTGGTGTTAATCAAAGATGACTAGGAGTAATGTTTAGCTTTCATGCATTCAATCTTATGCCTCGAACCACACTAAATGACCCACGTGGCTGTGGAAAAGGGTAAAGTGAGATAGATTTGATGTTTTCTAGCTCAATGGGTATGAAAGTAGAAGAAAGGGTTGCGGAAAGGTTTTTGGAGTGCTATTACATAGAGCACACACTCACCTTTTCTTTATTTGAATGCTCTTAAACAGGGGCATCCTTTTATTTTCTTTTTACTTTTTTTTTTCTTTTCTTCGCCCTTGGTGTAGATAGGGCATATGGTGGATAGAGTGAAGCAAGGAGATAAAGATACGGCCACCCCAAACTTTTGGAGATGGCCAAGGCTAATTATGTGCACTAGGGCATCTTTTCATAAGGCGGTGAGGTATGAAGATGGTGGAAGAATAGTCGGATCAAATATGGGTCATTAGTGTAATCTTCAACATAAGATTCCCTGCATGAAAGCTAGTCTAACACTTCATCAAATGATTTCACACCACATGAAATAACAACATGACATTCACATTTATATTAAGTGATTCCATAGGCTTTAAGCGTTTGTAAAATAGCTTGCTCAATTCACAAAACAACTGAAGCTTTCACAAACATGAGAGAAGTGGTTCATGTGTAAAAAGTCAACAAACAAGACCATGTAGCAATAAACTCTAAGAAACATCATGCATTTTTCAAAGGATTAAAAATTTCATTTCAAATGGTGGAGATCAAGTCAAAACATGCTTTTTGGGCAAGAACATTCAAGCTTGAGCAAAATTGGCCAAAATGGTGCCAATTTGCCTTCAATCACATCTTAGACCTACATTATTGAACTTAATGCAATAAAACAGGCAAATCCTAGCTAAAACATGCAAAAACCACCAAAAATCTACATGAAATGCAATGCATGGAAAGAAGGGAAAAAAGAGCAAAAATTTTGAAAAATTACGCAAATATGCATGAAATTAAACTACATGTATGCATGAATGCAAGCAGGCACACAAGGTCAGGATAGACAAGTATGAATGTTAGTCAAGTTGTTTGATCATCTTGCAAAAATTTAGCACAAGGCACATAGAGAAAAATGCGGTGAAAGAAGGGCTTACCGCCCTACCACCCCAAACTTTTAAATCATGTTGTCCTCAGAATGAAATCAATGTTTAGAATAGTAGGGTAAGGGGTATGGGGTTGCGGAAGACAACCGCCAAGGGATGGAGTGGTTAATGTAATACTAGGTGAGTAGGACAGGACCACCATGTCCGTGTTGAGCAACACGGCCGTTCTGGCTTGCCAACCACACGACCGTGTTGTGTGGCACGGCCGTTCTGGACTTCTTCCTGTAGCTCCTCTATTGATTTGCAATCTTCTCTTCCACTTTGACCTCCTCCTTGGCTTAACCCTTTAGCATCATCTTTTCTTCCTTGTGCCTGTGCTAACATGATTCACAAATAGAAAAACTATCAAGTATAGTGTGTGTGTGTGTGTGTGTGTTTCTTGAAAACCAAAAGAAAGCATGATAAAACAAGGTTTGAGAATCTCAAACCACGTGGGTTGCCTCCCACTAGCACTAAATTTATAGCCTTCAGTCGGGCTTGTTGCTCTCTTCACTAAGTGTTGACACCCACAGTGTCTTCCTTCTCTTCCATAGTGATCCTTTCTAGAGTTCTGATGACATGGGATTCATCCCAAGGAGTGTATATTGAAGGGAAGTATGGACTTGATTTCTACAGCTCTAAGGGATCATAGTAGCATAGACTATCGTCGAAGTCTTCATTGCCCAGCTTGTACCTCTCCTCTTTAGTGAATATAAAGAAATCAAACCTTCTCCTTTCATAAATGACCGTCAGAGTGCCCATACACACATTGATTTCCGCACCCACTGTGGACAAGAAGGGTCTCCTCAATATTAGGTACTCTTTTCCATCAATAGGTCTAGAATACACAATCAGAAAATCGGTCACATATGTAATGTCTATCCTTTGATCCATTACTATTATTGTATTTTGCAATATTCCCAAGGGCTTCCTCTTAATTCCATCACCCAAGACAGGGACACAATCCACTGGTTCCATTTTGTTTAGGCCAAGTCGTAGATACATGCTCCATGGAATGATACTTGTCCCTGCACCTAAATCAAGGAGAGTGTGCTCAACAGGTTGTGTACCGATGTAGCAGGTAATGAGAGGAAATCCTGGATCATCCTCTTTGTCTGGAAAGCCAAGGTAGAAGATGAAATTTACTGATTTTGTAGAAACAATTTCTTTGGGCGGTAGTAGCACCAGTTTTCTCTTCCCCATGCAATCATCTTTCACCAACGAAAAGAATGCTTTGATGCATGTTGTTCCTTTCTTCAAGGATCCCAGGAGATTCATGACACTGTTGCCCTTTTCTTGGAGAGATGGACCTTCTAACGTTTCATGGGATTCCTCCCCAGTTGCATCAAAGGTTTCCACAACACTCAGTGGGCCTTGAGGAGGGATGATGGTGATTCTCATCTCATGAGTAGGTTTTGGTTCCTAACATGGTATTGCCTCAAGTGTTGTTACGTCAATGGCATGTGGGGCAGAAAACATGACCTTGTCACCAACATATAGACGAGCCAAATCTCTTGCACTTTCATTGCTTCCAATAGAGGGTGATACAGGTGAGGGCGCTTCTACATTCACACCGGGAGTAGCAGAAACTTGGGTGCACTTGGCATTCTCTAGCAGTACTTGAGCAGCAAACTCTTTGGAGCCTTTGTGATCTTTGCTAGGCCCCTTCAGCATCAAGCCTTTGTCATCAATTTCAATCACTTTCTTTTCCCTTTTTTCAAGATTTTGAGCAGCTTCTCTCCCCCATATTATAGACACCATATTCACTTATTCATGAGAAGGAGGAGGGGCTTGTGAAGACGAACGTGGTGGCAGTCTTTGATGAGGCGAGTTAGGATTTTTGAGTATGCAAGTTGGTTATTGCAGAGGTTGTTGTGGAGATTGGGGTTGATAGGTATGTGAAGGAGGTGGAGATATTGATAGTTAAATGGGGGTTGGTGAGGTGGTGGAGCATATGGATGTGGTGGTCCTTGGTATTGGAGGAGTGGAGATGCTTGGCCTTGCGGTGGGATGTATGCACATTGACTAGTGTTCACATAATCACCATCGTTGTTCAAATTTGCCATGGGTTGAGACGGAAGTCTTCCTTCTTCATGGCGAGCAATTCATATTGAGATTTGATCAAGCCTTTGTTCAAGGTGGCTAATATTTTTCTCTTGGGAGGACACTTCTCTCTTTACCTCATCCAAATTTCTCAACCTTCCAAGCACTTCCTCTTCAAACTTTGAACTATAGCATGGTCTCGGCTGGCCCTGTCCTTGTCCATCCTCATTTTGTTGCTTCCATGAGAAGTTTGGATGGTTCCTCCACTCGGGAGTATAAGTATTGGACATGGGTCCTTGATTGTTTCGGCCGCCAAAAGAGTGTAAGGCATGCACTTCTTCATCAACTGAATCGACTGCCATGGTGGATTGGCTAGGAGAACCACCAGCTTGGTTCTTCATCATCTTCATCATATCTCCCATCATCCTCATCATGTCGGGGTCGGCAACGTTGCGGGCTGGAGCTATGGAAGAAGGTGGAGGGATGCAGATTTGGCCACAATGCTCCCCTTTTGTAGAAACTCGATGGCAGGAGTTTTCAACAAGATGCTCAAACAAAGGCCACAATTCCTTAGGTGGCTTTGCCATTAAAGTACCTCCACATGAGAAGTCGACATTGTTTTGTCTCTATTCTTCAAACCTGATGTAGAAGGCTTGAACTAGTTGCCACAATGGCACTTCATGGTGGGGTAGTCGCGGAGAAGTTTTTGGAACCTCTCCCACACCTCATGGAAGGGTTCATTCTCTTTATGGGCAAAGGAAGTGATGCATCTTCTCATATATTTGAGCTTAACAATCGGGAAGAACTTTTTGAGGAATTCATTCTTGACTTCATTCCAGGTTACCAGCTCTGGCTTCGAAACATACCACTCTTTATCTTTTTCTTTTAGGGAGAACGGAAAGAGAGTTCTCCAAATGGAGTCGTCGGTGGAGGTGGGGGTACGAAAAGTAGAGCACGTCTCAAGGAATGCATCGATGTGATGGTAGGGATTCTCGTTCTCCATCCCATAGTAGTGGGGAGGAGTCCAAGGAGTCCAACGACCGTGTTGGTGGCAACGACCGTGGTATCTTCAATGGGCCATGGCCGTGATGATGGCCACTGTTGTGGTAAGTTGGGTGCAAGTCCCTGTTGATTCTGTCAATTCTTCACCATAAAAGACACGAACATGGGGGTTTGACGACAACCGTTTTGGGGTCTCCAGTAGACAATTGAACTTCATCTTTCATCATCCATGGGTTTCTTTGCTTGATGATGACTCTTGGCCATTAGGGGTAGGTTGAGAGAGGTTTGGGGCCTTCTTTGGACCCCTCCATGAGTGGAGGAGCCCTAGAACTTCTTCATTCTCTCTCATCCATCCAAGGCATGGTCCAAGTACCTGAAAATAGTGCAAAAAACATCTATAAGCGCATTTGATAGTAAAACACATATTGGGGGAATCAACTTGCAATCTAACTTGTTTAGATGTGATTAAAGTACAAAATGGCACAAGATGGAGCCCAAAATAGGGCTACATCAGTTACCTCCATGTCTCTAACTGGACATTCTCTTATCATATGTCCTTCCTGCCCACACTTGAAGCAGGTTATGTTCTCCCATTGTGGCCTAGATGGTCATGTTACTGACATTGATGCCGTGTTATGGGCTCCACTTGGCAGAAAATTATGGCCTCTACCCTTGCTTGATGTCCACTGTGTCTGAGCACTGAACCTATGTGGTGCTACTGGTGCGGGAAATCTCGATTTCTTAAAACTTCTAGACCTCTGTCCCTAAAATTGAGCAAGTCATTTCCTATTGTTTGCCTCATGTTTCTCAGTCATGGACCTCTCTATCCTACTAACTGACTCCACAAAGGTAGAAAACCTCTCTCTATTCTCTAGAACTGATATAGTTGTGGATAACTCAGCATTCAGACTCTTCTCAAAATGTTGAATCATCTCCTCTTCTATAGTAGCCATGTGTTATGACCCATAACTAAGTTAACTAATAAGTACCTCGATTAGTGTGAAATACCTTGATTAGTGCTAAGTATTTTGTTAAACAACATGGTTAATCAAGATAAGTTACATTGTGAATCAATGGTTGAGATTGAATCATTTGAGGTAGATGATGATAATGGCAATGATGATCGTTAGGTTAATTGTTGAGTTAAGTTAAATGCAAAGATGCAATTAGAGCTTTGATCCAGTGAAACAGTCTAATCAGTATGCTTTTGTGCCTTGAGAGTGTAGAGGACCTTGTGCTTGAAGTGTGGCAAAAAGAAACAGTTAAATTGGACCTCCGAGGCAATATTTATCCCATTTTCTAGTTCTTTGGACCTTGGCTGCAATTTATCCAATTTTGGCTATATTAACTTTTCCTTTTCGTTTTCTCCCTTATCACCTTCTTTTTACCCGATCGTTGGCTAGCAAGCGGCGCACATAGAGCGCCGACAGAACAGTTGGAAGGAAGGATCGCGTGAGGTCGACTTAGGGCGATTTGGGGCGAATGAGCTAACCCCTGACCTCCGTCGACCCTCGTCCACCCTTCCTCTACCCTTCATCTTCCTATGGCTCACCCTAGCCGCACCCATCGCCAACTGCCCTAGCAAGGAGCTGCGGCGCACTGTAGCAGCGCCCAACCAGCAGCTTGGGGGAGGAAATCGGGGGCCGTTTCGATCTCCTTACCACCGGCCCGCAGGCGCCCCACCTCCGCCATCCTTCCCTCCATCTTTCTCTTCTAGTTTCTTTCCCCTTCCATGCCCTAGCGGCGCCATAAGATCACCCAAACAGCAGCAGCGTCGGCTACGTTCAGCAGCGACGATGGAAGGGTAGCAGCTGCGATTGGCGGCCGTTTAGGGTTTGTTTGGGCGGCTTTAGTGACGCCCCAACTTCCTTTACTCTCCCCCCTTCCTTCCTCCTCTGTGCGCCCACCTAGCAGCAAGGGAGACGCCCTACGTAGCAGCAGCCATGGCTGCACGGCAGCAGCTAAGGAGCTGCGTTGGGGGCACCCAGCTATAGGGAAGTCGACCTCGAGCTCGGCCTGGAGTTCCAAGCGAGTTTCCATGGCCCTAGCCGCGGATTGACAACCAACGGAGCTCTCCTCGTCAACCTGTAGCTTGAGTGTCAAGCAACTGTAGAACAAAACCGTGAATAGAGTTAATGCAAGGTTGAAGAAGACAACCAAAAATCATCCGGAATCAGGCCCTTGACGCACCTCCGGACGAATCTGAACAGACCAAATCACTGTGAGTAGGATTTCATTCATTTATCATTAAATAACTCAGGCGTTTGAATATTTTCTGTTTGGTGCGCAAATTACGCTGATAACAGGCGTTATCAGGCGTAGGGCGGCGTTTGGCGTCGCCCGACTTTTTATTTCATAAACTGCTTCTAGACGCTGTTATATGATTAAATTTAGCATTTGATCAGTGTGGATTGAATTGGTTGATTTATATGGTTCATTTGAAACTCAAATTGCTTATTTGAATGTTGAATTTAGAAATTCATATCTGAAAATGGTATGGTTTGGGTATGAACCCAGACAATAGGGATTTCTGATAAATTATCAGATGTACGATTTCAAAGTTGATATGAATAAATAAAAATATGCAATAAAACCCTAATTGCATATATCTTTTGACGTTAATATGTGTAAATTGATATTTACATGAAATGGCACATTTTTCTGAATTATTACCAGAAATTCTCAAGTATTGTTATTAAATTGTGTTGTGATAGGTAATTAACTCTTAATTGAGTTAAGTGATGCACAAACCAGGATTTGGGTTAATGTGCACGTTTTTCGAGAAATTTAGAGAATTGATAATTGTTGAGTATGATTCTTATATGTGAAGTAAATTTTTTTTAAATTGTGCAATAAGATGTTCAAATGCGTAAATTCGCTATGTATGTGCCAAATTGAAATAAGTTGGGTTATTTATGCATTTCTAATTTGCCTGAATGCATGGTATGAGAATTTCTAAGAAATTACAATGATTTGAAATATATTGCTCTGTCGGTTTAGAATGACAGTGTATTGTGATTTGATATGAAATCAGTAAATGTGATATTTCTGTTTAAATGTTTATTTGTTAATCAGTTAATAGACTTAGGTGCCCTAACGCCGTAGAACCCCTCGTGAGGTCTGCACCTTGGGGTGAAACGACCTACCTAGCGTGTGTCTAGATGGTCGGTGACTCGTGTTCAACAATAATCCGTGCGTGTGTCACGGTGGCACTGGAGTATATGGGGGTTATTCAACAATAATCCGTGCGTGTGTCACGGTGGTAACCCCGACTCTCCGCCTGTGTGCTCAGGTTAAAGGAGGAGTCTAGAGTACACTCTTTTGAGAGTGCAGTGAGGCCGTGTGAGCCTGAGAGTCCTGTAGCAGACCAGGACAGCAGTCAGACTTAGCATTTCCCGGGTGTGTCGCTAAGTCTTGTACGGTGGGACCGTAGCATGAACTTGCTGCGGATCTTTATATGCAGAGTACACTACATATATTTAGGGCATAATAATAATATGAATAAGTAATCGTGTAGGATCACAGTAAATTTATATAACTGTTTATTTATCTGAGATATCTGTTGATGCTTAGAAATGTGACTAATATCTGTATATCTGCTATGTATTTAGAACTGCCTTGCTTAGATCTGCATTTATGTTTAATTTTAATTTATAAACCTGATGAGTTGTTTAGTGATAGCTAAGTGAAATACTATTCACTGAGCGAGTAGGCTCATACCTCTACTCAAAACATTTTCAGGTTATCATCAGCAGCAGGAAATCAGAAGGATCGATTTATCCTTACGCCTAGTCGATAGAAGGTTCGTAGTTAGTAGTTAGAGGTCTCTTAGTCCTTTCCCCTCGGTCCTTGGGACATGGTGTGGGTGAGAGAGAGTATGTATGGCGAATGTGTATAAAGTTGTAAATTAACTGTTATGTTTACTTTCTGTTAAACAATATTACATGTTGTAAACTCTGTTTATGTTCTCTAGCCAGTTTAATTGAAATGCTTCCGCAATAGTTATTTTTGTTTTAGTTTACAGCAATAATCCGGATATCATTATGAGGTTTTAAAAAGAAAAAGTTCTGAGTGAATTGTTTATGTGATAATTCCTTTGTCGCGCCCTAATCTCGTGGGTTGTGGTTAGTGTGAGATCGGGGTGTGACATCTTGGTATCAGAGCATAGGTTGAGTATATGAATACTCTAAGTCAAGGTCAGGGGACGACAAGAGACCAATAGGATTAGGACTTAGGTGTCTTCCTTCTAACTGCACTTTTATGACAGGAAGTGTTCTGTTATACTATTGCAGATAGCAGGAAGAGGATGTGGTCATGAGAATCAAGTAATGAGCTTAAGTTGAATCGATAAGAATCATTAAGGTCAAAAGACAAAGTTATAAGTAAGGCGGATAATGAATGATGTGTTTTAGCTCTGGAAGGTCTGAGTGTTTAGATACCCTGGCCAGGTGTCTGAATACTTAGATTGACCAGTATCAAGCTACTCTGTCTGTTCTTCTCTGGATACCCTGGCCAGGTATACAGAGGAAGGATAGGCTAGAGAGAAAACCCTAGAAATCTTAGGGTTAAGAGATCAGAAATTAATATAGGAGTAAGAGATTAAATATAGGATGCAATGCAATTTTTGATTTATATTGTTTATTTGATTGAAAAACCATTAAAAATGCCCTTATATGCATAATTTAGATTTTCAGTTTGTAAAGTAAATATGATTCTTTTATGTTGTTGTATGTCACGAAATGATTTATTTATTGTTTAAATTCTTTGAATCAAGTAGACCAAAGGTTATGTTTAAATGAGTTTGCCTTAAGTGGATATTCATTCCACATGTTTGAAATCAATAAGAGTTAGTTAATCCTGAGTAGCTCTTGGCTTCAGGACTACAGGTTCGGCCTGGTCCGGCTGGCAGGATGCGTTACTGGGATCTAATGACTCCTATTAACAGTATAATTAGATTAGACTCCGGATGATTTAGACCTGAATCATAGTGAGAATGTATATACACTGAGATGTTGAAATATAATGGAAAGATTAGAACAGCTAAGAAGTAGCTGAAACTGATATCAGAAGCCTAATGTTGGAGTCTCATTTGTGCAATCCTTAATTTGAAATAAAAGAAAATGATATAAGGTTCAAATTAAATTCAATGATTTGTACTATATGAACTCTAAATATAAGAGTATAGAAAGGATATGAGAAAAGCATGTAAGGGCTAGGACGTAAGAATCAAATTTGGGTTGGATCATGGAATGGAGTAAAATACTTTATGTACTTTAAGGCAAAGGGAAAATAGAAAAAAAAAATAATAAGTTGAACATACAATAAGTACATAGAAATAAAGAGTCTTATGAAAATCATAAGATCAAGACAAGAAACTTAGTAGGATTAAAGGAAATGTTAAAAATGATGACTTGATTAAGGAACGAGAATTACAAGACATAATTGAGAGTATGGAATGCATATCTTTATTATAAAGTTAAATACATGCATACATATTACCTTTGGATTCTAAGTCTCTATAAACTAACAAATTAGTTTTTAAAATAAAGGACAAACACATAACTTAGAAAATGAATGCATGATATAAAAATTTCTCAGTATTTACTATTATACGATCACATTTTCTGAATAATGTAGCAGTGTGATAATTGAATTTTATCTTTTTATTGGTATATCCAATTGATCTCAGATTTTTATTGTGCTTGAACAATACAATTTTAGACACTATTAATTTGGCGTAATTTTTGGATGACTTTTGATCTCTACAGTAAGGTGTCGGTCGAATTGCAATTCGACCGAATCTGCTGCAGACTGCTATATAGCAGCGCACCGTTTGATTTTTAATTAATTAATGGTAACTTGAAATGATCTCAAATTTTTACTGGAGGTCTAAAACTTTATTAGGCACAACATATAAAATTTTCAGAAATTTTGGAGTTTCTGTTTACAGTTTAATAAACGAATTACAGAAACTATTATAAAAACTGAATTTTCAGCTATATGTAATTAAAGTTGAGTATTGGATTAATATGTTGTTGATCCAAGCAAATCAATTTGATCTATATGATCGACCACACACATACAATAATGCTATGATATTGATTTAGACCAAAACCCTAGGATGATTAGGGTTGAAGTAGTTTAAAGGATATCATTAGTGATGTAACCTTGTATACCAATATCTTTGTTAAATAAAGATCTTGAGATTTGTTCTATGAAAAGTAAACTGGCTTTGATAACGATCTAGGGTTTTGAAGAAGATAACCTGATCGGTACATGAACAACATGAGATGATTTAGAGGAATGAGTAAGACATAAACCTAAAATGTAACAATAAATAAGTAACATAGAAAGCGGAATATTATCCGATTATGATCTAAAGATAGCTGATGTAGTCTATGTTTTAAAGATATGGTGTCACTATCTTTATGATGTGACAATAGATTATCACCCTAGTAAAGAGAATGTGGTGGATGATGCTTTCAGTAGAAAGTCAAGTTCAACAGTTAATGCATTTTCTACGACATGTTTCAATCGAGACCTGTTAGTAAAAATGTGGGAGTTGAATCTAGATTTAGGGGTGACAGCACAGAGTGATTTGATTGTACAGATGTAAGTTAAGCTTACTTCTTATGATCAGATCAAGGAACTACAATAGGGTGATAGTGAGTTAAACCAGACTATGCATGACGTGATAGAAGGAAAAGAGATTAGAGTTTAAGTTTTTAAATGATAATATGTTGATTTAGCGTGACATGTTGTGTGTATCTCGAGATGGAGTAAAATTCTTTTAAGGGGAAAAGCCTAAAAGAAAAGATTCTTATAGAAATGTATGTATTGATGTACGCTACGCTTTCAGGAAAACACTAAGATGTATATGAATTTCAAGAAGTTGAAATGGATGGTCAGATATGCAAAAGTATGTAGCTAGGTATGTGGTTAAAAGTAGTGTGTATCAGTAGGTTAGGGCTGAACCCTAAAAATCTATAGCTACCTTGTAATCTTTTTCTATGCCCGAATGGGAATGGGAATTTATCACAATGGATTTTGTGGTAAGATTACCCAGGACACCTAGAGGTTGTGATTTGATATGAATGATTGTGGATAGACTAATTTAGTCTGCTCACTTTCTTCATATTAAGTCAACCTTTGATGTCTTGATATATGACCAAGATATACATGGATGAAATAGTTAGATTGCCTGGTAATCCAGTTTCAATCATATCTTATTGAGATCCTAAGTTCACCTCTAGGTTGTGGAAACAATTGCATCGTGCTTCGGGCACAAAGATAAGATTCAGTACAACCTTTTTACCCGCATACGGATGGTCAGTCTGAGAGAACCATTCAGACTCTTAAGGACATACTGAGAGCATATGTTATGCGTCTCAGTGAAAGTTGGGAAGAACATTTAAGTCTTATAGAGTTTGCTTAGTGTGAATGTTGAGTTTAGAAATACACAACTGATAATGGTACGGTTAGAGAATGAACCCAGGAAATACAGTTATGGTAAATCATTAGATATATGATTCCAAGATAGTAAGACAGTATTAAAATATATAAATAAACCTAAATACCTGCTTCCTATTATGTTAATGTGTGTGACCTGACTTTTTACATGAATTGGTACTTTTCATGGAAATATCATTAGAAATTCTCAAGTACTATTAAATACTTATGTGATGATACGTAAATAACTCTTAATTGAGTTATGTGGTGCATAAACCAGGAATTTGGTTAATATGCACGTTCTTCGAGAAAATTTAAGTAATTGAAAAATAGTACAGATGGTTTGTTATATGTGAAATAAATGACTTCTATTGATGTAATAAGATGTTCAATTACATGAATCCGATATGTATGTGCCAAAATTGATTGAGTTGGGAATATTTATGAATTTTTAATCTGTCTGCATGCCTGATATAAACATTACTCAGTAATTACAATGATTTTGAATATACTGTTCTGTCAGTTCTAGAATGATACCGTATTTTGATTTGAACTGCAATCAAACAAATGAGATAATGGAAACCCTAAGAGTAGGGTGTTGCCATGTGATCAATAATTGAGAAAACCCTAAGAGTAGGGTGTTGGCATGTGATGAATGAACAATGCAAATGAAACCCTAAGGATAGGGTGTACGATGAATCAAGTATTTTGATATCAATTTGCAGTATGATATGTAGCGATAATTTTAACAGTTATATTGTATGATTTTAATTTAGCACCAGATTGACATGTATTCTGTTTATTTAAGAATTTAGTTTGTCTGCATGAATAGTATGATAATTTCTCAGTAGTTATCATAAAATGAGATACTGCTATAACAGTTCTGGAAAGACAATGTTTTGTGGGTTGATCTGGAATCAGATCAGATGTGTCCTAGGTTAAGGGACCTATACAGATGATTGATCAGTGGATCAAGAAACTCAAGAGTTGAGAAATCTTAACCTAGAGAAAGGCACATGGAAACACGAGTCAGGAGTGAATGACAAGTTTTCTTTTCTCTTTTAGGAATTTCGGGACGAAATTCTTATAAGGGAGGGAGATTGTTATGACCCATAACTAAGTTAACTAATAAGTACCTCGATTAGTGTGAAATACCTTGATTAGTGCTAAGTATTTTGTTAAACAACATGGTTAATCAAGATAAGTTACATTGTGAATCAATGGTTGAGATTGAATCATTTGAGGTAGATGATGATAATGGCAATGATGATCGTTAGGTTAATTGTTGAGTTAAGTTAAATGCAAAGATGCAATTAGAGCTTTGATCCAGTGAAACAGTCTAATCAGTATGCTTTTGTGCCTTGAGAGTGTAGAGGACCTTGTGCTTGAAGTGTGGCAAAAAGAAACAGTTAAATTGGACCTCCGAGGCAATATTTATCCCATTTTCTAGTTCTTTGGACCTTGGCTGCAATTTATCCAATTTTGGCTATATTAACTTTTCCTTTTCGTTTTCTCCCTTATCACCTTCTTTTTACCCGATCGTTGGCTAGCAAGCGGCGCACATAGAGCGCCGACAGAACAGTTGGAAGGAAGGATCGCGTGAGGTCGACTTAGGGCGATTTGGGGCGAATGAGCTAACCCCTGACCTCCGTCGACCCTCGTCCACCCTTCCTCTACCCTTCATCTTCCTATGGCTCACCCTAGCCGCACCCATCGCCAACTGCCCTAGCAAGGAGCTGCGGCGCACTGTAGCAGCGCCCAACCAGCAGCTTGGGGGAGGAAATCGGGGGCCGTTTCGATCTCCTTACCACCGGCCCGCAGGCGCCCCACCTCCGCCATCCTTCCCTCCATCTTTCTCTTCTAGTTTCTTTCCCCTTCCATGCCCTAGCGGCGCCATAAGATCACCCAAACAGCAGCAGCGTCGGCTACGTTCAGCAGCGACGATGGAAGGGTAGCAGCTGCGATTGGCGGCCGTTTAGGGTTTGTTTGGGCGGCTTTAGTGACGCCCCAACTTCCTTTACTCTCCCCCCTTCCTTCCTCCTCTGTGCGCCCACCTAGCAGCAAGGGAGACGCCCTACGTAGCAGCAGCCATGGCTGCACGGCAGCAGCTAAGGAGCTGCGTTGGGGGCACCCAGCTATAGGGAAGTCGACCTCGAGCTCGGCCTGGAGTTCCAAGCGAGTTTCCATGGCCCTAGCCGCGGATTGACAACCAACGGAGCTCTCCTCGTCAACCTGTAGCTTGAGTGTCAAGCAACTGTAGAACAAAACCGTGAATAGAGTTAATGCAAGGTTGAAGAAGACAACCAAAAATCATCCGGAATCAGGCCCTTGACGCACCTCCGGACGAATCTGAACAGACCAAATCACTGTGAGTAGGATTTCATTCATTTATCATTAAATAACTCAGGCGTTTGAATATTTTCTGTTTGGTGCGCAAATTACGCTGATAACAGGCGTTATCAGGCGTAGGGCGGCGTTTGGCGTCGCCCGACTTTTTATTTCATAAACTGCTTCTAGACGCTGTTATATGATTAAATTTAGCATTTGATCAGTGTGGATTGAATTGGTTGATTTATATGGTTCATTTGAAACTCAAATTGCTTATTTGAATGTTGAATTTAGAAATTCATATCTGAAAATGGTATGGTTTGGGTATGAACCCAGACAATAGGGATTTCTGATAAATTATCAGATGTACGATTTCAAAGTTGATATGAATAAATAAAAATATGCAATAAAACCCTAATTGCATATATCTTTTGACGTTAATATGTGTAAATTGATATTTACATGAAATGGCACATTTTTCTGAATTATTACCAGAAATTCTCAAGTATTGTTATTAAATTGTGTTGTGATAGGTAATTAACTCTTAATTGAGTTAAGTGATGCACAAACCAGGATTTGGGTTAATGTGCACGTTTTTCGAGAAATTTAGAGAATTGATAATTGTTGAGTATGATTCTTATATGTGAAGTAAATTTTTTTTAAATTGTGCAATAAGATGTTCAAATGCGTAAATTCGCTATGTATGTGCCAAATTGAAATAAGTTGGGTTATTTATGCATTTCTAATTTGCCTGAATGCATGGTATGAGAATTTCTAAGAAATTACAATGATTTGAAATATATTGCTCTGTCGGTTTAGAATGACAGTGTATTGTGATTTGATATGAAATCAGTAAATGTGATATTTCTGTTTAAATGTTTATTTGTTAATCAGTTAATAGACTTAGGTGCCCTAACGCCGTAGAACCCCTCGTGAGGTCTGCACCTTGGGGTGAAACGACCTACCTAGCGTGTGTCTAGATGGTCGGTGACTCGTGTTCAACAATAATCCGTGCGTGTGTCACGGTGGCACTGGAGTATATGGGGGTTATTCAACAATAATCCGTGCGTGTGTCACGGTGGTAACCCCGACTCTCCGCCTGTGTGCTCAGGTTAAAGGAGGAGTCTAGAGTACACTCTTTTGAGAGTGCAGTGAGGCCGTGTGAGCCTGAGAGTCCTGTAGCAGACCAGGACAGCAGTCAGACTTAGCATTTCCCGGGTGTGTCGCTAAGTCTTGTACGGTGGGACCGTAGCATGAACTTGCTGCGGATCTTTATATGCAGAGTACACTACATATATTTAGGGCATAATAATAATATGAATAAGTAATCGTGTAGGATCACAGTAAATTTATATAACTGTTTATTTATCTGAGATATCTGTTGATGCTTAGAAATGTGACTAATATCTGTATATCTGCTATGTATTTAGAACTGCCTTGCTTAGATCTGCATTTATGTTTAATTTTAATTTATAAACCTGATGAGTTGTTTAGTGATAGCTAAGTGAAATACTATTCACTGAGCGAGTAGGCTCATACCTCTACTCAAAACATTTTCAGGTTATCATCAGCAGCAGGAAATCAGAAGGATCGATTTATCCTTACGCCTAGTCGATAGAAGGTTCGTAGTTAGTAGTTAGAGGTCTCTTAGTCCTTTCCCCTCGGTCCTTGGGACATGGTGTGGGTGAGAGAGAGTATGTATGGCGAATGTGTATAAAGTTGTAAATTAACTGTTATGTTTACTTTCTGTTAAACAATATTACATGTTGTAAACTCTGTTTATGTTCTCTAGCCAGTTTAATTGAAATGCTTCCGCAATAGTTATTTTTGTTTTAGTTTACAGCAATAATCCGGATATCATTATGAGGTTTTAAAAAGAAAAAGTTCTGAGTGAATTGTTTATGTGATAATTCCTTTGTCGCGCCCTAATCTCGTGGGTTGTGGTTAGTGTGAGATCGGGGTGTGACACCATGTGTGGACAAAACTGCAGAAGCTCCATGAACTTAGCTTCATACTCACTAATCTTCATTGTTCCCTGTTTAATTTGCTCAAATTGTGAGATTTTCTCATCCTGATAAGTCTTGGGAAAGTATCTACTAACAAGCTTGTGTCGAAACTCCTCCCATATGACCTCAACACCCAGTCTTTTCCCTTCTCCAATGGCCAACGCTTCCTTTTAAAAGGTACACAGTATGCCTAACTTTATCAGTTTCTAGAATGCTAAGGATTCTAAAGGCTTTTTCCAGCTTAGTGAGCAACCGGCATATTCAGTGGCTCCTACCCGATGTAACCGCTCAAAGGTCTTACCAGACCCATGTCCCTCATTGGGAACTGATGTCCTAGGTGTTGGTGTTGGCATCCGGTCTACCATATGCATTATTGTGGTCATGAAAAATGCATGAAAGGTTGGGTTTTCTAGCATGGCTTCATCAAGATGGGGATTCTTAGGTATTGATTCCTCTCTTTCCTGATCCCTTGCACCTCCTCCTGGTGCAGCAATACTGCTCTCAACATCATGTTCTTTGTGTGCTCCAGCCATCTTTCAACTTTACTTCTTCTCCTATATGAGCAGAAGTCACTATAAGATAAACTGGAGGATACTAGAATAGACACAACCACGTTAATCCTATGTCTTTGTAGACTCAGCGAACCTTACGCTCTGATACCAAAACTTATGACGACCACTATCAAACCGACAGACAAATCACACAGTAATTACGTGGAATAACCATTAGAAACGATTTAACAAAAATCACTAAAAATTAAAACCATTTTGCAAAGAGATCCATTGCAAGGAAACTCTTAAGGGAAGAACCAAAGAAATATATACATCATGGTTCACATTGTACATACATTGTACCATCTCATCTCGAGGATATCATATACCATTTGCTTTGAACAAACATA
Organism: Alisma plantago-aquatica; assembly: GCA_963693085.1. Lineage (NCBI taxonomy): Eukaryota > Viridiplantae > Streptophyta > Magnoliopsida > Alismatales > Alismataceae > Alisma > Alisma plantago-aquatica. The sequence goes on from OY856412.1 coordinate 962,364,288, forward strand.
TACATAAGCAACATAAAACCTCGAGACATACAAGCCAAAATCTCAGATCATTTATAAAACCATTATGTACTAACTCCCAAGGACCTGAGAGTACAGAGATGACACATAGGACTTCTATCTACAAGACACGACAGACAGCACACTCAACCTGAGCTGTTACTACTATCCCTGTTGTTGTTGTCCTCCCTCTGCAGTACGGTCTCTACCTCCTCGTTCGCGTCCACCTAAAAATGTTGGGACCAACGGGGTGAGACAAAAGTCTTAGTGAGAGATATAACTCTCCGCCAAAAATATTATTATCACAAGTAAATAGTATAAAACTGAGAAGAGGATCTTTTATATTAATAATCAAGATTAATCACTGTTTATAAGCAGAATAGAGCAATATCATCTTTTAAAGAAATGCAGCTACCTATGATAGAGCAATAAATCATCTATTCACTTTATAAGGAATACAAAGAACACATATAATATCTATCCATTTAAGATGTATAAAAGTAGTGTAACATCAACCAATGTTTCCGTATTCAATCCTTAAGCAAATACGCTACACGGATGATTACATATTTACAATCACACGTATGTCCTGAGGAGATGAGGTATACCGCTCATGCTCCAACCGACCATGGCTATATAAAGCATCGGTACCATACAAGGTCAAAGGAAGAGTCGGCTTCCAAGACCTCACATGTCTTGGTCAGTACGAGACCACTGGAAGTGACATCATGTGTCAAACTGCAATTAGCTTGCCAGGGTATAGTGGCATCTTCGCTATAGAGTTACAGCCGCAACATGTAATCTCTTTAGGGAGACCACACAACAATCCCTGATATATTAATATTGAGTCATGGCATATAGCCATACTCTTATGAAGATGAGGGAGACCACACAACAATCCCTATTTAGACGTAAGGATATTTTCTCCCATTACCCCCACATATTCAAAAATATGCTCTCCAGGTTAAACTCGTTTCACCATTCAACAAATTCTGACACCGAATGGATCTATAGACAGAGCAACTACATGATAAGGTTCCACTTGATCAATTAGGTGCATTATAGTATTTTTTTAGCATCAACCAATTTACAAGCATGAATTATAACATATGCTACAAAGAAAGGTGTAATACATTTATCAAGTACTTTCATAATCTTTGGAACACATTGAATGCATAACATTCGGGATCTCAGTCCCTTATCGCATTACTGGAAATTCTCATCCCTTAACATTATCATCATCATGATTGCTAGATCTGGGTATTCAAACCCTTAGTTCATCACTGAACATTGTCACCTCTTATCAGGTAACTATTACCACTAGGTCCTCAGACCTAGGTATACATTATACTTATTGCACACATATTTCACATGGATAACAAGGCCCATTTAGTTTGTATCATATAAACATCATAGCTCATACCTGGATATGCTCATCATCTCATGATACCTGCATGGTTAGTATTTCTTGATAAAAACAATATCAAGTACATATCATCACCATGCAATGCAAGAGAAATACAACCTTCCCATTATTAGGGTTAGAGTTTCCCTTTTTAGCCGATTAGGGTTTCAAGTTCATATTATCAAGAATAAAAACCCTAATTCATAGCTCCACACATATTAGGAGCATACATTGATATCATAAGTATTCAATCATACTTGTTTATGCTCATCATTCATCATTAAATGATTATCACACAAAGTATGAGTTTCTCTCTCATTCTCACTAGGATATTGATTACATCATACTTTATTAAGTTGGCTCAACCCTTTTCTCAAGTTACATTGGCCTACACTTATCAAAATGCATTAAGCTCTTTACATCTTAATGTATCATTTGACATAACATGCTTCATGTGTTACTCAATCAAGGTGCTTACCTCCATATTGGTTTTGAGGTGCTTCCACCATATCATCCAAGAGGTGTGTGTTGACCACCATATCATCTAAGAGGTGTGTGTTGACCACCATATCATCTAGGAGGTGTGTGCTTATCACCATATCATCCAAGAGGTGTGTGCTTATCATCATATCGTCCAAGAGGTGTGTGCTTATCACCATATCCTCCAAGAGGTGTATGCTTATCACCATATTGTCACAGAGGTGTGTGCTTATCACCATATCGTCGTAGAGGTGTGTTCTTATCACCATATCATCCAAGAGGTGTGTGCTTATCACCATATCGTCCAAGAGGTGTGTGCTTATCACCATATCGTCCAATAGGTGTGTGCTTACCACCATATCGTCCAAGAGGTGTGTGCTTACCACCATATTGTCAAAGAGGTGTGTGCTTATCACCATATCATTCTAGAGGTGTGTGCTTATCACCATATCGTTCTAGAGGTGTGTGCTTACCACCATATCGTCCAAGAGGGGTGTGTGTGTGTGTCACTTATATCGGGTTACTCAAGTGTAGGGTTTTGCATATCGGGTTAGACCCTTATGCTCATACCTTTTCAAACCTTCAAAGTATCAACCTACCATGTGTTGAGTGATAGCCTAGACAACTAGTTAGTCCTTTTTCAACCAACCCAAATGTAAAAAATGATATGGGTGTGGGGTTCCAAGGTATAAAGGATTTCATATCGCCATATTGGGTTTCATTACCATATCGGGTTAGAGGTGCGTCAACCCGACATGATGATGTCATAATCATCAAGTTAGACTTTCATCCCTTACTGTTCTAGTTCATGGACAAAAATCCTATGAAACTATTAGAACTCATAGAATCATCAATCATTCAAGAAAAAACAAACATGAAAGTAAATCAACAAGTATAGCAATATTGAAGGTGAATAATAACATGATTGGGTTCAAGTTATATAATCCCCCTCAAGAACAACTTCAAAGCTCCAAAGCTTCACGTTCCCAAGGTTGAATATGAACTTATCAAAGATCAAATACTTGTTCACAACTCCTCTATATGCAAAGAATCACCATAGATAAGAACTTGGTGAAGAAGAAAAGAAAGGAAGAATCACAACCCGAGATTCATGCTTCAACCAAGGTTGAAGATGACCATGGCTTCACCTTAAGCTTAAGGCTCTAGCTCCTCCTTGATCCTCAGCTACTATGCATGATATCTAAGAGAAAGAGAGTTGTAGGATTCGAAAAGTTTCACTAGTAGGTGAAAGGAGTGCTATATATATAATTGAGGCTCATGAGAGAGAGTGTATAAGAGGTGTCATCACCTTATACTACTAGGTGACACATGTCCATGCATGGGTTGACATGTGTACATGCATGCACACATATTTATATTAACATGCAAAACTCTTGGGGATAATCTAGGGATAATATTTCAGCCATTAGTTATCTTGTTGAACAAGATATTTCAACCCAACATCACTTTATTCACAATCTGATACAACTTTTCCAAGGAAAGTTGTAAACCGATATCCATCACCTTCTTGAGGTGCTTAACTCGTCATGGCCTTTTCCAAGAGTTGACAAAACGATATGGGACCTCCTCTATGGCTTCTTGGCCGATAGGTACTCCCATATAAGCTCTACAACTCAATACAACTCATTTTAGGGTTTTAACTCAACTATACAACTCTTCTTGGTGTTTTCATCACCAAGAATACCATCACTCAAATATGATTCAAACATGGTGCCTCTTTCTTTATATATACTCTAGATCATTCTAATAGAGAGTAGGGACACTCTAAAGGTGGTAATTTGCATATCAACCCTACATTTTGGGTAAATTGCAATTTGCACCAAAATTGGTACACAAGGCACAAGCATTATTCAAACAAGCTCCAACTTAGAACTTAGGCTTTCCACAAGCCACCCCTTAGCATCATTATCTCTCTTATGATGCTAAAGCACTTGAGGCATGTTCAAAATGTGACATATTGCAATATAACCCCTCATCTTGGGTAAGTTGCAGTTTACACCCAAACTATCATATAATGCACAAACAATTTTCAAATAAGCTCAAACTTGAAAATTAAACTCTCCTTGAGTCTTAATTACTTTTCAAAATATTAAAACAAGTTTATAAATAACTTAATTAAGAAAAACTTCTAGGGTCACGACATAACCCAGGTTAGGGATGTTACAGTAAGAATATGATAACAATATTTTTAACATGATATTATATTTGAATGTATATGGCTCAAAATATGAAAAACATTGACCACATTTAGCTTATGGAGATAAATTATTGATAATAAACTGCCTATGTGTTTTTGGAATTGTCAGTTTGCTCTTATTTAAGTCTAAAATGTATGCTATTATGAAGTTAAGCTTCTCTTTATCATCGGCATGTACACTCTCTTCACATGAAAGGGCCTCTTACAATTTTGCTTCAAGATTTGATTATTGAGATGTTGGACCCTTCCTCCAAGTCTAGCATGTTAATACCTTTTCAATACTACAAAGGATAATAAGGCTACACCTTTAAATCAAGAGATAGTCATACGTTCTCAATTACATCTTTTAGAAGTCAATACGATACATTTTTAGTACACTATAGAATTTAAGAAATATGTAGACATTAAGTAACTGATAAAGCTCAATACATATAATAACAAAGAGTAAGGAACTTTACCCAATTTATTGGAATAAAAATTAGAACAAGTATCAATAATTAGATAGTGGGGTTAAGAATTTTCTTCCTTACATGTGAGTCAAGGATATTCTACTTTACACGTGATGATCGGGTAGAAATATTGCAGTGACTAGGACTACACATATTTGTTGGATGATATCCCCCCCATACTCTGGTTGGAAGGAATTCATGTTGCCACAACTTTTCCACCACCATTATTTCCATGCTTCCTGGATACATACTTTTCTAGATCCTAGTATTCAATACAGAAGATGGGTCGGGTTAGACACATGACCGGGGACATGGAGACAAGAACTCATCTAAAATATTGCTAGTTAAGATGCATCAAATTTTAGTGTTGATTGATTCGATGAATAGATACATAGAAAACAATTAACATAGATGAGGGAAATGTTAATTGCATATATAAATAGATTTTAAGAACCACTTATAATAATAATAAAATTCAAAGTATACAGATTTATGGGTAAACGTTGAAGATGGAATGAGTAAAGCACTAACATAAATTATACCAAGATATGAATAAAAAGTACAAAAACATGAATCACAAAGGTAATGAATAGATGATGGTGTCATCAGCGAATTGAATAATGTTCTCCTTGCAGACATCAGGAACCGAGAAGAGCCCATTTTGATTTCCCATTTGAATCATGCGAGAGAGAATAGTAGTTAAAATGATGAAGAGGTAAGGGATGTTACAGAAAAATAAATATCTTCCGTTCAGAATATTTTTAGGATCATAGGTATCTTCTCCTACATCTCTGGACTAAAAATAAATATACAAAAATCCTCCATCTTTGGGGTAAACATTCTTCAATCAACTTTGTAGAACCTCAAGGATTTCCTAAAATGCAAATTTGAAGACTTCCCAATCAAATACCTGGGTCTCCCTATCACTCCTTATAACATCACAAATGCTATTTGGTACCCCATTATTTCTAAAATAAACACTAAACTTTCCAGCTGGGCAAACAACTTCCTTAACCTCTCGGGAAGGCTCACCTTGCTTAATAGTGTCATCACACCCATTACTACCCACTACTTGAGCTGCATCCCCTTACCCTCAAAAACTAAATCCATTCTAGATAAAATCCGAAGAAATTTCCTTTGGAACAATTTCAAAAAACTAGATAAACCTGGAAAACATTACCATCTAGTTAATTGGAAAACGATCTCTGCTCCCCTTGATCAAGGAGGCTGGGGAATTATAAACATTGAAACGCACTCGCTCTGCCTCATCACCAAAATCATTGACTGTCTTATACAAAATAAAAAGAAAATTTGGACAAATCTCATCAAAAACAAATATTACCAAAACTCACCTCCTTGGCATCAAATCCATCGGAAAATAGCTTCTCCTCTTTGGAAATTCATCAATAAAAATATACATTTGATATCACAAATCTTAAATACACCACCTCATTCTCAAAAAATCATCTCCTTCTGGTCTGATCCATGGTTTGAAAACTGCTCTGTTTTAAATCTCAAACCTTCTTGGGTTATCCCAAACAAACTCCTCAACATAAGGATTGATAAAGCCCTCTCGCTAATCACCAGTAACAGATCAAACTCTTTTAAAAGATGTATCCTTTCCCAGGTAAGTCAAAACGAATTCAGGCATCTCTCAAGTTCTATGGAAAACAACACCTCAAATAAAATCACTTGGAAATGGGGAAAAGAATATTCGGTTAGACTTGCTTACAATTTTCTCTCATTCAGAGGTATCTCCCCTTCATCATCACAGATTTGGAAACAAAAATGGTCTCAAAAATACAAAACTTTCTTATGGCTTCTCTTACAAAATAAGCTTCTTACAGGTGAAAACATTACTAAAAAGGGTTTCATAGGTCCTTTTAGATGTGCTCTTTGTGAAAATAACAGTGACTTGGTCAGCCACATCTTCTCTATATGCTCTTTCTCTCAAAAAATCTTTACGCACTTTATGAGAAATTGCCTTCCTGATCTCCAGGAAGTCACTTTTCCCATTCAAATAACACCAATAAGACTTTACAGACATTACAAAAGTTGTGATCTTTTCACTACAATCTGTTGGAACCTTTGGAAAGAAAGGAACAATAGAACTTTCAACAACAACAAAAATTTGGCTAGAAATGTTATAACTCAAATAGAAGCCGACCTTCACATCCTTACTAAACTGTAGGAAAATTAGCAGAAGGGAAGATGGATAAACCAGAGGAAGAAAATCCAGAAGGAGAATCAGAAGCCGCTTTTCTCTATGATCTTAAAGCTATGGTGGATGATGAGGCTGGAGTCAGCTTAGTTAAGCAGATGTGACACATCCTTTTGTATCAAGGGCAGCTCAAATCAGGATTATCTCGAGGCTGCTTAACTCATTTCACCAGGGGCTTGTTTAAGGGGTGCCCCCCATGTTAGCTGAACAATGCTTTCTATCGTATTTTCTCTTCAGTTATTTTCTTTATTCTCTCTGCTGTAGTTTCTCTTCCAAAACACTCTGTTGGTTCTCCACATAAGCAGGTTTTCGCTTGCTTGATGTGTTTTTAAATATATAACATTACCTTTCCTAAAAAAACAAAGGTAATGAATAGATATTCAAACGGTGCTTTGCCTTTTGGATTTGTTTAACATTCTGAGAAGTTAAAACTAGAAGATACCATCCAAGCATAATTCCGACTGAAATCTAACGGAACAAGATGTTTGTACCAGTCACCTTGGAGACCAAAGAGCACAAATAAACTAGTTCATTTGGGATCACGGAGGATCGATGGTGATAGATATGAGGAACAAGAAGGGATGGTGTAAGGGGATACTAGGAAGGCACCGCACACATATATTAGAACTACCACGTTTCAGAGAATATGGCAGCTGTTTAATACATGGTATGCTTTATAAGGGAGAGTAGGGTTTTGTTTTAGTATTGGGATGGGTCACGGGGAGTTGGAATGAGGCACATATTTGGAGAGTAAAAATGTTAACATAAGTTTAATAAAATAAATTTTTAATACCAGCATTGTCTATTGTGTCGGTATGCATAATTTTGACCAGCTCAAAATATGTGGTGATGGCATATGGTATCGGTATTGACAATACTTCTTGTACTGATAATTCAACTGTGGGAATTGGTGTCTTTATATTTATAGTTCAAAAGAATATCAATGTTAAGTCAATTCATTCTATTGTTGAATCCCTTGGTTTATATGGAGGTATGAAAAAATAAGTGTTTCTATCTCCCAAAGAAAGCCATTGAATTATTGACAGATTGTCTCATAAAGGACTCTTCATTAAAAAACTAAAATAATACTTCCCATTTTCTATCAACAATAGATATCAACCAATATAGTATGGATCAGAGTCAGTAAAATATATAGGTTCATAAAGTTTAGCTTATTTAATATATGATTTACCATGTATATTACCAAACAACTCAACACTCCACATAATATGGACAAAGTTCATATCTTTAAGTTTGTAACGTATTCTAGACATCTGATTCCCTTTCACATAAGTATCCCATGCACTTGAAACAATGTGGAGAAAGTCAACATGCACTAACCATAAGTTGATAAAAATGAATGGAGTCTTTTTCTTAAAAGAGGAAACACCTCCATGGATGAGATTACATCTCTAATTGCTAAAGATACTAGGTTTGATTTCACCCTAAAGACCAAGACAGCCATTTGAAGATTTTGACATTAATGAAAACTCTATCATATATAGACAAAGTCATATTATTACCTTTTTGTATATTATCACATGTAAAGGGACATCCTCTTTGATTCATTTCAATGAAATGAGAACATAAGAATATATTAAATCAATTTCATTACAAATCTATTTGAGGGTCTAGATATATCCATTATTTTAGCAAATAATGTGTCTCCATTAAAATCACCAACCACAAGCCAATTCTCATTCATAAGACGGTGACAATGAGAAAGTGAACTCCAAGATGAATTATTTTAACAAAAATAATTATGGTATTATCCAACCAAAAGAACAAAAGTAAAACCTTGAAAGCAAACATCACAATTCAATAATTATATAGTAATACAAGTCTTTGTAACTTTAATCAAGCTAGAATTCAAACAAATGGCAAGTCTCCTTGTAATATGATCATCCAAACTGGAAGACCAACTAGTAATAGAACAGACTCTATTAATGGCTTTTTAGATCTTCCTTCTTCTAACCTTAGTTTCACTAAGGACGACTAAGATAACTTTAGATTATACAATGATGTCTTTGGTGGTTTCATGATGCCCGAGTGTATTCAACCCTCAATCATCCCAATATAGTACAGAAAAATTATCCATCAGGAATAGTAGGAGTGGTGGGGAACCACTGTCATCTAATCCAAGATTTAACTTAGAGTCAATAAGCTCTTCTACATAAACAACATATTGTTTGAAATTATATGAATACCTTCAAACATGTTTTTCTTAGGAACACTTGTCTTTGAGAAAGACTTAGGAGAAGATTTTGATTTGCCTTCAGCAATTGTGAATCCATAATCATCAGGGTTTAAAAGATTATTAATCATTAAAGGAGAAAAACTTCTCTGATTAGCCTACTTTTTCACTTAGATCTCTAAGTTTTCATTACAGAGAGTTTATTTCATTCTATTTAGATTTTACGTTAACTTGTTAGAATTTTGACACTTTTTGTAAGACCCCAAACCTTGCTTAGTGGTTAAACATGCTTTCTTACCTTAATCAAGTACTTATAACCTTAATATAACCTTGTGATGTGCTTTGATATCATGTGACAAGCTTAATTTTCAAGTTTGGTCCAGTTTGGACATTGTTTGAGCAAGTTATGTAATTATATGCTTATTTTGGAATTTCTTGCAATTTACCCATATCTAAGGTTTTTCTTGCAATTTGTCACATCATTTATGTTTCTTACATGTTTATTATCATGCTTGAGTTGTTAGTGTTTTGGGGCACCTTGGTGTACCTTGGTTTGGTGGTGACACCTCTATATGTTAAGTTAGGGTTTTGGCTCTAATGGATGAGCTACATTGAGAGGCCATCAACCGATGGTTCCCCTTGATGAATGACATCTGATGGTCATCCTTAGGTGGGGGAAACTGATGGTGATTTCTAGAGATGGTATGTAGATGGTATTCTCTCTTGGGGTCCCTTGGACTGATGGCTTGCTTGGAAGGGGTGACCAATCAATGGCTTTCCACCTAATGACTTAGGGTTTCATCAAACAATGGTCACCAAGTGATGAAACTCGATGGCCACCCTAGGAGGGTTAAGATCCAATGGCCCAAAAGACTCCAAAATTGATGGAGCTGCTTCTTGCATGGACATGATGTCCCTTGGCCATAGACACTTGGTAAACATGTTATGACACCTTAGCCTTCTCTTCTCTATCACCCATAGCTATATAAACCTCCTACCTTCCATGTAAACGAACCTTTCAGACTTATTTTCTTCCTTTATGTCTAGATCTTCTTCCTCCTTGATCTAGTGGAGAAGAAGGTGCCCAAGGTATAAGAAGGTGGTCGATCCCCTAGCATGTGCAACTAGGGTTTAGATCTACCCTCTTTTGGGGCTTCCTTTGCTGGTTCTTAACCTAAGAAAGTAAGACACCTCCCTTTTCCTTCTTTTTCTTTGCTGGCCTACCTCCTTCCTCCTTATTCTTGGTCGTGACCATTGTGTTCCATGGTATATCTTTCTCCAAAGCTTAAAGAACCATTCTTTCTTGCTTCCTTGACCTAGGGTTTGCTCTCTCTCTTAGAAAAGAAGCTTGCTTGGTTGTGTGGAGTGCTAAGATAGGATCTCCTTTCTTCTTGTGCTCGATTTAGCTTACTGTTTGGAGCTTGTTATTATTACTAGAGGCAAGTTATATGACTTCCTCCATGTTTAAAATTAGGTTTTGTTTTGGACTCTTTTTTGTTCAAGATACAATGGTCTTAGTGACCCTTTGGGTGGTGAGCTCGATGGTCTTCTTTTCCTATTGATTTGATGGTTTTTGAAGCTTGTTTCACCACATGTTGACCAAATTGGATGGTCATTTTGGGTTCAACACTCGATGGTGTCAACCAATGGCTTTACTGGTTCAATGGTTTTGACCAATGGTCTCACTGGGTCGATGTTGTCAACCAATGGCTTCATTGGGTCGATGGTGTCAACCAATGGCCCCACTGGGTTGATGGTGTCAACCAATGGCTTCACTGGGTTGATGGTTCATCAACCAATGGTTTCTTTGACCTTATGGTTCGTCAACCAATGTTTTATCTGACTTGATGGTTCATCAACCAATGGTTTCTCTAACTTGATGGTTCATCAACCAATGGTTTCCTTGACTTGATGGTTTGTCAACTAATGGTTGGACTGGGTCAATGGTTCATCAACCACTGGTTGGAATACTTTCAAAGTCTATGGCCTTTCTAGATTTACATCCAATGGTTTTTTTATCCAACATCTGATGGCCTTGGTGAAGCTTATGCTTTTGATGGTTTGGTTTTATTAATGAAGAATCGATGGTTTAATACCAATAACTTTTTTGTCTTACCTTTGCCCTCATATGAATGTAAAGTTATGATCACCCCAATGAGATAGTGTGTAATGTTTATCTAGCTTATTCATGATACACCAAGCCCTAGTATAATCCAATAATGGTGATTGCTTATTCTTAGCTCCCTTGTGTAACTTATGTGGTAATGGAATATCCTTCCAGTGTGGATGTAACTCTAATGTGTGGTTATGTGCACATTGTAATGCAAGGTTATGTTAAACATGTGGACCACAAGTATGGTGATGGTTTGTTGAGCCTTTGATAAGGCATGCAAAGATAATTATGACCTTGCAGGTGATTATGATGTGATGGTCTTAATGACCCTCGGGCATGGTTGAGCCCTATTGGAGGTGTAATCCTCTTGCTTATGTGACTGGGAATGGTATCATATGGTGATGTGACAAAATCCATACCTCATAGGTTTTATATCTTCTGGAGTTACTATACCTTAATGCTTGCTAGAAATGAATTAGAGTTTATATGTCCATTTGTTTGATGCAACCTTAATTCACCTAATGGCAATAACTAATCAATTGAAACCCTAATCATATAGTTGCCCTAGCCATAGATCCATTCCAGTGCCAGGATTTTTTTGGATGGTGAAATAGGTTCTCCCTAAGTGGAAGTTTGGAGTTGTACGCTATTGAGTATATGTGTGTTCATAGGGGTGGTTGCGGTCATACCCTGGTAGGAAAAATGTTCAGGCTGTATCTCAGGTGATGTGATTCAGTATATGTGGTATGAATGAGGACAATTGTGGTTGTATCTTAGACGTTTGGGTTGATACCCTATTTTCACTAGTATCATGACCTCTTACGAGCGGACTAGACTGTTCACTAGTATTGTGACCTATATACTAAGGGTTGACTAGGTTGTTTTGCAACTTTACTATATGTGTTGTTGTGGCAGACTCACACTGATAGAGGGTAGATGAGATCTTAGGATTCTGGCTCTCCTACATATCTTATATGGCACTAATTTCGACTTAGCAGTGGTCAGATGGAATTGAGTGGTATACCTCAATTTCTTAGGGCATTAATAAAAGACACAATCTAGCCATGTAGTATATCTATTTAGGGCTAAACACGACACACATTGGTTGTTTACCCTAGCCATGTTTCTTATGTTGCTTAGTTGTTATATTAAGCATCTTCTTAGATGATATCAATTCTACATGTTCCTTAGAAATCTTGTTAATCAAGCTTATTGTTGAACTACCTGCTAGTGATGTATGTTTTTAGGCCTATTTGTTTAGCTTGGTCAACCTATTAAACTCATTGGAATTGCTTAACATGCTTAAACTGCTAAATTTGTTTATCTATTAAAACTGCCTAAACTTGCTTACCCTATTTTAATAATACAATTTCCTATAAACAATAACCGTTGTTGACAGTTATATCTCTCGATGGGACATGGATTTCACTCTCGTGGTTTACCACACCATTTTAGGTAGTCATCAACGACAAGGTAGAGATCGCGTTGTTGAGGAGGAGGAGCTTGGAGATCAGTGAACTCAGAAGGTTGTTAAGTTGCTAGTGTTGTAGTAGAGTCCTATGTGTCGTCCATATACTCTCAGGTTCTGGGAGTATTGTGTTTTTTAGATGATGTATATCGACACGTGGTTTTAGAAGTATGCCCTGGTTGTATTTATATGGCTTGCACACATGAACATGTTCTTTTGTATACAGGTTGTGGCTGATGCCACTGAATAGATGTGCGCACCTTATATGGTATATGATGTTATGCAAGTTTTGTGGATCTTGATGTAATTGTTTCTACTTATGATGTTTATATGAGATCGATTTTAATTTACATGCTTTTGTGGTAATGTGGTTGTTTAGTTGTTGATCGCACACTTTGGTTTTGAGTTATCTCATTCTGGGGGCGTCGGGGCATCACACTTTCCTCAAATCTCCTTGTCACACCAAGATTCCAAAATTATTAGTAGATCACGAGTTTAGGGCATAACCTGAGTTCTAATCAAATCTAAACACCGCTCATAGTTTTCTAATAACTTTTTCCTCTATAAAATGTGAATTATGTATGAAACATGAACCTACTTGTATAAGAAGTAAAACCTTCATTCTTGGATTATCTTTACTGTCTTTTAACATTGCACGATTGTTAGTTTGACTATTAAATACAAACATTGTCATGAAGAAACATTATTAAAACATCATTCATATATAATTCTTTGTAGTTCTAAATAAGGATCTAGAGTGAGAGGGACTGACTATTTGAACCTATCTAACATCTGACTTGTGGCTAGACTTCTAATTTACATTGAGATCTCCATATGCTCAAGGTGAACCTAAATTTTTTTAGTAGAGTGATGAGATACTCACCTAGTGAATGAATACTTCCAAGAACAATTTTAAGCACTTAAATAATCAAAGGATATAATATTAAGCATCTGAATCTAAAGTAGAATAGTAATGAACTATAAAGAAACTAGTCATTCACAAATATATAAGCGACATGTTTACTCTAACTAAAATGAGTAAATCAACATATGGACATACTAGATTAATCTCAAAGGAAATTAGTAATGCAGAAACATACAAATCATAGGTTACTCTAAATAACTATAAAGAGTAATAATATAACTTAACATACTTGATCAATCTCTTATTCATCTTATTATGCCCTGAACCCACATGAAGTGTACCGCAACACGTGAAAACATCATAGCAAACAATGATTTCACCGTACAAGACTTAAAGTAGACCCAAGACTCTGAGGCTACTAACTAGTTACCTGGTCTGCAACAGGCTTTTCCACGTATGGCCTTGGTGACTAATGTTAGTGGCTAGATAATCTGGACTCTTCTAAACTTGGGTACTCATGGGAGAGTCAAAAGCACTCTGAATAAAAAAGTATACTCCAGTGGTTCCACAAGAGACGACTCACTGAGTAGTAATTGAACTGGGAACCACCGAGATCTCCGCTAAATGTTGGGTACCTGACTAAAACTTTATTAAACTGAAATGAGTATCACTAGGATCTCCGATTATTGCCAGATACCCTTGTATAATAAGGAGTCCTTCCACACTGGGCGTAGACTCCTGTACTGTAAGGAGTGGGACCCGAGAGGGGATCCACTCCCTATTAAAAAAATTGAAGAATAAAACATCCATTCCAAACACACTCAAAGGTATGCTAGAATAGGTGCAATATTTTCAAACTTCAATAAATGATATTCAAAACAACCAAAGTATAGCAGAAGAATTAAACAAATGAATATATTTAATTTCACAAACGATTACAAAAGTACATCATAATCTCCCATAAGGGTTTACATGTATAAAACAACATAAGGATCTAAGTAGAGGGAAGTCTAAACTACTTCAAATCTATCTCCAAGCAACATATCTCCAAGATCTAGGTCCATGTTGGAAGCTATGTTCTCCTCGGTCATGCTCAACACCTCGATCTAAACTTGGGTGGTTGGGAAGACACCCAACAAAAGGGAAATGAAAACAAAGTATGTGTCAAAAAATAGAAATAGTATATCAAGGAAAAGAAAACATATAAATAAAGGTTAGTTTTCATCATAAGATGAAAATTTCAAGAGTATGAGGCTATTTTTAAATAGATGCTTGCCATAAACAAAATATAATAAAAGGGTTGCATGCATTATAATTGTGACTACCTTAACTAAGTAGGGTTGAGGCACCCACCGAACCTCAACCTATAGGTGAGGGGAGAATTAATACATTCCTAATCACCTACACGTATTTTTATGGGGGAGAATAAGACATTCCCCAAGGAAAATTAATACATGCCCTATCTATGGGTGGTTGTACATAAGTACCACTACTATAGTTAAATAGTCTATAAAATCAACATGCTAGAAAATAAATCATGGCAAGTAAAAGCATCATATCAATTAGATCATGGCAGTGGGGTACAAGACCTAAGAAAAAGAATATCATTACCAATTTTGAGGCAATTTAACAAAAAAATAATGAATAGAGGGAATAAGGTTCATTAAAACATCATTAGGGAAATCTAGGGTTTGGTTTGCAAATATCTCAACTTAGGGTGTAAGAATGTATATGCATAAAGATGGATTTCACATACCACTCTTACTGATATCAATTACTAACTTTCACCACTTTAATTGAGTCTAAGTTCCTTTTTGCCTATTTTCAATGTATTAACTTGTATTAGAGTACATAATGAGCATTAATGTATAGAAACCCTAATTTTAGACTCATTTCAGTGAAGCTCAGATTTAGACTCTAAAACCCTCACCAACGAACTTATTAGGTTATCTTGATTAAGAAAATATATGTTTATGTTAATTTTGGAGTTATGATTATTAAGATAGAATTTTTATGGATTTTATGCATTAAATTCATTTTCCAAAAATCACCCTTTGTCAAACCTCAAAATAAGACCTTGAACATAATTTTAGTAGATATATATTAATTTTCCAATTCTAAAACATATTTATTTTTTAAATTTGGATAAGCAGATTAAAAGATATGCATTTTTCAATTTGAACCTATCATGAAATGACAAGTCAGAAATCTTCGAGAGAGAGGAAGAGTGAGAGAGAGGGAGAAAACATCATTTGACCCAAGATCAGGGTTGGAATTGCATAGGTAACCAAACTAGATCTTCTAGAGAAGGTAAAACAACAAGAAACCAAAACCTTAGAAGAACATGGTAAATAGAGATGGAAATCATCGATTTTAAACATAGAAGCATGAGTTTTAAGCGTGTAGTAAGCAATATATGATAAGGGGTTATACAGATTGCCTCTAGGAAGGTGGACAAGTTCAATAAGAAAGGTTACCAAGCTAGAGAGGCTGGTTTCTCCAACAAAGCTCCTATCTCAAGCAAGAAGTACCTTCTCCATTTTAGAGGTGAAAAAACCTAGCAAAAGAACATGGAGATGAGGTGTTTAAGGGCTCTAGGTGGGGTTTCACCATGGAAGGCCATGGTTTTGACTTGGAATAAGGTGGGAGGAAGACGAACGACATGAAATCAGGGAAGGGAAGGAAGAAACTTACTAGTTTTGGTCAAAATCACTAAGAAGGAGCTTTAGAAACCCTAATAATAGAGCAAATTCGGAACCCTAGGAGCCTTCTTCACCAAGGTAAGCACCCTCTTTTACCTTGGGACCAAACTTTCATGGCCAAACAGAGTAGGAACAATGCTATAAGCTAGAGTAAAGAGAAGGAGAGCAAGATTTTTCAAATTGGGAGGTGGGAAGGGGTAGATGTGGCTTTATAAAGAAGGGGGCAAGCATGAGGTGTCTATGCGTCTTTCCATGTATCCTTGGCCTATGTCTTCACGGCCATGCAATAGGACAGCTCATAGAGACTTTTTGTATATCAAATTTCGGTCCTAAAAGACCGTGGATACTTCTAGGCCATCCCCACCATCCTCCAATCAAAGAAATAACCCCATTAGTTGATAGCTTTTAAAGATACGCTCATTTATAAAGAGGGTAATCCCTAACATGCCCTTGGAGAGAAACACCTTCAAACTAAAGTAAAACTAGGAGCCCCATCGTTCAAAATCTTGAGAATGGTAAGGGAATATCCAAGGATTATAATGCATGTGATAATATGCAAACAAAACCTCCCAATTGGGTAAATTACATAAAAGTCCAGAATGTACCTAAATTGCATAACTTGCGCAAACAACATCCAAATTGAACCAAATTTGAAATTGAGGCTCTTTTTGATGATTTCAAAACATATCACAAAGTTCAATTAAGGTTTAGAGCACCTAATTATGGTAATTAAGATTGTTCAATACATTAAGCAAGGTTTGTGGCCTTACACTTCTGACTCAAATTTGTTTACCATTATTCCACTTAAGTGGTGATTTTGCATTTTAGATCCTTAAATAAGCTTTCACTAAGGTATTTGTGCATAAAAACCTTTCCATTGGTATAATTATTGAACAAATGTTCACCAAACCACTATAAATTCCACTAATTAAACATCAAGGACATAAAGGACAGAAATGAAAGGGAAACTTGGGGAAAAGGGTTACATGGATATTACATCTAAGATTCTATATGTTACAACACTCCACCGCTCAAAAAGGATTTTGTCCCTAAAATCTCAAACAAAAAGATAAGGGTGAGTATGCAACTTCCCAACACTAAACTCCCAAGTTGTTTCCATAAAACTTCCACCAAAACTTTCACTAACTCAAACTCCTTATTTTTCAACTACTTAACTTGGGAGTTTAGCATCTTCTCAAGCAAGTCCACATAGGTCAAGTTCTCCTAAATAAATAAGGGTTCCACTATTAAGATTTCTTATTATTAGATATTGTAGGGTTTTAGGGGAGGCAGAGAAGGCAGCGGAAACAAAAATTTTCTCCTCCCCAATCCCAGAACAAGGAAACGCGTCAACGTCTATACAATAGGAAAGGGATGGTTTGTGGAATCATACCTTGTCCCGGGGCTTGCTCGGCGACAATACCTCACGCCTCACGCGGTCTTCACCTCTGGTCTTAGACAGTGTCTGTGCAGCTTCTAGTCGCACCGGGACTGACGACTCCTGGTCTCACCGTGACTGTCGGGATTGACAGCTGTCCTCTGAGCGACAAAAATCTCCCGCCTCTGAAGTAGTCCACACAGACCACCTGGAACTCCAGTCTCCTTGTCCCACAAGGAATTGGAAGGAGTCGCACCCTCCTATCAGCGTACTAGTCGCCGACACATTCTCTTGCCACCAGTCGCTTTCTGCAGTTGTCTTTCCCTTGTTGTGCCTCCCTTATCGGGTAGCACTTGCTCGGGCTCTCTCGGTTACCAAAACCAGAGAGAACGACCACTTTATAGAGCAACTGGTTGCACTGAGTTGTTGTCAGAGAAGCCCCCAATACCCCTATATATAGGAGGGTCATGGGACAGGGTTCTCTATCACGGGCAATGCGGGACTAAAGCAGGAGTAGAAGGGTTCGAGATTTTCCACAAAAACAACCAACTACATGACCTGAATCGGTCGTTTCATTTCTGAAACAGTCGGTTGGGGACCTGAGCCGGTCAGTTGACACCTCAACCGATCGGTTGGGACCCATGAAACGGTCGGTTCACTTCTGAACCGGTCGGTTCGTGGTCCTGGTCAGTTCCCGATTGACTTTTCCTCTTTTGTTTCTAATTGGTACCAAATACCAATCCTTGTTCCAATCAAATTGAGCAAGTGAAACGAAAAGAAATTTCTCACCAATCTTACTTTCCCAACTTGCTCGGTTGGACCAGTTGAGACGATCGGTTCAACACTTGAACTGGTCATTTCACCCTGTCCATGAGCCGATCGACTCACCACCTGAGCCGATCGGTTCACCAAGCTCAGCCGATCGGTTCATCACATGAGTCGATCGGTTGGGAGTGTAGATTGTGCAGAAATAGTCAATTGCAGTTTCAATCAATCCGATACTCTAATCAATCGGTCCAACACCTTGAACACTATGATACTGAGCTATCAATTGATTGAGTGTTTAATTGAACTACTAAACTCCTTTAGTAATCAATCTAAACATTGTTTGTGGACAAAACTCCTCTTCCAGGTTAAATCCTATGTGTGTGACCCTGCAGGTCCTTTTCACATTGGCAGTGAAAGTCCATAACACTTATGACTTCACAAGCAAAGAGCGGTGCCTAGTCACACATCAGTGCTACCCAAGTGAAATAGAAAGTTGGAGAACAACTTTCAATCCTACAATCTGTGAATGGTGTTACAGTGAATGTATAATTCCTTTGTCACTGATATCCGGAATGAACTCGAGGCATGAAACAGTCATCCTGTCAACGTTCATTCACTTTCTTGATCTCAGAGTAGATTGGAAGAGATATGTATGACATCAATATCACATACTGATTCACACATGTGTGCGCACGCCTATCTCAATCCTACTCATCAAGTGGCCTTGGATATCAAACTCCCTCAGGAGGGACAAATCCCATATCTATCACTCACCCCTCAAAAGCCCCATGTGTCAAAGCCACCCAATCATCACCTTTATAACAACCCATGTTTCAGGACTGCGTTTGATGTTGTCAAAGTGTACCCAACGACATGTGTTGAGTGTAGTGATGTCAGGTCAAAGAATTACACTCACCACCATCACTGTGAGTACTGACTGTGACTACCATGTCATGGTTCCATGTGTCAAACTCGCGGTGGGTCTATCTGGTACACTTGTTCTCTAACAAGTACCTATGTGTTTGGTTTGATATCTCTATATCATGACTAATGAGATTCTGTCATCAACCAACACCACAATCTAGTTGTGTGTGTCATCGTTGTCTATCTACCTTCCACAATGACATCCGACTAGGGACATAACAAGAATGTACAAACTCTTAGCATTCATATGATCTCATCGTTCAGGTCCTCAGCCTGAAAGCATACGTCATTGAGTACTGTCATTCTCTAGACATTCAATATGTTCTATCACTATCTCATATGATTGAACTAGAAAGAATTGGAAGCTTGCCTTTGATGTTTATCAAATCAATCTTAATGTATCCCATCAATCATCCCATGATTGGCTATCAGGGCATACATACCAACAGACTCCCACTTGCACTATTAGCCAATCACCCTTGAATCATATTCATAGTGATTTTCAAACATGTCCCACATGTTACTGTGCTCTTGTGCCAACATAGTGAGTTATGGCAACATCTTGCCAAAGTCAGTATAATTTGCATGTATCACATCTCTTCACCGTGTGTCACACGTATGAGATGGAGTTGTCGTAATATGCGATCCAGTATTCCTTTGCTAACCTTTAGCCACATTGCATGATCAAGGATTCCATACTTGTCATCAATGACCGGAATATCTATAAGTTCATCTCATGAACTTCCATATCCATATAGTATCCACTGTTGTTCTCTAACACACGGATACTCGGCATTTCTTTTTAAATGACTTTATTGGAACGTTTCCAATTATCAACAAAGTTTCACTTTATATATCCCATATATATTTTGCGATTAATTTTCTGTCCTTTTCGGAAGTTCGCATCAATGTAACTCTTTACATCGAACTCTTCCTTATCTCCATAGAACTAGTACTTCTCAAGTACTTATCAAGTTCTTATGGTTTTCTAGTAACCCTTACTGGAAGTAGACAGACATCCACTCGTCATGTCCCACATACGAGTTATCAGGATGAGAACATCATATTGTCATGTCCTACATACAAGATGATGAATGTATTTTATTCTTGCCATGTCCATACATGCAAGATAATGGGATGATTACATACATGATAGATCCATATCTATTCTTAGTGTTCCCATTCTTCATAAGAATTGGACACTTGGCCTTGGGATACTAACTCCATGTAATATGGACATGTTTTCTCCCACTGAATCTGCGCACACTGAACCCTTAAGTACAGATCGTCAATGTATGCTCTCTCTTTTCCAGGTCAAGAGGTTTTCGAGAACTATCTCTATAGATCTCTATTCCTATCTGATAGGAAACATCTCTATCTTCCTTAAAGATAATTTCCACTTTGGATTTCCATTCTAGAACATTTCCATTTCACATCAACATGTGGAATGTGAATACGCACCCACTAAATCACAATTCCCTTCTTTAGGGTTTAGGGTTTAGGGTTTAGACTATATCATCAAAGTAAAGATCCAATTCTGAGTTGCTTGTACTCAATCAATCACATTGATTAGTCCATTGTAACTTATAGACTTCATTGGCATTAGTGGATTCATAAACCTTATAGGTTGTGTCACATACACATCCTTGTTTTATTCCTCATAGGAATGCGGTTTTAGTATCCATATGCCAAATGTCTTAGTCATTAAGTTGCAATCAACAAGCATCATCCTTCTCAAAATGTTGTCCATGTGTCTTAACACTTAAGACTTATTCGCACTTATGGATTTCATCCCAATGAGTGCTACCATCAAGGTCATACCTTATGGTTTACATGGAAGTCATTTAGGATGTAATGGTCATCTACCATAACTCAAAATATGGTTCCTCATATTCATCTAGATAGTTGACTCATCTCATGAACAACTTATCATATAGATGATCGAGGTGTGTCTGTTAAGGATATAAGAACTCACAACCTTTGTGATTCTTAATGTCCTTTATTAGTGTAGTGTATTCTTTATTTAAGAAGAATTTAGTTATTTGATAATCATTCTCTAACTCCTTAGAGTATGACTCCCTTTTCATTTAGACATCACTATGCCTTAATCATGAGCTCACTATGATACACTATCATAATCACTCATAAGGATCTCAAACATTTTGGTCCAAGTATTTCATTCATTGATCTCATCAAGAATTAACACTTTACCTAATTCATACTTCATCTATGATATCCTTGAACATTTCAAGATATTCATATTGGTATTTCTTTAAACACCATTTGAAGTATTAGCATTTACTCCAATAGGTATGTAAATACATCACATGCATTATACCTAATAGGATAATCATTCTCCCACTACCATTAGTGAAGATTGATTAATCATGTCCAAGATATTCATGTCTCTTACTGGTTCTCTAACCAAAAGAGTCTAGATTTATCCATCATATGGAAACTAGAAATGAATCTCTCATGATTGATGCTAATTTGATTGTTTGAGTTATCAATAACTTTAGGTATCATTTTATCTTATGCATATCAAGTACCACAAGATAAACAAGGCATTGCCACAAAGATCATATCTTTGATATTGAAACATCACTTTATTAATTGTTATCATTGTCATACAATATGCAAAAATTAAGTGTTTCTATCTATTGGAAAATATGAAATAGCAGTTCTCAACTCTATTTTGTGCCCTTTAGGCTGAAATAAACTGAAAGATACTTCTATCAATGGCAGCAACACTTGCCCCAATAATGAGTACTTCTTTCTCGGTCCTTTCACAAAGGCCATCACTTCTTTGTGGATCTTGCATATCATATATGACATATCCATATCATGGTATCATATACCTCAGATAAAGAAGCGGATCATTTCATGATACCTTAGGTGGATATTTCCATCCCCTCCTTCATCTTCTTTTGTTCTTCCAGATATGGAGGGCACTTCCCTCATACACCCTTTCCCCATGTGCCTTTGAGGCTGAAGACGGCTTAGGCTGCTGGCTAGCATCAGAACACTTCTTAGCTTTGCCCTTGCCCTTACCATTAAGACTTACCCTTTCTTTGATCACATCAAAGATTATGGTTTGTCTTTATTCATCTTTGCCTCTACTATCCTCAACATGTCCAACAACTTTGTCAACGCTTGTCAAAGTTGTTCATGTTGTAGCTTATCATGAATTGTATGATTCTTGCAACATTTGCAGTATCATACCAATAGCCAACTCTTGGCTCAGAGGGGATCCATCTTAGTCAGGTTTTTCCATATACCCAATCATATTGAGTGTGTGAATACCTTACTAGATCTCCTTCTGTCATGACATACTAGGATAGTGTCCTTGAGACATCATATGTCTCATGTTGTCTCTGCAACTCATAGTTCAGAGAACACAACATCAAGCACTCCTCATCAATGTCATTCTCGGTATGCTTCCATAAGCATACTTTCAGCCATTGATGTGGTGGGATTGAGTTCATCTGGTCTTGGTATAACTAGGACTTAGAGCCTTCGCTCTTTGATTGAGAACACTTCTCATCATCCTAACCAGTCGTGGAATTATTCCCATTTAATTTGTTGGTCTCAAAGACCGATCACAAATAAAGTGATTATTGTTGATTAACCATTTATTTTAACAAAAGGAAATATATGCAATTTTAGTCCAAAACTCTTTTGACTTATTTTATTGATTTGAAAACTTGACGATAAAATTAGGCCTTTAATTAATTATCGCTCCCACTATTTTAGTTCAAATTGATAGCCCTCACCATCAATTCGGAAGATTACAGCGTACAACCTTCTAGTGGGCAAGATCAATATTTCATCAAGTCATGAGTCAGCTTTGGCTGATCGCCCACAATCTTGACTATTTAGGTTGGCCATCATGCCAATTACATCATATGCAACTCTTGATGATGAACATGTGCAACACCTTGCCATGAACATTCCTTGCCTCTGGGCTTAGACGCTCTAAGAATCACCAGTTAAGTCTAACCTAAAAGCCAACACGGTAAACATGCACCCTGCTTTGGTGGAACCTACATGTCTACCCTTCACACTTTCACAAGATGGACGGCGCACCACGCTTTGGCGTAACCTACACTTGGTCGATCGATTTTTTCATGTGTGCCGCTAATGGAAGGCATATAAGACTTAATATTTAGATGAGGGATTTGGTTTTTATATACATATACATATCCAATCACCACAATATACAATATGTATCATATACATGCTATATCCCATAGAAAACATGCGAAATGATAAAAGCGATGATTATGGCCATCCTAATGTGATTCCTCGAGCCAAGAGGAATCACGGTCATCTAGGTCTACATCACATGCAACCTGTACAAGATGAACTATGTGCTTTTCCTTTCTGGGTTTGATCAACTCATCACATGACTGATCGGCTCACCATCAGGCCGGTTGGTTGGGTGACACCAGTCGATCGGTTGGCTCCTCCAACTGATCGATTCGCTTGGTCGTCATGCATCTCATCATGGCCGCCACCTGCTCGTCTCGCTCCTCGAACCGCTCATCAACCGATCGGCTCACTCCTTGAACCGATCGTCTCAAACGTCAACTGATCGGTTCACTCCTTGAACTGATTGTCTCGAACGTCGTCAGGATGTCCGCCATTCTTCAACATAACAGGAAATAAAATTCTATCCTATTTTACATTGTAAAAAGAGAAACTTCGAGTTACATTCGAGGGGAGCAAAGGTAGGAAAGAAATCTCGAATTATTTCGAGTTACATCAGGAATAGGAGAAAGGGAAGATCGGTGTGCAGACTGAGATGCAAGCAACCACATACAACCATACACAGATAGGGTTTATTGGCCATAACCACGCTATACATCCACCACAAAACTCGTTTAAGGGCGACGCGTATCGAGTGCATTAATATTACATATCATATATGTATATTGGGATTTGTGAGTTTAGGATTGGACATGCATAAAGCCAATTTTATTCGCATCGTATGCAATAAATAAAGGCGACAACCCAAAATCGATCATATCGATAATCCTAAAGTATAGAATAGTTGATGTGGCTCTGATACCACTATAGGGTTTTAGGGGAGGCAGAGAAGGCAGCGGAAACAAAAAATTTCTCCTCCCCAAACCCAGAACAAGGAAA
Organism: Alisma plantago-aquatica; assembly: GCA_963693085.1. Taxonomy (NCBI): domain Eukaryota; kingdom Viridiplantae; phylum Streptophyta; class Magnoliopsida; order Alismatales; family Alismataceae; genus Alisma; species Alisma plantago-aquatica. Next base: position 962,388,618 of record OY856412.1, read on the forward strand.
CACGTCAACGTCTATACAATAGGAAAGGGATGGTTTGTGGAATCATACCTTGTCCCAAGGCTTGCTTGGCGACAATACCTCGTGCCTTGTGCGGTCTTCACCTCCGGTCTTGGACGGTGTCTGTGCAGCTCCTGGTCGCATCAGGACTGATGACTCCTGGTCTCACCGTGACTGTCGGGATTGACAGCTGTCCTCCGAGCGGAAAAAATCTCCCGCCTCTGAAGTAGTCCACACGGACCACATGGAACTCCAATCTCCTTGTCCCACAAGGAATTGGAAGGAGTCACACCCTCCTGTCAGTGTACTAGTCGCCGACACACTCTCCTGCCACCAGTCACTTTTTGCAGTTGTCTTTCCCTTGATGTGCCTCCCTTATCGGGTAGCACTTGCTCGGGCTCTCTCGGTTACCAAAACCAGAGAGAACGACAACTTTACAGAGCAACTGGTTGCACTGAGTTGTTGTCAAAGAAGCCCCCAATACCCCTATATATATAGGAGGGTCATGGGACAGGGTTCTCTATCCCGGGCAATGCGGGACTAAAGCAGGAGTAGAAGGGTTCGAGATTTTCCACAAAAACAACCAACTGTGTGACCTGAACCGATCGTTTCATTTCTGAAACGGTTGGTTGGGGACCTTAGCCGGTCAGTTGACACCTCAACCGATCGGTTGGGACCCATGAAACGGTCGGTTCACTTCTGAACTGGTCGGTTCGTGGTCCTGGTCAGTTCCCGATTGACTTTTCCTCTTTTGTTTCTAATTGGTACCAAATACCAATCCTTGTTCCAATCAAATTGGGCAAGTGAAACGAAAAGAAATTTCTCACCATTCTTACTTTCCCAACTTGCACGGTTGGACCAGTTGAGTCGATCGGTTCAACACTTGAACTGGTCATTTCACCCTGTCCATGAGCCAATCGACTCACCACCTGAGCCGATCGGTTCACCAAGCTCAGCCGATCAGTTCATCACATGAGCCGATCGATTGGGAGTGCAGATTGTGCAGAAATAGTCAATTGCAGTTTCAATCAATCTGATACTCTAATCAATCAGTCCAACACCTTGAACACTATGATACTGAGCTATCAATTGATTGAGTGTTTAATTGAACTACTAAACTCCTTTAGTAATCAATCTAAACATTGTTTGTGGACAAAACTCCTCTTCCATGTTAAATCCTATGTGTGTGACCTTGCAGGTCCTTTTCACATTGGCAGTGAAAGTCCATAACACTTATGACTTCACAAGCAAAGAGCGGTGCCTAGTCACACATCAGTGCTACCCAAGTGAAATAGAAAGTTGGAGAACAACTTTCAATCCTACAATCCGTGAATGGTGTTACAGTGAATGTATAATTCCTTTGTCACTGATATCCCGAATGAACTCGAGGCATGGAACAGTCATCATGTCAACGTTCATTCACTTTCTTGATCTCAGAGCAGATTGGAAGAGATATGTATGACATCAATATCACATACTGATTCACACATGCGTGCGCACGCCTATCTCAATCCTACTCATCAAGTGGCCTTGGATATCAAACTCCCTCAGGAGGGACAAATCCCATATCTATCAGTCACCCCTCAAAAGCCCCATGTGTCAAAGCCACCCAATCATCACCTTTATAACAGCCCATGTTTCAGGACTGCGTTTGATGATGTCAAAGTGTACCCAACGACATGTGTTGAGTGTAGTGATGTCAGGTCAAAGAATCACACTCACCACCATCACTGTGAGTACTGACTGTGACTACCATGTCATGGTTCCATGTGTCAAACTCACGGTGGGTCTGTCCGGTACACTTGTTCTCTAACAAGTACCTATGTGTTTGGTTTGATATCCCTATATCATGACTAATGAGATTATGTCATCAACCAACACCAAAATATAGTCTTGTGTGTCATTGTTGTCTATCTACCTTCCACAATGACATCTGACTAGGGACATAACAAGAATGTACAAACTCTTAGCATATGTATGATCTCATTGTTCAGGTCCTCAACCTGAAAGCATACGTCATTGAGTATTGTCATTCTCTAGACATTCAATATGTTCTATCACTATCTCATATGACTGAACCAGAAAGAATTGGAAGCTTGCCTTTGATGTTTATCAAATCAATCTTAATGTATCCCATCAATCATCCCATGATTGGCTATCAGGGCATACATACCAACAGATATAACACAATTAACATTTTAAGCCTATTAATATTATATTCATTATGTTATTATATCATCCTTATTATTCTTTTAATTGTGTCATGTTATATTTACTTTGTTGTGAAAAGAGTTATATTTTATTATTATACACAAAGTCCTATATATTTATTATTTATCTCATTAAGAGTTTTAGCACAATTAGGTTTTACTCAATTATCTCAATATACTTGATTATTATCCTTAATTATTTGGATTTAGTCTTCATTTTCAACATATTGAATTACAACAGATTGTTTTGCATAAAATAAGACATTTTATCCAATTTGTTACGATTAATCCAAATCATGTCACATTAATTACTTATATCTATATTAAACATTGTCACATTACCTTTTTTGCATTAATGTCATCATTAATCATTTTCTCATATTTATTCACTTCTTATTATTGATTATGCACATTTATGTGAATCAATTACTTCTTACCCATATTGAAGTCATTATATGTATTTTAGTGAACAAAGTAGAATATACTATCTATTAATGATTTGATTCACCTACCAAGTCATGATTAGGTGATTAATTAGGTGTGTATTGGAGAACAAGGTGATATGCATTTCATATCGATGACCTTATTAATTTACGATTAGGTGATTATATATCATTTATTTGTATTAAAGTATGCTATCTGGTTATGACACATATTGTCACTAATGTATCAAGAATGTCATTATGGATATATATTTTAAGGTTAGATTATTACAACTTGGGGTTTAGGTCATTATGATCATTATTCATCACTTATACATTCTTAGTATGCATTAAGTCCAATATTAGGTTACAATTATCTTGCTCATCATTTCATTAGGGTTTATTGGTCCCATAAATGTTGAGCATTATGTGTACCCACTATTAGTATTAATATGTGAGTTACTCATATTATGTGCAATATATATTCATTAGGGTTTAAACATGTAAACTATTCATTAGATGACCATTATATGTTGTTTAGGATAACAACAAGCATGTGGGGTTACAACTATAACTTGTTTGGTCAAAAATAAGGATCTAAGCAAACTATCATCCTAATCATGGAGTTAGGGTTTCTAGAGTCAGTGTAGCTAGATTTTGATATGTTACAGGACTCCATCCTCTTAAAAAGGATTTCGTCCTTGAAATCTAACTACCCAAACATCATCAAACCAACTACTCTCCACCCCTTAAAAAGTTTGACATGCCAAGTTAAACTAATCTAGAGGTAAAATGGTGAGTCTAACTGAACCATGTACAAGATCCATCATGCTTCCATTGTGCACTCTGATTGCTTACTAAACACCAAAATTCAAAGTCTAGGTTATTAGGGATACACTATCCAAACATGTGGTTCTAGGGGACATAAGAGAACTATATTGGGTATCCATCATCAAATAAGTCATTACACTTGAAAGACAAGGTCAACATTTAGGTTCTCAGGAGTATCCAACTTAGGTGCCTAAGGCTACTATTGTCTATAGACATGCTATTTTGGACAGTCAATATTAGCTCAGGCCAGGCATGTATCATATGGATCTGGGAGTCCTCATAAACCAAGTTAGTGGTGCAGAGGAAAATCTTGCCAGTCCCCGAACCCTGATCCTTTCTAGACACCTTTGCTTTTAACTTATGCCCTAATAGCTACCTAACAGGCTCATCGCGTTATGGTTAACTAAACACGTTTCTAATGTGAAAGTCTTGTGATACTAAATGTAACATCCCTGACCTGGGTTATACTTTAACCCTAGGTGTTTTGATTAAGAATGATGATTAAATGCTTAATCTCATCTTGTGAAAAGTAATTAGGCCTCAAGAGGAACTTATGTTGCTTTCTAGTCCTTTTTGAACATTGTTGAAATCAATGTTTGCTTGTTTTGGACAAAAGTGTAAATTACCCAAGTTGACGGGTTTAAGTGCAAATTGTGCATGATAATATGTTCCTCATGTGTTGAAGCATCATGAGAGTGAAAATGATGCTGAGGTATGGCTTATGGAAGCCTGAATACCAAGAAAGAGCTGATAAAGCAATGTATGTGCATGAAAATCTAGTTTTGGTGTAATGTGCAATTTACCCAAAACCTAGGGAGAAATATGTAAATTACTACTTCAATAAGGTTCCTAATGTTTCTTGGCAACACGTATACCAAAGAAAATGAGAGGGGTGCCTCATTTGAATCAAGTTGGAGGAGAGAGAATCTTGATATTAAAATAATCAAGATTTAATCCTAATTGAAACCCTAATTCGATTTAGGGCAAAAATAAATGTATTAATTAAAGGGCCTTCAACCAAAATTAAAATGGTTGGATTCATATGTGTGTGTACGTCCTTGATATTTGCAAGGACCACGAAAATATCCAAGGGAGTGGATAACTCACTCACAATTTTATAACAAAAAGAAATATCCACTCACATATGGATATTAGTATAATATGATTTGAGGTGCTTAATTTGCTTTTCTTTAAATCATGGATAATTGAGATGAATTGGAGTCAAATAAGATTGACTCGAACCCAAGGAAGTTGAGGGGGAAGAGGCGGCCATATTTTTGGGATTTATTGGATTTTTACAAAGCATATTCTCTCTCATTGAATTTTTATAAAAAAAACCTTTTATAAACCAAATGGAAGGCTTTTTCGACCCCACTTCTTCTCCTTGCTTGGGAAACGACCAAGGGAGCTTGGGAGGATCAGTAGGACGACCCCCAACCTGTTGGTAAGGTTCTTGATCCATTTCACCTTGATTCCATGGTGGAAATCGAAAATAAATTATGGATTTCTTCCTATTTCGATGTCCTCTTTAATACTGACCATTCCTTTTCACTCAAACCTTGAGGACAAGCCTTGGAATGGTGAAAGGAGTTGCATCCACCATTTTTTCCGTGATCATGGAGCTTTGGAGCTCAATTGGAGGTGGGTTTTATAACTTGAACCCTTGATTTTGTTATTTCATTCAATTCCATATCAAATAATGATCTTTTCTACATTTACAATAATCGATTTGGTTGATTGATGCAATCACCATGGAAACCACAGCATGTTTCATGAGTTTAGAGGTTGAAGATGATAAGCACACACCTCTCCAAAATATCCAAGGCAAACGATCTTGTTTGGGTTGCTCAAACGATTTCCCAAACCGTTTGGGAGCAAACGGTTTCAAACCGTTTCGAAGCAAACGGTTTCACCAAACCGCATGAGACCAAACGGTTTCAAAAATGTTTGGGGGAGTTTACCAAGGGTTGACCGTTTGAGAATCCTGTTCCTAATTATGTTGGTTGATGACCCACCAGATTTTGTTAATTAATTCCAAAGGAATCATGAGTTGAAGGCTAATCAATTAGGCAAACCCTAATTGATTTAAGTGCTGATTTTCAACTTGATCGATTTGACTTTTTGGGTTGATTACCCAAACGATTTCAAAACCGTTTGGGGATCACCCAAACGGTTTCAAGACCGTTTGGGGATCACCCAAGACCATTTTTAGGTCTAGGGTTAAGTATGGTTGCCTATTTGAAGGTCCAAAGTTACCAAGTTACAAAGCAATCAATTGCTGATTTGTTGATCGACTCAATAGACCAAACCTTGATGGAATTTCACTAGAATCCAAGGTTTGGATGAGCCAAACGGTCTCAAGACCGTTTGGAGGTCACCCAAGACCGTTTGGAGGTCTAGGGTTGAGTATGGTTAAGAAAATGAATATCCAATGATACTAAGTTGGAGTGTAATCAATTGTTGATTTGGTGATCAATCCAATGATCCAAACCTTAATTGGTTGACTTGGATTTTGATGATATGATGGGAAAATGGTCTCAAGACCGTTTGGAGGTCATCCAAACGACCTCAAGACCATTTGGGGTCAGGTCATGTTCAATTTGGATGATGGTTCAATGGTTTCAAAGTAACTAATCTTGCATTGATTAGTGTTGAAGGAAAATCGATTCTAAACCCTAATTCAATTGATTCAAACCCTAATTGATGACTAATTGAGGGTCAATTGAGGGTCAAATCAGTTGAAGGTTGACCTATTTAACTCAATTGAAGTATGAGGATAGGTCCAATTGATTATTGGTTCCATGAATTCAATGATTGAAGGAACCAACATTGGAAACCCTAATCCAATTTGATTGGTTGAGACTATTTTTGGTCCATGCGGTTTTGAGGAGGTTTGGACCAAATGGTCTCAAGACCGTTTGAGACCAAACGGTCTCAAGACCGTTTGGGACCAAATGATCCCAAACCGTTTGTGCCCATGCGGTTTCAAAAGTCAAACTTGGGCAAACGGTCTTCACCTACTTGCTTGGGCAAACGGTCTTAAGTACCACCTTTACCAAACGGTTTCAAACCGTTTGAACTTTGATAGACCAAGACCTTTTGGGGCTCAAATAGTCAAATTTGATTGAGGATTCAATTGGTTAATCCACTTGGACACCTATTGTAATTGAAGATTCAATTGGTCAATTCAATTGGATACCTTATGTAATGGAGGTCCAATGTGATTGAATCTCTTGAGAATTAAGATGATGAATGATTCATTGATCCAATGATGATTAGTAATGATAATCAATGAAGGTACAAAGGTTGAAACCCTAATAGTACCTAAGTGATTAGTGCCAATTAAGGGATGAACCCTAATTGCTTATAGGATCAATGCCTTGGTATACTATGTTATTCATAGTTGTATGTACTTGGTTGAAGGGATGATATGACCTTATCAAGTTGAGGAGATGTTAGCATGAATTCATAGCATGAATATGATTCATGTGGTGATTAAGGGTATGATCCTTAAGTAGAGAGATCATGAAACCCTGATCATGAACATAAACCCTAAATGACAGGGCCATTGAACATAACCCTAATTGTGGGTAAACCTAAGTGTAACCCTAATCTAGGGTGAGGATATAACCCTAATCCAGGGTAATAATATGTGAAACTCCAATTTAGGGAAATGAGATGTAAAACCCTAATTGGGATGTGTAACACCCCTGACCTGGGTTATGACCTAACCCTGGAAGTTTTGCCTAAATATGTAATTAATATACTTGTGAACACTCCCTGGCATGTAATTAAGTTCCTCAGGAACATTTACTTTCAATTTTGCTCCTTTTTGTATAAAGTTGTAGCATTGTGTTGTATGCAGGGACCTATGTGCAAATTACCCAGTTTAAGGGTTGAACTTGCAAAATTCACAAGATAAGATGTTCCTTTGATGTTAAAACATCATGTGAATGGTTATGGTAAAGTTTGAGGGATTTCCCAAGCTTGAGCACCAAGGTGCAGCTGTGGAAGCAATTCCCATGCTTAGAAACCCTAATTTAGGGTAAAGTGCAATTTACCCAAATTGAGGGGTCCAACTTGTAATTTTCACCATCTAGAACATCTTTTATGACTCTTGTAATCATTTAGAGTAAAAATGATGAAAGGGATACATCATTTAATAATTAAATGAGAAAAATGATCTTTGTGATAGAAATCACCTAAAATGGGTACAAAACCTTTACATGAATGTACCCTAGTTGAAGGTTGGATTCCTATACCCTTAGATCTTGAGTTTTCTTAAGAATTGCTTAAGAATTTGATGGGCTTGGGCGTGCTCTTGAGCAAGGAGGGACCTAGATGTGAATTTTTTGGTTTTGAAAGGTCCTTGTGGTAAGAAATAGGCTTAAGCTATAAAAAGGCTTTTCCTTTGCAAATGAGCAAACGATCTTTCCCTGTTCCATTCACTTCCTTTCTTTCCCAAACGGCCAAGCCTTGCTCTGGAGCTCAGGAGAAACGACCAAGGGTGCAAGGTAGGTTTGGATTCCCCTTCTTGCCCAATTCTATGGTTAGAACTCGGATTCAAGGGCAAATTCATGGCTAGCTTACTTAACTCTATCTTTTTAGCCATCTTTCCTCAATCTTCCTTGGAGAAGTCACCTTGGCCGACCAGTAGAGCTTCTTGGAAACCATTGAAAGCTTGGACCTCGAAAGCTTGGAGCTCAAGGAGCAAGCTTTAGGCGGGTTTTATAACTCTAAACTTGATGCTTCGATTATACATCTTTTCTATGCATATAGTTGATAGATCTTCTTCTTCCCTATCTTCCCTTGCATCCTTGCAAGCAAAATCGTGAAGAACTGCTACTGTTCTTAAGGTGGAAGATAAGGGCGTTAATTACTATGCTTATCCACAGATTTTCACTTTATCAAACGACCTCCACCTATTGCTCAAAACGGTTTCAAACCGTTTGGTGGGCAAACGGTTTCAGGGTCGTTTGAGGGCAAACGGTCTCAAGACCGTTTGGTCCCGTTGACCAAGCGAAGACCGTTTGGGAATCTTGTTCATAATTATGTAGGTTAATCACCCACGAAATTTGAGAGGTTAACTCCACAGGAATCGTGAGATATGAGCAAATCAATTAGCAAAACAAATTGAATTAATTTCTGATTTGCAATCTGTTTAATTTGCCCTTTTTGGGCAAACGGTCTCAAGACCGTTTAAGATGGTTGACTAAACGTTGACCGTTTGGGATTACTGTTCATAATGATGTTAATTAACGACTCACCAAATTTTATGGATTAATTCCAAACGAGTCATGAGTTGAAGGATGATTAATAGGGCAAACCCTAATTGAAATTAGTGCTGAATCTCCTATGAGTTAAGTTGAGATTTTGGGTTGCTTAGCCCAAACGGTTTCAAGACCGTTTGGGAATCACCCAAACGGTCTCAAGACCGTTTGGGGGTCACCCCAAGACCGTTTGGAGGTCTGGGGTCAAGTATAGTTGATCAATTGAAGGTCCAAAGGCACCAAATCATATTGCAATTAAGTATTGATGTGATGATCAACTCAATAGATCAAACCTTGATGAATTTTCGCTAAAGTCCAAAGGATGGATGGGCAAACGGTCTCAAGACCGTTTGGAACTCATCCAAACGGTCTCAAGACCGTTTGGTGTCAACCCAAGACCGTTTGAAGGTCTAGGGTTGAGTTAATCTAATGGTTTGAGGGTCCAATTGTAGGAAATTGATGCATTGTTGAAAATTGCTGATTTTGACCTAATTGGACTTCAACCTTAGTCAAAACGACTTGGTTTTTGGTCAAACTTTGGGCAAACGGTCTCAAGACCGTTTGGATGATGTCCAAACGACCTCAAGACCGTTTGGGCCAAGTTTGAGCCCAATTGGAGGTCAATTGATAGGTTCAACCTTGAATTGTTTCACATTGTTGAACATTGATGACCAATCAACTTGAAACCCTAATTGAGAACGATTGAACCCTAATTGGTTTACAATTGAGGGTCAATTTGATGTCTAAGTGGTTAAGGCTAACCCTAATTGGCTCAATGTATAAGTGGTTAGCATACCTTTAGCCAATTGAGGGCTTCAACATACATATCCATGACCAATTGTAACTTTTGAACCACTTTGGAGGTCCAAACGGTTTGAGCCCATTTGGACCAAACGGTCTCAAGACCGTTTGAGGCCAAACGGTCTCAAGACCATTTGAGGCCAAACGGTCTCAAGACCGTTTGGGCTCAAACGATCTCAGGGTCGTTTGGTCCAATCGATCTCAAGTTGATTTGATCAAACGGTTTCAAACCGATTGAGCTCCAAACGGTTTGGAAGGTCAACTCTTCTAAACGGTCAACACATCCAAACGGTCTCAAGACCGTTTGGAGCAAACGGTCTCAAGACCGTTTGAGACCAAACGGTCTCAAGACCGTTTGAGACCAAACGGTCTCAAGACCGTTTGGAGGTTGAAACCGTTTGAAGGTTGAAACCGTTTGAAGGTGTACATGGTGGTTTGTACTTAATCAATTGATGGTGTAATTAGTTCAATGGTGATCTAATCTAAACCCTAATGGTAACCTAGGTCATTAAGGGACTAAGTGATTAGTGAGTTGACCCATGATGGTGATCATGAGGCAAATTACCAAAATACCCTCGAGGGGTCTAAAGAGGTAAAACCTTGTTCTAATCAAACCCTAATCACATGATGATGATGTTTTGGCTTATGTAAGTCAATGAGGACTTAACCCAACCTAATCTAGAGTGGTGTCATCACCATCTACTAGTGAGAGGAGAGAGAAAGTATTCCAAGAGAGAGAAAGTATCCTAGAGAGAGAAAGTGCCCTTTTTAAGGTGGAAACTCAAGTGAGATACTTCAAATACACATGAGTGTGCATGATTAGGGAATGACCCACCTATGTGAGGTCATGGAAACCCTAAATATGATATCTAATGGATCTTAATCTTAATTAAGAGTCTTAATGATGATGTTTCTCTTACATGATGATGTAATGAGTACCATTCACCATGGTGTGAATAGTAAACCCTAATTTTAGGGTGATGACTTGAAAGATGAACAGTAAACCCTAATTTTAGGGTGATGACTTGAAAGATGAACAGTAAACCCTAATTTTAGGGTGATGACTTGAAAGATGAATAGTAAACCCTAAATTGTTGAATTGTTTACTATTATCTGTTGAACTAACTATGCAGGTTATTATGAGATAATGGTCATACCCAGGTATGAAATACCATGTTATATTCATTGAAGGCATGTCTTATGCTTTATGAATAGTGAACCATCTTGATGCACTGCTAAGTGACATCCTTTGTGAATTATGGGCTGTAAGGGCCATAAATGTTATCAAGGTCATGCTTGACAGATGACTTGAGATGAATATCTGATAATTGTGACAAGTTAGGCCTGCTACATTTTGTATTCTCATGTATAGCTGTATTAGTGTATAATGATTGGAATACTGAATGTACCTAACTAATCAAGTGAAATGTAGAGCCCTGATCATAGATCCATCATTGTCAGTTGTCTAAATGATGGTGAAACAGGTTTTCCTAAGGGAACTCCTGGAGCACATACTGTTGAGTATGTGGGGTACATGGATGTGTAGAACCTGACATCCTAGTGTAGGTATTTGATGTAGATTCTCATAGTCCGTCATACCTTCACTAAAACAGAAAGGGTGAGTGGATGATGTAGATTCTAGTAGTCCATCAGACCCCACCCCAAAGTTTTAAAGGTGAGCTGTATCTCTACACTCCCTTAAAGACATAAACCCCGTATCGGTGAAAGATAAACAAGAAATCTTCCGATAGCGAAGAGAGTACAGAATGCCACTGTAACTCTAAAAATAGCGAAGGACCAGAGTACCCTGGTGAGCTATTACATAGACATCCCGCCAGATGTCAAACAATCAATCCTCTAACTGACTGAGGAAGGTGAGGTCATGAGAATCCGGCTCTCTTAATGACCTAAGTATGATACTGATGCGACTTCTCAGTGATCAGTTGGAGTATGAGTGGTATACCTCATCTCCACAGGGCATAACAATAATGTTTGAAAAACATAATCTACAGCGTAATATATCTGTTAAGGTTATCTACGACTTATTTGATTGATGTTATCTTGAATAGCATGGAGGTTCTCATATTCTTAATATTGATTGAACTCTGCTATCATAAAACTGCTAGTGAATATCTTGAAGGCTCTTATTGCTTTAGTTATTCCTTGCTTTGCTTATAAAGCCTAGTGGAGAGTTATAACTCTCGCTGGGGCAATTATGTATAATTGTCTCACCCCGTAGACTTCTACTTTTTAGGTGGTCGTCGAAGACGAAGGAACAAGAACTCAGGTGAACAATCCCAGCAACAGCAGCATCAGGAGCAGTAAATATCTCAGGTGGAGATCTAGCCTGCTTCATGGTGTAGTTAGAGTTAAGTCCTATGTGTCCTCTGTACTCTCAGGTCCTGGAGTGTTTTGGAGTATGAATTCTTGAGAGTTTTGGTATCATGTTGTATATAATTACTCAAGAAGTAATTGTCAGTGATGTAAACAGTTAAATCCTTTTTCTATGGAAAAGGTTTGTGGTTTCAGGCTCTTGTCTCGAAAAGTTTTAATTTCCCGTGATTTTTGTCTTCCGCTGTTTACCGATTGCTTCCGCACATGATTAAATCGGGATTAATCCGTGGTTTGGAGATCGGAGCCCACAGGATGAATAGTGAATCTCTAATTATGGATAATTGAATGAAATCCTAATGGAGATGAATAATAGACCCGAATTGTGGGTGACTATGGTAGAAATCTTATGTAAGGATGATTCCATGTGAAACCCTAGTTGAGGGTGATTCCATGTGAAACCCTAGTTGAGGGTGATTCCATGTAAAACCCTAGTTTAGGGTGATTCCATGAGAAACCCTAATTAAGAGTTAACATCACATGAAGCTCTAATGCTATGTTGTGATGAGAGGCCCTAAGAAGGGTGAAGGTATGTGAGTCTCTAATGTAAAGTCATAATACATAAGGCCCTAATCCTAGGCAATATGACAATGAATCATAATCCTAATATTAAGTAAGGGTATGAGAAACCCTAATGATGAGATAGAAGGAATGGCCGTATAAAGGTGAAACATTTCATGTGGTTGATTATATGCAACCTAATTGTAAGCAATGTCTTTAGCATTAGATAAGTCCATATCATTAAAGATAGTTGCACAATTCAAATGTGTGGACTATGCATTATATGCTAAAGGTGAGTGTTTAGTGATGAAATGTATTAAGAGGGGAAATACCTTAATACAAGATAAGTTGGTTAACTCAAAAGAGTCTGAAATGATGAGAAAGTGATACATCAAGATATGATAGTTATCACATTCAGCACTTCAGGGTTTATATACCTTGATACACTCCAAATCCAATATAATTGGGTAAGAAACTTATGAAGCGTGTTATGCAACTATTACAATGAAATGTAATGAGTTGTTGCACTTTGATGAGTATTAATCAATGTACCTTGAAAATGGGGTTAAGTCTATGATGAGTATGATGTAGTCATACCATGATGAGGATGAGAAATGAACTCATACCTTGAATTGATGATCATTAATACTATATGATGAGAGTAATGATCTTGAATAACCATTTATGATATCTTTGAATGCCCCAGAGGTATGGAATAATGAATTGAGGGTTGGACAGATAATATAATCATGAAACCCTAATTAATGAGAAATGGGAAACCCTAACCCTAATTTGAGTAAAGGGAATGATAAGCCATGTTTGATAGTAAACCCTAATTCCTGATAAAGGAATGATGGTGTTACTATTGTATCACATGATGTGATGAATATCCTGTATGGTTGTTATCATGTCTAATAACCATATAGATATTATGAGATGATGAATATAGCCAGGTTTGAGATGTGACATTTATATAATAAATGTTGACTGGCATGTTGTGCCTTGATGTTGTTGTTGCTTAATAAAAGTAGAAATTTGTATGGATTTTATGAATCATATGAGTAAGATGTTGCCTAGAAAGAGGTGACAAGATATTCTGTGGCCTTGAAAGCCATGTGTGATGCTTGTGTAACAAGTATCATGAATGCCTTGGTCAGATGACCTAAAGGTGATGGTTACCTAATAAATGGTAATGATGCTCAATGATGAGTTCAGGGTTTGAACACCCAGAACCATATGATTATGGTGATGAGATTGTAAGGGATGAGAATTCCCAATTTTGAAATGAGGGATTGAGTTCCCAATGTCTTTGAAAGACTAATAATTAATTGATGAAAGTAGTACATGTCTCTTTTTATCATTGTTGTAATAAGTCATGCTTGAGGACTTGGCTGATGCTAAAAGAATATGAAAATGTACTTAATTAATCAAGTGAAATCTATTCATGTAGAGCCCTGACCATAGATCCATCATCGTCAGGAACAGGTGATGGTGAAATGGGTGCCCGCTGCAAAACCCAGAATGCATATTTTGAATATGTGGGGGTAAATGGGCAAAAAATATACTTATGTCCGGTGAAGTGATTTGAGGGAAGGTAAACATCAAACCTCTCAATCCTTCATGTGTCGGTATAGATGTATCACAAATCTCCCGATGGTTGGGATGGATGTATCATTAATATCCCAATGATATGTCGGTCGAGAAGATAAACATTAAATCTCTCGATGGCCGATGAGAGTGCAGTTGATGCTGTAACTCTATAGCGAAGTTCCAGTATACCCTGGAAAGCTATTTTGAGCAGTTAACACAGTCCTGCTTGTTGTCCTGCACTGACCAGGATGTGTGAGGTCATGGGAATCCGGCTCTTCCATTGACCTATGTATGGTATCGATTCAACTTCGCAGTGGTCGGTTGGAGTATGAGCGGTATACCTCATCTCCTCAGGGCATAAGTGTGTTTGTAAAATGAAATCAGCCATATAGCATGTTTGCTTAAGGATTGAATACATAAATTCATTGGCTGATGTTACATTTCTGTTATATCTGTAGTTCATTGATGTTATTCATATTTGGCTTATTCATTACAAGTAGATGAATGAACTATGATTCTACCATGTGTAGATGCAATGTTCTCCTTGGGAAAGGAAATTACTTCACTTTGTGCATACAATGAATTACCTGTTGTTGATTATATATATAAATCCTTCTGCTCAGTTTATTTTAATAAACTGCTATAACAATGTTTTGGCGGAGGGTTATATCTCCCGCTGGGGCAATTTACAATTGTCTCACCCTCGTGGGATCCAACATTTTTAGGTGGACGAGCACAGAGGAAAGTGATAACATCTTGTAGGGAAAGGACAACAGCCATAACATCAGGGACAACAGTGAGATCTCAGGTGGAGATACTGTCTGTCAAGTTATGTAGTTAGAAAGTCCTATGTGTCGTCTCTGTACTCCCAGGTCCTCGAAGTTTTTAGTCAGTGTTTTGACAAATCGATCTGAGGTTTTGGTTTGATGCCTCAAAATTCGTGTTTTGTCTGTATATAATGTTTATAAGGCAGCTGATGATGTAGTCTCTGAAAAGAGATGGTATAGGTTATGTACGTTTGACAAGAATGTAAATGTTATACAATGACTCTTGTTGTAAAGGATTTCCTATGTGTGGATCTCTTTGCAAAAAAATTTAATTTTTAGTGATTTTCAGTAATCCGCTGCAAATAATTCGCTTCTGCTTAAGTTAATATTGTTTTTGTGAGTTGGATTCCACAAATTAGTGGTATCAGAGCTCTAGGTTCGGTGAGTCTACAAAGACATAGGACTAAGGTAGTAGAGTCTGTTCTGGTGTCATCCAGTGTATCTGATAGTGTCTTCTGCTCGTATAAGAGAAGAAGAACTTAAAGATGATTGGGTCACATGAGGATGTTGATGTTGAAAGCATCAATGTTGTACCAAGAAGAGGTGCATGGGAGCAGGCAAGAGAGAGACAATTGCCTGAGAATCCCCTAGTTGATCCAACTATAATAAGAAAATCCTTCTTTAAGTATTACTGTTGGAGAATTAGGGCAACAGTAATGTATATAGTTGATCAAGCTTTGGCAGTGTAATCTAAGATTACCAGCCCCAATGATGATGTTTTAGATATCAACAGGATTTGTGATTAGCATCAGCTGGTTGAAGCAAAAGGAAATGATGAATTTCTGGACTTAAATTGAGTTTGTTCTCAACCTTAGCCTGTTGAATCAATCTTTGAGGCAGAGTTAGCCTGAGGCAGTGAATAATCCATGAATCATGGCAGGTTAGATAAGACAATGTCATTTAAATATGTCATTTTATGGATTCTTAGATTAACTGAGAAAGTCATTGATTGAACTTTCCTTGATCAGTCCTACGAGGACTTACGTTTTGCATAGTAAAACATTACAAATGTTTTATGTTGTTCTTACCTCTATAAGAAAAGATGAGGTATAGGAGAGATACCTGGATAAAATCCAGGAATGTTAAACCTTATGCTTGTGATAAAATGGAAGGAATATGATAGTATACAAAATGCATATCACTTAATCTCAGTATTTATATACCCTGGCCAGGTATACAACTATTGATGATAAAGTGGGTATGGAAACTCTTAGATTGTTGTCTTTTTAATTGCTCTGATCAAGTAGTCATTCTGAGACAATCTAATGAGTATCATGAAATCAGAAATATGGAATAAATGAATGTGTCATATCCTAAGCTTAAAAAAAGAGAAGTTTGAGATAATCTCAAATGAGCATGTTGTATGAGGAACTAAAAGTGCACTCCTCATAAGACAAGAATAAGAATAAGGGAGATGAACCTTGTTCAATAATGCTACAAGAATAATAAAGATCTTTCCCATAATGAGGAAATGGGAAATGTGATGAGATCATGAGATGATTATAAACATGCTAGATAATAATAAAGAAAGGGATAATGACATGCAATCATCCTTATAAATTCCTATGTTGAAGGCAAGGAACCTAGGATGAGACAAGGAGTAAATGGTTCATGAATAGTTGAACATACATGAATTAATAAGAGGAATATGAATCCTTATTTTCTTTCCTTTCAGGGACATGGCAATCAAGTGGGTCTTAGGACACTTGATGTGCATAAGATAAATATGTTCATGTGTTGGATACTTAGAAAAGTATCAGTTGATCTTGGACTTTGGTTCCAAGTTGAGGATATATGTAACAATTAATGTCAGATACTTGCAAGAATACTCAGTGAGAGATTTACTCCTATAATGATGCGCCTGATATCCAAGAACCAAGGAGGTTTCGTGAGAGGTACAGATATATCTCACCACATCTGGCTAGATAAGAAGCTTATGCATGATATTAACAAAGGGCGAGACAATCCTAATGTGATTCTAAAGTATGATATGTCAAGGGCATACGATAGGGTCGTCTGGTCTACACTGAGAAAACTTCTGGAGAAGTTTAATTTTACAGAAGAAGTGATCAATTTATGCCTGAGTTTTTTCTCAAATTCATGGGCAACGGTGACTCTAGGGGAGGAAACAGCTGGTTTCTTTCTGATGAGTAGAGGTTTGAAGTAGGGAAGTGCGATCTCTCCATTCCTTTTCATTCTTTTTGAGGAGATGTTATGCAGAAGATTCTTGAGGCTCTATGAGGAAGGGACCATATCAAGGTTTCAGGTGAGGGGGTGGTTGTACCCCCGATCATTCTTCTATATGCGGATGATATTGTAGTTTTCTTTACAGCTGACCAGAGATCGATGGACAAGGTTAGTAGTACCTTTGATGCATACGAACGAGCAACTGGTCAGAGGATAAATAAATTGAAGTCCACATGCGTGGTAGGAGGCAAGGATCAGGTTGTAGCTCATGAAGTAGTCGCATCCCTTGGGGTGGGTTCTACTACGGACTCACTGACGTATCTGGGCATACCGATCAAGAAAGGAGCGATGAGGCTCGCTGATTTTGAGTTCCTGATGAGCAAGATAAATGACAAGATTGCTACGTGGAGGTCCAGACTTTTATCCTTTGCGGGGAGGAGGCTGTTGATTGCACACATCCTAACCTCTATCTCGGTGTACACGGCGACGGCGGTGGGCATTCCTGCTGGGATCATGGCGCAGATTGAAAACAAACTATCCAAATTTCTATGGAGGGACAGGGAGGATAACCACAGGAAGGCGTGGATTGGATGGCATAGAGTTGCTAGACCTTTTTCACTTGGCGGTCTAGGTTTCCCTCACTACAGACGATCAATGAAGCCTTTGCTGCAAAAGCATGCTGGGAGGTGCTGACGAAGGATTCAATCTGGGCTTCTTTCTGCATAGCCAAATATGCAAACTTGACAGGAGGCTGTGACAACATGTATCCTGGTACCTTGAGAAGAGGTTTATCACCTTCACCTTTCTGGAAGAGGATGTGGGATATGTTTCCTCGTATGTTTCCTTTTTGTCGATGGGTGGTGGGGAATGGAGAGATGTCCTTCTGGGACTCTTGGTGGTGTGAGAAACGCCTTACTGGTCATGTGATCATTCCCAGTGACAGAAGACATCCATTTCTGGTGAGGGATTTTTGGTTAGAAGGACACGGATGGGACTGGGAATCGCTTAGGGTGATCGTCGATGAAGAAGGCCTACAGTTGATACGTGATGCTGAGATATGGATATCCAACGAAGATAACATGCTGGCATGGGGTACTCCTGAGAGGAGTGGTAGATTCTCTATGAGTTCAGCGAAGAGGATACTGAGGCAGAATGGAAGAGAAGGCCCAGATGGCCTAGGAATAGTCTGGGAGGCTGGATATCCCAAGGAGGCGGCGTTTATCTAGAAATCGGCCAAAGGAGCTACCCCCACATATGATAACATTAGACTCAGATGTGGTATCCCCCTTGCATCTAAATGCTATTGCTGCACTGACCCCCAGGAGGAAGATATAGATCATGTGCTATTTAAAGGGCAGACCGCTGAATTTTTTTGGCAGAGATTCAATGATCTACTTGACATGGAGGCGCCTGATGATATGAGAACTCTTCTGGATAGGTGTGCGATGACACAGGCGAAAAGCATAACTGAATGGTTGGTAGGTAATTTGGCGATCCTAATTCCCCACAGCATATGGCGTATAAGATGTGGAGCTAAATATGATGGTAAGATGAAGTCGTTCAACCATGAATGGGACCATATTCTTAGAATCCTTAACCATCATCTGAAGAAAATAGTTTTCCCTATTGCTATAGACAGCAATATTTATGACAGAATGAAGTTGGCGGGCTTGAAGGAACCAAAGACAGTAATGAATCAAATAGTTTTGTTGCGATGGGAGAAGCCGGATATACATAATCTCAAACTTAACATCACGGTTGGTAGGGATAGGGATGCCCATGGTATACAAAGAAGATGGGCAGCTGGTATCATCCGTAACCACAGTGCCAATATTTGCCTTGTTTTCAGAGCTTGGATCAGGAGCTCAGATTACCTCCTTGCATACATGCAAGCATGCGCCATTGGTCTGAAACTAGCAGGTGACCATGCTTTGAGCATCTCGAGTATTGAAGTAGACGATTCTTATACATATGAGATTCTATGGAATGGTGGTAGAGAACCTTGGCGGACAACTTCTTTTGTGAGAGAGCTGCGAGAAGAGATAGCATCATCTATGATCTCTGGATCACTAATTCATAAGGTTATCAACTCGATACCTGGTGAGTTAGGAAGGTGGGGGAGCTGAAATGAATGAGATGTTCATCTCTTCAGATATAACTAGTATGCCGATGAGGATTAGAGGCATGGCGATGTTGGAGAAAAGATGTACTCCCTACGTGATGTTAAAGAGAACAGAAGTTGGAGATGAAGATGCGTGATTTTGGAGTCTCTTATCTTTGTTTCTTTTTTAGGATGCGAGGGTTTTCCTTGTGGGATATTGGGACAATACCCGAGTTATAAGTGCGGGAGATGTAATTTTGTTGTGTTTTAGCCCACAAGAGGGGTGTGGGATGAATAAAAGCAACCCCTGGCTTCTATTAAAAAAATGTAACAATTAATGCTCCAAGATGAAAGGAAGATAAAAATGTGATGTGTTTTCAACACATGTGATGGATACCAATGTGAAAGATTCTGGTATTTGAGAAATATCAGATGATTTAGGTTGGCTACCTGGAATGGTCAACTATGAAATCAGTCTGATTATATAAAATGATATGAACATCATATGTTAGGGGTTTATGCTCTGCATAAACATGATATTAATAAAGAATGTATGATGTCTCTCTGAGTAAGAAAAGTGTTTTTGACACAAAGTTGACTCTATAGGCAATGATGAGGAACAGTTGAGCATGTGGTTTGTGTGTTGATTCTATAAGAATCATGTATGGAAACACTTTGTGCTGATCAAATTTTTATGGTGTCTACATAATAAGGAGATGTTATGTGAAGATAAGGTGGTATAATGATTGAATAACCTCTATCTTCCTTTATCTGGGATTTCGAGGACGAAATCCTTATTAGGGGTTTATGATTTGTAACATCCCTGACATGGGTTATACTTTAACCCTAGGTGTTTTGATTAAGAATTATGATTAAATGCTTAATATCATCTTGTGAAAAGTAATTAGGCCTCAAGAGGAACTTATGTTGCTTTCTAGTCCTTTTTGAACATTGTTGAAATCAATGTTTGCTTGTTTTGGACTAAAGTGTAAATTACCCAAGTTGAGGGGTTTAAGTGCAAATTGTGAATGATAATATGTTCCTTATGTGTTGAAGAATCATGAGAGTGAAAATGATGCTGAGGTATGGCTTATGGAAGCCTGAATACCAAGAAAGAGCTAATAAAGTAATGTATGTGCATGAAAACCTAGTTTTGGTGTAATGTGCAATTTACCCAAAACCTAGGGTGCAATATGTAAATTACCACTTCAATTAGGTCCCTAATGTTTCTTGGCATCATGTAGACAAAATAAAATGATAGGGGTGCCTCATTTGAATCAAGTTGGAGGAGAGAGAATCTTGATATTAAAATAATCAAGATTTAATCCTAATTGAAACCCTAATTCGATTTAGGGAAAAAATAAATGTATTAATTAAAGGGCCTTCAACCAAAATTAAAATGGTTGGACTCATATGTGTGTGGACGTCCTTGAGTTTTGCAAGGACCACGAAAATATCCAAGGGAGTGGATAACTCACTCACAATTTTATAAGAAAAAGAAATATCCACTCACATATGGATATTAGTATAATATGATTTGAGGTGCTTAATTTGCTTTTCTTTAAATAATGGATAATTGAGAGGAATTGGAGGCAACCAAGATTTCCTATGACCCAAGGAAGTTGAGGGGGAAGAGGCGGCCATATTTTTGGGATTTATTGGATTTTTACAAAGCATATTCTCTCTCATTGAATTTTTATAAAAAGACCTTTTATAAACCAAATGGAAGGCTTTTTCGACCCCACTTCTTCTCCTTGCTTGGAAAACGACCAAGGGAGATTGGGAGGATCAGGAGGACGACCCCCAACCTGTTTGTAAGGTTCTTTATCCATTTCACCTTGATTTCATGGTGGAAATTGAAAATAAATTATGGATTTCTTCCTATTTCGATCTCCTCTTTAATTCTGACCATTCCTTTTCACTCAAACCTTGAGGACGAGCCTTGGAATGGTGAAAGGATCTGCATACACCATTGTTGCCGTGAGCATGGAGCTTTGGAGCTCAATTGGAGGCGGGTTTTATAACTTGAACTCTTGATTTTGTTATTGCATTCAATTCCATATCAAATAATGATCTTTTCTACATTTACAGTAATTGATTTGGTTGATTGATGCAATCACCATGGAAACCACAGCAGGTTTCGTGAGTTTAGAGGTTGAAGATTATAAGCACACACCTCTCCAAAATATCCAAGGCAAACGATCTTATTTGGGTTGCTCAAACGGTTTCCCAAACCGTTTGGGAGCAAACGGTTTCAAACCGTTTTGAAGCAAACGGTTTCACCAAACCGCATGAGACCAAACGGTTTCAAAACCATTTGGGGGAGTTGACAAAGGGTTGACCGTTTGATAATCCTGTTCCTAATTATGTTTGTTGATGACCCACCAAATTTGGTTAATTAATTCCAAAGGAATCATGAGTTGAAGGCTAATCAATTAGGCAAACCCTAATTGATTTAAGTGCTGATTTTCAACTTGATCGATTTGACTTTTTGGGTTGATTAGCCCAAAAGGTTTCAAAACCGTTTGGGGATCACCCAAACGATTTCAAGACCGTTTGGGGATCACCCAAGACCGTTTGGAGGTCTAGGGTTAAGTATGGTTGCCTATTTGAAGGTCCAAAGTTACCAAGTTACAAAGCAATCAATTGTTGATTTGTTGATCGACTCAATAGACCAAACCTTGACGGAATTTCACTAGAATCCAAGGGTTGGATGAGACAAATGGTCTCAAGACCGTTTGGAGCTCATCCAAATGGTCTCAAGACCGTTTGGAGGTCACCCAAGACCGTTTGGAGGTCTAGGGTTGAGTATGGTTAAGCAATTGAAGATCCAATGATACTAAGTTGGAGTGTAATCAATTGTTGATTTGGTGATCAATCCAATGATCCAAACCTTAATTGGTTGACTTTTATTTTGATGATATGATGGAGGTCATCCAAACGACCTCAAGACCATTTGGGGTCAGGTCATGTTCAATTTGGATGATGGTTCAATGGTTTCAAAGTAACTAATCTTGCATTGATTAGTGTTGAAGGATCATCGATTCTAAACCCTAATTCAATTGGTTCAAACCCTAATTGATGACTAATTGAGGGCCAATTGAGGGTCAAATCAGTTGAAGGTTGACCTATTTAACTCAATTGAAGTATGAGGATAGGTCCAATTGATGATTGGTTCCATGAATTCAATGATTGAAGGAACCAACATTGGAAACCCTAATCCAATTTGATTAGTTGAGACTATTTTTGGTCCATGCGGTTTTGAGGAGGTTTGGAACAAACGGTCTCAAGACCGTTTGGGACCAAACGATCCCAAACCGTTTGTGCCCATGCGGTTTCAAAAGTCAAACTTGGGAAAACAGTCTTCGCCTACTTGCTTGGGCAAACGGTCTTAAGTACCACCTTTACCAAACGGTTTCAAACCGTTTGAACTTTGATAGACCAAGACCGTTTGGGGCTCAAGTAGTCAAAGTTGATTGAGGATTCAATTGGTTAATCCACTTGGACACCTATTGTAATTGAAGATTCAATTGGTCAATTCAATTGGTCAATTCAATTGGATACCTTATGTAATGGAGGTCCAATGTGATTGAATCTCTTGAGAATTAAGATGATGAATGATTCATTGATCCAATGATGATTAGTAATTATAATCAATGAAGGTACAAAGGTTGAAACCCTAATAGTACCTAAGTGATTAGTGCCAATGAAGGGATTAACCCTAATTGCTTATAGGATCAATGACTTGGTATACTATGTTATTCATAGTTGTATGTACTTGATTGAAGGGATGATATGACCTTATCAAGTTGAGGAGATGTTAGCATGAATTCATATCATGTATATGATTCATGTGGTGATTAAGGGTATGATCCTTAAGTAGAGAGATCATGAAACCCTAATCATGAACATAAACCCTAAATGACAGGGCCATTGAACGTAACCCTGATTGAGGGTAAACCTAAGTGTAACCCTATTCTAGGGTGAGGATATAACCCTAATACAGGGTAATAATATGTGAAACTCCAATTTAGGGAAATTAGATGTAAAACCCTAATTGGGATGAATAGTGAATCTCTAATTATGGATAATTGAATGAAATCCTAATGGAGATGAATAATAGACCCGAATTGTGGGTGACTATGGTAGAAATCTTATTTAAGGGTGATTCCATGTGAAACCCTAGTTGAGGGTGATTCCATGTGAAACCCTAGTTGAGGGTGATTCCATGTAAAACCCTAGTTGAGGGTGATTCCATGAGAAACCATAATTAAGAGTTAACATCACATGAAGCTCTAATGCTATGTTGTGATGAGAGGCCCTAAGAAGGGTGAAGGTATGTGAGACTCTAATGTGAAGTCATAATACATAAGGCCCTAATCCTGGGCAATATGACAATGAATCATAATCCTAATATTAAGTAAGGGTATGAGAAACCCTAATGATGAGATAGAAGGGATGGCCTTATAAAGGTGAAAAATTTCATGTGGTTGATTATATGCAACCTAATTGTAAGCAATGTCTTTAGCATTAGATAAGTTCATATCATTAAAGATAGTTGGACAATTCTAATGTGTGGCCTATGCATTATATGCTAAAGGTGAGTGTTTAGTGATGAAATGTATTAAGAGGGGAAATACCTTAATAAAAGATAAGTTGGTTAACTCAAAAGAGTCTGAAATGATGAGAAAGTGATACATCAAGATATGATAGTTATCACATTCAGCACTTCAGGGTTTATATACCTTGATACACTCCAAATCCAATATAATTGGGTAAGAAACTTATGAAGTGTGTTATGCAACTATTACAATGAAATGTAATGAGTTGTTGCACTTTGATGAGTATTAATCAATGTACCTTGAAAATGGGGTTAAGTCTATGATGAGTATGATGTAGTCATACCATGATGAGGATGAGAAATGAACTCATACCTTGAATTGATGATCATTAATAATATATGATGAGAGTAATGATCTTGAACAACCATTTATGATATCTTTGAATGCCCCAGAGGTATGGAATAATGAATTGAGGGTTGGACAGATAATATAATCATGAAACCCTAATTAATGAGAAATGGGAAACCCTAACCCTAATTTGGGTAAAGGGAATGATAAGCCCTGTTTGATAGTAAACCCTAATTCCTGATAAAGGAATGATGGTGTTACTATTGTATCACATGATGTGATGAATATCATGTATGGTTGTTATCATGTCTAATAACCATACAGATATTATGAGATGATGAATATAGCTAGGTTTGAGCTGTGATATTTATATAATAAATGTTGATTGGCCTATTGTTCCTTGATGTTGTTGTTTCTTAATAAAAGTAGCAATGTGTATGGAATTTATGAATCATATGAGTAAGTTGTTGCCTAGAAAGAGGTGACAAGATATTATGTGGCCTTGAAAGCCATGTGTGATGCTTGTGTAACAAGTATCATGAATGCCTTGGTCAGATGACCTAAAGGTGATGGTTACCTAATAAATGGTAATGATGCTCAATGATGAGTTCAGGGTTTGAACACCCAGAGCCATATGATTATGGTGATGATATTGTAAGGGATGAGAATTCCCAATTTTGAAATGAGGGATTGAGTTCCCAATGTCTTTGAAAGATTGATAATTAATTGATGAAAGTAGTACATGTCTCTTTTTAGCATTGTTGTAATAAGTCATGCTTGAGAACTTGGATGATGCTAAAAGAATATGAAAATATACTTAATTAATCAAGTGAAATCTATTCATGTAGAGCCCTGACCATACATCCATCATCGTCAGGAACAGGTGATGGTGAAACGGTCTGGTGAAGTGATTTGAGGGAAGGTAAACATCAAACCTCTCAATCCTTCATGTGTCGGGATGGATGTATCACAAATCTCCCGATGGTTGGGATGGATGTATCATTAATCTCCCAATGATATGTTGGGTCAAGAAGATAAACATTAAATCTCTCGATGGCCGATGAGAGTGCAGTTGACACTGTAACTCTATAGCGAAGTTCCAGTATACCCTGGAAAGCTATTTTGAGCAGTTAACACAGTCCTTCTTGTTGTCCTGCACTGACCAGGATGTGTGAGGTCATGGGAATCCGGCTCTTCCATTGACCTATGTATGATATCGATTCAACTTCGCAGTGGTCGGTTGGAGTATGAGCGGTATACCTCATCTCCTCAGGGCATAAGTGTGTTTATAAAATGAAATCAGCCATATAGCATGTTTGCTTAAGGATTGAATACAGAAATTCATTGGTTGATGTTACATTTCTATTATATATCTGTAGTTCATTGATGTTATTCATATCTGTTGTATTCATTACAAGTAGATGAATGAACTATGATTCTACCCTGTGTAGATGCAATGTTCTCCTTGGGAAAGGAGATTACTTCACTTTGTGCATACAATCAATTACCTACTGTTGATTATATATATAAATCCTTCTGCTCAGTTTATTTTATTAAACTGCTATAACAATGTTTTGGCGGAGAGTTATATCTCCCGCTTGGGCAATTTACAATTGTCTCACCCCCGTGAGATCCAACATTTTTAGGTGGACGAGCACGGAGGAAAGTGATAACATCTTGTAGGGAAAGGACAACAACAATAACATCAGGGACAGCAGTGAGATCTCAAGTGGAGATACTGTCTGTCAAGTTATGTAGTTAGAAAGTCCTATGTGTCGTCTCTGTACTCTCAGGTCCTCAGAGTTTTTAGTCAGTGTTTTTGACAAATCGATCTGATGTTTTGGTTTGATGCCTCAAAATTCGTGTGTTGTCTGTATATAATGTTTATAAGGTAGCTGATGATGTAGTCTCTGAAAAGAGATGGTATAGGTTATGTACGTTTGACAAGAATGTAAATGTTATACAATGACTCTTGTTGTAAAGGATTTCCTATGTGTGGATCTCTTTGCAAAAAGTTTTAATTTTTAGTGATTTTCAGTAATCCGCTGCAAATAATTCACTTCCGCTTAAGTTAATCTTGTTTTTGTGAGTTGGATGCCACACTAAATCAATCCTCTCATCATCTCAAGATTAGCATAGATCAATTCTAGGATAGACCTGCCACTTAAAGAGGAACTATATGAGGCAAGGGTTTCAATTAGGGAGACAAACTTGAAATAGTCAGATTTTGACTACAATGGGCTTTGATACCATGATGTAAGGAGTGGGACCCGAGAGGGGATCCACTCCCTACTTAATAAAATGAAGAATAAAATATCTGCCCCAAAAACATTTAAAGGAATCATGGAATAGGTGCAAAATTTTCAAACTTCAATAAATGGTATTCAAAACAACCAAAGTGTAGCAGCGAAATTAAACAAATGACTATATTCAATTTCATAAAAGATTACAAAAGTACATCATAATCTCCCATAAGGGTTTACATGTATAAAACAACATAGGGATCTAAGTAGAGGGAAGTCTAAACTACTTCAAATCTATCTCCAAGCAACATATCTCCAAGATCTAGGTCCATGTTGGAAGCTATGTTCTCCTCGGTCATGCTCAACACCTCGATCTAAACTTGGGTGGTTGGGAAGACACCCAACAAAAGGGAAATGAAAACAAAGTATGTGTCAAAAAATAGAAATAGTATATCAAGGAAAAGAAAACATATAAATAAAGGTTAGTTTTCATCATAAGATGAAAATTTCAAGAGTATGAGGCTATTTTTAAATAGATGCTTGCCATAAACAAAATATAATAAAAGGGTTGCATGCATGATAATTATGACTACCTTAACTAAGTAGGGTTGAGGCACCTACCAGACCTCAACCTATAGGTGAGGGGAGAATTAATACATTACCAGTCACCTACACATATTTTTATGGGGGAGAATAAGACATTCCCCGGAGTAAATTAATACATGCCCTATCTATGGGTGGTTGTACATAAGTACCACTACTATAGCTAAATAGTCCATAAAATCAGCATGCTAGAAAAGAAATCATGGTAAGTAAAAGCATCATATTAATTAGAACATGGCAGTGGGGTACAAGACCTAAGAAAAAGAATACCATTACCAATTTTGAGGCAATTTAACAAAAAAATCATGAATAGAGGGAATAGGATTCATTAAAGCCTCATTAGGGAAATATAGGGTTTGGTTTGCAAATATCCCAGCTTAGGGTGTAAGAATGCAGATACATAAAGAGGGATTACACATACCTCACTTACTGATATCAATTACTAACTTCCACCACTTTAATTGAGTCCAAGTTCCTTTTTGCCTAATTTCAATGTATTAACATGTATTAGAGTACATAATGCACATTAATGTATAGAAACCCTAATTTTAGACCTTTTTAGACTCTAAAAACCTCACCAATGAACTCATTAGGTTATCCTGATTAAGAAAATATATGTTTATGTTAATTTTGGAGATATGGTGATTAAGATGGATTTTTATGGATGTAAATTCATTTTCCAAAAATCACCCTCTGTCAAACCTCAAAATCAGACCTTGAAAATTATTTTATTAAATATATATTAATTTTAAAATTCCAAAACATATTTATTTGTTAAATTTGGATAAGCAGCTTAAAAGATATGCATTTTTCAATTTGAACCAATCATGAAATGACAAGTCAAAAATCTTCGAGAGAGAGAGAGGGGGGGGGAGAGTGAGAGAGAGGGAGAAAACACCATTTGACCCAAGATCATGGTTGGAATTGCATAGGTAACCAAACTAGAGCTTCTAGAGAATGTAAAACAGCAAGAAACCAAAACCTTAGAAGAACATGGTAAATAGAGATTGAGATCTTCAATTTTAAACATAGAATCGTGAGTTTTAAGCATATAGTAAGCAATATATGATAAGGGGGTTATAAAACTCACCTCTAGGAAGGTGGACAGGTTGAAGAACCAAGGTTACTAAGCTAGAGAGGCTCGTTTCTCCAACAAAGCTCCTATCTCGAGCAAGAAGTATCTTCTCCATTGTAGAGGTGAAAAACCCTAGCAAAAGAACATGGAGATGAGGTGTTTAAGGGCTCTTGGTGGGGTTTCACTGTGGAAGGCCATGGTTCTAACCTAGAATAAGGTGGTAGGAAGACAAATAGCTTGAAAATAGGGAAGGGAAGGAGGACACTTACTAGTTTTGGTTGAAATCACCAAGAAGGAGCTTTAGAAACCCCAAATAGAGCAAATTTGGAACCATATGAGCCTTCTTCACCAAGGTAAGCACCCTCTTTTACCTTGGGACAACACTTTCATGGCCAAACATAGTAGGAACAATTCTCTAGGCTGGATTAAATAGAAGGATAGTAAGAGTTTTTGAATTGGGAGGTGGGAAGGGGTAGATATGGCTTTATAAAGAAGGGGGCAAGCATGAGGTGTCTATGCGACTTTCCATGTGTCTTTAGCCTAGGGCTTCATGGCCATGCAAGAGGACATCTCATAGATACTTCTTTTATATAAAATTTCAGTTCTAAAAGACCATGGAGACTTCTAGACCATCCCCACCGTCCTCCAATCAAAGAAATAACCTCATTGGTTGATAGCTTTTAAATATAAGCTCATTTATAAAAAGGGTAATCCCTAAAATGCCCTTGGAGAGAAACACCTTCAAACCAAGACGCAACTAGGTATCCCATGGTTCAAAATCTCGATAATGGTAAGGGAATATCTAAGGATTATAATGAATGTGATAATTTGCAAAGAAAACCTCCCAACTGGGTAAATTGCATAAAAGTCCAAAATGTACCTAAAATTGCATAACTTGCACAAACAACATCCAAATTGAACCAAATTTTAAAATTAGGCTCATTTTATGATTTAAAAACACATCACAAAGTTCAATTAAGGTTTATAGCACTTAATTATGGTAATTAAGCTTGTTCAATACATTAAGCAAGGTTTGTGACCTGATCTGGCAAAAGTTTATTTACCATTGTTCCACTTAAGTGGTGATTTTGCATTTTAGATACTTAAATAAACTTTCACTGAGGTATTTGTGCATAAAACCCTTTCCATTGGTATAATTATTGAACAAGTTTTCACCAAACCACTATAAATTTCATTAATTAAACATCAAGGACATAAAAGACAGAAATGAAAGGG
This sequence comes from Alisma plantago-aquatica, assembly GCA_963693085.1. Lineage (NCBI taxonomy): Eukaryota > Viridiplantae > Streptophyta > Magnoliopsida > Alismatales > Alismataceae > Alisma > Alisma plantago-aquatica. The sequence goes on from OY856412.1 coordinate 962,417,813, forward strand.
AAACTTGGGAAAAAGGGTTACATGGAGATTACATCTAAGATTCAGTATGTTACATGTACGCCTCTGGTACTCTTTGAATTCCTCTCCTAGACACTTTCACTATGGTGCAGATCTCCATAGGGAATGTACGATGTTCATGGCATCTACTGTCTAATTCACTCTTTGATTTCACTATAAAATCATGTAATTAAAGTTTATTTGATTAACTTGTATTAAGTTCCTTTCATAGATTTTTTGTAAATGTACTTTGAACTTAGTTATTTCACTTATCACTCCAAGCAATATAAAATGAAAATACCTGATTTTTTGAATACCACATTCTTTAGGGTTTCATTGGCTTCAATCAAATAACATGACACATATAAGAATATACTACATCATAAACTTTAACTTGTAAAATACTACTTCTATCACATCATATAGAACTAAACATGTATATGAAACCCTGGCATGAAATTGAACTAGGGTTTTCACACCATTCATTGCAATATCAAACATCAAGAATAAAATAATTAGACAAACTAGAATTCTTCAAATGAATCTTCTTTGCTGACTAACTTCTGATTATTCACTAATGAGTTATCACTCGTCTAGGGTTTCACCCTCTTTATTATGATATCAAGCAATCATTGATAATTTGGATTAAAACCCTAACTGATTTTTGGTGTATCTGTGATAAATACTTAGATAAAACAAAATGAATATTAAATAAGAAGATTCAGATCTGCAATGTTCTTTACTTAGTCATACTGTAAATTCAAACTTAATCTGGAAACCCTAGGTTTCAATGTTTTCTTCTAAATTGTGCAATACAAATTATATTCTAGATTATTTGTATCCATTTCTCTTATGATTTTATCATCTAAAATTCATCAAATCATTAAATAATTCATTTATAAACACTCTTGTGAAAGTTAGAACTGAAAGGCAAATTTAGAGTTTATCATTACAGTAGAAAGAACTAAAGATTCTAGTGGATTCAATCCATTTTAAAGCAATCTACTATTAAATGAAAGAACTCACTCACCTAAGGTGCAAAACACCTTAAATTTTGTAACCCAACTTCTATAATTCTTGAATCCATTTCAAACTTCAAACAACCCATTGTTTTCTTCTACCTTCCAACTCAAAAACCCTAGGAATGCAGAATTATATAGAAAGAGTGACAAAATAGGGTGACTTGACACAATATTGAATCAAATTAGAGAAAGGACGAAATCTAGACATGAAAGAGAAGATTCACCATGAAAACCTATCTAATGAAGGTAAACTTACTTGCTTTCAACACAACTCAGAAGAAAAAACCCAAGATCGACATCCCCACCTCCCTCCTCACTCAAACCCTAATTCTCCATTTCTCTCTAGAATTTCATTTATCTTGAATAAATCACAAAACATGTGAGCTACTAGTGTGTTAGGTTACTCATATAGAGCAATTAAGGTGTTTGGGACAATTGCAAATTAGCCCTACCTTACATCTCATAAAACCTTTACTGAAAACACTATCCAAATAAGTAAAAAATCCTCCAAAAATCATGAAAATTTAGTAAGTTGTCTTACATATAGTTTCATAGCTCATGTAAAATTGTTAGCTCATTCATAGATACCAATATATAAGTAAAATCATGTACTACGCTGCTACATTGTAGTATGCAATATGATCGGTCGAATTATAATTTGACTGACCAATAGATCCAAATAACATCAAAATATTTTGAAAATTTTCACTGTCACAAATAATTGAGTTATACAAATAATATCCAAAATTCAAATAAATCCAAGTTACCTAAAATGCTAAAAATAATTTAATGTGCTATTGTATTTATCAAATTTTGTATTCATATACCGTGAAAACCCTAATTTTATCATGTTGTGGTTTACACTTCTCAAACCCTAATTATTCAAAACAAAAACATGTCTAGAGATTTTCATTAGGTTTAAAACATCATAATTGACCTGCCATCATTAATCAAACTTAAGCAATGATCAATCTAAAAGCATTTAATCATCCAAGCAAACCCTAATTTACCAATTAAGCTTAGATGTGGAAATAATACACCTAGTAGATTTGGAGTTTAATATATCTACACCATTCAAATCAACGCGGCCTATGGTATCTCACTTCTCTTCAATGGGTGGGAATTGAGAGGAGGTCGCCTTTCGTGAGGTGTAGGAAAGCGCCCCGAACCAAAATATTTTGGGCACTTTTAGAAGGGAGATAGATTGACACTTTTTGTGTCCAAGACCATGATTGAACTACTGATCAACCTACCATCAAATACCATCATTTATTGAGCTCAGATGCTTAACCTTTTTGGTCTATTAAGACACATCGACCTCCAGGTTATGGAACTCTACAAGCACTCAAAGGACGTGTATCAAGCTCCACTGATCAAACTGGTGATTGAGCTCTAGAGCAATCAACCTTTTCTGGTTGACCTTCCATCTATCGACCTCCCAAGTCAATAGAGAGAGCTTGATGCCCATCAACAACACATCCCATCGACATCTATTCAGTCGACCCATGAATCGACCTTCATGCTCGACCTCCAAGCGATCGACCTCACCTAGGCTCCTTCACTGTTAAGCAATGATCTCGATCATCCAGATGGCATGATTCTAGCTACTAACAACCAGATATGGAGGCCAATAAATACACATCATACAACAACAAATGATCTCACTTAGACCCCTAGCAGTCAAGTCGTACTTGTTCCTCTATGAGAGGGCAAGGCCTTCACTTTTTGTTGCTTGGAGTTATCAACCCCTCTAGCAAGGTGATTAACCTCTAAGGTTATTGAGCAATTGACCTACCTAGTTGCCAAGAGAACCAACCTCTCCACCATAAGATCAATCAAGCTCCGACAGTTTAGTGACAATCTATCATCAACAACTTGACATTGGTCGACCTCAATGTGAATGATCTCTCTATGAACCAACCTCTAGTAATGACCCATGTAATCCAAGAGCAACTGACCTCTTTGATAAACCTCTTGGTTGAGATATTGTCCATATGCGATCATCGACTAGAAACGGTCAGCCTCTAGCATAACAGATCAGACAACCACATGCAATCGACTGGACTAACAGTTGCATGACTTCAATGATGTATGAGATTGCCCCTTTGCTTCATGCGGTTGTAAAAATCTTGCCATGATGAGTGTCTAGTCCTTTCATTGCGGTGCGAGGACTAGCCTTGTTGCCCACATCTTACAATTTCATTCTTGTTCCAATTCTTGTATGGACTCATTTAATTCACTGCCAATTGTTTAATACATGCTTTGTAGATTAATCACCAACTCTACATGGTTTATTATAATCGTAGACTGTGAGAATTTCAACATTTAAGATTTGAATGTCGAATGGCATTGGTCGATGCCACAATGAGAACTTCTGTTAAGAAGTCTCTAGAGTAGTGGATATATGATTTGTAAGTAACAAGACATTCAAATTACGATGATATTCACTTATGAAAATTTCTAACACCTAAGGGGTGAATTTGCATAGCTCCAATTAGATCTTGATAAAAGTTTAAATTTGAATGAACACATATTTGGATAGCAGAGATGAAACCTAATTAATCTAGACCCAATTTTATTCTAAGATTTTACTTTTCTAGTAAATAGTTGAATTCAACCCAATCGGATCCTGGTTCTAAATGTTAATCTTAGTTCATTTGGATACAAACCAGAAAGGTTCTTAAAAAGCTTGTCCATTGGGATTCAATCCTCAACTATATTCCAATGAGACCCATCCACTTGCGAGTGGTATTGTTGCATGATTGTTTTGACAAAACCTTGGAATTCTATTCCTAGTGAATTTCTTAGTACGACAATTTCCACATCATCTATCTATACTTAAAATAACACAAATAACGTTTACAACAAAGATTCATCAATTGATTCAAGAGAAGAGGAAAATTTAGTGAAGTAGTAGATTCAATGGAGGATTAATTTCGAATAGTTGAAGATCCAGTAGTAGGTTACAAATGGGACCATGGCCTCAGATTCTATCTCTGTACCATTGTCTTTAGAAGATCAACAACATTAAAATTCTCCATCACAAACATTAGGATCGATATCAACATGATTTTAGGAGTTTTAGATCATCTAAAACAATTATTAGAGTGCCTATTTAAAGATTCAAAAGTGGAAATATTGGTTTTATGAGAAAGGATTCCACACACGGAGCACTTCTCTAGGAACCATTTGTAGAAAATTGAGATTATTTTCCTTATTTCTCTCATCCTCACAATTGCTTAAAACAATTCTAGATGAAAAATGATAAGTATTTGCGATAAAGACTAATATATTCATGCTCTTCATGATATAGTTAGATCAAATAGGCTTTTTGGGGATGCATCCTAATGGACTGAGCACATCCCCATCCCAAATTCTAGAGGTTGATTAGGAAATAACATCCATACATGAACCTCCATAAGTTTTTTCTTGTTTAGGGTTTCCTCATTTCCCATGTCTTCACTAGAAGGGGTTTGCCCAATATTACAAACCAAAGTCCACCGTCCAAGAGCATATTACATATCAATTTTGTCTTCAAACTTGATCAGGAAGCAACCTCTTTCATGTACAAGATCTTGAAAATCCTCTTTAGGTTTCTAGATACCATGAAGATGAGATTCAAGATTCCAAGGTAGGTTAATGTGTCTTGTAGCCAAATTACATAGCCATAAACAACATAGATCCAACCGGTAGCATTAGCAACTATAGTCACTTTACTGTTGAACAATTCTTCATCCACGACTTTGAACTCCTTCATTTTTCAGATTGAAATCCCCTTCTTCTACACACAGACTTATACAAGACCAAAACTCAGCTAGGACCTAGGTCATTATCCAATACTTATGATTGTTTGGGAGGTAATTGGGTGGGGAACATACCTCAGGGTAGTTGAGATGAGGTTGTGTAACATACCAGATCTAGAACCCTACCCTAGAACTTTGACCTTTTGGGTTTGACCAAACAAGGTTGAGGTTAGGATGATCCTAATAATATAATGCATGAATAATGTAATATAATATGTAATATAATTCGTTTGGTGATAATAAAATGATAAATAACTTAATTTAATGCATAATATGGTTAATGGGCCTCTAATGGGCTAGATGATATAATCCACAAATTAAATAATAGACTTTAAATTCGTAATCTACACATCAAAATAAGCCTACGTCAATTTTCATCTAATTTGGACTACCTTGAAATAATATGGTAAGTTAGGAGAGAGAAATTGCCTAAAAGATGTAATTAATAAATAAATATAATTCATGACTCCAAAAGAGAAAAATAATCTTATATTCATGATCTACATAATAAATATAGCCTTTGGGTGAATTTTCATCCAATTTGGAGAAAGTTTGCTTAAAAGGTGAAATTAGGAGAAAGTGTGTAGAACCTTCAAAATATTAAATAAATATTCAAACAACTCCAATATGTAAAATTTATGACAAATTCGCATTCAAAACACTTAAATTAACTTGTGGATGAAGTTTCACCTAATTTGGATAATCCTAATGCCATTAATGAAGGAGGAAAGATAAAATAGGTTTTGAATTATTTAACCCATTAAAAGTTTCCAAAAGGCAAAACTAAGTGCATAATCGGAATCTACATGCCTTTATTGGCCTCTTTGCAAAAATTGGCTTAATTTGGATGATGTTTGAACCCTCTTTTGAAGAGAGAGAAAAAGGAAATAAAATTAAAATTAGTTTATTCAAAGTCAGATTTGATTTTCGGTGTCACCCTATGGTTCCTGATTCTCATATTTCTCTTATGCGTGTTTCTTTCCGGGCCGTTGGATATGGATCCGATGGAGGAGGAGTTGTCTCCTACCTCCAGTCGGACTCCCTTCTCCGGCTATAGTGTTTTGCCTTTTCTTTCGCGATTTCCTCTCTTCTCTTTCCTTTTCGGCCCAGTTCGATTTTCTTTTCACCATAACCGTTTCTTTCCGGTTCTTTTGGACCCTAAGTTACCTAGGTTTCCTTCTACTGATCTCCCTGTCGACAAGGGACTTCCTCGTGTGCCATGTTTCCTGTTTCACCTTATGCTCAGGTCGGTCTGATCTTCAGCCTATATATACAACGCTCTCGCCACCTCCCCTACGACCGACTCAACCTTTCCCTGTTGGTCTTTTAGGATCTCAGAGCCTGCTCTACCCTCCCCCATCTCCATCGGCTTCCGCTTGCCGCCGCGGGGTCATCTTCGAGCCCCTATTCACCGCATGCCCCGCTTTTGGTTCGGTTCTTCTCTTGGGCACCCCGCGAGTCTTTCCCTCACCTCGTTTTGGCTATTTACTGAGGTAACTGGTTTTCCCCCTTTCCAATTTCTGCTATGTTTGTTTCCTATCACCATGGAGGTTTGGTGCTCTGGTGGGTTTTTCGCACCTTTGGTCTGACCTTCCAGTTCGCTTAGTCTTGTCGAATTCTTTGAGGTCTCTGCTTTCTCGGCTACAGAGTTCTTTGGGGATGGTCTGTGTTTTCGGGCAGCAGTCATTGCTATTGGTTCTGCAGCCATGGCACTGCTGCCTGAAGCGATGAATCCTCCCATCTTAACCACCCTTCTGCCCTTTTGCTTTTACTTTGTATAACATTTTTCGACCAGGGCAAAACGGTCTTTTCGCTGGAGCTTTTTGAAGCTGACATGGTATTTTGGAATTATCCGATTGGCCCAAGTTTAAAAATTAATAACTAATAATATAATGGTCATGAAAATGTGAATAAATACACATTGGAATCAGAAAAATAAGATCTAGATAATGGTATAAGTTTTGATCACTAAATCTGATGTTTAATAACATGTGTTTTCAATAAATATAATTAATGATGAATTAACCTATAAAAATCATAACTAAATATATGTAAGTTAGAAAAATATAATAAAATATGTTTTGGACTCATAAAAGTATAACCTAATATATGGCGTGGTTTTGATAACTTAATTCACATATAATAAAAAGGCGATTTTTAGGGCTTTGAATAATTAATGGAAACCTAACCCTAATTCCACATATATGCTTAATAGGTTATTTGGATGCCTAGGCTTGGACCTAGATGTGACTTTGGATCGTTTGACTCTCATGTTGAGGTATGATTGCATCCCACATTAATTATGTATTGAGCAATTTCTTATTCATCTCTCTTGATGTATGTTTGCATCCCCGATTATTCTTTTTGAGCAATTATCCTATTTTTGTCTTACTTTTGGTCCTATGGACATTGGCCTGCACATTATCTTGTTCTCATAAATCACGCTTCATGTGAAGTATCTTAATTGTTATTGATCTTGTGATCATAGATATTCTCTTGACTCTATTTCTTATGCCTTGGTGCAAGTTGGACTTTTGATGATATATACCCACTGTGATGTGGATTTTACTTGTTGTTATATGCCCACTATGATGTGGATGTTTATATGTTTGTGTTGTCCATTGTATGATGGAAACCTTGATAACTCTGACTATACTTTATACTTGCCTCTATATTAAACATGCTATGTGATTCAGTAGCACTAGAGTAGTGTAAATTACAATGGTTTTGTTTATAGCAGATGTGATATTTCTTGCTCTTTTTGGGATGGCAAGGAACCTCGTACCCTGGGCAAGATGTGTGTCTTGACCCGTTTTATATATATTTGGGAGTTTGACGGTGAGTCATTCTCTATCAGGTTTTCAAGGATGTGAAGCCTTGGCTGCCAATTGTGTTTATATTGTTCTAAGGCTATGTTTATCTCACATGCATGCAGGTTGATGATTGGTTGTGGGGTGTGTGCCCTACTACCTTCTTATGTGCCAGTATTGCACAATCTTTTTTTTATCATGGAAAGTATCTTCTTTTGATATGTGTTGATGATTCTGATCTTTTATGCCCAATTTGGGTAGTCCCTATCTCTTACATGGGAAGCCTTTTATTTTGATGTCCCTTATTCTTTATAAATTGCTCAATTTGCTTTTTAGTATTCACATACCAGCCTTTACTGATGTCTCCTATTGTTTCTCTTTTGCTGGGGTATGCTTCCAACCCTAGGTGGAGGATTTGGATGACTTGTCATGTTGACCTGGACTTAGACTGTGAAGTTAAAGCTTGGAGACAATCTTGAGGTGGTTTAGATTTCCTCTACATGGATCATTGTGATGTAAGTTTGTAACCCTTTGTTTTATAATTGAATATAGTCAACTTTATATTCCGCTGCTATACTTTGGTCTTTTGTTACCATTATATAAAGATTTGAAAATTTTACACCCACGCCATCATACCTTCTGAGTGTGTTTGGACTGGAGGTTTTATTGTTCAAATTTTTAGCAGAGTAGTGGTTACACTTCTTTACAGCATGGTATCAGAGCCCATGGTAGTTGGAATCGACTATTTCAATTTTGTCTCCCTTTAGAACCCTTGACTTAGTTAGTTACCTCTAAGTGAGATGTTGACCCTAGATTTGATCAATGATGATCTTTTGTGCAACAAGGTTTGGTTTGAGGATGAGAATATGTTAGGAGATTTAAATATGGAAATATTGTGACTTGGTTTCTCGCCTTGAATTTGGGCCCTAAATTTCAGTTTTAATCGTAAAAGTTTTTCACAAAAAAATTATTTTCCATATAATACTATATGTACAAAAGAAAATGCTTTCTCTGGATTTTATCAATGTTTTCTCGAACTAAGTCACAATGAAGAGAAACTCTAGTTGAGTAGAATCTAACCCTAATTTTGTGGCTAGGATTGATATAAAAGTGTAGTTGACCTACCCTATGACTTTTTGGATGTTCATGTAGGGTTGATAGGTTAGAGACACAAGGACCTAAAATCTCAACCCTAGACGGTGACTGAATAGTTGGATACATGAGAAAAATAAATCTCTAAAATCTTTCACAATTAAGAGATGTGGGTAGCTCTGAAAGTTATTTAGTTTGACTTGTTAGGTTGAACCCTTTACGGGGTGGAGAGTATTTAGTGATTGATGTTTTGATCAATAGATTTTGAGGACGAAATCCTTTTTAAGGGGTGGTGTGCTGTAACATACCAGATCTAGAACCCTACCCTAGAACTTTGACCTTTTGGGTTTGACCAAATAAGGTTGAGGTTAGGATGATCCTAATAATATAATGCATGCATAATGTAATATAATATGTAATATAATTCATTTGGTGATAATAAAATGATAAATAACCTAATTTAATGCATAATATGGTTAATGGGCCTCTAATGGGCTAGATGATATAATCCATGTAAGAAAGCCACAAATTAAATAATAGACTTCAAATTCGTAATCTACACATCAAAATAAGCCTACATGTCAATTTTCATCTAATTTGGACTGCCTTGAAATAATATGGTAAGTTAGGAGAGAGAAATTGCCTAAAAGGTGTAATTAAAAAATAAATATAATTCAAGACTCCAAAAGAGGAAAATAATCTTATATTCATGATCTACATAATAAATATAGCCTTTGGGTGAATTTTCATCCAATTTGGAGAAAGTTTGCTTAAAAGGTGAAATCAGGAGAGAGAAAGTGTGTAGAACCTTCAAAATATTAAATAAATATTCAAACAACTCCAATATGTAAAATTGATGACAAATTCGTATTCAACACACTTAAATTAACTTGTGGATGCAGTTTCACCTAATTTGGATAATCCTAATGCCATTAATGAAGGAGGAAAGAGAAAATAGGTTTTGAATTATTTAACCCATTAAAAGTTTCCAAAAGGCAAAACTAAGTGCATAATCGGAATATGCATGCCTTTATTGGCCTCTTTGCAAAATTTGGCTTAATTTGGATGATGTTTGAACCCTCTTTTGAAGAGAGAGAAAAAGGAAATAAAATTAAAATCATTTTATTCAAAGTCGGATTTGATTTTTGGTGTCACCCTATGGTTCCTGATTCTCAGATTTCTCTTATGCGCGTTTCTTTTCGGGCCGTTGGATATGGATCTAATGGAGGAGGAGTTGTCTCCTACCTCCAGTTGGACTCCCTTCTCCGGCTATAGCGTTTTGCCTTTTCTTTCGCGATTTCCTCTCTTCTCTTTCCTTTTCGGCCCAGTTTGATTTTCTTTTCACCATAACCATTTCTTTTGGACCCTAAGTTACCTAGGTTTCCTTCTACCGATCTCCCTGTCGACAAGGGACTTCCTCGTGTGCCCTGTTTCCTGTTTCACCTTATGCTCAGGTCGGTCTGATCTTCAGCCTATATATACAACGCTCTCGCCACCTCCCCTGCGACCGATTCAACCTTTCCTTGTTGGTCTTTTGGGATCTCAGAGCCTGCTCTACCCTCCCCCATCTCCATCGACTTCCCTTTTCCACCGCGGGGTCATCTCCGAGCCCCTATTCACCGCATGCCCCGCTTTTGGTTCAGTTCTTCTCTTGGGCACCCTGTGAGTCTTTCCCTCACCTCGTTTTGGCTATTTACTGAGGTAACTGGTTTTCCCCCTTTCCAATTTCTGCTCTGTTTGTTTCCGATCACCATGGAGGTTTGGTGCTCTGGTGGGTTTTTCGCACCTTTGGTCTGACCTTCGAGTTCGCTTAGTCTTGCCGAATTCTTTGAGGTCTCTACTTTCTCGGCTGCAGAGTTCTTTGGGGATGGTCTGTGTTTTCGGGCAGCAGCCGCTGCTATTGGTTCTGCAGCCATGGCACTGCTGCCTGAAGCGATGAATCCTCCCATCTTAATCACCCTTCTGCCCTTTTGCTTTTACTTTGTATAACGTTTTTCAACCAGGGCAAAACGGTCTTTTCGCTGGAGCTTTTTGAAGCTGACATGGTATTTTGGAATTATCCGATTGGCCCAAGTTTAAAAATTACTAACGAATAATATAATGGTCATGAAAATGTGAATAAATACTCGTTGGAATCAGAAAAATAAGATCTAGATAATGGTATAAGTTTTGATCACTAAATCCAATGTTTAATAACCTGTGTTTTCAATAAATGTAATTAATGATGAATTAACCTATAAAAATCATAACTAAATATATGTAAGTCAGAAAAATATAATAAAATATATTTTGGACTCATAAAAGTATAACCTAATATATGGCATAGTTTTGATAACTTAATTCACATATAATAAAAAGGCGATTTTTAGGGCTTTGAATAATTAATGGAAACCTAACTCTAATTCCACATATATGCTTAATGGGTTCTTTGGATGCCTAGGCTTGGACCTAGATGTGACTTTGGATCGTTTGACTCTCATGTTGAGGTATGATTGCATACCACATTAATTATGTATTGATCAATTTCTTATTCATCTATCTTGATGTATGTTTGCATCCCCGATTATTCTTTTTGAGCAATTATCCTTTTTTTGTCTTACTTTTGGTCCTATGGACATTGGCCTGCACATTATCTTGTTATATTGAAATCATGCTTCATGTGAAGTATCTTAATTGTTATTGATCTTGTGATCATAGATATTCTCTTGACTCTATTTCTTATGCCTTGGTGCAAGTTGGACTTTTGATGATATATACCAACTTTGATGTGGATTTTACTTGTTGTTATATGCCCACTATGATGTGGATGTTTATATGTTTGTGTTGTCCATTGTGTGATGGCAACCTTGATAATTCTGACTATACTTTCTACTTGCCTCTATATTAAACATGCTATGTGATTCAGTAGCACTAGAGTAGTGTAAATTACATTGGTTTTGTTTATAGCAGATGTGATATTTCCATCTCTTTTTGGGATGACAAGGAACCTCGTACCCTGGGCAAGATGTGTGTCTTGACCCATTTTATATATATTTGGGAGTTTGACGGTGAGTCATTCTCTATCAGGTTTTCAAGGATGTGAAGCCTTGGCCGCCAATTATGTTTATATTGTTCTAGGGCTATGTTTATCTCACATGCATGCAGGTTGATGATTGGTTGTGGGGTGTGTGCCCTACTACCTTCTTATGTGCCAGTATTGCACAATCTTATTTTTTTTATCATGGCAAGTATCTTATTTTTATATGTGTTGATGATTCTTATCTTTTATGCCCAATTTGGGTAGTCCCTATCTCTTTCATGGGAAGCCTTTTGTTTTGATGTCCCTTATTCTTTATAAATTACTCAATTTGCTTTTTAGTATTCACATACCAGCCTTTGCTGATGTCTCTTGTTGTTTCTCTTTTGCTGGGGTATGCTTCCAACCCTAGGTGGAGGACTTGCATGACTTGTCATGTTGACCTAGACTTAGACTGTGAAGTTAAAGCTTGGATACAATCTTGAGGTGGTTTAGATTTCCTCTACATGGATCCTTGTGATGTAAGTTTGTAACCCTTTGTTTTATAATTGAATATAGTCAACTTTATATTCCGTTGCTATACTTTGGTCTTTTGTAACCATTATATAAAGATTTGAAAATGTTACACCCACTCTGTCATACCTTCTGAGTGTGTTTGGACTGGAGGTTTTATTGTTCAAATTTTTAGTAGAGTAGTGGTTACACTTCTTTACAGTTGCCTAGGGAGGACATTCCCCTCCTCCACGACCCCATTGACTGCCATAGAGTGGAGCATGCCACCCTTTCCCCCCTCGCCATAACCTAAGGAGGAAATTTGCATAGCTCCAATTAGATATTCATAAAAGTTTGGATTTGAATGAACACACAAATTTGGATAGCAATGATGAAACATAATTAATCTAGAGCAGATTTTATTCAGAGCTCTTACTTTTCTAACAAATAGTTGAATTCAACCCAATCAAAATTTGGCTCTAAATATTGGTATTAGTTCAATTGGATACAAACTAGAAAGGTTCTTAAAGAGCTTGTCCATTGGTATTCGATCCTCAACCATATTTCAATAAGACCCATCCGCTCCCGAGTGGCATTGTTGCACAATTGTTTGATAAAATCTAGGAATGCTATCCCTACAGAATCTGTTGGTATGATAATTTCCGCACCATAAATCTATACTTAAAATAAAACAAATAACATTGACAACAATGATTCCATCAATTGATTCAAGAGGAGAGGAGAATTTAGTTGTAAGGGAGTGAAATCACCCCTTTACTAAAAATTTGAAGAATTGACATCCATTCCAAACACTCTCAGAGGTATGATGGAATGGGCATAAATTTTCCAAATTTATTAAACATTGGTATACAAAAGACCATTAGAAAGCAGCGGAATAAAAAAATAACTGACTATATTCAATTTTCACAAAAGATTACAAAAGTATATCATAATCTCCCATAAGGGTTTACATGTATGATACAACATAAGAATCCAAGTAGAGGGAATTCTAGAGTACTACAATCTTGTCTCCAAGCAACATCTCCATCAACTGAGTCCAAGCCAAAAGCTAAGATCTTCCTTGTCTTATCCATCACATTGCTCAACACCTGGGTGGTTGGGAAGGCACCCAATAAAAAGGAAAAGGGAAGAAAAGTATGTGTCACAAAACTAGTCTAAGATATCAAGATAAGTAAAGCAAATAAAAATAGGCTAGGGTTTATCATATGATGAAGATAACAAGTGTAACGACAAACGTCATTATTAAGATAACAAGAGTCATTAACAATAATAAAACATGCGGAAACGATCACTAACAGCGGATTACCAAAAATCACTAAAAATTAAAACTTTTTCAAAGAGATCCATTCACATGAAAACTCTTTAACAAAGAACCAAAAGTGTTTCAAGTTCATCCTGGTTCACAAGTACACAACCTGTACCATTCCTTCTCAAGGATTACAATATTGACTGCCCTGTTAACAATTATACACAGGTAGTATAAAAACTTCGAGGCACTAAGACAAAACTCAGATTGATACATTTAAAACTCCAAGGACCTGAGAGTACATAGACGACACATATGACTTCTATCTATATGACTAGACAGACAATATCTCCTCCTGAGATCTTATTGCTGTCCCTGCTGTTGCTGTTGCTGCTGCTCTTTCTTTGTTCTAGGGTTTTTGCTTTGCCTTCCATGCATACCTAAAAATGTTTCCCACGGGGGTGAGACAATTGAAAATTGCCCCAGCGAGAGATATAACTCTCTGCCAAAAACATTGTTATTGCAGTTTATTAAATTAAAACTGAGGAGGGGTTACTTTTACATTATCGGCAGAATTATTCATCATAGAACAGAATAAGATAATCTCCATTCTCATAGAGAGCATTGCAACTACCCATGGTAGATATGTAACTCATCTGCCTACTTTGTAGAGAATATAAAGAAACATAATTAACATCTATCCACTAAGGAATGCACAAAGAAATGCAATATCAGCCAATGAATTTCCGTATTCAATCCTTAAGCAAATATGCTATATGGCTGATTAAGTTTTACAATCACACTTAAGCTCTGAGGAGATGAGGTATACCACTCATACTCCAACCGACCACTGCGAAGTCGAAATTAGTACCATACAAGGTCAATGGAAGAGCTGGATTCCCATGACCTCCCACATCTCGGTCAGCGCGAGATCACATGCAGGACATCTTGTGTCTCTGCTAAATATAGCTTTCCAAGGTATACTGGCAACTTCGCTATCAGAGTTACAGTGGCGTGTTGCACTCTCTTCGTGATCATGAGATTTCATGTTTATCTCCACCGATCCGGCATTAACACTATTGGGAGATGTGTACGACATCTAACCCAATCATCGGGAGATTTGTGATACATCCATCCCAGCACATATAATGAAGGATTGTGGGATCTCGTGTTTATCTACCACCAATCCCACATTAGGGCGTCAGGATATTTTCATCCATCACCCACACATACTCAAAAGTATGCCCTCCGGGTTATGCCGCAGAGCAACCCGTTTCACCATCACCTATTACTGACGATGATGGATCTATTGTCAGAGCACTACATGAATAACTTTCACTTGATTAATTAAGTACATTATCATATTCTTTTAGCATTAGTCAAGTTTTCAAACATAACTTATTAACACAAATGCTACAAAGAAACATGTACTTATTTTCAGCAATGTACTTCTCAGTTCTTGTAAGATATTGGGATCTCAGTCCCTCATTTTAACATTGGGAATTCTCATTCCTTCAACAACATCATTGTCATGCTTATCAAATCAGGGTATTTCAAACCCTCAGTTCATGACTGAACACATTACTGTTACCACTTCTTAGGTAACTATTACCTTCAAGTCATCTGACCAAGGTATTCATGATACATGTTATACAAGCATCTCACATGGCTCACAAGGCCAAAGCACATCTTGTCACCTCTCACTAGGCAACAACTTATCCATATGGCTCACATGGCCACTATACATCTTGTTACCTCTTACTAGGAAACAATTTAAAACAAAGGCTTACAAACCCATAATCATCTTGTTACTTCTTTCTAAGTAACAAAAACATAATGGCACATATGGCCAATCAATACTTATCAAATAAACATCATAGCTCATACTTGGCTATGATCATCACCTCATGAGACCTGCATGATTATCACACATGATAATAGACTTATCAAGTTCACATCACATCATGCAATACATGGTAACACCACTATTCCCTTACCAGGGTTAGGGTTTACCATTAATTATGACTTTTCATCCTTTTTTCCCAAAACTATGGTTAGGATTTCCCATCTCACATATAATTAGGGTTTCATGTTTGCATTAACACTCCAACCCTGATTTATTGCTACCCTTCTCTGGGAGCATTCAATGATATCATAAGTATTCATTCATACTTATTACTTTCATCATGTATCATTAATACAAGGTGTGAGTTCATCTCTCATCCTTATCATGGTATGATTGTATCATACTTATCATCTTGGCTAAACTCCTTCCTCATGGTATATTAGCCAACATTTATTAAGATGCATTAAACTCATTACACCTTCATTTTAAGAGTTTGCATAGCACACTTCATGTGTTTCTTATCCAAATATATTGGACTTATTAGTGTATCAAGGTGTACTACCCTGAAATACTAAGTGTGATATCTATCATATCCTGATATATAACTTTTCTCATCATATCCAGCTTACTCAAGCTTATTATCTGATCTTGTATTAAGGTATTTCCTTCTTAATACTTTTAATCACTGACATATCACAAATATCATATAGTGCATAGATCATATATTAGAACTGTCCAACTATCTCACATGATATGGACCTATCTCACGTTAAGGTATTGCTTTATTATAAAGTTGTCTATAAACAATCATCTTAGATACTTCCCTTATCAGGGTATTAGCTTGTATTCCATTATTAGGCTTAGTCTTCTCATATCATCACTTCTTCATTAAGGATAGAATTCCACATGCCTTTACTCCTTATTAGAGTTTCTCAAGGCATCACCCTCAATTAGGGTTTCACATGGATACACCCTCAACTAGGGTTTCACATTTATTTACCCTCAACTAGGGTTTACTATTCATCCCAATTAGGGATTTGTATATATCTATCCATAATTATTATACATATATGGATATCTTTCTCTTATCCTCTTCTAGGATATTCACTACTCAATACTTAATTAAATTGAGTATATTCTTTTATTCAACTTCATGCATTTAGATTTCGCATAACGTATTGAATCCATGCATCATATGCGTCATGGATTAATTCCACTAAAGGTACACTTACCTAATTTCATTAGGTGTCAAATGGTTTGATCAATTGAACCTTCAATAACATGAGGTATCCAAATAGATTGATCAATGGAACCTTTAATTGCACTAGGTATCCATTTGGATTGGTCAATTGAGCCTTTAATTACATTAGGTACCCAATTGGATTAACCCATTGTACCTTCAATAACAATAGGTTCTCAAATGTATTAACCAATTGAACCTTCAATTGCAATAGGTTCTCAAATGGATTAACCAACAGAACCTTCAATTACAATAGGTACACAATTGGATTAACCATTGGAACCTTCAATTGCAAAACACAACTTGACCTTGAAACCTCCTAGGTCTCCAAACGGTTTGAGATTGTTTGGTCTAAAATGGTCTTGAGACCATTTGGTCTCAAACGGTCTTGAGACCGTTTGGTCCCAAACGGTCTTGAGACCATTTGGTCCAAACCTCTCAAAACCGCATGGACCAAAAAGTCAATCAAGACTTCAACTAAAACCTGATTTTAATCAATGGAACTTCAACCAATTGGATCATCAATTCAATCTTCAATTGAATCATGGAATCACCCCTCAATTGGAACTTCAATTAGGGTTTGATCTCAATTGGATTAGGGTTCATAATCACCAATTAGGGCTTTGATATTGATCATCAACCAAGCTACTAATTGTGTTTCAATTGATGTCGTTGGGTCTTCAACCAACCAATCATACTCAACCATAGGTCTCCAAACGGTCTTGAATGACCACCAAACGGTCTTGAGACCGTTTGGATGAGCTCCAAATGGTCTTGAGACCGTTTGGCTCATCCAACCCTTGGAATTTAGTGAAAAATCATAAGGGTTTGAGCCATTGAGTTGATCATCAAATCAGCAATTAGTTGCTCTTCAATTTGGTATCTTTGTACCTTCAAATACTTAACCATACTCAACCCTAGACCTAAAAACGGTCTTGGTTGACATCCAAACGGTCTTGAGACCATTTGGATGAGCTCCAAATGGTCTTGAGACCGTTTTCCCATCATATCATCATTAACTATGTCATTCAAATAGGGTTTGGATCCTAGGATTGGTCACCAAATCAACATTTGATTGCATTTCACTTTGGTATCTTTAGACCTTAAAACACATGACCATACTTGACCCTAGGCCTCCAAACGGTCTTAGGTGACCCCCAAACGGTCTTGAGACCGTTTGGGTGATTCCCAAACGGATTTGAAACCGTTTGGGCTAATCAACCCAAAATCTCAAATCAACTCATTAGAATTTCAGCGCTAATTTTAATTAGGGTTTGCCCAATTGATTAGCCTTCAACTCACGATTCCTTTGGAAATAATCCATCAAATTTGGTGAGTTATTAACCAACAGAATTAGTAACAGTAATCTCAAACGGTAAACCCTTATTAAACCCTCTCAAATGGTTTTGAAACCGTTTGCCCAAAAAGGCAAATTAATCAAGTTGAAAATCAGCACTTAATCCAATTAGGCTTTGCCTAATTGATTAGCCTTCAACTCATGGTTCCTTTGGAATTAATCCATAAAATTTGGTGAGTTATTAACCAACATCATTAGGAACAGGAATATCAAACGGTCAACCCTTGGTAAACCCTATCAAATGGTTTTGAAACCGTTTGCCAAAAAAGGCAAATTAATCAAATTGAAAATCAGCACTTAATCCAATTAGGCTTTGCCTAATTGATTAGCCTTAAAATCATGATTCCTTTAGAATTAATCCATAAAATTCGGTGAGTTATTAGCCAACATCCTTAGGAACAGGAATCTCAAATGGTCAACCCTTGGTCAACCCTCTCAAACGGTTTTGAAACCGTTTTCCGAAAAAGGCAAATTAATCAAATTGAAAATCAGCACTTAATCCAATTAGGCTTTGCCTAATTGATTAGCCTTCAACTCATGGTTCCTTTGGAATTAATCCATAAAATTTGGTGAGTTATTAACCAACATCATTAGGAACAGGAATCTCAAACGGTCAACCCTCGCAAACGGTTTTGAAACCGTTTGCTCCCAAATGGTTTCAAACCGTTTGCTCCCAAACGGTTTCAAACCGTTTGCTCCCAAACGGTTTGGTGAAACCGCATGAGCAAACATGTTGAAACCGATAGGAACAAGATTTCTTTGGAAAAAGTATCCAAGATGATGTCATCATCATATACCTTCGTCCCTAAAGTTCTAACAACTTCTGATTTCATGAATTAATCAATTTCAACCAGCAATTAATCAAGATAATGAAGGAATCAATGAAATTGTAAGATTAATGGTTAAATAATAATGAAAAAGGGTTCAAGTTATAAAACCCGCCTCCAATTGAGCTTCCAAGCTCCAAGATCACGTCAACAATGGTGGATGCAACTCCTTTCACCATTCCAAGGCTCGTCCTCATGGTTTGAGTGAAAAGGAATGGTTAAAATTGAAGAGGAGATCGAAATAGGAAGAAATCCATAATTTATTTTCGATTTCCACCATGGAATCAAGATGAATGAGGGTCAATAAGCTTACCAACAGGTTGGGGATCGTCCTACTATTTCTCCTAAGTCCCCTTGAGCTCATCCAAAGCAAAGGAAGAAGAAATGGCCGAAAAAGCCTTTCAATTGATTTGGAAATGAAGTTTTTATAAAGGAAATTGAGGAGAGAGAAAGCATTTTTAATTTCCCTCAACTCTCAAATTGGTGCCACATAAACCCCCTCCCTCCCTTGTGTACGAAGGAAACTTCCTTTGCCTTTAATTCTCCTTCATTATCCTCAAATTAAAAGAAAAGCAAATTAAGCACCTTAATCATATAATAGTAATATCCATAATGTGAGTGGATATTACTTTCCTTTATAATAAGGTGAGTGGAGTTTCACCTCCTTTAGATATTTTCGTGCCTTATCTATGCAAAAGGACGTCTATCCTTATTCAAACTCAACCAATAACATTTTGGTTGAAGGCCCTTTAATTAATACATTCATTTTTTCCCTAAATTGAATTAGGGTTTCAATTAGGATTAAATCTTGATTATTTTAATATCAAGATTCTCTCTCTTCCAACTTAATTCAAATGAGGCGCCTATCTCATTTTATCTGCTCCATATGATCCCAAGAAACAGTATGGACCATTTAGAATTGGTAAATTGCATATTGAACCCTAGATTTTGGGTAAATTGCACATTACTCCAAAACTAGGTTTTAATGCACAAACATTGCTTTATCAGCTCTTTCTTGGTATTCAGGCTATCACAAGCCATACCTCTACAGCATATTCATTCCCATGATGCTTCAACACATGATGAACATTTTATCATGTAACATTTGCAATTTAACCCCTCAACTTGGGTAATTTGCACTTTAGTCTAAAACAAGCAATCATTGCTTTAACATTGTTCAAACATGACCAAAATTGAAACATAAGTTCCTCAAGATCCTTAATTACTTTTCA
The DNA here is from genome assembly GCA_963693085.1 of Alisma plantago-aquatica. NCBI lineage: Eukaryota > Viridiplantae > Streptophyta > Magnoliopsida > Alismatales > Alismataceae > Alisma > Alisma plantago-aquatica. The sequence goes on from OY856412.1 coordinate 962,437,814, forward strand.
CAATGTAAAATCAAGGATCTAATTAACTTTTCTTAAGAAAAACTTCCAGGGTTAAGGCATAACCCAGGTCAGGGATGTTACAAATTATAAACCCCTAACAAGGATTTCATCCTCGAAATCTCAGATAAAGGAAACATATATTATTCATTCATCATATCATCATGTCTCTTAATAACACCTCATTGTTATGGAGACATCATATAACTTTGATCAACACAAAGTTCCTTCACACAAGATTCTCATAGAATCAATTATGCAAGACACATACTCCACTGTCCTTTTTATTAATGACTGTGGAGTTATTCCTGTGTCAGGTAACATTTTTCTTATTTTATAATTTCATGTGACAGATTCTTGTTTCTAAGGAGTCTCCCATGCTCCTTACTTAATTCAACATTTCTCTTTCAAAATCATAATTAAAATGTGTCACCTTTTCAGGATTATAGATCTTTTCATTCCTTGGTTGTGTCATCTGTTGACACAACATTTAGATTTCTGGTTAGTTGTACCAACTATCTCATTAGTTGTACATTTTCTTATCATAAGGAAAGGTTACTTACCAATTAAGAGCTTATCTTAAAGATATCTTTAGTTATTATGTTTATGCAAAGCATAAACCCCTAACATGTGATGTTCATACTATGTTATATACAGATAGACTGGTTTCATGGTTGACCATTCCAGGTAGCCCACATAAACCATCTGACTTTTCTCATATACCAAAATCTCTTACCTTGGTATCAGTCACATGTGTTGAAAACACATCGTATTCCCATCTTCCTTTCATCATGAGACATTACTTGTTACATATGTCTTTTTCTTGGAACCAAAGTCCAAGACACACTGATACTTTTCTAAGTATCAATTACATAAAGATTTTCATCTTATGCACATCAAGTGCCCTAAGAATCACTTGATTGTCATATTCTTGAAAGGAAACAAGATAAGGAATCTTATTCCTCTTAGCATCTCATGAATTTTCAATTGTTCATGAATCGTTACTTTTTGTCACATCCTAGGTTCCTTGCTCTCAGCATAGGAATTTATAAGGATGATCACATAACATTATTCCTTTCTTTGTTATGTTCTAACATGTTCATGAGCATCTTATGATCTCATCACAACTCCCATTTCCTCATTATGGGAAAAGATCTTTATCATATTTACAACTTTATTGAACATGGATCACCTCCCTTGTTCTCTTTCTCATCATATGAGGGTCATACGTTTACCTCCTCATATATGCATAATGATCTAAAATCATATCAGATCCCTCTTTCTTGTACTTAAGGTATGATACATTTATCAATACCATATTTCAAATTCATGATACTCATTAGATTGTCTCAGAATGACTGCTTGATCAGAGCAATAAAAAAGATATTAATCTAAGAGTTTCCATACTCACTTTATCATCAATAGTTGTATACCTGGCCAGGGTTTACAAGTATTGAGATCAAGTAGTATGCACTTTGTCTACTATCATATTCCTTGCTTTTATCATAAGCATTTAATTTAACATCCCTGATTTTTATCCAGACATCTCTTCTATACCTCTTCCTATTTCATAGAGGTAAGATCAATATAGAGCATTTAAAAGAATACTGAACATAATTCAAATTCTAGTTCTCATCATTTCTTCCCTATATAGCAACCAATAGGGAAAACAAAATCAACAATCCTCCTTTTTATAACAAAAAGGGTTTAGTGTACTCAACATGTACACATTTATACCATACCTTTTCCTCATATCATGGTCTTATTAGTCTTATTACTGATGCAAAAACTAAGCCATGGGATCTTACAGGTGAAAGGTTAAGACCTTTGTACTTACTTAATGGCTACTGCCTTGGCACACTAGGCATTTGTTGCACTATTAGTACCAAAAACTTGGTTTTTCAAAACCATTAAGCAAATGTCTCTAGAATTATAGAGACCATTCCCTACTTCTCAGCTTATTGCCCTTCCTTGAGCACTGCCATCATAGATTCATTATCTGACTAAACTCATGGCAGAGTCTACTTTCTTGCCATAAGTTAATATTTTCCATATTTTCCCTTGTTCCAACATGACTAAGTCATTCAGGAACTCTTTTAAAGATCAAGCTTTTTGTATTAAGGACTGATAACCTAGGTTATAAGGCTAGCATCCAGTCCACTTATATGCATTATTGTTGCCCTAATCTGCCCAACAAGAGCATGATCATAGGATTCTCTATCCTGATCAGGTCTTAATGGGGATTCTCAGGCATTCATTCTATTATTGCATGATCCCTTGTACCTCTTCTTGGTGCCACAACATTGCCCTTAGAAATGTGTTCCTTGTGCTCTCCAGTCATTTTAAAACTTTACCCTTTCTCTACACAAGCAGAAATCATTATAGGGTATACTGGAGGACACTAACATAGACTCAACAACTTAGTCCTATGTCTCTGTAGACTCAGCGAACCTAGAGCTCTGATACCACTAAATTGTAATGACAAACATCATCATTAAGATAACAAGAGTCATTAACAATAATAAAACATGCGGAAACGATCACTAACATCGGATTACCAAAAATCACTAAAAATTAAAACTTTTTCAAAGAGATCCATTCACAGGAAAACTCTTTAACAAAGAACCAAAGTGTTTCAAGTTCATCCTGGTACACAAGTACACAACATGTACCATTCCTTCTCAAGGATTACAACATTGACTGCCCTGTTAACAAATATACACAGGTAGTATAAAAACTTCGAGGCACTAAGCCAAAACTCAGATTGATACATTTAAAACTCCGAGGACCTGAGAGTACAGAGACGACACATAGGACTTCTATCTATATGACTAGACAGACAATATCTCCACCTGAGATCTTATTGCTGTCCCTACTGTTGCTGTTGTTGCCGCTCTTTATTTGTTCTAGGGTTTTTGCTTTGCCTTCCATGCATACCTAAAAATGTTTCCCACGGGGGTGAGACAATTGAAAATTGCCCCAGCGAGAGATATAACTCTCCGCCAAAAACATTGTTATTGTAGTTTATTAAATTAAAACTGAGCAGGGGTTACTTTTACATTATCAGCAGAATTATTCATCATAGAACAGAATAAGATAATCTCCATTCTCATAGAGAGCATTGCAACTACCCATGGTAGATATGTAACTCATCTACCTACTTTGCAGAGAATATAAAGAAACATAATTAACATCTATCCACTAAGGAATGCACAAAGAAATGCAATATCAGCCAATGAATTTCCGTATTCAATCCTTAGGCAAACATGCTATACGGCTGATTACATTTTACAATCACACTTAAGCTCTGAGGAGATGAGGTATACCGCTCATACTCCAACCGACCACTACGAAGTCGAAATTGGTACCATACAAGGTCAATGGAAGAGCTGGATTCCCATGACCTCCCACATCTTGGTCAGCGCGAGATCACATGCAGGACATCTTGTGTCTCTGCTAAATATAGCTTTCCAGGGTATACTGGCAACTTCACTATCAGAGTTACAGTGGTGTGCTACACTCTCTTCGTGATCGTGAGATTTCATGTTTATCTCCACCGATCCGACATTAACACTATTGGGAGATGTGTACGACATCTAACCCAATCATCGGGAGATTTGTGATACATCCATCCCGGCACATATAATGAAGGATTGTGGGATCTCGTGTTTATCTACCACCAATCCCGCATTAGGGCGTCAGGATATTTTCGCCCATCACCCCCACATACTCAAAAGTATGCCCTCCAGGTTATGCCGCAGAACAACCCGTTTCACCATCACCTATTACTGACGATGATGGATCTATGGTTAGAGCACTACATAAATAACTTTCACTTGATTAATTAAGTACATTATCATATTCTTTTAGCATTAGTCAAGTTTTCAAACATAACTTATTAACACAAATGCTACAAAGAAACATGTACTTATTTTCAGCAATGTACTTCTCAGTTCTTGTAAGATATTGGGATCTCAGTCCCTCATTTTAACACTGGGAATTCTCATTCCTTCAACAAAATCATTGTCATGCTTATCAAATTAGGGTATTTCAAACCCTCACTTCATGACTGAACACATCACTATTACCACTTCTTAGGTAACTATTACCTTCAGGTCATCTGACTAAGGTATTCATGATACTTGTTATACAAGCATCTCACTTGGCTCACAAGGCCAAAACACATCTTGTCACCTCTCACTAGGCAACAACTTATCCATATGTCTCACATGGCCACTATACATCTTGTTACCTCTTACTAGTAAACAATTTAAAACAAAGGCTTACAAGCCCATAATCATCTTGTTACTTCTTTCTAAGTAACAAAAACATAATGGCACATATGGCCAATCAACACTTATAAAATAAACATCATAGCTCATACCTGGCTATGATCATCACCTCATGAGACATGCATGATTATCACACATTATAATAAACTTATCAAGTTCACATCACATCATGCAATACATGGTAACACCACTATTCCCTTACCAGGGTTAGGGTTTACCATTAATTAGGACTTTTCATCCTTTTTCCCAAAACTAGGGTTAGGATTTCCCATCTCACATATAATTAGGGTTTCATGTTTGCATTAACACTCCAACCCTGATTTATTGCTACCCTTCTCTGGGAGCATTCAATGATATCATAAGTATTCATTCATACTTATTACTTTCATCATGTATCATTAGTGATTATTAATACAAGGTGTGAGTTCATCTCTCATCCTTATCATGGTATGATTATATCATACTTATAATCTTGGCTAAACTCCTTCCTCATGGTATATTATCCAACATTTATTAAGATGCATTAAACTCATTACACCTTCATTGTAAGAGTTTTCATAGCACACTTCATGTGTTTCTTATCCAAATATATTGGACTTATTAGTGTATCAAGGTGTACTACCCTGAAATACTAAGTGTGATATCTATCATATCCTGATATATCACTTTTCTCATCATATCCAGCTTACTCAAGCTTATTATCTGATCTTGTATTAAGGTATTTACTTCTTAATACTTTTAATCACTGACCTATCACAAATATCATATAGTGCATAGATCATATATTAGAACTGTCCAACTATCTCACATGATATGGACCTATCTCACGTTAAAGTATTGCTTTATTATAAAGTTGTCTATAAACAATCATCTTAGATACTTCCCTTATCAGGGTATTAGCTTGTATTCCATTATTAGGCTTAGTCTTCTCATATCATCACTTCTTCATTAAGGATAGAATTCCACATGCCATTACTCCTTATTAGAGTTTCTCAAGGCATCACCCTCAATTAGGGTTTCACATGGATACACCCTCAACTAGGGTTTCACATTCATTTACCCTCAACTAGGGTTTACTATTCATCCCAATTAGGGATTCGTATATATCTATCCATAATTATTATACATATATGGATATCTTTCTTTTATCCTCTTCTAGGATATTCACTACTCAATTCTTAATTAAATTGAGTATATTCTTTTATTCAACTTCATGCATTTAGATTTAGCATAACGTATTGAATCCATGCATCATATGCATCATGGATTAATTCCACTAAAGGTACACTTACCTAATTTCATTAGGTGTCAAATGGTTTGATCAATTGAACCTTCAATAACATGAGGTATCCAAATAGATTGATCAATGGAACCTTTAATTGCACTAGGTATCCATTTGGATTGGTAAATTGAGCCTTTAATTACATTAGGTACCCAATTGGATTAACCCATTGTACCTTCAATAACAATAGGTTCTCAAATGGATTAACCAATTGAACCTTCAATTGTAATAGGTTCTCAGATGGATTAACCAATTGAACCTTCAATTACAATAGGTACACAATTGGATTAACCATTGGAACCTTCAATTGCAAAACACAACTTGACCTTGAAACCTTCTAGGTCTCCAAATGGTTTGAGACCGTTTGGTCTCAAACGGTCTTGAGACCGTTTGGTCCCAAATGGTCTTGAGACCGTTTGGATCCAAACGGTCTTGAGACCGTTTGGTCCAAACCTCTCAAAACCGCATGGACCAAAAAGTCAATCAAGACTTCAACTAGGATTAACCCATTGTACCTTCAATAAAAATAGGTTCTTAAATGGATTAACCAATTGAACCTTCAATTGCAATAGGTTCTCATATGGATTAACCAATTGAACATTCAATTACAATAGGTACACAATTGGATTAACCATTGGAACCTTCAATTGCAAAACACAACTTGACCTTGAAACCTCCTAGGTCTCCAAACAGTTTGAGACCATTTGGTCTCAAACGATCTTGAGACTGTTTGGTGCAAACCTCTCAAAACCGCATGGACCAAAAAGTCAATCAAGACTTCAACTAAAACCTGATTTTAATCAATGGAACTTCAACCAATTGGATCATCAATTCAATCTTCAATTGAATCATGGAATCACCCCTCAATTGAAACTTTAATTAGGGTTTGATCTCAATTGGATTAGGGTTCATAATCACCAATTAGGGCTTTGATATTGATCATCAACCAAGCTACTAATTGTGTTTCAATTGATGTCGTTGGGTCTTCAACCAACCAATCATACTCAACCATAGGTCTCCAAACGGTCTTGAATGACCACCAAACGGTCTTGAGACCATTTGTATGAGCTCCAAATGGTCTTGAGACCGTTTGGCTCATCCAACTGTAACATACTAGATCTCATATCCTACCCTAGAAGTTGATGCTTTGGACTTAGCCAAACACAGTTGAAAGTTAGACCTAAATAGATGTTTAGTATAATCCCAATGAGATAATACATGTATAGATCACCTTAATATAACCTAATGTTCTAACATTGATCTTAGGTTTATAATGGATGCATAAAATATGCCACATAACTCATTTTGGTGGTAATATGAAGATAAGAAACTTAATTGGATAAACAATTTAGATAATGGGGCGTTAATGGGCCATATGACATATCTCATAAAAATAAATCTCAAAATAGGAAATAAACTTCAAATTTGAATTCTACATATCAATATTAGCCTACATGTCAAATTTCATCTAATTTGGACAACCTTGAAATATTAGGATAAGTTTAGGAGAGAGAAAATGAATAAAAGACATAAGTAACAAATAATGTGGTTATATAACTTCAAAATATATAAATGATGGAAAATTAATAATATACACATCAAATATCACTTGTGGAGAAATTTTGGTCCAATTTGGATGTTGTTTGTACAAGTTATGCAATTTTAGGTACATTCTGGACTTTTATGCAATTTACCCAATTGGGAGGTTTTCTTTGCAAAATATCACATGAATTATAAAAATTAGATACCACCTTACCATGGTCGAATCTAAAACCATGGGAGCACATAGTTTCACCTTAGTTTGATGGTATTGCTTTCCAAAGGCATTTTAGGGTTTTTCACTTTATAAGTGAGCTTACCTTTAGAAGACATCGACCAATGGGGTTATTTCCTTTATGGAGGTCGGTTGAGAGGGCCTAGAAACGTCCATAAACCGACCTTAGATATTTTAGAGCCTCCATGAGGTGTCCACTTGCATGGCCATGAAGCCCTAGGCTAATGACACATGGAAAGTCCCATGAAACACCTCATGCTTGCACTTTTTCTATAAATAGCCATGCATACCCCTTTCCCAACTCACAAATTCGAAACTCTTGGTCTCTTTTTCTTTCCTCTAGCTTAGAGAATAGTTCCTTTGGTATTTTGCCACGAAGTTGCTGACCCAAGGTAATAAAGGGAGCCTACCTTGGTGAAGAAGGCTCATATGATTTCCAAATTTCTCTATTTTGGATTCTTAAGCTCCTCCTTGGTGATCTTTGTTCAAGAAAGGAGCTAGGCTTGGAGCAACCAGACCTTATAAGCTCGAGATACTTGCTGTTTGGACCTTATTATCTTCCCTAGGTATGAGCTTCATAACCCCCTTCCCATATATTTCTTATTACATGCTTAAAACTAATGATCTTATGTTAAAATTGACGATGTGTCGATTTCTAATTAGTCGATTTTCAATAATTCATAACTTTTGATTCGTCTGTCCAAAAATTAAAGTAAAATATGTTCTGAACTCATAAAAACATGTTCTTTTTAATAAAAATATTTCCAAGTATTGGTTTTCAGTTTTGTCAAAAAGAATTCTTAGAAAATGAATTAAATACCTAAAAATCACCAAAAATACACTTTAACCTTCATAACTCCAAAATATGAAAAATTATATGTTTTCTTAATCAGAAAAACCTAACTAAGTCAGTGGTGATGTTTTTGAGGTCTTAATAGAGGTTTTGTGTAAAAATTTCATATATTAGGGTTTCAACTCTTTAATGTATATATGTTATTCTAATACATGAATATGAAATTGGAAATATGACAAGTGGACCTTGATTTCAACTAAAGGTTTGGAAAATAGGTTAATAGGACTCTAAGTAAGAGAGGTACGGTGTATCCCTTATTCCTCTATAATGAGCAATTCACCTATCTTTTCATTCTTTTGAATTCGACCTACACAATATGTCTTATCTCTTGTTATCATGGTTTGTGTGAACTATCTTGCTTGTTATGAACTTAGATATTTTCTTGATATCTTTTCTTGTGCCTTGGTGTATGTTGGTCTCTTATATTGGTATGTGCTACTTTGAAGTGGATGTTATATGCTTGTGTTGTCCATTGTGTGATGGCAACCTTTGTATCATCTTCTGACTAAACTATTTACTTACCTCTACATTAAACATGCTATGTGATTCAGTAGCACTAGAGTAGTGTAATTACACTGGTTTTGGGGCAGTATTCCCCTATTGTTTATTTGGAGGGTGGCAGTATACCATTCCTCTGTAATCGAGTGTGGTAGTAATCCATACTCAACTTTATATATTTGGTAGATTGGCAGTATTCCTTTCTCTATCAGGTTTCAAGTTTATGAGACTTGGCCGCCTTTGTGTTTATATTGTTCTAGGGCTATGTTTATCTCACATGCATGCAGGTTGATTATTGTGGGGTGTGTGCCCTACTACTTTCTTTTGTGCCAGTATTGCACAATCTTTATTGTTTCGATCACGACAAGTATCTTCTTTTATTATGAGATGATGATTCTTTTCTTTTATGCCCGTGTGGGTAGTCCTTATCTCTTGTATGGGAAGCATTATACATTTGATGTCCTTTATTGCTCAATTTCCTATTTAGTATGCACATACCAACCTTTGCTGATGTCATCTATTTTCTCTTCTTACTGGGGTGTGCTTCCAACCCCAGGTTAGATCAAGGAGTATATAGCTTTTGGCTTGGACCTAGCTCTTGGAGATTTTGCTTTGGAGACAAGATTTGAAGTAGTTTGGACTTTCCTCTATCTAGATCTTGTTTTGTATGTTGATGTAACCCTAAATGGGAGAATTTGATGTATTTTTTGTAAACCTTAATGAAATTGAATATAGTCAGTTATATCTTTTATTCCGCTGCTTTCCAATGAGTTTTGATTATCATATTTTAGTAAAGGGGTGATTTCACTCTTTTACAGAATGGTATCAGAGCCCATGGTAGTCGGAATCTGACTATTTTAGTTTTGTCTCCCTAGTTAGAACCTCAGACTTGCATAGTTTCCTTTAAGTAACATGCTCACCTCTAGATTAATTTAACTTGATAGGTTAGACATTTTAATAAGTAAAGAGTAGTTTTGGCTTAATAGAATGAATCCTTTAAGGGGTGGTGAATAATAATCACTTATATGGATGTTTTGATTTCGAGGATGAAATCCTTTTAAGGGGTGGTGTGCTGTAATATACTAGATCTCATATCCTACCCTAGAAGTTGATGCTTTGGACTTAGCCAAACACAGTTGAAAGTTAGACCTAAATAGATGTTTAGTATAATCCCAATGAGATAATACATGTATAGATCACCTTAATATAACCTAATGTTCTAACATTAATCTTAGGTTTATAATGGATGCATAAAATATGCCACATAACTCATTTTGGTGGTAATATGAAGATAAGAAACTTAATTGGATAAACAATTTAGATAATGGGGCGTTAATGAGCCATATGACATATCTCATAAAAATAAATCTCAAAATAGGAAACAAACTTCAAATTTGAATTCTACATATCAATATTAGCCTACATGTCAAATTTCATCTAATTTGGACAACCTTGAAATATTAGGATAAGTTTAGGAGAGAGAAAATGAATAAAAGACATAAGTAATAAATAATGTGGTTATATAACTTCAAAATATATAAATGATGGAAAATTAATATTCTACACATCAAATATCACTTGTGGAGAAAGTTTGGTCCAATTTGGATGTTGTTTGTACAAGTTATGCAATTTTAGGTACATTCTGGACTTTTATGCAATTTACCCAATTGGGAGGTTTTCTTTGCAAAATATCACATGAATTATAAAAATTAGATACCACCTTACCATGGTCGAATCTAAAACCATGGGAGCACATAGTTTCACCTTGGTTTGATGGTATTGCTTTCCAAGGGCATTTTAGGGTTTTTCTCTTTATAAGTGAGCTTACCTTTAGAAGCCATCGACCAATGGGGTTATTTCCTTTATGGAGGTCGGTTGAGAGGGCCTAGAAACGTCCATAAACCGACCTTAGATATTTTAGAGCCTCCATGAGGTGTCCACTTGCATGGCCATGAAGCCCTAGGCTAATGACACATGGAAAGTCCCATGAAACACCTCATGCTTGCACTTTTTCTATAAATAGCCATGCATACCCCTTTCCCAACTCACAAATTCGAAACTCTTGGTCTCTTTTTCTTTCCTCTAGCTTAGAGAATAGTTCCTTTGGTATTTGGCCACGAAGTTGCTGACCCAAGGTAATAAAGGGAGCCTACCTTGGTGAAGAAGGCTCATATGATTTCCAAATTTCTCTATTTTGGATTCTTAAGCTCCTCCTTGGTGATCTTTGTTCAAGAAAGGAGCTAGGCTTGGAGCAACCAGACCTTATAAGCTCGAGATCCTTGCTGTTTGGACCTTATTATCTTTCCTAGGTATGAGCTTCATAACCCCCTTCCCATATATTTCTTATTACATGCTTAAAACTAATGATCTTATGTTAAAATTGACGATGTGTCGATTTCTAATTGGTCGATTTTCAATAATTCATAACTTTTGATTCGTCTGTCCAAAAATTAAAGTAAAATATGTTCTGAACTCATAAAAACATGTTCTTTTTAATAAAAATATTTTCAAGTATTGGTTTTCAGTTTTGTCGAAAAGAATTCTTAGAAAATGAATTAAATACCTAAAAATCACCAAAAATACACTTTAACCTTCATAACTCCAAAATATACAAAATTATATGTTTTCTTAATCAGAAAAACCTAACTAAGTCAGTGGTGATACTTTTGAGGTCTTAATAGAGGTTTTGTGTAAAAATTTCATATATTAGGGTTTCAACTCTTTAATGTATATATGTTATTCTAATACATGAATATGAAATTAGAAATAGGACAAGTGGACCTTGATTTCAACTAAAGGTTTGGAAAATAGGTTAATAGGACTCTAAGTAAGAGAGGTACGGTGTATCCCTTATTCCTCTATAATGAGCAATTCACCTATCTTTTCATTCTTTTGAATTTGACCTACACAATATGTCTTATCTCTTGTTATCATGGTTTGTGTGAACTATCTTGCTTGTTATGAACTTAGATATTTTCTTGATATATTTTCTTGTGCCTTGGTGTATGTTCATCTCTTATATTGGTATGTGCCACTTTGAAGTGGATGTTATATGCTTGTGTTTTCCATTGTGTGATGGCAACCTTTGTATCATCTTCTGACTAAACTATTTACTTGCATCTACATTAAACATGCTATGTGATTCAGTAGCACTAGAGTAGTGTAATTACACTGGTTTTGGGGCAATATTCCCCTATTGTTTATTTGGAGGGTGGTAGTATACCATTCCTCTATAATCGAGTGTGGCAGTAATCCATACTCAACTTTATATATTTGGGAGATTGGCAGTATTCCTTTCTCTATCAGGTTTCAAGTTTATGAGACTTGGCCGCCTTTGTGTTTATATTGTTCTAGGGCTATGTTTATCTCACATGCATGTAGGTTGATTATTGTGGGGTGTGTGCCCTACTACTTTCTTTTGTGCCAGTATTGCACAATCTTTATTGTTTCGATCATGGCAAGTATCTTCTTTTATTATGAGATGATGATTCTTTTCTTTTATGCCCGTGTGGGTAGTACTTATCTCTTGTATGGGAAGCATTATACATTTGATGTCCTTTATTACTCAATTTCCTATTTAGTATGCACATACCAGCCTTTGCTGATGTCATCTATTTTCTCTTCTTGCTGGGGTATGCTTCCAACCCCAGGTTAGATCAAGGAGTATATAGCTTTTGGCTTGGACCTAGCTCTTGGAGATTTTGCTTTGGAGACAAGATTTGAAGTAGTTTGGACTTTCCTCTATCTAGATCCTGTTTTGTATGTTGATGTAACCCTAAATGGGAGAATTTGATGTATTTTTTGTAAACCTTTATGAAATTGAATATAGTCAGTTATATCTTTTATTCCGCTGCTTTCCAATGAGTTTTGATTATCATATTTTAGTAAAGGGGTGATTTCACTCTTTTACACCAACCCTTGGAATTTAGTGAAAAATCATAAGGGTTTGAGCCATTGAGTTGATCATCAAATCAGCAATTAGTTGCTCTTCAATTTGGTATCTTTATACCTTCAAATACTTAACCATACTCAACCCTAGACCTCCAAACGGTCTTGGTTGACCTCCAAACGGTCTTAAGACAGTTTGGATGAGCTCCAAACGGTCTTGAGACCGTTTGCCTATCATATCATCATTAACTATGTCATTCAAATAGGGTTTGGATCCTAGGATTGGTCACCAAATCAGCATTTGATTGCATTTCACTTTGGTATCTTTAGACCTTCAAACACATGACCATACTTTACCCTAGGACTCCAAACGGTCTTGGGTGACCCCCAAACGGTCTTGAGACCGTTTGGGTGATTCCCAAATGGTTTTGAAACCGTTTGGGCTAATCAACCCAAAATCTCAATTCAACTCATTAGAATTTCAGCGCTAATTTTAATTAGGGTTTGCCCAATTGATTAGCCTTCAACTCACGATTCCTTTGGAACTAATCCATAAAATTTGGTGAGTTATTAACCAACATCATTAGGAACAGTAATATTAAACGGTCAACCCTTGGTAAACCCTCTAAAACAGTTTTGAAACCGTTTGCCCAAAAAGGCAAATTAATCAAGTTGAAAATCAGACTTAATCCAATTAGGCTTTGCCTAATTGATTAGCCTTCAACTCATGGTTCCTTTGGAATTAATCCATAAAATTTGGTGAGTTATTAACCAACATCATTAGGAACACGAATATAAAACGGTCACCCCTTGGTCAACCCTCTCAAATGGTTTTGAAACCGTTTGCCCAAAAAGGCAAATTAATCAAATTGAAAATCAGCACTTAATCCAATTAGGCTTTGCCTAATTGATTAGCCTTCAACTCATGATTCCTTTGTAATTAATCCATCAAATTTGGTGAGTTATTAACCAACATCATTAGGAACAGGAATCTTAAATGGTCAACCCTTTCAAATGGTTTTGAAACCGTTTTCCCAAAAAGGCAAATTAATCAAATTGAAAATCAGCACTTAATCCAATTAGGCTTTGCCTAATTGATTAGCCTTCAACTCATGGTTCCTTTGGAATTGATCCATAAAATTTGGTGAGTTATTAACCAACATAATTAGGAACAGTAATCTCAATCGGTAAACCCTTGGTCAACCCTCTCAATTGGTTTTGAAACCGTTTGCTCCCAAACGGTTTCAAACAGTTTGCTCTCAAACGGTTTGGTGAAACCGCATGAGCAAACATGTTGAAACTGATTGGAACAAGATTTCTTTGGGAAAAGTATCCAAGATGATGTCATCATCATCTACCTTCATCCCTGAAGTTCTAACAACTTCTGATTTCATGAATTAATCAATTTTAACCAGCAATTAATCAAGATAATGAAGGAATCAATGAAATTGCAAGATTAATGGTTAAATAACAATGAAAAAGGATTCAAGTTATAAAACCCGCCTCCAATCGAGCTTCCAAGCTCCAAGATCACGTCAACAATGGTGGATGCAACTCCTTTCACCATTCCAAGGCTCGTCCTCATGGTTTGAGTGAAAAGGAATGGTTAGAATGGAAGAGGAGATCGAAATAGGAAGAAATCCATAATTTATTTTCGATTTCCACCATGGAATCAAGATGAATGAGGGTCAATAAGCTTACCAACAGGTTGGGGCTCGTCCTCCTGTTGCTCCTAAGTCCCCTTGAGCTCATCCAAAGCAAAGGAAGAAGAAAGGGCCGAAAAATCCTTTCAATTGATTTGGAAATGAAGTTTTTATAAAGGAAATTTAGGAGAGAGAAAGTATTTTTAATTTCCCTCAACTCTCAAATGGGTGCCACATAAACCCCCTCACTCCCTTGTGTACGAAGGCACCTTCCTTTGCCTTTAATTATCCTTCATTATCCTCAAATTAAAAGAAAAGCAAATTAAGCACCTTAATCATATAATAGTAATATCCATAATGTGAGTGGATATTACTTTCCTTTATAATAAGGTGAGTGGAGTTTCACGTCCTTTAGATATTTTCATGCCTTATCTATGCAAAAGGACGTCTATACTTATTCAAACTCAACCAATAACATTTTGGTTGAAGGCCCTTTAATTAATACATTCATTTTTGCCCTAAATTGAATTAGGATTTCAATTAGGATTAAATCTTGATTATTTTAATATCAAGATTCTCTCTCTTCCAACTTAATTCAAATGAGGCGCCCCTCTCATTGTATCTGCTCCACATGATCCCAAGAAACAGTAGGGACCATTTAGAAGTGGTAAATTGCATATTGAACCCTAGGTTTTGGGTAAATTGCACATTACTCCAAAACTAGGTTTTAATGCACACACATTACTTTATCAGCTCTTTCTTGGTATTCAGGCTATCACAAGCCATACCTCTGCATCATATTCATTCCCATGATGCTTCAACACATGAGGAACATTTTATCATGTAACATTTGCAATTTAACCCCTCAGCTTGGGTAATTTGCACTTTAGTCTAAAATAAGCAATCATTGCTTTAACATTGTTCAAACATGACCAAAATTGAAACATAAGTTCCTCAAGATCCTTTATTACTTTTCACAAAGTAAAATCAAGGATATAATTAACTTTTCTTAAGCAAAACTTCCAGGGTTAAGGCATAACCCAGGTCAGGAATGTTACAACAAGAGTATGAGGCTATATATCAAAGAAGCTTGCCATTAACAATTATATTAAAAAGGATTTTCATGTAAGATAATTATGTATACCTAACTAAGTAGGGTTGAGGCACCTACTGGACCTCTAACCTTAGGTGAGGGGAGAATAAGACATTCCCAGTCACCTACAATATTATGGGGAGAATAAGACATTCCCAGGGCGATTATTTACATGCCCTCTGTGGGTGGTTGTACATAAGTACCGCTACTTTATTTTAAATAGAACATAAATATACATGCTAGAAAAAGTAGTCATGGTAAGAATAATTATATGAATCAATAAGCATGGCAGTGGGGTACCAAGACCCAAGAATAATGTTCCAAAACTGATTTATGAGGCAAGTATAGCAAAAGATTCAAGAGTATGTGAAATAGGGTTTAATAAAGCCTCATTATAGAAAAATAGGTTAAGGCACAATTATTCCCAACTTAAGGTGTAAATGCACATACCTCTCTCACTAATATCAATTACTAACTTTCACCACTTTAATTGAGTCCAAGTTCCACTTTGCCTATTTTCAATGTATTAACACGTATTAGAGTACATAGTGCACATTAATGTATAGAAACCCTAATTTCAAAACTTTTTAGCAAAACTCAAATGTAGATTTTGAAAATATCATCAATGAACTTATTAGGCTCTCCTAATGAAGAAAATATATTTTTATGTTAATTTTGGAGTTATGATGATTGAGATGTAATTTTTATGAATTTTATGCATTAAATTCATTTTACAAAAATCACCCTTTGTCAAACCATAGAATCAGTCTTTGAAAATATTTTTATTAGATAGAGATTAATTTTCCAATTCCAAAACATATTTATTTGTCAAATTTGGATAAGCGGGTTAGAAGATATGAATTTTTCAATACTGACCAATAGGAAATTGCCGCATGATCAAACCGATCGAGATAATTGAAGAGAGAGGGAGAGGAAGAAAACACCATTTGACCCAATATCAGGTTTGAAGTTGCGCAAACTAGAGCTTCTAGAGAAGGTAAAACAACAAGAAACTAAAATCCTAGAAGAACATGGAAATCATCAATTTTAAACATAGAAGCATGAGTTTTAAGCATGTACTAAGCAATATATGAGAAGGGGGTTAACAAAACTTACCTCTAGGAAGGTAAGAAGGTCTAAACAGAAAGGATCCTAAGATTATAAGGTCTGGTTGATCCCAGCCAAGCTCTTTTCTTGAGCAAAGATCACCTTCTCCACTTTAGAGGTGCAAACCCTAGCAAAAGAGCATGGAGATGAGATGTTTTAGGGTTCTAAGTGGAGTTTTACCATGGAAGGTCATGGTTCTGACCTGGAAGAAGGTGGGAGGAATACTAACAACATGAAAACATGGAAGGAAAGGAGGATTCTTACTAGTTTTGGTCAAAATCACCAAGGAGGAGCTTAAGAAATCCTAAATAGAGAAATTTGGAACCCTAGGAGCCTTCTTCACCAAGGTAGACACCTTCTTTTACCTTGGGACAGCAACTTTGTGGACAAACATAGAAAGGATGATGCTCTAAGCTGTGGGAAAGAGCATAATTATTGAACAAATATTCACCAAACCACTATAAATTCCACAATTTAAGCATTAAGGCTAAAAAGGATTGAAATGATAGGAAAATATTGGAAAAGGGGCAAAAAGAGAATATGTCAAAGTTCGGCATGTTACATTAGTGAAGTTATAGATTCTATAGAAAATTCATTCTGAATAACTGGAGATCCAATATTAGAGGTTACAAATGGGGCTAAGGTCTCAGATAATATCTCAACGCCATTATCTTTGTAAGATCAACAATGTCGGAGTTCTCAACATGTTACAATTCCATCACAAACATTAGAATTGGTATTGACATGATTTTAGGAGTTTCAACTTATGTAAATCAATTATTGAAATGCCTATTTGAAGATACAAAAGTGTAGATATTGGATTCACGAGCAAGGATTCTACATGTGGGGCACTTTTTGGGGAACCATTCGTAGAGAACTGAGATTGTTTCCTTATCATTCTCATTTTCATCATTATGTAAAGCAATTCTAAACAAAAAATGATAAGTGTTTGGGAAAAAGACTTGAATACTAGAAAGTTACAATCTATTCATGCTCTTCATGAGATAGTTAGATCAAATAGGCTCTGTGAGGATGCATCCTAATGGAATGAGCACATCCTCATCCCAAAATTCCAGAGGTCAACGGGGAAATAACATCCAAACACGAACCTCCACATGTTTTTCCTACTTTAAGGGTTTCCCCATTTCCTACATCCTCACTAGAAGGGGTTTGCCCAATATTACAAAACAAAGTCCACCATCCAAGAGCATATTACATGTCAATTTTGTCTTCAAACTTCAACAAATGAAGATGAGATTTCAAGGCATGCAAACATGTCTTGAGGCCGAATTACATTGCCATAAACGACATTGTTCTGGTAGCATTAGCAATTGTTTTCACTAGACTGTAAAACAATTCCTCATCGACGATTTTGATCTCCTTCCTTTCTTCAGATTGAAATCCCCTTCTTCTACTCACAGACTTATACGAGACAAAAACTCATCCAGGAGCTAGGTCTATTCTCCACAACATATGATTGTTTAGGAGGTCTTCGGGTGGGGAACATATCTCAGGGTAGTTAAGTTGAGGTTGCCTAGGGAAGACGTTCCCCTCCTCCACGTCCCCTAGTGGCCTCCATAGAGCGGAGCCTATCACCCCCCGGGTCATCACCACTTAAAAAGGAACACGACATCTCATTGTCCAAATGTATTATCACCTCACCCAATACATGATTAAGTGTTTTTTAGGACAAAATATGCCATGCATGTGTTTGTCAACGTATAGTTAAGTGTTTGGCTTGAACCACTGCGATTTAGGGGTTATCTTAGGGAGGTCTTAAGCTTAGGCGTGGCTCATTCACGAAGCATATTTAAGAGTGATCTCAGATTTGGGGTACCACTCCCTTATGATTTTAAAAGAACGACAATTGAGTAGTATAATTCGTTAGTTGAAAACAAACAAGCAACCTTCATAGATGAACTACATCTCTAGCTTTAAACGAGCAACACGACGCAAAATTTTATCCAATGATTGCATGATAAATATGTCTGATTCTACCACTCACGAGTCTTGTTTCTCTAAGGCAAGCATGTATCCAGGATACAACATTTGATAGACATCCCAACGATTTTTTTCTACCCCCAAAAGAAGTAAAAAGGCTTCTTTTTCCAAAAGCTACATATCCCTTCATCCCTTGCTTTTTCAAAAAGCCGCATCGGTGCACGTTGGATGCCAAGACCATACTAATACCCACATTAACAGCTAACCATGAAACCAAAAGGCTATCGAAAGAGAGATTCCGAGGATAACCAGCATGAGTGCTAATTAACCAAAACATCCCGACGAACAGTGCGAAAACCGAAGTCAGAGAAAGCAAGAATATCTGGAATTTAAAAACCCTTTTGTTCGTTCCGGGGCCGCATTCACTCACTGCTACTGCGGCTGTACCCGCTGTGCAGCACTGAATGGGGGTTTTCGTTTTTTTCCTCCTCTCACACGCTCTCTCTCTCTACCCCGTTCGAATTTAATTTACCGCTAACAGCAGTCGAATACCACCCACCATGCACATGACGAAAAAGCCCCTCCCGTCATTCCAACGCTTCTTCGCCCCAAGCAAGCAAAGTTGTGCTGCACGCGAATATACCTGCCGGTGGCAAGCTGGCAGCCGTGTAAAATCGCCACATAGGTCGTCCTATTTTTTTTACTCTCACCTCCTCGTCTTTCTGCTTTCCGGAAAGGAATCCGTCCTTGCTTTTTCGGCTCTACTGTCCACTTCGTAGAACCCCTTGGGCGGCACACCACACCACACCACCCTGCTCAACTCGACTCACACACACACACCCCTCCTCTCCTCTTTCATCAGCATAGCAAAAGGTTGCTTCAAGCAGCCGCAGACTGTCCAGCAGGGCTCCCTCCCTTCTCTTTCCTTCGTCTGGTCACCCAACACAGCTGCAACCCCGCCTTCGCCCTCGCGCCTCCCACTTTCACCGCCAGTTCACTGTTAGGGTTTTTCCCATTTTCAGTTTGCTCTCGTCACCGCCACGGCTGGTCCTGGGATGAATCTGGGGGATCCCCCCGGCGCCTGAGCTGCGCCGGCTTCTGCAGGTGAGGTTGTCTCCCCTAGATTGCAACCCCTTTACTGGAGATTCTTCCCTGGAACACCCTCTGCTCCTGAGTATCCTAGACCCAACTCTCTTCTTCCTGCTACACAAACTCGCTGTGCGCTGATTCTCCCAGGCAGTCGATCCGCGGCGGGGTCGAGCTGAGCCGAGATGTCGGGCGGGGGCAGGGGCAGGGGCCCGCCCCAGCAGATTCAGAGACGGCTGTCGCGCACCCAGACGCTGGGCAACCTGTCCAGCGAGCCGGTCTTCAACAGCGAGGTCGTCCCGTCGTCCCTCGTCGAGATCGCGCCCATCCTCCGTGTTGCCAATGAGGTCGAGCAGAGTAATCCGCGCGTCGCCTATCTATGTAAGCACACACCGTCACTTGATCACCTGCTGCCGCCACCTTACCACCACTATCACCACCATGAGCGTGTCTTCCATGTTCATATGCTTTTTTGAAAAAGTCGTGCTTGCTTGCTCTCTCACTGATGCTCTCTTCACTCATGCGCCTCTTCTGTTTGCTAGGCCGGTTCTATGCTTTCGAGAAGGCACATCATCTGGACCCCAATTCTAGCGGGCGTGGTGTCCGACAATTCAAGACCGCGCTACTGCAGCGGCTCGAACGGGTACGTCAATTCCTCACCTAATATCCACTCGTGCAGATTCTCCCTGACACCTTTTAACGGGGGCTATTACCATTTATGGAGCTGGTTATTCGCACCCAAAGATTGGGACTATTGTGTGTTTTAGTCTCTTACTATACCTGTATACTTCCCAAAGCATAACCCGCTTGTTGTGGAGTCAAAACTTTACTGCAGTTGCAACGCGACACAGTTCTCTGGCTAGTGGAAAACCCATTTCTGGGAATTCCTCAATCATGTTGTCAAGTGTTTACACTGGCTCGTAACTCCTCATGTTTGAATGTGTGAGACAACCGCTTTTTTTTTTTTTCTTCCACTGACATATTTACTGGAGGTATCTGGATTTCCCCCCCCCTCCCCCGTTCCAGGATGATCAGCCTACTCTGCAGAAAAGGCGCAAGCAGAACGATGCCCGAGAAATGCAGAGCTTCTACCAACATTACTACAAGCAGTACATCCAGAAGTTGCAGAGTGCTGCTGATAAAGCTGATCGGTTAGTAGTTTTGTCTTCTCAAGAGACACTACTGATGAACAGGGTTACGGAGTGATAGTAATCTTCACCCACTTCTTGTTTAAATTTATTACTCCCCTTTCATTTTTCGCAGTGCCCAACTTACCAAAGCATATCAGACTGCTGCTGTGTTGTTTGAAGTTTTAAAATCTGTCAATCAAACACAGTCGGAAAAAGTTGACGAGGAGGTCAGAAATTTCCCATTACTTGATTCAATTTGACTTCCATCTGTTTATGGTCTTTGCATCAGTTACTACTTGTTTTGAACTTTATTCCATAGTGTTTAAGTTGTAAGATATGTCTCCATTCATACAGAGTTTCATTGTTTGGGGGCTTAATGTCCTCTATGCAAAGTGAAACAAAAATTGCCTATATCAATTTGCATCTCACTAACACAAACATAGACACTTGAATGATTTGTTTACTTGCTATCGTGGTTCTGTTCAGATATTGAAAACCCAATCAAAGGTCGAGGAGAAGACGAAGATCTATGTCCCCTACAATATTCTTCCCCTGGATCGTGACAGTGCCAACGAGGCAATAATGCAATTTCCTGAGGTATCTCAGTACTTCCCACTTGTAATCTGCTGATTCTACTTTCTGTTACACAGCTGTTCTAATCGGTTGATATGCTTATCCAGATCCGAGCTGCAGTTTCTGCTTTGCGTAACACAAGAGGACTGCCATGGCCCAAAGATCATAAGAAGGTGGATGACGAGGACATCCTGGACTGGCTGAAGACAATGTTTGGGTTTCAGGTTTGTCTGCCAAGTGACCACCATCTTTAAGTAACTTGTTGAATTTTGCTTATTATGTCTCTAAGAGGCTCGATACAAATGTGACATCACCAGCAAGACAACGTGGCTAACCAACGAGAACATCTGGTTTTGTTGCTTGCTAATGTCCACATCCGGCAGCACCCAAGACCCGATCCACGTCCTAAGGTATTGTGTATGCCCTGTATGGTGTCTGTTTTACAGTTCTGCAGGCCATCTTGTTGACGAGTTGCATCAATCTTTTATAAAGTTGGATGAGAAAGCCCTGGATGAAGTCATGAAGAAGCTTTTCAAAAACTACAAAAAATGGTGTGATTATTTGGGCCGCAAGAGTAGCCTTTGGTTAGTCATGAACTTGTCTCCTTGTAACTACTACCATTTTGTATAAGTGTCTTTAGGGTTAATTAATAACCTGCTTAAGGTTGATCTACTTCAACTGACATGTAAGCTGCAAGTTGTCTTATTTTTGTTCCAATGATAGGTTACCCACCATTCAGCAAGAAGTTGAACAACGCAAACTGTTGTATATGGGACTTTATCTTCTTATTTGGGGTGAAGCCGCTAATCTAAGATTTATGCCGGAATGTCTCTGCTATATTTACCATCATGTAAGTATCACCCGTCCATCCTTTTTTAGTCAATTTGAAATGGTGATTCCGCTAAAACATGGGTGGGCATGGTTTGAGCCTCAACTATTGACCTAAACCACAAACTTAATCATATATTGTTGCTCATCTTCCAAAGAATGGGGGTGCCTAGTTAACCCCCCCCCCCCCTTCTCTTTTGTTACATTATATATATCCTAGACGTAGTACTGTGAGCAGTAAAAACATTTTTGATTTAGTCCACTCTGATGTATGGGGTCCATGCCATGTACCAAGCTTGTCTGGTTACAAGTATTTCATTCTTTTTATTGATGATTTTTCGAGGACTACTTGGTTGTTTCTGTTAAAAAGTAGGTCCGAAGTGCTGTCTACTATCAAATACTTCTTTGCTGAAATAAAAACGCAGTTTGGCATGCCTATTAAAGTTTTTCGTACTGATAATGCTTTAGAGTTTGTTAAGCAAGATGTGGCTGTTTTTTGTAAATCTATGGGTACCATTCACCAAACTTCGCGTGCTTATACCCCACAATAAAATGGTGTCGCTGAGAGGAAATATATAATGTAACATCTTTAATACTCACACAAACAATTATGTGTATATATGTATGTATATATACACACACACATATATCTACATATGTGTGTGTGACATATGTGTGTGTGTATATATACATACATATATACACATAATTGTTTGTGTGAGTATTGAAGGAGGGGGGGGGTAACTAGGCACCCCATTCTTTGGAAGATAAGCAACTATATATGTATGTATGTATACACACATAGTCACATACATATATCTACATATGTGTGTGTGTATATACATATGAGTTTGTTGATTGGTATATCTCCTAAGTGAATTTATTGATTGATGTATATTTATTTATATCTGAAATTTTGTTTTTTTTCTTTTTCTCCTCGTAGAGCTGACACGTTTCCCTAGGCTACATAAATAGTTTGATATGCCCTATTAGATTAGCCGACCCCAACATGGTTGGGATTGAGGCTTAGATGATGATGATGATGATGCCCTATTGGATGATAGTTATACAAGCTTATGTGGTATCTGAATTGTAACTTACCCATCCCTCCCCCGTCACTTGCTTCCTCACTCCTCTGCACCGATGGTAGGATCCGCCGAGGATGTATTGTGATGTCTCTCTCCATCATGATAGCGTGTATACTCTCCCTTATGGCTTTGCGGGCGCGTTTGGCACAGCATACACGACACATGTTAGGATGGAAATATGGTCCAATAATCAAATCATGTGTTTGGTTGCATCAAGTGGTTTATGGGACTTCATTATCGTAGTAATGGTGTCCCAGCCACGCTGGACTCATCTAAACTGTCGAGACCCCTAGTACTAGGGAAGTATAGGTGATAACCACCTACAATTTGGACCCGTTTTTCGACAAACGACCTTATCTTCAACTCTCACGAGAATTGCAAATAACAATCTTCTTCAAAATACGTCTGCCAACCTCTTCTGTCTCCTTTATTCGGCTTCATTGGTGCTGCGATGGGCCTCCACCATCCACTTTGGTGACTTGTAACAACCCCTTTCTCGGAGAAAGTTTCTTATTTGTTTCACTTGTTCTCTGATTTGCTCACCTCCTTCGTTCACCTTCACCTCCTGAGTTGCCAAGTTAGACTGAGGAGATACAAGTGATCGAAAAATAGGTCTAAAAGAAGTTCACACCATATGCCTGGGTGAAGCCTATGGCAACCAAACGGGCTTTAAGATATTCAATGGAGCCTTTAGAATTGAACTTGACGGAGAAGATCCAACGACAACCTACAATATTCTTGTTTGGGGGCGGTGAGACAAAATCCCAACTTTCATTCTCTTGTAAAGCTGTCATTTCTTCAAGCATCACGTCTTTCCAACCAGGGTGTAGAAGAGTGTAACTGTAGTTTTTTGGGATTCAGATGGTGTCCAAGTGCTCAGAAATAATTTTAGCATTGTGAGAAAGTTTAGAAAGACAACAAGTATGAGAAACATGATGGAAGGGAGTGCAAGAACATATACCTTTTTAGAGTGCCACTGCATGTTTTGAACCCTCAGAATTGAATGATTGAGTTGGGTCCTAGAGCTAGTGATTCTGCTTTGTGCATCAACAATGGAATTGACAAACTCATAAACCGAATTTGTTTAAGAAGGAATGATGGGTTCCGCTGAACCAGTGAGAAGATCTTTGGGAGGATCAGTGGGGGGGGGTCTGTCGTATAAACTCCACTAGATCAAATATATATCTAAATCAACAAATTCATTTTGAGATGAGGAAGGCGTGCTAAAGAAAATGTCCGATTCATGAAAGGTAATATCCTTCAATGCATACATGCATTGCTTGCTTGAAGTAACACTTATAATCTTTTTAGAAGGTGGAATAGCCAAGGAAAATCATTTGAATGGAGCCTGGGTCAAGTTTGTCTACATTTGGTGAGTTATGAACATAGGTAGTGCATCTAAAAATATGTAGATGGAGATTAAAAATCTCGCCTTCTAGAAAACAGGCGAGAAGGGAATCTTGTTTTGGAGAACAAAGGATAGTTTGTGGTGATAAGGTAGCAGGCAATGGGGATGGCTTAAGACCAATAGGATTTGGGTAATGAGGCTTAGAATAGAAGAGCCTAGGTGATTGTAGAGGACTATTTTTTCTAGCTCTCCAAAAAATTTTAGCCAAAAATAATATCATTTGCCCCTCCAAAATAAAAAAACCCGTCCTTATATATATGTTGTATATTTTGTACAGAGTTACTCTTTTATTCGTGTAGTTACTTTCTGTTCACCATAGTTACTTTTTTGACAGTAGAGTTACTTTTTGGGCCAGGAGAGTTACTTTTTTGACTGTCGGGTAGCGAAAATCCAGGCTACCCGCGCGGGCAACGAATGAACGCCCATATATATATATATATCATGAATGCAGGCAGATGTCTCAGGTTCGAATCCTCACGGGCACGAATAAATTGAGATTTATGTCTGACATGGTTTGCACCAGAACTAATGGGTTGCACACTTGGTTTACCTTACTCCTATGTCGGGCCTCCACAGGTTAATGAGGGGTCGGGGAGAGGAAGTCTCTTTGATGACTCATATATATATAAAATATTCTAAAGCATTGTCGATTCTTCAAATTTAATGATTGACAAATTGTTTTGAAATCATTTTGTGAAAGGTATTGAAAATACCAACCATATCATCACAAGATTTTAACAAGTACATCCAAGTCATTTTGGAGAAATCATCTACAGAAGTAACAAAATATCGAAATCCATTAAAACTTGTGGTTCAAAACGGATCACAAATGCACTATAAACCAAATCAAAGATACCTTTTGAAATAAAAAAGTTTTGTGAGGAAAAGAAATTCGATAATGCTTCCCTAATTGACATGCTTTTCGAACTTAGATTAAGATGGCTCTAGATTTGAGTTTCTCTAGGGAGGGGAACAAGAAACAAGGATGACTGAGGAGTGCCATCGCCAAAGCAATAAAAATCACCAACTCTAGTTCGCAAACTAAAGAGCATCAGATTTTCATAATCCTATAACACAACCATGACTAGTGAATGTTAAATTGTATTTAAAGGCATCAACAAGTTTGGCAACATGCATAAATTGAAAAGAAAATTAGGGATAAAATACAAATACAAAAGTTTAGGTTTTGGTGAAAGATTCACATTGCCACAATGTTGGACAATTTTAATTAATCCATCTGCAAGTGCGACAAATGAATTAGGAGTACAGGATTCAAGAGTTGAAAGTAGGTGTGTCATACCAGTTATGTGCTGTGTGGTTCCAAAGTAAACAATCCAAGAAAAGTTGGATGCTACCATGAAGACCGCCATATGAACTTAGTTGGAGACCGGATGTGTGCTAAGATGGTCCCAAAAATTTGCATAGACGTGGAGTCCACAAATTTTGTCTTCTGTTGAGACGCTTGTAGGATTTGTTCATACTCACTCGAGGAAATGGTGATGGAGTAGCTGTCTGCAAATTGAGCAAAGTGGGTAGTCCACATCTGCGCCCTCGTCCGTAGGCATCGCCGTGCTTTTGATATCACTTCTCTAAATAATCCAATTTGGCACACTTGGGTCTAGGAGCATTCCCATGTCCTCGGCCATGTCAGTTCCTTTCTTTTCACCTTCGCCTTCGAATCACTCGCTGCCTCAAGCAAGCAGCCTGGGAAAGAAGGTCAAGTCCTACTCATACTTGTTTTCTTGGTCATTTCCCCCTTTCTCAACTCAGACACTCCACTCAGACAAGGCAAATGATCTAGGGGACCTCTAGATGTAGCACTGTATGTCAGAATAAACTCGTCTGTCAAAGAAACACTCCACACTCCAATGGAGGGCCTCCAGACTGTTGCAATTGGTACAACTACTTCAATGGGCATGCATAGAAGGAAAATGGCCCACAAGGATGAGAAATGGACGTGGAAGAGACTCCAATGTCACCTCAAATTGCAACCGGGATACTTCCACTCTTTTTATCACTCTTTCCATTGTTGTTTACTTGGACTAAGAAAAATGAAGTGTTTGACTTTCAAAACCCCATTTTAACGAGGTGAGGAATTACGACTCAAAACACTTTCTTTGTTGCCCTCAAACCGACTATCAAACGACATGGTGGCCTATCACTCCAATTCCATTTTAGAGCACTCCAACGGTATGGGCTTCTCTTTTTTCTCCCACTAGACGGCTAGCAGATAGATAGGCAGGACAAAAGAAAGGCTTAGGATAGCTAATCACAAGGAGAGGTTGAATGAAAAGAAAATAATTCAAACTTTTGTCTTGCAAGAAAGGCAAAGAATTGCAACTGAATCAACATAGACAAACTTATAAACTCCGCACAAAGCTTACCTCTAAATGTCCATATGTTGGAACTTACAAATCCGCAACACTCCATGTAACAAATTCCTACTTTTGATTTCTCATCCAAAACTCCAACCTCAACTGACGGAAAAGGCACAGAAAATCGGGAAAAAATAACTTTCACTCGATCATCTCAGACAGAAAGCGCCTCTTAAAAAAATTGAAGAAATTCTGATTTTGTGCCGCTTCAAATTCCTCTCGGGTTCCTTTACTACTCTAAGTTGCTTATTCGGGATTAGATTCAAAAAAGGCCCCCTACTGTTGGCAGCAAGGAATAGAGGCTCTGTTTCGACTCTTGGGAGTTAGGGGGGAAGAGTGCCACTTTTTGAGATCGCTCAATGGAAATTTCTTCAGGCAACGATCCCACGTCTGAGAGTCTGATTCCGCTTTGACCCTTCTCAAGGAGGGAGGCCACCAAGGGAGATCTTTGCTTGCTTTTCTTGTCCAATATTCCACAATGTCACACTAAACTAAAGGTATGAGGGGGTGGCGATAGACCTCGAGACACATGAACTACCGAAGACTCCCTCCACCATTCCATAAGCAAATGCTTACATGCATGATTTCTTTCCATCTTTCTTATGCAATTCGAGGAGAAGCGAGTCAACTTGCCTGCACCCTGATTATCGGTAGAGTTATCGAAGAACTCCCTCGCTTGGCACAACAACAAAGAGAACTACAATTTCAACTGGATCCAATCATAGTCTGAAATTCGGTATTCAACATATGTAAGGCCAAGTTGAAAAATTTGGAATTAAGAAATTATGCGGAAAATTCGGATAAAAATCGGTCAACGTACGGTAAAAGTTCGGTCAACTATTTGGAAAAAAGTATGCATATATATATATATATATATATATATATATATATACATAAAAATATACAAACATATACACACACATATATAATGATTTAAAATGACTAAACATCAAACTGATTACCCTAATATTGAAAGATCGACTAATGCATAGATGTATCATAAATTTCAGAATAATCACCCGACGGTCTGATAACTGATTGCAAATTGATATTGCAAATAAGAGGTAGCAAACGAAAAAAGGAAGAAGGATCACGTGTTCAGTGGATGTTGCAGAGGTCTGACAAGCTTATTACTCATCTTGAGCTTGAATGTTGTTTGACTTGTGTTAAATTCACGTCCTGTGATCCCAACTTCCTTGAGCTAAAAAAATAATGAAAATAAAAAACAAACTAGGGGGAAATAGGGGATGAGGATGTTGGATGGTTGATGAAGGGGAAGTAATTGAAGGCATGGAATGGGAGGAACATGAATGAGGATGTTGGAGGAGGATATGTGGAAGCAAAAGAAAGAGGATAATCAACGAGGAAAGAGAATATAGCCAAAGATGGATAATAGGAGGATGGTATACTATAAAGAGGAAACATACTGTCAAATTGTCTAACATGGAAGTAGAAGAAAACAAAAAAATGGGTGAAATGAGAGGAGGAAGGAGAAAGGGACAAACATGAAGTAGGAGGTAGATAAAGAAGAGAGGACAAAAAAGAGGTGGAAATGGAAGTTGGAAGCAACGGGAAGAGGAAGAAAACGGGAGGAAGAGGGGACGAGTGGAGGAGAAAGAATGGGAAGAAATAGAAATTGCAACAGCAGGAAGAAATCGGGGAGGAAGAGGGGACGGTGGAGGAGGAAGAAGGGGAAGCAGCAAGCAGCAGGGAGAAATCAAAGAGGAAGAGGGGATGGTGGAGGAAGAAGGGGAAGAAGTGGGAGCAACAAGCAACATGCACAAATAAGCGAAGAAGGGATGAGAATGGAGGAGGAAGATGGAGCATACATGTAAAATGTCGAGGGTACTCCTCCTGGCTCAGGATGTGCCGGGGGATAGAGGAGGAAGGTTGGACAGTTTAGTGAAACCCTACTGCAAGCAAAAAAGGACGTGGTAAAACAAATGTGAAGCAAAAGTATAGAATTGTATAAAGCGGCAAAAAAAATATTGGACGCGTTTAAAACTCAATACTCAAATACAACACGAATTAAACACATTTAAAAAATATTATTCAGTTTGGAGTTTAAAACGACCGTTACATACGACGAGTGAATAATGTGTTTTAAATGCATTTTTTTTTGAAAAAAGCGAGTATACTGTAGCTATGGATCCAATGCGAGGAGAATTCGAACACCGACCCTCCGTAATTGGCATGCCTTTTCCCTTGCGCTCGATCACTATTCTAACAAGGGCAATTGGAGGAGGGGCGAATGGAATCACATTGAACACTCACTTATATATATATAAATGGAACATAACTCTCAGGACTCGAGAAGTCCCTGACAAGCTCTTTAGGGCGATTCTCCAACATCAAATCTTGTTAGACCCACTAGGTCATCTCGCAATATTACATCCACCTTTCACTGACCCACATAATTGCACATATTTCCTTCCAATGTTTAGGGCAACCAGAGAGAAAGCATAGTTGGTTATTTAGTCCTATAGAAGCAAAAATCAACCGTATAGATCTAAAACTGTAACCTAGGAGACTGATGCACTCTACTAGCCCCCTATCCTTTGCATATCCTCTCTAGGGAATATCTGCAGAAAATACTTTTTTTTTCACTTTCTCACTGGATTGCGAATTGACATATCCTTTTGATGAGAATGCCACTACTCCGACTTACTATCTTCAAATTTCAAGCCCACCTATCATTGTCTGGATTAGGTGAATCACTTGGCTAGATATCTCCTCAAGCAAGATGTGTCTGATCTAGTGTGCATCACCAATCTGTGTGGCAACCCATGACTAGCTATGAGTCTGTTAGGATGGTCGTACTGTGTTGTCAATGTACATTTGATTGCTGTAGACAAGAGAACGTGTCTTCCAGGGTTGGGAATTGATTGTCTGCCATGATAAAATACGAATAGGAGCAAAGGTTGGATGCATGTCGTTGAGGAATTTCATAGTGATTAGGTTAGCACACCCTTTGGTTTTGTTCATCAGAGGTGATGGGTCGGAAGAAATCAAGTTACTCTGACAGAGCGATGATGGCATCGTAGTACTCATCCAACGAATTGTCCCTTGGCGTTCAACAAAAAGTTTGTCCCAAATCTTCTAGATGCACATTGCATTATGTTTATGTGGAAGTGGCATCGAGCAACTTCCCAAAAGTCTTTGGCGTTATTGTGGAACATGTATTAGGTGGTGATGAAGGGCTTCATACTATTTCATAGCCTCTTTTTGACTTGGCTGTTTCCTCGACATGATTCTCTATGAACTTTAGCTTATCTCTAGATTCAAGAATTATACAGATTGAATTCATCTAGAGTAAGTTGTTGTCTCCGTTTGATTTGATAATGCAAGTTGGAGCACTGTCGTTGTAGCCGATCACTAAAGATGTTTCTTTGCCTTTAGACATTATTGGAGATGGATCACACTGGTAGAATCGTAGTGGATGATGAAGGATAATCATCAATATGAAACACGATGATATTGAACCACTAATATTAAGAACGATGGAAAGATGTGCACTATCACATGAAACAAGCGCTATGATAGGAATAATATGTGAGTCCCTAACTTTGAAGCACTCATTCGTGTGTGTAGGGAAGGTACTTAGGGTGGTAAAGAATGCGAGAGGAAACTCTAGTTTTGATTCTAAGGTTTAGAAAGTCACCACAATTGTGCTGCGATCAACATATTGTCATTATATTGTCGTTGGTGATGAAGGTGAGGCAAATGTCAGACAGGCTCCCTTAGAGGCTGATGCATCAATTTGAATCTGTCAAGGGGCAATGACAATACCTTATGTTGGGTCTGTTGCCTACAACTCTCCTTTGGGAGGACTACTGTAGTCCCTGTTGCTAGTCTAAAGTGAGTGGCTCCCACGATATTGTTGCTGGTAGCGACTGCTACGAGGCTAACGACTGTTGAGCGATGATCGGTGGCTACTGTACAATGATAGGCGACTGTAGTGGGAACGACGATCGGTTGTAATAGCTGCCTTCTTGTGGTTTGCATCCTGGATGTTGGTGTCTCCTTTGCGATGACTCTTTAAAACCCTAAGGCCCTTTTGGGCCGACACCTTTCGAAATCCTTGTAATCAGTATAATGATTGATAGCCCAAAACGTTGTGTGTGTATCTCACAATTGCTGTTCAGTGATTGGTGTTACGGTGAGTCGGTGACATATGACTTTTCTAGTCATGTCAAAATGGGCGGTACTCAAAACGCTAGCCTCCTTCCTAAATTCTTGCCAAATTTCATCTATCTTCCCCATAGAACATTGGTGAGGTCTTCATGTCGTGTGCAACTCACCTCCCCACCACCTGAAAATCATGTGAAAAATGAGGAGCAATTTTTTTATATATATGAACTTCAGTTAGGATACAATGTACATGCAGAACACAATATGATAAGCTAAACCATAGTTCAAATATCGATATTGACGCAGTTTCCGATGGTCCAGACACATAAATCTACACAATTTTTGACCAAATTTTTGATATTTCCGCTTATTTTGATACAAAATTTTGACACAAATTTTGACGATTTTGATGGCCAAATAAAGGAATACAGTCATAAAAGTTTACCTTGATGATCTGCATACATGAATACACCTAATTATGCAATAAGTTGGTAAAGGATAGGGGGCTCCTACATTTGTGAGTGAAAATATACAAAACTGATCCGAGTAGGATTTTGATCATGCGTTGTATACATACATATATTCTTATGCAATAACATGTTACATCTTATATTTTGGATTCAATTAACTCAGGGGAACTCCCACATTTGTATGGATTTTTTTTTCATTTAAAAAAAATTTACAAATAGGAAATTTTGGCAATTTGACATGTCCATTTCGATGTCTGGTACTAGTCGAAACCAAAATTTCGACCGGAGTTTTAATCATGAGCTAGATTGATGCTAATGGGCTTAAGTAGGAGGCCCATTAGTCTTGTAATAAAGCAAGTAAAAATATATTTTTTTAATCTTATTATACTTAACTAATGTAATGTGTAATTGACCACTTGGCTACAACTTCTATATCAAACCGTCAAGGATCAACTGGAAATAAGGAAACCATTCATGAACCAATAGTTGAGCGACCCATGCTTTAAAACCATCAACAATTATTTATTGTTTAACATAAATATTGTGGTGGAAAGTTATGCGATTGACTTAACACCATAAATTAACCGGTTTGGTTTAGCTTGAATTGATAGTATTTGAAATATGTAAATGGTGATTTTTGGCACTTCATATTTGATAGAAAACTGTCATCTCACCGACAATGCATGTGGGTTGTGTGACCCTGCTATTGGGGCTTAAACATATTTGTCTCTTGTAAGAGTACAAATGCCATATAGTAACAAAAAAAATCAAGGGAAAAAATACAAAACTCAAGATTACATGCACGCGAGTCCCTCATGGATTCCATTTTTTGGTGTGCAAACTACAAGCTTGAGTTAAATGTATTTTTTGGTTGTTACCACTGTTCAGAAAATCGGCCGCTTAGGCCGAATATTCCTTTTTGGGGGTCTACCACTCCGATTATGAATAATCGGCCTATAATCGGTCCAAGACCGATTAATCGGCCGATCGGGGGAATAATCGGCCGATTAATCGGCGATTTTCAAAATCAAATGCTAGTAATAATTTTTTTTACATTAATTTTTTCTAATACTACTATTGGTCATTACAATTACATTCTCTTCTTCCAATTTACATATTTGGTCTTCTCCTCATGTTTTCTCTATAAGTTTATAGTTAGTGTTTATTGAACTGATCCTTACTGTTGATGTTTTCTTCTTTAATTTCATCAATGTTTCTAATTACTTCTTAATGCAATATTAGTCTATGACTTATCAATGTTTCTAATTACTTATCAATGTTTTTTTCCCTAATTTCATCAATGTTTCAAGTTACTTATTAATGCAATATTAGTCTTATCACTTATCAATGTTTCTAATTACTTATTAATGCAATATTAGTCTATGACTTATCAATGTTTCTAATTACTTATTAATGCAACATTAGTCTATTACTTATCAACGTTTCTAATTACTTATTAATGTGATATTAGTCTATGACTTATCAATGTTTGTAATTACTTATCAAAGTTTTCTTCTCTAATTTCATCAATGTTTCTAACTACTTATGAATGCAATATTAGTCTATTACTTATAAATGTTTCTAATTACTTATCATTGTCATTATTATATGGTCAATATATAATTTACATATCTTTATGGTTAATATTAAAAAAAAATCAAAACCAATTAAAACCAAATATTCTCCCGCTTATACTCCTGCATACCGTATATACTCTATTTGGTACCCTCTCCGCCCGTACACCGATTACCGCTTTTCAGAACAATGACTATACTATTTTTACTCCAGAAAAACACAAATATGTCCAAGTCCCAATAACGGGCCAGATAATGAAAAGAAAGGAATCTCACTTACTAATAAGAATGGAAAAGTGGGAAATCTTGAAATAACTGAAATGTTTGTAACTGTAGATCATTGATGTTTAAAATCAAATGCTAGTTCATATGGTCTACTGCGCATTTACATTTTTCTCTCTTTCTATCTTTGTTAGATACTCTGATGTGGTCATTGATGTAGCACCAAGTGGTGATGTCAATGAATATGGGTCAACATGCAAATGTGGCAAAATGTGGAACCAAGAATTCCACCTAGGAAGCACAAATATGGATACATGAAAAAAATACACGACAAACGCACACACCTGCACATTGATCTATCTAAAGTTCTAAAATAAGTCATAACATGGAATTTATAAAAGCAAACACAAAAGAAGGATAAAATCAAATTCAAAGTTCATTTATGACATGTAAACAAACTCTATAACACCAAAAGCGATTAGCACCGAAATGTTTTCATTATGAAATCAATCACTAATCATTATATGTGGAGAATAATAAATCTACAATACATTTTCTATAACCGTCAACAATGATGTATAATAAATACTTATGCTACTTGAGATTTTAAGTTTGCTAGTGTGATAATTTTTTGTTTTTGTTTCACAAGATGGCATTTGAGCTATACGGTATGCTTGCCGGAAATGTAAGTCCAGTAACAGGTGAAAATGTAAGACCTGCCTATGGGGGCGACGAGGAATCATTCTTAATGAAGGTTGTGACACCAATATACAATGTGGTTGCTAAGGTATTTTCTCTTTGTTTTTAGGTTTTGTGTAATTGGTCAAAATAACAGCTCCTTGTTTATGTACACAAACTAACTTGTCCAGGAAGTTGATAGAAGCAAAAGAAAAAAATCAAAGCACTCAACTTGGAGGAACTATGATGATTTAAATGAATATTTCTGGTAATTTTACATTTTCTTTTGTTGTATGCTGGTGAGTTTACTTGTTTTCTCCACATCTTGATGGTGCTTTCCTGTCACCTTTGCAATTTGAATCCAGGTCCACAGATTGTTTCCATCTTGGATGGCCAATGCGGGCTGATGCTGATTTCTTTTTTTGCGCTGCAGAGACTCAACGAGACAGAAATGAAGTAGTTTCAGTTGAGTTTATATTGTTCTTTTTATGTTTCTACCTAATATTTTCTTGAATATGAGAACTGTTTACGTTGTAATTGCCTCTTTTTGTTTGTTACTTGTTCTTGCTTTGGTTGTTTTATTTCGACTTGTCAATTGCATTACATAATATCATCTGTGCTTCCTGTTACTAACTGGAAGTTGGCTTTCTCAATGAAAGTATAATTTTGTACTGTTTAATAGGAAAATAAGTTGTCAATTCTTGTTACTAACTGGAATTTGGGGCTTTTTTAATGAAGGTATACATTTGTATTGTTTAATAGGAAAATAGGTTCCCAAGTAAAGACAGGTGGCCTGGAAAAACAAACTTCGTGGAGATACGCTCCTTTTGGCACATTTTTAGAAGTTTTGATCGCATGTGGAGTTTCTTTATTCTTTGCCTGCAGGTTGTTTTCATTTCTGTATTTCGTGATGCAGCTGCTGCTTAAATTTACTGTTGTTAAATTTTCTATGTTTTGTTTATTCCAGGCCATGATCATACTTGCCTGGAATGGTGGTACACCAAGTGACATTTTTGATGCTGGAGTTTTCAGAAAGGTGCTGAGCATTTTTATCACCGCTGCAATTCTCAAGCTTGGTCAAGGTATGTATACTGGAACCAAAGGAACTTCAATTTACCTTTTAACTCTGTTGTTTATTAGTTGCCATTTCTGAGTTTTTATAAAAGTCATGCATCTTATCACTCAAAAATGCAATAAAAGCAAATATGACTTAATCACAACCACACAGTTATTTGTTGCATAAAACTTCCATTTTCGTTTTGCCAACTCACACACTTTATGATCTATTATTCATAAAATTTGCAAAAGAACCACAACATTTTTGACTGCAGTTTTTTTTTCACAAGTCACAAATCATGTTTGGCAAATGTGAATGCAACATCTAGATGTTGCTTGTTTGAACAAGTCATACTTAGTGGTAGTTAAGTGTTTATTTGGTGCCGTCATATTTGCTGCGGTCGAACAAATTTGGACCAATGTCTGTAGAATAGCATATGTGGGTTCAACATTGGCATCAATCGTAGAATTTGTCCCATTGCAGTTTCCTCTGCTAAAAAACCTTTGATTCATGTGTCATAGACTTGTGATTTTTTTGTGTCATTCATTGTGGTAGTATTAAAACATGCTCCACTGAATTGCTGCATACATGTGAAGGCGGCCAGTCGGTCACCCAGATTCCTTGGGTGACCAGGCCGACTAGTCGGCCGCCCAGGCGTAGGTTTTTTCTCTCCATATAATTAGTTATATATAATATATATATATAGTTATATAGTTATATACACCACATTATATAAAAAAATAATGTAAACACATATATAAGGAACTAATAATCCATATATGTTAGATATTGTTATAAACACAATAAACAATAATCAATAAGAACTGAATGCCTAATCCCATGTTTTGGTAAATAATAACCTAGATTTGGTAAATAATGTCATAAAACATCTCAATTTTTTTAATGAAGATTATTCAATATATTCAAATTAAACAAATATGATTAGATAGAGAAAAGTTTATTAAACATAGACTTTTAGTGCTTGTTGAATTGTTATAACGGATAACCTCCCATTTTGCGATTTTATCTTACTAGTTTTCCTCAGTTCTCCATACTCTTTCTTAAATAAATTAGACACAATCTTTAATTTTCCACTTTATTGCAAATATACCATCAGACTAACTTTTCCCCTTTTATTTCTTACAGAAAAGCACAAAAAATTTACAAAAGCTCCAAACGGTCCCAAGACCGAATGGACACCAAACGGTCCCAAGACCGAATGGACACCAAACGGTCCCAAGACCGTGTAAAGTCAAACGGCCCAAGACCGAATAAAGGCAAACAGTTCCAAACCATGAGGACTCAAACGGTTTCCAAACTGAGAGAGTCCAAACGGTCTCCAAACCGAGAGAAAGTCCAAACGGTCTGGGAGCCCAAATCTCCCAAACCGTTTGAGTTCCACTCAAAACCTATAAATAAGACCCGAAGGGTCCTCACAAATCATCAAGTTTCAGACGTCCAAAGGCCGCCTCTATTGATCCAGAGCCATTCCATCCTTCACCTACTGCCCCGAGGCTGCCGGTCTGAGATCCATACTCCATCCCCAAGCTACTTTCTCTCTCATCGACAAAGAAGGTGGGAAGAGGAGGATTCATCATCAAGCAAACTACGAAGTGTGAAGATCGTTGCTCTCTCTCTCTCTCCAAGGGGTCGACCTTCCTCCCTCCTTCGTGGAGATGATGCTCTCTCTCTCTTCTCGCCCCCTTCTTTGTTCTTGCTATGAGCGAGTAGTCTTATACACTAGGGTGCGGGGAGTAGCCCCACTACCCATGTTTTCATTTCATGCATTGTAATTCTTGAGTTTGCAATAGAAAAACACTATCTTTCCAGTTCAACATCAATCGTTTAATGAATGCTAGTTGCTTGATCACCAACTTGTGTTATCTATTATATTTTAGTGCAAATTGTCTATGTACTTCTAGATTCGAATATCGACTGTTTGTTGGTTCCAGGTTGTATGTAGTCACCATACGTTTGGTTCGGTATCTAGGAGCGTTTCTCAAGAAGTGGAGTAAACTCACCTCCATCGTTGTACTTTCATACTTTGAAATGGAATCATTTGACGTATGAAAGTACAAACTTGATAGGTCGAGGAACACACTTTGCGAGGGGAGTGATGCAAAATAAGTGACCATTCGTCTGGGGATGGCTGACATTGCAACATTTCCACGTTTCTCGTAGTTAGTTATCCGAAAGGAGTCAGCCTACAAAGATACTAACTGTTTAGACTCTTTTTCTTTGCAAGCCAAGTTATTGTGATGTATGTTTTGATCCATGTGTAGTGATGGTGAAAGCCGATCACATCCTAGTGGTTCTTTAACATTGTTTACAACCTTAAATTTACTTTCCTGCTTTTACTTTACTAGCACTTAGTTTAAACAACTAAACCAACTCTTGATCTAAATACCGACTTTTAAGGAGTTAAATGAAATTCTAACGTTTTCCATCTTGTTGATCTTAACAAGACCGTTGTCCTGTGGATTCGACCCTTAACTATACTACGATAAGACTTCCACGTATCCTAGCATACGTGGGTGGAGTTTTTAATCTATTATAAGCAAGGCTAAACCTAAAAGATTTACTATCTTTAGGATTTTTAGTGGTGCACGCAACTCCACGCAAGTGGAAGCTCCATCAATAACTAAATAAAAAGTTATTAATTGGACTAGTGTAGTGTGAATGAAATTGATGTTCACATCAAATCATTGCAAAAGACAAACAG
Source organism: Alisma plantago-aquatica (assembly GCA_963693085.1). Classification (NCBI taxonomy): domain Eukaryota; kingdom Viridiplantae; phylum Streptophyta; class Magnoliopsida; order Alismatales; family Alismataceae; genus Alisma; species Alisma plantago-aquatica. The sequence continues at coordinate 962,475,524 of OY856412.1, forward strand.
AAACATTCAAGATAGGGGGTTGGGGGAATTAGAATAGCAAAAAAAAACCTTATCATTCTTGGCTCTAGCCTAACTAAGCGGTCGCCCAGGCTTGGTTTGGGCCGACCAGTCGGGCTAGTCGATCGACTAGCCGACCAGTCGGCCTGGGCGGACACCAACTTGAGGTCCAAATCTAGGCGGCAGGGCTAGTCGGACCCCCTCCAGCGACCAGCTGACTAGTCGGCTGACTCAACAAGTATGAATTGTCGTGATATAAAACTCAAATCTGACTTATATAGGGTTCTGCTATCATCTTGAATTGTGGTAACGCTTCACCATTCAAAGTAATACGTTTTGTTTGTAAAAGCTTCATTCAACTTTTACAACCCACAACTTTTTAAGAAACCTTTTCACTTGTATAATAATGCTTAACCCACTTATACTTAATTTATGCGCAAACAGTCCATGTATAATTGCAACAAACTGTTTGACAGAAAAGGCATTCAGACTTTCTTGAAAGATGACATTCCATATCTGCAAAAGACTGTCACAAAAACCTAAAATTGCATTAGACATATGTGAAAGCGACATTATGATCAAGTTTTTGAATATTTTGAAGCTGCCAAGTTGTACCCATGGCCAGTTCAACCAAGTGTAATTATGTTTTGAGCCCAATGTTTATGTTCTAATACAAACTTGAACCAATGTTTGCATAGGCAAGATAATATGGGATAATTAACTTGACTTATTGTCGTCATCATCATCATCATCCAAGCCTAAATCCCAACCACGTTGGGGTCGGCTACATGAATCCTTCTTTTTGAATCAATTCTGTTATGGGTCATACTTTGATCAAGATGTAAAGATTCAAAATCTCTCTTTATAAGATCTTCCCAAATTAATTTAGGTCTACCTCTATTTCTTTTAATTGTGCTTGACTCAACAACCTTGCTTTTAATAGGTGCATTTATCGGTCTGCGTTGCACATGCCTATACGATCTTAGACGACCTTCAGACAACTTGTCCTCAATGCTGACCACCCCCACGTTGTTCTTGATATAGTCATTCCTCATTCGATATTTTCTTGTCTTCCTACACATCCATTTGAGTATACGCAATTTGGCCACATTCATCTTGTTGAGACCTTGTTTCTACATTGCTCAACATTCACTCCCATATAGCATGGCTGGCCGTATAGCTGTTACATAAAACTTGTTTTTTAATTTGAGAGGGATCTTTTGATCACATACTACTATAGTTGCATTCCACTTCAATCATCCTGACGTGGTCATGTGACAAACATCATCTTGAACATCACCCCCTTTCAACAATAGAACCCAAGTAACGAAACTTATCTCATATTAGTACCCCCATTCCATCCAACCGGACCGCACCATTCAAAACTATAGATTGGCTAAAATTGCAACGCATAAATATTAGGTTTTACTTCTACTGATCATAAATCCATTTGATTCCAATGCATTTCTCCGTAGTTCAACTTTATTATTCAATATTTCTTTTCTTTCATCATGCAAATAACATGCACCAAGGAATATAACCTGAACTTAAGGATCCATGTCATCAAAAGAGTGGCAATTTTATGGCTGACTGTCAACTTTCCACTAAACCTCCCCCTTTACCCGGGTTTGGGATCAACCACATTTGCATAGGATATATATGAAACATAGGTGGAGTTCAACTTTTTCAGATGACCGGGGAAACCCACCACATGTGGAGGACTAGATAGAAGGGATTGTAAACCCGGGAGACCCGTGCACACACATCGATATCTCAATAAGTCGTATCTCAATCCGACTGACACTGTGAAAGATTCATTTAAGTCAAAAAAGCATGAGTTAGGTCTTAATTTGGTTAATTTGGATCAAATTATATTATATCAAGGGTGAAATAAGACCGATCTGGCCAAATAGAGTTTGATTTGTCCAAATAGGATCTACTTTTGGCAAAATTGTTCAAATTTTGCTAATCCAGGTCTGATTTGGCCAAATTAGGTCTGATGTAGCTAAATCGGGTCATATTTTGCCATATTAGGTTTTGGTCAAATTAGGTTTAAGTCTGCAATCTAGGTTTGATTTTGCCAACCTTGGTCTGATTTAGGTCAATTTAGGATAAATTAGGGGAACTTAGGTTTGATGGAATCATATTACTTCAAATTAGGTATAATTTAGGGCAAATTCACTTAAGCCAAGCAATGTACAATCTAGGTCATGTTAGGTCTAGTAGATCAAATTTAGGACATTTTACGTGTGTTTCGATTGAACTTGTAGTTTTTTAAGCTTTTAGAGAAAACCAATGTGTGTGTTTCTATATATGTGAATGTTACTAAATATATATATGAAAACATTCAACTAAATGTGTAAAATTTAAAATATTAGAAATCAATAGGAATGGCTAGGCTCTAGCCGACGCGCCTGGGCTCCCTAGGTAGTAGGTACCCCTTAGGTGAGGAAGATTGTCTAGCCTCATCAACAAGTGTGACAAAGCCTAAACAACGCCAAACTAAATAGGCGTGACCATCTCAAAGATATCTCCAAAGGTCTCCTGCTCCTGCTCGGGTTTCAAAACTAGGTCTTACACTTCAATAAATTTCTCATCACTTGGGTACTTGAACAATACCCCTGAAAAAGAAAAGAGTAATAGACAATAAGTGAATTTTAAATAAGTATTTTGGGCAAGAGTATTTGAACGAAAAATGACAACAAAAAGGGAAATGCAAATTCCCATCATGAGAGGAAAAAAGTAGATCACCACAAAATAGATTTCAAAAGATATTCGATATCAAGTAATGATGATAAAGTGATTAGAAAAAGGTAAGATGTTTGATTTCGATGTTGTTTTAGAGGCCAGAGAAACATTACTTAATAGAAATTTTGACATTTGTATTCACGGTGTTTAAACATCAACATGAACGAATTAGTTTGTGAAATCTTATCAAAACGACCTACTAGTGTAGGTCTACTCAAATATGAATATTATTTCATATTGGATGTGCATGGGGGGTCACCTCATGTGTCAGTGAAGGAGGATGAATTGTTTAGATGGAATTTCGATGTCAATTTTCAATTGTGAATTGAATGAATCAAGTCATGGCAGTTTGCAAGCACGATACATACACTTAAAGACACAACTGTGCAAAGAAATTGTGCTCTATGTAGTACATAGTACATAAAAAAGTAAATTTTTTTGATGGCAAGTGCATTTTGACAATGCTTTTTGGTACAAGATTGCCATCAATATCGATACTTCTTGGCAAAACTTTGACTATTTCATTATTTTTTTTAAGATAACTAGGCATATAATTTATATGACGCATCAAAATTTGTCACATAAGCATAAGTACCCCTCAAAATCTACTTGTAAGACCATATTATAATACTCTATAAATAGTGTAGTGTAGTGGCACCTATATAACTGCCTTAAAGAGTAGGGCGTAGAGCCAAAACATTGACTGTTTTATTGAAATTTTAATCATTCATGAAGTTAGCTGTGCAACATGAGAAAAAGCTCTCGATGAAGTTCACTCCATGTGTCTGAGTGTACCCTCTGGCCACCAATCGACCCTTCAAACAATTAATAGATACATCCGTTTTTTGTTTAACGGTGTACACCACGATGACAACCTACATCAAGCTTCTCAGGAGGAAGATCCACCAAGTCCCAGGTGGAGTTCTCGTAAAGAGCTTCCATCTCACTATTCATGTCTTGGATCCATCCATCATGTCTGGCTACTTCTACATATAAGCGAGGAACAACCGTAGAATCTAGCTGAAGAGAAAACATGCATATTGCTGGTGACAAATGGGATAAGCAACAAAGAATAAAGATACGATGCCGTATTGTGCAAGACCAAACACCTTTATGAGCTGCAACTGGAAGGTGTAAGTCTGAAACCGAGTTGTCAAGAGAGCTCTTAGCATCAGAGGTACCTCAGGAGTACCCGACGATGATGAGTCAATCTGATAGACTGATGTTGCTACATCTTCTGGGTGATACCCTGCTCGCCTGGTGTAAATAGAAAATGTTGGATAGGTTTAAGTGTAGGTGGTGGTGATATAACAATATTAGTATCTAGCACACTCTTAGCACTCGGCATAGGGAGTGATGGCTCTCGCTCTCTCTCTCTATCATTCTCAAATGTAAGATCACTCTCATGGTTGTGCTCCCCCTCACGCTGGATAGAGTTGCTAAAGAATAGAGTAGTCTCATGAAAAGTCACGTCAGCCAACACAAACATACAACGAAGACGAGGACAATAACATTTGTACCCCTTTTGTGTGGGATAATATCCAAAAAGACAGTACAGTTTGCGACGAGACAACTTGTCTGCACGTGGATGAAACACATGAACAAACACCGTGCAACCAAAAACACTGATGGGTACATGAAAAGCTTGCTTGTCTATTTGTAAAAGGGAAAAAGGGATGGTCCCTATGCAAGACAGAAGATGGCTGGCGATTAATCAAGAAACAAACAATGAGAAGAGCATTAGACCGAAACTTTTTTTGACATAGACATTTGAAACAATAGCTTACAGACTACATCAAGTAAATGACGATTTTTGCGCTCAACATCCCATTTCGTTGAGGTGTATGAGGACAGTCGTTTGGCGAATCACACCGCACAGAAACTAGAAACGACCTTGTGAACATACTCTTAAGGCATTATCAGCCGTTGCTTGAACCAAGTAAACACTATTTAACTACCGTATACTATTTACATATATACTTAGTTGTTTAATGCAAGAGTAACATATTAACATGTTAAATAGGGTTATACAATAAAAATGAGTCTAATATTACATACTAAAGTTTACATTACATTTCCCTTTTGCGCGTAGGAAGTGGACCTAGCTCCTGCTTTTCACTTAAGCGGAATCATACGGGAACCTAGAAGTAGTGCTCAGGTGGCCGGTTAAGCGGACAGAGTTGGTATGAAGTGTCGCTTACTGCACAACTGCCTGACAGCCGCCTAAAGGCTAATTGGAGTGGCTAGCGGTCTGGGCCGCTTGAGCGACCTCTTATGCGGTCGCCTGAACCGCTGTTCAAAACATTGGGTTTAACCAATAGCTCTGATACTACATTACTGAATTTGTCAAACCAAGCTCTGATACCATTTTAGAATGTGTGGTATTCAACCCAAAACTTTGTCTTTCTTCAATCTACACACCTTCGGAAACTCCCCTTAAGAGCAAACCAGGAGGTTGTCAATCCTTCCTATAGATCACCATGTTAGAAGGCATTCTTGACATCAACCTGAAATAGAGGTCAGTCAAAAGTAGTAGCCAAAGAAATAAAAATTTGTACTGAATTTAGACGAGCCACAAGTGAAAAGGTCTCAATGAAATCAACCCCAAATGTCTGTGTAACTTTTTGCCACCAGTCTAGCCTTCAATCTCTCTACTGAATCATCCAGATTATGTTTCACTGTGAATACCCATCTGCAGCCCACAACATTCTTATCTATAGGTAAGTCAATGAGTTCCCTGGTGTCATTCTGTAGAAGAGTTGACATTTCATGTTGCATTGCCTGTTTCCAACCAATAGCCTTCATAGCATCAAGATGATTCTTTGGGGTAACCACATAATCAATCCCAAGAGCAAAGGAACGTGTCTGCTTTGATAATTTTGACTAACAAACACATACCCGTAATAGTATGACGAGTAGTACAGGAACAAGTACCTCTACCGACAACAATGGGAACATCAAGATCGGATGGTTCTTCAGGAATCTCTCGAGTAGAGGGAGATGGGGAAGGCTTAGGGACTAGAGTCGCTACCTCATCATGGTCTTGCCTGCTTCTTCTGTGATATACCTGTGAGTATTGCTGAATTGGAGTAATATCTAACGGATGCTCTTCCTGAATTACAGTATGTTCTAGAATGATAGGTGGCACTCTCTCACTATGTCGTGGTGGTGGCACTATCTCACAAGAAATGGCTGATCATTATGACGTATGATAGAGGAAGGAGTACGTTCTTGAAGAATAGAAGACGGTTGCCTCTTAATAAGAATACAAGCAATAAGTAAAACATCAGACCAAATTCTCTTAGGGACATTAGATTGAAACATATTTGTCCTGGCAATATCAAGAAGGTGATGATTTTTCCTCTCAACTACCCCATTTTGTTGGTGAGTGTGAGGATAGGATGTGCGATGTATCATCCCAACAAAACTACAAAAATCAGCCATATCATTTTGAACATATTCAAAGACATTATTAGACAGAAGAATTTTAATATTGCAATCAAAGTGGACTTCAAAATGCTTGACAATAGACAACACAGACTCTCGACTCTTCAACAAATAAATCAATGGCATGCGGGAAAAGTCATCCACAAAATAAATAAAATAGCGAAAGCCATTATTACTGCTTATTTTTACAGGACCCCAGGCATCACTATGGACTAACTCAAAGGGACGAAGAGCCCGTTTATTGACACGAATGGGGTACGACATCCTATGATGTTTCCCCAACTGACATGACCAATGTTTAAAAAGGCGCTAAGCGGGAAGCGTGCGAACAAAACCTTGTAGCTGGTTAATCGCCAGGCGGGTGATTAAGCGAGCACTTTTTAGAAAAGCGGATTTTTGATTCCTATAAACTTTAATGCAAAATTACATATATATGTGTATAAATACTATATTTTTGAAATTTTTATACATATCTAAACATTGTACAAGACAATATAAAACACCCAAATAGTTTATAGCACAACTATACAACAATGATTGTGTCTATATAATATAGTAAACAATATACTTGTCATAGATAAAGCACCCTACACATAAAATAATAAGTGTATACACAAAATGCAACAACAATTTTGTATCACATGTTTACGTAGCTAAACACTAAACAATAGGTCTATCATTGCTGGCTTACAAACATATTGTTGCATTTGCACATTATCAAATAGTCATACATTACAACAGTACATTTAATCAAAGTATGCATTCGAAATTAGATAACAGTTACCTATAATTTACTTGGACACATCACAAAAGTACCATATCATTACAACTTACATACGAAGTATGCATTCTAAATTATAACTAGGTATATCATAGAACATTTAATGTATGCTAGTTTAGTATATTATAGTCAATACTAATCGGGGCATATAATGTACTTAATGTTATATGCTTACATCAGTTTTTTTAAAAATAGCGGGCAAAAAGTGGGTTAAGCGAGAAAAAAGCGTCCGCTTTTCTCAAATCTGCTGAAACGACGCTTAAGGTTTTTTTTTAGGCGGACATGACCTGTTGGCGATTAAGCGACCGCTTAAGTGTCCGCTCAGTGCAATTTTTAAAGCACTGGACATGACTGACACTATAATGAAGACATCTGTGATAAATCTGGTTCTAATATCCTCAAATCCTCCAAAGAAGGATGTCCATATCTATTGTGCCACAGTAAAGGAGAGTCACTCAAAAGGATAGCAGGAGTAGGAGTAGATACTTGACGGGATAGACTTTCACCATGGAAGCGTAAAGATCACCTTTCCTAGGCCCCCACCAATCGTCCTCATACTCTTGAGATCCTGTAATACAAAATATGAAGGTCCAAATGGCACCGTACAATTCACAATATCAATAAATTTTGCAACAGAAAGAAGATTAAATGGAAATGCAGGCACATAATGTACATATTTAAGATCAATTCTAGGGAGTCTGAGAAACAGATCCACTGGCTAACACTCTCCTCATTGAACCATCTGCTAAGGTCACAGATTGGTGAGGAATATGTGAGTGAGTGGAATAAAGCAGTGTCCTCATACCAGTCATGTGCTGTGAAGCTCCAGAGTCAACCACCCATGAATAAGTTGAACTGGAAGCCAGTAAAGAGGTAGCATGATTACCAGTAGTAGATGCCAAGTTGGCTGCAGGAGATGATCCCAAATTCAGTTGCTAGCTAGAATAAACCTATCATATTCCTTCTTGGTGAGTGATGCCTAGACATATAGCAAAAGGTTCAAAAGACTCAGTAGTGCCAGTAAAGTGGGCTGCCCCCACAGGTGGTGCAAAAGGTTTACCATGCTTCTTCCAACATTTCTCCAGTACGTGTTCCATGCGTCCACAAAAGGTACACTTAGGTCGTGTGCCACCTCCTCGGCCTATACCTGTACGACCTCCTCTAACTACAACAACTACAAAAGAATGAGATTCTCCATGAGGAACAACTATAGAATCCACTGGTTCAAAGTTGGACTGCATAACCTGTGAGTAAGCTTCTTCTTGACTAGGAAGTTTATCAAAAGCTAAGATAACACTGCGGGCTAAACTGAAGGATGAACTCAGGCCAGATAGAAACTTTGCAGTAATTAAATCATCTCTATCTTTGACCTGTTCTTGGACGGTCATTGGATGATAGAAACTCAATTGTTGAGCAATAGCTTGGATCACCCCAAAATATTCTTCCAAAGGCTTGTCTCCCTGTTGTTTTGCAAACAACTGATCATATATCGTGAACTGTCGAAGTACATTCTTCTCTTGAGAGTAATGTTTCTTGACTGCATCCCATATCTCTTTAGCAGTGGTGTATAACAGAAACTTAGCAGCAATTCCAAGTTCCACGCTCCCCCATAGCCACGTCTTCACTAGACTGTTACGACACTTCCATTCTGTGTAACCTTTGTTAGTAGTCGCAAAGGGATCAGGTTCAACATGTTTCGCCTTGTCTCCGGATTCCAACACTGTATGGACAACATTCATCCACAAGAGATAATTCTTTCCGTTCAGTTTGACGGATGAGATAGGTGACATCTCGTTGTAGATGACTGATGCTTTAGTGTCCCTCATGATTCAGTAGGAAGATAGAGTGACGGAGTGAGACATGTCACATGAAGGACTGAGTGACGAAAGGATACACGTCACATCAAAAAATTGGATGCGCGTCTGACGCATCTACAACCTCCAACTAAAAATTTCCCTTATCACACATGAAGGAGATGTGATTAGAAATTCTCTACGTAGGAGCGAACCCTTCAGTTTGGGATTTAATAACCTGTTGAATTAACCGAAAGATCCCGCAATAGCAGCTGTTAGGACGTTGGCCGACAGTGACTACTACAGGCCTTGGCACCAGTGGTGACTGCTGCTGCCCTTGGCGTCGATGGCAGCTCCTGTTGGCCCTGGCGCCGGCGATGGTTGCTGCTGGCCCTTGTAGCACTGACGACGACTTCTGTCTCATGTGCTGGCGGCTGCTGCTGTAGGCTAAGGTGCCAGCTGCGGCTGTTGCTTCCCTGTCCGACGGTGCCGGCTTGTGTTGCTGACGTATGTAGAGGAGGCGATGAAGACGAGAGATCTCCCTAGGTGCGTCACCGCTCTGATACCATGTTAAAAGTTGGTGCCGCAATGCTGTGTGCAATGCAACAATGAAGGGATACAACACGTATCCTCTTCCTTTTATTAATAAAAAGTATTGAGACAATTACATAGAGGTCCAACCGATAATAGAAATTACAGAACACAAATAAATTGAATATAAAATAGATATATTAACATAACATATGGGCAACAGGATGGGTAGACACAATATAGGAGGAAGAAAATGATAGGAAAAAAAGTACAAGAAGGGAATTAAAGACGGTGAAGACAAGTAAATGTTGGGAAGGAGTAGAGGAAGAAGAAGATATTAACAATATGGAGCTGAGGACGATTGAGACGAGTATTGGGGGAGGAGTGGAAGTAGTAAAAGACAAGGCAACATAGAGGAATAGGGCCAGGGAAACAGTGGACGATAATATCAACAAGGAGGAGAAGAGTTGAAGAAAGAGAGGAATCAAAAGAGATACCTAATGCGTTGACAATACAACAAAAGGGAGAATAGATGTGCCCAACAACATGTTGTGCGTGAAGGCCAATGCTAGGAGGTGGAGTGGCAGCCTACGGTGGGAGGTGTAGCGGAGACATTTAGTGACGGATCTAGCACGAACGACATCGCCTCATGGAGCTCCTTCTTTGTTTGGATTGGGAGATGTCAAGGTTGGGTGTGGGAAACCAAGGTGTTGTTTGTTTTTTCCCCTGATTGTGAAGTGCACGTAGGGCAAAACTGGATCAGCTAACCGGTTGAACTGATAGCTTGCCGGTTTTTTACCAGTTCAGCTTGTTTTGTGGGTGTAAGGTCGAACTGGCTTATCACATCCATTGGTTCTTTTTAGATTACCCTAGTGGAAATTGAAGGTTTACCACTCTCCTAAACAATTCCCGAGTAGGCTATGCCATCAAGTATGATTGTACTATCCGAGTTGATAGTCAAATTGCTATCACATTATATTAATTCTCTTGTGTATTCTTTCATATAATAAAACTAGGGTTGAATATTTTTCTATTGTATAATACTTGAAGCTGTGCCTTTTTCATAGCGCATTGGGATCAAAGGTTATGGAACCTTGTAAGAGCCAATATTCCAAATGCGATTTTGGTTTTCTGGTCCTGCTGCTTTAAAATCCAGAACCATTTTGATGGGTCTTTCTGATTAATATCTGAACTTATTGTAAAATTGAGGTGAATGCCATGGTCTTAAAAGACGCGCCTCGTGGCGTGGGCCTCAACTTGATTAACCAAGGCGTGCACTTCCGTTTTACGAGGTGTCCATTGAGGTGGTGCGTCGATGAGACAGTGTGGAGGCGTAAGCCTCAGAAAGGAAGAGGAGGAGAATAGTGGGGCGTGGATGATGTACCTACTTTAGTGGTGGTTGCGAGGCGACGTCATCTAGCCATTGTGATGGCTGCTAGCGACATCAACAACGGTTGTTGCAGCTTGTGAGAGCAGCTGTTATTGCAGGCTTGCAGCAGCATCAACATCATCTTGATACACTTCGGTGGTGGAGGCTGCGACATGAGTGGTGTTGGGGGCTGGTTGCAACACTCTAGCAGATTTGCAACTTGTAGTTGCATGGCTGTGGCAACACTCTTCGTTAAAGCAGTGAATAAGCTGAGATTTTCAGTGAGAGAATGCGTAGATGGCAAAGAAGTTGGGTTTTGGGAGATCGTGGTTTTGCTGAGTTTCTCATAACGGCCGGATGTTTGCTTTTTTGTTAGGCTTTAGGGTTACCTTTAAGTACATGGTAAATGGGCCATGATTGATATGTGAACCTGTAGCTTGAATTATTGGCTGTGTTTTGTTTCTTTGACATAACATATACATAATATTTTCGTACATACATATCAGGCTTATGCCTCTCCTTGTAGAGACAAAAACACCTCATTATGCCTCACTTTTTAAACCTTGGTGAGGACATAGGAAGTGTATGTATTGTCCATAAGAACAGTGGTAGCTATTGAATTATGGTAAATTGCATTTTTTGAGTTAAAGCCTCTTAGCTTGTACGCAATGTTTTTAAAATTGGGCCCATGGAGTCGTATATGTGGTTCATGCAATAGACAGTTGCATTGAGAAAGTTAGTGGTGGGTGGTCCATGGTGTATTATGCGCGTTCCCAACCATGTGTGCATTTGGACTGGCTCACTTGACATCTGAATAACCCACCCTCTAGATGCAGCACTATTCCTAGGGCATGGCGTCAGAGGCTCGCAGTGACATTTTGTTGTTTATCCGACATCTCTCCCTTTGGTCTCTCTTGGAGAAATTGAATCTGGCCGCCTCCCCAAGTTATGATAACCCCCTCTTCTGCCATTGGTGGAGTTTACATTGAGGATCAGTTCTTCTTCGAGCGTTGACTCTTGCTCCCTTTGTATGCCCCTCATATTTTCTGGCATTCTAAAATTCCATATGCCTCTCATATATGCCGGCGCACAACATATAGTGTATGCAATGGCATCTCTTAGTGCATACACCATACCACTTTTCAGCACATTGTGTGTATGAATCATGTTCAAGTATTAAGACTCTTTTTTGTGATCTTCTTTTATTCTTTGTGGTTGAAACTGGCACTTGATTGATGATACCATTCTTGTGTTTTTTATGAGGCTACCTTTCGTTTCTTTTCCTTGATTTCAGATATTGAACTTGTACTTATGAAGGATTTTTTTGCAGCTGCTCTTGATATTATATTCAACTGGAAAGCAAGGAATAGCATGAGCTTCTTTGTGAAGTTGAGATACATCCTAAAATTTCTATCTGCTGCGTTATGGGCGGTTCTGCTGCCTGTGTGTTATGCACTTACTTGGGAGAACCCTTCTGGTTTGGGAAGAACTATAAAGAATTGGTTCGGTGGAAACAGCAAGAACCCTACTTCTTTATACATCGTGGCTGTTGCGATTTATCTAGCACCAAATATGCTTTCAGCATTGTTATTCCTATTTCCTTTCCTGCGGCGGTTTCTTGAAAAATCTGATTTCACGATCATAAACTTTATTATGTGGTGGTCGCAGGTACTTAATTTGTCCGTTATGTATGATACATGACGACTCATAAGACTTCTCTGTACTTTCCAGTCCCTTGTTTTAACATGTATTTCAATTGCCTTATAATTGATCAATAAAATGTTCATCAACGTTATTGGCCTTTTGGTTTTGATACACCATCACTTATCGGCCAGATATGGTTCCAGTCACTACCATTTTTGAGGAACACGCCACTCCTTAGGATATCTTACATTATTACTTGTGGAAATTTTATATATTTGTGATGCTCAGTTACTAGTTTCTACCTGCACTGTTTGTGGAAATTATTAAATATTGTGTTTTATGCACCTTTTTGATGGATAATGATTCGTTTGAGAGACTTGCTTTGTGTTTGTTTGTCTGAAACACTTCCTTTTGGATTGGCAGCCCCGTCTATACGTTGGAAGGGGAATGCATGAAAGTGCCTTTTCACTTTTCAAGTAAGTCTGACTCGATTAGCCTTTTGTTGTTTCTTGATCACGGGTTTTGGCTTACAAGCTTGTGTTTCAAAACAGATACACTATGTTTTGGACGCTCCTCATCTTAACAAAGTTGACGTTTAGTTATTACATTGAGGTATATTTTTTTTTCCCGCTTTTATTGCCATTCATGTATCTCCAGTAGGTGAAATTCCTGCACAAAAATCTAATTAGCTAACGGTTTTGAATAATTGATGTGACTTGTTGTTTGTACTCTTGTTAATCCATAAGAGTTAGCATTCATGAATTGTTAAAAATGAATTGTTAAAAATTTAGAACAATTGCTCATTGTGAACTGAACTTGTTTCAGGTGAATCCTCAAGGAGGGATACATTTATTATATTATTTTCTGTTTATCAATTGGTGCTTTGTGTCGCCTTTGTCAATTTTATCCCTCAAGAAATTGAAACCTTCATTTTTTAATATCAAAATCGACCCTCGTTTAACTAAAATAGTGATAGCTGTTATAATTAGGAAATGGAAGCATTGTCAGATGACAAGTATCATCTTTCATTGTTTCTATATAAAGGTAAGTTGTGGTTTGATGATATCATGTACTTTACTCAGGGGGGTAGGTAGCTTTCTAGACTATGTGTTCATTCAGTTCTCATCGGCGTACTGCAGATTATTGTAATGCCCACTTGAAAGGAGAATATAAGGGACTGTAATTTTACACTACATCTGCAATGTATGTGTTTCCATAAAGAGCAAAGTTTAATGATTAGAGAGTTGTGAATGAAATTAATTTTGAAAAGAGAGCATGAAGTAATAGCAGCGGAACTATATATGAATAGTATGGAAATCATCCATAGTCAATTTGGACCTAAATCTTGTGGAATCAGGAAAATAGCCTTGCTCATTCAATAGACATATTTTACTTGTAGTTGATTGTCAATTCTTTTTTTGCACCAGATTTTGTGAATCAAGCTCTGTATTTTAAATGTCATAGCCATGGATTTTGCTTATAATTTATCTGAATTGCATGGAAACCCCTTCCCAATTAAGTTGATGCCTTTGATTTTTTGCTCTATAATTCATCAACATCAGAGATATTTGGGTGATGCTATTGGCGAGATTTTGCCTCCATCGTCACCCAGGTCAATGACTCCAAAGCTGATGTGAGTATTATTACCACTACCACCAATTTTGTCACCACCCCCGTCAAACTGTCACTCTCAGCATTGCTGTCACATGCCACCACCACCACTACCACTTTCATCTTTTCTGCTATAGCTACCACTGCGGCCAACCCCACCACAACTGTTGCCCTCATTTTTGTTCATCATTTGTATAATGCAGTTGCCACCGTCACCGCATCATCATTGTCACTGTTGCTGCCATTGTCGTCATCAAAATTGTTGTTATTAGCCTCCTCCATGACTACTATTGTTGTTATCTCCGTCGTCACCTCCACCATCACTCCAACACCATTGACGCCTTTGTTTTTGCCATCACCACCACCACTGTCAGTTTGTTCTACAACATACGTTGTTGTTGCCATTATATCTATCACCATAGCCATCGCCCCTACCACCCTGCTCGTGTGAGTAATATCATCACATTGTTGTTGCCACTATTATGTATTATCCTACTGCCATCACCACGACTACCGCTTTCACAACTAATGTCTTTGTTTTTTTTTCATCGTTGTTGTGACAACAATTTCCAATACCACCTCAATGTCACTATTGTTTTTGCCACAATAGCCACAACCACCGCCAATGCCTCTTCTTGACCAACAAAGGCAGATGGGGATGGTTGGGATATTTCCCTTCAAAAATATTTCACAAATCAAGTTCTTTGTTAAGCAACTATCCTAACATATGATGGTTAAACAAAGTCCCATCTTACATAGCTCCCCATCCCATCCCATCCCATCCCATCCCATCCCATCCCGTCCGATAGTATCCCATCCTTTGTCCATACCATTCCTCTCCTATCCCTTAAACCAAAACCCAAGGTTGAGGTTGTCATCTCCACCTTTGACCACAATCTTCATCTTCTGTACTTTGTGACTAGTCTAAAGTAGTTCATTGCCTTCTGACCATTCACCACTTTCTAGCCAACTACCCATATTTCGGTTGTGAAGCTAACATCACTGAATGATCACTTTTGGCTACCATTTTCTAGCTAACTAATCAAAATTTAGGGTTTCACTTACATTCCACATCTACGTGTTGTGCATGTATCACACTCTATGGAAAATGATTGCTAGCCTCATTTTAAGTGTAGAAAAATTAACATGAGGGAAACATATATTCACTAGCAAAAACACTACTCATATAGGAGGGAGACATTCTGAGGCCCATATAATAAAACACAATTAACTTTTTATTAGCCGATACATTACGCACTGCCACTCAAGTTAGACCATTGCATAAATTATATCCAAGTTGCATCGATAAACACAAACATGATATACAAACTTCAACTGAAGTATGCAAAAACCATCACTCATACTTTAAATCACACTCCGCCTTAATAACTCTAAATAAAAATCAGTACATACCATATGCATGAACAAAAGTAGAGCCATAATTTGACTAAATTGTGTAGTGGATAATGGCGAAGGAAAAAATCCTAATTGGTAAATTTTGCTCAAACTTTTGATTCTACACCGTTTGATACACACAGTGAGAGCACAAAATCATCACATATTTTGGTATACTGATGTTCATTTCGCCAAATAAAGCCACATTTCTCAGAATACCACCAAATTTTGCTAAACACCACCAAGTTTAGACGATATTTACATGTATAATGACACAAATATTGATTTTCTTGTGAGTATGTTATTGTTGTTTGAGAGGAAAAAAGAGGGAACAAGGGGAATTTGAACAATATGAGCTCAAATAAGCCTAATCTAGGTATGTTTATATTTTCCACATTTTATCTGATCTACACGTTATCCATCTTAAAAAATTTGAATTCATGCATAAAAATCTTTAAATTGCCAAGATCCTACAATCTACTTCTTTGTATATATCTTCTAACTTTGTTTAGTTACACATTTTAGGGGCCATTTGTTTGGTGCATTTAAAAATTCTATTATTCCTCCGTAAATGGTAGGTACAGATCAATGACAAGCTCACTTTTAACTTTTGATTTGGTATTCGTACTATTATATACATGAGCTTCTTCAATCTCGCCATGTAGACACCCGTTTTACAGCCAGGACACAACCAATACTCGTGCTCGCATACTCCAGACAAAAACTCAAATTATGTCTGAAATCCCATCGACGTCTAAATGAATGAGCTGTCAATGTATTAGAATATCGATACTTGCAAAGATGGCGTTCGATCGACCCCTTAATATTTTTTTGTTTAGACATAATTCAAATTGGTCGACTTTCTAGTAGTTGGTCCAACTTTTTGGGTCGTTGGAGTCAAAATGGTCATTGTTTGGGTCGTTGCCGAAAAATATGGTCAATGCCCACAGGTTGGTCCGACTTATGGGAAGTTGGTCCGAATTATGAACCCAACTTCTCAACTAAATTGGCGGTTTTTGTGGACATGATTCTCTGTGGTCACTTTGACCCCTAAGGTCGACCACCTTTGTAGAAGTCAAATTGGCTTGTTGGTCTTACTCTACAAAGTCAAAACTAATCCTCCAATTCACCCTCTCAAACGCCCTTCAAGGATCTCTCAACCCTAAAATGATTCCTAAATCAGTATTCTATTCCTTAATCTTCCAATCATCATATTTTTCATTCTTAGCAAAACTAAGGAGTGATTGTCATGCTCTTTTCTTTTTAATTATCATACAAACTTAATATTTTTTAGATTTCTTCCTTTATTCAAGTTAAATGTCAATTAATCAAATCATTTATCACTTGGTGTTCTATTAACATGCAAATCATTAACCATACATGTGTTATTCAAATCGGACCTTAAACATTATAATTCATCCATTGCAAAAAATTCGGTTCCATTTAAGCATATAAACCATGCATAAAACATAAATCATTATGCAAGACAGTCGTTATAATATTTAAATTGCAATTATAACCCCAATAACGAACCCGGGATACCATTACCCTAGTGCGTTAAGTTTGCACTGTCTTTACTCACCGTAGACAACTATTTTTGGCTTCATGGTAGTTTCAGATTTTAAATCTTCTATACAAATATTTGATGGCCATTATAGTATTTATGGCTCTATGATATGTGAGAGGCACTTTGATATTAGTGCTAAGATGCTTTATATTGTGATTTTATCCTTTATGAGGATCATAGGGCCTTCAATACAGAATTAAGTTGAGGTGCAGATCAGAAAACGTGAGAGCGGAGATTAAGGCTCTGAATCCAGTCACAACGGTATCACACACCTTACATGGACAAATATATCTACATATATCAGGATCATTACAGGAAGTAGTAATACAATTAATTGGCTACTCAAAAACCCAAGGCGATAGACTCAAGGTGCTCTGAAGGCCCACCCCCTTGGGGGCAACTTGATGCCTAGGCACACATCTTGACAGATATGATTTAGTTGCAAACTTGTAATTATGGGGGCAACTTGATGCCTAGGCATACATCTTGACAGATATGTTTTCTTGAATTTATTTTTACTGTTTAGTACAGAAGTTGCTTAATAAAAGATAACTCCCCTTCGACATAGTTAACTTTTAAACAGATAATTTTATGCTTGAAATATCAATTGTAATTTAATTTTCTAACAACCAATTGCTTCTATGGATATTATTGATTTGCTTCTTTCTTTATTTTTCAATTGTTATTAAATCCATGTTAATGTTGGATGGTGGTATTCAATTCATATGGTGTGTCTGATGACTGCTCACCCTTGTTTGCATTGTTTCAGGTAAAACCCCTAATACAACCTACAAAAGACATCATGAGAGCCACGATAACAAATTACCAATGGCATGAGTTCTTTCCACGAGGTGTGAAGAATTCAAATCTTACCATTCTATATTAAATGTTTCACATCCTCTCTAAATTTGAAAACTTTGACAGAAATAATTATTTAAAGGAGGAAGGCAAAGTATTTTTCGTATGATTATGAGATGCAGGACTGGGATTCATCATCAATAATTAAATGAATCACACATCTACTATAGGCCTAAATTTTTAAGTACTATACCTACTGACTTCTATGAGAATGATATATTTTGATGTGAAATTTTGGTCAGAAGTGAAATCAAAATACCTTCCTTTTTCGTTGCTTGCAATACGTTCGAAACTAACTTCCTTTCTGATTTTTGAACAGCAAAGAACAACTTTGGCGTTGTCATTGCACTATGGGCTCCGATAGTGCTGGTATGAGGCTGTGACTAACTATCCTCCTCTTGTTAGAATCAGTATCCTCTACTTTACTTTTTACATCATCATAGCTGCAATGTGCTTTAGGCAAATGCTTTGTACTGTTCCCTACTGCCTTGCTATTGGAGTTGCTAAATCCTTGAATTATGCAGACTTAAGGCTGTGTACGCTGACAGATTTAATAATTTACGTGAACCAGGTGTATTTCATGGACACTCAGATTTGGTATGCAATATTTTCCACTTTGGTTGGAGGCATATATGGAGCATTTCGTCGTTTGGGAGAGGTTGTTTATGCTTTGTGTTTTCTTGAAGATTGTGTCTTAAATTCTCTTAGCTATGTATTCTTTGAAGAATGTCTACTATGTATTAAGCTTTCTAAAGAACCTTGCTAGTGTCTATATTGACGCTTCCATTTTACAAGCTACCAATTTATAACGAGTGTGTGTTATATTAGTTCCTAGTTTGGGTCGTATATTTATTTATGAATCACATATATGCTTAGTTGAAACACAAGTTTTCCAGTTTCTAACATCTGATAGCTTCTCATTAACTCAATATAATTGGCACAATAACTAGTTTCTTTTACTATATTTATCTAGATCCGTACGTTGGGGATGCTTAGATCTCGATTTGAATATTTGCCTGGAGCTTTTAATGATTTACTGATCCCTGCGGATAAGCCAGAAGCAGAAAAGAAGAAGGGTCTAGTGGCTACTTTGTCTCGTAAACCCACTGAGGTTAGCATTGTCCTTATTTACGGATTCATGATTGCACATATGCTCTATTGTTTTCACTCTTCTGTTTATTTTTGTGCGTGGTAAATCACTGTTAGTTATGCGCCGGCTTAGGTGTCCGCCTCTTAATTTTTTTTAGTTGAAGTTATAATTTAGAATACATGTATCCCTACCTGCCCTATATTTTTGAGCTTTTTCTTTTGCTATTGTAGAAGTGATTTTGGGCAAATTGTTTAAATCAACCTACACAATGCAAATTTTGAGTATTTTCTTTATTTTCTACTGTCAACAACCTTTCCATCTCAGTTTTCCTCTTCACCAGAAAACAATTTTGTCCCAAATACCCCCAAATCTAGATCTACTCAAAGATCTATACGCATAATACTATCTAAACGCAAGTCTACAAGTGGTATCCCATAGATCTATTTTATTTTCACCATATCCACCTCAAGCTGCAGTGCACTAATATGATTGATTATGTATTTAAGTAATATACTTAATTAATTATTAATCATTGTTTTAGTTATTGTTATTTGGTTCATTATGCAAATGAGCCCTTTATGGCTAAGTTCACTTCCTTGTACTTGCCTCCTCTCCTATATATAGAAGGGGAGTTTGTCGTCTATCAATAGCAAATATCACATTAGCCTTCCATCTTGTTTTCCACATTGTATTGGAGCTTGGATCCTAAACCTTACTGTAGAGAGCAAAGGAGAGTGCTTGTGCCTGGGGCAGCCACCGTATCTTATCAACTTAGCCATCCACCAAGCATCTTGTCGACCTCCTTGCTCGTATGCTTGTCTCTTCTTTCCTTTTTGATAAAAGCTTCACCATGTTGCTGATCCCGACAACCACTACTCTCTAAAAGCTTGGTCTCGTCGCTTGACGTCACCAATCTCTACCCCTGCCCGCTACAACAATAAACTCCCTCTCCGTCAATCGTCTCTCCGACCTGCTCTCCAATCACACCCCCTCCACCTAATGCAAACCCTTGAAGTGCAAACTCCCTTTTTGTTGTCTCGTGTCATATTCTCCATCTACGAACCCTTTTGTACCTTATATGTGTAATGATCATTTATAAATAAAGTTTGTGGAATCAACCACACCTAGCCCCACACAATCTGACGTTGGGCTGCACCTGCAACTACACACAATCCATGTACAAAACTTGCTAAATATTTATCAGCGATGGCCTACCTCTCCTATATTGCGATTCCACGACAAAGTTAGATTGAAGGGTGATCTGTATGATGCCAATCGGTCCCGCCAGATTAAGATATCAATTTCTTTCCTTAAATGTCCTAAACTCCTGCTCAACCATTCACAGCTAGGGGTCACATACTCGTCCACTTTTCCATAGTCAAGCGTTGTCCATCAGAATATAGGAGATGGATTCGCGATCCGAGCAGCAGACTGCCTTATACGTCAATCTGCTTTGCCATGCCATAGTCCAAGAACTGGACCAAGTATGACAACGACATGCGCGCCCTCAACTGGAATGGAAGCCCCATGATTGTGACCTCCGCAGATTTCTCAATTTCAGTGACCCCATATGCACTTGACCTATTCCTAATCGGATACTTAATCCGTGACACGAGGCTTTTTTGGGTTGTGCAAAGATCTATTAATTTTTCTATTTGGGTCTATCTAATCGGATCATGTAGCACATTGACTCGTATTATCGGATTTTTTTGCGACATAGTGGATAAAAGACCCTATCCTAGTTTATAAACCACTAAAAATGAAGAAGGTGCAATGTACTAATTTTTTTCTTCCTCCATGTGGTTCCCTAACCCGCATAGCTAGGTGCCTTTGTTTGAATTAGGGGTCTTCTATGTTGTATATCAGAACGCCTATATTTTCGTGATTTTTTACCTACATGCCTATATTCCCGCTAGTGCTTTGTTCTTCCTACAACGCCTTTACACCGATAGTGCTTTGTTTTTCCTATCATGCATTTATATTGATAGTGTTTTTTTATGAAGTCCTTAACATATCCTTTCCTCTACTAGTATTTTAGTTTCAACCACAACTGCTCTCATGATCCCTTTCGTAGATGGCGTGAGGGAGAGAATAGATGGAGATGAGTGGAAGATGAGTAGAAGGATAATGATGAGATTGAGGAAAGGAGATGAAGAGAAGAAGCCATTTCATCTGAACTTGTTGTCTAGTTTCTGCATATTCATCCGTGTTCCCGACACCTACTATTATGCATATTCCTATAGTAACACGAGTCAAACAGGTGCCCACCTTCTATGGCGCAATATTCAAAGCAATTCATGTGCATTTTTCAATGTTGGTGCTTCTTGTTTGGAATTACTTCGACAACAATGGCGACTCAAATGACTTCTATACATGTTCTCCACCATCTACTATGCTTTGAATGCTCGTCAAAGTTTTACATATTAATTTGTGATTGCTTCTACCACTCCGACGATTATCAATATTAGAGGGAGTGTAATCCGCTATTATTGCTTCTGTATTAATCTTATCTTTATCGAGGGGAGAAAACCTGTTTGCTGCTATGTGCTATTTTCTTCAGGGGAGTTTTGGGGCTTCAATTATTTCATTACAAAATTCATGGGGAGGTTATTTCTAGTCAGGGGAGATCTTTCTATACGGGCGATTTTATCTTTTTCATGTATTGGCAAGCTGGAAATTTGTTTCATCCGTGCTACATAGTATTAGAGTTATTGTTATTCGTTTATTATGTAAATGGGCCTAAACATGTTTGGCCCTTAGGGTTAAGTTCATTTCCTAGTACTTGCCTCCTCTCCTATATATAGGACGAGTTTGCCGTCTACCATAGTTGTTGAGGCGGCCGCCTGGGCGCCGCCTAGGCGTCGCCTAGTCGATCGGTCGCCCAAGGGGGGTCCGCCCAGCTTCACGCTTAGCCACAGAGGCTTTTTGGGCGTCCGCCTAGGCCGACTGCCCGACTGGGCGGCCGCCTAGTCCGCCTGGGCGACCCACAAGCATGTTGGGCGGCCGCTTAATTGGCTGCCCGGCTGCATTGAATTGTTTTTTAATTTTCATTTTATAATATTTGTATTTTGTGATATGTTTTTTTTCCTAATTCAATATTCAATATTTCAGCCCTGATCGTGATAGTGAATCTAAAATATTAACGAACAATTAGATTGGGCATGTTTTGAAACATTTTATTGATTCTAGTGTACTATATTTCTTGTTGTCTCTTTTTGATATTGAATTTGTCTCATTTACTTACTATTATGGTGTCATTTTAATAAACTTGAGAGTGTTGGATTAGTAATACATGCATATATCATATATAATATATATATAAAATCAGTACATAAATAATATTATATAAGTATATATATACATATGTATAATTTTGTGTGTCAAAAAGACACCGCCTGGGCGCCCGCCTAGTCGACCTGGGCGGGCTGGGCGGCCTGGGCGTCCATCAAGGGACAACCACCGCCTGGCCGCCTCAAAAACTATGCCGTCTACCAATTAGCAATATTATATTAGACTTCTATCTTATTTTCCAGAATAATTATTAGTGTAACCAACTCCAATATTGAGATTGAGGCTTTGATGATAGCGTTGTATTTAAGTTTATAAGTTTAACGGTAGAACAATACTATAAGAAATAGTTGTATCATTTAGGTTTAGTAGATGAAGTTCTACTTGTGACTAAACTTACTTGCAATGTGCAGAATCCTTTGACACATGTGACAATCGAGATCACATGTATATTTATGTACAAAGCTTTACCTAGAGTTTGCACGTAGTTCCTTGACCTTTTATAAAACTATAAGTTGTGGTACATTAACACTCGTCAAGCTGGAGAGCATATATATCATATGTGCCCTGTTTGGTACTATTAGTATATATATATTTTACTGTGTTATGCTGTTTCTTAGTGTATTTTTAGCTTTTGTCTTTGTAGCCTCTTGTACTTTTATCCCATATTGCCTAGCTCTACTCTATGTCTCACTCTCTTTATCTTATAAAAGAGAGGGTCATGTACTTGTTTTATTCACTCAATTAAAAATAACCTTTAGTATTCCAGATGGTATCAGAGCCTCCCAATCCTCCCTAAACCCCTCCCTCCTTAACCCTAGCCGCCACCCCCTTTCTTTTTTTTTCCTTTTCCTTCTTTGCTGCTGCCGCCGTCGACCCCTCTTCCCCTGCTGCTGCTGCCGCTGCCGCCCACCTCCTCCACCCCACCAGCCCCTCTCCCCACTATCGCTTCTCCACCCAAAACCACCGCCACCATCTCCACCTCTACCACCAGCCCGCCTCCTCCTCCTACCTCCCTTTCTGCCGCCGCCGCCACCCATCTCCTCACCATGTGTGATTAGGGAATTTCAGTTGGGGGCTGTGGATGCGTCAGATACGCATCTGATTTTGTGACGTGACGTGTATCTCCCCCTCACTCATATCTTCTTGTGACGTGTATCAATTCGTCAATCTTCTTCTCGTCAAATCATGGAGGACACCAAGGCATCTACTATCTACAGTGAGATGTCTCCTATCCCCTCCATCAAGCTGAACGGGAAGAATTATCTCTTACAGATGAATGCTGTCCATACTGTATTGGAGTCACACGACAAGGCGAGACACGTTGATTTTGATCCTCCTGCACTTACTGTCAAAGGCTATGCTGAATGGAAGCATCATAACAGTCTGGTGAAGTCCTGGTTGTGGGGGAGCATGGAACTTGGGATTGCCTCGAGGTTCATGTTCTACACTACCGCATGGTTGTCAAAGCGGCTAGGCGGTCAACATTTCCTAAGGGGCGCCTGGGCTGTTCTGGGCGTTTTTTATATTTTGTATCTTTTTCAGTATGTTAATTTGATTCTTATTATACATATATACTACATATAATACCATATAGGAAACATAAAAAGAGGGCAGAATGAGGTTATGACAGCAGTAGCAGGAGATGAGAATAGGAAGAAAAAGGGGAAGTAATATCAACAAGCCTGCAACAACAATTGGAGCAGGAGACTTAGAAAAGAAAGCAGGGAAAAAGGGTGATGTAAAAGAGGAAAGTAGAAAGTACAACATCATCAACATTATGAAGCATAGGTGATGTAAAAGAGGATTTGAAGAAAACAGAATAAAAAAAAACACAGCAGTAGTAAGATTTCGGAGTAGGAGGGAATATAGGAGGAATAACTTAAAAAAAAAACGCAGCAGCAGTAGGATTAAGGACTAAAATGCAGGAGAAAGGATAAAAAAAGAAAAGAAAAAGAAGCAAGAACAACAAACATATGAGGAAGTGATTTTATGACTTACCAATTTGGTCGAAATCAAACATGTTTTCCCTAATTTTCCAAAATTTGGCCTGATTTTGCCTAAATCAGACCTATTTCAGCCATAAATTGACTCAAGCTAATCTAATTCGACCAAATCCAGACTTGATTAATGCTAATTTATCCTATAAATGACTTAATTTAGGCTTAAAAGGCCTTAGACACCCATATAATGCACATACTGGGCTGGGCGCCTAGTTTGGGCCGCCTAGGCGGGCACCTTGACAACACTGCAGTACCGCCAAAGAGATCTGGGATGCGGTGAAGATACATTATTCTCAAGAGAAGAATGCACTTCGTCAGTTCATGATATATGATCGCCTGTTTGCAGAACGACAAGGAGACAGACCTTTAGAAGAATACTTTGGAGTGATTCAAGGTATTGCACAAGAGCTGACTTTCTACCATCCAATAACTGTCCAGGAGCAAATCAAAGACAGAGATGACTTGATTACAACAAAATTCTTGTCTGGTCTGAGTTCTTCGTGCACTTCAGCCTACAGTGTTTTCTTAGCTTCTGATAAACTTTCCAGTTTGGAAGAGGCCTATTAAAGAATTTTACAGGCAAATTTTGAACCTGTTGATCCTACCGTAGTCTCATCTCAGGGAGATTCTCATTCTTCTGTAGCTGCTACAGTGAGAGAATAGACGAACATGTATGGGCCGAGGACGTGGAACTCGCCCTAAGTGCACTTTCTGTAACAAACCTGGACACACAGTTGAGAAATGTTGGAAGAATCTGCTGCACCACCTGTGGGAGCATCAAACTATGCTACCACTACTGAGTCTACTGAGCCTCCTGCTTCGAATTCTGGTCCTTCTGGCATCACACTCACCAATGAGGAATATGATAGATTTATCCTTGCTACTCAACATCTGAGCTTGGGATCAACACCTTCAGCCAACTTGACGTCCACCACTGGTAATCAGGCTATTTCTTTATTGGCTTCTGGTTGTACTTCATGATGGGTCGTTGACTGGAGCGTCACAACATATGACTAGTATGTGGAGACTTCTTCTCTCCATTGACTCACATATCTCTCACAAATCTGTAACAATAGCAGATGGTTCAGTGAGGAGAGTGTTAGCCAGTGGATCTGTTTCTCTGACTCTTGGAATTGATCTTAAATCCGTACATTATGTGCATGTTTTTCATTTTAATCTTTTGTCTGTTGCTAAGTTGATTGATACTGTGAAATGTACGGTAACCTTTGGTCCTTGTTTTGTGTTATAAGATCTCAAGAGTATTGAGGACGATTGGTGGGGGGCCTAGGAAAGGTGATCTCTATCTTTTCCACAGTGACAGTTTGTCTCGCCAAGTTTCTGCTCCTGCTCCAGCTGTCTTGTTGAGTGACTCTCCCTTATTGTGGCACTACAGATATGGACATCCTTCATTAGAGAGCTTGAGAAAGTTAGAACCAGAATTGTCTCAAGTATTGTCTTTAGAGTGTGAGTCATGTCAACTGGGGAAAAATCATAGAATGTCTTATCCCGGTCGTGTCAATAAATGGGCGTCCTGTCCTTTTGAGTTGGTGCATAGTGATGTTTGGGGTCCTGTAAAAGACCATTTTTATAATGGTTTTCGTTATTTTATCTTCTTTGTGGATGACTTTTAGCGTATGACTTGGATTTATTTGTTGAAAAGTCGAGAGTCTGTGCTATCTATTGTCAAACATTTTCATCAAGAAATAAAAGTTAAATTTGATTGCAATATTAAAGCTCTTCAATCTGATAATGCTTTGGAGTATGTTCAAAATGCCAAGGCTGATTTTTCTAGTTCTGTTGGGATGATACATCGTACATCCTCTCCTCGCACCCCTTCGCAGAATGGGGTAGCAAAGAGGAAAAATCGTCATCTTCTTGATGTTACCAGGACAATCATGTTTCAATCTAATGTTCCTAAATGGTTCTGGTTTGACGCTCTCCTTACTGCATGTTTTCTTATCAATAGGCAACCTTCTTCTTTGCTTCAAGGACGTACTCCTTTCTCTGTCTTACGTCCCAAGGATCAACCCTTCCTTGTTCCTCTTAGAGTGTTTGGTTGTACTTCTTTTGTCCACAATTTTGATCCTAAGGTCAATTAGGACTCTTTTTCTTGGGTACTCCAACACTAGCAAAGGGTACAAGTGTTATTGTCCAAGTCTTCGTCATATGTTTGTGTCTAGATATGTGACTTTCATGAATCCACTCCATATTTCTCTAGTGTTCCCAGTAAGGGGGAGCAATTGTGTGAGAGAGTGCCACCATCAGATGCTAGTGAGAGAGTGCCACCGCCACATCAGAGTGAGAGAGTGCCACCTATCATTCCTGACTATACTATCATTCAGGAAGAGCAGCTAGCAGATGGTCCACAAATTCAACAATATTCACATGTTTATAGCAGACGAGGCAGACAAGATCCAGGTGAGTCCAAGCCTGTGTCTACTCCTATGGACTATCATGTGAAGGAGATGACTGATCATAATGATTATCCAGATCCAGGATATTACAGGAAAATTGTGGGAAAATTGATATATTTGACAGTCACACGACCTGACATTTCTTTTACTGTAGGAGTGGCGAGTCAGCTTATGAGCTCTCAAAAACAGTCTCATTGGACATCTGTCTGTCATATTCTGAGATATCTGAAAGGTGCACCTGGTAAGAGAATCACCTATTATAGGCCGAAGACTGTTGTATCCACACTATCTCTTACTGGTTATGCAGATGCAATTGGGCTGGTAATCTGAATGATAGGAGGTCTACGTCTGGATATTGCATATTTCTGGGGAGTCATCTTATTACCTGGAAAAGAAAAAAAGCAAAATGTTGTGGCAAGATCTAGCACGGAAGCTGAGTATGGCACAAGCATGTTGTGAGCTGCAGGGGGTTCAATCTGTACTTTCTGAATTAAAGATTCCTGTTTTTTCTTGTATAGAACTCAGATGTGATAATCAAGCAGCCATATATATTGCTAAGAATCCAGTCTTCCATGAACGTACTAAGCACATTGAAGTTGACTGCCACTTTATCAGAGACCAAATCAAGAATGGAACTGTTGTGACTCTACATATCAAGTCTGAAGATCTACTTGCAGATGTTCTTACGAACTACGAAGCCATTGAGTCCAACAACTTTCTAGAGTTTTTGCAACAAGCTGGGTCTACACGATTTGTACACTCCAACTTGAGGGGTAGTGTAAATAATTTCATATTTATTCTGTTTTTAAATTTCTATATCCTGCTGGAACTCTATGTAAATTATCTAGTTTCTCTTATTAATAAAAAGGGAGAAGGCCTATGGCCTCTCTCATCGCTGCATTGCACGTAGCGTTGCTGCACCACATTTCACACTTTCAATATCTCCAAGGATGTAATTTGATTTTGGGATCCATTGGAATTTCAACATGTCTAGTACGAAGCATCCCAGTCTCACTGAATAGATAGAAGATACATTCCCTATGAGATTACTATTGAGAGTTAGTTTATGAATTATTCATTTTCTACTTTGTAATATGGGCCAAGTCTGTCTGGATCATTAGGGTTTAGTCTAAGTCTGTACACTTCCCCCTTCTCCTATATATACGAACAAGGTTTCTCTAATGCAATATATTGATTAGCCTAATGTGTCAGCCAATAATGAATGACGAAAAGGGACAAGACGATGCGGACGTATGCCACCTTTGCCATAGGAAAGGTCTCATAGTAATCAATGCTGTGAACCCGAGTGTGGACCTAGTTTACCAAATGTGTCTTAAGCTAATAAACATATCCATGTACACCTAGTTTTATAATGAAGACCCAGATCCCACCACATATTTTCCTTGTGGGTGGCCACTAAACCAGGGCTTGTGTCTGGTTATTGACTAGAGCTGACATCATGGGTGATCTAGTGCAGTCGGAGCTA
Organism: Alisma plantago-aquatica; assembly: GCA_963693085.1. Lineage (NCBI taxonomy): Eukaryota > Viridiplantae > Streptophyta > Magnoliopsida > Alismatales > Alismataceae > Alisma > Alisma plantago-aquatica. Next base: position 962,503,546 of record OY856412.1, read on the forward strand.
ATGTAGATATAGAGATAGAAGATATAGAAGAATAAGGCCTAATACATAGGTAAAAGATGGCTATATATAAAGATAAAAATAAGATAATGATTTTTTTTTTCCAGTGGGCAACATTTAATCCCTTCACTCCAAGGTATAAGATATGTGTATGCCATGGATACATTATTTTTTAGTGTTTATTATAAATTAATATATATATATATATATATATATATATATATTGTTGTAAATCAAAATTAGAGCAATTCATTTTCATTCCCAATAAACATAAAGAAAACTCTTCAAAGGGTTTATTAAAAGTCTGACTGAGTTTATAGGTATATTGCAGCAATTTATTAGCTCTCAAATTGATCAAGAATTCTGGATGTAGCTTGAAATTATATTTAGGAGCCATAGTTGTACATTCAGAAATGAAAGTTTACATTATATCAAGAAAAATGTACATTATATCAATAACAGTTCACTATAAGTAATTCAAAATCTATATACACCGTGTTTGCAAACAACAAAAGTACTGCAAGTTGATAGAATTTGAAAAATAGATGGTAAAAAAGGGTAGACTGAGGAGACAATATGCTGAAGATGCAATGCTTACCTTTAAAAGTGATCAAATGGATATTGTCAAGAAAAAATTCTGATTAAACTGAAATGGATGTAGTCACCATAATAAGAGCTACGTTAACCAACAATACTAAATTGAAATCTTTCGGAGAAAATGGGGGACATCAATGTGGATAAAACATTTCCTCAGCATGGGAAAGCATCAATAAGTATCTTGTAATGGTATACAAACGGGCTTGCAATAAAGAACCCGTAAAATTTCGTGATTAGGCAGGGAAATTCTAAAAATAAAGGTATAAACAATCACGAGAAGAATGAAGATGGCATTTAACAAGGGTAATGGTGACTAACCTCGTACTAACATCAAGGGAGCAACTGCAACGGCCTTGCAGCTAGCTGCTACCTAGTAGAGAGGGTTGACAGAGGAGCTGATGTCTTGGGTGCGAATTACTTTTTCAATTTTTATGAGTAGCCAGCTGCGGCCTCGATACAATGTAGGTACGGCTTTAGAAGTATCCAATACACATCCTGGAGTATCCACAAAGCATTGGTATCAATCTGTGTTGTACGGGCTGGCGCCCAGGCGGCCTTTGGGTCCTCCAAAGCCAGGCACCCAGTACATTCAGTGTACCCAGACGGGCTAGGCACCCTAGGCGTCTGCCCAGGCGGATTGGGCCACTTAATCACGCCCATTAAGATATTTTTTTAATTAATTCCTATAATTATATAATTCCTAATAGTAAACAGGATTCCTATTTGTATAATATCATATTAAATCATACTCTAAAACCTAAATATGATTCCTATTAATTCTAAACCTCTATATAAAATCCATAATCTAACCCACCCCAACAACTATTCATGAACTATTGCTGCTGCGTCATCTATTTATTTGAAATTTGGGATTTGTGTTTAATATTTATTTGTCTACTGATTTTAAAATTATTTATTCATCTACTGATTTATATTTATTTGTCTAACGATTTATGTTTATTTATATACTGATTGTATTTATTTATCTACCGTTTTGTAAATATTTATGTACTGAGTCCTGGTTTATATTTATTTATCTACCAATTTGTTCTTATTTATCTACTGATTTGTATTTATTTATTTAATGTTTTGTATTTATTTATCTACTGTTTTGTATTTATTTGTCTACTAAGTATTATTTGTATTTATTTATCTGCCGATTTGTATTTATTTATTTACAGATTTGTATTTACTTATTTACTGATTTGTATTTATTTATCCACTATTTTGTATTAATAATGTATTTTCATACATGAAATCACTAATCTAACCCACCCTCAACAACTATTCATCAACTATTGCTTCTGCCTCCATCTATTTATTTAAAATTTGGGATTTGTATTCAATATTTGTTTCTCTACTGATTTTGAAATTATTTATTCATCTACTGTGTCACTGGCAAGTCATGAAGTTTTGACGAAATTGGTGAAATTTTGACAATTTTTTTGATTTTGTTGGCATTTGCTACCAAAACATCCAACTATGTCGATTTTCATGGGATCCGCAACAAAGATTGCATTTATCATATTTTCGATGGAAATTTTGACGATTTCGATGAATTTTGCCAATTGAATGGATATCAAGATTTTTTACAACTCAATTTTTTTATGAATTTTGCTGGAAATTTTAATAATTGCTATCCTTGGTGGTATTGTTGTTGTTTGAAGAGGAGAAAAGGGGGATCAAGGTGATTTCATCAATTATACTCATACATAGTAAATACTTCTAGTATATCATAATTGCACTGCGTTCCATAATATTTATTATTCAATGTTTTTAATACTAATGCAATGTATGCTTTATGTTGTTTTTAATTTTCTTCAGTGTGGTTGACATGTATTTGGGTGGTGGTTTATCAAACAATGAGGATGCTAGGAAGCCAACCACATAAAAAAATAATGAGTGTGTGCAGAATATTGCACTACCGTTCTTGGGGGCAATGAATGGTTGATTGTTGAGTCAATATCAACAACAAATCAACAACCCAAGCAATATATGTGGAGGAAAGCCCTACATATCCTATATGTAATATTATAACACAAATAAGTACATGCATGCATATAGCTCATGCTTGCAAAATACATAAGGTAATTCCTACATTTTTTCATCGAAATCCTTCATCAGAATCCCCAGGAAACATGGACCGTTTCCTTACCTCCCACATGAAGGATCCCCCCCAGACGTACCCCTATATAAAATTTTATTACATAAAAAATGAAGCATTCATGTGTATATACTAGGTAGTGACACCAGGATGAGCTCATGCATTTAGATATGTTACATTATATATTTCCTGTTTTACATAGCCTGTTATTTGTTTTGTTATTTTCCTTTATATATGGACCTCTCTGTAAATCTCTCAGTATTATATATATGAGGGTGCACACATTGTGCAAACCTGAGCTTTCTGGAATACCTGACTCTGTCACATGGTATCAGAGTAGGCTCTACCCTAGCCGTCTTTGCCTCCCTCCCTCCCTTCTCTCTCCTCCGCCCCCCTCGGCCGGCTGCAGCCACCGCTGGCTTAGCCAGGGCAGCCGCAGCGCCGGCAGGCCGCCTCCAGCTGGCCGCAGGTCCCTCAGCGGGGGTCTCCGTGGTTCCGTCTTGCCTCCTGGCTTGGTGCACCGCTAGTGCTTCAGCAACCTTGGTTGTTGTTCGCACAGTAGATGCGCTGCTGGGTTGTCGTTTTCTACGGGACCACTGAGCCACTGGTAGATCTGGACTAGATCAGTCTTCCGGGGGAGATCGACGCTTTGTTTGTCTGAGGGACACCCTTCGGTTCGTGTTTGTTTGTGCCTGCCTGCCCGTGTAGGCTTCGGCCTCCGGGTTTTCTGCTACGCTTCGGCGTGATTTGTATGTGAGAGGTCCACGGTGACTAGCTTCTACCTGCCTGACGGCGTAGTCCGTCTTCTGTCTGTGCCTACCTGTGCCTGCCTTCCTGCCGGTCCTCATGGCGTCTTCTGGGGATGATATATGGTGAGACTCGCGTCGTCAAGTCACTACTGTTAAACTTGACGGGCGCAACTACCAGCTTTGGGTATGCTCCTTTGTGATCTTTGCCAAATCACAAGAGAAGTACTCTCACCTGATTCGGACTGGCCCGCCTTAGCCGGCAGAGGAGGCGGATGCAAATGACATCAAAGCTTTTGATGACTGGGTTCGTGATGACTCGACAGTTATGACATGGATTCTCAACAGCTCCGTTGAGAAGATCAGTGTCACTCTTCTTCAGCTGCCTACGGTGAAGCAGATGTGGGATCAGCTCGCCAGTACCTACTCACATAGTGAAAATCCCAAGAAGGTCTTTGATATCACCAAACAACTGGGGCGTCTACAGTTTACGGGATCTGACATATCTGACTACTTCTCCACCTTCACTGGTCTGTGGGGTGAGTTGGAGATGTATCACCCGCTGTCTACTGATTTAGCGACTATGCAAAAACAGCGGGCGGAACTTTAGCTGATTCAGTTTCTCAGTGGTTTACCCGAGTCCTATACTGGCGTGGTAGATCAGATCTTGGCGAGTGATCCCCTTCCTACCTTGCAGACTGCTTACAAGCGTCCCCAACGCTTTCCGTCGTCTACACCGTCTCCACCTCCTGAGAGTGGAGACTCTACTGCTTTGGCTGCTTGGGGCGGGCGTGGCCGTGGTCGTGGCCGTGGTCGCTCCAATGATGGCCGTCCTCCCCTTGGTGCAGGCAGGGAACATGGACCTGGTGCTGGACGTGGAGCTCCTCCTTCTGCTCCACCTTCTGCTGCTGCGCGTCCTAAGCAGGGACAACACATATGTACTTTATGTGGCCGGTCTAACCATATTGAAGAGAAAATGCTGGGAAAAGTATGGTAAGCCGGCGAGGACCAATGCTGCTACAGATTCCTCATCTACTGCGTCTGTGGGTGGTGCTCAGATACCTACTCCAGAACCTGCATGGGCTACCGCAGACTACATTCGTGCTGAGGTGGTGCGTCTTCTTCTTAAGCATGCTGGGTCTGCTTCTGCTGCATCTACTAGCGGAGCGCATGCTGCTTTTTCTGGTTATGATACTGCATTCCTGAGCTCCTCTTCACCTTCTACTTCTGGTAATACCAAATGGGTGATACATTCCGGTGCATCTGCACATATTTCTGGAAATAGATCTTTGTTTAAACATATATCTGCACCTGCCCGACGTTCTTCTGTTATGCTTGCTGATGGCTCCAAGTCCTCTGTCCTTGGAGTCGGTGATATTATTTCTCTGTTTGGCCTCAAATCTTCCTTATATGTGCCCAGATTTCCTCTTAACTTATTGTCTGTCAGCAAAATTTTAAGGAGTTTAAAATGTAGCTTGACATTTGTTCCTGGTTCATGCGTTTTTCAGGACCTTCGCACGAGGACGAAGAATGGTGGGGGTTATGAAGGTGCCTTATATGTGCTCTTACTGACAGAGACACTTGGGAGCTGGTGGATCCACCTCCTCAGTGTAAGCCTGTAGGCTGCAGGTGGGTTTATGCCGTCAAATATCAACCTGATGCTACGGTTGAAAGGTTGAAGGCAATGCTTGTTGCGAAGTGCTATACTCAAACATATGGCATTGATTATTTTGAGACTTTTTCTCCTGTTGCTCGCCGTAACTCTGTCAGTATTCTTTTATCTGTTGCTGTGAATCTAAACTGGCCTCTCATGCAGCTTGATGTGAAAAATGCTTTTCTGTATGGTGACTTACAGGAGGAGGTGTATATGGAGCAACCTCCTGGGTTTGTTGCTCAGGGGGAGTCTCACAAAGTATGCAGGCTTAAGAAGTCTATCTATGGGCTAAAACAGAGTCCTCGTGCCTGGTTTGATAAGTTGAGCATGATAATGATTGATTTTGGCTTTCTGAGGTAAAAAGTTGACCATTTTTGTATTCACAAAAAAGACTTCTACTGGTATTACTGTTCTGATTGTATATGTTGATGACATTATTATTTCTGGCAGCGACACTCTTGGTATTCAGGCTATCAAAGATCATTTGGGCAAGCATTTTGCTACCAAAGATCTAGGCAGACTTCGGTACTTTCTGGGCATAGAAGTCTCTAGAAACTCTAATGCCTTGGTTCTTTCGCAGAGAAAGTATGTTCTTGATATTCTGCAGGAGACTGGTATGCTTGGAGCGAGATTTGCGAACACTCCTCTTGATCCCAATGTTAATTGGGATGATGATTCCTCTGCTATGTTCACTGATCATAAAAAATTCAGGCGGTTAATTGGTAAATTGATCTATTTGACTGTTGCTCGTCCTGATATTGCTACTGCAGTAGGTCTTCTTAGCAGGTACCTCGACAAACCCAAACAGTGCCACTGGGATGCTGCATGTCAAGTTTTGAGATACTTAAAAAAGTCGCCTGGCAAGGGACTTCATTATAAAAAGAATGGGCACTGTGTTCTTGAAGGGTATTCTGATTCTGATTATGCAGGCAACAAAGTTGATAGAAAATCTACTTCTGGTTACTGTACCTTTGTAGGAGGCAATCTTGTCACCTGGAGAAGCAAGAAACAGAATGTCGTGGCCAGATCTAGTGCTGAAGCTGAGTACAGCGCCATGCCCATACTGCTTGTGAGCAAGGAATAAGGTATCCGATTTCGATACCGTTTCGACAACATGGAAACCGAAATTTATGGAAATTTCGACAAAAATTTCGATAAATGCAACTATCCCCGTTTCGACGCCAAAATGAACGAATTAATTTATGAAAATTTACAGGCGTGATCTCTATACCTAAATGCATCGTTTTATGCAATAAAATTTTATGTGGGGGTAGGTTGGGGGGGTCCTTCATGTGGGATGTAAGGGAACTGTCTTGTTTCTTAAGGATTTTGATGACAAAATATAGGAATTAAGTTATGCAATTTTACTAGCACAATCCATAAACATAAGTGCACACACTTCTCCAATAATATCAAACTTACAACATATCAATAATATAATAACTTACCAACTCAAATCAGTTGTATGTTGAGTGTCGTGCTGGTTGAGTTGGTTGTTCAGCATACTGTATTGTGTTGATATGGTTGACATATTGCTCCCATGTCATGTACATTTTGTAAAGTGTGTTGTATGAAATCACATGTTCCTCGTGCACATCACCAGAAACGAACTGCATCATCCCAAACCTTGGAAAGTGATCTTCCAGATCTCTAAGATATCGACTCCTGCTTTCAGATGGAGGTTGACGAGCTGGAGGAAAAGTAGCATGCATTGGGGCTTGAGCAACATGAATAATTGAGCTACCACCGCTCCATGATTGCCCCCATCATCAGAAAATACACTACTATTGTACTGATATGTTCCTTGCGGGCCCGAGACATTTGCACTATATGTATATCCAATATGATGCTCTAATTCTGCTTCTGGTTGTGGTGGTGGCTGAGTTTGATATCCAGAATACCCATAGTACGCTTGTGGGTGCCCAAATAACGTATCACCAAATGATTGTTGAGGATATAGAGAATCAGATAGGCTCATGTTTCCCATGGATTCAACAATATTAGAAGTGGAATCAGTATAGTATTGTGAAGTAGGATAGGATTGGAATCCTATAGGTGTAGCTCTAGTTATAGGAGGCCTATAGCGTGTATCCTCATGTGGCCGTGGTGGTGCACCACTGTAGTCTTTTCCACCTCGAGTTTTCTTCCTCGGAAAGTTTTTTTCAGCCATTGTGATATTTCTTTCCTGTGTAATATCCCTAGTGATATATGGACGATCATCATTCTGGGGATCAACTGGTGGAGGATACTCTGGAGAACGTTGACCACCACCTGCATTACCACCATCATCATCGTCTTCATCACTCTTAGACTTGGACCCAGATGATGTAGTAGTTATAGATTTTGAAGCACTAGATGCTCCACCCAATTCATCTTGCACTGCTCTATCAATTTCCATATCAAGATCTACATGCTCAGGCTCTGGCTCAAGTCTTTCAGGTGGGCTTCTGTTTCTTTGTTCTTCCTCAAATACAACACCCGAAGCATCTTCAAATTGCTCCTCCACATATGGATCTGGACGACCAGAAGAAATATTGTCTAGAACTAGACGACCTATTTCATTCATCCATTCTTCCAAGGGATCTTCTATTGTACCGGTACCCTCATCATCACTATCATAAAGGCCCCGAAATCTATCTTCATGGAACGTGTATGCTGTGTCAATGGGATCATGCATTTCAGCAAATTGGACTTCTTTGTAGTTGGCCTCTCTTATGGCTCTAGCTCTCAAACGCATGTTGTAGTGGACATACACGAGATCCCTTAACCTGAGAGCCCCCAATCTGTTCCTTCTTTTTGAATGAATCAAATTAAAAGTGCTCCAATTCCTTTCACACCCCCCTGCAGAAGTTGTCTGTGAAAGAATGCGTATGGCTATTTTTCTAAGTTGAGGGGCACCGTTCCCATTCCACACCCACCATTCACAAGGATCACCCTCTCCACGGTCGGCTACTGCATTGGGGTGGCCAAAGCATCCAAGGCCATCACGGAATTGTCGTAGCTACAAAAAAGCCAACAAACATGAAAGACCACATTGATAGTTGTTAGGATAAACATGAAATATAATTATACAACTATTTGTATACCTGATCCAAAACCCGCATCCGTTCTTCTGTGGATGTAAGCAACTTATTGAGCACATCCCTAACCACATTCATCAAGTCTGGTTTCATACCCAATTGTCGCGAGTAATGGTATCTTGGGTTCAAATAGTATGCTGTAAATAAATAATACAGAACTTGTTAATTTCTTAACATAGACCAGTTAAATAATTATATACATGATACAATTACAATGATGCTCACCGACTTTGTGTAGTGGATGCAAAAGCATATCAGTCCATCTCTTTTTTATGATGCTCATGTATTGTGCATTCGATGTTGGAGCGGCTTTTTTCACATTCTCCACCATTGTTTCCATTGCGTCATATAACCAAGGCATGGTTGCAGCCTTGTCACCATCTACTAACCTCAACACTTTTACTATAGGAGCCATTACCTTAAGTACCTTGGTAACTTTGTCCCAGAAAGCCCTATTAGCAATTAGTTCTTCAATTCGTCGACCAAGTGGGGTATTGTGCTCCTTTATGGAGGTCCACTCTACTCCATTAAATAACCTCCTCAGTCCATCTCTTTTGTTCTTCAGTGAATCTAGAGCCAAGTAGTTGGTAGCAAATCTTGCTACCCCCACTCTAACTAGATCGCCTCCAGAATATTCTGGGCGTCTCATTGCATTCAACAGAAAAGAATGATTATATATGAAACCTGTAATCAATTTTGCATCAATGGTCACAGATTTGATGTACTCAAGTTTTCCCATATCTTTTAATATGAGATCTATACAATGGGCAGCACACGATGTCCAGTACACGGGAGATTTCTTCATTATCTTTCCCCCAACCTTCTTAAAATTTGATCCATTATCAGTAACAATTTGCACAATATTCTCAGGCCCAACAATTTTCATGTATTTCTTCATCAACTTGTATAAATATGAGTACTCTTTAACCTCACCAGAAGCATCAACGGAATCAAGGAAGATAGTAGATCCACGACAATGAGCAAGGAAGTTTATAATTTGTTTCCTGTTGCCACTGGTCCACCCATCACACATGAGTGTGACCCCATACTCAGCCCACAATATCTTTTGCTCCTTAACCCACTATTCTAGCTCTTTTTTCTGCTCAGGAAGATATTTATGCATAAGTTCATAAGCTGTGGGGGCCTTAGTTCCCCTACCAGGCTCCCCTATCACATCAACCATATGTTGTAGATAGGGTTCAGTTGCAACATGTGCCGGGATTCCGTGAGCAAAAAAGAATTTACCTACAACCTTTCCCACTTTCTCCTTTGCCCCAGTGAACATGCCTTTAAGGGTTTTTTGCCTAGGTCCAGCCTTCCTAACCCCTGGTTCATCAATATTTTTCAATCTAGCACTAGCAGAACGTAACAGAACATCAACTGTGCCTTTCTTCCTTTTTGTTTGAACAAACACATCATCTTCATCATCCAGATCAACAACAGGAACATGTTGACTGCGAGGTAGTCCAGTCCCACTGCCTCCTCCGGTTCCTGATGGCCCATACCTCCGTAGTATTCTTGCAGCTTCCTCCCTTTTCTACTCACTTCTTCTTGATTCTCTATATGCCCGCCTATACATATGTCGACCGTAAGCAGTATCACCACAACCTGGAGGATACACCATGTCATCATTAGACTCGGCAGATGAACCTGTGGCTTGTACATTGAAGAGAGTATCAATGTAAGATTTGTTGGCCTCAATACATTTGTCTTTCTTCTCCCTTTTGGATGCTATGATCTTTCTGAAATCATCCCTAACAGATTGCGGACACTTCTGGCATAAGGCAACATTCTTGTCTCCCCCAGTAATATGACGCTTAAACCTGGTGATGCCCCCTTCACCAATTGTCTTTTTGCAGAAGTTACAAACCACCTTTCCCTTGACCCCGGGAACAGGAGCACAATAATTCCAAGCAAAATCTACTTCCTTGGGTTTGGGTACATTCTGCCTAGCACCCTCATTCTCAGAGGAATTTCCATCAGAAGACATTGTCAACACTGAAATAAATCAAAAAATAACATAGAATATGCAATGCATTAGCAATCAAAACAATAAACGGCATAATCAAAATTTATACAGATATCTAACTGATTAGGTACACACTACTGAAATAGGATATTAACAAGGAAGAAAAAAGGTTTAGAATTATTTTTTTGTATTTTTAGGTCTTTTTTATTTGTATTTTTAGGTCTGAAAATATTTTTTAATTGATAAATGCACATACTTATCAATAATTTATACATATATGTAAGTGATTAGGTACACTATTGTAATACGATATTAATCAATACGAAAAAAGGTTTAGAATTATTTTTTATTTGTATTTTTAGGTCTGAAAATATATTTTTAAATTGATAAATGCATATTTAACAAATAATTTATACATATATGTAAGTGATTAGGAGTACTACTGTAATAGGATATTAATCAATACAAAATATCTTATTTCTAAAAAAAGAATATTTTATGATTTTTTTTATATTTTCGGATTTTTAAATAGTGTATATATAAAAAATATCTTATTTTTTACAAAAATTATTTTCCTTGTGTTCATATTGGTGTTTATAACAACTTCTTCTACTAAACCTAAGTGAAATAACTAGTTATGATGAATATATATATTACATATACTATTATTAGTATTTATAATCTAAAAAAGATATAAAGATTAGTTATTTGTGTAAATTTATTGAAGATATATATAGATCTATGTTTAGAACACACAAATTTGATGAATAGTGGAGTAGATCTAAGATTTTAATGTAAATTACGAAATTAGATGAAATGGAGAAATAGGTGTTCAAAATAGATGATAATAGGAGAAATAGAGGTTGGAAATTAATGAAAATGGAAGACAATATATTTATTTACCTTGTTCTAGCAGATCTTCAGCTCCAAATGACAAATCCCCCTCAAAATCACCCTTTTCTCACCAAACAACAACAACAGCAAACGAGCAACAGCAAATGACGCTCGGTTTCGCCCGGGTACCGCTAGTTAAGATGGGAAAGTAACACTGGTGACCCTCGAAATCTGACGAATTCGGCGAAACCATCGAAACTTGGCGAAATTTTGATTTTATTTCGCGAAATGCGACGGTTTCGATACAGTCGCATGGTTTCGTATCAGTTCCCAACGAAATCGGTATTCTGGGGCAAAATTTCGCTGGTTTCGTATCAGATCCCAACGAAATCGGTATTCTGGGGCAAAATTTCACTGGTTTCGCCGAAACCTTATTCCTTGCTTGTGAGTTGCTGTGGGTGCGTTCTCTCCTGAAAGAGTTTGGGATTGAGTCTTCATCGGCCATTCCTATGCATTGTGATAACAGAGCTGCCATCTTCATTGCTAATAATCCTGTCTATCATGAGCGCACCAAACACATTGAAGTTGACTGCCACTTCATCAGAGAATCTATTCTTGCTGGCAAGATATGCACTCCATTCACAAGATCTGAAGATCAAATTGCTGATATCTTCACCAAGCTCTTGGCGAAGAAACAGTTCTGCATGATGTTGGATAAGTTGGGCATGATTGACATCTATGCTCCAACTTGAGGGGGAGTGTTACATTATATATTTCCTGTTTTACATAGCCTGTTATTTGTTTTGTTATTTTCCTTTATATATGGACCTCTCTGTAAATTTCTCAGTATTATATATATGAGGGTGCACACATTGTGCAACCCTGAGCTTTCTAGAATACCTGACTCTGTCACAAGATATATATACATAAAGCGATGCATTTAGGGGGGATTTTTGAGTGATGAGTGCTTTATTAAAATGTTGAGGGGAGAAATATTCTTGTATGAGTTTTGAGTCTGTCTGTTTGCAACCTCCCTTGGGATTCTTGCAAGCTTCAACTCGAGGGGAAGTGTTAGAGAGTCAAGTTCTGTACTCTGTCTTTTTGTTTGCAAGTTAAGTTGGGATTCTCCCTAGCTGCAGCTCTAGGGGGAGTGTTGGAGAGTCTAGTTATGTAGTTAATTACGTTTGGGTCTATTTGTTTAAGGCCCAATTGTGTCTTGGTCCATTAGGGTTTTGCTTGAGTTTGTACACTTTGCCTTTATCCTATTTGTAGGAGAGGGGGTTTGCCCTTCCATAGTCACAATATACTCTGTTTTTTCTTCTTAAAAAAACACGTATTATTCACATGCCGTATATGACGTCCGTTTTAAACTCCGAACCGAATAATACGTTTTAAGCACGTTTAATTCACGTTTTATTCGCGTATTGCGTTTTAAACGCGTTCAATACGTTTTTTTGCCGTTTTATACAGTTCTATACTTTTGCTTCACATTTGTTTTTTCCACGTCAATTTTTACTTGTAGTAGGGTTCCACTAAACCGTCCAACCTTCCTCCTCTATCCCCCGACACACACATTGAGCCAGGAGTAACCCTCGACCAAGGAAGAAAATGTTTGATTTCGATGCCGTTTCGGTGGCCACAGAAACAAAAATTTCGACAAAAATTTCGATAAATGTGTTTCTGGCGTTTCGACGACAAATGAAACGAATTAACTTATGAAATTTTACCAGAATGATCTACTAGTGTAGATATACTCAAATATGTAATAATATTTCATATTGGATGTGTAGGGGGTGGGGTCTCATCATTTTTTAGTGAATGACCCTAAACTGTTTCGATGGGTATTTCGATGGGGATTTTTTATGTTAATTTTCAATGGTGAAATCAATGAATTAATTCATCATAGTTTGCAAGCACAATATCTAGACTTAGAAACACAAAACTGTGCAAAAAAATATGCTCTAGGTAGTACATAGTATATGAAAACGTAGAAAAAAAATTGATGATCTGCCTGTTTCGAGAGTTTTGTCAGTTAATTTCGATGTCCGATTACCACAGAAATAGAAATTTTGGCTGAAATTTCGACAATTTCGTCGAAATTTTGAACATTGTCCTCGACATTCTACATGTACTCTCCATCTTCCTCCTCCATTCTCCCCCCTTCTACCCTGATTTATGCCTGCTGCTTGTTACTCCCTCTTCTTCCCGTTCTTCCAATATTAGGGTAATTAGTTTGATGTTGTCATATTAAATAATTATACGTGTGGGTGTATGTATTTGTTTGCATGTGTTTATGTATATGTACATATATATAATCCGTCTTTTTGCCAACTTTTTTCCGAAAATTTGACCGAACTTTTACTGTTGACTGATTTTTTAAGAATTTTCCGCATAATTCCATTTCTGAATTTTTCAACTTGGCCGTACGTGTCCCGAATACCGAATTTGTGACTGTGTGCCCTTCTATCAGTAAGAAACATACACACAAGACTTTGCCCACTATATATATGTAATTATGAATCTAAGTATAAACAAATCATCATTAATTATAGAAAATGTAAAATTGCTGCAGACGCATGGGCTCCTGCCCAGGCCCCTAGGCTCCCCCTATCACACCTAGTGCCTTATCAAATCTTATATAAATAGGAGTCTAGACAAATTAACACTCCTATACTCCTTATTGTGGGACTAATCATATGATTAACACATAAACTTTAACAATTATTAATCATATGGTATTTTTCTTTCCTTATCAAATTTGTAGTAATCTAGCTTTGTGATTGTCATAAAAATGTATAATATATTAGTTTCTAACTCATTAACAAACCCAATAAAGTGTTGATGTATCCTTTGTTAGGTGCATAACAACTTTATCACTGTAAGTCACTAGTTTCAAGCTGCCTTCCATTTGGTAAAATTTTGTTTATTGCATTGTAGGTATATCTAGGGAGTTTGACAGGGTTACCGAATTATAACAGGATTGTGAAATTAGTTCTAAAATTATGATCTTAGGAATGCAAAATTAGTTTAAATTTGGTTTTGGTGGACGTCTGAATGTCTACTTGGGAAATAACCTCCCAAGACTAGGTGACAATGTAGAGTTCGAATCATAAAGGGAGGTGAACAAAGGACTTGTGGGGTATAATTGATGTAAATCACGTACATGTCCTAGTATCTATGAATTCCCCTCCCCAATGTAGTTCTTCAAACTATGAACCTCATACTTGAGGCCATTATCTAATCACTTTCACACAACTCCCTTATGAGTTATCTACGTCTTTGAAATCAAAGGAATGGTAGGGCATGTAAAGCTATTAAAAGAAAGTCAAATGTGTTTTTGACAACCATGCTGAGATTTGATAATGTATATGTATTTGATAGGATATTTGGATTTTTCTCAATTTTGATAATAGTACAATTGTCCATAGGTACTAGTGCAATTACCACCGACAATAGCTAGACTCATTAATTATAAGCATAATACATGGCGTCGACTTTGACATGACTGGATGTAAAAGTTTGTGAACGAACTTTTTGAATAAATCTTTGACGTAAATGAAGCTAAAAATAGTGAGATTATGATGCAATTTGGTAAAATAATAAAATTTTGCGAAAAGGTCATATGTACGTGACGCCTTCAATAATAATTCTTTGAAGTACATATCCAAGTACATAGAAATTGATTACGTTATCATAAAAGTTTTTCAAAGAATAATATAAAATGGTTCGTATAAGAGAGAGTATAGGAAGAGACTCGAGTCAAGTAAAATGCATCAAGAATGAAGATTGTAGAGTGCTAGTGAAGGACGATGATGTCAAGAACCAATGGAGAATTTGCTTCCATAAGCTTTTCAATGGAGATACTATAAATAATGTTAGACTCGTTCGACATGAATGCAAGATATATCATTTACATATGATGAGTTTCACTATTTGAAGTCAAGAATGCTTTGAAAAAGATGAAAATGATAAAGGCATGCAGACTACATGTATTCCCATTGATGTATGGAAGAGTATGGGGGATGAAAGAGTTATGTGATTAATTTCGTTAACAAGATCATTAAAACCAAGAAGATGCAGATGAGTGGAGAAATAGTACTATAGTCCCCATCTACAAGAAATAGCACAAACTACAGATGGATCAAGTTGATGAGTCACAATGGAGCTTTAGGAGAGGATTATTGAGCAGAGTTTAAGATCTATAACCCAGATTCAAACAATCAATTTGGATGCTATTTTTCTGATAAAGAGGCTTATGGAGAAGTATAGAGAAAGCAGAAGAGATCTTCATATGGTTTTTATTGATTTGGATTAGGCTTATGATCGAGTACCCAGGCAAGTGTTGTGGATGGTTTTGAAGAAAAAGGGTGTGCCAATCCAATACATTGACTTGAGTAAAGACATGTATGATAGCCCTACTGAGGAGAGACACCTACATTTCCTATCACTGTAGTAGTGCACCTAGGATCAACACTCAGTCCATATATGTTCGTTCTTGTTATGGATGAGTTGACAAAAAATATTCGGGCCTTGCTCTTCTTCTGTTAACTGTGCTTGACTCAATACCATTGGTTAGTATTGGCACATTAGTCGGTCTGTGTTGCACATGTCCATACCGTCTGAGTCGGCCCTCACGCAACTTGTCCTTAATGCTGAGCCACCCCCACTTTATTCCTGATATTGTAATTTCTCAAGTAATCATTTCTTATCTTCCCACAAATCCTTCTCAACATACGCATTTCAGTCATCTTGTTAAGACCTTGTTTCTTCACCACCCCACATTCACTCCCATAGAGCATGGCTGGCCGTATAGCTGTTCTATAAAACATGCTTTTTAATCTGAAAGGGATCTTCGAATCACATATACTCTAGTTGCACTGTTCCATTTCAACCATCTTGCAATGATACTGTGACAAACGTCATTTTGGACATCCCCATTTATTTAAATAATAAAACCCAAGTAACGAAATTTATTACATTTTGGTATATATCTACTCCATCCAACTTGGACACACCATTCCCACTGCGAGATTGGCTGAAATTGCAATGCCTATACTCAGATAAGGGCTAAGTGTGGATCCTTGGTGTACCCCAACTGCGATAGAAATTATTGGTGTCCCTCCTCCACGAGTCTTCACACTTGCAGTTGAGCTATCATACATGTCTTTGTGGGTATCAATTCATTTAAACTAAGGAAAGTATTTGAAATACATAATAGAAACTAGAGGGGTGTGGTGGTAGTTGTCCCAATCATGGTTTAAAAGGCGAGCCTTAGGGCGCTTGAGGTGTAGTACACCTGGTGTACGCCTCGAGACAAGGTGACCATCAATACACCATGAGGCGTGCGCCTCACCTTGAACCCCCGGGGCGTGCGCCTCGTCTTGATTTCCCAGGGCCTGCGCCTCATTTTTGCTATTTGCTCAAAAAATAATGAGGCGGCGATGGGTTTAAGAGGAGCAAGCCTCCAAGGAAGCGGGGAAAGATGAGAAGTGGAGGAGATGGAAGACGACTGAGAAGAACTAAGGCATACATTGTTCTTTGGGTGGATGCGCCTCGCAACGCTAGCCACACTGTAGCTTCTGCTGCTGCTCTGCCTGACATCGTCAACTCTTTTTCTCCTTATTGTGGCAGCTCCAGCTTTTTTTGTTGTGCCATACCACATTGGTGGCGACATTTGCTTCTACCAACTCTATTGGTAGTCAGGATAACGGTTGTGGAGGGAGGAGAGGGTGTTGGTCGTGGCTGCTGCTTGTCTTGTGAATGTTGGCAACGAAGGAAAAGTGGACGGGGATCAAGGGAGACATCAGGGGGGAGAGGGTGCGGGGATGAGAGGAGTCAGGTGTGTTTAGGGAAGCAAGGGTTGTGTGAGGGCTAGGTGGATTAGTCAGGGTTGGTCTATCTAGGTTTTTAGTTTTCTATAATGAGCCAGGCCTAATAACCAAATATACTCAATTTCACCCAATACATACTGAACTATAAAGTTTAGTTTTAGAATTAGTATAGATATGTAGATAATACACACACAAATGTATATATACATATATATACATATATATATGTATATATATGTGTATATATATGTATATGTATATGTATGTAGTTACATCTCTTACTTTTTAGAGGCTTACACTTTGGCTGCCTAGAGGCTTACGCCTCAACTCACGAACACAAAAACGCCTCGATACGCCTCATCCACTTTCAAACCTTGTTCCCAACATTTTACATGATTTTCTAATTTAGTTGAACTCGTGTTTTCATTGTGAAATTAATATATGCTCCAAATATACTTCATTTCTCTCACGTTGCATTTTCTAAGTTTTGGAAATATTGCTCTAGAATATTCAATTGTTCATCCTCGTCACACCCAAATAATCTTCATTGTTACAGGTTGCAACTACTAATTTCTAGAATAGGGTAAAGATTATTTTTATTGAGTGATTAAAACGAATACATGACCCTCTCTTTAATAAGACAAGAGAGTAAGACATAGAGTAGAGCCAGGCAATATGGAATAAAAGTACAAGAGGCTTACAAAGACAAAAACCTAAAATACACTAAGTAAGAAAGAACACAACACAATAAAATATATATACTAATACTCCCCCTCAAGCTGGAGCATTAGATATAAATCATGCCCAGCTTGTCAATCAGAGTAGTGAATCGAGTCTCGGAAGAATCTTGGTGAAGATATCTGCAACTTGATCAGAAGTATGTGTATAAGTCATAGATATTTGACCAGATCAGACATCATCTCATACAATATGACAGTCAACTTCAATGTGCTTAGTACGTTCATGAAAAGTAGGATTACTTGCAATAAAGATTGCAGCCTTGTTGTTGTGAAGAGTCAGTAATTTTGGGAAGCCTAGGGTTGCACAATGTGTGCACCCTTGTAAATATAATAAAGGAACAGTTACAGAGAGGTCCACATATAATGCAGAAATAACAAAACTAATAACATAATATATAAAACAAGATAATATATTAACACTCCCCCTCAAGTTGGAGCATAGATGTCAATAATGCCCACCTTGTCCATAAGAGTGCATAGTTGCTTCTTTGCCAGCAGCTTGGTGAAGATATCAACAACTTGGTATTCAGAACGCGTGAAAGGAGTGCATATCTTGCCAGTAAGAATAGATTCCCAAATAAAATGGCAGTCCACCTCAATATGTTTGGTGCGCTCATGATAAACCGGGTTGTTGGCGATGAAGATAGCAACTTTATTATCACAATTCATGGGTATAGCAGAAGAAGAATCAACCCCAAATTCTTTTAAGAGAGAGCGCACCCATAGAAGCTCACAGGCAGTATGGGCCATGGCCCTGTATTCAGCTTCAACACTAGATCTGGCAACCACATTTTGCTTCTTGCTCCTCCAGGTGACAAGATTGCCTCTAACATAAGTACAATACCCAGAAGTAGATTTTTTGTCAACTTTGCTTCCTGCATAGTCAGAGTCAGAGTACCCTTCAAGAGAACATTGTCCATTTTTCCTGTAACAAAGTCCCTTGCCAGGTGACTTCTTCAAATATCTCAGAATGTGACAAAGTGCATCCCAGTGACACTGTGTGGGTTTATCAAGTTACCTGCTAAGAAAGCCCACTGCAGTAGAAATATCGAATCTAGCTCACATACAATCTACGCTGAAGCGCAGTAAAGAACCCGGTGGCACAACGGCCTACACGGGTAGGCATGCAAAAAATCAAAAGATCGGTCTACGTCACGACAAACTCAGGCCACCGGACGGTTGCGGAGCTTCACGGAGCCAACAATTTGGTGATGTTCAACCGCGGAGGCAAAAATCGAAAGATCGGTCTACGTCACGACAAACCCTAGTGGCCTGCTGCCGCGGCGCAGTAGCTGCTGGCCTGTCGCCACGCAGGTGCTGCCGCGTAGGAAGGAGGGGCGGCAAGCTAGCGGCGGGAGGCTAGCAGCTGGGGGGGGTGCGGAAGGAGAGAGAGGGAAGGGAGGGCGGCGGTTGGATCTTACTGCTCTGATACCATGTGAAGAGTCAGTAATTTTGGAAAGCGTAGGGTTGCACAATGTGTGCACCCTTGTATATATAATAAAGGAACAATTACAGAGAGGTCCACATATAATGCAGAAATAACAAAACTAATAACAGAATATATAAAATAAGATATATATATTAACAGTTGTCACAGTACATAGGAATAGAATTGGAATGAGAGATACCAAAATCTTTCAGAATGCCACGGACCCAGAAAAGTTCACAAGTAGTATGAGCCATGGCTCGATATTCTGCTTTGGCACTAGAACGAGCAACAACTGTTTGTTTCTTGCTGCGCCAGGTGACCAAGTTACCACCTACAAACGTGCAATAACCAGAAGTAGATCGACGATCTATTTTGCTCCCAACATAGTCAGAGTAGAATACCCCACAAGATTACAGTGGCCATGTTTCTTATACATAAGACTTTTCCCAGGAGAACTTAAATATTTTAAAATATGGCAGACAGCATCCCAGTGACATTGTCTTTGGTTTATCGAGATGCCTGCTAACAAGTCCAACTGCAGCTGTGATATTTGCTCGAGTGACAGTAAGATAAATAAGCTTCCCGACCATGCGACGATACTGATGATGATCAGGATAAGGGGGAGACGTCTCGTCATCCCAATTAGTGTTCGGATCCAACAGGGTAATAGTAGGCTTGGCTCCAAGAAGACCTATTTTAGATAGAAAATCCAGAACATATTTGCGCTGAGATAGGCACAACCCAGAAGATGATCGAGACACTTCAATCCCAAGAAAGTGTCACAGAGTACCTAAATCTTTAGTGACAAAATGAGATTCCAAGTAGCGTTTAGTAGCCTGAATACCTACAAGGTCACTCCCAGGTAATATGATGTCATCAACATAAACAATCAAGATAACAAGCCCAGAGGAGGTGTGTTTGATAAATACAGAATGATTAGACTGAAAACCACGAAGCTGAAATTTTTGAAGAATAGAGCTTAGCTTATCAAACCAGGGACGGGGGCTTTGCTTCAGTCCGTAAATTGCTTTGCGCAGACGACACACTTTTGAGGACTCCCCCTGAATCACAAAACCAAGAGGTTGTTCCATGTATACCCCCTCATGCAGATCACCATATAGAAAAGCATTCTTGATATCGAGCTGAAATAAAGGCCAGTCAGAATTAACTGCTACATAAATGAGTACACGAACCGAGTTTAGACGGGCAACAAGTGAGAATGTCTCAAAATAATCCACGCCATATGTCTGAGTATAGCCTTTGGCAACAAGGCGAGCTTTGAGACGCTCACTAGTCCCATCAGGCTGATATTTGATCGTAAAAACCCATCGATATCCAATCGGAGAACAATCAGCAGGAGAATCAACTAACTGCCAAGTGTTGCGTTCAGTAAGCGCCTGCATTTCAGATTCCATGGCTTGACGCCAAGTTGGATGCTTAAGAGCCTGAAAAGCATTCTTAGGAATAGATACAGCAGAAAGAACAGATGTGAAATTTGCAAAATTAGTTCCCAAGTGATCAGTGGTACAAAAATTCCCAATGGGATGTTGTGTTCAAGTCCGAGTACCTTTGCGTAAGCTGATAGGTATATCTAAGTCAGAGAATACCTGGGATGGAGGTGGATCTGCCATCGAGGATGAAGGATCTGGATGGGCCATGGAGGGAGTTGGAGCCTTCAGTCTTCTTTGATAACCTTTCAGTGTTGGAGCAACATCTGGACTGGTATCCGATGAGTCAGAATCATCAATCAGCGGTAAAGGTGTATCCGTAGATAAATCCGATGTTACGACAGAACCAACAGAAGAATAAAACTGTCAGATAATAAAAGAAGGCAAATCGTAGTATTAGATAGGAGAAACCCTGCTCCTATAAATAGGAGAACAGGGAAGCATACTGACTTAACTAAACCCTAACGGGCCAAGACACAATGAGGCCCATATTACTAGGACAATATAAATAACTAATAAACGAACTCTCTAACACTCCCTCTCAAGCTGAAGTTGGGAGAATCCCAAATCAGCTTGCAGATAGAGAGTCAAACTAGAAAACAAATAGACAGAAATAAAAGGATAAACCAAGCCCATACAAGAAATTGCTCCCCCTCAATATTACAATAAAGCACACAAATGCTCATACACTCCCCCTCAAGTAGATACTCCAGGCAAGCAGACAAGCAGGTCACAAAAGCTTCTCGATCATCTGGAGCAGAAATAAGCAACAACACAATCATCTGGAGCAAAAGATATAATAGCTGATAGGCACCAAGGTCTTCATCAACGTCGCCGTCGTAGTAGACAGAGAGTGCTGGGTCACAGGCAGCAAAGTCCAAAGAGTGTTGGATCACAAGCAGTAGAGGTCAACGTACAAATAAAGTACGGACGGGTCAACGTGCGAAATAAAGCACGGACGAGCCAGATAGTGCTGGTACACAGTAGTAGAGAGTCGACATGCAAACAAGGCACAAACATGCCAGAGAGTGCTGGCGCACAACAGTAGAGAGTCCACGACGTAGGCAGATAGAAAAGACCAGTATCGCAGAGTAGCAAGCAAATACATAACTCCAGGTGACGAAGCTCCATGTAAAGTCAGCAACAAATGTCTTCATCATCTTCCCTCTTTATAAAGCATCCATCACAGTAGTAGACGTCATAAATCCAGAGAGTGCAAATAGCAACAGAAAACTCCATATATCAGTAGTAAATGTAGCACGAAGATCCATAGAACAACATAATGAAATTCTTCTTTCTTCATCTCATCTCTTCTCTATTTCTCCCCCTCACACCAACCACGGAATGAATCAAGAGTGTTGCGGTGGATAATGATAAAGGAACACCCCAGAAAGAAATATAGGCCGTAGCATTGCCGGGGGTTTGGGGGGCGCGCCCCGCAATTAGGGGTTCCCCGAAAAAAAGGGTCTACAAAGATTTTCGAAGATAAATCAAGCACAAATCATCATAAAGATTAATAATATTACGGAAAAAATCCATCAAAATTTGCTCTAGCCAGTCCAAGAAATTTGCAGCGGGCAGTAGTGGTGGGGGGCGTATGGAGCAGGAGCGGCGAGGGGGGCATAGTAGTAGAGGCAGCGCAGTAGCAAAGAGCCCATGGCGGCTCATCTAGAATAGGCAAGAGCAGCATATGCAAGCGACGACGACTCGGGATGGTGTCGGCAAGGGCGGTCACAGGGGAAGGTAACGACATGCGTGACGGCAACATGGACGCACATTGTGGCTGGCGTCGGAAGCAACGGCCCGATCGTGGAGATAAGGCATGGGTGTCTGCGTGCGGCAACCAAGGAGGAGTAGCAGCAACGAGGCACCGGCGGCACAGCAGTAGCAGCCGCAGTCACGGTAGTGAACGGACGGCACACGGGCAAGGCATGCTGTTGTGTTGACTAAAGCAGGATATGGACGGTAGACTGGAAAGGCCACATCAGTGGAACAACAACGACACAACATGAGGGCGGCGACCCTTCAGCAGCAAGGGCGCTGCAAAGACAGGGGATTGACGGCAGCGGCTGGGTTAGGCGGCGCTACTGTAGCGGCGCACTGTAGCAGACGCACTGTAGCGGCGCGGCAGTACTATAGCAGTGCTGTAGCGCTGAAGGAAAGGACGCCCGGAACGGCAGAAAATGAAAGAAATAGCCTCGGAGACCATGGAACAACGTGCGGGCAGCCGACCCACAAGGAAGAAGGGTGGCCCCCCGCCAGCTACATCTCCCTCTTGTTTCTCTCTCTCTCACGTACGGCGGCGGCTCAAGATCGCTGCTCTGATACCATGTCAGATAATAAAAGAAGGCAAATCGTGGTATTAGATAGGAGAAACCCTGCTCCTATAAATAGGAGAACAGGGAAACATACAGACTTAACTAAACCCTAACGGGCCAAGACACAGTGAGGCCCATATTACAGGGACAATATAAATAACTAATAAACGAACTCTCTAACAAAAACGACATATGTTCAAAGAAGACGACATCAACTGAGACCAACCATTTCTTTCCAACAGGATCATAGCAACGATACCCTTTTTGAGTCCTACAGTACCCTAAGAAGACACATTTGATGGCTCGCAGAACCAGTTTAGTTAATCAATGACGCAGATTTTTAACAAAGCTTGTGCTTCCAAAAATCCGAGGAGGGACAAAAAATAACGGAGCATCATGATAGAGAATTTGATATGGAATTTGATTTTGAAGGACAGAAGATGGCATGCGATTAATAAGATATCATGCAGTAGAAATAGCTTCGGGCCAAAAACAGTGGGGAATATGATAGTGGAACAGAAGAGTACGGGCAACTTCAAGAAGATGCTGATTTTTGCGTTCGGCAACTCCATTCTGTTGCGGAGTTTAAGCGCATGAGGTTTGGTGAATTGTACCTAGTTTGTGACAAAAAAGGACTGACTGAGGCTTGCTTGAATTTGAGGGCATTGTCAGTGCGAAAGATTTCTATTGGTTTCTGAACTGGGTACTTATTTCAGAAAAAAGCAGTAATAGTATAAAGCGTATTAGACCGATCTTTCAACAAGAATATCTAGGAGGTTCTAGAGAAATCATCAATAAAACTCATAAAATACCGAAAGCAGAGACACTGGGAACAGAACATGGACTCCAAATATCAGCATGCACTATATCAAAAAGCTGTTTTGAGCTAATACATTTTAAAAAAAAAAGTAGACCTAGTCTGTTTGCCTAACTGGCAAGTTTCACAATGAAAAACAGAATCAGAAATTTCAGGTAAAATGTGCTTCAACTTGGCCGCCGACAGATGTCCCAACCGATAATGCCATTGGATGCCCGTCACAGAAGAGGTCAGAAGCGCAACAGTCTTCGGTACATCCAGATAGTAATAGTATAAGCCGTCTGGTCCCTCATGGCCCGAACCAATCTTCGTACTCGTACGCAGATCCTGAAAGATAACACCATCCAGATCAAATGTTATAGAATAACGCATGCTCTTAACAGTCCGACTGACAAATAATAAATTAATTGGAAATTTAAGAACATATAATGCAGAGCGCAAAGGTAGGCGGCTAGAAGTACAAATATTGCCAAAACAGATACATGTGTTTGTGAACCATCAGCAAGAGTAACCGGAGGAATAGCAGTAGTTTTATGCAAAATAGAAAATAAGGTAGGATTGCCAGTAATGTGGGAGGTTGCACTAGAGTCGATCACCCAAGTGTTTTTACCAGACTGGGTTATGAGAGCAGTACTTCCAATAGTGGAAGTCTCCGTAGACGAGGCCAAAATCGCTTGAAACAATTTCTCAAATTCCGATCTTATCCAATCGCCAGATGGTGGAGCAGATGAGGAGGCAGTAGTGTCAGGTTGCTTAGACGTGACTTGATTTGGCCATGCAGGTGTTCCATGTTTGATCCAACAACGGTCTTCATTATGATTAGTCCGTTTGGGCAAAATACTTTGAAATTGTAAAATTTTTATCAAAAACTTGCGAGATGCCTGACGAAGTCTGAGGTACTTCCATTTCCATTTCTAGTCCCCACCGAAAAAAAAATTTCAACCAAAGTTTTAAACTATGTAATGAAAATACCTCTTCATCTCTGTGAAATGGTGCTAGATATGTCTAGGCTTTGACTATTAAAGTCTTTGAGAGTTCCACAGAATGGTCCATTTCAGTTAGGGATGTAACTGGGTAGGATATGGTGCGGTTATGGTCATATCCATAACCATAACTGTTTAGTTAAGCGGGTATGGGTATGGGTATATACCCACTTTTCAAAAGTTATACCGGCACCATACCCATACCCAAATAACCGTCGGGTATTGTTTGGGTAATTGGGTATACGGTTATGAATAGACTTGCTTCAATAACACATCATAAAATTTGATTACAACAAACAATAAATTAATTAGGTGATATTGATACTAGTGTGACATCAAATGCATTCTATTTTATGTGAATATAGAAGTTGATAAGTAAATAATATGTCATCTTATAAAGGACAATCAAGAGTAGCATGGTGATACAACTAAATCAAAATATAAAAAAGGATGACAATTGTTGGATCTATTGGTGAATAGTACAGAGTTTTACTATATTATTAATAGAATAATAAAGTCAATGATTAATTTTAGACATCATGTTGATGAATATAGATCATTACATTCTACTATAAACTTATACTACTTTAAGCTACTTATAAAATATGGGTGCTAAAATATGCACCATTACATTCTAATATAAATTTTTTATATAAAAATATAATTAAATGGGTATATATATGTGTATACATGGTATGGATACATACATAACCATAACCATACCCAGTGAGAGGCGGATACATGGGTATAAGGGTAAGCGGTTATGTGGTTATTAAAATTTATACCCGTGACGGGTTTAGAGGGTATGGGTTTGAGGGTATGCGGGTATTCCCATGTCAATTTACAGCCATAATTTCTGTAATGGGTGAAATTCCAAATGGTTTGTTTGTAGATTGACAATCTGTGACAAAAAAATGCAAGAAACCTGATCAAATATATAATCGTCAAAATTTTATAAAAATCAGACAACTTTCGCTAGTCTAATTTAGTCATGGTGAGTTAACGTTTCTTTGGTTGATAATTCCATTTGTATTGACATATCTAGTACTCGACAACCAATTCAGATTTCAGATCTACATCAAACAGACAGTTTTTTTGTTTTAAACTTCAAATAATAGTATAATTTGTTGTAAATTCTGTATATGAATAGTATAGCTTGAATGTCTGCTTTATGTGATAACAAATCGCTGAATGTGATGCTGAATGTCTGTTTTTATGTGATAACACAACAGCAGAATTTCATGCTGAATTTCCATAACGTGCTTTGAGTTTTCATAGTTTATATATTATTGAAATATCTCTGTGTATATACATTCATGCATACATAAATGCACACTCATGCTGACGTGGAGTGCACTAGTGGTCAAGCACGATATCCCCTAGCAAAGGGGCTCATGTCCAATTCCTAAATGCCGTGGAGGGTTGCCACCCTCCTCGACGTTCGCCCTCCGCCACAGATGTGGAAGAGGGGAGAGGAATCCTCTCTTGATCTCATTCATACATATATGTGTGTGCGCACGTGCGTGCTTGTGTGGGTGTGCGTGTGCGTATGTGTCTATACACACGTGTGTGTATGTGTATATATATATTGTTAGAGAGCTATATTAGCCTATTTAGTTAATAGGTTAATTAGTAAGTGGGCTTTTGTATCTCAGCCCGTTTAGATTACTTGGGACACAAGTCTTCGGGTTTCTCCCTTGCTCCTTTATATATGATAAGGCTGTATTTCTTTTAATCATCTAATCGAATCAGTTCAATACAATATTCTTTCTTCACATGGTATCAGAGCGTGTTTGCTCCATAGGGAACCCTAGCCGCCTCTGCTTCCCTCCTCTCCTAGTCGTCGGGCAACAACAACCCTAGACATAGCCGCCGCCTCTCTCCGAGAGAGCGCAACCGTGGGAGAACCTGCCTGCGGGCGGCCACCACTGCCTTTGCCATGACTTAGGCTGGCTGTCCGCCGGGCATATCCCCATCTTCATGGCTTCAACTCCTTAAGATCCGATTTTATTTTCGTACGCCGACGCTATCCATCTTGGCTCCTGTCATCTCCCGACACCATTAGCCACCATCAAGCCGCCGTCTACAGCAACAGTCAATGTAACCATCAATCACTCCGCCGCATCACACCGCCACATCACGCCGCCGCCAATTCTTCCTTCATCCGGTGTAAGCGTCGCAGCCAGCAGCAGAGTCGCTGGTTTCCAACAACAATATTGCTGCAACCGTTGGCCGCAACCATCAGCGGAGCCGCAGCCGCAGTCGGCCAGGACAGCAGCCGCTGCTGCCTGCCAATGCGCCACCCATGCCCATCGACTGTACGCCCAACGCCGTCAGCGCACAGCAGCAGCGCCACCTCCGCCAATCAGCAGCCACAACCACAACTAGTGACACCCATCCCGTTGCTGTTGATCACGCCGCTACAAGCCGCTGCAATCATCACCATCATCGTGTGTCCGTTCGCTGCAATTTTGCTGCCTCATTTAACAGCAACCGTATCCCCAACCGACGATCACACTCTTCAGTCGTCGTTGCCATCATCCAGGCCCTTGGCTTATGCTCCATCCTGCTACCGCTGAAGTCCATTATCCATTGAAATTGTTGTTGAGTCCTCGTTGTTGTTGCCCCAATGCCATCATCTATCCCTGGCAAAGCACTCGACCATATTCAACCATGCCATCACCCCCTAATCAGTATTGTTTTCTCCCAAGTTTATGACAACCTCTCTATTCAGATCATTAATCGGTCATATCTTTTGCTAATCAGATCTAATTTTAAGCCTAACGGGCCAAACGAATCCCTTTTCGGATAGGGATTAGATCCATTTAATTTTGTTCCCGGATCTTACATTGACCCATTTAACATATTCTCTCTGGTTATCAGTTTCATTTTCAACATTTACACATCTCCATATCACAAAATCCTCTCAAAACCACCAAATCCTTTCCCACCCACCCATATCATGTGTGTATGCCTTTCCACAGTGCAGGGGGTCATGTATCCACTTCTCCACACCAAACACTCACTCTCGTCGTATTTGGTGTGCGTGGGGGATGGAGAGGAGAGGAAGAGATGAGAAGAGAGAGAGAGTGTGTGAGAGACATATAGACAACATTATCACTCTTGCTACATTCTTGAGAGACAGATAGGTGCTTCTTCAGATTTCTCAGAAGCTCTGCAATTTCAAGAATGCCAAGTCTACATCTACAAGGTTGATAGTTCATCCCGTTTTATCTTCATCGAGCTGCTTTCATCACGCAATCTCCGAGCCGCATCTGCTGTATTAGCATCGCCTTCCGCTGATCTTCTTAGGACTTTCCTTGATGGATGAAACCTCCTTTCCTGTCAAGCCCCCAAGGTTCATGCGACAGAGTTATGGTACCTGCATTGTATCACCAACATATCGTCCGCCCGTGTTCGTGCCATGTTATGCACGTCTTCTCAGACGTTTTGTAGACTCCGCTACTGCCACATCGACATTGGGCATCCGCGTTCGTGTCGCGTTATGTACGTAATCCAATGAAGATGACATAGTGATGGTATTTAGCATCGTCTGCTCCAAGTGGCGAATTACTGCTGTAGTATCAAGTTCCATTCTTCAGATGATCTTCATTCCAGATGCACTCCAAAGACCTTTTTTAAAGCTCAAGTATTAGTTAAGGGGGACTATCAATTTTTGTATGGGGAGTGATATTTATCTTTCATTTATCATTTCTTTTATTGTTTTATCGAGTTTTGTAACTTCCAAGCTTTGGACATGTGTTTCACCCGTTCTCCAGCTTAGGGGGAGTGTTAGAGAGCTATATTAGACTGTTTAGTTAATAGGTTAATTAGTTAGTGGGCTTTTGTATCTCAACCCGTTTAGATTACTTGCATCCTAAGTCTTAGGGCGTCTCCTCTCTCCTATATAAAGGAGAGGGTGTCCAGTCTTGTATTCATCCCATTGCATTCAATTCAATACTATCTTGTATCACACACACATACATATATATATATATATATATATATATATATATATATATATATATATATGGGACTAGTAGTAAGGGATTGCCCCAAAAACTATGTGGAGGTTGGATGTGCAACGAGAGTTAATTCAATGGGATAAAGAGAGGCATTCTCTCCCTCTCCCATGCCGTGGCGGAGGTCAATGTGCAATGCGAGCTAATTCAATGTGATAAAGAGAGGCATTCCCCCCCCCCCCCCCCCCACATGCCTGTGGCGGAGGTCGAACGTCCAGGAGGGTGGTTCCTTTGTTTGGAGACGACATGCTTGACCACTTCAGCCACTCCTTGTTGGTTGGGGAGGTAATTCCAAGGATGCTTGTCTAGGGAATCGTCCCGGGTCCCTTCATTGGGGAGCCTTGATCATGACCATATATGTATGTACGTATGTGTATAGAGGGCGAGATCTGGTATGGAGAAGTTTTACATGGGCTTTTGTTTATAGTCTCTGTTTTATGTTTCATCTTTTCTATGTAAATGGTTTAGAATATTTGATCAGTTCTTGCTGTGATTGAAATGATCTATGTAGATTCCTCAAGACGCCAAGAGAATAGCAGCCGCAAAGTTTTCCCAGCTTTGGAACAAGATAATTACTAGCTTTAGGGAAGAGGATCTTATCAGCGACAGGCATGATAAGCATATTTATTTGACTTTGTACGATATTCTGTTGTATGCTTACCCAAAATTCGTTGTCTTCTGGTAGGGAGAAAAATCTTTTGCTTGTTCCGTATGCTTTTGACAATGATTTGGAGACATATTGGCCTGACCGCAAAGATTTGGTGGACCTTATTCAGTGGCCTCCTTTCCTACTAGCAAGCAAGGTTCTCGTTATATTTGTTCTTCTTCTGTATCGTTCAATAGCTAATGATCTCTCTGCGGATTGCCCAGATCCCCATAGCACTGGACATGGCTAAAAATAGTGGCGCCGTGGATAAAGAACTTAGTAAGAGATTAAGCTCGGACCCTTACATGCTTAGCTCTGTTCGTGAGTGCTATGCTTCTTTTAGAAGTGTAATATCACATGTAGTTAGAGGACACCGTGAAACAGTGTGAGTTTCTGATTCCATTGTTATTGAATGTCGGTTATTGTAAATTTTTTCTTACCTTATCTTTTTCCAATATTTCTAGCATCATAAAGAAGATATTTGAGGTTATTGATGGACATATTACTAATGAGACACTTTTTAAGGAATGTAATATGAGCGCCCTGCCAAATCTATACGATAAGTTTGTACAACTTATCGATCTTTTAGTAAGTCTTCTCTTTTATTAAATATATCAATGGTTATACATATTTTCATAGAGAATTAGTTTTTATACATTGAAATATAACAGCTCTGATCTTCTTCTCAGGATAAGAACAAAGAGGACGATAGGCCACAGGTTATTTTTCTTTTCCAGGACATGTTGGAAGTTGCTACCAAAGACATACTGGATGAGGATTCTGGGTTGGTACAAACTTTATCAGCTTCTTTTAGTGCTATTATTATGGCACTTAATATTATTTTTGTTTTCTTTTCTTGCAGGTTTTTTGATTCGATGCATGGCAGCTTCTCTGGGAAAAATGAAGGAATGACGCCTTTATCTCAGCAAGATCAGCAGTTGTTTGCTTCTCCTGGAGCAATTAAGTTTCCGATCGCACTTGATGATGCCTGGAGTGAAAAGGTTGGAATTTAATTTGCAGCCTCTCATGACTGTAGTTTTTCTTTTTTTGGTGAACATGACTGTAGTTTTTCACGCATGCTTTCTTTTTGTAATCCTATTATTTTTTCCAGCTTAAAAGGCTGAATCTTTTGCTCACTGTAAAAGAATCTGCCATGGATGTGCCTACAAATTTAGAAGCTCGGAGGCGCATAACATTCTTTACTAATTCCCTGTTCATGGAAATGCCATATGCTCCTAAAGTTCGAAGCATGCTTCCCTTTTCGTATGTTGATCAAAATCTCCATTACTTTTTTGTTATTTTCAACTTGTTTTATATCATGTGTTTATTATAAACTACTTGTCTTTATAGGTTTCTGTTTAATTTATATGCTCTGGTTTGTCTTGATGAACTGTACTTTTTTCTTCTTCTTTATTCAGTAGCACAGTCACGGACCTGATTTTTATCTCCACTAGCTTGGATGCACCTATTGCACTGGTATATACCAGCTGAAAAAAATGGACACAGCTGGGGCTTTTCTGGGATACAGATAGGACACCTCTAGAACTAAGCCTGGACACATGCGGGATGCAAACTGGCCAATAAACAGCTAGAGTTGTGCTTGCTGATTTTTATCTACACCGAAGTGTATGCACCTATTATACTTGTATATACCACTGAAAAAAAATACCGACACTGCTAGGACACTACTGTGGGACACTGGTAGGACACTTCTGGGACTAAGGCAGGACAACAAGCAGCTAGAGTTGTTGTGCTTACTGATTAAGCTGCTGCTCCCACTTCTGAAAGTTTTAGACTGATTCGTTGATTTTTTCCTTCAAAGTAGCGATGGATTTGCCGGATTCACTATTGTACAAGAAGTCTTTTTTTTCTTAATTATTAAGAAATTTTTAACAACTGCAATTAACTTTAAAGCTGCCTGTAAAATTATTTCTAATATTTGCATCCCTTGACAACCTTGTATATCATTTTTCTTTATAGTTTATATTAAGCTTATCACCCGTTTTTGCATTTCTTCAGCTGCAAAAAGTTTGGTCGATTTCCAGGTCTAGGAAAATGGATGTCTCAAGACCCCTTTTAGAATGACGCATGCAACTTACAAAAGCAATAGTTAAGTGAGAACCGCAAGACTAAAAATGTATCACAATATGAAAATTGGAAAATGATGACTTAGTGATGAATACTAGTTAACACTTTTACTCTAACTATTGACCGTAGCTCCCAGGCAACGGCGCCAAAAACTTGTTGACCGCCAAAGGCAAGCGAGTTTTAATTACTTTTCTCAACTCGTCAATCCCTCGCAAGTATACGGGATCAATTGTAGTTCAGGTCGAACCACAGAGAGCTTGGCTAACTCGGCACAAAATTACTAACTTTCAACAATCTAAGTCGGATTACAATAGTTGAGTTTTGATTATGATCAAGTAACTAGCAATTTAAAGAACAAGAGTTAAACTAAGAGGATTTAGACAAGGTTATAGGAGGTCATGGTCATGGGATTTCACTTCCATACTATTACTCATATGCAACAACAAATTAAAATGCTAATTATTTTGCAAAGGAGATTGTCGTCATAATACACCTCCCGGTGATATGAGACGGTTCAGATTTGACATAACACTCCCGTAAGTATATCAAAATTCGAACTACATACTTAAATCCTCAATGTACCCAAGCCACTCCCGTGGTCAAGGGTCCATTGCCAAGAAATGTACTTTCTACTTCCCTACACATTCTCCCGAATTGCATAAGAAGCATGAAACAAGTTTGATGACCAAGCAAACATACAAGCAATATAGCACCGTAGAAACTCTTAGAAAAGCAAGATTAACTAACATTAGACGAAAATCTCGAGTTTCACATGAGTGATAGCATGGGAGCTAGTCTCCCATGCCTAAAAAAGAGAGTTAAAAAAGAGAGTTTTACTCGTAAATTATGTAGAAACACAAGCACATGTCACAATTCTTAGAGTTTTCCATGATTAGAGAGAAGAAAAGCTAAGAGAAACCAAGGAGTGAAGTGGAGGGAGTAAAACTCCGACTTGAGGTTGGAATTCCACCCTTGTAGTTGCTCCAACTCGGACTTTTTTTCCACCCGAGAAGCTTGGCCGGAATAGAGAAACTCCGCTGCACCCTTGGAGAAGAAAATGATGAAGAATGGAGGGTTTCCTCCAATAAAACTCTTGTTCTTCTCCAAAATCGTCTCTCTTGCTCTACAACTTCCTCTGGCCGTCAAGTGTTTCAAATGCCGAGAGATAACCACCGCATATGGCTGGTCTCGTCTTAAAAATGAGGGGAAGTTCTATTCAAATTCTGTAGAAACCGAAAAAGACACGTCGTATCGCTCAGTGTAACTGTGGGGTGACTTGCTGTCCACGAAGAGTGCATAGTGTGTTGCTGAAGGACACACTGTTTAGCTGTAAGCTGGAGTTGACCTGGGCGGATGGCACACACCGTCTGTGAATTAGCACACGTAGTGTGAGTTGGCATAACTTTGAATCTTGACTTATGAACGCGCGGACATGCCGTGTTTGCTAAACCACACACTGTGTCTTCTTTTCTGCAGTTGGGAATGAAACCCTCTGGAAACTTACATGCAGTGTGAAAAATGCCACACGATGTGTTCTCTTCTTTGTCGATGAGGAGTGTGCTTTCTGGATAGTAACACGACGTGTCTTCTTCAATTTTTCAGGATCAACTCTATGTAGCATGCAAACAACTCGGGGATTAAACTGAGGTCAGATTTAGGTTGGATCAGGTCCAATTCATCGTCTTAATCGTGAACCTGTGCTCACACACATGCAATGAGTAAAACAACAAAAAGGATGGTAAATAAAGTATGTTGAGAGGCTAAATGGAGAGTAAAATGGACTGAATTTGTGTGCAAAAGTGTGCAAAAGGTATATATAAAATGCACACAACAAACTTTCTAATTTCATTATGTTTTATGTGCGCATTTAGTATCTTTGTATTATGCAGTTACCATGTCAATGCCACTGTCCATGTCCTTTATTGTTGGAAATTGTCGTGTCCTGTGTCTGTCCCAAAATATGTCCGTGCTTCCTACGTTATCACAATGTTGATAATAATAATGGAACTTTTTAAGATAACAACTATTGCATATATTACTTGAGGTGCAAAAGTGCTTTAATAATTCTCTACAACTATAAAAAAGGAAGGCTTGGAGATATTAGTGATGTTCAACCTCAACTTCGAGGGGAGCCACTACCTTCGCGCTTGTTAAAAGGTTCCTTTGAACTGGCACTTATAGCTGGCTTTTGAGGAATTTAATTGCTGTGGGAATAGAATTTGTAGTTTTTATCCTTTGTGAAGCTGCCTAGGAAACTTCGACACAGACTCAGACAATTTTAAAAAATATAGTACAGACACAACACCGAGCTCGAAAGAAAATACATATACACATAAATTATTTTTATGCATAAAGACAATAAAATTAAGCACTTTCAAACACAAAGATCATCTCATTTCACTCTATATCCAATTTCATATTTACATTCAAACACACATTGCTTAGATCATGAAATCAAGCCATCAAGGACATACTATCAAACAAACCCCACATTGTAATCACAATAACAATCAACCTTATAAACAATTTATTCACAAGTTACAATGAGTTAAATACCACATGAATGAAATCACAATAAAATATTTTCCATAATATTTTTTGGACAGTAAAAAAACAGTGGTGGTGGTGGTCAACCAAGAAAAAAGAGGGAGGTATGTTGTTATTTGTCAAAAAAGAGGGTGAATATAGTGCTGGTGTTTCTCCTTCTTAGAGTTGGGCCATATCTTGGCTTTTCCATGTGCCCGGGCTATGTTCAAGCTGTGTTCAACTCCTAACCAAAAACATTAGACTTGGATACGTCTACGGTGTGTACACCACGTGTCCACATGTATGATCCAGCGTGTGTATATGTTGGACACGAACACGACAACCTTCTGGAAGTGTCCATGCTAGTCACTCGTTGACAATATTTTTGAAGTCTTTTGAATTTGGTTTCATGTAGGAATTTGAATTACTATCATCTTTTTTAGCAAAATCTTTATGTTCCTTAGGTGGTAAATGTAGTTTATTAACATGAACTTCGCCTTTTCATTGTTAGGATTAACAACCATTTTATGGTACTTTATATGAGAACTTTTTACCTTTGACTGATTGATATGAAATTATATTATTCTAGAATGGTGTCGAAGCCTTGACTCATCTTATGCATTCTATTGGCTAGGGGTGGGCATTGTCTAGTCAAGTTTGATCTGGTCCTAAAACTATAGACCAAGAAATTCTTGATGGTTAGAAAAATTTTCATACCCAACAATGTCGTCTACTTTGATTTGATTTAGTCTAACACTTAAATGTGTGCCCATTTTATGGAAATAATTTTGATCCGATGTAATCTTTTAGTTTAAAATCATAAAAAATAGATAGTTGTTTGGGATCACGAGGAATGTACGGAATAAAGGACATCAAAGAAAGTGAAGCTTTCCATGGAAAAGAAAAGTACCGCCCTAGTTGGTATCAAGAGAATTGATCTACAATAAAAGAGATACTTGCCATTAAATCAACATATAAAAGTGGTGCCACATAAGCACATATGAAATTAAGGCACATAACCCATAATCTATAAACATCATCCTGCATGCATGTGAGATAAACACAACCCTAGAACAATATAAAGACAATGGTGGCCAAGCCCCATAAAGTTGAAACCTGATAGGGATTGACGCATAACGAAACTCCCAATATATATAAATGTGTGCCAAACCTCATAAATTTGAAACCCGGGTATGGGGCACCTAATCTCCATCCCAAAAATATAAAGGACACATAATCCAAAACCAAAGCAATTACACTACTCTAGTGCTACTGAATCACATAGCATGTTAAATGTAGAGGCAAGTAGAAAGTATAGTCAAATTATACAAACTAATCACCACATAAGCGACCAACATATACACATCCACCTCATAAGTGGGCAAAAGACATCACACGTCATCATATAGAGTTCCATCATGTACAAAGCATATGAAAAGAGTCCAAAAGAATATCCATGATCACAAGATTAATATCAAATAAGGTAATTCACATGAACCATGATTTTCAAAAGAAAAAGACATTGTGTATAGGCTAATGTCTATAGGACCAAGAGAAAGAAGAAAATAGGTGATTGGTCAACATAGAATAATAGGGGATGCAAACATGTATTAAGAGAGGAAATTGCTCAATATAGAAATAATGTGCGATGCAATCATACATTAAGAGAGCAAATAGATATTGCTCAATATAGAAATAATGTGGGATGCAATCATATCTCTCTATTGAGTCTAACAGTCCAAGGTCACTTCTAGATCCAAATCTAGGTCTCCAAAGCACCTATTATCATGTATGTAAAATTAGGGTTAGAATTACATTGATTTCACAAACCCTAAAATTTACCTTTTTCTTAATGTGTAAATTAGGTTATGAAAACCAAGCCATACTTTAGATTATCTTTTTCTGAGTTCAAAACATATTTTATTATAGTTTTCTGACTTATAAATTATTAGTTATGAATTTTACAAATTATTATCTATTTAGGAAAATCCATTAAAATCACCTTTTTATAATATTCGATTTAGGTGACTAAACCAGTACCATTAGAAAGCACATATTTTTCTGATTTTGGAACATATTTTATTTTATTTTTCTGATGTATGAATTAATTTCTATGAATTTTACAAAAAGGGACAAATCGGAAATTCCCAATAATCCACATAGACGAGAAAATTGAGAGAAAGAGAGATTGTCCCCAGCTGACCTGGCCCAATCATGAATGGCCAAGTCAGCGGGTCAAAGGCTCGTTTGACTCGTCCAAAGCAAAGGAAACATGAGTCAAAAAGACGGATTTACCCTTCGACTTTGAATAGAAACTAAAGCCGGAAAAAAGGTAGCAGTGTAAATTAGGTTATGAAAACCAAGCCATGCTTTAGATTATCTTTTTCTGAGTTCAAAACATATTTTATTATAGTTTTCTGACTTATAAATTATTAGTTATGAATTTTACAAATTATTATTTATTTAGGAAAATCCATAAAAATCACCTTTTTATAATATTAGATTTAGTTGACAAAACCAGTACTATTAGAAAGCACATATTTTTTCTGATTTTGGAACATATTTTATTTTATTTTTCAATATTATAGGTGTACAGGTTAGTATATTTATTGTATAAGTCTACTATTATAATATATTTAGGGTTACATAAGTGAATAATAATAAAAAATTATTTGGGATTACAAGTTACAACTTACACTTAGCATTTTGTTTAAGGTTATTATTATAATATATATAGGGTTACATAAATGAAAAATACAAAAATATAAGAACTTCCATTAAAAAAGCTTTTGTATCCATTTTGTGTATAAATATGAAATATATTGATTAGACTTTCAAAATAAGTATAGATATACGTATTTCACACTATTGTTTCTTAGATTTACTAGTTCACTTCAAGATCTTGATTATTTTAAGAGAAATGTCACTTAGAAATTTAGGATTTTCGGAGTATTTATTAAGATATGTTTAAAAGGGAGTAGATATAGGAGGATGAGTAGATGGGCTAGGGAGAGGGGTTACATACTTTAGAATCAAGTAGAGTAGCCTTCAAGAGCAAGATATCACAAAAAAATCGCTAAAAGATCAAAGTCCAGCAAATCCAGTCAATGGAAGACTGTTTCGCGAAATAGGTGTTGCATTTTGCACTGATTTCACAATATCCAGCCCCAAATTGGACTTTTTTGCACTAAAATACCCCCTGTTTTGCGATATTTCAAATGTAGGTGTGAAATTTTTGCAAAATTGCGGACCTGATCTTGCGTACTGACGTTTTGATGTCCGATTGCAAAAAAAAAACGAAGCGAAATTTCGCAATTTTCGATCGAAATTTTATTCCATGGTTGATGTAGCTGGATAGATGACCATCCTCTTGAAAAAGCAACCAATATACATGAATATTCAGATAATAAGCTTTCCAAGAAGCATATATCAGTAAATATCAATAACAGAAGTCCACGTGTACTTCAAGAAGTACATCAAGATCCACAGAATTATAATGCAACAAAATATAATCTTCCTCTTCTTCATCTCTCTCCTCTAGTTCGCCCCCTCACGACAACCACTGAAGGAACCAAGAGTGGTTGGGGTGGACAATTATGAAGAAACACCCCTGAGAATAAAAAAGCTGTAGCACTGCCAGGGGGTTGGGGGGCGTGACCCACCTGATTTTTCATAGAGGCTAGTGAATGGTAGGAAAAAATCAACAAAATCTCCATTGTGGTTGAAGAAGTGCATCCATCGACGTATGTAGCAACAAATTTCTACACGTAGCTTTTTGGAGAAACGGACCGCAACTGCTGCAAGTACGAATAGGCAACAAGAGGAAATGGCTTGGACACGCCTTGGACACATGCCTAAATCAAGTCCCCATATAAAAGAAATATGAATTATGTACTCTTCCCTTTCTTTTTCGAGCACACATTACCATTATGTCTCCTCCCCATCCTTCTCCTAATTGTTATTGTATATTTATCTATTATACATCACACTTATAGATATAATTCATCATTCTTATAAAGAATGTTCTAGGAATTCGACATACAAATTCATCTTAATTCATTATTCTTCATCCATAATTACTTTATTTCTTATTGCATATGTACTCTACGGTAATTACTCTTCATCGATCGCTTATAATCTCATAACGGAAACATACTAGTAGTTTCTTATAAGTCTGCTTTCATATCATAAATGAATTCTGGGTTTGATTTTATATTTCGTATAATTTTATTTCTTTAAGTCTCATGTTATCAGTGACTTTAAAGATTTGGATACATGGATATTAAATGTATTAACTCTATGTTATGTATATGTTTATGTATATTTGTGTACATGTATACACATCTTATTATGTATATGCATACTTGTTAAGGCGGCAAGGTGACACGACGTTGGGGCCGAAAGCCTTGTGCCTAGGCACGACTAGGCGTCGCCTAGGCGACCTTTAAAAATAATAATTTATGTATATATTTTATGTATAGATACATGTGTCATGGTTTTTCCCCACTCATATACACACATTGTGTAGTTATATATGTAGCTATCTACATATTTATAGTCGATCTCTCCATATATATATTTTATTGTATGAAAAAATAACCAATTACATTTCTAATATATTATCATTTGACAATAATGTCAAGGACACGGAAAGAATTATTGTAAAGAATGTAAGAGTGATCAACATATAAATATATATTTATTGTCAGACATAGCTACAATTATTAAGCAATGTAATCACTATCCTTCATAGCATAGCTACTTAGTACAATCTGAATTGAAGGTGCAAACTAAGAAAAATCAAATGTGTACTAAGAGTATTAGATCCAGTCAAACAAAAAAGAGTATTAGATCCAGTCAAACCCAAAAAAGAGTATTAGATCCAATTAAAAAGTGATATTTGGCTCATAAAATAGGCAACACTATTAATTTTGAGCATTGGTGTAGCCATATCAAACATTAAAATAAGTAAATATACAACTAGACCCACAAAACTAGGTCACTGTAGCATTATAATAAAGCGTCCTCGCCTCGGCGCAGCCCTGGGACGCCTTGACGCCTAGGCGCGCGCCTTGACAAGTATGCTGTATATTTATATATGTATATTGTGTATGGGATTAAGAGAGAAATATTTCTCCCCCCTCTCCCACGCCCGTGTTGGAGGCCGAATGCCCGTATATTTTATATGTATATATGTGTGTATGATGTGTCCAATGCTGTGTCCGTGCCATATATTTTAGTAAATTGCCGTGTCGCGTGTCCATGTCGATGCCGTATCCCATGTCCATGTCTGTGCTTCCTGGCTACATGCATCATATTTGATTATGAAAGAAACTATACACCATGGCTTTCTATTACTCTTCTTCAAAGTCAATATATGACTTTGGCAATTGACTTCATGATTGTGATGAAAGTTAGGTACCGTAACTAATGTGACACCTTTTTCTAGGTCATCTTTTATTACCACATGATCTTGATGTCTGGTAGTGAATTCCCTAGTAGATCATTCACAATAGTGGAAGCAATTGACTTCATGATTGTGATGAAAGTTAGGTACCGTAACTAATGTGACACCTTTTTCTAGGTCATCTTTTATTACCACATGATCTTGATGTCTGGTAGTGAATTCCCCAGTAGATCATTCACAATAGTGGAATAATTATAAAACCCATTATTACTGTGTCCACTATATGCATGTTGTGGGGATGCAGTAATATAAGAAGCATAGTCACCATGTCAACCATGTTCATGCTGTGGGATGTGTGTAGCAAGTGCCCCTATGTAAACAAATATAAGACTAGAAATTGAAACATCCATACCTTTTCACATATTTGTTTGTGTTGTGATGCAGTACATTTTCTGCCTCTGTATGCTAAATAAAACTAGTAGTAAGAACATATTTATAGTAATGTCATACTACGAAAAATGATTGCAATTATACTCATATTTGGTGGATTATTAAGGTATACTATAATGATTATAATGCATATTATGAGATAGTTTTGTGCATCTATGATCACATAAAATTAAGAGGTCACGAAGTAGATTGGGGGATCTTTACCAATTTAAGACTTTTTTGAATGTATTTATATTTTAATTGAGATAAATGAGTTGTAAATGAGAGAAATGGTAGTCAATTTAAAGGCATATCTTGGATTAGGCTTACTTGAGCTCTAATTGTCAAAATCCCCCTTGGTTCCCCATTTTCTCGTCAAACAACAAAAACAGGCTCAAGCACGCAAAAATCTGTATATCTATCGGTATATCAATAACTTTCGTCAAAATTTGGTAGTATTTGGCAAAGAAATTTGGCAGTTTTTGGCATGATCTGGCGGTACACCTATCGGTATATCGATATTCACTATCCTATGATATGCTCATAGAATTTCATATCTGATGGTGTCAATCAAAATTTCGTGCGGAATTTTGCCCGTTTCGACGATATTTCCTTCATTGCTAGAAACCTACCAACGCCGGTGTTGTCATCAATGCTAAATGTAATGCATACACACATATATTATATAAATTTGTTTCAATGTGTATATTTTATTTATTTATGTATGCCTTATACATATTATGAGGCTTACACCTCAAATTTTTTAAGTTTTCCGTCTCACCTCATTGTGCCGTAAAACCACATCACACACTTTAAAACCTTGCTAAAAGGCATAATGGGGTCCTGCCTTTATCTTTCGCCATGCGAACAAGAGATGTGTGGTCTTAAGAATCTTGTGAGAATATAAAGTTGGACTTGAAGGTAGCTTGCCATATGAGGTGAAGCGTCTTCAAGATGTGGTATCTTGCCAGTTGCTTAAATTTCACTGCGAGCACGAGCAAACATTGGATGTACGCAACATACTAGGCGCCATGGAACAAGACTTCGAATTCGACAGGTGTGGATGTGGAATTTTGTGGAAACATCGAGGAAACTTGAGAATTTTTTACAACCAAACTTCGACGCGTCTTTGATAAAAATTAAGCTCAAAAGAGTGATTTCCTGATGAAAATTGATCGATTTCATCAAATCTATCTTCAAATGTAAATATATGTTTATCTATAGCCATCCGTACATGTTTACATATGTAGAAAAGCAGTCACGTGCAAATGTACAAAACGTCGACTTGGTGTTAACTTCGACATGCATGGAAATGGAAGTTTGTGAAAAATATAAGGAAACTTTGAGGAAGCTTTAGACTAACACTTTGACGCAATATAAGCTAAGAGATGGTGAGATTGTGAGGGAATTTGGCATAAAACGTCAAGTTTTTGGTGAACTCATACTCCCTCTATAATCTTCTGTACGAAATGTTTAGAACTTAAATTTGTTCTATGTATGTGGGGTTCTGTACCTACAGACATCCCAAGTGGATCACAATCTAGAATTAAAAAAATGAGCTTATTCCAAATACTTAAATTTGTAAAGAGAAAAAGTAAGAGAGGTGAAATGGTATTACGTCTACCCCAAATTCTGCAAAACTTGTGGAAATTTAGTAGAAGAATAAACTTATCATTACTCTCTAGTCAGTGACCAAGGAAATGGTCATCTCAATGTCAAAAACAATTTCCTACGAGTTTCTTTACGCCGTCACTATGTGTGCAAACTGATTCGATTAATAAAAGAGGTTCAGCCCTGTCCTATATATAGGAGCAAGGGAGAAACCCTGAGACTTGTGTCCCAAGTAATCTAAATGGGCCGAGACACTAACGACCCACTAAATAATTAACCTTTTAACTAAATAGGCTAATATATACTCTTTAACAACCTTAATGGATGCACTTATTTGTGCTATAATATCATATATTTGATACCTAGGGCAACACCACATATTTTACGTGGGTTGACCGTTTGTACTTATTTTATCCTATCAACAAGTTCTAATTGTGCTAGGTAGAAACCTATCTAATGACTCTTTGAATATATGTAATCTTTTTTGAGGCGGCATGGTTTGACAAGTGAGTTGATACAATTCTATTGATGATAATCTTTTTTGCACTTGCTAGCTAGCTCAGCTGGTCAAGCCTGCTGTTTGTAAAGCGTAGGTTGCGGGATCGAATCTGGGCATCCCGTTGGGGCACTACAGGAGGGATTAAAAGCCTCTTCACGGATGTGATAGGCCGTTCCCTCTTGATTACCTAAGTAGGGGTTCAAAGTCCCCACTATTTTATCCCGTCAACAATTTGTAATTGTGCTTGTTAGAACCTTTCTAATAACTATTTGAATATATGTAATAACTCTATTGAGGCAGCATGGTTTGAGAAGTGAGTTGATGCACTTTCAGTGTTTTGAAAAGCGGTAATCGGTGTACGGGCGGACAGGGTACCAAATAGAGTATACACGGTATGCGGGAGTATAAGCTGGAGAATAATCAGCTTTAATCGGTTTGGATTTTTTTAAAATATTAGTTATTAAATATATATAAATTATATGTTGACTATAATCAAGTTCTGTATTAGTCTTATAAACATCAATAATAAGAATCAATTCAATAAATATTAACTATAAACTTATTGAGAAAGCATGGGGAAAAGACCAAATATGTGAAGAGGGGCAAGAGAATGTAATTATAATGACCAATAGTAGGTTTAGAAAAAGTTACTGTAAAAAAATATTATTTCTGTTGGGTTTAGAAAATCCCTGATTAATTGACCGATTATTCTCCCGAACGGCCGATTAATCGGCCCTGGACCGATTATAGGTCCGATTATGCATATGCGGGGCGGTAGACCTGCAAAACCGAATATTCGGCCGATTAGACCGATTTTCTGACCACTGTGCACTTCTATTGACGATAACCTTTTTCTGGTACTCAAACCTTATTAGCCCTTTTGAGACCAGCGTTACATATGATTCATAAATAGTAACATCTAGTTTGCATTTTGTATTTACATTTGTTTTTAATTGTTCTACATTGATGTTCAATATGGCAAAGGGATACCTGATTTTTCTTGATAACGCTTATTCATTCATTCTACAGTGTGCTGACTCCTTATTACCAAGAGGAGGTTCTCTTCTCACTACATGATCTAGATGAAGAAAATGAAGACGGTGTATCTATTCTGTTCTATCTGCAGAAAATACATCCAGGCTAGTGGAATTGAACAATTCATGATTCAATTTGACTATATGTGTTAACCCTTAATATTTGACATCTTTCCATTTTGTATGATCAGATGAATGGAAGAATTTCCTTGAACGTGTAAATATTGATCCCAAAAATGAAGAAAAGCTTCGAGAAGATCCTGAACTTGTTGATGAGCTCCGGCTTTGGGCATCATATCGTGGTCAAACATTGACTAGAACAGGTAGCTGGTTTGTATGTGAACATGCTTCATTTCATTGTGTATATGAACCAATTGGATTTATCTTTCACTTTTTTTATTATGTGAAATGCTAGTTCGTGGTATGATGTATTATCGCAAGGCATTGGAGCTTCAGGCTTTCCTCGATATGGCCCGAGATGAGGGTAAGGGTACTTGTATCTTCTTCCTGTAGCTTCATAAATCATTATAGGTTAACATTTTTTGATTTGTGACAATCTCTTGCAGAACTCTTGGCAGGCTACAAAGCTGCGGAACTATTATCTGAGGAAAATTCTAAAATTGAGAGATCTTTATGGGCTCAATGTCAGGCTGTTTCTGATATGAAGTTCTCATATGTTGTTTCTTGCCAAAAGTATGGCATACAAAAGCGAACTGCTGATCCTCATGCTCATGATATCCTTAGATTGATGACAGTGTATGATTCATGTTTCTTCAGTTATTCTTATATGTTTTCTTTTCAATCATCGTGATAGCCACATTACTTTGATATAGCATCACATAATTAGCGAATCTTTGAAAAAGTCATGTTTAAACATATTACTTTTCCCAGACTGTATGTGAGGACTGCATAATTTCCCTTTCCCGAGTAATACATTTTGTTAATTGTACATATTCTGCACCCCTTCCTCCTATTTCATATATCTTTTCCCATCCACCCCCCCCCCCCCCCCCCCCCCCCCCCCCCCCCGACTATTTAAGTCTCCAACATAATTTGTCTTTATTTGCATGTGTGTGTGTATTATGTATGTTTGTGTGTGTCATATATGTATAACCTCCGTTTTTTACCGAATGCTGATTGTCCTTTTACTGTTTTATAC
This sequence comes from Alisma plantago-aquatica, assembly GCA_963693085.1. Lineage (NCBI taxonomy): Eukaryota > Viridiplantae > Streptophyta > Magnoliopsida > Alismatales > Alismataceae > Alisma > Alisma plantago-aquatica. Next base: position 962,547,514 of record OY856412.1, read on the forward strand.
CTGAATTTCTCGTATGATTCCTGAATTCTGATTTGTTTTAGCTTGGCTGTATGTATCCTGAATACCAAATTTGTAACTCTGCTCTGATATATAGAAACCAGTTCATTGAAAAACCTGTATAACTGTATCTTGAAGATATGCTATGCTAGTTACATAAAAATGAATCCATTAAAGTGGTTATATCGACTTGTATTACATGTTACTTCACTTATGTTTAGGCGTCAAATACTGTGACGGGTTATATTTGATATAACATTTTAGTATTGTTTTCTTTCCCCTACAGATATCCATCATTGCGTGTGGCCTACATTGATGAGTTTGAACCAGTGAAGAAGGAAAAATTTAAAAAGGCAACTGAAAAGGTTTATTATTCAACTCTAGTGAGGGTTGCTTTGTCCAATCCTGATGATTCTATGACGACCGTGCAAAACTTGGATCAGGTGGGTTTGCATGCAAGCCTGTGTTTTGGTGTGCTAAGTTTATCAATTCTTTTGAGAAACTACATTTTAATGGGTGTCAGAGTTTGTATTTTGTGCATCAAAAGGGCACAGGAAACGGGGGGCTTGTGAGCCCATGAGGTGATTGAGTAGTGTCTAATGTTTGCAAATGTTGTTACCATCCTTTGGCTGTCAAATTTATTTATTTGTGTCTTTTGATGTGGCTGGCATTTAAATCATGGATAATTTCTAACTAGATCATTTTAAAAGAGCCTAGTACAGATCAAGAGCTGACAGAGTTAACAGAGCCCACTATGCATAATAATAATTTGTAGAAAAACAATTAGGTATCATAATTTGTAGTACCAAATTTGAAGTATGTGATTGGATAAAAATATTTGTTGGGGATAAAATGCTTAGTATGAACCTGGAACAAATTTATGTGGAATATTGAATGTGAAAACGGTGAGGAAAAAGCTATCAGGAAACTGAAAGCACTCGTGGCAAATCTGAAGTTGAATAAATCTTGAGTAAACTTTGAGTCTGCTGACTAGTCAAAATTGTGTCAACTTTTAGTGACATCGTGGCTGCCCACTTTGAAACACACATTCGAGGAAATTATATGTAATTACCTGAAAAGGATCAGTACATAACATTGCTGTACCCGAGATTGATGGTTGCCCCTCATGCCTTAGTGTCTTGGGGCATATTCCTCAGTCCAGGACTCTACGGCTTAAGCGCCGTGTCACAATTAGGACCACTAGTCTTGAGGCGTAATTTGTAAAATAATGTAAATGACATCACCCTGTTTTGTGCTTAATGATTGCTGACAAATCTGGATTCCCAATTACTGATTCAGTTATTTTCTTTCCACGATAAAAATGTATCAGGCTTTAAAGGATAAAAAAAAATTAAACTATATATTGTGATAACTGTTGTTACTAGAATGTGGTCCGTTCTTACTTTTACTCGGATAATGTTTTTACGACAACACATGCTTTGTTGTCATTTCGTTTCTGGTTATCTTTAATTTCCCAGATAATTTGTATTTCGGAGCAGTCTTTGTTATAAATCGGCAAAAATATCTTCTTCATGGAAGATCCTTTTCTTCTGTATATTTTTTTTTCTAGTAAAAGAAGGCTATGCGATATCTTTGATTAGAGGAAACCCCCTTCTCTGTATCAGAGAAGGCAGAAGCGTAAAGCCTAATGGGCCAAGACACAGTTGGGCTCATATACAAATAGACTCAAATAACTTAATTAACTAAATTAAATATACTCTCTATAGTTTTATTTATAATTGGTCCGTGGTGGTGGTGTAGCGATCTTTCTGACTTGTGGATTTTAGTAAACTTTATGTGCATCTGATGTTCAATATACCATCATGAATTGTTTTTTTTTTTTTTGGCTCTGTTCTGACATTATATGATAGGTAGGTTCAAAGCACTTATCAAGCCCTTTATTTTGTTTTCAAATCATTTGTAGGTAATTTATCGAATCAAACTACCTGGCCCTCCAATATTGGGTGAAGGAAAACCTGAAAATCAAAATCATGCCATTATCTTCACACGTGGTGAAGGCTTGCAAACAATCGATATGAATCAGGTATAATTTCTTCCCAGTGCCATTTTTGAAATTTACTTCTCAACTGCTTTCTTATGTCTATCATTGTTTTCAGGATAATTACATGGAAGAATCTTTTAAGATGCGGAATTTGCTTCAAGAGTTTCTTACAAAACATGATGGCGGGAGATATCCGTCTATTCTTGGTGTCCGTGAACATATATTCACCGGCAGGTGAATAATATGCATATTGTAGTGCGATTGTCATTGAAGAAATATTGTCATTGGATACATATGTAGACGTCTACACGTTTATCCGACACATATGTGGTGCCTAGACCAACACTTGCATGTTTAAACATAATTGATACTATGAAACTTAATGATGTGTATTACGTTGTAGTTTACCCTTCATGATTTGAGACTGGAAGTATAGTATAGAAGACTTTTCACTTAAAATTTTTAATGTTTTCAAAAGATTTCCAAAAAGTATAGTAAAGCAAGGTCTATATCAAGTTTGTACATATTTTGTAGATATGGACTGAGTTCACTAATATTCGGTTTTTACTATTCCTAATTTGACTTAAAATACGCATAAAAAGTTATCAAATCAACCTAAAGTAACCTCAAATCAACCTAATTTAGCCCTGAAATGACATAACACATCTAAGTTGGTGACGTAACTCTTAACTGACCTAACTTGTGCTTAAAATAACCATAGCACCTACGCCAAACAGCCAGACACATGCTTCAAGGTAGGATTCTCCCTTCCAGTTTTATAATGACCCTCTATAACCAAGTTGATGCTTTTAGTTTTCATTGTTATCGGACAAACACCCAATTGCTATATATTTGATTGTTTTCTGTAACTTGAAATTTGCAATACCAAACACATTTTTTATTGTTAATTTAAAAAATTAATGCATCTTAGATAGTGTTTAATATGATTAAGTGAATCATTAATCAATAAAAAATTCATATAATAATTTTGAAAATGTTATCTTTAGTTCGCTCTGTTTAATAAATATGTAAGTCTTCAAGTAATGGCATAACAATAGATGACATAAAGTTGTTTTTTTTTTTGGATTTTACTGATAAACGTTTGAGGTATGTGGAACCACCAAGGGGTGGCATAATAGCTATGAGTCCTTGCAGGTTCTATTCTTGTGTTGATAGATGGTTGAGATCCTTGTTGGTTTACATGAGAAATAACACCCCTTGGGTGTTCCTTGACTAGTTAGTTTCATGGGACGTGGGCTAAATCTAACTTTTTTGTGGCCTGTGTTTCGGTTTCTTGATAACCTTAGCCATTTCTAGGATGGTAAGTCTGTTTCGATTGGTCTAGTTCCAAGGATGGGCGGGTGAGTCATTATTTCAAAATATTTGTTGAATGGATCTAAGAGGTGTTATACGGAAGTTATGACAAGATATAAGTATTTTATTAATCAAAAACATACAAATTGTCTATAAAATACATAAAATGCAAGCCTATATGTGATGATGGAATGCATGATACTAATAAAGTAATAAACACATCTTGATATGAATTCTGAAGTATCTGGATTCATGTCATCCTCACCATCATCATGTAAAGCTAATCATGAACATATACAGGTTGATTACATTAATTCTTCTCAACTTTGTTCAAACTACTACTACTATTAAACATGATCAGTTATGACAAAAAAACAATCGCCATCATGCTAGTCGCGATCGAATTAGCTGTTGGAGTTGCTTACATGATTCATTTTATTTTATGTAGATTACTTGTGCACTTGTTTGTTAGTATGGTAGATGGAAAAGTCCTCTCTTTCCTAGTTTGCACAATGTTCTCTATCAATTTTATTGTCTTGACTTTGTCTTACCAATTTGTATTTATCGTTAAGAGTGCATTTCTTGTCCTATCTTAGTATGTGAAACATTATAAATAACTTTTCGGTAGTTTGTTGTCAATGTTTCCACTCATTTCTTTATATTTCAGTTTGTAATGACTCTTACCTTGTATTCCCACAAACACTTTGCATTCTCATCTATGTTGTGCTGATTTTTTGTAAAACATATTTATTTCCTAATAATATTCACTGTCGAAATCAAGTTTCTATCTCAAGGATTGAGGCATCTAATATTGATGCTGATAATTTTTCGACAAAACGGAAGTAGGTATTTTTTGGTATGTAAGATTTTTTCTGACATACGCAATCCTGACTGTTTTGATGCCCAAATGAATGAATCAAATCATACATTGGGTTTTCGAATTTGAGTTAATAGTTAATCGGATTCATACATCTTCAAATTAGCTAGAGGCATCTGTCATTGATCTACTGGTTTATCCAAAGGTCTGACTCGTTTTGGTCAATCAATATGATATATCTGTAAATTAAGGGGTTCAATGCCATTAGTTTATGGTTCTTCTCATTAATCTATCTTGAGAACCTGTTATAGTCGTGCATCAACACAACCATACACATCTGAGTGACCATGAACCATGTCAATTTGTTTGTGCTTTTAATTTGTAACATGATATATATAGATGGTAAATTTGCATTCTTTCATGTGATATTAGACAATTTCATCAAGTTTTTAGTTGGTTTGCCTTCCTCAAGCTTTATTGAAATCTTTGCAGTGTATCATCTCTTGCTTGGTTCATGTCAGCTCAAGAGACTAGTTTTGTCACCATTGGTCAACGATTGCTTGCTAATCCCTTAAAGTGAGTTTCTTTTATGGTTTTATTCAATAGTTGCAGCTATATTGTTGTTTTACATATCTCATTTCATTCGTGTTTTTTCATCTTTGTTTAAATGGTCTCGAGCTTGAAATTTGTCTCTATGAGAAGGCCCAACTTTAGATTTTTCAACTAAAGTGCTACTTAAACTGTAGTGAGGAATTAGAAAGACCCTCATTCCCCTTACCAATAGGCCAGTGGCTTTTTCTAACAGTGAACCACTCTAAGTTGCATGCAAGACATGATAATGTACACATCATGCCATCCAATTTTGGTTTAGAAAAATGTATGCAACACCCTTACCTACCGACTCTTTCTAAGATATTCCCAAAAAAGCCGCACGACTTTGTGGTTAGCTAACAATGATGACATGCACTTCCTGTTTACTAAAGACTGGGAGGACCTTTCTTCAATATAAAAATAACAAAATGTAGTGGGAGGAGTCAAAGTGAATAAATTGAATAATTATGCATGCCTGGGCATATCTCAAATACAAACAAACGTTCTCGCCAAGGGGAAGAGAGGACATAATCTGATTCCAAAATTTTGAGGATGTGGGGAGCATAACACAAGCTTTTTGCACTAATAATGCTTCTCAATATATGCAACATGGTTTCCCGAATACTTGGACCTCCAACATGATTATGCATTAAGCTTATTGTGTTCATACAACAAACTGGAGCCGCTGAGAGCATATACATAAAAATCTTCTTGACGTTGTTCACACCATGGTTTTAGAAAGCGGTATGCATTATCCATGCAGAAAGGTCACATTATAAAATATATGTGGTATGCGGGAGTATATGCTTGTTTTCAGATTTTTTAATTAAATAATTATGTATAGCATAAAAATATATGGTCAACATAGAAATTATATATTTACATTTGTAAAATACATAATTATGTACATTTGTAAGTGTAACATCCCAATTTATAAAGCATGTACAACACTAAGCGGAAGCATAGATCTCATTGGGATGTCACAAACATGATTATCATTGCATAAAAATAAAGTTCATATATAAACCAACACATGATAAAATAACAATTCTCATACTCAAGACTTCATACATCAACAAAACTGAACATGTTTACTCTTAATCATCCTACACTTTCTCATAAAACTCACACTAAAACTAGAACACATGCTTCATAAACATAAAGGAAATCTACTCTATTGATAGTTGGCACCCCACCCGGTAAGGTCTCAGATGTCCTTGAGCTTCTTCTTCAACTGGTCCTTAGATGGCTTTATCCTTGACGTCGCTCCTTTCCTGCGGGCATCGCGCCCCCAACCATGCATCAAACAAATTGGTAAGTGGAATTAAACATATTATATGTTTAAAGAAAACATGTAAGCTGAAAATAAACTTTAAACATTTAAACATTGAAAAAGAAACACAATTGCTTTTAGATTATGTCTTTTATCCTGACCTGTATAAGGATCCTCGGGTTTTTGCATCGAAGTGCCTCTTCTCTTATGCACCGAACTGCGTCTTGGGTTGCACCGTAGCGCCTCTTCTCTTATGCACCGAAGTGCCTTAGTTTTGCTCTGAGGAGCCTCTTGGTGAGAATCTTATATAAGTTGTCTTTTAATCATTATCTTTCTCTTGAAGCTCTTAAATCTTAATTTATCATTACTCTTATTGTTCATGAAGGATGATACAATAAATATTGAAAACAAATCACGACTTTCAGTTTCTTATACAATCATTGACTTTTAACAATTGAAACAATGAATAATACATTCATAACATACATTGTACACATATAATTAAAATCATCCAATAATTATGTTCAAAGTGCATGGACCACTTACCTATCTCTTAGAGAAGATCCTAGTTGCTTCCTTAGGTTTGGGAAACCCTAATCTCGTTGCTGGGGGTTAAGAAACCCTAATTAACCTTGTTATGACAATTATCATTCATTAATAATTAATATTCAACCTAATTCTAGGGTTTTGGAGTTCATTGATGATTCAGGGAAAAAGGGGTCGAATCAGGTTTTAAAACTTAGTCCATCATGTAGATCAGGAAAAATTGAGTAAAATTCATATATAACTTGATCCTATTAGACATACCAATAAAAAGATATTAATTTTCATATGTCGGCCAATCAGAAACAAGATAAAGCCACTTAGTAATTTCCTGATAAAACGAAAAATGCAAGTACTGATATGCCCATTGAACTATTTACTGAGTATAATCGTGACGGGGGCAATTCTGTCAAAATTGCATTGTGACTCATAATGTGTGATATATCAAGCTAAAAGCATCAATTCCTAAAATACCAATGTCACAACGTGACACATAATGAGAAATAACATGGGCGACATAGTAATTTCCATGTCTGGCTTCTTCGAGCCTTGGTTATGGCCCGCCCACGGTTCCTGGAGATCAAAGCTCCAAACCGAACACCGAACAACCCACACGTTTAACGAAAACAAAGGCAACAAACCTCTTCTACACCTTCCGTCGAACACCGAGAGCCCATGTTTGGGTCTCGCAGTGGCCTGAAGTCAGCAAATGACAACCGCCGTTGCCGAGTAGAAGAATCGAGAACGGAAGCAGAGAGCTCACATCGGCCAACCCAGAGCAAAACCAGTGATTGGGACGGGTTCGATCATCCCAGGCGAAGACCAAGATGACGGAAAATTGGGTTGAAGATGAACCAACAGTGCGAATTGCCAAAACGCAACGACACGAGTAGAAAAGGGGAAAAATTGGGAAAGCAAAATACCTGTTGTACTCGCCGAAATTGAAGATCGGAGGTCCTAGGCGGTCAAAGGCGACGCTCCGATGCAACAACCCAAGCCTTAGCGGTCTGAATCACCGGGTCGACATTGTGAGGTTGAGCAGTGGTGACGGTGGTCTCGGGAAGATCTAAAACAACGACCGCAAGCAAACCAGGGAAGATGGGATCGTTTTCAAGAAACATATATAGGTGTGGCCCTGAGATGGCTAGAAACCCAAACGAAGCGGGAAGCAGGGGCGAGGGGAAAGTCCTTGTCGTTTGGGAGTTCTAAAGTATGGAATCCCACCGAGTTTGGGATTAACGGGCTTGCCAGAGCGAGGAGATGGCGAGGAAGCTGTCAGATGCTTCTGGTATCCTCTAGCGGGATCGATCACAGGAGGGGGGGGGAGCTCGGTTACTGTTGTGCCTGTGAAAGAGTCCTCTCGGGCGAGGGAGATGACTCTCGGGTCGTGAACGACTCCATGACCAGGACTTCGACCCGATATGGGAGCGTGACACTAATTAAAACAATGTGGCCGGCTGGACCAAAGTCTAGATCAGCTAGGATTAGATATATTAGGGTTATTTATTAAATTTTTGGTTAATTCTTTCCTAGTTCCATTTGGAGTAGCTAGAAAAGTGCAAATCAAATGAAAATTTGCATGCTACCTAATTTTGGCACAAGGAATTCAAAAATATGGTTAGCTTCCTGATTTGACCATCTTAGCTTATTACATTTTTTTCTTAGCATAAATGAATTTGATGATAAAATTTGGGTAAATCATTAAATCATCAAAACCAACTTATATTAAAATTATGAGGCCATAATAAGAACATTGATTGGGTAAATTTCATATTAAACCCTAAATGTCACTTTTTTTATAGTTAGGCGAAATTGATGATATTCAACTTCAATTTAGTACAAAAGTTATCCAATTTACTTTATGTAAAACTTTTGGGAACCATCATCACATTATTATTTGTTTTAAATCATCAGTTTCAAAACAAAACAAATTAGGGCTTTTGATTGGGGTCAATTCATAAGGTTCAAAATTTTAGGATGTTACAGTAAGTGTCCATATGAATATAGATGTATAATATATTTAAAATTCATATATGTATACTAATAAATAGCATATATGAAATATGTATGTGAGTTATATGTTGGGAAAAAACCCAAATAGCACACTTTTGCCAAAAATATTACCGAAATAACACTCTCTTCAACTTATTTCCCAAACTAGCACACTTTCAGCCAAAAGCGCCACAATACATGACGTTTTACTGGTGCTAGGAACAAAAACGCCAAACTAGTTGGCGCTTTACGTCAAAAACGCCAAACAACTAGACACTTTACATTAAACACCACATTGACGGACGTCTTCGACCATGTTATTGTTCCTAAATATAAAACACCAACTATTTTGGCGTGAGTTCTCAACCGTGCCGAGTCTCCGCAACAACGTCATGGCGTCCTGCTTCCAAACGCGTCGGTTGCTTCAGTAGTGTCATCTTGGTTATCTTGTCCTCGGCTCTGAGCACAAGTTCCTTCAGCTCTACTTCTACCCCACGTGCTACGGCGGCCAGTACTGCACTTTCGACGCGGTTTTTGAGGTAAGCAAAGGGAGTTACACATTGCTCCGCGACTTCACTCCGGCATGGGATGCTCAGGCTTTAAAACAAAGCATACATCATCCGGGAGTACTCGCTGATTGATTCCCAGAATTGCTTCTTCCAACTTAAGTTTAGATCGTCAACAGTTAATCCAGGTTCTTACGCCTTTGTTAACAGTTAAACGGATCAAAGCATGCAACAAACGCCACAATGTATGGCGTGTGACCCAAAGAACTCACGCCAAAAGAATTGTCGTTTAATATTTAGGAACCGTAACTTGGCGAAAAACGCCCCTCAATGTGGCGTTTACTGTAAAGCGCCTAGTTGTTCGGCGTTTTTAACGTAAATCACCAACTAGTTTGGCGTTTTTGTTCTCAACACCAGTAAAACACCATGTATTGTGGCGCTTTTGGCTGAAAGTGTGCTAGTTTGGGAAATAAGTTGGAGTGAGTGCTATTTCGGTAATATTTTTTTTGCAAAAGTGTGCTATGCGGGTTTTTTCCCTTATATATATATGCTGACTTCTATATGTATATACAATATATGGATACATATGGAAATATGTATGTGGATTTCAATGTATATCATATATGCATGCCGATATATATATATATACATATATATATATATATATATATATATATATATATATATATATATATATATATATATATATTGGATGCTTCTCTTATAGACTCGCATAACTTTTCTCATAGACTCGCATAACTTTTTACACCAAAAGATGCATTCAATACACTGAGAATTACACATGTAATCCAAGTTAATTCATGGAATTTTCAAAATCTATATGTGAGGTACACACAAATTATATATGTGGCCATCATTGAAACCATGGAACTAAACTTCCCCAAAGGTGGGCGAAACTTCCTCGAAGTTTCCAACTTCCACCCCAGGCGATGTCGAAGCACCACTATGTCGACTTGGTCTCAACTTCCGACCGAATTTTCCCCTTGTCGACGAAGTTGGATTTTTGTAGTGTATTTTCGTCCCAACACCCTCGAAGTTGTCGATGTTTCCATGAAGTTGGCGATGTTGGGGCGAAGTTGGTACTGCCCAGGAAATTTGTCCTAACTAGTTCCCTAAGTGGTGCCTCCAACCATCTTCAAATTTTTTAATATCAATTCCTATATTTGTTGGCTGCCACTATTTGCTGGAGAAGGTGTCATAACTACTATTTGACTCCATATAGTATGGAGGACATATGGTGGGATCTATATCTATATTTGTATTACACATTTAAACCTTGCAACTATAAGTGCACATTGCATTATCGACTTACATAGGGTTATAGAGTCATTAATCATGTTTCTGTGTTAAACTAACATATGTAAGATAGAGTATAGCATGATTAGAAGTTTTTAATCGAAGTTTTCTTCAAATTCACATCTTTTCTTCAAAAAATGTCATCGAAGTTTATCGGAATTTGCGTCTAAACTTCCTGGAAGATTCCACAAACTTCCATTTCCACACCTAGCAAACTCGACGCAAAGTCAAAGTCCCGCACCATGATTAAAACCATCATACTTGCTGATTATCAATGAACTGATGGAAATAACCTGTGACCTAATCAACCTACCGAAGTTAACCTCATTTATTATATATTAGACATAAGAAAAACCCTTTGTAATGGTTGGATGATAGTAAAGTCGTGGCAAAACCCAGAGCATGGAAGAAAAGTACGATGTGGACACCGTTCTGGTGGGTCTAGAAATAGAAATTTACAAAAATTTCGACGGATGCGTTGATGGCATTTTAATGCCAAAATGAACCTATTCAAGATCGACCTACTGGTAGATAACTACTTTTGCATAATATTTCATAGTGGATATGTGGGTGGTGGTTAGGCATGTAAATGGATATCCGAAATCCGCACATTCCATCCAATTTGAGTCCAAAAAAAAAACCCGACATCCGCACCATGCGGATTGGATTTAGGATATCAAATTTCAGATTCGAAAATTTCGGATAGGATATCGAATATGGCCGTATCTGCTCTGAAAATGTCCTAATACGAAAAAAACATACATATATTATTAAACATATATTATCCATATATAAAAATATGAAAATATAAACATTTTTTCATATATATTTGTAGTATTAATTTTTTCTATATATGATATATTTATTAACAATACCTTTACGATTTTTTTGTTTGGGTTGGATATTTATCTGAATTCGGATATTATTCACTCGAATCGGGTTCAAATATTATTACATGATATCCGTCGGATATTGGATTGGATATCGGATCCGATTTTTTTTTTTCGGATTCAGATATTGGATATAGCAGTATCCGCTACGTATTCGATCAGTTTACAGGTCTAATGGTGGTGGTGGTTTCCTCATGTGTGAGTAAAGGAAGCTGAACTGTTTTGATGATGCCAAATTCAATGGTGAAATCAATACATTGTCTTGTTAGCTTGGAAACACAATATATTGGGATTTTTTTTTCTTAAAGATGGAAATTCATGCGATAATATTTGTATCATATATTGGGCTTGGGTAGGGTCTTTATGACTGCATGGGTACAATAAGGAAAAAAATTTAACAAGTTGCAACATGTTTCAAGTTTATAGAGATCCAAGAGTCTTCCATAATTGTATAAATGAAATACAATTATGTTTATGACTTTATGTACCGAGTTGAAGCTTTAGAACCATGATTGTTGTTGTCCTCCTTGTTGGCCATACATGAGTTGATTAATTCTATCTACACAATGGCCCTGGTTTATTTCATTTTATACAAGCATATATGTGTCTCAATCCGTTCTTTATATTCTTGACTAGTGACAAAAAGCATAAATTTCTGTGAAGTACTTAAACATTTTTTCTTGGTATGCTTGTGTAGCCAGAGGAGGTAATAGTGCAGTCGAAGGTGTGATATAATGGTATACCAAATATCTTGGCGGTCATGCTAATTTTGCAAATCATCATTATGTATCATGACCTCAGTCATGAAACCTAGCAGGTCATCATAGCCATAGATAACTCCCAAACCTTTTTTCTGAATATTTTCTTCATTGATCTTGATAGAAGTGGAAGAAAGGAGAGAGAGGTAGAAATGGGGCTGAAAAGAGAAGAAAATGTCTTAGGTTGCCTATAAATTTCTCAACATGATCTACCAAGTCAGAGGTACCTGAATTTTGGTAACCGATAGTCATTGGTACTGAAATTTTGCTTAGAATTTTGGTAGTTTTGTTATAAACAATGACCCGTGGATAAGAAAGTTTATTTGAAGGAACGATGAAGCTATTTGCATCATTAGCAACAGCTGGAAAAAATCCCCACTTGTACCGATATACCTCTAGGACTTATGTACTTAACATTAAAGAGGAAAGGAAAACTGGAATGTGGCTAGTTATGTATGATGTATTGAAAAGTATCCATCATCCAAAAAATATGTTGGACATTGAATATGAGATGTGTTGAACGATGAAGCTATTTGCATCATTAGACATTAAATATGATGTATTGAAAAGTATCCAATTTGTACAGGAACTGTGACAAAATGTCGTCTTCATAGAAGGTAAGAGATGTGAATTGCAATCATTGTGGTTCAAACTATTGGTCTGTGGTCATCACCATTGTTGGCTGTAGCACTTATGTGATGTAGTTCAGCATGGTAGCAATATCTTGCATGCATGGTTGGTGAAGGATGACAACTTTGAATAAATGGAGGCCTTGAGCCGTGGTATATTTACCTCACAGTGGAAGTCCGTTTTAGCTTAGATCTAGGGTTCTGATGTTGTTTCTAATATGGATCCCTTGAGTAAGTACTCTGCTTAATAATACGGAGTTCAGTTTTTTTTTTTTGCAGTGTTGTTTGGTTCTCGTGTACTGTATTGCATTATTGAACGCATTGCATGATTTTTATACAGGGAAGCTAATGTATATCTGGCTTCTTCTTCTGCAGGGTCCGGTTTCATTATGGCCATCCTGACGTTTTTGATCGGCTGTTTCACATTACTAGAGGTGGTATCAGTAAAGCATCGAAAATCATCAATCTAAGCGAGGACATTTATGCAGGCCTGTTTATGTTTTGTTTGGTTACACTGACCATCTCTCTCTCTCTCTCTCTCTCTTGGTCATTAACTTTTTTTTCTACAGGGTTTAATTCAACTCTTCGTGAAGGTGATGTTACTCATCATGAGTACTTGCAAGTTGGCAAGGGCAGGGATGTAGGACTTAATCAGATCTCATTGTTTGAGGCGAAAATAGCCAATGGAAACGGGGAACAGACACTAAGTCGTGATGTTTATAGACTTGGGCACCGTTTTGATTTTTTCAGGATGCTGTCTTGTTATTTCACTACATTGGGGTTCTATGTTAGCAACATGGTATACTAACATAACATAGTTCTTTTTTAATTTACTTATGTTTCTTAATATCCTAATTATTTTACATTTCTTTTACCAGTTGACTGTTCTCTCCGTATACGTCTTTCTGTACGGTCGGTTATATCTTGTACTGAGTGGACTTGAAAAAGGGCTTTCCACTGGGAGGAGATTTGTTCATAATCAGCCACTTCAAGTCGCCCTTGCTTCACAGTCATTTGTGCAGCTTGGTTTTCTAATGGCGTTGCCAATGATGATGGAGATTGGATTGGAGCGTGGTTTTAGAATAGCATTCAGTGAATTTATACTTATGCAGCTGCAGCTGGCATCAGTTTTTTTCACATTTTCTCTTGGAACAAAAACTCATTATTATGGGAGAACTTTGCTCCATGGCGGTGCTGAATACAGAGCTACAGGTCGAGGCTTTGTTGTCTTCCATGAAAAATTTGCTGAAAATTATAGACTTTATTCACGCAGTCATTTTGTGAAAGGATTGGAGATGATGATTTTGCTTATTGTCTACCAAATGTTTGCGGAATCATATAGGAGCACTATAGCATACATATTCATCACTATTTCTATGTGGTTTATGGTTGGCACGTGGCTCTTTGCTCCATTCTTGTTTAATCCTTCTGGATTTGAGTGGCAAAAGATTGTCGAAGATTGGACTGACTGGAAAAAATGGATAGGCAACCGTGGAGGAATTGGAGTGCCGTCTGATAAGAGTTGGGAATCATGGTGGGAGAAAGAGCATGAACATCTGCGTCATTCTGGAGCACGTGGAATTGTTTTTGAGATATTGCTTGCACTACGCTTTTTCATCTATCAGTATGGACTTATTTATCACCTGAACCTTACAAGAAGTACAAAGAGTGTCTTGGTAATTATTTTTAATTGTTTTATCTGTACAATTTTTAGATAAAAGATCTAACTCCGCTAATGTTATTCTTGTTTTTCTTTTTCCTCTCATCTTGATTGCTTATCCTATGGTTTCAGGTCTATGGTGTCTCATGGGTAGTGATTTTTGCAATACTCCTGGTTATGAAGGTAACCATACTATTCTTAAAACTGGGTGGCCTCTGTTTCAAATAGTATTCTGACTTAAATAACTGTATCATAGCGTGGTTGTTTTGTTCTATATCTATGTGTTTAGATGTGTACTTTTGGTGTTACTTTATGATGTCAGCATGACTCATTCCGGATTTTTTGTTTATCAAATGCTAAGGTTTTTTTCTTTTACCATATTGGTATTCTTCTTAAAATACTTATACTTTTCTATAGTATAACTCTAGGTCAAATAAAGACAATACTCACCTGGGTAATGACGTCATTATCATCATCAAAACCTTAATTCTAACCATGTTGGGTTAATACTCACCTGGGTAATGTGATCACGGAAAAGTATTATGGTTGCTAAAAATTTTCTGGCGAAATCCTCCGTTGTAATGTTATATAACATACTGTATAGGGAATTCTCAAAAAGCAGATGATATTAAATGTCCCACTTAGGAGTGCTTTGTGGAATTCAGGCATTAGGAAGGATTATAAAAAACAGAGGGAATTAAGGCAACTGTAGATTGTTCTTTGATATATCCTTGTAAAAAATCTGTGGACCTGCTCTACTGCAACTCGGTGTTTTTATTCTTATGTACAGTGCTATATGCACATAATAAGGCGTGTTAAACTTATGTATTAAGCTTATTCGGTGTGGGCCAATAAATCACACTTCGTGTTCTGCAAATGGTATTTTGACTCTTTTTGTAGTTGATAGAAAATAGGAATAAGTTGTACCTTCTGTCTCGTGTTTTCTGCTCTTGTTTCAACATTTGAACTGAAAAGGCTGTATGTAGTCTTCCAAATTTGTATGCAAAAATTAGAGGTCTGATCTGATTACAACTAATTTTCATTTTGCAGAATTAAGTCTGGCCTTACCAATTTCTTTATTCAACTCTAATTTGTGTTTATTTTCTCAATATTCAGACTGTATCAGTGGGACGAAGGAAATTCAGTGCAAACTTCCAACTTGTGTTCAGGTTAATCAAAGGTCTTATATTTCTGACATTTGTTGCCATTCTCATAACACTGGTAGCACTGCCACACATGACTTTTAGAGACATTATCGTATGCATCCTTGCGTTCATGCCAACCGGTTGGGGTATGTTATTGGTAAGTGCAACTGCATCCTTTGCTCTTTTATTCTTTATTCATTGTCTGTTTTCGTAACTACAATGTTTTTCTCTCAGATTGCTCAAGCCTGTAGGCCCGTTGTTAAAAGTCTCGGCTTTTGGAGTTCAGTTCGTGCCCTTGCCCGAGGTTATGAAATCATCATGGGTTTGCTCTTGTTTACTCCTGTTGCCTTCCTTGCATGGTTTCCTTTTGTATCTGAGTTCCAAAGCCGAATGCTATTTAACCAAGCCTTCAGTAGAGGTCTTCAGATCTCCCGTATTCTTGGCGCACGCAGGAAGAATCGTGCTTCCCGTAACAAAGAATAGTTTTTGTAGGTACTTAATTGGCAGTGGTTGTAGATATATGGTATGTATTTTTGTTGTATTATAAACTGGTGCTTTCAACGGCTTCAGTCGTGATTGATCTTGTAACGAGGTACCTTGTATAGATTTTGTTTAAATTAATGTCATTGCCGTCCCCTCTGACAGTTGACGTCGTTTTTTTTAAATTTTAACGGGGGGGGACTGGGCAATAATGATGTCGTTACTGATTCACTGCTATTATTCCGTTGTTGTTGGCGTTTGTAAAAACATAAGTTGAACGTTGCGAATGTCCGAACTCAATTCAGTTCTTTAAAGCTTATTGACATCATTCGAAGAATTTCTATCATGGCTCATGATGATGTAATTTCTTAAAGGGCAAAGGCTGGCGTCAAGTAGCTTGGCCTCCATTGTCATGCTTCCTAAGGTTGTAAATGGGTAGGGTACACCCATACCCTATATAGTAGGGTAAGGATAACTATATTTTTACACATCACTTGTTTACTCTTTATCTACGTTTTCCTACCTGCTTCAGTATTTACCCATTAGTATTAAGTTGAACCTCTATGCATGTGTTAATGCCTACGAAAACCCCAACAAGCCTCGTTGCTATCTAACCTTATATTTTTTTTACTATATAATAGGTAGCATGCCAGACTCTTTATAATTAGATATTAAGAAAATAAAAGATTCCTCTATAAGAAATAATATACAAAGGTTGGATCTTTCTATAAGATCAAATGTTGGGTAAAACATTATGAATTTGGATGCATATACTAAAAAATACAATTATGGCTATCTAAAATCACCTATATAAGTGTTACTGAATGCTATTTGAAGATATTTTAAAAAATATTGTAAATTAATCCATTACTGTATCCATTTACCCTAGGGATAAATGAGTAAGAACATGGCAAAGGTTTTCAGAGAAATGGCAATACCCTACCCTTTGTCTGCAACTTTGCGGGTAAGAATAAGGATTAGCTCTTACCCTAACCGTGCCATTTACGGCCCTAAATTGCTTCCCCCTGTACAACAAGTCGAAAACCCTTTGCAAGTTTCCAAAGAGATCATAGTTTCTGGAGTAGATACTTGCTGCAATTTTCTGTTGACGTCAAGAAATTGCTAGTTATTGTGTGGCATGCATGTATTTAAAAGAAATGTGCTGGGTCAAAACTCCATCCATAAACTTTTGAGGATGCTACCCTCGCGTGTGAAGGAAAGTCGTTCCTTGATCCATGATTAATTGGTGATAAGCTATTTTATCGCCACGGTTGCCAAACGTTTTTGATGATGGAGCTGAACGTTGTTTGAGGGCCTTAATTACTGGAGGAGGTCAATGTGCAGCTTTAACCCTATCTCTGAAGCGTCACTGGATTCACAAAGTTCCTGCACTTATGCATAATAATCTAGTATCTTTGGGGTCAACTTGCATGAAATTTGCATGATGTTGAAGTCATGGTTGTGATACAAATGATGTTCAATAGGAAAATTGTAACACAACTTCGCATTTATGTTTAGTCTTGAAAAACTTGCGTGATTGGTAACATGTTGTACTAGATGTTCATACTGAGTTTGATTTTCCTCAATTATTTGACTGATGCAACTTACATACAATGGACTTTTGAAAAATCATCTTGCACTGCTTGTCCAGCATCATATCATAGCAATTTCAGACGGCTCTAGGGGTCGCTAATAGAAAAGTATATGGTTGGGAGGACCATGAAGTTTAAAAAACCCCCAATTATGTTGGATAAGCTTCTCCCTTAGAATATAATAAAATGATAAACCTCGTACTTTATTTTCTATAAAAAAATGAACCATGTATTTTGTTTTCTATTGAAATCCATTTCTTGAGCGAATATTTCCACACTCATCTCAAATAATTGATTTTCAACTTCAATTAACAAGCTTTCCCTCCCTCCCATTGTGAAAATGCTTGCGTAGAAATTGTCGACATGAGGTGAGGACTAGTGAAATCTATAGTCATTTAACAACTGACATGATGAGTATTTGACTTTATATGCATTTTCATGCATACTTTATTGATAAAAATGTAACGTCAATGTCATAGTTGTGTCCAATCACTATATAGGGAATATGATAATATTGAAGAGGGATTGTCAATTATTTTTGAATCATGCCTATATTATCGTATTCCTTTCTTATCAATGTTATTCCTTAGATATATTTATCATACACCTAATTTGCTTGAAAAGAAACTTATATAAATTTTATTCTCCTTTGAGCCCTGTATAATCCTCATGCCACAGTTCAAAGCCGAATTCGTTCACGAGTCAACTATGAAGTTACTTTCATATTTTGAAGCTAGGTTCTATTCTATAATAGAAATAACTAGAAGCCTCAATTATTTAAGACATATGATGTCGCTCTAAACCAACTTCTAAGTGGGAGGTATAAGAGATCAAGGGTAAAGATACTTCCGACAGACTAAAACATGACTGATAGACATCACTATTTTGGTATTGGTAGCAATAACGCCCCAATTTTGGCCATTCAAGTTCGCTTCCTTTGTTGGTCTTTACTAAAATACCAACACAAAAATGTATAAAACTACACTTCGTATGGGACTTATGCATGATTGGGGTGTGTAACTTTATATAAAAATTTGAGCTTCATTTTCGAGGCATCTTCTTTAAATATAGTAGAAAATATCGATATATATTTTAAAATTACAAAATCCATGGTTAACACTCAATTTTTCTGTCTGCCTGAGTTGGTTGTTTAACTAGTAAAATCGTTAGAAGTGCCAATTGAACGGATACAATGAAACATATAGAGACCTACACGCACACTTTAAACTCAGAATATATTCAATGATAAACAATGGACATAATTGCAATAAACAAATCTGATTGATAGGCGCTAAAGGTCATCATAGAGTGAGAGAAAGCAATAGGAACATTGGTAATCCACTAATATCATCCCAAAGATGCCATGATACAAAAGGATGATTCCAGTGCAATGTTCAATATATCCAACTTACCACGAGAATTCTGACTTGATCAATGATCATATGTAGAAACATGATTCAATAATAGTATCATCTTTTAAAGTTGAAAATTGAACTAGAAAAACACAACCATATGTCTCTCATGTTAATGGTCATTTTCGTAAGTTTCAGATAATAAATTCCCCTCAATGGAAAGGATGTCATTTGAGATGGGCCTTCAATTCATGAATGCTTCATTTTGGACCACCTTTCTTGATGTCGTCACTAGGATCCTAATCCAAGCAGTCCCATGCCTTAGTTGTTAGACATACCAACATATTAGGGTCCAAAACCCACTTCAAATTGGCCCACTAGAAAGTCCAAAGTCATATAGGTACCTATCAAATGCGTACCCTAACCTTGAATACTAACTCTTGCCTTAAGCCAACACCTGATTTAGTCGATCCCAATTAAACTACACTCGAGGAAAAAAGAGAACCTATCAGAAATGTGCCCCTCCTCGACCATATTTGGGTCCACCATAATGCCTTAAATGCATGTTTTGGGATATCCAGAAGGCAGGGTGCAAATTAGACATGCACCCCCTTTTCTTGCCCTTTCCAAGTTGACTGGTTCATCTCACATTACTCAAGAAGCACCCTAAAAATCCCCAAAAAAGTGACACAACTATAAGACGTGCCTCACATCTATTGCCTTGACCATGTTTTCTAGATTTTGTCCTTAGTCTCTAGAAAGATCCTACCCTCCACTCCCATGACCAGCTGTCTATGTCAAGGCAAGCTGTCTCTTGGCTTAAAGATCACTCCAAAAACTTTGAAATCCCCATCCGTTGAAATATAGTCCGCATCCCCCATAAAAAAATCTATACACATAGGGCTAGAGTTGGATAGGGCTTGGGAGGCTAGAAGGTTGGGACTTCTACACTATCATTAGAAAAAGAGAGAGAACCCTTTGTGATCCTTCTCCCCTAGTCTAGTTCATTTTTGGCCTCTCGCAAGAATCTACAACATAAAGACCTATGACAAAAATCACTAGGCTACCTAAGTAGATCCACCCCTTTAGAGAAAAAACTTCCTTTCCCCATGACAATGTAAAAGTAGGGTATTTGGGTCTGAAACCCTTGTAGACCCCCTTCTCCTCCCCCTTTTCCGATCCCCAACGGTGTGAGGATATGAGCACCCCGAGTTAATGATCACCAATATGATTTTGATATACTAACATCTTTTTTGCATGTTTTTGTTTGTTGTTTTGTTGTCTCCTTCCCTTCCTACCTCCTTTATGATCCCCAATGATGTAAGGATGAGCATCCAAGGTTGATGATAACTTAGATACTTATTTTTTTTTATCTAACACTGTGATTTGGGGGTGATATTTTTGCTTTATTTCATTCACATATTACACACATGAGTCCCTTTGAAAACAAAACTAAACACCATAACATTTTTAATATTTAATATACTTCAAGGGCATCGTGGGGGTGCCTAACATCTTTCCCACACAAAACTCAGTGCTTTGCATCTTTCTTTAGTTATCCATGTTTTTCTTATCCAATTGATTTTTTGAATTGCATCTTTGACGGTTTCCCTCATTTTTTTTGCATATAAGTGGTGGAGAATCCATATTTTTAGTGGCCCATCTATAAGTGTCCACCCCATCAAGTTTCCAATTGGGACACACCCTCACTCATGAAACCATAGTGGTGAATCCACCGGGGATACAAGCATTAGAACAATTGATTAGTCCCGACAACACTCTTTTCATTTCCTTAATTTTTGGCTATTTGTTAAGGGTGTGTACAGTAATTTTTTTATTTTCATTTCAACTTTTATTGACAAGGGTTTTGACTTCGCACATGCTTCGTTTGAATGTACAACTTAAAGAGATAAAAAGAGCAACTAGGCACGTGATTGCAATTCTTACTTGGTGATCATGTGCCATATGCCCCTAACATCATTTCACCATGCAAAGATCCAAAGAGTGCTGTTTCACACCACCTTCAAGTTTTTCTCCTTTTTGATTTAAGCTTTATCAATGAGGGTATTGTCTTAGCATAGGCTTCTTTTGGTGTATGACATTAGGTGACAAGAGGATTAATTAGGGCCATGATAAAAAATGTTACTTGACGATCATGTTGACTATTCCCCTTAGACCAATAAACCATTCACATACTTACAGGATGTTCCACAAACCTCGAAAGCTTTTTCTTTTTTCAATCTAATATTTTATCGACAAGGGTATTGCCTTGGCACATGCTTCTTTTGGATTTACAACCTCAATCCATGAGAGGAGCGATTACGACCATGACAAGAACCATTACTTGGTGATCATATGGCCTGGGCCCCTAGAATCATTTGGTCGTTCACACATCCATGGGATGTTTCAAATACCCTACAAGGCCATTCCTTTTCTGATCTAAGCTTTCATTATTGAGTACCTCATCTTGTTGCTTCTATGTCTTGAATTTATGATTTGATTCCATGGGAGGAGGGATCCAACACAATCGTTGGAACCATTACTTGGAGATCATGTGGCCTAGCCCCCCAAGGACCATTGATCGATACACATTCAAGGGGAATTCAAACATTGACGTTCTCCCTTTCTTTCAAACATATTTAGGTGTATATGTGAAGGGATGATGAATTAACTTGATCAAATATAAAAGGAAAAAGGTGGACATGTTCTTGAAAATCTCTTACTTGTAGGCCTTGATGGTTATATTTGATTTTTTTCATCTTGAAGGTGACACGTCGTTGTTATGTATCTCCCCTCCCTCATGACCAAATCATTTTTTCCTAACAACCACAAAGGTCAACTTGTGTCTTTCTTTCTTTCTCTTTTATTTTTAATTTATAGTGTTTGATACTTAAGAATTGTTGTTTCTAACCCCTCTATGTCATAAAAGACTAGGTCACATATCCAATGAATGAATGAAAAGGTCAGCAAAACATGAAGTCCTTTCGTCTTTAAATTTCATTGACAATAAAGTGTGTGTATATTGTGTTTAGGAAAAACATAGAAATAAAGTAGCCACATGGAGTAGACAACTTCTTGAAATCATATATAATTAAATATTCACAGAGCTTTTTATGTTCTAACCTTCATTGGAGAGAAAGATTTCATCTAATCGATAATTACTAACATTATTTTTTTCTATATCTATTGTATGACATATCTCAAACTATGTATGTTGTAAAAGTATTCATAAATGAAGTCAAAAGGCAACTAGACAAGAAGATAAAAATGATAAGGTCAAACATAGGTGGTGAGTTTTATGGAAGGTATGATGAAACATGAAAAATCTTGGGCCTTTTGCAAAACTTCTCCAAAATCTTGGAATTGTATCTTAATACACAATGCCTGTTCAAATGAGGAAAAGATAGACATCATTGGGCATCATTGAGAGTAGGCCCCATTCATGAAGTCTTTGAGTGAATGGAAATAACATAATTAATAACTATATAGCTAATGGAAACCTATAAAACTTCAGTTTGATTTGTTATCTTGTATGTACCTTACAATAAAATTTTCTCAAATTAAAGACCCACTAGAAACTAAGTTGATCTTTTTACATTATTTCCTCTCCATCTATCCTACGACTTTGAACGCCCTTGAATCAATTTATTGTTGCAACAAAAAATGAGTTTTGAGTATTAAAAATTAACACATCACACTTTTACACCCTCCCCTACCTATGTTGAAAAGTATGAAAGCACAACACATAGTAAATGACATGAACATCGCTTAGGTGTCATCAAATTGCACTTTTACACTCTATTATGAGCTGCATCATTCTTATATAATGCATTAATACTGCAAAAACCAACTTTTGAAAACCCAAGATAGAGTCAGAATGTTGCTCATATTTTGACTCTTTGGTAAAACTTTTTCCCCAAAAATCAAAGCTAGGTCATGTAGACACAAAGCCTTGATATCGAGATTCCTAGATTTTCAAAACCTACCTGGGTCAAATATTCCTAATCCGAACATTGTGGCAAACCTATAGAAAATATGGGTCACTTCCTAGTGAGCAAATATCTAAAATCCTCAAAACCATAGGTTTGTTTTGCAGACGTGTTGCCACTCCGATGGTAATTATTATTTGGGAAGGTTTTGAACTGTTAAAATAGTTCAAAACCCCTTGATACACTAGTGCACCCCTCATAAACATTAAGGAGAACAAACAAATATGAAAGTTTAGCATCATGTTGGCACGAATGATCTAAAACCTTAGACCACCTCCGAGTACATAGACATAATAAGTATTAAGACCTGACTTTCGATTGAAGAATAAAAGATGAATAATTTCTTGAATCCTCATTAAAAAGATGTACCAAACAACCACCTTATATCCCCATCTTCGTGATCCAAGCCAAGGGTTATTTGATAAACCTGATTTTGATTTGTTATCACCAGTGTTCAGGAAATCGGCCCGTGCGGCCGCATATGCGGCCGAATAATCGGTTCGGTCAGTGGGCCGCTGCGCACATCCTGAATCGCCCATCCAAGCGGGCTCGACCCGATTAAATAGCAAAAGCGCCGCATATGCGGCCGAATAATCGGCGCTTTTAACTCTCTGGGTCTTATACCCTGGCGGGCCAAATAAACCTCACGGGCCAAATAAACCTCGCACAGGCTGTTTCCGCAGACGCTCCCCGATGCCCTAGCTGCGGCGATCCTTGCTGCTGGAGTTTGGACTTCTAGACGGTGGCGCCGGCTTCCCTCAAGGTGCGTCGACTTCCGTCAAGGTGCGCCGACTTTCGTCAAGGTGCGCCGGCTTCCCTGAAGCAGTGCGGCGACTCTCCCAGCTCTCCCTCAAGCGCGGTGCCTCTCTTTTGATAGCTTGGACGGTGGCTTCCCTGAGTTCCCTCAAGCACTGCGGCGCCTCTCAAGCTTGGTCGGGCCTTCTTCAACCTTGGACGGCGACTCACAGGTAAGCAATTGTTCTATTTTGGGGTTAATCAATTCAGTAGCCCTTTCCCCTCTATTGGCCAAGGAGCTGTCGCACACCCCTTGCCGCACACCCCTCTGCCGCACACCCCTCTGTTGGCCAAGGACCTGAAGCCGCTCGTCATCATTTCACATAGTACTATCTTACTTACAATGAGGTTTCTTTTGCTGTTGTATAGTCGTGATTTGCTTTTCAATAACCTGGGGTTAACAACTAATCTTTTCTTTCCTCTCAACGTGGGATCAATGCATATCAAATTTTTTGATGCTTCAGAAGATGTCTAGTAGATATGTCTAGTCATCTATTTTTAAGTTCTTTCCCGGGTTTTCAAACTCCACTTTCTTGTGCCATTATAAATCAGTTTCTTTTTTCCATTTCTGTTCTGTATTCCCCTCTGGTGATTGGATGGGCTGCTTTGTTGTTGCTGGAGTTCGTCTTACATGAGCGGATTTTTCCATTCGAAGCTGTTGGAGAAGGTTTTGATTTTTTTGTGCTCTGCGTTCTAAGCTTATGCCCTTCATCATTCTTGCCGGGTACTACTACCACTGATAGCTACCTTTTCTTATCACGTGTTGCCAGTATTTCAATATGCTATTTTATAACAAGTTTTTGAATTGAATGATGGAGATTTAGCACCGGGCCCCTGACACCTTGCTGAACATCAAAATGACTCTGTCCCAATTCGTTGCCATTAGCATTTGCAAGATTCTTCACCTGCAATAGTCTGATTCTGCAGAATTTATACTCATTAGTCATTACCCTGTTGATGGAACATGATAAGTTTAATCGATATTCTTGTCATTAACTAAAGTAAATTATTTTTTGATAGACTAATGACAAGCTAATTTGTATCCATACACCAACTATTTATCCAAAAGTTCTGTTATGCATTGTACTTGTGCTTGAAACAGTTCCTGCCATTATGATTCTATTTTTGTATCTGTTTGGAAACCATGCTATTGCCATTATGAATCATGAGATAATTTGGGTTATTTCTCTCTCATATTAGTTTGGAAGTGTCTCTTACTCTCATGTGAGTACTCTATTTGTTATCTGTGTTGGATTAGTGAAGAAAACGCACAAGTATTCATGCTGTTATTTTTATGTGAGTACTCATGTTGTTATTTTTATGATCTATGAGCTTATTTCAGTTCATTCTTTGGTTGTGTACTCTATCTAGAATGACAAGAATAGGAAAATATACTCTATCTGGAATGACAAGAATAGGAAAATATCTATGTACATAACTACATATAGTTTTTCATTGGTTTGTTTGTTTGATTTATTTTGTTTATTGTCTCCAGAGCAATCATGGAGAGTCTTGGGTCAGCCTCAATAGGTATTAACACCCAATCAAACACACCCCAATCACGTCTAATTCCACCTGGGTCAACTGATCCAGCATGGAAATACGACTTCCTCAAAGATAAAGCCAATTCTAGCTGGGTTGTTTGTTCTTTATGCGGGAAGGAGATCAAGGGGTGTGTGAATTGCCTGAAGCAACACTTAGCTCACATAAAGGGCAATGTATCCGCATGCCCTGAAGTGGACAATGAAATCAAATAGGAGATCATGCAGAACATGGAGGAAATACGCAAAAAGAAGGATGAAAAGTCAAAAGGGACTGCAGTTGTGCGAGAAGAAGTTGACATTGCAATGGCTAAGGTGAATGATATTGATGGGCATCACACCGTTCCTAGCTCAGAGTCTTCAATGCGCCAAGTAGGGATCAAGGAGTCTATAGATAAAAAACAAAGAGAGCGGGTGAATCAATATATTGCTAGGTGGGTCTATCGGTGTGGAATTTCTTTTAATGCAATTTGCAACAATTCATTTTTATCAATGTGCCAGGCGATTGGGCAATATGGAAAGAACCTCAAGCCCCCTTCTTACTATGAGGTGAGTGAGTCTTTGTTGAAAGTGGAGGTTGAGAAGACAAGAAATGATTTGCAACCTCAATGAGAAATGTGGAGGAGATACGGGTGTACCATTATGACAGATGCTTGGAGTGATAGGAGAAGCAGGAGCTTGATGAATCTTCTTGTGAATTGTGAATTAGGCACTTGCTTTCTAAAGGCAATTGACGCCTCTGCTGAGTCTCACACAGGGGAATACATTATGTCTTTTGTTGATGGATGCATTCAAGAGGTTGGCTCAGAGAATGTGATTCAAATTGTTACAGATAATGCTTCTGCAAATGTATCAGCGGGTAGAATGTTGGAGGATAAGTATCCTCACATTTTCTGGACTTCTTGTGCGGCTCATGTCATTGATTTGATACTTGAGGAATTTGGCAAGGAGCAAAGAATTAAGGCTGTCATAAAGAAGGCAAGGGAACTGATTTTCTTCATTTATTCTCACACAAAAACCTTGAGTTTGATGCGCAAATTCACTGAAAAGGGGGAAATTTTAAGACCCGGAGTAACCAGGTTTGCTACTTCTTTCTTGACATTGCAAAGTCTGGCTGAGAAGAAAGACAAGTTGAGGCTTATGTTCACATCTGATGAATGGGGCCAATGCAACTGGTCCAAAACAAGAGCAGGTCTCAAAGCTACATCAACGGTCTTGGCTCCAACTTTTTGGAATCAAGTTTCATTAGCCATCAAAGTGTGTACACCTTTGATCTACTTGTTGAGAGTTGTTGATGGTGATAAGAAGCCTTCAATGGGATTTGTATATGGTGGATTAGAAGCTGCTAAACAAGAGATCATGGCCCTCTTTAAGGGAGTTGAAGTCACCTATAGACCATTCATCAATGCCATTCTCATCAAAACCAAAGACAGATTAGATGGTCCCCTTCACAAGGCTGCCTACTACCTGAACCCGTATTACTTCTACAAACATCAAGATGAAATTGAAAAACATCCAGATTTAATAGATAGCTTGATTAGGTGCATTGAGACCTTTTTCCCAAATGTTGTTGTTCAGGACAAGATTACCAGGACATAGTTGAGTTCCTATATGATGAAGCTAGGCTCATTTGGAAAGCCATTAGCTTTGAGACAGTGTTTGGTCAATGATGATGAGTACAAACCAGGTATATAAAGTTATAAACCTTACTTTATTTTGATTATTAGGATAATGATGAAATGCTTCTAAACTAACTATTATATATATATATGTGTGTGTATGTAGCTATGTGGTGGCGTCTACATGGTGGAGCAACACCACATTTGCAAAAAATGGCCATCAAAATTCTCAGCCTAACTTCCTCCTCCTCTGGATGTGAGAGGAATTGGAGTACTTTTGAAGGGGTACTTGACTACTTATATATTAGCTCAATTGATTACTTTCAAATATGCATATTATTCCCCTCTAAGTAGTCCATGCTTTGAAATGGCAGATTCACACTAAGAAGAGGAATAAACTTGAGGTCAAGCGACTTAATGACTTGGTCTATGTCCAGTTTAATGCCAAGCTACAAGAGCAACGGGAAAGGAAGGTCAAAGATCCTCTTCTAACAAGTGATAGAACACATGCCATGGAGTGGATAGGAGATGATACAATAGAAAATGATGAGGTCCCTGGTGGAGATGGACTTACACGGGGTAATGTAGCGGCTACAACAAGAGTTGTTGATGTTCTCCAAGCTAGGGCTACTCGTGCACAAACACGTGCTGTTGTAGGAGCTTCTACTTCTACATCAGTGCCCCAGATTGATGAAGATGATATTCTAGAGGAGTTGTCTACTGATGATGAAGATGAGCATGTTTTTATTGAGTTTGAGGATGAAGATGGCTACATTGATTAGATTTGTATTGATAAACTTGTGTTGATTGTTGATGTACTACTTTGTGATTTGGACATGAGTTGCTTGTTTATTTGGTGCTTGTTGTTTACTTGGTATGAACCTTTTGGGATATGTTATTTAAATTATTTTCTTCTTCAATCATGCTTATTTCTTAGTTAATATTCAAATGAAATTTCATTTTTTGTTATATCCCCTGTTATGTTTGTTCCCTTTATATATCGAATTATATATGGTCAATATATAAATTTATGTAAATATATAATAAATTTATAAAAAAATCCAAAACCGCATATACTCCCGCATATACTCCCGCATACCGTATATACTCTATTCGGTACCATGTCTGCCCGTACACCGATTACCGCTTTTTAGAACACTGGTTATCACTCTCATTGGAGGAAATCGAAAGAAATGAGAAAATATCTATGAACTTGATTTCTCAGAAGTGAACCTCACCCGTATTTAAATATTCTGCATGTGGAAATGATTTAATTTAATCATCAATATGCTAACACAATCTTCTCTCTTCTGAAAGAAAAACATTTGACTCAATAATTTGGATACACATCCAGACCATCCATAAGGTCACTTCATGATCTTTGTTAATATCTATGAATTCATGTTTATCCCTTATGAAGCAATGGGAAAATTCCTTTCTTTTAGAATACACAAAGACTAATGAAGACATGTCAATATTGCTAAATAAAGGGGTAAAAATGCATTTTTCACTCCTCGTAATTTGGGCATACATGCATCATTGCCCCCTTGCCACACAAAGGGAAATTTTATCTATTTGATGATTTTATATTCTATTTCAAATCCCCTTGACTTATGAGGGAACTTTTATGCACAAAGTAATATTCACATCACCTTTCAATATGCCATCTTTCTTAAACCTGGAAACCCTAACACAAACGTGTATAGTGTTACATGTACGTTATAGGGTAGCCTAATACAAGTAGGCCGTCCCCTCAGACCAAGTCTTTATCTGCCAAGTCATGAGCACGTGTAGTGCTAACTAATATAATAATGAATGGGGCTAATTCTAAAGTTAGAATGCATGGTATGGATGAGCCGTTCATCCAATACTAGTGTCTTGGGTGCTAGATTCATGAGACTGAGGACAATGGGTTTTCCATGCACCTCAATGCAAATAGTAGGTCCACCAAAATCAAGCTTTGCCCTTCACAACCTCAATTGTCGATCCTAAACCAACAAACATGTGATTCAAAAGTTGAAGGGACAAATAGCCATGCCTAAGTACAATTTCAATAGTTCACACAATGAGGAGGCATGTGAAGACAATGTTGTAGATCTACCATAGAACTGCAATGACTTCAATGGGTGGTATTTGGGGATGCTAGTCTCCTGAATTTCCTAGTGGGCATGCCCTCAATGAACTAACCATGGCATGGGAAACCCATGCCTCCTAAAAAAAGTATCATTTATTTCCCATTCTGAGAACACCTCTGTTAGCCCGCTTGACCAGGGGATGATGCACCATCTTGATACCAATATCTGTGACGAACAAAGACCTTGCAAGTGGCACCAAACCGCACAAGAAGAAGGGAGTGGGTACCAGTTTGTAGTCTATTCCCCTCATCCTTTATCAACAACCTTGCATATGCCTCCATATATTTCACTCTGGCCTTATCGCCATGCATGTTCCCAGGCCAGGATGTTCCCAACAAACTATATAGATACATGTTCCAATGCCATACCAAAATTTATCAAAAATAATGATGAAGTTATTTGCCAAACAACTGAAAGAGATTTAGAGTAAAAAAGAATGATTGAAGAACTTTAGCGACTTTAATTATTTCCTAGAGACACGAGATCCCCCAAAATTTTGATGTCCCTAAATTGTAAAGTGTAATAGTTGGGAAGATTTGAATCTTCACATTCACATGTATTGTCCTGACATGGTCAAACTACAAAAGGATGACATCTTTTAACCATATTTTCCAAAGTTGTTGGATTGTTCAACCTTGGTGCTGTACAACCAATAGATACCAGAGACAATAAAGTCTTAGGCCGAGTTTGTCAATTGCTTCATGGAATAATATACCTGGAACATTGAATGACTACCAAACATTGATGAGATGGAAGAGATAACATGGAATATAGAGGAATATTTCACATAGTTCATGAGACAATGGTGAGAATTGGAAAAATATATAGTTCAAATGCCAACTAATAAAGAGGGCATACACATGGTTATCAAGTCAGCCTCTCCATCACTGTCATCCATACTGACTCGTCAACCATACAGGGTGTTTCCAAGTCTCATCCAAGTTGGTTAGTTATTGAGGTCACTTCAATAAAGGGGTTTATGAGAAGATTAGTCTCACCCTCAACACTACCTCCAAAATGAGTAGTAGAAAGGGGTGAAATCTGTGCTGACAATGTAGTTTCCATTTCCAACCATGGAACATTGTCTAAGAAGATAAATGCAATTGCTAGCATAACTTCCCTAGCCCGAAAAGTTTAGCCCCAAAATAGAAACAACCAATGACAATCCAGTAAGGATGAAAAAATCTATCGGAAATTGTAATATCCCCTCCTTTCCAAGTGCAAACACAACAGCCAACATCCCCTACCACAACAATCATGGATCCAACAAAGACATCGATGGAATAGGCACCAATGATAACTATGAGAACCCCTCAAAGGGTGCAATTTGAGACCTCCTCTACCCGTTAAGTTTCATGAAAGTTTACTCTACTTGTTTGCTCCTATGCATCTATCTTCCCCAATATGCACTATAAACTGAATTCTCAATCCTTCCTCCGCTTCCAAACATGCTTCCAGAAATTTTAATATAGAAAAACTTTCTACAGTTATCATCTCTCTCTGAGAAACCTTGTAGATGGATGTTATACCCTCAATTTTGGCAAAATTGAAGCAATATTTTCCTCAATAATATTATTCATGAAATAAATGTCAAGTTTCTAAAGGAAACAAAGTACATGGTGTTTTAGATAATTTAAAGATAATTATCTAGCCAAAAGTGGCAACACAGTGTTTGAGGCATCACAATAACATTATCTTGATTTAAGTTTTATATGCTTACAAATAATAAAGAAGCTTGGAGGAAAATGATATGTAATGGGATAATGGCTTGTCTTAAAATAACGTTGGAAAAGAAAAAAATGTGAAAAGATATTCCAATAAAACCCGACAATGTGACTATAGGTGGAAAATCATTAATGAACTATTATATTTGATTTAAGAAATATTTTAGGAAAGGAAGATAAGAGAATAATCTGATATTCATTATCAAATGCGATTTCCTTAACGACTTTTAATTGCCAAATCCAATACTTAATAGGAATGTAATAAAAGCCAATCGTTTAAAAAAAGTGGGATGTCTTGTTAATAAGTATTTATAGAATACCCTATGTGCATTACCTCTCGCATAAAATCAATTGGTGCTAAATTTTTTAAAAGGGAGATATCATTGTAAGATAATAGAAAATAGATATCTTTAGGTGCAAGGAAAAGCTTGATTATATGGGAAGATGTAAGCTTTTTAACAACCTTGCCTCTCACTCTTCCTTCCTTTCCCTCTACGTCGAAGCCAATAGGGTTTTCTACTAGGTAACTATATATATAGAGGGACTAGGGGTCCTTGCCTCCATCTCATACGAGGCACCCAATCTCGGTTGTCCGCGGGAAGTCGGAAGAGGCAAGAGTCGGAGAGGGAACGATCTGTTCGGATCCGAGGAAACACATCCCTGGCATTGAACGATCAGGAAACCCCGTCGCCATGATGAGGGTGACGTCGAACAACAGTCTAGTCCAAGACGGGAAGCCTAGACCCCTGACCGACGATGGGAGTTCGTGGACACGGGGGTTTGACACCAGACCATCATGAAAACGCCGGGATCTTCCTTGTGAATGGTTGAAGGAGCTAGCGGACTTGGAGCAGGATCCAAGCCGTGGGATCCGAGGAAACACATCCCTGGCATTGAACGATCAGGAAACCCCGTCGCCATGATGAGGGTGACGTCGAACAACAGTTTCTAGTCCAAGACGGGAAGCCTAGACCCCTGACCGACGATGGGAGTTCGTGGACACGGGGGTTTGACACCAGACCATCATGAAAACGCCGGGATCTTCCTTGTGAATGGTTGAAGGAGCTAGCGGACTTGGAGCAGGATCCAAGCCGTGGCCATGTGCACCCAAGCAGCTTTCACAGTGCATGAGCGACCAGTCATCACCCAGACGTATCTCCTCCTCACGACCGCAAGTATAACCCAAACCTTAGTTCTCGCCATCCCCACTGTCTCCACCCTGACCTGCACTCTTGCCGGGCTCGGGAGACGGCGGCGGAGGCAAAGGGGATCTTTGCTGGCCCCCTTCGAGTCTCAGAGAAGAGAGACGACGCAGCGGATGGCCCCTGCCATGACGACGGCATAGGGGTTCACAAGGAGGGTGACGGGCTGAGCCTGCTCCTCGCCGGAGTGGTCTGGGTCGGAACTGTCGACTCCTTGATGGACTGTGCAGACTTGACTCTGCAAAGGTGGTGGCCATAGTTGGGGCGAAGTCAGGAGGGGCTGTAGGTGCTAGGAGGGGCCGAAGGCAGCGACCGAGGAGGACGGAGTGGGAGTGCAGCCGTCCGTGAGGCGGATCACCCGCCTATCCCACCGACAGCATCAGACCACTCGGCCGGATCCGGATAAACGGATCAAAGACGGAATCTGCAGATGAAATACCGAGAGAGATAGTCTGCAACAGAGGGAGGAAGGTATGTAGAAGGTCCATAGGCTCTGCGCCAGCAAGAGAGGAGACCCTGGTAGCTGCGCCTTGGCCACTGTAGGTCAGGCGCCGGCATCAGGCCTCCGCGTCCAAGCGGGACGCCATGCTGAGACGGAGACGAGAAAGCGGGAAGAGCGGTTTATGGACTAGCCGCGGTTCAATCAACTAATCAACAAGTCGTCCGGTTCAGAAGAAAACCAGGGATTGAACTGCGCCCTGCGGCGCCGTGACCAATAATTTAGGTATAACCTTTTATTTTGATTAATTCATAAGAAATGCTAGGGTTAACTAAATATAGCGAAATTATATATCATTTTGATCAGAAAAATGAGAGAAGTGCAAATAAAATATAGTTGAGACCCAAATGTGTTTCCTATTTCAAAAATAATGCAAAGATGGGTTTAAGTGGTGATTAAAGCATAAAAATCCTAGATTTGTGTAACAAGTTGGTTGAATATGCTAAATATGATTCCTTTGCTATAATAAGTAATATTGTTGAACAAAATGATAAATCAAGATGAGCATGATAATAATCATGGGAATTAGGGTTTCAAGGCATAACCCTAGTGATAACTTGATAACAAGGACACATAAACCCTAGATTGAGACTGAGTAGGGTTTAGTATGATTAATATGATTTAAAGTAATGGTGACACTTTGGGATTTATATCTGTGCAAACAAAAATGTGGATTTCTTGATTTTCTCTTTGACTGGATAATATGCAAAAAGTGTAATCTGCATGGTAATTTGCATGGTTCAACATCAAGGTACGTGATTACGCTTATGACTACATGTATCGACTTCCAACATTTACCGAGGTTTATCGAAGATTGAATGAATGATAATTGTTGGATGTTTATTTATTTCATGCAAATTATAAAGTCTTTATGGGTATCACATAAAGTAAATAATGATATTCTGAACCCTAGATTACGGGTAACACACATAAGTCCAATGATGGATAGTGGATACACCTGGGATAACAGACCATATATGGGTTAGAAAATGAAATAAAATACATGTTCCTATGTGCACCTATTTATGGTTGATTATATGTACTTTTGATTATTGGATGAACCCACATACCAATATAAGTATATGCTGACCGTGTTTTGTTTGTTGGCGTTTTAGGTACCTGTTAATTATGAAGATGACAACATGTGATGAACCAGATGAAAATTACCTGAATATATTAAAGATAAGTTAAAGGAGGATTATATAATTAGTACTTCTTCTCAACCAATATTAATTTATGAGGAATATCATTGAACAATTTGTAAACAATATTCAGAATAAATGAGATTGCTTTCTATTATTTATTATTTGCTAAATCTAGATCCTTGGGAATATAGGTAATGTATCTCAACTGGAAGGTCTTTCTTAATTAGGGGACACAGAAAGTGAGATCGTTACATTTGGTATCAAAGTGCCAATTTTTTCAAATAATATTTAATAGTTTATAATTTTAAGTAATCTGTAGAAATATGAGAGAATCATTAGGGCATTATCTAAAGACTGATATGTCTAGAAGGGATCACGACCGGGGGCTGACAAAATTTTCCTCTGCACTGCTAGTTGGCTTACAAGGACTCCCAGACCCGTGCATCCTTCCTGGCCAAAGTCAAAAGTCTTTTCCCGAAGTAAAATACCTTTAAAGTTTTATCTCATTTTGATTCATCCACTTCTCATCCTCTTGCTTAATACACCCTAAAAGAAACTTCCCTCCTCATCTCAAGTTAGGGTCTTTGAGAAGAAGTAGGATTAAGACATCCTCCACCAATTAATGTACATATAATGTGAAATGATAATGTACATGTAATGTGGAAATGGTAAAATACATGTAACATGGAAATAATGATAATGTAGAGAAAAACATTTTATGGGTTTCCTTGCGTGGGTAACCCTAGATAGAACTAGGGTTGATTTGGGAAAACCCTAATGCGATACGGGACATAAAAACCCCAAGAGGTAGGGTGTAGTTTCTAACCCTTACATAAAACTCTAATCCTGAAAAATGGGAGTAGAGTGGGTAAGATGGAAACTCTACCCATATGAACCTAATTAGGGTAAGAGTAATGAGAATTAAGGAAGATTTGAATAAGTCTATGTGACCTACATGTCCATGTAAGAATGCGGAGGAATGTATTCATGTTGCATGTGAAAAAAAAGAGATTGGAATATACATGAGAGACATAAATGACCAAGGGTTATATGTGAAAATGAAAATATGAATATAACTTGCTCATTAACCTAAGGCTATCTCTGGAGAAATGAATGGATAAAGAGTATCCCAGTGGGTGGGTATGAATGGCGATCACCCCCAAAGAGTGGGTAGATAATTGAGAATACTCCAAGCTAGTGAGTATGAATACCCCAGAAACGACCCCGCCTCCCAGTAACCCCCAATTAAGGGAGATCAAGAGGTCAGAGCCGTTATCCCAATTTCCTGAATCAAAGGTTTGACAAATAATCGGTAATAATTATTAAATTGTACCATGACTATACTGAAAGCTAGAATAAAATAAAACTTTGCATACCTTTTTTAAAAACTTGGATTTTTAGCTTCTATCCACATCTGGACTCTATTCTAACTAATCCTCCTTGCACTTTATTTCTTGATTTCACAATATGCTACTTTACTGTTTGTCCTTTTCAATATTGTACCTAAAACACTGACAAACAAAATGTCGGTCAGCATAAATGAATATGTCGATATGTGGGGACAACCAAAATTTCACATATATGGCTAACAATCTAAATATCACAATCAAGTTAATTAACAAGTCAATTTTACACTTTCAATGTGACATTCTCTACCGCTTTTGCCCTAACCATGGAATACCCTCCTTAGTGTTTCTCTTTTGCCATTGACTTAAGGCCACCTTCTCCATCCTGAGCTTGGTGCCTGGGGTCACCTCTCATGGTGCCCATTAGTCATGCAATAAAGACCACATTCTCTATCCTGAGCTTGGTGTCTGGGGTCACCACTCATGGTGCCCATGGGTCTTCCCTCTTGGGCTTGACCTTTATGCATCATCCATCAAGGTGGCATGTAGGTACACGAATACACATTTATATCATAATTGTGATAATCATAGTGACTTTATGATCTACAAGTATGAACATCCAAGCTGATAGGTTGCATCCAATGCGATTAATCATTCGAAAAACCTTCACAAAACTAATGCGATTAACCATAATTAACCACATACTGGATCCAGAGCAACTTGATGTCCAAGCAATAACATTCAAGAATAATCAAACAAGCAATCAACAATATCCTAAAATTAATGCGATACATCCAAGTGTCATTGTTTTATCCAAAACATTCTCAAGATTAACTTAGATTCTACCCTAATATTTCTAGGCCACTTTAGGGTTTTATTAGGGTTTTAGCCTCCATAATACCTTTATCACTTTTAATACTCTTTTAGTTCACAAACCCTAATTTCAACATCATAAGCCTACTTAAAAGTCAATTAAGTCTATTGTTTCCCTTTTACACTAAAATTACCATCTTTATCCTTTAAGTTATTTCAAGATCATTAGACTCAATTATCACCTTTAGTTTCTTTCGAATTGACAACTCATATTTCATATAGTCTAATTCATATATGAACTCTATTTATCCTTAATTCCACATTAATCTACTAGAAAACCCTAATTACTAAATTAAGGGTATTTATCCACAATTCGAAACTTTTATACTCAAAATAGCTTAGAACCATCATATCTTAGCTTTATACATGAATTTGAACAATTAAATCCATTAAGAATCTTCATTACTAACATTAGGGTTTCAAGGCCCATTAAAGCTTATTTATGTACATGGAACCCTAAATTAATCAAACTATGCATAAAGATTATCCTTTTGGATCTAGTGTGTCCTTTTTATAATTAACAAGTTAGTATCAACTTTAAACATCCATATAACCTTCCTAATTCATTAATCATCAAAGATTAGGGGTTTTAATTAATTAAACCATTAAAGACAACATCTTTACATACTTTTTGAATTGCAAGCATAACTAAGCTTCAAATAAAATTTCTTTGTGTTCCTCTCATTTTGAGGATCAATTTAAATATATTGACTCTATTCATCGGAGCTTCCTATCAAAAGTTATGATTTTTGTAAGAAAAGTTATTTTCTTGATTTATTCGTTAATTCTAGAAAATCAGTGGCCACTCGATCCATGGTCCCCCAGACCACGCTGGATCCAAAGGCCTAGATTCTGCATGTCTAACTTTCGATCTTAAGTTATAAAAGACTATTTTGCCCTTACTTGGAAAGCAGGGATAAAGGGGCAGATCGGTAATTTGTGGGTCTGTCGTCTTCCTCCTCGCGCCAACTGAGCAGTGCACCTGTGGGTCAACCACGACATTGACTTTGAGCTCTTGACCACTAGCATGCAAACAATAGGCCCAGAAGCTCCGCCTTCACCACACAGACTTGCCTAGGGGGTCATTTTCTCCTCCACGTTGTGCCTTCACTGCCAACTAGTCGCCGGTGCTCCAGCGAGGTCAATTGGACGATGAGGGTGCATGTCAAGATGATTTCTCAAATCTAACTCACCAAAACACTTCTCTTTGTTCTCCAAGAGTTCTAGGGTTGGGATTTGACGCGTCGGTGCCCTCGCGGACCTTCCCCTATATATAGGGTCATCTGAGTACTCCCAAGATTTGGGGACTTCTGCTCTCGTCGACGAATCTACCCATAAATCAGGTCGAGAAGCTTCGAAATAGGCTCCCGAAGTCGATGGAATCGTCCATTTTCCAAATCATCCTTTCCTCTTTGTGCAATCTTTTGCTCAAGAATCTCACAGGCTGTCTCTCCAACATGGTCCCTTGTGAGACTGGGATTCACTCCCAACCGTTGGATCTCCTATCCAATGGTCGTTCTTAATCTAAAAATTTGGAAAATCGTGATTTAATTCCCAATATCAAAAAGTGACTTAATTGCTTTCTACTTTAGGATCATCTTCAAAAATTTATAACTCATTATTCCTTTATCCGTTTTCAACCAAAATTTAGGGAAAACTTTAGATTTGCATTATCTTCCTTTATTCCATTTTTGAGCCTTAAACTCAAAAGGAAAGATGCATTTTCTTCACATGCAAGTAAATGTTCAATAAAACTCATTTAAGCATATTTTCTCTCTCATAATATTTTATTTTCTTAATTGTGATTCCTTTTTATATTAGAAATTATGTGGACACAAAAACTCATCCAAGATGGATCCATTATCCATATTTCCACATGTTTCTTGTATTATTATTATCTCAAATTTCCTTCTAAATAAATCAATATTTAATTGATCTTTTCTCTTTCTTGTTGCATTATCTTTGCAACTTGGACTCCTTGGAACCTAAGGAACCCAAAAGGCACAAAATCCACCTTTGGGGAATATTCCTTTGCCTTCTATAGATTTCTACATCTTTCTTTTCTCCATTTCTTAATTATTCATTTACTAATTAGATTTCCTTTTTCTTTTCCTTTTTATTAGGCCCAATAGCCAATAAGGTCCTCAAAGCAACCAACAAGGCTATTATAAATGAAATTCATACAATCC
Source organism: Alisma plantago-aquatica (assembly GCA_963693085.1). Taxonomy (NCBI): domain Eukaryota; kingdom Viridiplantae; phylum Streptophyta; class Magnoliopsida; order Alismatales; family Alismataceae; genus Alisma; species Alisma plantago-aquatica. Next base: position 962,585,429 of record OY856412.1, read on the forward strand.
AATCAAATCACCTCATTACTTGTTCATATATCTTTATTAAGAGAAATTGCATTTCTCACCAAGAGAACCCAAAATTGGGGTTGTAACATCCTTCCCATCTTATAGGAATTTTGCCTTCAAAATTCCCACAAGCATACAAACAAACAGGATAAGATCTTCTCATGTCCATCATGGCCCTCATGTGGCTTCACCCTCTCCATGGTGCTTCCCATGAACATTCATCATCTTATATTCTTACATCTGAGTTCTCTCTCACCTTGGTATCTTGTACCCTTATAGGTGACTCAGGACATCTCAGCTTCTCTCAAAGCTAAATAGGTTCATGGCTCAGCGCATGGCTTGGGTACCTCACATAGTGCTCTTAGATCGGACTCGTGGAACACATCATACATCATGTTATCCTGAGGGGTAAGGCTAAACATAACCATCTCCACCAATCCATCTCAAAATGAACCCATGTATCAGGGACTCACCTTTCTCAACTATAGTTCAGAGGGGTCATATTTTCATATCACATATTCTCCCACAGTGAATTGCATGTCAGTCTTCTTTGCATCAGCTCACGACTCATGTCACCCTTGAGCTCTCTTTCAGCCATCACACGATCAAAGTGACTTCATCTGCACATACTGTGGTCTTTTTCTGACCTTCGTAAGGTCCCTTCACCAACATCGTCTTAATGAAGCGGTGACCGACACAACCTCCCTTACAGAGCTTCTTACATCCCGATATGGGCTATGGTGGCTATCATCACATCTTATATAGGACAATAATTGTCTCCATATATCACCCTAAACAAGCACACACACTCTCATCAGACCCTCTAGTTTGGATCATGCTAACCATCAGTTAGGGGTGATAAGCTGTACTCGCATTGAGTTCTTCATGTACCTACTTCCACCACATGTAAGTGATTCTTTAGGTCGTACTCAAGAACCTTTGAACTCGCATCATGGTGTAGTTGAACCATCTCTCTATCTCATATATAGTTAAACCAGACCTGTCCCCTGACAGTACTCTCTCTTTCTCTTAAATTATGTCATCAAGGTAAGGCGATCTACCATAACCCATATTATATCTTGACTTTTCTTGGTCCATGGGAGACTTACCACAACATCCATAGTGATGAACTCCCATTCCCCCTTGGGGACTCTTTATCCTCTATATCGACTCAATGGGTCACTGGTATTTGTCCTTCACCTCCTGGCATGAATGGCGGCAAGCCACATGCAACTCTGTACACTTCTTCATGTTAGACATCCAAAATTACTACTGCAATTTACTATCTTAGTAGTACCACAGTGTATGATGAACTTAAAATCATGATCTCCTGTATGTCATTATTTCTCAAGGTTGATTCCTCAGAACCCTAAAACACTCTAGTCATGGGTTTCATCACCTTGTTTTCTAGAGAAGTGCATCTGAGGTTCTACAACCATTCTTCTATCGCATCAAGCCCTAGGCTGGCTAACCAAGCAACCACTAACTCAAAAAATAGATCTCATTACATCTGAGTGTTAGCCAAACATATCACACAAACTAGGGTTCACCTAGCCATCTCTTCCAACCTTTCCACTAGCTAAACTAGGCAGCTATGTCTCAACATGAGCATCCAGGTAACAGTGAAGACATAGACCTCCATGTATTCCACCTATCATCTCATCTCAAACTTTGGGTCTATCTTCATCAAGAAAACTCAGAGCTCATCAAACTCAAACTTATATAACTCATAGATTCCATACATCTCATGATAAAAACGTTCTTATAAGATAACTACCTTAGTTCTCTTGGTGTTTGTAAACCATCCACACATCATATACTTCACAAGGGTACATTATTATCTCTATCCTCATGCATCAAAGCAATGTTTCCACTCACATCATCCTTATCCTTGGTGTATGGCATGCATACTGTCCTATATCTCACTCCCATAACAAGAGGAAATAAGCATTTGGCTGCAGTCTAAATACAGAGTTCTTCCCATTCCAAGAGTAGAGATGGTACATCCCACATCGCCAGTACACCTTCAAATCTAACTGGAAACGTGCATCACATGTCTCTACATCATGAACATCTTGAAATCAAGTTTACTTCCATGAAAAACTAGTTTCGAACCCACTTGGGTCATCATATCATCCTTGGTCATCTCCTCTAGGTCTATAGGGTGCCGACACTTTTGGGGTCATCCCTCTTCCCTTATGCATCCAGAGAGTTCCCTCCTCATCTACCCTTTGGGTCCCATGAGTTCATGAAGGTGATCAATCTCCTAACCCATGGCCCTCAGATAGTGATAGCTGTTACCTCCCGACCCTTTGATCATGTGCAACTAGGGAATTAGGCAACTCCTACTCCCATTGGTCTTATCCCTACCTGACCCTAGGATAGACTTAAGATTCTAACATAGTACATATCCAACTTGAAACCTTACCCAAGTCTCCATCATCTCTCTCTGCATTCAGGGTCTAACTTACATCCTTTCATAGGGGTCATGGCGACCTACCTGCCTCGGTCATGCCCCATACTGATTACCTTCATGGTAACACATCCACATGCACTTAGAGATGATTATCTATGGGTCTGTAGGTTCATTCGCTTACTATGTACTCTCCACTTAGCTTCTCAAGATTCTATGAGACCTCTTAGGGTTTCCTTAAGCCCAACAAAAACTTGATTCATACCCTACAAAAGGGTCCTCTCCCAGGATGGGAGGAAACTATCTCTTGATAGCAACAAAGGTCACAAACGTCCTAGGGTTTACATCAAGATGAGTATGCTTAACGCTGTCAAACTACTAAGGCACATAGCTAGCAAGCGGACCACTTACTAAACCATGCTAGGTCTCCATGGTAGGTCCTACTTGTTCTCATTCCTCAACATTGGACCAACATCATACATACATAGGTCACCAACCTACATATGAGGGGTTCATCAAACATATACCTTAATCCAAGGGGTTTCCCATTCCTTTAAACATGAGGAGTGCCATGCTCAAATCTATGGAAACTCAAATCTCGTCATGAGCATCAGGTACACCCGATACTACTACTTCCCCTCATAGGTCTAGGAACCCTAGGTTCACCTTTCTGATGTCCAACTGCATGCTCAACCCTGCAACCACATACCAAGCATGTTCAAGGTATGACATGCACTTCCTATTATCCTTCTACTCGAGTAACACATCAAAGTTGAGTCCTCCTCAAGGACAACCAACTAGGTATAAGGCCTCATAACTTGTTACCAAGCCTCCTCAGGGTCTAAGGAACTCTTCTTCCTATCATTAGAAGGTCAACACTTACGTCCTCTGCTCATAGGTACCAGCAACTTCATCCTTCTTCTTAGGGTTTGGTTCCTTTAAAGGCAACCCAGATACCATGTACGACGCAACCCCAACCATCCACTTAGGTCGCATCAAACCCAACTTCTCAAGGTTCCTCATATCCTGGAGTCTAAACTTCCAACATGCTAACTCGAGTCCTGCTCTCTCCCCCTCTCTCTAGAGCTTAACCCTACAAACAACCGTATTACTATAGGTCCTCTCTCGAAGGTGGATCAAGCTTACCAACATACACCTACATGGGTTAAACCTATGTTTGCTCCAGATTATCTATAGCTCTTTATGCTCATCTCATAAGATATCCATCATACTCTCCTGGCCAGAGTTTTAGCCTACTGTCAGTACTACTAACATACTCTGGGTGCATACTATGCCATGCTCATGTAAGCCCATAGGGTTTCTATATGGTCATCGCTAACCTCATCAATGAAGGAGCTATCCTTCACTCTACCATGCACGACCCTTCCCAGGGTTGGGTCGCCAAAGGTACTAGGTCATCCAACCTCACATGGCTCATATCATCATGGGTATCCAAACCAAAAGCATGTCCACCCACACACCTGGTCTACCATGACATCTAACTCATCGTGTCATCCCTCTCTAACCACCACTTAGGGTTAGGGTTAGCATCATCCTCAGAGGATGTTCCAGGTCTCTACCTTTAATGGAGATCTCTGCCTCCAAGACCAATTCTCTATTCGTCCTCCTGACCATAGGGTCTAACCTCAAGTCTCTCCTGAGGGCATGACAACACATGTCATACGACCTAAGCATGCAACTATGCTTTAGTTTACACTTAAACTATTAAGCTTATGTGCATGACATCTTATTTACATGCTTTTTATTAATTTTGGTGGAGGATTCCTTAACCTTATAATGCATACCCTCTCCTCAAGAGGGTGAGGAAAAGAGAGAAAAACCCTAAACCTCAGAATCTTAACAGAATTAGGGTTGAGAAGGGATGAAAATAGATGAGAGAGTCCTAAAGGTATTTTATTTTGAGTCAGTTCCTAAGACATTGGCCAGGAAATCAAAGTGATATGGGAGTCCTCGTATTCTGACTAGCGGTATGGAGGAAAATCTTGCCAGCCCCCGGAACGTGATCCTTTTCTAGACACCTCAGTCTTTGGAAAATCCTCTAATAACTCCCTTGGGTTCTACATAGTTTGTAAAATTTAATAATTACTAAAGATTAGATGAGGAACTAGTGCTCTGATACCAAATGTAACGACCTCGCCTCCCAGTAACCCCTAATTAAAGGATACCAAGATATCATAGCCGTTATCCCATTTTCCCAGATCAAAGGTTCGATAAATAATCAGTAATAAATGTTAAATTCTACCATGACTATACTAAAAGCTGGAATAAAATAAAACTTTGCATACCTTTTTCAAAAACTTGGATTTCTAACTTTTATCCACATCTAGACTCTATTCTAACTAATCCTCCTTGCACTTTATTTCTTAATTTCACAATATGCCACTTTACTATTTTTCCTTTTCAATATTGTACCTAAAACGCCGACAAACAAAGCGTCGTTTAGCATAAATGAATATGCCGGTATGTGGGGACAACCAAAATTTCACATATATGGCTAACAATCTAAATATCACAATCAAGTTAATTAACAAGTTAATTTATGCTTTCAATGTGACATTGTCCACCACTTTTGCCCTAACCCTGGAATACCCTCCTTAGGGTTTCTCTTTTACCATTGACTTAAGGCCACCTTCTCCATCTTGAGCTTGGTGCGTTGCGTGGGGTCACCTCTCATGATGCCCATTAGTCATGCAATAAAGACCACCTTCTCTATCCTGAGCTTGGTGTTTGGGGTCACCACTCATGGTGCCCATCGGTCTTCCCTCTTGGGCTTGACCTTTTTGCATCACCCATCAAGGTGGCATGTAGGTGCAAGAACACACACTTATGTCATAATTGTGATAATCAAAGAGACTTTATGATTTGCAAGTATGAACATCCAAACTGATAGGTTGCATCCAATGCGATTAATCATCCGGAAAACCTTTGGAAAACTAATGCGATTAACCATAATTAACCACATACTTGATCCAGAGCAACTTGATGTCCAAGCAATAACATTCAAGAATAATCAAACAAGCAATCAACAATATCCTGAAATTAATGCAACACATCCAAGTGTCATTGTTTTATCCAAAACATTCTCCAGATCAACTTAGATTCTACCCTAGGATTTCTAGGCCACTTTAGGGTTTTATTAGGGTTTTAGCCTCCATAATACCTTTATCACTTTTAATACTCTTTTAGTCCACAAACCCCAATTTCAACATCATAAGCCTACTTAAAAGTCAATTAAGTCTATTATTTCCCTTTTACACTAAAATTACCATCTTTATACTTTTAAGTTATTTCAAGATCATTAGACTCAATTATCACCTTTAGTTTCTTTTGAATTGACAACTAGTATTTCATATAGTCTAATTCATATATGAACTCTATTTATCCTTAATTCCACATTAATCCACTAGAAAACTCTAATTACTAAATTAAGGGTATTTATCCACAATTAGGAACTTTTATACTCAAAATAGCTTAGAACCATCATTATCTCAGCTTTATACATGAATTCGAACAATTAAAGCCATTAAGAATCTTAATTACTAACATTAGGGTTTCAAGGCCCGTTAAAGCTTATTTATGTACATGGAACCCTAAATTAATCAAACTATGCATAAATATTATCATTTTGGATCTAGTGTGCCCTTTTTATAATTAACATGTTAGTATCAACTTTAAACATCCATATAACCCTTCTTAATTCATTAATCATCAAAGATTAGGGTTTTTCATTAATTAAACCATTACAAACAACATCCTTACATACCTTTTGAATTGAAAGCATAATTAAGCTTCAAATATAATTTCTTTGTGTTCCTCTCATTCTGAGGATCAATTTTCATATATTGACTCTATTCATCGAAGCTTCCTATCAAAAGTTATGATTCTTGCAACAAAAGTCATTTTCCAAATTTATTCGTTAAGTCTAGAAAATCAGTGGTCGCTCGATCCATGGTCCCCCTGACCACACAAGATCCAACAGCCTAGGATCCGCGTGCCTAACTTTTGATCTTAAGTTACGAAAGACTATTTTTCCCTTACCTGGAAAGAAGGGATGGAGGGGCAAATCAGTAATTTGCTGGTCCGTCATCTTCCTCCTCGCGCCAACCGAGCAGCGCACCTGTGGGTCAACCACGACGTTGACTTCGAGCTCTCGACCACAAACACACAAACCAATAGGCCCAGAAGCTCTCCCTTCACCACGCAGACTTGCCTAGGGGGTCAATTTCTCCTCTACGTTGTGCCTTCACTGCCAACCAATCACTGATGCTCCGGCAAGGTCAACTGAATGATGAGGGTGCAGGTCAAGATGATTTCTCAAATCGAACTCACCAAAACACTCCTCATCGTTCTCCAAGAGTTCTAGGGTTGGGATTTGACGCGTCGGTGCCCTCACGAACCTTCCCCTATATATAGGGTCATCTGAGTAGTCCCGCGATTTGGGGACTTCTGCTCTCGTCGACGAATCTACCCATAAATCAGGTCGAGAAGCTTCAGAACAGGCTCTCAAAGTCGATGGAATCGTCCATTTTCCAAATCATCCTTTCCTCTTTGCGCAATCTTTTGCTCAAGAATCTCACATGCTATCTCTTTAACACGGTCCCCTGTGAGACTGGGATTCACTCCCAGCCATTGGATCACCGATCCAACGACCATTCTTAATTTAAAAATATGGAAAATCGGGATTTAATTCCCAATATCAAAAAGTGACTTAATTCCTTTCTACTTTAGGATTATCTTCAAAAATTTATAACTCATTATTCCTTTATCTGTTTTCAACCAAAATTTAGGGAAAACTTTAGATTTGCATTATCTTCCTTTATTCCAATTTTGAGCCTTAAACTCAAAAGGAAAGATGTATTTTCTTCACTTGCAAGTAAATGTTCAATAAAACTCATTTAAGCATATTTTCTCTCTCATAATATTTATTTTCTTAATTGTGATTCCTTTTTTATATTAGAAACTATGTGGACATGAAAACTCATCCAAGATGGATCCATTATCCATATTTCCACATGTTTCTTGTATTATTAATATTATCTCAAATTTCCTTCTAAATAAAGCAATATTTAATTGATCTTTTCTGTTTCTTGTTGCATTATCTTTGCAACTTGGACTCCTTGGAACCTAAGGAACCCAAAAGGCACGAAATCCACCTTTAGGGAATATTCCTTTGCCTTCTAGAGGTTTCTACATCTTTCTTTTCTCCATTTCTTAATTATTCATTTGCTAATTGGATTTCCTTTTTCTTTTCCTTATTATTAGACCCAACAGCCAATAAGGCCCTCAAAGCAACCAACAAGTCTATTATAAATGAAATTCATACAATCCAATCAAATCACCTCATTACTTGTTCATATATCTTTATTAAGAGAAATTGCATTTCTCACCAAGAGAACCCAAAATTGGGGTTGTAACAACCCCAGTGAATGAGTATACCACAGAGATTGGGCAAATAAAGGGTGAGAAGTTATAATACAATATGAATATAAATGAGTTAAGTGACTCAGTCTCCCATGCACTTGTGCATATGGAACAAGACATCAATAAGAAAAGTTTTAAGAAACTTATAAACAACATGTCATATTATATAACTTGCTCAACTAATTTTAATAGATGTATGGAATACATGTGGGATGTATGATCGGTCCTATCTAATCACCTCGGGTGGGGCCTATGTATGGTTGCTATGGTGGTCGGTGATCTGGCCTAGAAAAGAGAATCACCTCAGGCAAAGGCCTATGTATGATTGTCACTATAGTGAAGGTGATTGAGCCAAGGCTTATGTATGACGTCCACTACATGGACTTACCCTAGAGAGAGGGTTTCCCACATGAATACTCCAAAGAGGGAGTTCCCGTAGAGAATAACTGAGAAGTTAGAAAGAAAATGCATGAGTATATACATGAGAAACATAAGTAACCAATGGTTATATATATGAAATATGAAAGTGTGAATATAACTTGCTCAAACCCTCACACTATCTCGGGAAGTTTGGATGACTATGATCAAGTCCATGGAGGGGAAGGTAAGAAAAGATCAAGCCCCTGGAGGGAAAGATCACCATAAGGTCAAGCCCCTAGAGGGGAAGGTCGACATAGTACCAATACCATGAAGGGGAAGGTCAAGAAATGTCAAACCCTGGAGGGGAAGACCAACATAGGCACCAAGCCTTTGGAGGGGAAGGTGGTCCAAGTCCACTGCATGGACAAACCCCATGAGAGGGCATCCCAGAGATTGAGCAAACAAGGGTTGAGAAGTTATAATAATAAAAGCAATGCATAAAGATGAAAATGTGAAACCTCTAGGGCTAGTGTGCCAACCCGGGGTGGGTCAACTCAAGAGTGGGAAGATGACCTATGGGGAGGCAAAACCTTAGACCTTGGGGTCAGGTTGTGGCTAGAGAGCCTAATTTCCTCTTATGAGCCATGAAGGCACCCTAGGTTAGGACCTTCCCTAGAAAGGTAAGTTGACCAAATCAATTTAAAGATTGAGGTAACCTTAAATGTCACCTAAAGTGTAAAGAACTGAAAACACATGTATTGAGTATGATTCTTTGAACCCAAGTATGCCATCTCTGAGGGACATGAGGAAAAGTCACTATGGAAGTGGATGACTATATGAGACCAAGCCTGGAAAAGAAATTTGCCATGAAATGTTTCCATGAGTCCAATGGAGGGACATAAAGTGAATAATGATCATTATAAGAGATGGAGGAAATCTGGTTTAAAAAATTGCATATGAAAATAATGTGCTTGAAAATGGCTAAAATTGTGACATCTCCAAGAAACCCTTGGGAAGGGTAGAGTCCTAAGTCAATCCTAAGGTCAAGCAGGGTGTATTAAATGTACATAAGATCGATGGGATTAGGAGGTGATTGTGTCCTGAATGCATAAGACCATGCGGTCGGGAGGTAACAACTATGTTTGCCAGATGCTTGTCTCAGGAGGTTGGTCGCATTCATGATGTTCATGTGGCCCAAGGGGTGAATGTGAAGGGCACTAATTAGATGCATAAGGATGAGATCACTCCAAAAAGTACTTGTACCCCTAGAGACCTCAAGGAAGTGGCCAAGGCTAATAATACAGGAGGGGTAAATATAAAAGATATAAAGAAGTCATGAAAACTTCAGAGAAGTTGTGCCCAAACTTAAGAGTGAGAAAGGGGCACTTGACTTCATGAAATATAAGAATATTGTGTAAATTAAAAGCAAGTATGGTTTAGAGTCATGTTGAGAATGATTCAAATAATGTGAAGTGTAAATATATTGTGTGGATAAACCATCTCTGCTCTTGGAATGGAATGAACTTTGTGTTTGGGATGCAGTCAAAAGCTTATTTCATCTCATTATGAGTGAGAGAGATCAGGTAAATACATGTTATGCTTAAAACTGAGATATGAGAATGAATATCTTAAGTTGAACTTAATGACATGGTTTAGGGTTGGAGGTGTAACCTCATCCTTATGTCATAATAAATGAATAATAGGTTGGAAACATGGGTGAAAAGATAGTCACCAAGTGAAATTGGAATCAATAATAAGAATGAAATCATTAAGAGATGATAAGGTGTGAATACTAAGGATGTGGATGCACCTTGAATTGAAATTCAAGTGCCAATATTAGTAATAACATGAGGTATTTGCATACTGATAAAATATGTGAAAGATATCTAAGAAGAGTTGGTAACCCTAAGGTTTGAAACTAATATGAGTTAACATTCACCACTAAGCTTACTAAGTTTGAATTTTGGGGACAAAATTCCTTTTAAGGAGATGTGAATGTTATGTCATCAATTTTGACAAAATTGAAGCAATATTTTCCTCAATAATATTATTCATGAAATAAATGTCAAGTTTCTAAAGGAAAATAAAGTGCATGGTGTTTTAGATAATTTAAAGAAATAATTTCTAGACAAGAGTGGCAAGACAATGTTTAAGGCATCACAACAACATTATCCTAATTTAACTTTTTTATGCTTAAAAATAATAAAGAAACTTGGAGGAAAAGGATATGTAATGGGATAATGGCTTGTCTTAAAATAATGTTGGAAAAGAACAAAATGTGAAAAGCTATTCCAATAAAACCCCACGATGTGAATATAGGTGGAAAGTCATTAATAAATTATTATATTTGATTTAAGGAATATTTTGGAAAAGGAAGATAAGAGAATTATCTGATATTAATTATCAAATGTGATTTCCTTAATGGATTTTAATTGCCAAATCCAAGACTTAATAGGAATGTAATAAAAGCCAAGAGTTTAATATAAAGGGGATGTCTTGTTAATAAGTATTTATAGAATACCCTATGTGCCTTGCCTCTTGCATAAAATCACTTGGTGCTAGAATTTGAAGAAGGGAGATAACATTGTAATATAATAGAAAAGAGATATCTCTAGGTGCAAGGAAAATCTTTAATTGAATTCTTTGGTTGTGTTAAAATCTTGATTATATGAGAAGATGGAAGCTTTTTAACAATTGAGATTTATGGAGACGTATAGTCTTTGAATAAGGAGATATAAGAGGAATATATGATGAAAGAAGTTAAACACCTTCCTTTTCGTAGACCATGGTGTACCTTGCCTCTCACTCTTCCTTCTTTTACCTCTACATAGAAGCCAGTAGGGTTGTCTACTAGGTAACTATATATATAGAGGGACTAGGGGTCCTTGCCTCCATCTCATACAAGGCACCCAACCTCTATTGTCCATGAGAAGTCATAAGAGGCAAGATCAGGAGAGGGACCAATCTGTTCAGATTTAAGGAAACACATCCCTGGCGTTGAATGATCAGGAAACCCCGTAACCATGACAAGGGTGGCGTCGAACAACAATTTCTAGTACAAGACGGGAAGCCCAAAACCCAGACCGATGATGGGAGTTTGTGGACACTGAGGTTTGACACTAGACCATCATGAAAATGCTGGGATCTTGCATGTGAATGGTGGAAGGACCCAGCAGACTTGGAGCAGGATCCAAGCCATGGAGGTGTGCACCCAAGCAGCCTTCACGTGCATGAGCGACCAGTGATCACCCACACATATCTCCTCTTCACGACCACAAGTATAACTCAAACCCTAGTTCTCACCATCTCCACTATTTACACCCTGACCTACACTCTTATCAGGCTCGACAGACAGAGAAAGAGGCAAATGGGATCTTTGTTGGTCCCCTTTGAGTCCTAGAGAAGAGAGACGATGCAGCGGATGGCCCCTGCCACAACGACAATGTAGGGGTTCACAAGGTGGGTGATGGGTTGAGCCTGCTTCTCAACGAAGTGGTCTGGGTCCGAACCGTCAACTCCTTGATAGCTTGTGCAGACTTGACTCTATAAAGGTGGTGGCCATAGTTGGGGCAAAGTCGGGAAGGGCTCTAGGTGCTAGGAGGGCCAAAGGTAGTGATTGAGGAGGAGTGAGTGGGAGTGCAGTCGTCTGTGAGGCGGATCACCCGCCTATTCCACCAGAAACATTACAAGAGTCCAACCTGTGCGAGCACAAATCACACTTACAGACGCATAAGGAAGACCACCTAGTTGGATCTGGATAAACTAATCAAGGACAAAATCTACATATGAAATACCGAGAGAGATAGAGTCTGGAACAGATGGAGGAAGTATGGGGAAGGTCCATAGGTTCTAAGGTAGTAAGAGAGGAGACCCTGGTGGCTGCGCCTTGGCCACTGAAGGTCGGGTGCCGACGTCAGGCCTCCACATCCAAGTGGGGTGCCATGCCGAGACAGAGACGAGAAAGGGGGAAGACCGATTTATGGACTAGTTGTGGTTCAATCAACTAATCAACTAGTCGAGCAGTTTAGAAGAAAACCCGAGATTGAACCGCGCCCCTACTTATCCAGGTGGCACGGGCGCAGACCAATGATATGGCTCCACGTGCCCAATAATTAAGGTATAACCTTTTATTTTGATTAATTCATATGAAATGCTAGGGTAAACCATATATAGAAAAATTATTTATCATTTTGATCAGAAAAATGAGAGGAGTGGAAATAAAATATAGTTGAGACCCAATTTTTTTAAAAAGTAATGCAAATATGGGTTTAAGTGGTGATTAAAGAATAAAAATCCTAGATTTGTGTAATAAGATGGTTGAATATGCTAAATACAATTCCTTTGCTATAATAACTAATGTTGTTGAACAAAATGATAAATCAAGATGAGCATGATACTAATCATGGGAATTAGGGTTTTGAGGCATAACCCTAATGGTCATCGATAATAAGAATACCTAAACCCTAGATTGAGACCAAGTAGGGTTTAGTATGACTAATGTGATTTAACTGATGGTAACACTTTAGGACTTATATTCATGCAGACTAAAATGTGGATTGCTTGATTTGCTTGTTGATTGGATAATATGCTTAAAGTGTAATCTGCATGATAATCTGTATGGCTCACCATCAAGGTACGTGGTTATGCTTATGATTACATGTATCGACTTACAACGTTTGTTGAGGTTTTTTGAAGATTGAATGAATGATAATTATTGGATGTTTATTTATTTCATGCAAATTATAAGGTCCCTATGAGTATCACATAAAGTAAATAATGATATTTTGAACCCTAGATTATACTGATAGAAGGGTAACACACATAAGTCCAATGATGGATAGTGGATACACCTGGGATAGTAGACCAGATATGGGTCAGAATATGAAAGAAAATACATGTTCTTATGTGCACATAATTGATGGTTGATTATATGTACTTACGATTATTGGATGAACCCACATACCAATATAGAAATATGCTGACCATGTTTTGTTTTTTGGCATTTTAGGTACTTGCTAATTATGAAGATGACACCATGTGATGAACCAGATGAAAATTACCTAAAGGTATTAAAGATAAGTTAAAGGAGGATTAGATAGCTAGTTACTTCTTCTCAACAAGTATTAGTTTATGAGGAATATCATTGAACAATTTGTAAACAATATTTAGAATAAATGAGATTGTTTTCTATTATTATTATTTGCTAAATCTGGATCCTTGGGAATATAGGTAATGTCCCTCAACTTGAAGGTCTTTCCTTGATTGGGGGATGCAGAAAGTGAAGTCGTTACAATGGATGTCTAGACTTCGTGCATGTGATTAAAGATCTCATATATGATGGAACACTTGAACTGACATATGATCCCGACATAGTCAACATTATAGTGGTGAACTTTCCTATGCTTCTTCAATCAGTCACAAAATCCTTGAGGAATTGTAGTGTCTGAAGACCCTACAATAGATGGGTTAAATAAGAATTGTCTTTCTAATCCGATAAAACATGTAATATATGTGATGGGCAAATGAAATACATGCTACCTGAAGAATCCCTCATTCTCATGATTCCACTTCACATACAAATGGATGAAAGTAGTGTATTATACCTTGCTGCCTACATTTATAAAATGTTGGATATAAGTCACACAAAATGACTCCAAGAACAACCTTGAGAAGTACCTTTTCTTGAGAAGTGTCCTCATGTGGTTTGACAACCAACACAATATCCATAATATTACTACTACCCAAAGGTTTCCAAATGAGTTCTTGCACCAACAAATACTGAGGAGTTCAAGGTGTCACAAAGTAATCTCCTCACCAAACTATGGGAGAGACAATATCTAGAGTAGAATGCCTCCTTACCACATCTATCTTGGAACCAGGACACACATGCTTTCTGTCTCTTCACCTGGTTCATTTTAGTCCATAACCTACAAGGAAACCTAAAAGTAGGGAATCTAGTGCATTTTGCTTCAATCTCTCAAAATCTAGAGCTCCACGAGATCTTGGTGACTGAGAAAATGTGCGATCTCTTTTGAAGCCTCTTTTCCTGGGGGGAGAGTAGTGGCTGGGGTGCCATGAAGCCTGCCCTGGGATCTCTTCATCTTGTGATCAACTTGAGTTGTTTTGGATTTGCATAACATTTTAAGGCTCAATGGAGCCACCACAATGTCGAGCGGTCATCATATCTTCTGCCATCAGTTTTTCTCTGACAGTTGGGAGCTGAGGTTAGGGATTCTAGGCTCTCCTTCAACCTATCCTAGGTTCTTATGGAAGTTTGACTCATCCTGGAGTCTGTTTAGCTCCTACTTGTTCATCCCACCCCCTTTGTAGACATTTTGTGGTTGGTTGATTCCCCTCTTTTTTGTTTTCTTGCCATCTCAAACCTATTTTTTCATTTTGTTTTGTGTTGTTGTTTTTGGGGCAGTCAACTACCTTATTTCTTGATGCCTTAAAGAGCCGTTATCTCAATCAATAGGATGGTTTCTCATCTGGCTTGGGAGGTGGTCAAGATATGGGTCTTCCCTTGAGCCATGGTTAATGATGGGGTTTCCCCTTATCACCAGATGTTTTGTGTAAATTGGTGGAACATGTCAAAATGTCATATTGATCCTCTGTAAAGGACTAAAGTTAATACTTTTGGGTATGTAGTTCCAATTTACGTATGGCTTATAAGGTCTATTTTTGTTAACCAGATGATCAAGACTGAGGAGAGATACTATCAAAAAATCACATGTGTTGGCATAAACCAAAACTCTGAGTTGAAGTGCTTTACCTATTTCCAATCTCTTCTTTGTTATGTGTTTTCTTTCTTGTTTCTTATCTGGTGTCACTGTAGACACATTTGTAGATGTTGTATGGTCTTTTCAATATAAAAAAGTGCATTTTGATTCAATTTAGAGATTGTACTTAATGAATTGATCTTAGAACTAAACCAATCATTCAATTATGATAAAACACAAGATTAGAGAGAAACTAGGATAATTGAGGTTTGGGTTCACAACCATAACCCTCAAAAAGTTAACCCCACCAAATCCCTTGGTTAAGGAAAATTACAACAAGAAGAAACATGGAGGCACAACTTATAATATTTCAACAACATTAATGGTTAAATTATAACAAATTTCTTTAAATGATTAGGGTAGATTCCATATAGTTGATTTGAAGTTTCAACTTCTTACACATCATTGATTAATTTTTTCGGGTTCCTTGGCATCTTCTTCGGAATTAGTGTTATTATCATACTCCATTGTTCATTTTTGCTTCTCTTTATGATTATTGTGTCTCTTTTGTTATTATCATGCTCACTATTTACCCATTAAGGATACATTCTTCATGTTTTACATTCATACTCAAGTAATTACTCTTCTCATCAAATACTCATGTGTAAGATTTTCTAGCATCAATGAAATTCATGTGTTCCTAAAAACCATCAAATCGACGAACACTTGTATGTGAAGATGTGCTCTCATATTATAGGTAACAACCTTTGGCTTGTTATAGGTTCATAACAAATAATAATCACATGTGTACATTCCAAAGACTACCACATACTATTACTTTTCTGTTAATCATCACCATCTTGGATTTTTTATGGTTGAAAAATTGTTCTTTTCGAACAAGCCTTTCTCCCAAAACATATGATTCACACATATATCATCCTCTTATTATGTAAAGGGATCAGGACAACATCATACCCAATTATCCGGTCATTACTTATTCTTATTTCTTCATGGAATCAACCTACTGGATTCATCATTATTGAAGAAAAATATTGCAACTGCCCATATGTATGCCATTGAACCTCAATTTCCATCTTGATCACTAATTGGAATAAATCACACGTCCAAAAGGAGTGGATATAGAGTAAGCAGACTTATAAATTTATATCCTGACACAACACCCCACAACGATAATATGGGTTCAATGTAGTATATCATGGTGGATCCACAGGGACAAGGGTGGTATGTGGTAAGAACTGAGATACTTAGCTTAATTACACCAAACAAAGGATGAGATAAAGTTTTTGTTCCTTATGGAATGGTGGTACTTAAATACATAAGAAATACACAAGTAAAACAAATTACGGAGTAAAATAAAAGAAGAAGAAAGTTAAAATATATAGTATCAAGTAAGGATGGGAAATTTGGATTGGGTTTCACCATCTACGATTTCTCACCAACAAGCAATACTCACAACCATATATACCCTTAGTAAGTTTATAAACTATCATCATAAGTGTCTACTCCCTCATGTATCGAGCTTAGGATAGATCTAGATTATAAGGTTGTCCCTCTTTCAAGATGGCAAACAAATAATCAAAGTAAAACCATATGATCATTAGCTAAAGCATTCCAAAATTCTCGTGCATTCATGCAACCCATAACACTTTGATATAGGTTAATACTACTCTTTTGAGGTATTAACAATAAAAATACACAAGATGGTAGCTAATCATGCAAGTGAAACATTATGATCAAGAGTATGGATATAAACTTTGTTAAGAACATATATTCAAAGGATATAACTATTTACGTGTTGGGAAAGCCTAAGTGGCTACTCCCAAACCAAGCTATATGATTATCCATCATGGTAATGAGTACCTTGGCGGAGTTACAAGTGTGGTTTGATACATGGATGGAAGACGAAATGGAATGAAGTGAATGCAAGGAGGTGGATAGATTTAGAGAAAAAGGAGAAAGATACACCAACACTAACCATGAACTAGTCAAGGTCGATGAAGAGTTTCTCCACTCAGAATTTGGTGTAAGTGATGAGGATGTCTACTCTGTCTCCCTCCTTCTATCAAAGAGGATATTTGGAAATGCTCAGTGGAGGTGGAGGTGCGCTACTGGACTCTCATACTTCGAGATCACAAACCAATGGGCAGAAGGCTCAACTCAAAGGTCGATGGTGAGGTGGCTATGCAACAAAACTCTGTAGTCTCCCTTGTATTGCAACCCCTTATTCATAGTGTGGGGTCTTTTATTTATAGCTCTCAATCTAGTTCTCAAGGCGGTGCTTTTTGGTGCTTTACTTGTATCGTAAGTCCTCTGAGCACGTGCCTTAGGACATGTGCCTAAAAGTCTTGAATGATCAATGCATTTAGAGGTTCCATTGATAGGAATGTCACATAGAGGGGCCAACATCTACTTGTCCATCAGTTGTGGTCCCAGGTAGACCATCAGGCTACTTAACCATTGAGTCTGAGAACCGAAGGCTGTAGACTGGTGTGTCATCGGTCGACCTATCAAATCCAGCCATCATTTGAGTTCAACCTTGGGTCTCGAATGACCATTGGTTGATGGATCACACAAGTGAGGCATCAATTTTGTCCATACACATGTACGTCCTAGTGGATTATCAATTTTTACAACCAACCATTGTTTTGACTGGCTCCCTTGCTAACCATCAATTTTAGGATCTGATTGTAGACTGATTGACTGCCCGATAGTAGCTTGGAAATATTCTACATGCAATTGGTTTAGGGACTAATGGATGGAAAATGGTAGCAGGTCCTTGATGCTTATGATATGGACGATCACCATCATTTTTGGAAAATGATGGGAGTTATGTTCCTTGGTTAAAATCATCACTTGACAAGTTACATGTTAGGAACGAGTAGTCATCTTCAAATCAAGGCATAAGTGGTAAACATGTGCAAAATAGAGGAAAGTTAGGGTGACTCTGCATAAAGAGGGAAAATTAAGAGTAAAATTAGGTATGAAATATCCACAAAATTGGATTTTATCAAACACCATCACATATCTTTGACAAGAATACAATTTGATATCATGTTATGGTTTTCGTACTCTTATCTTGCTTCAATTTTTACTTCTATTCCTCATTTTGGTCACATTCTTCCATCTATAAGAGATTGTTTCCTAAGTAACTTCCTAATCTTTATATAATAATCATGATTATTTACTTCAACACTTTTCATAACATATGTTTTCTGGTCTGAGATAACCTTAGGCTCCATTCTTATGATATATCACCCTACATCTTTATCACCTCAAATCATACCCATCATCTAATTTATCCTCTTCTTATAAGAATTTTATATCTTAAAGCGTTCTCATAAAATATATTCTTCATGGAAATCCTAGGACAAATCTTACATCCTATACACCACTTTATTATTCCCATGATAGTTACACATAAATAAGGCTTCACATACGGAGTTATCCTCATTAATATCATTATTATCTAGAATATTATCTTCAAACACTGGATTCTTGTCCATACGAGGTTCCTTTCAAGTTTACAATCTCCTTTTAGTATTATTTACATCCATATTAAGCATCATCATGTCATATTTTTCCAATATTTATACAACTCTTAAGTTTTGATGAGTTAAAAGATGGATTTTATCTTTCTCAAGTTTAATACATGGTCATAGTACTTTGCCTTGCTTATTCAACCAATTTCATACTTATTGTTGTTCAACCTCTTTAGATTTAACCCATATTCCATAGATCTTGTCAACTAGTTTAATATCTTCTGATACTCTAGGGCTATTTACCAACTGAATACTTGGTTAGAGTAATCAAAGGAGAACAACTAGAGAGTTCCACACCGACTCTCCCTCACTAGTTACATACCTAAATGGGGCATCCAAATAATGAGTTCAACTAGCATGTATAATGCTTGTATCATGTTCATAAATTTAATTATCATTTTAATCCTACCTATTGTCCATGTAGACTCAACTAATAGATGCTTTGATACCAAACTTGTGAGGACATGTCATGCTGATTAAAACCAAACAAATATTTGAGAATCAAGCAAAAAATGACTCCCTTAATCTAACAAACATCACAAACTGAGTAACAAATCTGAACAAAACAATCAACATAAAGATCGGAATATAAGAGATCATGATAGGTCCGCACATGACATCACATATAGTCTCACAACTGTCTAGTTGAGCCATTCTAAGATAAGGTAAGATAGAGAAACAAATTGAAGCTTTTCATTAATATCAACAACACAATTACAAGAAGGTTCATGTATTTGGTGATACAACACCATATACTCAATAAATCTGGTTTACAACACATAGTTGTAAGGAAACACTAAGGAAAGGAACCTATAACATATATTATCAAATAACAACCCATTACTCAAGAAAGTGAGAGTACAAGGACACCCTAAACTTATATTATTTCTTATTAAAATGTGATCATTACGTCCAATCCTCTATGTCACTATACCTAAGATATGTGGATAATGACATGGGAGAGACCCATGTTTGAGAAATATGATATAACACCAGATAATATTTCATGCTTACAAGATAACAATTAACGAACTAAGAAAAGGAAGAGAGTAAAAATATAATAATCTTGATAAGATGTTGAATAGAAGTATCTGTATAATATTAATAATAATTAACTAAGTTACATGTGTTAGAGCGTAATACATCATTACAAATTGAACTTTCCCTAAAAACATAAATGCTACTTAGATAATATTTTATGATTAAGCCTTGGGTTGCTTGAGAAGTACTGAGTCAAACTACATGCTAGTGTTTGAGAAATACCCTAGCCACCTTGTAAGGACATTAGGATTATCAGACTCCATAAGGCTCTGTCATGCCTCAACCATTTCTAGTAAATAAGTAACTCTTATAATGATTTAGATTTACTTCTACTCCTAATGTTTGGTCACATTCTTCCATCCAGAAAAGATTATTTCCTAAGTAACTTTCTAATCTTTGAATAATAATACTGATTATTTACTTCAACCCTTTTAATAACAGATGTTGTTTGGTGTGAGATAACCTCAATATCCACTCTTCTCATATATCACCCTACATCTTTATCACCTCAAATCGTATGCATCATCTAATTTATCCTCTTCTTGTAAGAATTTTACATATTAAACTGTTCTCATAACACATATTTCTATGAAATTCTTAGGCCACATCTTACATCCTATACACCACTTCATATTTCCATGATAGTTGCACATTACTAAGGCTTCACATATTGAGTTATTTCTCCTTGATATCATCATTATCTATAATGTCATCTTCAAACATTGGATTCTTGTCCATACAAAGTTCCCTTTCAAGTTTCACAAAATCCTTTTAGTATTATTCACATTCATATTAGGCATCACACTGTCATATCTTTTCTTATAACCATCAAACTCTTAAGTTTTGATGAGTTAAAACATGGCTTTTGTCTTTCTCAAGTGAATACTTGGTAATAGTAATTTCTAACACTTATTCAACCAGTTCTGTACTTATTATTATTCAACATATTTAGATTTAATCTATGTTTGAGATGTCCTGTCAATTGGTTTAATATCTTATTATATTCTCAGGCTATTTTCCAATCAAATACTGGTTAGAGTACTCAAAAGGATAACAACTAGAGAGATCCACACTACCTCTCCCTCACTACTTGCATACCTAAGCAGGGCATCCACACACTAATTTCATCTAGATTCATTATGCCCTTGTCATGTTCATCAATTTAGTTATCATTTCAATCCTAAATCCTGTTGCCCATGTAAACTCAACTAACGTGTTTTGATACCAAACTTGTGAGGACATGTCTCACTGATAAAAACCAAATGGATCTTTGAGAAACAAGAAAAACCAACCTTAATCTAGAAACCATCACAAACTGAGTAAAAATTTGAACAAAAGGATCAACAGAAAGATCAAAATACAAGATATCATGACAAAACCAAACATTAGATCACATATAGTCTCATCGCTATGTAGTTGAACCATACTAAGAGAAGGTAAGATAGAGAAACAAACTCAAAATTTCTTCATTAATATCAACAACAAAATCATAAGAAGGTTAATGTATTTGGTGATACATCAACATATCCTCAGTAAATCCATGTTACAACTCACAACTGTAAGTATACACTACTTTAAGTAACCCATCACATATATTATGAAAAAACAACCCATTACTCAGGAAAGTGAGAGTACAATGACATTATGGAATTGTATTATTTCTAGTTAAACATTTGATCATTAAATGCATTCCTCTATGTTAATGTACCTAAAAATGTGGATAATGACATGGACGAGACCCATGTTTGAGGAATGTCATATAACAACTAATAATATTTCATGCTTATAAGTAATAATTAACAAAATAAGCAAATGAAGAGAGTAAAAACAATAGTAGTTATGATAAGATCTGAAATAGAAATATATACATAATATGTAGAATAAATAACTACCTTACATGTGTAAGAGAGTAATGCATTATTACAAGTTGAATTTTCCAAGAAAATCCTAAACATATATGCTACATAGCCGATATATTACGATTAAAACTTGGTTTTCTTGAGAATACCAAGTCAAACTATACCCTATTCACCGTGTAAGGTCATTAGGATTATTAGACTCCATAAAAGTTTGCCATGTCTCAACCATTTCTAGTATAAATAAAGTAGTGTGCTCAAAGGCCAGGCTACTCGTGGAGTTCTGAAAGGCCATTCCACATGGGTGCTCAGGTTTTGGAACCTATAATAGGGTGAAAAACCCTTGTGACTATATATATATATATATATATATATATATATATATATAGAGAGAGAGAGAGAGAGAGAGAGATAGTGAGTTAGGATAGAATACACTCGTGGAGTTCTGAAAGGCCATTCCACATGGGTGCTCAGGTGTTGGAACCTATAATAGGGTGAAAAACCCTTGTGACTATATATATATATATATATATATATATATATATATATATATATATATATATATATATATATATATATATATATATATATATACAGAGAGAGAGAGAGAGAGAGAGAGAGAAAGAGAGAGAGAGAGAGAGTAAGTCAGGATAGAATACACTCGAGTGTACCAGAGACCAAATACACTCAAGCTATTTTCCATTATGGAACTTTTATTTTCAAAATCTAAACTGTTATCTTCTTGAATATCATATGAACATACTAAATATAACATTTGAGCTCATTTGGACTCTTATAGGTCTTAAATCTAAAGGCGACATAAATTAGGTAATTCAAACTACTTTTGTGCGTCGGTTTTGTTGGTCATCAAAAAGAGTGACTTAGAAAATTCCAAATGATCTCAAATTTTATATGTAGCCTTTATTTGTTATAATAATGAATGCCCATGGTTTGGATTTGTCAAAAAAATGTCTATATATATGAAGCATCACTTGAGTATACAGTGCGATTAGAACACTCAAGTGTATTCTGGCTAGAATATATATATATATATATATATATATATATATATATATATATATATATATATATATATATATATATATATATAAATAGTCAGGCTAGAATACACTCGAGTGTACAGATGGCACGAATACACTCAAGTGTGTTTGCATATCAAGACTATTTTTTTGTAAAATGTAAACCATTGATCTTCACCATCATACTATAACTAGGCTACATATAAATTTTGAGCCCATTTGGATGAGTGTAAGTCACTCATCCAAGGGCAAAAAAATCGACATGCGAAACTAATTTAAAATGCATAATTTTTGCAGTCTTTATAACATGACCTATAAATGTCCAAATGTGCTCAAGTTTTGCGTATGAGCTATTCACAAGATGTTTAAGAAGATCCACAAATTAGATTTTTGAAAAAAATATTGCATCATGAAAAACTACTTGTGTATTTTGCTCCGAATACACTCGAGTGTATTCTAGCCT
Organism: Alisma plantago-aquatica; assembly: GCA_963693085.1. Lineage (NCBI taxonomy): Eukaryota > Viridiplantae > Streptophyta > Magnoliopsida > Alismatales > Alismataceae > Alisma > Alisma plantago-aquatica. The sequence continues at coordinate 962,608,323 of OY856412.1, forward strand.
GACTCCCTCTCTCTCCATATATATATATATATATATATATATATATATATATATATATATATATATATATATATGACAATGTTCCAGTAAGAAACAAATCTTGGTGAGAGCATGAGAGGCATTTGAATAAATTTCCATATATATCAATTTTTCATAATCCAACCATATAGATTACAAGTATACCTTAATATTTACCTACCTACAATATTTTATCATCATTTGATTTGTAGATCATTCACAAAAACAAAATACTTTTCAATGCTCTATATTGAATTTCAGGCTGACCGTTGGATGTAAAAAGTATATATTGTACATATGTCCATGCAAACAATGTCTGATTACACTGATTTTTTGTGAGAAGGTAAATGAAATGATGCTTTATCCATCTATATAGTTGGATTTTAAAAAATAGTTCAGAATTTGTAGTTGTTCAAATGCCTCACATGCTCTCACCGTAGGATGTTTCTCACTGGATCGCTACCCTATATATATATATATATATATATATATATATATATATATATATATATATATATATATATATATATATATATATATATAGAGAGAGAGAGAGAGAGAGAGAGAGAGAGTATCGATCTAGTGAGAAAAATTCTACGGTGAGAGCATAAGAGGCATTTAAATTACTATAAAGAGATACTTTGTTTTTAATATCCAACCTTATGGATGGAAAGAACATAATTTTATTTACCTTTAGAGAAAAAAATCATTACAAGTCGATATTTTTTACATGCCCATATCTACAATATATAGATTTTACATCCAACGGTCAGCCTGAAACTCAATATTGAGCGTTGAAAAATATTTGTTTGTTGTGCATGCATTTCATGTCCTACGATGATGTATTTTTTTGGGAAGGTAACTAATAGGGTATATTTTTAACCCATAAGGTTAAATTATGAAAAATGTATCATTGTATAAAGTTATTCAAATGCCTATCATGCTCTCACCGAGATATGTTTCTCACTAGATCGTTGTCCTATATATATATATATATATATATATATATATATATATATATATATATATATATATATATATATATATATATATATATATATATATATATATATATATATATATATATGGGCCCATCTCTATTGCCCGCGCGGGTAGCTACCCGCCCACCCTTCAGACCACTTTTTTTCAAAAAAAAATTTCGTTATTGTAGAGGACTATTTTGTCTAGCTCTCCAAAAAGAATTAGCCAAAAATATTATCATTTGCCCCTCCAAAATAAAAAACCCGTCCTTATATATATCTGCTGTATATTTTGTACAAAGTTACTTTTTTGGCCAGCAGAGTTACTTTTTTGACACCATAGTTACTTTTTTTACAGCAGAATTACTTTGTTAGCCAGGAGAGTTACTTTTTTAGCTGCAGGGTAGCGAAAATCTAGGCTACCCGCACGGGCAATGAATGAACGTCCTATATATATATATATATATATATATATATATATATATATATATATATATATATATATATATATATATATGTATGGGCCCATCTTTATTGCCCGCGTGGGTAGCTACCCGCCCACCCTTACGATAATTTTTTTATAATTTTTTTCGAAATTGTAGAGGACTATTTTGTCTAGCTCTCCAAAAAATTTGAGCCAAAAATAATATCATTTGCCCCTCCAAAATAAAAAAACCCGTCCTGATATATATCTGTTGTATATTTTGTACAGAATTACTTTTTTGGCCAGCAGAGTTACTTTTTTGACACCATAGTTACTTTTTTTACAGCAGAGTTACTTTCTTAGCTAGAAGAGTTACTTTTTTAGCTGCAGGGTAGCGAAAATCCATGCTACCCGCGCGGGCAATGAATGAACACCCTATATATATATATATATATATATATATATATATATATATATATATATATCTTAAAGCGTTCTCATAAAATATATTCTTCATGGAAATCCTAGGACAAATCTTACATCCTATACACCACTTTATTATTCCCATGATAGTTACACATAAATAAGGCTTCACATACGGAGTTATCCTCATTAATATCATTATTATCTAGAATATTATCTTCAAACACTGGATTCTTGTCCATACGAGGTTCCTTTCAAGTTTACAATCTCCTTTTAGTATTATTTACATCCATATTAAGCATCATCATGTCATATTTTTCCAATATTTATACAACTCTTAAGTTTTGATGAGTTAAAAGATGGATTTTATCTTTCTCAAGTTTAATACTTGGTCATAGTACTTTGCCTCGCTTATTCAACCAATTTCATACTTATTGTTGTTAAACCTCTTTAGATTTAACCCATATTCCATAGATCTTGTCAACTGGTTTAATATCTTCTTATACTCTAGGGCTATTTACCAACTGAATACTTGGTCAGAGTAATCAAAGGAGAACAACTAGAGAGTTCCACACCGAATCTCCCTCACTAGTTACATACCTAAATGGGGCATCCAAATAATGAGTTCAACTAGCATGTATAATGCTTGTATCATGTTCATAAATTTAATTATCATTTTAATCCTACCTATTGTCCATGTAGACTCAACTAATAGATGCTTTGATACCAAACTTGTGAGGACATGTCATGCTGATTAAAACCAAACAAATATTTGAGAATCAAGCAAAAAATGACTCCCTTAATCTAACAAACATCACAAACTGAGTAACAAATCTGAACAAAACAATCAACATAAAGATCAGAATATAAGAGATCATGATAGGTCCGCACATGACATCACATATAGTCTCACAACTGTCCAGTTGAGCCATTCTAAGATAAGGTAAGATAGAGAAACAAATTGAAGCTTTTCATTAATATCAACAACACAATTACAAGAAGGTTCATGTATTTGGTGATACAACACCATATACTCAATAAATCTGATTTACAACACATAGTTGTAAGGAAACACTAAGGAAAGGAACCTATAACATATATTATCAAATAACAACCCATTACTCAAGAAAGTGAGAGTACAAGGACACCCTAAACTTATATTATTTCTTATTAAAATGTGATCATTACGTCCAATCCTCTATGTCACTATACCTAAGATATGTGGATAATGACATGGGAGAGACCCATGTTTGAGAAATATGATATAACACTAGATAATATTTCATGCTTACAAGATAACAATTAACGAACTAAGAAAAGGAAGAGAGTAAAAATATAATAATCTTGATAAGATGTTGAATAGAAGTATCTGTATAATATTAATAATAATTAACTAAGTTACATGTGTTAGAGCGTAATACATCATTACAAATTGAACTTTCCCTAAAAACATAAATGCTACTTAGATAATATTTTATGATTAAGCCTTGGGTTGCTTGAGAAGTACTGAGTCAAACTACATGCTAGTGTTTGAGAAATACCCTAGCCACCTTGTAAGGTCATTAGGATTATCAGACTCCATAAGGCTCTGTCATGCCTCAACCATTTCTAGTAAATAAGTAACTCTTATAATGATTTAGATTTACTTCTACTCCTAATGTTTGGTCCCATTCTTCCATCCAGAAAAGATTATTTCCTAAGTAACTTTCTAATCTTTGAATAATAATACTGATTATTTACTTCAACCCTTTTAATAACAGATGTTGTTTGGTGTGAGATAACCTCAATATCCACTCTTCTCATATATCACCCTACATCTTTATCACCTCAAATCGTATCCATCATCTAATTTATCCTCTTCTTGTAAGAATTTTACATATTAAACTGTTCTCATAACACATATTTCTATGAAATTCTTAGGCCACATCTTACATCCTATACACCACTTCATATTTCCATGATAGTTGCACATTACTAAGGCTTCACATATTGAGTTATTTCTCCTTGATATCATCATTATCTATAATGTCATCTTCAAACATTGGATTCTTGTCCATACAAAGTTCCCTTTCAAGTTTCACAAAATCCTTTTAGTATTATTCACATTCATATTAGGCATCACAGTGTCATATCTTTTCTTATAACCATCAAACTCTTAAGTTTTGATGAGTTAAAACATGGCTTTTGTCTTTCTCAACTGAATACTTGGTAATAGTAATTTCTAACACTTATTCAACCAGTTCTGTACTTATTATTATTCAACATATTTAGATTTAATTTATGTTTGAGATGTCCTGTCAATTGGTTTAATATCTTATTATATTCTCAGGCTATTTTCCAATCAAATACTGGTTAGAGTACTCAAAAGGAGAACAACTAGAGAGATCCACACTACCTCTCCCTCACTACTTGCATACCTAAGCAGGGCATCCACACACTAATTTCATCTAGATTCATTATGCCCTTGCCATGTTCATCAATTTAGTTATCATTTCAATCCTAAATTGTGTTGCCCATGTAAACTCAACTAACGTGTTTTGATACCAAACTTGTGAGGACATGTCTCACTGATAAAAACCAAATGGACCTTTGAGAAACAAGAAAAACCAACCTTAATCTAGAAACCATCACAAACTGAGTAAAAATTTGAACAAAATGATCAACAGAAAGATCAAAATACAAGATATCATGACAAAACCAAACATTAGATCACATATAGTCTCATCGCTATGTAGTTGAACCATACTAAGAGAAGGTAAGATAGAGAAACAAACTCAAAATTTCTTCATTAATATCAACAACAAAATCATAAGAAGGTTAATGTATTTGGTGATACATCAACATATCCTCAGTAAATCCATGTTACAACTCACAACTGTAAGTATACACTACTTTAAGTAACCCATCACATATATTATGAAAAAACAACCCATTACTCAGGAAAGTGAGAGTACAATGACATTATGGAATTGTATTATTTCTAGTTAAACATTTGATCATTAAATGCATTCCTCTATGTTAATGTACCTAAAAATGTGGATAATGACATGGACGAGACCCATGTTTGAGGAATGTCATATAACAACTAATAATATTTCATGCTTATAAGTAATAATTAACAAAATAAGCAAATGAAGAGAGTAAAAACAATAGTAGTTATGATAAGATCTGAAATAGAAATATATACATAATATGTAGAATAAATAACTACCTTACATGTGTAAGAGAGTAATGCATTATTACAAGTTGAATTTTCCAAGAAAATCCTAAACATATATGCTACATAGCCGATATATTACGATTAAAACTTGGTTTTCTTGAGAATACCAAGTCAAACTATACCCTATTCACCGTGTAAGGTCATTAGGATTATTAGACTCCATAAAAGTTTGCCATGTCTCAACCATTTCTAGTATAAATAAAGTAGTGTGCTCAAAGGCCAGGCTACTCGTGGAGTTCTGAAAGGCCATTCCACATGGGTGCTCAGGTTTTGGAACCTATAATAGGGTGAAAAACCCTTGTGACTATATATATATATATATATATATATATATATATATATATATATATAGAGAGAGAGAGAGAGATAGTGAGTTAGGATAGAATACACTCGTGGAGTTCTGAAAGGCCATTCCACATGGGTGCTCAGGTGTTGGAACCTATAATAGGGTGAAAAACCCTTGTGACTATATATATATATATATATATATATAGAGAGAGAGAGAGAGAGAGAGTGAGAGAGAGAGAGAGAGAGTAAGTCAGGATAGAATACACTCGAGTGTACCAGAGACCAAATACACTCAAGCTATTTTCCATTATGGAACTTTTATTTTCAAAATCTAAACTGTTATCTTCTTGAATATCATATGAACATACTAAATATAACATTTGAGCTCATTTGGACTCTTATAGGTCTTAAATCTAAAGGCGACATAAATTAGGTAATTCAAACTACTTTTGTGCGTCGGTTTTGTTGGTCATGAAAGAGTGACTTAGAAAATTCCAAATGATCTCAAATTTTATATGTAGCCTTTATTTGTTATAATAATGAATGCCCATGGTTTGGATTTGTCAAAAAAATGTCTATATATATGAAGCATCACTTGAGTATACAGTGCGATTAGAACACTCAAGTGTATTCTGGCTAGAATATATATATATATATATATATATATATATATATATATATATATATATATAAATAGTCAGGCTAGAATACACTCGAGTGTACAGATGGCACGAATACACTCAAGTGTGTTTGCATATCAAGACTATTTTTTTGTAAAATGTAAACCATTGATCTTCACCGTCATACTATAACTAGGCTACATATAAATTTTGAGCCCATTTGGATGAGTGTAAGTCACTCATCCAAGGGCAAAAAAATTGACATGCGAAACTAATTTAAAATGCATAATTTTTGCAGTCTTTATAACATGACCTATAAATGTCCAAATGTGCTCAAGTTTTGCGTATGAGCTATTCACAAGATGTTTAAGAAGATCAACAAATTAGATTTTTGAAAAAAATATTGCATCATGAAAAACTACTTGTGTATTTTGCTCCGAATACACTCGAGTGTATTCTAGCCTGACTCTCTCTCTCCATATATATATATATATATATATATATATATATATATGACAATGTTCCAGTAAGAAACAAATCTTGGTGAGAGCATGAGAGGCATTTGAATAAATTTCCATATATATCAATTTTTCATAATCCAACCATATAGATTACAAGTATACCTTAATATTTACCTACCTACAATATTTTATCATCATTTGATTTGTAGATCATTCACAAAAACAAAATACTTTTCAATGCTCTATATTGAATTTCAGGCTGACCGTTGGATGTAAAAAGTATATATTGTACATATGTCCATGCAAACAATGTCTGATTACACTGATTTTTTGTGAGAAGGTAAATGAAATGATGCTTTATCCATCTATATAGTTGGATTTTAAAAAATAGTTCAGAATTTGTAGTTGTTCAAATGCCTCACATGCTCTCACCGTAGGATGTTTCTCACTGGATCGCTACCCTATATATATATATATATATATATATAGAGAGAGAGAGAGAGAGAGAGAGTATCGATCTAGTGAGAAAAATTCTACGATGAGAGCATAAGAGGCATTTAAATTACTATAAAGAGATACTTTGTTTTTAATATCCAACCTTATGGATGGAAAGAACATAATTTTATTTACCTTTAGAGAAAAAAATCATTACAAGTCGATATTTTTTACATGCCCATATCTACAATATATAGATTTTACATCCAACGGTCAGCCTGAAACTCAATATTGAGCGTTGAAAAATATTTGTTTGTTGTGCATGCATTTCATGTCCTACGATGATGTATTTTTTTGGGAAGGTAACTAATAGGGTATATTTTTAACCCATAAGGTTAAATTATGAAAAATGTATCATTGTATAAAGTTATTCAAATGCCTATCATGCTCTCACCGAGATATGTTTCTCACTAGATCGTTGTCATATATATATATATATATATATATATATATATATATATGGGCCCATCTCTATTGCCCGCGTGGGTAGCTACCCGCCCACCCTTCAGACCACTTTTTTTCAAAAAAAAATTTCGTTATTGTAGAGGACTATTTTGTCTAGCTCTCCAAAAAAAATTAGCCAAAAATATTATCATTTGCCCCTCCAAAATAAAAAAACCCGTCCTTATATATATCTGCTGTATATTTTGTACAAAGTTACTTTTTTGGCCAGCAGAGTTACTTTTTTGACACCATAGTTACTTTTTTTACAGCAGAATTACTTTGTTAGCCAGGAGAGTTACTTTTTTAGCTGCAAGGTAGCGAAAATCTAGGCTACCCGCACGGGCAATGAATGAACGCCCTATATATATATATATGTATGGGCCCATCTTTATTGCCCGCGTGGGTAGCTACCCGCCCACCCTTACGATAATTTTTTTATAATTTTTTTTCGAAATTGTAGAGGACTATTTTGTCTAGCTCTCCAAAAAATTTGAGCCAAAAATAATATCATTTGCCCCTCCAAAATAAAAAAACCCGTCCTGATATATATCTGTTGTATATTTTGTACAGAATTACTTTTTTGGCCAGCAGAGTTACTTTTTTGACACCATAGTTACTTTTTTTACAGCAGAGTTACTTTCTTAGCTAGAAGAGTTACTTTTTTAGCTGCAGGGTAGTGAAAATCCATGCTACCCGCGCGGGCAATGAATGAACACCCTATATATATATATATATATATATATATATATATATATATATATCTTAAAGCGTTCTCATAAAATATATTCTTCATGGAAATCCTAGGACAAATCTTACATCCTATACACCACTTTATTATTCCCATGATAGTTACACATAAATAAGGCTTCACATACGGAGTTATCCTCATTAATATCATTATTATCTAGAATATTATCTTCAAACACTAGATTCTTGTCCATACGAGGTTCCTTTCAAGTTTACAATCTCCTTTTAGTATTATTTACATCCATATTAAGCATCATCATGTCATATTTTTCCAATATTTATACAACTCTTAAGTTTTGATGAGTTAAAAGATGGATTTTATCTTTCTCAAGTTTAATACTTGGTCATAGTACTTTGCCTCGCTTATTCAACCAATTTCATACTTATTGTTGTTAAACCTCTTTAGATTTAACCCATATTCCATAGATCTTGTCAACTGGTTTAATATCTTCTTATACTCTAGGGCTATTTACCAACTGAATACTTGGTCAGAGTAATCAAAGGAGAACAACTAGAGAGTTCCACACCGACTCTCCCTCACTAGTTACATACCTAAATGGGGCATCCAAATAATGAGTTCAACTAGCATGTATAATGCTTGTATCATGTTCATAAATTTAATTATCATTTTAATCCTACCTATTGTCCATGTAGACTCAACTAATAGATGCTTTGATACCAAACTTGTGAGGACATGTCATGCTGATTAAAACCAAACAAATATTTGAGAATCAAGCAAAAAATGACTCCCTTAATCTAACAAACATCACAAACTGAGTAACAAATCTGAACAAAATAATCAACATAAAGATCAGAATATAAGAGATCATGATAGGTCCGCACATGACATCACATATAGTCTCACAACTGTCCAGTTGAACCATTCTAAGATAAGGTAAGATAGAGAAACAAATTGAAGCTTTTCATTAATATAAACAACACAATTACAAGAAGGTTCATGTATTTGGTGATACAACACCATATACTCAATAAATCTGGTTTACAACACATAGTTGTAAGGAAACACTAAGGAAAGGAACCTATAACATATATTATCAAATAAAAACCCATTACTCAAGAAAGTGAGAGTACAAGGACACCCTAAACTTATATTATTTCTTATTAAAATGTGATCATTACGTCCAATCCTCTATGTCACTATACCTAAGATATGTGGATAATGACATGGGAGAGACCCATGTTTGAGAAATATGATATAACACCAGATAATATTTCATGCTTACAAGATAACAATTAACAAACTAAGAAAAGGAAGAGAGTAAAAATATAATAATCTTGACAAGATGTTGAATAGAAGTATCTGTAGAATATTAATAATAATTAACTAACTTACATGTGTTAGAGCGTAATACATCATTACAAATTGAACTTTCCCATAAAACATAAATGCTACTTAGATAATATTTTATGATTAAGCCTTGGGTTTCTTGAGAAGTACTGAGTCAAACTACATGCTAGTGTTTGAGAAATACCCTGGCCACCTTGTAAGGTCATTAGGATTATCAGACTCCATAAGACTCTGTCATGCCTCAACCATTTCTAGTAAATAAGTAACTCTTATAATGATTTAGATTTACTTCTACTCCTAATGTTTGGTCACATTCTTCCATCCAGAAAAGATTATTTCCTAAGTAACTTTCTAATCTTTAAATAATAATCCTGATTATTTACTTCAACCCTTTTAATAACAGATGTTGTTTGGTGTGAGATAACCTCAATATCCACTCTTCTCATATATCACCCTACATCTTTATCACCTCAAATCGTATCCATCATCTAATTTATCCTCTTCTTGTAAGAATTTTACATATTAAATTGTTCTCATAACACATATTTCTATGAAATTCTTAGGCCACATCTTACATCCTATACACCACTTCATATTTCCATGATAGTTGCACATTACTAAGGCTTCACATATTGAGTTATTTCTCCTTGATATCATCATTATCTATAATTTCATCTTCAAACATTGGATTCTTGTCCATACAAAGTTCCCTTTCAAGTTTCACAAAATCCTTTTAGTATTATTCACATTCATATTAGGCATCACAGTGTCATATCTTTTCTTATAACCATCAAACTCTTAAGTTTTGATGAGTTAAAACATGGCTTTTGTCTTTCTCAAGTGAATACTTGGTAATAGTAATTTCTAACACTTATTCAACTAGTTCTGTACTTATTATTCAACATCTTTAGATTTAATCTATGTTTGAGATGTCCTGTCAATTGGTTTAATATCTTATTATATTCTCAGGCTATTTTCCAATCAAATACTGGTTAGAGTACTCAAAAGGAGAACAACTAGAGAGATCCACACTACCTCTCCCTCACTACTTGCATACCTAAGCAGGGCATCCACACACTAATTTCATCTAGATTCATTATGCCCTTGTCATGTTCATCAATTTAGTTATCATTTCAATCCTAAATTGTGTTGCCCATGTAAACTCAACTAACGTGTTTTGATACCAAACTTGTGAGGACATGTCTCACTGATAAAAACCAAATGGATCTTTGAGAAACAAGAAAAACCAACCTTAATCTAGAAACCATCACAAACTAAGTAAAAATTTGAACAAAACGATCAACAGAAAGATCAAAATACAAGATATCATGACAAAACCAAACATTAGATCACATATAGTCTCATCGCTATGTAGTTGAACCATACTAAGAGAAGGTAAGATAGAGAAACAAACTCAAAATTTCTTCATTAATATCAACAACAAAATCATAAGAAGGTTAATGTATTTGGTGATACATCAACATATCCTCAGTAAATCCATGTTACAACTCACAACTGTAAGTATACACTACTTTAAGTAACCCATCACATATATTATGAAAAAACAACCCATTACTCAGGAAAGTGAGAGTACAATGACATTATGGAATTGTATTATTTCTAGTTAAACATTTGATCATTAAATGCATTCCTCTATGTTAATGTACCTAAAAATGTGGATAATGACATGGACGAGACCCATGTTTGAGGAATGTCATATAACAACTAATAATATTTCATGCTTATAAGTAATAATTAACAAAATAAGCAAATGAAGAGAGTAAAAACAATAGTAGTTATGATAAGATCTGAAATAGAAATATATACATAATATGTAGAATAAATAACTACCTTACATGTGTAAGAGAGTAATGCATTATTACAAGTTGAATTTTCCAAGAAAATCCTAAACATATATGCTACATAGCCGATATATTACGATTAAAACTTGGTTTTCTTGATAATACCAAGTCAAACTATACCCTATTCACCGTGTAAGGTCATTAGGATTATTAGACTCCATAAAAGTTTGCCATGTCTCAACCATTTCTAGTATAAATAAAGTAGTGTGCTCAAAGGCCAGGCTACTCGTGGAGTTCTGAAAGGCCATTCCACATGGGTGCTCAGGTTTTGGAACCTATAATAGGGTGAAAAACCCTTGTGACTATATATATATATATATATATATATATATATATATATATAGAGAGAGAGAGAGAGATAGTGAGTTAGGATAGAATACACTCGTGGAGTTCTGAAAGGCCATTCCACATGGGTGCTCAGGTGTTGGAACCTATAATAGGGTGAAAAACCCTTGTGACTATATATATATATATATATATATATAGAGAGAGAGAGAGAGAGTGAGAGAGAGAGAGAGAGAGAGTAAGTCAGGATAGAATACACTCGAGTGTACCAGAGACCAAATACACTCAAGCTATTTTCCATTATGGAACTTTTATTTTCAAAATCTAAACTGTTATCTTCTTGAATATCATATGAACATACTAAATATAACATTTGAGCTCATTTGGACTCTTATAGGTCTTAAATCTAAAGGCGACATAAATTAGGTAATTCAAACTACTTTTGTGCGTCGGTTTTGTTGGTCATGAAAGAGTGACTTAGAAAATTCCAAATGATCTCAAATTTTATATGTAGCCTTTATTTGTTATAATAATGAATGCCCATGGTTTGGATTTGTCAAAAAAATGTCTATATATATGAAGCATCACTTGAGTATACAGTGCGATTAGAACACTCAAGTGTATTCTGGCTAGAATATATATATATATATATATATATATATATATATATATATAAATAGTCAGGCTAGAATACACTCGAGTGTACAGATGGCACCAATACACTCAAGTGTGTTTGCATATCAAGACTATTTTTTTGTAAAATGTAAACCATTGATCTTCACCGTCATACTATAACTAGGCTACATATAAATTTTGAGCCCATTTGGATGAGTGTAAGTCACTCATCCAAGGGCAAAAAAATTGACATGCGAAACTAATTTAAAATGCATAATTTTTGCAGTCTTTATAACATGACCTATAAATGTCCAAATGTGCTCAAGTTTTGCGTATGAGCTATTCACAAGATGTTTAAGAAGATCAACAAATTAGATTTTTGAAAAAAATATTGCATCATGAAAAACTACTTGTGTATTTTGCTCTGAATACACTCGAGTGTATTCTAGCTTGACTCTCTCTCTCCATATATATATATATATATATGACAATGTTCCAGTAAGAAACAAATCTTGGTGAGAGCATGAGAGGCATTTGAATAAATTTCCATATATATCAATTTTTCATAATCCAACCATATAGATTACAAGTATACCTTAATATTTACCTACCTACAATATTTTATCATCATTTGATTTGTAGATCATTCACAAAAACAAAATACTTTTCAATGCTCTATATTGAATTTCAGGCTGACCGTTGGATGTAAAAAGTATATATTGTACATATGTCCATGCAAACAATGTCTGATTACACTGATTTTTTGTGAGAAGGTAAATGAAATGATGCTTTATCCATCTATATAGTTGGATTTTAAAAAATAGTTCAGAATTTGTAGTTGTTCAAATGCCTCACATGCTCTCACCGTAGGATGTTTCTCACTGGATCGCTACCCTATATATATATATATATAGAGAGAGAGAGAGAGAGAGAGTATCGATCTAGTGAGAAAAATTCTACGGTGAGAGCATAAGAGGCATTTAAATTACTATAAAGAGATACTTTGTTTTTAATATCCAACCTTATGGATGGAAAGAACATAATTTTATTTACCTTTAGAGAAAAAAATCATTACAAGTCGATATTTTTTACATGCCCATATCTACAATATATAGATTTTACATCCAACGGTCAGCCTGAAACTCAATATTGAGCGTTGAAAAATATTTGTTTGTTGTGCATGCATTTCATGTCCTACGATGATGTATTTTTTTGGGAAGGTAACTAATAGGGTATATTTTTAACCCATAAGGTTAAATTATGAAAAATGTATCATTGTATAAAGTTATTCAAATGCCTATCATGCTCTCACCGAGATATGTTTCTCACTAGATCGTTGTCCTATATATATATATATATATATATATATATATATATATATATATATATATATATATATATATATATATATATATATATATATATATATATATGGGCCCATCTCTATTGCCCGCGTGGGTAGCTACCCGCCCACCCTTCAGACCACTTTTTTTCAAAAAAAAATTTCGTTATTGTAGAGGACTATTTTGTCTAGCTCTCCAAAAAAAATTAGCCAAAAATATTATCATTTGCCCCTCCAAAATAAAAAAACCCGTCCTTATATATATCTGCTGTATATTTTGTACAAAGTTACTTTTTTTGGCCAGCAGAGTTACGTTTTTGACACCATAGTTACTTTTTTTACAGCAGAATTACTTTGTTAGCCAGGAGAGTTACTTTTTTAGCTGCAGGGTAGCGAAAATCTAGGCTACCCGCACGGGCAATGAATGAACGCCCTATATATATATATATATATATATATATATATATATATATATATATATATATATATATATATATATATATATATATATATATATATATGTATGGGCCCATCTTTATTGCCCGCGTGGGTAGCTACCCGCCCACCCTTACGATAATTTTTTTATAATTTTTTTCGAAATTGTAGAGGACTATTTTGTCTAGCTCTCCAAAAAATTTGAGCCAAAAATAATATCATTTGCCCCTCCAAAATAAAAAAACCCGTCCTGATATATATCTGTTGTATATTTTGTACAGAATTACTTTTTTGGCCAGCAGAGTTACTTTTTTGACACCATAGTTACTTTTTTTACAGCAGAGTTACTTTCTTAGCTAGAAGAGTTACTTTTTTAGCTGCAGGGTAGCGAAAATCCATGCTACCCGCGCGGGCAATGAATGAACACCCTATATATATATATATATATATATATATATATATATATCTTAAAGCGTTCTCATAAAATATATTCTTCATGGAAATCCTAGGACAAATCTTACATCCTATACACCACTTTATTATTCCCATGATAGTTACACATAAATAAGGCTTCACATACGGAGTTATCCTCATTAATATCATTATTATCTAGAATATTATCTTCAAACACTAGATTCTTGTCCATACGAGGTTCCTTTCAAGTTTACAATCTCCTTTTAGTATTATTTACATCCATATTAAGCATCATCATGTCATATTTTTCCAATATTTATACAACTCTTAAGTTTTGATGAGTTAAAAGATGGATTTTATCTTTCTCAAGTTTAATACTTGGTCATAGTACTTTGCCTCGCTTATTCAACCAATTTCATACTTATTGGTGTTAAACCTCTTTAGATTTAACCCATATTCCATAGATCTTGTCAACTGGTTTAATATCTTCTTATACTCTAGGGCTATTTACCAACTGAATACTTGGTCAGAGTAATCAAAGGAGAACAACTAGAGAGTTCCACACCGACTCTCCCTCACTAGTTACATACCTAAATGGGGCATCCAAATAATGAGTTCAACTAGCATGTATAATGCTTGTATCATGTTCATAAATTTAATTATCATTTTAATCCTACCTATTGTCCATGTAGACTCAACTAATAGATGCTTTGATACCAAACTTGTGAGGACATGTCATGCTGATTAAAACCAAACAAATATTTGAGAATCAAGCAAAAAATGACTCCCTTAATCTAACAAACATCACAAACTGAGTAACAAATCTGAACAAAATAATCAACATAAAGATCAGAATATAAGAGATCATGATAGGTCCGCACATGACATCACATATAGTCTCACAACTGTCCAGTTGAACCATTCTAAGATAAGGTAAGATAGAGAAACAAATTGAAGCTTTTCATTAATATCAACAACACAATTACAAGAAGGTTCATGTATTTGGTGATACAACACCATATACTCAATAAATCTGGTTTACAACACATAGTTGTAAGGAAACACTAAGGAAAGGAACCTATAACATATATTATCAAATAACAACCCATTACTCAAGAAAGTGAGAGTACAAGGACACCCTAAACTTATATTATTTCTTATTAAAATGTGATCATTACGTCCAATCCTCTATGTCACTATACCTAAGATATGTGGATAATGACATGGGAGAGACCCATGTTTGAGAAATATGATATAACACCAGATAATATTTCATGCTTACAAGATAACAATTAACGAACTAAGAAAAGGAAGAGAGTAAAAATATAATAATCTTGACAAGATGTTGAATAGAAGTATCTGTAGAATATTAATAATAATTAACTAACTTACATGTGTTAGAGCGTAATACATCATTACAAATTGAACTTTCCCTAAAAACATAAATGCTACTTAGATAATATTTTATGATTAAGCCTTGGGTTTCTTGAGAAGTACTGAGTCAAACTACATGCTAGTGTTTGAGAAATACCCTAGCCACCTTGTAAGGTCATTAGGATTACCAGACTCCATAAGACTCTGTCATGCCTCAACCATTTCTAGTAAATAAGTAACTCTTATAATGATTTAGATTTACTTCTACTCCTAATGTTTGGTCACATTCTTCCATCCAGAAAAGATTATTTCCTAAGTAACTTTCTAATCTTTAAATAATAATCCTGATTATTTACTTCAACCCTTTTAATAACAGATGTTGTTTGGTGTGAGATAACCTCAATATCCACTCTTCTCATATATCACCCTACATATTTATCACCTCAAATCGTATCCATCATCTAATTTATCCTCTTCTTGTAAGAATTTTACATATTAAATTGTTCTCATAACACATATTTCTATGAAATTCTTAGGCCACATCTTACATCCTATACACCACTTCATATTTCCATGATAGTTGCACATTACTAAGGCTTCACATATTGAGTTATTTCTCCTTGATATCATCATTATCTATAATTTCATCTTCAAACATTGGATTCTTGTCCATACAAAGTTCCCTTTCAAGTTTCACAAAATCCTTTTAGTATTATTCACATTCATATTAGGCATCACAGTGTCATATCTTTTCTTATAACCATCAAAATCTTAAGTTTTGATGAGTTAAAACATGGCTTTTGTCTTTCTCAAGTGAATACTTGGTAATAGTAATTTCTAACACTTATTCAACCAGTTCTGCACTTATTATTCAACATCTTTAGATTTAATCTATGTTTGAGATGTCCTGTCAATTGGTTTAATATCTTATTATATTCTCAGGCTATTTTCCAATCAAATACTGGTTAGAGTACTCAAAAGGAGAAAAACTAGAGAGATCCACACTACCTCTCCCTCACTACTTGCATACCTAAGCAGGGCATCCACACACTAATTTCATCTAGATTCATTATGCCCTTGTCATGTTCATCAATTTAGTTATCATTTCAATCCTAACTCGTGTTGCCCATGTAAACTCAACTAACGTGTTTTGATACCAAACTTGTGAGGACATGTCTCACTGATAAAAACCAAATGGATCTTTGAGAAACAAGAAAAACCAACCTTAATCTAGAAACCATCACAAATTGAGTAAAAATTTGAACAAAACGATCAACAGAAAGATCAAAATACAAGATATCATGACAAAACCAAACATTAGATCACATATAGTCTCATCGCTATGTAGTAGAACCATACTAAGAGAAGGTAAGATAGAGAAACAAACTCAAAATTTCTTCATTAATATCAACAACAAAATCATAAGAAGGTTAATGTATTTGGTGATACATCAACATATCCTCAGTAAGTCCATGTTACAACTCACAACTATAAGTATACACTACTTTAAGGAACCCATCACATATATTATAAAAAAACAACCCATTACTTAGGAAAGTGAGAGTACAATGACATTATGGAATTGTATTATTTCTAGTTAAACATTTGATCATTAAATGCATTCCTCTATGTTAATGTACCTAAAAATGTGGATAATGACATGGACGAGACCCATGTTTGAGGAATGTCATATAACAACTAATAATATTTCATGCTTATAAGTAATAATTAACAAAATAAGCAAATGAAGAGAGTAAAAACAATAGTAGTTATGATAAGATATGAAATAGAAATATATACATAATATGTAGAATAAATAACTACCTTACATGTGTAAGAGAGTAATGCATTATTACAAGTTGAATTTTCCAAGAAAATCCTAAACATATATGCTACATACCCGATATATTATGATTAAAACTTGGTTTTCTTGAGAATACCAAGTCAAACTATACCCTATTCACCGTGTAAGGTCATTAGGATTATTAGACTCCATAAAAGTTTGCCATGTCTCAACCATTTCTAGTATAAATAAAGTAGTGTGCTCAAAGGCCAGGCTACTCGTGGAGTTCTGAAAGGCCATTCCACATGGGTGCTCAGGTTTTGGAACCTATAATAGGGTGAAAAACCCTTGTGACTATATATATATATATATATATATATATAGAGAGAGAGAGAGAGAGAGAGAGAGATAGTGAGTTAGGATAGAATACACTCGTGGAGTTCTGAAAGGCCATTCCACATGGGTGCTCAGGTGTTGGAACCTATAATAGGGTGAAAAACCCTTGTGACTATATATATATATATATATATATATATATATATATATATATAGAGAGAGAGAGAGAGAGAGAGAGAGAGAGTAAGTCAGGATAGAATACACTCGAGTGTACCAGAGACCAAATACACTCAAGCTATTTTCCATTATGGAACTTTTATTTTCAAAATCTAAACTGTTATCTTCTTGAATATCATATGAACATACTAAATATAACATTTGAGCTCATTTGGACTCTTATAGGTCTTAAATCTAAAGGCGACATAAATTAGGTAATTCAAACTACTTTTGTGCGTCGGTTTTGTTGGTCATGAAAGAGTGACTTAGAAAATTCCAAATGATCTCAAATTTTATATGTAGCCTTTATTTGTTATAATAATGAATGCCCATGGTTTGGATTTGTCAAAACAATGTCTATATATATGAAGCATCACTTGAGTGTACGGTGCGATTAGAACACTCAAGTGTATTCTGGCTAGAATATATATATATATATATATATATATATATATATATATATATATATATATATATATATATAGTCAAGCTAGAATATACTCGAGTGTACAGATGGCACGAATACACTCAAGTGTGTTTGCATATCAAGACTATTTTTTTGCAAAATGTAAACCATTGATCTTCACCGTCATACTATAACTAGGCTACATACAAATTTTGAGCCCATTTGGATGAGTGTAAGTCACTCATCCAAGGGCAAAAAAATCGACATGCGAAACTAATTTAAAATGCATAATTTTTGCAGTCTTTATAACATGACCTATAAATGTCCAAATGTGCTCAAGTTTTGCGTATGAGCTATTCACAAGATGTTTAAAAAGATCAACAAATTAGATTTTTGAAAAAAATATTGCATCATGAAAAACTACTTGTGTATTTTGCTCCGAATACACTCGAGTGTGTTCTAGCCTGACTCTCTCTCTCCATATATATATATATATATATCTATATATATATATATTAATATATATATGAGAATGTTCCAGTAAGAAACAAATCTTGGTGAGAGCATGAGAGGCATTTGAATAAATTTCCATATATATCAATTTTTCATAATCCAACCATATAGATTACAAGTATACCTTAATATTTACCTACCTACAATATTTTATCATCATTTGATTTGTAGATCATTCACAAAAACAAAATACTTTTCAATGCTCTATATTGAATTTCAGGCTGACCGTTGGATGTAAAAAGTATATATTGTACATATGTCCATGCAAACAATGTCTGATTACACTGATTTTTTGTGAGAAGGTAAATGAAATGATGCTTTATCCATATATATAGTTGGATTTTAAAAAATAGTTCAGAATTTGTAGTTGTTCAAATGCCTCACATGCTCTCACCGTAGGATGTTTCTCACTGGATCGCTACCCTATATATATATATATATATATATATATATATAGAGAGAGAGAGAGAGAGTAGCGATCTAGTGAGAAACATTCTACGGTGAGAGCATAAGAGGCATTTAAATTACTATAAAGAGATACTTTGTTTTTAATATCCAACCTTATGGATGGAAAGAACATAATTTTATTTACCTTTAGAGAAAAAAATCATTACAAGTCGATATTTTTTACATGCCCATATCTACAATATATAGATTTTACATCCAACGGTCAGCCTGAAACTCAATATTGAGCGTTGAAAAGTATTTGTTTGTTGTGCATGCATTTCATGTCCTACGATGATGTATTTTTTTGGGAAGGTAACTAATAGGGTATATTTTTAACCCATAAGGTTAAATTATGAAAAATGTATCATTGTATAAAGTTATTCAAATGCCTATCATGCTCTCACCGAGATATGTTTCTCACTAGATCGTTGTCCTATATATATATATATATATATATATATATATATATATATATATATATATATATATATATATATATATATATATATATATATATATATATATATATATATATATATATGGGCCCATATTTATTGCCCGCGTGGGTAGCTACCCGCCCACCCTTCAGACCACTTTTTTTTTAAAAATTTTTTTTATTGTAGAGGACTATTTTGTCTAGCTCTCCAAAAAAAATTAGCCAAAAATAATATCATTTGCCCCTCCAAAATAAAAAACCCATCCTTATATATATCTGCTGTATATTTTGTACAGAGTTACTTTTTTGGCCAGCAGAGTTACTTTTTTGACACCATAGTTACTTTTTTTACAACAGAGTTACTTTGTTAGCCAGGAGAGTTACTTTTTTAGCTGTAGGGTAGCGAAAATCTAGGCTACCCGCACGGGCAATGAATGAACACCCTATATATATATATATATATGGGCCCATCTTTATTGCCTGCGTGGGTAGCTACTGCCCACCCTTACGATAATTTTTTTATAATTTTTTTTCGAAATTGTAGAGGACTATTTTGTCTAGCTCTCCAAAAAATTTGAGCCAAAAATAATATCATTTGCCCCTCTAAAATAAAAAACCCGTCTTGATATATATCTGTTGTATATTTTGTACAGAATTACTTTTTTGGCCAGCAGAGTTACTTTTTTGACGCCATAGTTACTTTTTTTACAGCAGAGTTACTTTCTTAGCTAGAAGAGTTACTTTTTTAGCTGCAGGGTAGCGAAAATCCATGCTACCCGCGCGGGCAATGAATGAACACCCTATATATATATATATATATAATATATATATATATATATATATATATATATATATATATATATATATATATATATATATATATATATATATATATATGGGCCCATCTTTATTGCCTGCGTGGGTAGCTACCCGCCCACCCTTACGATAATTTTTTTATAATTTTTTTTCGAAATTGTAGAGGACTATTTTGTCTAGCTCTCCAAAATATTTGAGCCAAAAATAATATCATTTGCCCCTCTAAAATAAAAAACCCGTCTTGATATATATCTGTTGTATATTTTGTACATAATTACTTTTTTGGCCAGCAGAGTTACTTTTTTGACACCATAGTTACTTTTTTTACAGCAGAGTTACTTTCTTAGCTAGAAGAGTTACTTTTTTAGCTGCAGGGTAGCGAAAATCCATGCTACCCGCGCGGGCAATGAATGAACACCCTATATATATATATATATATATATATATATATATATATATATGGGCGTTCATTCATTGACCGTGCGGGTAGCCTGGATTTTTGCTACCCGGAAGTCAAAAAAGTAACTCTCCTGACTAAGAAAGTAACTCTGCTGTAAAAAAAGTAACTATGGTGTCAAAAAAGTAACTTTGCTGGCCAAAAAAGTAACTCTGTTCAAAATATACAACAGATATATATAAGGACGGGTTTTTTGATTTTGGGGGGGGGCAAATGATATTATTTTTGGATGAAATTTTTTGGGGAGCTAGACAAAATGGTCCTCTGCAATTGTGAATTTTTTTTTGGAAAAAAAGTGGTTGGAAGGGTGGGCGGGTAGCTACCCGCACAGGCAATAAAGATGGGCCCTATATATATATATATATATATATATATATATATATATATATATATATATATATATATATATATATATATATATGACATTCATTCACTACTCGTGCAGATAACTAAGGTTAGTTAACCGTGCATTTGTTTTGTAATAGGAAGGCACATATTTGTAATGAGACAATAAACATTGTAATGAGATGACCAAAATTATGATAGAAAAACTAATTTTGTAATACTACATACACTGCTGTCATAAATATCATTTTTTTTATTTTCAAAGGGATAATAAAAATTCTATGCTGTGTTTGCAAAATGAGTCTTTGTATTATAATTTTATTTGTCTACTTACAGTTACATGCCTTCCTATTACAAAATGGATCCATGGGTAACAAAAGTTTGTTACCCACACATGAAATTATATGCATATACGTACACACACACACATATATATATATATATACA